>CAJGYO010000017.1:48581327-49996899 GCA_904845875.1 Miscanthus lutarioriparius | reverse complement strand
TTCGGCATCTATTTGTAGTGACGCTAGGTTATGTAAACCGTCACTATAAATATATTTTTACTGGTTATTTTCTTAAGGCTGCCGTCAGTAGAAATCATATATTTTTTTGACGGTAAACTTAAGAAAATAGCCAGTAAAAATAAATTTACACTGGCGGTTCATAATCTAAACCCACAGTTTTATTTCTAGTGACGTCTGCTCTTTCTGAACCGCCAGTGAAAAAAAAAAGATGACGCCAAGAGAAAGCACCAGTGTACTAGTGATGGACGCGAACACCTTGGGCTCTGCACCGAATGCAGGAAGCAATAGATCGGTGGCGGGAGCACTGCAGTGGCCATGGAGTACTGGGTTCCGATTTGTTGGCTTCCTGATGTCGATCCTTGCTCTATTTTCTTCTCTCTCTTTTTGCGGTGAATGTTAATGCCGATGCATGGCAGGTAGCCTGGTTATTTGCGGAGGACGCGATTCTGTATTTGAAAAAGTTTTAAAGCATCATAATTTGGTTTAATTTTTTTGAGGAAAATCATATTTTGAAAAAGTTTTAAAGCATCAAAATATGAGTGAGTTCATTATTTGTAAAAAAAATCATCATTCAAAATAAAGCAAATATGGTTCGAACCTAGATATTTGACTTGATCTGCATGAATAGACAATGGTGTTTGAAAAATGAACTAAACTAAAATCTACTTTGTCAACTTCAAATTATAAATCATTTGAACTAAATTAAATTTGAGACGGAGTTTGTTTCTAAGCCATGCCAACAACCTAAGAGCATCTCTAGCGGCCATGCTAAAGCGAGTCCTATGTAGCAGTTAAGGTCCTGTCGGAAAAAGTAGCCATGTATTTGTGTTGATAAGGTGCCACTTTTTCCTGTATGAACTGTAGCAATCAACTAGACACAATTTTAACTAAAACAACGAGAACAAATATTGATACAATAAACCTGTATAATGGCGCAACTTTGGACATTGATACGTAGTCTTTAGTGGCCATATAATTCGTCACTTTTACAATGGTAATTGTGACGACAAAATTGCCATAAATACTCTATAGTCGTGTCAACTATTTTCACTACTAAAAACACGATAAGTGGCAACTTTTTTGCCACTAATAGATATGCTTTTGTGACTATGAGTGGGGCCATAAATAGACACTTTACTAGTGGCACCACAATTCATCACTAATGAGTATGGACATTTGCGATGAACAAAAAAAATTAATCACTATAGTATTTGTGAGGCGAGTATTTGTGGCGCCTAGTGGCGATTAAAAAAACCCACAAATGTAGGTTTGTGGCAAAAAATAAACTTTTGTGATAAAAATTTTCGCCACAAAACCCCTATGCCCATGTGGCACCGCTGAGTTTGATATGATCATTTCTAATGAAACCTATTCATAGACTCATCAAACTCATTATTCTATTAATTGTTTTGTTATTCAACCACCAAAATCCACTAGAGGGCCTAGATGCACTTTAAAATGTTATCACTAGATGCACACATGGGTCGGTATGGATCTACAATGAATGATTTGAAAAGTTTATGGACATAGAAATTAACTTTTATGCTTGATTGACATAATCAAAACCCCATATAAGCTAATAGATGTCAAATCAATTTAACTCTTAAATTAATAAGGCTGCCTAAGAGATTGTGATTATATTCATATTACTTGTAGGGCTTGCAAATACCAGAGCCACATATTTGCATGACCAATTAACAATTTATAATGGACCTCAGATTCATTTAACTCCTAAATTGATAAGGCTACCCAAGAGAATGTGATTATATCCATATTGCTTATAGGTCTTGAAAATAATAGAGCCACATATTTGCATGACCAATTAACAATAATGTCTAGGTTACTTGACATAGAAGATACTAAACAATTATATACCAAAATTCTGGCATACACTATCATGCATTGTACCATCTCACCACCCCTATATATAGCTTGCACACCTCCTCCCTCAAACCTTGCACCATATTCAAATGGATGCTCATTCGCCACCAAATCACTATACTATCGTCAAGCACACCATGTGACAGAACCGTCCAATTTATACAAGATCAAGTATGGTTGTCCCCGCTAACACGTTGACACACGCATAGTTTCACTTATATAAACCCGATAGTTCGCCAAGTGTCACGAAGGACCTCGGTAAATCAACATCACAATCAAGATCGCGTGATTAAGCAAATACACATCACATACGCAGAGTTGCAGCGGAAATAATATTACAAATGCGTTCACAAAAAATAGTACAAGTTTAGGTTTCAAAATCGATTAGTGAAAACAACATAGCTTAAAAATGATTACATTAATATAAGTTCTAAATACATTGCTAGCATAAGTGACATCCTCTGACAAAAGCATATAGATGAGAAATAAATATAGAGTCACTAAGCCCACCAGCGGTTAGCCACCATCTTCAGCAGGCCAAGAACTTCACCTGCAACATGGTGGGATAAACCCCGAGTACTCGAATGTACTCAGCTAGACTTACCTGTCCAACTAAAATACTAAGACACCAAGAAGTATGCAAGGCTTTATCAGTAGAGCTGGTAGACATTATTTTCATAAAAAGCATAAGTTGTTCAATATCTCTTAAATTATGAATCACCAGTTATGAATCCTATCTCATACTAGATTAGCAACTATCCTATGCCAAACATGTTGGTACCATTAAGTCATCACAATAATAACCATATCTAGTTGAGTTCTTTCATAATCTCATAACCAACACTTCCATTAATCATCAATTACTATGATGAAGTGTGTTCCTATCAAGTTCTCACTATTCAAGAGAGACGGCGATTTGAATCGATTCCTCCCTAGCTGGGGAATTATTCCTAACACACACCCAGATATACCTGCGTCAAGGTAGTCTTAGGTCACCTTTGGTACAACTCAAGTACAATCGCGGTTAGGACCAACGCCGCACCCTCAAAGATACAACCAATCTACCAAGGGGGCTCGGGACTCTAACCCACCCTTGGGCTTACGTCATTGGCTCTCCGCACATCCTTACTGCCTCTAGGGTGCGCACTTTAACTGCTCATGTCCCTGTCATGAGTTGAGCTACTCGACTTCACGGTTGGAATGACTTATCCGACCAACTATGTGAGAGGCATGCGTTCAACATGACAAGAGAACCTCCAACGGCCGGTCCTTAAAAGACACAGACAGAATCACTACGATACCATAACATAAGACTCCGCCTGGTCTCCATTTATTCAACAGTACCAGGTTATGTTCTACGATAGCACAATATAGCCAACCGTGATTAAGTTATCACCTATAGCTCGCAGGTGACAGGAAATCACCCGACTTCTACTGGTCTAAGCATAGCTAAGCATAATAAGCGTTCCTGGACTTAAATAGGATTCATGGTAGATATTTTTGGTCAAGGAAAGGTAATATGCAGCAAGTGTTTCCAAACAACTCCTATCACATAATGCACCAATACGAATAACTTAGGTAACATTAATAAAATAGGGAGACTTATAATGCTCTGGGGCTTGCCTGTGATCCAACACTAGGTCAGTGTTTGTTAGATGACACTCGCTTGGCGATCATCTCCCATTCAGGCATGTACTCCAGAGGTCCTTCCATCTTCGGGATAGGTCCACCATACACCGTCTTCGGGTTTGGCTCCAACATCACGTCCTTCACGGGGTTCATCTAGTGTACCTAAATGAGATGCAAGATGCAAGTGCATGAATATAAAGAATGGTAATATGAGATGCATCACATAATAGCATTCAAGGCAACATAAGACCATGAAAGGCATAGGCACCTAGAGTTATTTAACCAAACATCACTCAACCTATTATAGAGGGATAGCAAGCATATTAGGCATCGCACACAAGTGAACTTAAGTTCAGATATTGCACACATGCATCGATCAAGAACTGACCAACATGTTTAGCCAAAATAAGAGCAAGCTATAGCAATCGCCTAGCACATGTATAGAAATCTAGACAGTGGCACAGCAGTCACTTATTTTAACCATAACTAGAGATCCAGATATCCAAAGAAGGTGATCCTAGACTTTATGGAAAGCTAATAAAATTGCCTACAACATTATTATTATCACCAAAAGCTTATTCCAATTCTAACCAGGTCAACCATGCCAATGTTTTAGATCTGCACAGAACTAGGACAAAAAAGTAGTAGTACTTTCAAAAATGTAAAACTAGAGTTACAGACATCAAACAAGTATGAACCTTAAATTTATAGAAAACTTATTAAATTATCGAAAACATGTTTATTATCATTACAAGGTGATTCCACAATTATCAAAGTCAATCAAGCACAATTGAGCATCTCTGTCCAAACTTGGACAGATTCTGCCATGCAACTTCACAAGCTTATAACTGGAGCTCTACAACACCAAAAGGGGTGATCTAGGATAATTTGAAGAGCTTAAGGAAAGCACTATAACTCTTATTTTATAACTAAGACATGGTTTCATACTTAACTATGTCAAACAATAAAATCCTTCAAATCTGCACAGAGCATAGACCAAACATGATAGATCATTTGTCAAATTTATAACTCCTAAACTATTAGGCCTATGGTCACAAAATTTGTGGTCATGAAATTTGAACACACGCAAGATTATGAGATTAGCTACAACTTTGGTATTTACTACAACCATAGAAAATATCATTTACGCCATGAAAATAATTGCACAAGAAAAACTACATATGCAGCCCAAACAGCAGTGGTACAGAAAACTGATAGGAACTTCAGAGAAGCATAACTGGAGTTCTAGACCTCCCACAAACATTAATCATAACTTTTTGAAAATATTATGAAGTTACCTACAACTTTCTTATTCTCATCTTAAGATGATTCTATAGTTAATAAGGTCAATTAATGCAATAAATGCATCTCTATCAAAAACATGGACAGAAACTGACATGCCACTTTAAATAGCTATAACTAGAGTTCTACATGTCCAATAAATGTGGTTCTAGACTTTTTAGAAATACTAGCAAATTCTAAACAACTTTATTATAAACAACTAAAGCTAATTCCACTATTACAAAGGCTCCACAGTACCAACAAGGCAACCTTATCAGGGTTTGGACAAAAACAGCCACAGAAATATAAGCAACTATAACAAAAAATTTACTTCACCAAAAATTATACTCATCTTTTTGCAAAGCTTAAGAAAAGTACTACAACTCCTCTATTTTCATCAAGTCATGATTCATAACTTAATTGAGCCAATCAATTCAAACATGCAGGCCTACGCATAATAGGAGCAAAGCAATACAGGGCATTTGTTATTTTTATAACTCTTAAACCATCAAACCTAAACTCCTGAACTTTTTACCAGACCTCAATCATCGCCTTAGTAGCACTCCATAAAAATTTCATATTTATTTGAGCACAACTGCAGTTATGAAAAAGACAAGACACAACTAGTATTAAAAACCTAACTGCATATATCGATTTTTACAGCAAAAACTTTAAACTAAATCATGCCATATTATAGATCTACTGCATAGATAATTTCACAAGGATTCCAAAAAGTCCTCATTTACTATTTTATAATTTTTCTAATAATTACTACAAATTTTCAAAGTTGATCATTCAAATGTGTAAAAACCAAAGAAAAGGGATGTAGATCTTGCATCGGGGTCCCTGCAGAAAACACAAATTAAATGCTAGTGAACCGGTCCTTCTCAGTACTATTCAAACAAGTCACATGTCCTTCACTTAACCCCCTAGAAAACATCCTATTCTCACGCGTGGTCCCCCTTCTCCTTCCTCCCGACGGCAGCGTAGGGGGGTGGCCGGGCTCGTGGCTCCGGCCGGCTGAGGCGGCGCCGGTGGTGAGATGATGCTGGCTCTAGCTGTCCTCGACCCCAGCGTGCCTCCAGGTGACTGCGGCATGGCCTAGGTGGCCTATGGCCTGCTAGCCGCGTGAGCAGGCCTAACATCAGCAACTACTCCGGCGGCATGGAGCGACAGCGGCCAACGGCGCCGGTCTGGGAGGTCCAGAGGTGCGGCGTGAGCTACGTAAGGATGTGCCACTATCAGTGGGGAGTGGTGGAGTGCAGAGGCAAGGGGGCATGGCGATGCCACGAGCTCGGCGGCGGCATCCATGGTGGCTGAGCTCTGGCGCGTGCGCACGACATCGAGAGCGAGCGAGAGCGCAAAGGGAGGGTTGAGGGAGTGAGGGCGAGTTGCTCTGGTGCTCCACTACATCAAGTGAGGTGCAGGGCACACAGCAAAGAGCAGGGGCGCATGGCGTCCAGTCCACAACACGCATCGTCCTCTGAGGCAAAATTCCGAACAAGTGGCGGTCAGCGATGTGGCCGGCATGGGACGCGTCTTCGGGCCAGTTATGGGCCGAATCAGACATTGGGCCAAAAATGAAGTTTGATCTACATGGACTGCTCTACAATCTTCATTTAGGGACCATGGTCATTAGGGCAGTAGATTAGCGGTTAATTACACACCAAGATGGCCTTGTCAATACATTGACGGTGATTAACAATCTCCAAAATGGTTGGACAAAACAAGGTCAAACAAGTGCCATCTTTTTGCACGCTCTTCTCCACAATGCATACTCCAACTTCTATCATTCAACCAAATCGAGTTGTTTAACAAAATCATGAGAACGCGAGATGCCAAGGTCGACGACGATGAATTCCAGACTTAGCAAAATTTTAAGTACTGAAAACAGCTGTAGATTCAAAGTTTGAGCCTTGGTTTGACTTAGTTCCAAGTTGATCTAGCTCTTGGTCCAAAAACAAAGTTTGGTCTACTCCACTCAAGTTTCAACTTTTATTAAAGATCAAACTTCATATCGGGTACATGAACCAATTCTTCATCTTGGTCAAAGCAGCATCTCGTTAACCCTGGAATTAGGGTTTTCGACCAATTGAGGCCTTTTCTTGACATGTGCTCAACATGAACCCTTCATGACTTTTGTTGTAGAGATCAATTAGAGTCGTTTGAGAAAGGTAGCAAGGTTTGGTTGATGACCTATAATTCCATTCACTTAATAAAGCAATCCAAGAAAGATTATAACTTATCATTTCATGTGACTTCTTGATTCCAAACTTCATGAAACTTTTCCACTAGTCAAGATGGATGCATGTTGATGTAATGTACAAGAAATAAGCATGTTTAACCTTACTCTTGCATAATCTTAACAAGGGTCCACATGTAAGCAAAGGTGCATTGTCCAAGTTTAAGTTGGAGCTCACTCTTATAGATTTGATCTTTCACCTTCATAACCACTTAACATGTCATGTTTGAGCTCAAACCCATTGCTTAATTGGTGACAAACACCTGGGGTGTTACAACCCTCCCCCCATACAGGAATCTCGCCCTAAGGTTTGGCGTGAAAGACTTTTAAGGGAAGAGAAGCATGTCATCCATTTTCCAACATCAGCTATCTTAACTTCGGAGTATCAGAGAGGCTAATTTGGTCAAGACACTTTCTGATACTTGCTCTTCGTAGTAAGTTTTGTCTGAAGAATTTCCTTCGTTGGCTTTCATGAAGCATTGTTACTTTGGGAGGAATCCAAGACGGCACAATACTTCTTTCTCAGGATCCGGAGAGTACTACGGAGCATACACTAACTACCCATAATATCTATTTCCCTAGTGAATATAGCATGGACCATGTGAACTTTGCACTAGACTACAAGCTTCTAAAATCTACTCATTACAATGGTTCCATGTTCATTCACAAAGTTCAAAAAGTAGTTCTCCACCAAAGTAGCTTGAGTACAACCTATCATAAGGGA
Source organism: Miscanthus lutarioriparius (assembly GCA_904845875.1). Classification (NCBI taxonomy): domain Eukaryota; kingdom Viridiplantae; phylum Streptophyta; class Magnoliopsida; order Poales; family Poaceae; genus Miscanthus; species Miscanthus lutarioriparius. The sequence continues at coordinate 49,989,121 of CAJGYO010000017.1, read as the reverse complement.
TGAGATGATAAACGGGGTAAACATCCTTTGTGGCTGTGAGAAACTGAGCAACCAACAGACAATATCTATGCTGGTCATAACCGTTCAATCACTCAGATGCCAACCAATGGAAAACTACATAATGTTCCATGGGTGTAGTTCTCTTTCTCTGATGATAACACTTTATTATCTGAGTCCGTTGAGTGAGGGGTGAATGTGATAGTTGACTCTATTGACCCAGCGTTTTCGACGATCATTATTTGAGGGAATCCTCGTATCCAAGCGGCAACAGTTGTCTAGGTTGAATCTGAGGCAACCTCTTGGATAAAACATATGGAAGGTACCAAAGGACAAGTCCACCTTGGAAAACATTGCTGAAGAAGGATGGCAGCGAGGTATGAAGGTAAATGAAAGTTGCAAGTACACACCGACTGGAAAACAGTACACTACTTAGCAGGTTGAGCACAATTTGCCTTCAGGGTGCAGTGGCATAGTAAGTTGGGTTGACTTGCACTATCGCAAAATTAGCCTGGTTGGACTACTTTTGACATTGAGGCTTTCTTTCTACTATCAATAAACAAATCATAAGCAAAATCTAAAATCTGTTGTTTGACACTTTTCAAATTGTTTACGATTCACAAAAGAACAAATTGACTTGTAGAACACCGGGACTGCTCAAGCATTGTTGATATGAGAGGGCAAAAGCGAGGCACAAAGAGGTGCAAGAAGTCTTCTCTATGATGTCTAAAGTATTAACAATCATCACATTGCCAACATGACCTGAGCCACAAAAGCCACCTTCTAATATGAGAGATGAAATCATAGATTCCGTACCTCTCGGTAATCAGTCCATATCCTGCAAACTATTGCTCCATTGTCCACAAATTTTGGCAGGCATTTTGATCCCAGAGTCCTACAACCACTGACCAAAATTTAGCTCAAATGGATATTGTTTGACTATCCAAACAATTCATCTACCAAAATTGCTTTGTTCTGAAATTTTGGGACCGAACTATCAAATCATCTCTCAAATCCGATGCTTTACTCAACCAATCCTCAAACCAACTTAAGACATTGAAGCACCTTAAGCGAGGAATGAGATCACCAAGTTTGGTGAGAACTCAGCCATGTTTGAGCCACTAATCACTGGCTTAAAGATAACCGGTTTAGTGCCATAAAATCTTGACAGATTTTTTGTTTTTTCTAGGATTTACACATTGGGAAGTGTGTTCTGCACTCTCTAATTCTCTTTATGACAGCGGTAGCTCTCTTACTGAGGATGGAGGCTAGGGTTTTCCTCATATGCTTCCCAGGGAACAATTTCAACCGTTGATGTAGGCACCAGCTCACGATGCACAAACATTGGACTGGTGGGCTATTTTTGCAGGGCACAATGCATACTTCACGTGGAGGGGTAGTCCTACTAGATAAGGAAATGTCTCTGATTACCCTTCTGTACTTTTTCCAATAGAGTCCTAAACAAATCCTTTGATAACACCATGTACATGATGATGCTGACCAAAACTAAGGACATGCTTTCTCTAGCTCTTTACTTAGCCGATATAGTATCTTGCACTTCCCATGCGGTTGTCCAAGGTGGACTTGACTTGACGACATAGGGCTTGGAGAAGAAAGCTGTACTGGTATCGTTGACCGGCTTTACTGTTTCTTTGCTTAACATTGTTCTGTGAGATCTGACCTTCATAGTTACCAAAGAGTCATTACCTAGATATAGATTAACCTTCCTACTGGTAACTAATCAGTTGTCCCTGACCACCAAAAAGGTTCCAAATCTTTACTCTTGACAATAAGAATTGTGGTCGAAGCATAAATAGATGGTCGCCATTGAAGTCAGCAGAAAGGGATCACACCAAAGAAGGTCCGTTGATCATCTTGCACATAAAGATCAAGGCTCAAGCAAATAGCTCATAAGCACCAGGTGACCTATTACAGGATATAATATCCTGGTCCATTTATCATCCAACTGATAACTTGTTCAACCTTAAGTGTGGTGCACCTTTTTGATCCAACGGGAATGACATAAGTTGCTCACTAGATGACTGATGTCATTACAGGGACCGTCAAGTAGAGTCACTTGTCTACCATCTCTTGCAGTCTGTTAATGTTTATGTCAGTGACCTGTTCTTCAAAGGTTATCCTCTAGACGACTCCAAAAGGAAGTCCTATTGCATCTGGTTCAACATACAAATCTTCTAACAAGATAAGGAGAGATAACCAAGGAGGAGCTCACGTGAAAATAACACATCGGTGTAGTTCTACGCAATGGATCATAACTAGAAACCTCGATACCAGCGTGCACCCAGCAGCACAACCATGTGCCAACCGGCCACAAGGAGGCCCTAGGTTCCATCGCGGCACTGTAGTTTCTACTTATAACACCATTAATGAACATACAACCCACAAGAATTTTCATGTGGTACAAATTTGGTTGCATAGGAGCAAGCACCATACGAAGGAGGGGTAGCAGGCAAAGGTAGTCACAAGGTTAGGAGTCAACAAGGAGGCAATCTAAAGATCAAAACACAGTGCAAGAGAACATAGCCTAATTACCAAAGACAACTGAGCAGGGAACTCTTGCTAATTTCCATATATGCCTTGTGTTCACCAAAGTGATAACCAGGTAAAGATTAACATGAGATTTGGTCTTGCCGAGCAGCAACATGAGATCAAGACTAATAAACATCCAGAGACTTGGAAGGGTTGGAGACAAAACAAATGAGATTCGAGGGACAGAGCCAAGGCACTGATTAGGGATTCAGTTGATAAAATAATGACATGATCTGTGAGGAAAAGGTTCCAAAGCCAGGGTAGATAGCGATTCATGTTACACCAGATCATCTATAGGAGAAGGAGCAATAAGGTCCAACAAGGATTTTCTGAGCAAGGTCCTCCCACACAGGAGCGGGACAACCACGACACATGCAAGCATTCAAGGGAACTAAGCTTGGGCCTAAGGTCAAGCAAAGGCATGGATAAAGGTCTTCGTAGCGCAACATTCAAGGGCTAGCAACCACGTGCATAGGCTCAGGTTCCTAAGAGAGAACTTAAGTGGAGACGACAACCATGAGATTATCAAAACTTGGATGTGGCTCTAGGATAGTGCTATTCAACACTCGTATGCTTACCGAGGACAAAATGGGTGACAACTACGGCACTACCTAGATAACAAGCATCCACACCTACATCATGGTCTTAAGCAAGCATTTTGAAACACTCAATCTAATTAGCTTAAGCGACTATTACTAAGCACAACGCTTGTACATAACAAGCAGTCACCTACAACAACACCACTACCCATATCAAGCATAACAGGGTGGTAAGATACTGTTATCTTTTATTTCCTTTGGAAGCAAATATACAAGGTGAAGCTAATCACACACTATCCTCGAGCACAGCCATTCAAGCGGCATGGAACAAGGCATTTTGTCTAGCTTCACACAGGGAAGATAGTAACCTCACATGGATCACAAGTTACTTAGTATTAGAACAAAGTGAGGGAAGCATATTTATGCACAAGCACAATCATGATGCATGACCGTCCTATTCGGCCTCACAAAATTGCCAACCTAAGGTGGCAATCACGTTCTATGTCGGTTGCATAACACGTACTCTCTCGATATATGTAGCTAGTCATCAGCTACATTCAATCTACGCATTCGTGGTTAGCGTACCTGTACAAGGATTCATTTCAACACAACCCCACAATTATATATGCAGAAATGAAAATCTGGGCTCTAGGTTGCGAGCTAAATACTTCCATACATATATATACCCATATATATATACTTCCGTATCAAAGCTACCCGTTAATTAAATTTGCTACCCACAATTAAATACACGCCATACACACATGCAAGCCTATGTATACAGCCGTATCAAAGCTAGCTCTCCCCTTTGACCGCACGCTCACATCTTGCGGTCATGCCACTCATCAACTTACCTTCTTACCTGGGCGTAGAGGTATAGTGATCCATACATTACCATTCAAGCGAACGGCATCCATACAATAGCACACTGCATGGACAACGAAAGTAAAAATTGCAATAAAGTACATCCCCATAGTTAGTACTTAGATAGCCACCTAATAGTCCTTAACTGGGCATAAAGGAGGATGTCGCTAGCATAGTTTTGCAAATTAGTGTTAACAAATTTGCCTGTAGCTAAAGTTTTAATTAAAATAGGCTTTTTAAAACCAAAACTTTGTATTTAAAACAATGTACATGACAGTATTATGCTTAATCTTGCTCTGATGCCAGCTGTGACAGAACCGCCCAATTTATACAAGATCAAGTACGTATGTCCCCGCTAACACGTTGACACACGCATACTTTCACTTATATAAACTCGGCAATCTGTCGAGTGCCACAAAGGACCTCGGTAAATCAACATCACAACCAAGATCGCATGATTAAGCAAATACACATCACATATGCAGAGTTGCAGCATAAATAATATTACAAATGCGTTCACAAATAATAGTACAAGTTTGGGTTTCAAAACCAATTAGTGAAAACAACATAGCTTTCAAATGATTACATTAATATAAGTTCCAAACACATTGCTAGCATAAGTGACATCCTCTGACAAAAGCATATAGATGAAAAATAAATATAGAGTCACCGAGTCCACCGACGGTTAGCCACTATCTTCAGTAGGCTAAGAACTTCACCTGAAACATGGCGGGATAAACCCTGAGTACTCAAATGTACTCAGCTAGACTTACCCGTTCAACTAAAATACTAAGACACCAAGGAGTATGCAAGGCTTTATCAGTAGAGCTGGTAGACATTATTTTCATAAAAAGCATAAGTTGTTTAATATCTCTTAAATTATGAATCACCAGTTATGAATCCTATCTCATACTAGATTAGCAACTATCCTATGCCAAACATGTTGGTACCATTAAGTCATCATAATAATAACCATATCCAGTTGAGTTCTTTCATAATCTCATAATCAACACTTCCATTAATCATCAATTACTACGATGAAGTGTGTTCCTATCAAGTTCTCACTATTCGGGAGAGATGGCGATTCGAATCGATTCCTACCCAGCTGGGGAATTATTCCTAACACACACCTAGACATACCTGTGCTAAGGTAGTCTTAGGTCACCTTTGATACAACTCAAGTACAATCATGGTTAGGACCAACGCCGCACCCTCAAAGATACAACCAATCTGCCAAGGGAGCTCGGGACCCTAACCCGCCCTTGGGCTTACGCCATTGGATCTCCGCACATCCTTATTGCCTCTAGGGTGCGCACTTTAACTGCTCATGTCCCTGGCCTGAGTTGAGCTACTCGGCTTCATGGTCGGAACGACTTATCCGGCCAACTATGTGAGAGGCATGCATTCAACATGACAAGAGGACCATCAACGGCCGATCCTTAAATGACATAGACGGAATCACTACGATACCATAACATAAGACTCCGCCCGGTCTCCATTTATTCAATAGTACCAGGTTATGTTCCACGATAGCACAATATAGCCAACCGTGATCAAGTTATCACCTATAGCTTGCAGGTGACAGGAAATCACCCGACTTCTACCGGTCTAAGCATAGCTAAGCATAATAAGCGTTCCTGGACTTAAATAGGATTCATGGTAGATATTTCTAGTCAAGGAAAGGTAATATGCAACAAGTGTTTTCAAACAACTCCTATCACATAATGCATCAATACGAATAACTTAGGTGACATTAATAAAATAGGGAGATTTATAATGCTCCAGGGCTTGCCTGTGATCCAACACTAGGTCAAAGTTTGTTAGATGACACTCGCTTGGCGATCATCTCCCATTCAGGCTTGTACTTCAAGGGTCCTTCCATCTTTGGGATAGGTCCACCATACATCGTCTTTGGGTTTGGCTCCAACATCACGTCCTTCATGGGGTTCATCTAGCGTACCTAGATGAGATACAAGATGCAAGTGCATGAATATAAAGAATGGTAATATCAGATGCATCACATAATAGCATTCAAGGCAACATAAGACCATGCAAGGCATAGGCACCTAGAGTTATTTAACCAAACATCACTCAACCTATTATAGAGGGATAGCAAGCAAATTAGGCATCGCACACAAGTGAACTTAAGTTCAGATATTGCACACATGCATCAATCAAGAACTGACCAAAATGTTTAGCCAAAACAAGAGCAAGCTAAAGCAATCGCCTAGCACATGTATAGAAATCTGGACAGCTGCACAACAGTCACTTATTTTAAATATAACTAGAGATGCAGACCTCCAAAGAAGGTGATCCTAGAGTTTATGGAAAGCTAAGGAAATTGCCTACAACATTGTTATTATCACCAAAAGCTTATTCCAATTCTAACCAGGTCAACCATGCCAATGTTTTAGATCTGCACAGAACTAGGACAAAAAGGTAGTAGTACTTTCAAAAATGTAAAACTAGAATTACAGACATCAAACAAGTATGAACCTTAACTTTATAGAAAGCTTATTAAATTATCTAAAATATGATTATTATAATTACAAGGTGATTCCACAATTAACAAAGTCAATCAAGCACAATTGAGCATCTCTATCCAGACTTGAACAGATTCTGCCATGCAACTTCACAAGCTTATAACTGGAGCTCTACAACACCAAAAGGGGTGATATAGGATAATTTGAAGAGCTTAAGTAAATCACTATAACTCTTATTTTATAACTAAGACAAGGTTTCATACTTAACTAGGTCAAACAATAAAATCCTTCAAATCTACACAGATCATAGACCAAACATGATAGATCATTTCTCAAATTCATAACTCATAAAATATCAGGCCTACGGTCATGAAATTTGAACACAAGCAAGATTATGAGATTAGCTATAACTTTTGTATTCACTAAAACCACAGAAAACATCATTTACACCATGAAAATAATTGCACAAGAAAAACTACGCATGCAACCCAAACAGCAGTGGTACAGAAAACGGATAGGAACTTCAGAGAAGCATAACTGGAGTTCTAGACCTCCCACAAACATTAATCATAACTTTTTGAAAATCTTATGAAGTTACCTACAACTTTTTTATTCTCATCTTAAAATTATTCTATAGTTAATAAGGTCAATTAATGCAATAAATGCATCTCTGTCAAAAACATGGATAGAAACTGACATGCCACTTTAAACAGCTATAACTAGAGTTCTACATGTCCAATAAATGTGGTTCTAGACTTTTTAGAAATATTAACAAATTCTAAACAACTTTGTTATAAACACCTAAAGCTAATTCTACTATTAAAAAGGCCCCACAGTACCAACAAGGCAACCCTATCTAGGTTTGTGCAGAAACAGCCACAGAAATGTAAGCAACTATAACTAAAAATCCACTTTACCAAAAATTATGCTCTTCGTCTTTTTGGAAATCTTAAGAAAATTAATACAACTTCTCTATTGTCATCAAGTCATGATTCATAACTTAACGGAGCCAATTAATTCAAATATGTAGGCCTACTCAGAATAGGAGCAAAGCAACACAGGGCAATTGTTATTTTTATAACTCTTAAACCATCAAACCTAAACTCCTGAAATTTTATCAGACCTCAACCATCACCTTAGTAGCACTCCATAAAAATTTCATATTTATTTGAGCAAAACAACTGTAGTTATGAAAAATACAAGACACAACTAGTATTAAAAACCTAACTGCATATATTGATTTTTACAGCAAAAACTTTAAACTAAATCATGCCATATTATAGATCTACTACATATATAATTTCACAAGGATACCAAAAAGTTCTCATTTACTATTTTACGATTTTTCTATTAATTACTTCGAATTTTCAAAGTTGATCATTCAAATCTGTAAAAACCAAGGAAAAGGGATGTAGATCTTGCATCGGGGTCCCTGTAGAAAAGACCAATTAAACGCTAGCGAACCAGTCCTTCTCAGCACTATTCAAACAAGTCACATGTCCTTCACTTAACCCCCTAGAAAACATCCTATTCTCGCGCGTGGTCCCCCTTCTCCTTCCTCCCGATGGCAGCGTAGGGGGTTGGCCTGGCTCGTGGCTCTGGCCGGCTGAGGCAGCGTCGGCGGCGAGATGATGCTGGCTCTGGCTGTCCCCGACCCCAGCGTGCCTCTAGGTGACCGTGGCATGGCCTGGGGTGGCATGTGGCCTGCTGGCCGCGCGAGCAGGCGAAACGCCAGCAGCTGCTCCGGCGGCGTGGAGCGACAGTGGCCAACGGCACTGGTCTGGGAGGTCTAGAGGTGCAGCGTGAGTTGCGCAAGGATGTGCCATAGTTAGAGGGAGCGGTAGAGCACAGAGGCGAGGAGCACGGTGATGACATGAGCTCGGTGGCAGCGTCCATGGTGGCCAAGCTCTGGCGTGCGCGCACGGCACCGAGAGCAAGCGAGAGCACAGAGGGAGGGCCGAGGGAGTGAGGGCGAGTCGCTCTGGTGCTCCACTACATTGAGTGAGGCATGGGGCATGCGGCAGAGAGCAGGGGCGCATGGCAGACACATCCACAACACGCGTCATCCTCTAAGGCAAAATTCCGAACAAGTGGTTGTCAACGATGTGGCCGACGTCGGACGTGTCTTCGGGCCAGTTATGGGCCAAATTAGACATTGGGCCCAAAATGAAGTTTGATCTACACGAACTGCTCTACAATCTTCATTTAGGGACCATGGTCATTAGGGTAGTAGATTAGTGGTTAATTACACTCCAAGACGGCATTGTCAATGCATTAACGACGATTAACAAACTCCAAAATTGTTGGTCAAAACAAGTTCAAACGAGTGCCATCTTTTTGCACGCTCTTCTCCACAATGCATACTCCAACTTCTATCTTTCGACCAAATTGAGTTGTTTAACAAAATCATGAGAACGCGAGATGCCAAGGTCGAGGACGATGAATTCCAGACTTAGCAAAATTTTAAGTATTGAAAACAACTGCAGATTCAAAGTTTGAGCCTCGGTTTGACTTAGTTCCAAGTTGATCTAGCTCTTGGTCCAAAAACAGAGTTTGGTCTACTCCACTCAAACTTCAACTTTTATTAAAGGTCAAACTTCCTATCGGGTACATGAACTAATTCTTCATCTTGGTCAAAGCAGCATCTCATTAACCCTGGAATTAGGGTTTTCGACCAATTGAGGCCTTTTCTTGACATGTGCTCAACATGAACCCTTCATGACTTTTGTTGTAGAGCTCAATTAGAGTTGTTTGGGCAAGGTAGCAAGGTTTGTTTGATGACCTATAATTCCATTCACTTAATAAAGCAATCTAAGAAAGATTATAACTTATCATTTCATATGACTACTTGATTCCAAACTTCATGAAACTTTTCCACTGGTCAAGATGGATGCATGTTGATGTAATGTACATGAAATAAGCATGTTTAACCTTACTCTTTCATAATCTTAACAAGGGTCCACATGTAAGCAAAGGTGCGTTGTCCAAGTTTAAGTTGGAGCTCACTCTTGTAGATTTGATCTTTCATCTTCATCACCACTTAACATGTCATATTTGAGCTCAAACCCATTGCTTAACTGGTGACAAACACCTGGGGTGTTATATGCCACTGCTCTAAAGCCAACCTAACGTTGTCATACTCGGAGAATGCCACACAACTTTATGCTATGATATCAAATTTCTAGTTTTTTTGTGTGGTATTTGAAATCATATAGAAGCTGGGTCAAAAACTAGCCAACCATCATATACCTCTCACATGATCTTACAAATTTCAAATTAAGGTGTGCATAGCAAGTAAATTAGATGCATGATGTTGAATTCGAACCTTATTTCAAATTCAAATGGAATAAGATAGCAATAGTTTTTTTGTAATAAAAAACAATGGTACATTCAGTAATCACATTGTTTTTATATTTCCAAAATGCAAACATATAACTCAGAATTAACAAATAACCCATTCCCACAACTACACTCCTAAACCAGTTTGATGGACTATAAGCATGATTCATTTAGTCCATTCAAGACTATCAATTAGCCACAACATCCACGCCCTTCACTAAAACATTACTTTTATGGACACTACCTCCTATTTCTTTAATCTACATTCCTTTGCTACCTTTGTACAAATATTTACATACACATACATCTTTGAACTTGCTACCACAACTTCTTTACAAGTCTATTTCCTAGCACTTACCCCCTTAATTCATACCTTGCTACATACATTTGCTATATGCTACAACTTCACCCATTGTTGTTGACTTCAAATTCAAACTCTCACATCAACATGCGGGGGTGATAAACTAATATGTAGAGTGACAAGCCTACGTGGAATTCACATCTCATCACTTGACAAAAGCAAGGTTGGGTTCACAATAAATGGCTTAATGCATGTTGAGCGGCACCACTTGATATTTTTTTAGAAACGTTTGGCTTTGTTCTAAGTCAAACTTTTCTAACTTTTATTAAATTTAAAGAAAATATACCAATATCTATAGCACCAAATTAGTTATTAAGTTCATCATGAAATTTCTTATAGGTAGTGTTTGGATGTAGATATTGGGACCCTAGATTTGGCTTTAGTATTTGCTACATGTAACTCCATTGTTTGGATGGTTCTAGAATTGGTCGGAGGAATTGGCGCCCAATATCGTGCACCTTTCCCACATGAAGGAAAGTGCCCACCCACAATTCGCCCGAAATCACTTCCCTTCCCTTCCCTGACCCCCTACATGTACCCCTTCGTGACCCAACTCGAAAAAAAGAAGCACGAGCGAGCGACTCCAGAGAGAGGCGATGGCGATGGCAGAGGCGACGGGAGGTTGACCCCCACTGTGGATGCGCTATCTACTGGCGAGCTCTCTCTCGCACCCTCATTCTCGTACATCTCCGACCAACCTCCGTCGTTCTCCCTCCCTGTAGGTCCGTCTTCTTGGTAGTCTCATCTACCTCCCCCTTCCTGCTCAAATCCTCCTTCTTCAATCTGCGCCTACCCTCGCCGATTCATCCTTGCACCTTTTTCCAATTCAGCATCTAAATCGATCGAGGCCTTCTTTCCTTCTCCCTCCATCGATTCACTCTTTCCAAACCCTAACCCATTTTCTCTATATTTTGCAAGTTACTTCTGTCAAGTGTTCGTTGTTCTTCAGTGTAACACCATAAAATATCATTTGCAAATTAGTAATTAAATTTGAGCATTTAATGGATTTTCTATGCATTTTAACCTAAGCCAAATAATAAATTTTGGTTAATTAAAATTTACTATAAGGTTTAAAAACATGTTTGTTGCATTCATGCCGAAGCATACTATTTTTTGTTGAGTGTAGGGCTAGGTTGTTTGAAGTTGAATTCAAATTTCATTTGAATTTGGCTTGGATTTGAAAACTAGAAATAGGAAAGGATTTTCTTTTAAAAAAATATTCTTCCTCTTTTCTAGCCCAACTGCTGAACTGGCCTAGCCCCTACCCGTGCTTGGGCTGCTGGTGGCCCAACCAGCGCCTCATCTTTCCCTTCCTTCTCCTCCCGCACGGGGCCCGCTCCGCACCAGCCTGCTTTGGCGCCTGCACGCGCGCGCGCCTGCTGCTCACAGCATGGCCCAACTTGGCGCCATGGCCCTCATCGGCCTACCCCGCGTCAGGCCCATGCACCCGCTCTCTCCCTTTCTTTGGCAACCGAGACCCGCCCGTCAGCCGCCCGCGCTCCCTTCCTTCCCCACCTCGCCGGTGATGGCGTGCTTGCCATCAGAGGCAGCCACACCCGCCGAGCCACGCCAAGCATGGCAGGCGTCCAAAATCGCCCGCATCACGCTCCTTGCCATCTACCACACGCCGCCTACCTACAAAACCTTGAGCCGGACCCCTCCCTCTCTCCTTTTCCCGTCCGCGCTCAAGCTCTCACCACCGCTCTGCAATCCACCATTCCCGAGCCCAATTGCCGTCACCGATGCCTCTTGGAGCTCCGCCGTACTCCCCCACGTCCGTAGGTGGCCTCAAATCTTTGTTTTGGTCTTGAATCGCTCGGATTTCACTCACCCGCGCCCTTTATCTCTCTCCAGATCACCGCCGTCGTCGACCCAGCCCTTCGGAGCCCTCTCGGACACCGCGACCACCACTGTTGGACTTGCGGTGAGCTTCTCTACCTTCCCGTGGCCCCAATTCATTGGATGACGCCCTGGAACACCGTACCGGTGAGTTCTAGTCATGTCGGCCATGGCGCCGCCACGGACCATCGCTCCGACGAGTTCCTCGCCATAGGTTTGCACCGCGTTGAGTTCGCAAGCACGTGTACTTCATGCCCATGTAGTTGGTTTCGATCGGGATGGTCCGGAGCGTCGTACCAGCGTTCGCCGTGGCGCATGGCTCGCCACCGGCCATGGCGGGCTCGTCGAAGACGCTGTGCAGTGGCGGGGGGTTCTCTCGTTCATCCCTCGTCGTTGGATCTATTTGGACGGCCAAGATTAGGCCATACCGGTTCAGTATATGACCGGTCCACCGTGGGCTGTGGACTTGGCCCACAGTGCCGCGTCAGCGCGCGCTCACGCATATGTGGTGCACCGCGCCACTCACACGTGGCCACATGGCTGCCCAGTCACCCGGCAACGTAGTCAACTGCGACCCGCCGCGTATTTTGTAGATTAGCCCCTCGGTTTCTAAAGAATCAACCCGCGATCCAGTTCAGTTCAAATAAATTATTTTTCAGTCCTGTTTTTATTCACTTTAGACCCTGTAGTTTTAGGAAATAGTGCGCGCCATCCATAATACGGTTAAATTCAGATTTTAATTGTTTTAATTCAAAAATGAGTTCGGTTTATTTACAGAAATACCATTGGAACCTTATTTCATGCATAACTTTTGCGTTTTAAGTCTGATTTGAGTGATTCTTTTGCTCACGTGTTTGTAGCAGTACGTAGGATAGATTTATAAGCTTTTCAATTTATGTTTTTACTATTTGGTGTATTATTCTAATAGAGGTCTATTTGTATGCATGTAATGATTAGATTGGATGCTTGATTGGTAATTGGAACACGTTTAGAGAGTGAGCAGTTCGTGGTGATTGAGGATCGGCAAGAAGATCAGCAGTACCTAGAGGATAACTTTGAGGAAGGCAAGTGTAGCAAAGGCCCCTTGTAACTATGAACTTTACAATTCATATTAATGCATGTGTTTAAATTTGAATTACCTTTAAGGACTTTACCTAGATTATTACTTGTACCACATATCCTTGTTACCTAGGGTTTGGGTATGCATTTTGGATAGATGCTGCTGCGCTCAACATAAAATAATTGTTAAACATGACTAAAGGTATTATGCAATGTGATAAAATGGAGCTTTTTAGCAACAATTAGGTGGTAAGTGATATTTAATATAAAAAGCAAAGTTTATGAATTTAACACAGTCACGAAGTGCATGACGTCGTAGGCTCACAAACTCTAGAGCTTCCAGATATTGGGTCGAATCCAATCTAGAGCCTCGGAACCCTGCATCTTTTCCTAGACGGGCTTCACTTCGGATACGCTGGTAGCAATATCAACGATCTCCAGTCGATGGACCAAGTCGTATGGATCTCCATACAATAGCTCAAATATGTAGATTTTGTTCTCCTTGTACTTGGATACACTTGTTCCACTGAAGCTTTCATTGAAATGTTTAGACACGAACAGTGTCTGATCACCGATGTCCCTCACCCTGGACCACTCCGGCGTACAGTCGTGGAGGTTGCACTTGTAGATCGCGCTGCTATAGGTGAAGCTCTGTGTCTTGTGGAACATGCTTACCATGGCACCCACAATGTGCAGCTCACCGTTTGATTCTAGGTAGCTGCGGTGGCAGAGCCCCGCAGGTGGTGACAACGATGGCAGCAGCGTCGCGATTAGAGTAGCGCCGGCGGCGTTGTTGCTACAGACAGAGATTTCTCCAGTGCGGTCGATCGCCAAGAACTTGTCTTGGCAGTGGACAATGGACCCCACAGAGAACTCTAGTTTGGTGTCGAGCAGCGTCCATGCGCTGTCGACTCCAACCCAACAGAACGCGACCTCCGTGGAGCACCCAAGCATGGCCATGACCACGTACTCGCGGCCGGCGACGTCAGGCGGCGCCGAGAGCATGATCTCACAGAAGAACACGTCCCTCATGTCTTCTAGCTTGATGGCTCTGCCTGCGGCATCCGCGTCCCCGTAGCCGTTGGTGGGATGGAGGACCCACCGGCCGTGGACTCTAGACACGCGTTCCGATGAGGACGTCGTTGCAACGTTTTCGCCAGCTGGCAGGAGCTCAACGCAGGGGGCACGGGCACCGGCGAATGGATTCAGCAGCGTCACGAACGTCGTCTCGTCCATGAGCGCCAGCCACCCACACGAGGAGCCGCACGCCACCTTGCCGCGCACGTCGGGCAGCGTCTTGGACAAGACTTTCTTCTTCGAGACACAATAGAAGCCGACGCGGTCCGAGTCAGGGTCGAACGGGAGCAGCAGGAGCGGCCCGAAGGTCGCGAACGGGACGGTGGCGTGCCATGGGGAGCAAGCGGATCGGAAGGACACCGCGTCATGGCCTGACGCGAGACGCTGCCCGATGGACTCGATGAGATCCTCTGGCAGGCCGAATCTCCAGTCAGGGAGAGGTAGAGACCTTCTCTTAGAATTGGGAGGCTGAGCCATGAAAGACAGACGACATCAACTATGGTTCACACAAGAAATAGCAAGCGAGGGCGATAGAACACGTGAGCGTGAAACCAAATAAAAAGAGGAAAAAGCTGTCCCTTTTGCAAATGCAAAGAGGGAAAGTAATTAAATCTAGACAGATTTGGCAAGGTTCTCATAAATATAAAAATGTTCCTTTTGTCTTAATTCTCTTTCCTTCTGTGTTAATTCTCTTTCCTTTTGCTCGTTGCCATGTATGCTGGTGCATGCAAACATGCAATGTGTATATGGATAGCACAATAATTTTCTGCTTTCTATTTTGCCGTGATTGCTCTATCACATGACAGACAATATTCAATCAAGGAGAATGACACGATTAATCAGTAATTAAGATGTCGTGGGATTGCAGGCATGGACAGACGGACGAACCAAAACAAATGTCGCACCAAAAAATGTCCCCACTTTGTTCTTTTTAGTTGTAGGATATATATATATATATATATATATATATATATTCATTTAGTATAGTAAATGTTAAGATATATTCTTAAAAAATGGTCAAAGTTAGAGTTGTTAACTTAGGAGTTATTGCCTCCATTCTAAATTCACTCCTACTTTATTTTAACCGAACCTCTTTTTAGCTCGATCAAATAACGTTAACTCTATTATTTGAAAATTATTTTTGAATAATAGAGTTGAACTTATTTTGGGATAATAGAGTTGAAGTTAAATTTCATTTCGATTACTGTAAGACACCTTCTGACGCACGATTGGTCCGAAATCGAAGTACTCGTTGAGATCTCCGGCCTCATCACGACGGTACCCGGGGATCCCCCGGCCACGAGTTGGTCGGAGCCATCACGTGGGCCCGCTCTGGCACTGCCCAGCATAACTTCAAGTCACAAATCCCAAACTCCTCGGTGACTCGCCCCAACCGCAAACAGTATCCGCCGCCGTCAGATCGGGCTCGACTCCGAGCCCCGCTTCTCCGCCACGATGGCGGCGCCACCGCGCCGCTCCCTGCTTGTCCTCTTCGCCGGGCTACTGGTCTTCGCCTCCCTCGCCACCCGCGCCACAGCCATCTACGAGGACCAAGTCGGCCTCGCGGACTGGTACGTCCACTCGCTCGCCTAGATCCGATCCGCCCTTAGTTTAGGCCGGCGCGACGTAACGGAACTTCGAGCTCCTAGTTCAGATCACGGTAGGATTGTGTTGTGAGGAGCTGTGCGCGGTGTCAGTACAGATTTGCTAGGTTTCGGCGAATCAGGGTGTGGTTTTACGAGCTTCCAACTGAATTCTGTAGTAGTAGCGGTTTGTGTTGCGGATTAGTCCTGTCGGGCTAGTAGAGAAGTTTTTTTTAGCCATTTAGCGATTATACAGTGATTGCATCCTAGCTCGAAATTGTCTGTTTTCTAGCTAAGCGAGTATACAGAGAATTTGTTCTTGGGCTAGATTCATGGATGGGCATGGGCTTCATCATTCTAATAAAGCGCAGTCTGTCAGAGCCTGAGTTGGTTTGCGTTTTGTGGATGAGGTCTGCGTTTTTTGGATGCTTGATGTTCCCTGGTGCATGGTTTACATGGAAGGTTAGGTTTCGTACCATGGATATTAGTGAACTGCATCCATATATTCATTGTGAAGTCCCTTTTGGCAAATCTAGCTTCTGATTGGTTCAGTCTGAGTATCGCAACATGGTTCACCTATGTATGCAGGCAGTTAATTCTTGGTTACTGCATTGCATATTAAGATTAAATTAGGACTTGAGCTTAACCTTTAGTTACTGTATTACTTTTGTATATTTTCTTCTAAATATATTTAGTGAGAAGGTCTTCTTCTTAATGCAATACCCAGGGCTGTCTTACCCCCCGCAGGTCGAGTTTTTTTAAGTTTCTTACTTTAGAGATAAAGTTTCTTAATAATTATCGGAAGAATGAATTTGTCTTTTTCCCTAAATGTTCTTCTCAGTTCATGGTCTCCCTCATCCTTCCTCGAGTCCTCAAACTCCTTAAAGCCTCTAGTATTTAGCCTGTGCCATCCTGTCCCTCTTCATACAGTAGTTATCCTATTATCCACCTGATGTCCGAGCATACATCACAAGATGTCATTATCAGATTTGCTGAATTGCTTCAGTGTCCATGATTCCTCCTCTCTCTTAATCAGGTTTATGGGGGGCCTTGACATCTACTTCTCTTCAATTGTTCACAGGCTGTGCTAACCCATTGAGAAGCCTATGTTTGTTTCATGATGTATCCTGCGGTGATGTCTTAGTTCTATATATATAAGAAAATCATTCTTTGGTAAACTGCTGTAGAGTTCACTATTTTGATATGGAATCAAACAATCAGTTATTGCTAGCTGCTGCACCTCTTAACATCATTTGATTTGTAGCTACATACATGCAGTCTTTTGGAGTAATCCAACAGCACCATTTTAATATGTTGATGTTCTTCACAGGCATCAGAAGTACATTGGCAAAGTAAAGCAAGCAGTTTACCACAGCCAGAAGAGTGGAAGGAGGCGTGTTGTGGTCTTGACAGAGGAAAATGTTATCTCGTCTCTTGATCTACGTTCTGGCGATATATGTGAGCCTTCATATTCACAGATTAGCAAATCAAAAGTGCAGTTTCTTATATTTTGCTCACACTTGTTCCCTAATATCTGTGGATTTCTTGTGGTGCAGTCTGGCGACATGTCATTGACAAGAACGATCCCTTGGATCAGCTTAGTCTATCACATGGAAAATGTGAGTCAAATCTTTGTTTCCCTTGGAGATTTGCCCTTGAGAAAATTGCTCTATTACAGCTATCTCTTTATTTCATTCTATTATGTTTCTTCCACTCATGGGATTTCTTGTTTGCTTGTCATCCAGTCTTGCTAACTTTATCCTCCAAATAACTCGTTTTTCTGCTTTTGAAACTATAGTTTTTTGTACCCATTTCTTACCTGGAAGTAAGGCCAATGATTCGAGAACCAGGATTTCTTGGGAAATGAAAACTCGATGAGGGGGGCAGAGTTAGGACTGGTACTACCTAAACTGCTAAACATTTCAACATTAATAAATAACTAGCATTGGAGAACATGCAAACTCCTTCTGGGTAACATCCTAAAGATCCATTTCATGTGTAGCCACATGTTAGCACGCTTTCAAAACTCAAATCTAAAAAAATGACTGGTTTAGTTCGAACAAAAAATGAGTCGTTGTGCAACTATAGAAAAAATGTATTTCTTAAGGCTCACTAGTATAAGCATGCAACAATGTTAGTTGCATAGTGATAGGAAACATGAAATGGTAAATTTGTGGTCTCGGTATGAATTACCCAAATGAGATATGTGAGAGACACTTGCAAGTTTGGTCTGTACAGGATATCACTCTAGTATCCATGCGGTTATTATTAACTTACGAAGCAATAGCTACAATTTAGACCTTAGTGGTTCAAGGTTATTCTATTCCTTTCTTTTTTGGTATGTGAGAATAACATTTATTTATGGTACTAGATTCACAAAAGAATGCAATTATGGGATCTGTGCCAGTCAAACTAACTTAAGTTTGACCAATTTTATAGTAAATAGTATTAGCATTTATGTCTCTAAATAAGTTTATTATGAAAATATATTCTATAACTAATCTAATGGTACTTATTTTGTATCATGAATATTAGTACTTTTTTTATATAAATTTAATCAAAGTTCAAACTATTTGACTCGAAAAACGAGAATTGCATTCTTTTGTGGACGGAGGGAGTACATATAAACATGATTGATATGGAGTAATGAAAACGAGAACTCTATTCATCCACTATTGGTGCTGGCTGATTACTTAACTGTTGGTATGAACAACCAATATGTCATCAACATATACACGATTCTGTTACTAACTAACAACACTGATTATGAAAGGGGTTATGATTTTTAAGATTTGCTTATGGGAGATAGTTCATCCAACATATTGGGTACTGGCTGATTACTCTACTGTTGGTTTGAACCATTATGTCATCAACATGATGTGATTCTGTAACTAACTAACAACACTGATTATGAAATGGGAGATAGCGGCACCTTTTTGTTGATTTTCATTTTTTATTTTTCTGTATAATATGTTTACGACAATCTAATTTTTGGCATGTCTTCTCTCAGATGTTCTAACTCTTTCTTCGGGAGGAACTATATTAAGGGCATGGAATCTTCCAGATGGACAGATGATCTGGGAAACTAACCTTCGAACTTCCGCAGCATCAAATCCACAGTTGCATGTTATGGTCTGTGCGCACAGTGCATTTTCTATTTTCTAAGAAATCATATGTTGATAATGCAATTGATGTTTCCTATTACTTTTCTTGAGTGATGACCTGATGGGCCTTAATTCTTTGCAGTCAAACAATAAAGTGGCCAAGGACAACTTGGTTTTAGTTTCAGCTGGACGATGGATTTATGCTGTATCAAGCATTGATGGGGCAATTTCATGGGAAAAGGAGTTTTCTATTGATGGGTATGTATTATTCTGCTCTGTTGTCTTGTTCAGGGCATTGGGAATATGATTCGAATCTAACTCTACAACCTTGCAGCTTGGAAATTAAGAGGATTCTACAATCACCTGAAAATGATGTTGTATATGCTTTAGGACTTGCTGGTTCCTCGAAGCTAGCTTTGTATCACTTGAGTGCTAAAACTGGAGAGATACTAAAGGATATCCAAGAGTCACTCCCTGGTGGATTATGTGGTGAAACAGTCCTTGGTTGTGATAATGTGTTGGTAGCATTAGATAAGGCCAGATCAAGTCTGTTACTTATTGAATTGAAGGGTGAGAGAATTAGCTACAACAAGGTGCTTGTTTCAGATCTTGTTCAAGACTTATCAGGATCATTCAAGCTTCAATCTTTGTCCAATGGCGTCATATCTTTGCAAACATCATCTTCTATTTCCCTCCTAAAGCTCAAAGGTACTGATGGATTGGAAGTAATTCAGAGATTTGACCAGCCAGCTGCAGTGAGTGATTCCCTGACAATCACAGAAAAAGGCGAAGCTTTTGCCGTTGTGCAACATTTGGGTTCCGAAATTGAGTTTATTGTAAAATTTACAAGTGATCTAAGCAGTGAAATTATTAGAGAAAAGGTTAATATAGACCAAAATAGGGGCAATGTTGAGAAGGTCTTCTTGAATAGTTATATTCGAACTGACAAATCTCATGGTTTTCGAGCTTTGGTTGTAATGGAGGATCATTCACTCTTGTTAATTCAACAAGGTGAGGTTGTTTGGAGCAGAGAGGATGGGCTGGCTTCAATTGTTGATGTAACAACATCAGAATTGCCTGTTGAGAAGGATGGTGTATCAGTTGCCGATGTGGAACACAATCTCTTTGAGTGGCTTAAGGTAACCCACAGAAACTGCTATTTATTTAGTATTCATTATTCGGAAGTGCTTGAAGGGCGGGCCTGGTGCAAGCGGTAGAGTCTTACCGCTTGTGACCGGAAGGTCCCGGGTTCGAGTCACGGTCTCCTCGCATTGCACTGGCGAGGGTAAGGCTTGCCACTGACACCCTTCCCCAGACCCCGCACAGAGCGGGAGCTCTCTGCACTGGGTACGCCCTTTTTATTCGGAAGTGCTTCAGATACATGTTATTTTGGAAATTTTATTAGAGAATTTGAAGGCTCCAACATTATGGTGAATTTAAGATCTTTCTCAAATTCTCTACAATTTAATGGCTTGCTTTTATGTTTGGTGCACAAGTTACTTGTAACTAATGTGTTAGAATGTGCTAAGAAATTGGTCAGTGTCGATCTAAGATTTTTTATTGTTATCTTGAGGTGATACAATGGTATTCATTCATGTTTTCTTGCATGTGGCCCACCATTTTATTGGATGTTCTTCTCAGAGTTAGCTTATGATACTCGTGATTCTTACATAGGGACACATGCTGAAACTCAAAGGAACTCTAATGCTTGCTAATGCTGATGAAGTTGCTGCAATCCAAGCATTGAGACTAAAAAGCTCTGAGAAAAATAAGATGACAAGAGACCATAATGGATTTCGCAAACTCCTTGTTGTATTGACAAAGGCTGGCAAAGTGATGGCTCTGCACACTGGAGATGGACGCGTTATCTGGTCAAACTTGCTGCCATCTCTTCGTGCCTCCAGATTTGGTGGAACGCCTTCTGCATTAAGGATATACCAATGGCAGGTACCGCATAACATTGTGATGCGTGAAAACCCATCTGTACTTGTTGTTGGCAAATCTGGAGCAGAATCTTCAACTCCTGGTGTATTCTCTATTCTTGATTCATATTCTGGAGAAGAACTGAACTCTATGAAACTTGACCATTCTGTTGTCCAAATTATCCCCTTGACACTGAAGGATTCATCAGAGCAGCGAGTTCATCTGATTGTTGATTCCAATTCCAATGCTCATTTATATCCGAAATCTCCAGACGCCCTCAATGTATTTCTTCATGAAATGTCAAACCTGTATTTCTACTCTGTAGATATTCAGGCAAATGTTATTAAAGGGTATTCATTACAGAAGTCATGTGGTCTCAATTTGGGTGATGAATACTGCTTCAGTACGAAGGAGTTATGGTCGATCATCTTTCCTTCTGATTCTGAAAGGATTGCTATCTCTGAAACGCGAAAGATGAATGAGGTCTGTTCATTATCTACTTCTTTATTCATGGAATATCTTGTAACTTAAAACTAACTACAAAATAATATTTGATTTGTCTCATTTTCTTATTTGAAGGTTGTTCATACCCAAGCTAAGATAATTGGTGATCATGATGTGATGTACAAGTACTTGTCAAAGAATTTAGTTTTTGTTGCTACTTTGTCTCCTAAAGCTGCTGGTGATATTGGATCTGCGCTACCTGAAGAAGCTTCACTTGTTGCATATCTTATTGATGCAGTCACTGGACGCATACTCCATCGTGTGACTCATCATGGTGCTCAAGGCCCTGTACATGCAGTAAGTATATCTGTACCTTCTAGTCTTTTGCCACTTGCACTTCCAGTCCCTGTTTCCTGTGATGTCCCATTTAGCCCATAATATATGCATACCAAACTTGCTTGCATGGCATACTGGAGTTTTGAAACACGCACAATCATATGCTAGTAATATGTTGGTTCAGAATAAATTTATCTCAAAGTTATGAATCCAGAATGGTTTTGCACATTTCATCACTTCTGATTGTAAAAGGTTCTCTGCTTAACATGATTAATGATGCTTCTAGGTTTTGAGCGAGAACTGGGTTGTCTATCATTATTTTAATCTGCGAGCTCACAGATTTGAAATGGCGGTGATTGAGATTTATGATCAATCTAGGGCGGTATGACTTATGCTGTCTTAATTATGTACACTTATTTTTTGTTTTTTGTTATGATGGTGGTAGTAATATTAAGTGCACTAAGTATTTTATGCAGGATAATAAAGATGTCATGAAGCTCGTACTTGGAAAGCATAATCTTTCAGCACCAATTACATCTTATGCGCGCCCTGAGGTGGCAGTAAAATCTCAGTCATTCTTTTTCACCCATTCAGTAAAAGCAATGGCAGTTACACAAACGGCTAAGGGGATCACTTCCAAGCAGCTTCTGATTGGTACTATTGGTGACCAGGTCTGTTGTCTCTATTTCTTACTTTTCCAGTGTACAATAGAGCAGTATAATATGTGCTACTATTTCTATTTTTATTTGCTTATTAGTCACTATTCTGTGTTGCCTTTCTTTTTTTTTTTAAAAATGTGTAAGGTAAACTGATAAACTGATAGCATTTTTGACGATAAACTATGAGCATTTGGGTTACCAATGCAAGCAGGTTCAATTTTGTTTGAAAATTGTTTTATTAATATCTAACTCAACAAAACTTATCTATTGTTAGATTACAGGCTTGAAATGCATAGGAGTTTCCTAGTCTACTGCTCCATAGAAATTCAATCAGCATTTTAACATGTCTATTTACAGCTCGACCTCAAGTGCTCATTCAGTGGCACTGGAATAGAATTTATTCTTCCCAGTTCTGTAAGGTGGAGCCTTCTCCCATACTGCTGCTGCTTAGCTGGATTAGATCAACCTATCTGAGCTAATACGTATGCATTAGTGAAATGAATATTTTGCTGTTAAGTCCTTGCTTGATGATTATGTACTAAGTACCATTCGTACATGGAGGTAGCATTGACATGGGAATCAGGATTGGTTCCAACATAGCTCCACTTGTCTGGTCAAGCTTAGTACCAGTTGACCATAGATTTAAACTGTAAGGAGACCTATGCATCATGGGTCAAGCCATTTAAAATTAGTGGGGCCTATTTGTTTGGTCAATATTATATTGGATATAAATGGGTTGCACTGTTTTTAGATTAATTAATTAATTAATGTGGAGAGTTAATTGTCATTTATATGGGTAAATAATGCTAGATTGACATTCTTATCAAACATATGGCAGGTTTTGGCGCTTGATAAGCGCTATCTTGATCCACGCCGTTCAGTGAATCCGACACAACAAGAAAAAGAAGAGGGCATTATACCATTAACAGATTCTTTGCCTATAATACCCCAGGTATTTGTTTTGGCCTTGATGATCCATACATCTTCCTTGTACAATATTTAATTGTGGATATTTTTACATTTGGATTCTTTTCATTATTGTTGATATGATTAAAATGGCGGCATATGTTTTTAACACTCAAGGAACTATGATGCAAGTTGCAAATCTGACTCCACTAGCTTCAACAGAACATTCAAGTTGTTTGTGCATTCTTTGGTGATGGATGATGGATCTGGCTTTTAGTAAAATTAGAAACATATTGTTTCTGGAAAGTTCCATAACTTCTCCTTGCATTTTTTTCTAACTACTACTCAGATATCTAGCATTAGTAGCGGATGGTTCGAAAAATGCTTATATTCATAAAATGCAGCACATGTAGTTTAGTTTTGTGAAACTTAACTAACAATGGTTATCCATAAAAGCTAGAAGCACATCTTGAAGATTTGGACATTGGGAGGAGAGAGCAAGAAAAAGGTTGGGATGAGATATTTCTAGATAGGATATAGTAATTGTTTGTGTGACTTGTGAGAGATACAAGGCTGCCCCTTTCAATTGGGATGACACAGACCATCGTCAATGAAATAATTTCTGAACTCCATACAAATACCTCAAATACACCGAAGGGAAAGCAATGAACCCTTGCTATGTCAAATTCAACTAATAGTTAGACGTCTACGAAAGGTATAAAATGGAATAATAAACAACTTTTAGTTTGATTTGTGTGATGGATACAAGGCTGTGCCCCTTTCAATAGGGATGACACAGACCATCATCAATGAAATAATTTCTGAACTACCTACAAATACCTTAAACACACATAAGGAAACTAAGTAATGAACCTTTGCTGTACCAAATTCACAACTAATAGTTAGACGTCTATGAAAGGTATAAAATGGAATAATAAACAACTTTTAGTTTGATTTGTGTGGTGACTTGCTGATACCAGTAATATTCATGAGACAACATTCATTTTATTTTCGTTTTTTTAATTTAGCTTCTGCTAATGGGTGATTCACATTTTTCTCATTGTTTCCCCTTCAGTCCTTTGTGACGCACTCTCATCAAGTGGAGGCCCTGCGAGGAATTGTTTCTATTCCTTCAAAGTTGGAGTCCACTACTCTTGTTTTCACATATGGCGTTGATCTATTCTACACCCAGCTTGCTCCGTCAAGAACCTATGATTCCCTCACCGATGAATTCAGCTATGCACTGCTTCTAATCACAATTGCAGTCCTGGTTGGTGCCATTATTGTTACTTGGATTTGGTCCGAGAAAAAGGAGTTGAGAGACAAGTGGAGGTGAATGAGGCCTCAATGTTCTGATGTGGACGAAATTTTGGGCCCTAGTCAACTTCCTTGTCCTTCCCCCTTTTCATTTTAGTGCTAGAGTTCGTTTCACTTTTGACTAGGCCTTTATTCATGTAACCATTTGACAACAAAGCCTATCTGCTGTGAATTGACACACTGCCAAAGCCTTACAGAAAGCCACTTGTGCAATTAAAAGTTCTGGAAATGACATGAAAGGATTAGCAGAGCGCAGATGGCGTGAATGGATTGCTTATAATTTGTAAGCTGTACCACTGCAACCAAAGTTACCAAACCCTTTAGCAGATTGTAGCAATTGTTGTTGATAGAGGGTTTCTGCTTCTCTTGTAACTTAATGAGCTCGTCTTGTTTCAATCATTATACCTTTCTTGACAGAAACTGTATCTCTTCCTCTGTACTATCATTACTTCTGTTGTTAGCCTGTGATAGGCTGGGCTACACTCTTTGTTGTGGTGGTTCTGAAGGTGATGTAGCAACCTCATCATTGAACCAATGATGCATATTGCTACTTCCTGGTCAGATCGTTCTTGTGTGTATGTTAACGATAACAGGTGATCCAAGTCAGGTACCGTTGAAAGATTTGAGTATTCTGTTAACATTGTTATCTTTCTTTTGAAATCTGGATGCTACACCATTGCAAATTATTAGTTGCCATGCTCAGATCTTTAAACTTCAAAATAAAGTGTTGATATAGTACTTTCTGCCCCTGGGTCTGTCAGTGTGACATGCAAGCCAGTCTAGCTTGTCTCAGGTTCTTTCATGTCAATGACCCATCGCCCTTTTGCAACCAACCTAAGGTGGAAGTGAGCCTTCAGGTTGCCCATGCAAAAATCCCAGGTATGGGGTTCTCTTTTCTGTGGTGGTAAACTGGTAGCGGTCGTGAGCTTCAATCATGGTAATATGTTATGCTCGCAACGGTGGAGCGCTCTCGCCGGAGTAGCCCACATGGCGGCAGGGATGAGATGTGAGATGTCTGCCATGATCGGGAGAAATCAGGCAAAGCGGTGGCTTTTCTGGCCGAAGCAATTGCGAGAGTAGATGATGGAAGTCGAGTTCTCTCTCAGCTAAGGCAGCAGCAGGAGTCATGTCCATCCATTGGGACCTTTGCTTTTCTGTGCCTTTTTCCTTCCGGTGCTTGGTTCTCTTGCTCGTCCCATGCTAAACTTCTGGGCAATGCTTTGTGGCGAGGTCGTATGGCTCAAACCCAAACCCAACTTCGCTTTCATCAGGTTATTGTGGGCAATGGTCAAATAATCGACCCCCAGAATCAATGGTTTTTTTGCTAGACCGATTTGACCCTCTTGTGCGCTTTGCACCGGTAAATCTGTCAAATCCTCGGCATCTTTTGCAGCTAGCTAGACCTTAGGGCCTGAAGCGTTGTGCATCAGCTAGCTGTGGTGCCGCTTTACCGGGGGTTCCCTTTCGCAGTTGCAAGTACCCCAGGTGCTGCTGGGTGCACTAGCCAAAGTGGTGATGGTGTACGATGTGAGGCCTCCTTTTTTCCTGATGGAACGGGGGGCTATGGACCAGCACTGTGGTGTGGCGAACGCACCGCGGTGGCTTGCCTGAGCCCGAAATGTGTCAACCGCCGGCACAAGGAGACGGCCGGGCCTAGCAGCTAAACCGACCGTGACGAGAGCCATTTCCCTTCCCTGTGTGACAGTGTGAGCTGGGAATCTGACACGGCGAAAATGCGTGCTCATCGTGCCGTGACACGGCGCACGAGGTTGGCCGGTGGTGGACCGGTGGGTGAGTCCAGGGCGGTGGTTTCCCTGAACGTGCCAGGCCGGAGTGAGCCGGCTCCGAAATCGTGCTGTGCCCGGGCACTGGTAAGGGATGGAGGCGACGACGGCGACTGGTGTGGTGGCCAGCCATCTTGCGTCGGGTTTTTCTCCGGGAACAGGTTTTCGCCGGAGGGTCCATGGCCTCGCTGTCTGCTTGTGTCGGCGGTCACTGCCTTCTCGTAGAATGGATAGGCGGAGGATCTTCTCAGCTGAGCCCCCCGCACCCCCCATGGACCATGGATCGAGTACGTGCGCTTGTTGCGTGACTAGCAGCGCTGTTTTCGCCAGAGCACGTCACCACGGGCACAACAGCACAAGACAGATGACGCTTTGCCCTTCTTCCGAAAGTCAGTTGTCTAAACACCCGGCCCCTAGAACTAGATGCACACTGGCTTCAAAACGTCCCAGTTAGTCGTCTCTTTCATCCATCTTTTCAGTTATTTATGGAGTTTTTTCCTCAAGGGAATAAGGAACTCTATTAATCACGTAATTTGCAAGTGGCTTGAGCTCGACAAATAGGTTTTAACAAGCTTGTTTGTGTACTTACGTTGCTTGAGGTTAAGCTAACTTGGTCTATTTGTGTACTTACAATTTGCAATGGAGTATTAATATAGGGGCACAAAACGTAAAGCATATAACACTACTAAAGATTCCATATATGCTTTCATTACTACAGATATGTCATCATCGTCGGCTCTAAAGTAGCCATCACCGTCGGTTTTCGCCCTCGGAGGTGAAAGTCGTTGGTGTTAATATCAATTATTAGCGCCGTTTTCGGACTAGTGGTGAAAATCATTATCATGGCCCGTTGGTTATACAAACCGGCAGTAAAAATAAAAAAACAAAAAAGCCCCCAAGGCTGTCGAGCCTGCCAAGCCCACCTGAGTCCATCGAGCATCAGCCGCTAGTGAATTTGGATACATCTATTTTAGCATCCATATCATAAACAAATGCAAATATGGATATCCATATTCAAATTTTATCAGATACGAATTTGAACAAAATGGAAAACTGGACATCCATTTCCACTCCTAGTTAATCTTTCTGATTATATGCTCTGGATATTTTGACATGGATACTATATTGAAGAATTAAGACTAGTACGATAACTGAAATATCTGTGATGTGGCAGATTTCTAAACTTTGACCACTGTTTTACAAAAAAAAAATATTTCTATTATGAAATTACATTCCGTCATAAATCTAATAATATCACTTTGAACTAATGTATATAATCTTGCACATATTACTGATCATCTTTTGGGAAGTTCCATTGCATCAATCCCAACGCTAACTACAACAACATAAATTAAGATTTGAATTCTCTATTAACTCTGCGTTAATTATTTTAAATGCAAATCTCGTATCTACATTATTTTTCACTCACATCCCATCAAATAATTCCGCTCTAGCTAGATTACTCTTAGTCTACATAGCAGATGCTTCACCACTTGTTCATATTTAACGGTGATGACCCGGGCCTGTTGGAACCTAGCTAGGTCATAGGGTGGGGGCACGCCATTGTGGTGCAAATGTTTTTGCTTGTCAATCAAAGTACAAGTGCAAATCAGATCTTTCTATCTCTCTCTCTGTTTTTCCTTTTTGTTCAGTGCTTTTCTGGTTTCAGCAAAAACTGCTCCACCACCTGTAACACACTAGCTAGCTCATCTCCTAGATGAAGTGATGGTCTACAAATATTCCAGTCCCATTACAATAATTTTCTCCCAGCATTTGTAGCTGGAATATTTCATCTCGATTGCATCTACTCACTTCTGGTTGCATTGAGGCCGAGTTTATCTGAAAGTTCAGTCATGATTCCATGGCAAATAATGTAGCCGGAGACTTGATCAAATGCGCTTTAATCTTTTGAAGGAACCTCAGCTTTTTACCGTCTCTAAGCTAGAGGTCGAGCTAAGCTGACCATTGTGATTTGTGAACATGTGTCCATTGTGAACGCTGAATATAAAGTAGATTTTTCCTATTAATAGATGCCCTCACCGACATTTCGCTGCTGATGAAAGTGGATTAGACATGCTGAAAAGGCAGGTCTTTTCCTTTCCTACAGAACAAGCGACTGTCGAATTATCGATTCCTATATATATTATTGTGGCTGAAAACATATATATTTTTTAATCGCGTCTCCCGTAAAATTTGTTCTCTCTAATAGATCATGATAACATGTCATGTTATTTCATATTTATATGTTGTAGCATCAGCAATCACGTCCTATTCCATTTATCATCAGCATCGAGCCATTTCTTTCTTCAACCTCTGAATCGAAATGGTCGTGTAATTATGATCATGGATGCAAGAGGTGAACCTGTGAAGCGAAGACTGAAATATATAAATAGGAATATGCGATTGAGTCACGGAAGCTGTCGATGTTAATTTACGCCACAAACTCTGGAGCAACCAGAGCAGCTGTGCTTCATCCTAGTTTTGGGCTTTTGGGCGTTCATTCTCTCATGGATGCTGCATATGCAAGTGAACCGTAGCAGGAAATACATATACTGCATATATGAGTGCTTGATACCGAAATTTTTTATGCGTGTGTTGATGTTTAGATCGGTCACACACCACAAGGAGCTAGAACACTCGGTAGAGATGAGCCAAAATCAGTCTAATTGATTTTCAAGTGGCTGTCGCCTCAGTGTGTTCGCAGACAAATACTTCGCCTTGTATCTCTAGCAATGAGTGAAATATGCAAGACATATCACCAGAGCAGCCACATAGGGCACGCAATATAGAAGACACGTCGCAAG
This sequence comes from Miscanthus lutarioriparius, assembly GCA_904845875.1. Taxonomy (NCBI): domain Eukaryota; kingdom Viridiplantae; phylum Streptophyta; class Magnoliopsida; order Poales; family Poaceae; genus Miscanthus; species Miscanthus lutarioriparius. The sequence continues at coordinate 49,960,153 of CAJGYO010000017.1, read as the reverse complement.
GGCTCTTGAAACCTGAAACCCCACACGCCCGCCCTGACATGCAATGACTATGGGTTGCTCTAGCCGACCTGACTGCTCTAGGGCTTCGTCATTGTTGAACAACAACCATCAGCAATAGTGGCAACAAAGAAAGAACAACAATAACATATTGTAAATGTAGAGTACAAGGTAAAAGTAAGGTAGATTGGTTTTTTTATTGGTTAGATGGATCTCTCAATCAACCGAGACGTTCTCCTATAAGTAAGGGGTGGTTTTATTCCAATAGGAAACCTATTTCACATGCAATCTATGTGACATTTCAATGCTAGAGGTCAGGAGAGAATCACTTTATAATTGTAATCAACAGACTGAAAGCAAATAATTGGCAAAAAATAATATTCAACCCATTGTTGATGCAAACTCAATATCCTTTCAAAAACTAATAATTGACTAACAAAATAATTCCAAATCTGGGTCTAGTCATAGATCCAAACTTAATCCCTATTAAAAAAAAACGAGACCACATAAATCAAGATATGACCACTAAACAAGGGTAAGATCTTGTTCCCCTACTAAATTCAACGTATGACGTTCAAAGATTTGATCTAATTTCATTTATAACTGACTCAACCATGCAAAGAGAGAGATAAAGAAGAACCTAATTAATCAAGTAATCTTGTACTAAAACCTTCAAAAAGATGTTAGTTAGGAATGACATGTACTTATCTTCTAGAGTCTCCTCTTTTAAAGAAATTAGAAGATACCCCGCGTGTTGTTGCGGGGATTATGAAGAATTTAGAATGAACTTGAGTAGAGATGATGTATATGGATAGCTTGCAATTAGAGTTGAAAACTAGTAGGATGACATGGTTATCAGTGGGAGATGACGTGGATATAGTTAGTGAGGGGTGATGTCGATGGATTGTATGTTAAGATAGATTTGTAGTGGGGATTAGCTTTATAAGAGATATTGATCAATAGCAAAACCTCCTCCTTTAGATTTGTAATTTTTGACAAGTTGTTGGAGTTCCCACCTCCTTCTTTCTCGAGCTACAGTTCTATCCCGAGTAGAAAGCAGGAGGATCTGCTACATATACTGCAGATATTTTCTAGAATCTACTCTAATTAGTTTTCAGCCGTCTTTAATTTAACAATAACCTTTAGTCGCCTCAGAAAATATATTTCTATATGCGGCAGATTTAGAGGGATGATCTGACAGCGGGTTCATTAAAGCTGTTGACAATTGAGCTACTTTTGGCCAAAAAAAACCATTTGGCTATTGCTAGGAGTCAACAGGGTTGGTGTGAATCGTGTTGGGGTGGCCCAAAACATCCAAGCGGACAGTCCTCTTGAGGGAAAAAAATTATTCCATATGTCTAGTTACCTCTGTCCTCGAATGGAGTTAACTATGGTATGCGTGTCAATTAAAATATTTTATATTTGATTAAATTTTTAATAAATAGTATTCATATTTATGACTCTAAATTAATTTATTATAAAAATATATTTTATAATTAATCTAATAATATTTATTTAATATTATAAATATTTATACTTTTTATTTATAATTGGTCAAACTTGTGGTATACTAAAACATGATATGGTTTTGGAATTGTATTTTTTTTTTTTTTTGACTGAGGGAGTATGCAGTATTATCTACTATACGTACTTGACGATCCGCAGCCGTCGACCGTCGTTCCGTACGTACGCCTACTAGGTCGCTGTAGTGCTAGAATATCTCCTTCCTGCCGTGTTGCTTTTGCAGTGGAGTACTCCTAGTAGGCTAGCAGTGGAGTTCGTAGTCGTAGCAGCACACGCACGTACGGTAGCTGTGCTCTGTGCAGGCAGCAGGCGTCCGTCTGTCCGTCAGTCCGTGGAGGCGGCGAGGAGGAAGCGGCATGCCGTGCCGTACGTACGCGTGGGGGCGTGTCGCCATCCGGCGGATCCCGCGGTCGGGGCCGTGTCGCCGGCTCGCCCGACACCCCACGCCCGCGCGTCCTTGTCCGCCGCTCCGATCCGCCTCCCTCTTAATCCTGGCTCTTCCCCTCCACCCTTCCCCCTTCTCCCTTCCCCCTTCCCCCTTCTCCCTTGGGTTGGGTGCCAGACGAGACGACGACCGCCGGCCGATCATGGGTGGGGCCACGGGTATGCCCCTGTATTCCATACCCATGATTTTTATGACAAACAAAAATATATGTATACATGTATAATGATACAGCATGTTAGTTTTTTTGAATGTTGCAAATAGGTAGCCCATAAGCCCAGTAGAACAACTAGTAGCAGCAGCCCACTAATTCAGAATGACAGAAACCCAATCGACTGTATTCCCGTCCCTATCTCCTACTCCCGTCCGTCGCTCGCATCGACTGGAAGGGCGGCAGCTGCACCGGCGGGCGGCGGCACAGCGGCACGGCAGGTCTGCTCTCCCCCTCGGCCCTTCAGCCCTCGCCCGGTCGCCCCCTCGCCCCTTGGCCTTCGACAATCGGGCCTCGACAAAACCAACGTGGCAGCGCCTTGCGCCCGACACTCCTATGGCGGCGGCGGCGGTCAATGGTGTTTGTAGGCTCCCCCTCGGCTCTAGCACCTGGACCTCCCCCTCGACACCTCTTTCATCTCGGGCTCGGAAGCAACAGCAAGGCGAACACAAAAGATCCCAGATCTATTCTTGATTCTTCGGAGTAAGAATTGAAGGTTACATTTTTCTATTTTTTTGTTGCATTGTGTTCTTTTTTTAAAGGAATGATGCATTGTGTTCTTGTAACGTAGATAAAGAACTTATAGTTTGATTATTACCAGGGGCGACGCCAAGTACGGTTCACTAGGCCTGGTGCCTTGTTACCGGAGTAAAAAAATATTATACCTAGCATATATTAAAAAAATATATATATACTTCTTAGGCTGTGCATCAAGATCAATTTTGTACTACTATTGCATATATACATCGAAAAAAATTTATGAGTGGAATATCCAGCCCCCTGAAATCCTGGCTCCTTGGGCCGATAGATGGCAATGGCACGTAGGTACAACGCATGCAGTAGGCCAGTCTCAGTGGGGATTTCATGACCATGTTATCAATGCATTTATAATTTGGAAATAGTGTAGAAGAGTTTCATCTCCATAAACTCTCTGTACTCTCATAAAACTCTTATCATCTCTCTCTTTATCAATACGGTGCCACATCAGCCTATTTAATATCCATAAAACTCTGATAAAACCCTACTGAGACTGGGCCTAACCGTCACATCCAACACATCGACCGGGTCGCCGGCCGGCACTGCGCGTGCTCAGTGCTGGGATGGCTAGCGACTTCCGTTCTTCACGAGGCGTGTCGGCATGTATGCTGGTACTACTAGTATGCGCTTTGTGCATGCCAGGGTGTGTGTCCAAGCAAGTGCGTGTACGTACACGCACTCGATCGTCGTCCTCGATTCATGTCACCATGGACACGAGTACGTGCCTGCTGCGCGTATATACACTGCCGTACGGACACGATTGCAGAGAGCACACACAGGCCGCATCTGCAGCTGGGTGAACGAAGAAGAATTTAGCAGCATGCTGCTGCAGGTACAAGAACCTGCATCTACTATTGCCCTTTGTGAAAGGACGATGCATGCGCGCATCTAACACACGAATATTCTCCGGCCAGTTATATAGCTAGGCTTCTCTTTATTTTTCCTCCTCCTTTTTTCTGGTCCCTTTGGCACGCACGACTGCAGTTCAAGTTCAAGGCTGGAGACACTGGACCACCTTTTTCTGTGCGTCCACGCACGGAATCCTTCCATTCCATGCTATGCTATGCATCAATGCATGTAAGGGGGGTGCAGGACGTGCGTGCAACATCATCCAACTGCCTCTCGTCTGCCTTGGCTATCCGGCCATCTGGCTCTGGCGTTACGTTCTCTCGCTAGAGATTCTTGTTCTTGACGTGCGCAACCACCCCGAGATGGCGAGATCGATGTACCACCGGCGTCTCACATTAATTATGTGCATCTTGGTAGTGTTGTCGATCTTGTGAGACGCATAAAGCATTCGCATGCTGTGTCTGGGTCAGTTTTAGGTTTTCGCGTAATTTACATACCAAAGGGTTACTAATAATTACTAGTAGAACATATCAATGCAAAAGCAGTGATAATGGAATTCGTACGTGGGTAGTGCACGGTGTATACACACACAAAATTTCTCTATCATTACCCCTTGAAAAAGGCTCGCCCGCCTGAGCGATCGACGACTGATGACATCTACTACTTGTATCTCACCTACGTATATGTAGTACTACTAGCTGTTTGATTTTTTTTGGGTAACATTGCCTTTGCACAGGATGGAGCAACCTACGACGAGAGCATATAGCATGCAAAAGTGCAACTTTGTCGCACGTTATTTCAGCACCGCGTGCAGTTGATTCATTGCTTCAAAGGGGCACAGAACAGAATCTTCCCTTTGCATTGTTTAATAGGAAGCAGGGCAGACGTACACGCACGCGTGGGGAGACGAGGAAACATATGGAGAAGGGGAGAAGCAACAAAGTATACTGAAAAGTGCACGCCCTTGTGCTTCAAGCTCTGCCGCCACCCGTGCTTTAATTTGCTTCTTCTCCCAAATGTTTGTGCTGTCTCGTTCGGTGTACTAGTGTACTCTAGGCAACAAAAAGCACCAGCAGCACTCCTTATTACCCGGCCCCTAGCTATACTCGTTTCAATTTGGCAAGGGGGTAATTAACCATGAAGCAAGGATTATATATACAGTATAGTGAGAATGAGGGTGTGTTTGCTTGATGACTAGCTTGCCACAGCTCAATATGTCCCTCAATGTGTCTAAAGGTAGCCAGTGTTTGCTTCATCATCAAACTTGGGGCATGTCATAGGTTAGGTACTTAGGTATGCTGCTGTTTATTTTCTATGCTAAAGATAGCCAAAAGTCCGACACCGTTTTTTGCTCGAACTTTTGGCCAGGCCAAGGTTTGGCTACAACATGTTTTGATTGCAAACCAAACACACCCTAAAACTCGAAAACAATCAAATAGCAACACCGCTTCGGAAGATCATTTCACTTCCATTAACCATTCCTTCGATGGTTCTACCTTGAGGGAAACTTCCTCGGGAGGATGTGTAAGCTTTTTGTGCCAAAAGAGTTTCAATGTATTGCCATAATCCTTGAATTCGATAAGGAACTCTGAAGGATGAATTAATCTTTCCTTCGGTGTTCGTGGTTCGGGTGAGGGCTTCATAAGTCGAATCTAAGGATGCTACGTTCCTTAGTCCTTTGGTTCGGATACCCGGGTATAGGTATTCGACAAGAAGGTACTCAGCTAGACTTATCCGTCATAAACCAAAAACAAAGTGACTCCAAAGGATTATGCAAGACTTTATAAGTGGAGGTAGCTTGACAACATTTTGCATAAAAAGCGACTAACTCAGTTGTACAATTATAATTTGGTCATCAAGTTAATTATAGCTATTCATCTCTAGATTAGCAACTAACATGTGCCAAACATGTAGTATATCATTTAGTAGCATACAATAGTAACCATAGCCGGTGTAGAAATTCCATGTTCATCCGAACCATCATGTTTCATATCACAATTACTACGATGTTGGTACTAGCCAAGTTTCTCACTGTCCAGAAGAGACGGTGATTCGAATCAATTTCAATCAGTTGGGAATTTATTCCTAACACAAACCAAGACAGACCAGATCAACGGTCACCTTAGGTCACCTTTGATACAACTCAGGTCCATATTTCGTGGGTTCGCCCAGCGTCGCACAATCAGGGACAACCAGCTGCCAGGACGTTCAGGCCTGGCCTGCCCTTGGGCTCACGTCTGGCTCCCCGCACATCCTTACTACCATCCAAAGTGCACACTTTTACAAAACGTGGCCCGATGAGTTGAGCTACTCGGCTTCGCGGTCTGAATGAGTTATCCAGCCAGCTAAGTGAGAGGCATGCATTCAATCTTGTTAGAAGCACCCAACAACGGTATTGTCCTTAATCGGCACAGACGGAATCACATGAGTCAACCAACACATAGACTCCGCCAGGCCTCCATTTATATTACCCCATGGTTCTTTTCTACGATAGCAAATATAGCCAACCGTGCTTCGGTGTCCACCTATATTTCGCAGGTGACAGGAAATCACTCGACTTTTACTGGTCTAAGCATGGATAAGCATATATTTGATACAGGACCTGCACAGGGTTAAAGGTATATGTAACTGGACAAGGTAGTTCTATGCATCAAGTGTTTCCAATCAACTCTTATAACCTAATGCATTAAACATAAAGGACTCTAGTAATATTTTGTAACACATGGGAGACATCAAAATAATATGGTTGTGGATATTATGTAAATCTTATAAAATTGCCTACAACTTTCTTTTAATACATTTAATGTGATTCAATAGTTATCTAGATCAAACAATTCAATCATTCAAATCTGTCCAGAGAGCAATCATTTCTAACAGCAGACTTCTAACAGCCATAATTCTTAATCATAAGGCCTATGACTATGAAAATTTAACACAAGGTAGATAAGTAATTTATCTACAAATTTGTTATTAACAAGTTTTACAAAAAAGACCATTATCATCATGAAATTATCAACTCAACCGAAACTATACATGCAGCCATCTAGTTGAATTATAAAGCAATAATTAACTAGTTGCATACAACCTATTGCTTTTAAGCCTAACTAATAACATCAATAGATCATATGCATCTCAAGCACCATAGAAAACATTATGGTTAAACATAACTAAATTATTTATATCCATTTATTAATTTTCTTAGATAATAAGGTGATTTAAAGGATAATTATTTCTAGTGCTTAATAAATTCTAAGAAAATTACAGTAGCCTACAAATAACCTCAATAGTCTATTGTACAAATTTAATGCTAGTTGGATAAGTACAACTACCTCTACAAAAATGATAAGTTACATAGGCTTATTTTAGTAAAAATAGTTTAGCATAGTGAAAAATATCAACCAACAGATTTAATATTTTTCTTACATTTCTCCAAGCATAAAAATACTGTGTAAAAATTTACATGATTATATATTATGTATTTTTACACCAATTAATTTCACTAGAAACTAGCAATTAATAAGGATTAAATATGAAAACCATATTCAAAGTATGACTACTACAAGTTTAATATTTTTTCTAGCTATAGCATGTCAACACAAGACCAGCAAAATTAGAATCATAGAGCTTGTTCGGCTGGCTTATTCGGCTGGCTGGGGCTGGCCAGGCCACTCAGCGGGGCACTGTTCACGTCCTGCTAGAACAGTATTTTCCTCTCACAATAATCAGCCAAAACAGTATTTTTCAGTCCTACCGAACAGGCCCATAATTTTATCACCTATCTAGCTCAAGTTATGCAATCTACAAGATAGAAACAATTTAAAAAGCATTTATCTAGCTATATTTTATTCTCCTAAAAAATACCAGAAACAATGCATCTCATATTTTTATCAAATACTACACTTCAAGATGAAACTAATAAAATTTGGTTCACCAAAATTAGACACTCCTAGCTTGAGATATAAATTTTTGAAACATGCATTCAAATCTAGAAAAATAAATTAGAAAATCAAACACCACACAGACTGACAGCCAAGGCCCATGGTCAATGGGGAACCACTCGTCAGCGAGACCAAAATAGGGAACGACGTTGACCGGCGAGAACTCGCCGACGACGAGGTTTTCGGTGGTAGCTGTAACACCCCTGGTGTTACGATCTTGTTTAGTACTGCGATTTAGGCCTAAGAAAAATTTCTGAAGCGAGTTTCCTTGGATTTTTTATTTAAAACGTACGGGAGGCGATAAACGAATCATGTGTGGTTTAGTTTCGTAGACTCGAATAAACGCATAAGTTAAATTACGTAGTGCGTAGAAATAATTGGAAAGGTCGAACGACGATGCTAGCGGACGGTTTGTCCTATTAGATTAAGCATGAAAAGCAACGTGTACAAATAAAATAAAATCCATTAATAAATAGAACGATATACATATATATAGCGTTTGAATCAAATTTAAATTCGAACTTTGTTGAAATCTTTCTGTGCCTAGACGTTGCAAATTATCCAAATTAGTAAATCGTTAGAGAGAGATATATATAAGTATATATATGTACGACGATAACTCAAAAACAAAGAATTAAAAATCATTAGCGTGATAACTCTGACTATCACCATTCACTTTCACTAGCAAGGGGTGAAACCGACTGTGACGAGAGTTTCCCAATTGGCGATGAAAATATGTCCTCTCTGTACAAGTTGATCGACTGTTACTTGTTGTTTTTCTCTCACGCGTCTGACTTCCGTGTCTCTCGCTGCCCCTGTCTTGTCTCTGTCTGTCCTCTGTACTGGCCGTGTCCGAAAGGAGTGGCTCCGTATAAAGACACTGAGGTTTGCTCCGTGCTAGGAGAGTACTGGACGTTTGCTTCCTCATTGACTCGTTCTCGTCCTCGCTGCTACGGTTTTGTTTGCTTTCTCTCTCACTGCTTGACACGTCTTCTCCTCGCATTATTACGGCCTTGCCTGTGCTTGCAATGTACATGGTTCTCTGCATGTCGTGGCTTGTCCAAATCATTCCTCGCATGTCTGGACTGCCTCGGTACCGAGCCAAGCAACCAATTTGACAGCATCCCCATCGCCTTGGCCTACTCCTCGCGCGAGAGCACGCGCCGCACCTTTCTTCCCACGCTGGAGCTGCGGACCAGTTTTTGCTTTTCCCCCCACGGCTCCACCTCGCTCCCAGCGCTACTCCGCCCGATTCCCCACCGCTCCACGCGCAGCGCGCCCGTGCCAAGCGCGGCCACGTCCCCGCGGCCATGTCCCCACTGCTTGTGCCAGCAGCGCCATCCCTCCCGCTCGCCCCTTGGCCCCGCGCTACCCCGCCGTTCAAGCTCCGTCTCACACAAGCAACCGCCCGAGCCCCGGTCCGTTTCGGACCATAGCCGTCGTCGCTGCGCCCCCTCCCGCGCCCCTCCTTCTTCCTTCCCCGTGAGCGCACACTACTCGTCCGTTGTCGTGCGCCCGCAGCCGCCCTAGCCTTGAGCATCACCGCGGTACCGCGCTGGACTGGGTCGCAGCGCCGTCGGGGCCACGCAGCGTCGCCGCCGCCCGAATCCCCTCGCGTGCCCACGTGCGTGACTCCGCGGTCCCGCTGCACCAGCCCGCCTACTGCCCGGGGCCGGTGGTGCGCCCCATCATCGCCGCGACCTGCACCTGCGGCCATGACGGCCATCGCACCATGCTGCCCCTCGATCCGCTCGACACCCCGCAGCGCCGCTCCATCCCCGTGTCCCACGCGCCTGGTTCGCCAGTGCCTAGGAGTCCAGCCTCGCCAGCCATAGCCGCAGTGCCAAGCCGTGGGGCCATCCCGCCCTCGCCGGTCGTCGCGACCGCAACGACTCCATTGCCGGCCGGAGCTCCTCAGCTCCCCTGCTCCGTTCCTGGAATGAGAGAGCAAGGTGAGGAGGGTATATATCCAAGCAAAAGTATTATACAGGGGTGTTTTTGTGAAATACATGACCCATTTGAACAGTACTATGGACCTAGGGTCGAATCAAGAAAAGCATAGGGGTCATTTCGCTTATTTGTCGTCGCCACCTGCTGTCTGGGCCGCCAGCGCCTGATTGGTGGGCCGCGCCGCTGCCTGCCCCTGGGCCACCCGCGCCGCGCACTGGGCTGGCCTGCTCGGCGCCCGCCTGGGCCGCCAGTCCGGCTAGTTGGGTCGCTGGCCGCGATCGTCGCCTGGGCTGCGCGCCGCTTGGGGCTGCTAGGCCGTCTGCGCCTTTACCCCTTGCCTGGGCCGATTGGGCCACTCGCCTGGTGCCTCACGCCCGTTCACCTGGTCCGTCTTGGCCCTTGGTCCAGGCCGTGTTGGCTGGCTGGGCCGCTTTGAGCCCAAGGACCTGTGTCCTTCTTTTCGGCGTTTTGTTAATTTCAACAAGCGTCTGAATACTTTGAAATTGATAATAAAATGTAGAAAAATCATAAAAATGCCAAACCAATTTTGGTAGGCTCCTAAAGTCATGATCTACCTAGTAGTGTATTTTGTTTGCATAGTGCGATAATAATCTTAGGAGCTATATAATTAAATTGGGATACTTAATGTTGTAAAAAGATAACTTGTAGGAATGGTTCTGATAAATTGGCAATAGTATTGAATCTGAAATTTGTATAGTAAACTCCTAGCAATATTAGTTACTCACTATAATTTTTGTAGCTCCAGAATAATTAGTTTGCTAAATAGATAATGATATTCTATTGCGAATAAATATTAAATGGATGAAATGGGATAAAGAAGTAACTTGGGTTTATATAACTAAAATAATTATTGGGAAATAACACCTTATCCGACAACATGTATATGTAGCCTAAGTACGGCCATCATTAGAACTAGCCCGTTAACTCGAGCGGCGTACATCGTATTTTACGAGTCATGATTGCAGTTGATTAATTACATCTTTACATTGCATCGCATGCATATCATATGGTACGATGATGGATCAACGGATTGATCGAAGGATGATTGGGAATGCGAAGACGGTGTACTGGTATTCTCTCCAGGAGATGATGCAATGGGCTTGTTATTCAGCTGATGGTGGATGATCTGAAGATACAGATACTAACTTTTTAATATATCTTACCTAGGCAAGCCCCGGTGCATAACCCCTACTTTTCTGCAGTTTAAATTATATTTGTGCATTAAGTTTTAAGGAGTTGAATGAAACCCACCTGCATATATATCTTTACCCTATGAGTCTTACTAGTATGACAGGATCATGTAGATTGCTATGCTACAGGACTCCGATAGAAGTCGAGTGATTGTCTGTCACTCGCGAGAGATAGGAAATATATTATTAGATTAGTATCACTTGAAAAATATAAATGGTGGAAATGAAAAATGGTGACCGGGCAGAGATATGGTTTGGGTATTGGTGGGTGTAAGAGGTTGTGTCGCCGTGGACACGGGGCATAGCTTAGTTATGCTGCTTTCCCTGTCTGGTCGGTTAAGGACCGATCGTTGCATAAGACATCCAGGCAAGTCATAGACTTATTATCCCGAGCATATACTTGTGTATGGGTGCTTGGAAGATTTGTTGGTCTCTTGTCGCGGATCCGACTCTTTTCTAGACCGACTGTCAGGGTTTTATTTTGGTGGAGGAGGTCCTTGCACCGCACTGAGTCCGGGACTCAGGGACGGGGGCTTGGAGTCCTAGTTTGGACGGGGACCTGGACACCTGGGACAGGAGAGTGATGGGTTAGTCCTGCTTGTGCCCAGGGTACAAGCGGGGCATGTGTTTTCGAGGTACCCAGCTAGGGGCATTGATTCGCGAATCGTCGGGCGATCCGGTACGGCTGGTTTCGTGTCTAGCATCGTAGTAAGAACTGAAAGATGAAAGATGGAATGGAAAAGGAAATCTGATTGCTTACCACCTACTTGAAAGTAGTATATGTGCTTACATAGAATGGTTAGTTAATGAACCAATGCACTGCTAATAAAAATCGAATATAAGGATGCACCCTTAGTAATGCTTCCTGCAAATGCAATAAACCCACAAACCAGATAGCCTTGCATATCCTTGGAGTCTTTTCTTTTTCTCCTGTCGGGTAAGTCTTGCTGAGTACATTGAGTACTTAGGGTTTTATTCCCCCTATTGCAGGTGACAGGTGGAGGCTAGAGCTGACCTTTGTGTGTGGATTCCTCCTGGTGGGCTCAGCGAGGATTCCTTTACGGTGCGATCGTAGTTTTTATTTATAACTCTCACCAAACATTTTTATGAAAGAAAGTTTATGATATGTTGTCATAGCTTATATATCAATACTTCATCATGCCATGAATAGATATTTATTTCTGCTATAATTCTGATCATATGTTATATTCTGCTGTTAAATTAAATTGTTCATAACTCTAATAATACGATTTCATTCCGCTGTTATATTAATAAATAGTATACTCTGATGTTGTATTAAAAGTGATGTAAGAAATGGTTCAGAATGATGTAAGCTTTATTCTCTCATTTGTGATCCTGATGGCAAAAATTTGGATTTTCGGGTTCTCCCCTGGGGTGTGCCCGAGTGAACCGAGTAATTTAGTGTTCTCCTTTGGGCGGTTAGTGTCTAATGGAAGACGAGCACTCTTGGGAGGCATTAGATTAGGCGGTTCTGCCACAGTAGCGTCTTCACCACTTTACTCATCTCATCCATGCGCATCGACTGGTAGGCTTGGTTGGCTCGATGGCTCGTCGGAGCAAGCCCGACGGCGACCATGGTTGACGATGGAGGTCTGGTGGCAGTATGCCGGCCATCTTCGGCTATGGAACCCTCAGCCAAGGATGCCTACTCCATCCTGGTGACCTAGCGGAGCTACACGGCGTAGGTGAGGGCTCGGGGTGGCGTCGGTGAGCTCGGCCGTGTGCATGGTCGTGCGACGGCGCATGGAGCACGGCGGTGCTCACACTGTTCTGGCTAAACAACGGCGAAAGGCGGGTCTCCATCATTCCACAAGAGAGGCCTATGGTTACTTGACCTAAGGCGCACGAGAAAGGAGTGAGATGGTGAACCAACTCGGCGACGGCGAGCTCGAGTGCCACGGCGACCATGGCGGGCGCGGGCGGGGCGGCGACTCGTTCTGGCGCCATCAAGTGGTGGTGTCATTCCTAACTTCGGCCTAAGCTTCTAGACTCTAGTGTGGTGCTGGACCAAAGAAAATGAAGGCATGCGGTGCAATGGAATGGCAGGGCCACGGTGAGCCGCGAGCGTGGTGGCGCTCCGGTGACAACAGCGGCTGTGACGAGGCGAAATGTCGCTCTACCTATGGTCGGTAGGTGGTGCTAGTGGCTCGAGAAGGTGGAGGTGATGGCGAAGTAGCTGTGGCTGAAACAAAATGGCCAGTGAGGCTATGTTGGCGGCGAGCGGCTACAACAGAGCTGCGGTGGTGCTGCGGCGAGCTCGGCGCTGCGCTTGGAGAGGCAAAGCGAGAGGGAGGAGGTGAAAATGGGCGAGTGGAGTGAGCAGCAGGGCCACGGCATTTATGCGCCCGCGCTGGCCTGACCGACTGGGCCAACGTTGGCGTGATGCCACCATGTGGCAGCCATGGCCTATGGCTGGTCGGCCATGACGCCGCGCGCGTCCACGCGGTTCAGACCGCTGAAATCGACTGACAGTGCAACTTAGTGACTCAATAACTCCTAATCCGTGGCAAATTGGCAAAAACTTCCTTAATAACTACTGTAGAGCTACGTGAGATCTCCAATTTTGCTTTAAGAACCATCATCTAATTCTTGCTGGTTAACAAACTACACTGCTCCAAAGTGAGGTACTTTGAAACTAAAAATCGTTTCCACACTGAAAGTTTCCTATGTCACAAAACAACATTTCCTTGCAACTTGTGAGCTATTTTTCAACATGCTATGCACTAAATTAGACCTTGAGCCAAAAATAAAAGTTGTTACCCTAGTCAAGTAATACAACTTTTATTTAGGTCACACAACCATGCAAATATTCTAAGATAATGTTCAACTTTAGTCAAACTAGTATCATGAAAATGACATTTCAAATGAAACCAACACTTAGAAGCAAATTTGACCTATGTCATGAATACAAACATTACTCCATTTACCATTCTAGATGTGTCTAAGATGTTTTCATGACCTCATAACCATCTCATACATAGGTCATAAATGATTTCAAGCATAAGCATATATATAAATCAACATTTCATGTGACAATGTATAAGGAGATGAAATTTCATATGCTCATGTTCATGAATGCTTGGATGATGCTTGTGCTCATGAAATGCAGATGTCAAAATGTAAAGCTTAACACAGGGGTGTTACAATCATCACCTTCCTCCATTGGATGCTCTTGCTCTTGCTCTTCTTCCATTAGCACCGTTTCTTTGTCTTCAAGCATCAGGCTCTCTACGGACTCGGTGTAGTGCGCGCTTGAGCTTCTGCTGGAGGGACTTGAGCTTGCTCCCACAGCCCTCTTGAAAGCACCAGCGAGCTTCCTACTGAACTTTCCCATGACAAAAACAACACAACAAACTCGAAAATGGGGTTACGTTAGTGAAAATAAATCGAACAACCCGCGAGCTTGGCTGGGTGGTCTTGACCGTAGGATTTTTCCACAGAGTTTCCTTGCTCTCAAGCTTTGTGAAAAAATATTTTTGCAAGTTGGGAAGCAAAGAGAGTCAGAGGGAGTGAACATGGAGTGTGGAGTGTGAGTGAGAGCTCACACCCGAGCTCTCAGTTTTATAGCCAGTCAAGCATTATCCTGGGGAGGCAGAGGGCAACGGCTAGTAGCCTTTGGTGAAGGCGTGGGGCCAACTGCCACCTGCAGGGTGCGGTCGCACCCCTGGTGCGCCCGTACCTGTGGTGGGCCCGCTGCTGCCCCCTTTGATAGGTGGTGTCCAACAGCTATTTCAACCTCATGACCGTTGGCGCTCTCCTCAGTTTCGAAATTTTGCTCCCGAAATTTATTTTTCACAAAACTTTTATTATATTTTGAATTTTCATAAATACTTTAAAAATGAGAAATGAAAATAGAAAGATCTATACTATCAGAAAATGATTTTTATTTTATTTTTCTAGAAAGTTTATTTTGGAAGCAAATTTTAAATTTTGAATTTTAAAAATTTTAAAATTTAAAATTTAAAATTTTAAAAGATAACTACCGATTTACCTTCGGCAAGGCCTCGACATTTATATTCCATCGGCAAGACATCTCCTTTATTGCTCTACAGCTGCATGAACAAACTCGGGGGAATTCTCAGGTTGCCTCGGGATTTTCCCCGAATGATTGATAGGAATAGCAACAGCTATTTGAGCAATTTGTGTTTCTATCATTTTATTAAAACTTAATTGGTTCTTAACATAGGAGGATAAATTTTCAAGTTTTGAATTTATGTTTTCAAATATTTTGTCATTATAAGTATGCTTTTTAGTGATATTTTCATTTATTTCATCTTGACCTAGCACTAGGTCCTTCAAGGTAGGTTGATTCGAATTGAAATTTGAGTTGAAATTCGAATTACCTCCTTACGGGCGGGATTGATTATTCCACCCATTGTTGTTCCATCGGAACCCGTTGTTGATGTATGCGACGTCTTCACGGGTCTCGGGGCAGTTGTTCCCCAAATGTTCGACCTCACCACAGACTTCGCAAGTCATTTGCGAGTCCATGGCCTAAATAGTGGCCTTCATAGCTTCCTTCTCATGGGCCCTTTCGTTTAGTCTTGATAGTAACAAATCTATTTTTACGGCAAGCATATCCGTCTCCTTCACGGTATGCATATCTTTTTGTTGTTTTCGTTCCTCCTCCCATCTTTGATTGGACACCATCTTCTCGATGAGAGTTGTAGCTCCATTAATGGTGAGGGAGAGAAACACTCCTCCTGCAGTTTCATCCATGTGCCCCTTTGACATGGGCCTGAGCCCCTACGTAGAAGTTCTGGAGAACGAGCCAGTTTTCCAACCCGTGGTGTGGGCATGCCTGGATATAATCTTGCTACCTCTCCCACGCCTCGGGGATGGACTCCATTGAAGTATGCTGGAAATTTGAAATTTTCCCCCTTAGGGCATTGGTTCTGCCCATGGGGGGAAACTTCACGAGGAATGCCACGGAACATTTTTCCCACGTACTGACAGCTTCCTTCTCCTTATAGAAGCACTGTTTCGCCTTCCCCACGAGGGAGAAGGGAAACAGACGGAGCCTTATGCTAGCTGGTGTGACGTCTTTGATGACAATGGTGTCGCATAGCTCTAGGAAGTGTTGCAAGTGTGCACTTGTGTCCTTGCTAGGCAATCCACAGAATTGGTTTGCCTGCACGATCATAATTAGGCCAGTGCACAACTCGAAGTTTCTAGCTCCCGTATTGATAGCGGGCCCAACAGGCATGTTGGCAACAACTGGGGTGGAGTAGTCGTAGAGTGTCTTGGCCATAGCGGTAGTAGCGGATGGTGCGGGGGTGACTAGCTCGACTGCCGGCGGAGTAGCGGAGGAAGAAGTGGTACGGGACCTGTTCTTCCTTAGGAGCGCCTCTGGATTATCGGTGTAATTTTCTGGCAGGTTATAACCCATCATACACTATCCTATTTTCATCCACAATAGGAACAAAACAAGCAGAATTAGCCTGCATAAACTATGGCTACCATTACATGTATGTGCTCATGATCATGTCCGACTAGATTCTTTAACCTATGGCTTCCCCGACAACGGCGCCAGAAATCCTTGTTGGCATTTCTTAGCGCAATCACCAAGTGTGGAGGTTTTAAGTCCATCCTCGGCAACAGCACCAGAAATGCCTATTGGTATTTCTTAACACCATCACTAAGATTGAGTAAACCTTAGCGACGCCACCAAGAAACACCAACTATGATAGTTCTTAACGATTACAAAAAATATCCACAAGCGCATGAATCTATCGTTGTAGCATTTCACTTGAAAGTATTCAGGGTATTGTTATTTATATTTTTTCAAAGGAGGGCAAGGTGTAAGAGTCTAGCATGAGTATGAACAAGATTACATGCTTGCATTAGTAAACCAATAGTTCATGACAGGGGTGATAACGGTATTGAAAGGATCAAGATGCCCAAGAGAGGGGGTGAATTGGGCTAATTCTAAAATTCTTTGCAATAATTAAACCCTACACTTAGCCCACTTCACCCCTTGTACCTAGAAAGTGTTTCTAATATTCTACTGCACAAAAGTTTTACAACCTAAGTTCCAATCCTACTCTAGCATGGCAATTCTATGAATGTAAAGACAAGAATTGAATTGCTCAAAGTAAATGCTTAAAGTAAAGAGAGAAGGAAGAACGAGGCGATGTTTTACCGAGGTATCGGAGAGTCACCACTCCCCACTAGTCCTCGTTGGAGCACCCACGCAAGGGTGTAGCTCCCCCTTGATCTACGCAAGGATCAAATGCTCTCTATGGGTTGATTCTTCGATACTCCATCATGGTGAATCACCCACAACCGCTCACAACTTGAGTTGGGTCATCCACAAGCTCCACCGGATGATCACCAAACTCTCAATCACCACCAAGCCATCTAGGTGATGGCGATCACCAAGAGTAACAAGCAAGAACTCTCACTTGACCACAACAAGCCTAATGAGAAGGGTGAATGCACACTTGCTACTCTCTTTTCACTAATAAGGCCTCTCTCTTGGATTCTCAAATCTCAATCACCTCACTAGGACCTTGCTCTCCTTGGCACTCTCAAGGGTGTTTCTCAGCTGTTGAAATGAGCAAAAGTACTCCCTCAAACGAATAGAGGAAGTATTTATACACCCTCATTCAAAACAAACCGTTATGTGCCACTGCGGGGTGACCGGACGCTCCGGTCAAGGTGACCGGACGCTCCGATCAGTTCTCCCTGCCACCGAGCAGTTAAGTTGTGACCGGACACTGACCAGCGTCCGGTCAGCACTGACCGGGCACATCCGGTCACGAAAACTGCTCTCTAGAACCTTACTAATATTGATCGGACTCTGACACCCAGCGTCCGGTCACTTTGCAGCTCAGCGTCCGGTCAGTAGCCGGAACCTGACCAGCATCTAGCCAGCACTGACCGGACACGTCTGATCAGGATTCTCCCTCTCTGGAACCTTACTGGAGTTGATTGGACTCTGGCACCCAGCGTCCGGTCACATTTCTCTCAGCGTCCGGTCGCAACCAGACGACTTCACCTTGATCAAATGAACTGACTGAACTCTACGCCAGCATTCGATCACACCGAAACCAGTGTCTGGTGAACATTTGACCCTCCTTTCACTTCCAATCCGCAATCATATGTGAATGAAGTTTGCTCTAATTGATCTTAGGGCTATTTAGGAGCTACCTAGTGCTAGATTTGATAAGTGTGCACCACACCTAACCCACTAGACTCACCTAGGTCAAGCTACTAGTCCATACCCCCCTTAATAGTACGGCCAAAGGAAAAATAAAGTCCTAAACTACTCTAAGTGTCTCTTCAACACCAAACAACACTTTGAACTAGTCCATCCTTAACCTTGTCGTCCATCCTTTGAAAACCAAAATGATTTCCATCGTAGGGCATGACAACCATGATTGCCCAATCAATTGCCATTACCATGACCTAACTTAATTGCCTCTGCAAAACAACCGTTAGTCATAGTAATCTCGTATTGTCATTAATCACCGAAACCCAACTAGGGGCCTAGATGCTTTCAATCTCCCCCTTTTTGGTGATTGATGACAATACAACCTCGATTATGTGAAAGAGATGAGGTTTTTTAACATGCTTGGTTCATATAAGCTTTTGACAATAAGAAAAAAAGAGTTAGGCAAGCTTATATGACCCAAGCCAACATGATGTACTCAAAAGATATGAAATAAGCATGAGTACAAGAAATAAAGCTCATTTGCATCGGAGTAAAAATGCGAAAGCAAAGCAAATGAGCATAACCAAGTGACATGATATATATAAAGATCAAAGTAGAGAGCACACATGTCACATATCACATAAATATCACATATCACATTAATAACATGATCACACGTATGTAGTTCAATGCATGAAAGTAAACATGAATGCATAATAGTGTATCACACATAAAAAGCCAAATATAATAGATAAGCTCCCCCTAGATATATCGCTCCCCCTAAATCTATTATACTCGATCCATCTCCCCCTTTGGCGTCAAATACCAAAACCTAAGGGTCGATCGGCGGGGCTGTAGCGGACGAGTCGGGCGCTGAGGTGCGATGAGCGATCTAGAGCTGGGCAGCATCATCATCTGATCCTGAGCTCTATGCAGTCTGACCCTCTATCACTGGAAGTGACGCTGAAGCTGTCTAGGTCGGATCTGGGACTAGTGCGGCCTGTGACTCTGCAGGTATCACTGAAGCAGGCAGCTCTGATGATGCAACAGATGAAGGGAGCGTCTCTATAGTCCCAGTAATTGCAGCAACTATGGAAGGACCATGGACATGTAACTCTGGCGGTGTAGGCTGCCCTGTAAACTCACTGAATGTAGCACCAAGGCTCCTGGAAACAGAGGTCTCTGTCACAAGCATCGATGAACTCTGAGTCGGTGTGAAGCCCGTATGTAGACGTGTGAAGGAAAGACCCTGAGCTATCAAAGGCAAGGCAAACCACTAGGACACTTGCTCTGTCGGTGAAGGAAACTATGTCGCTGGCTGTCCCTAACTTTGAAGCCCACTAGGCTATAAAGCTAGAGTCATAGAAGTGGTGGCAGGCTGGCCAATCTAGGGTGTAGGCTATGGCGGTGGAGCCCCAATAGCACAGATGACATGCTGCATGAATCCAAGTAACTACTACTGCATGAGGAGCTGCTGCTGCTGCATGGCCTGCTACTATCGCTGGAACTTGTCCTGTTTAGCCTGAACTTGTGCTAGAGCAGTTGCTGTCTCCTGGGCCTGGCGAGCCTGATCCTACCTCATCCGCTCAAGAATAGCAAGGAGAGCGGTGTCTGTCTGCGGTGCAGGTGGAGCTGAGCTAGAGCCACTAGCCTCACCGTCATGTCGTCGAGGAGGCATCCGAGGGATATCTTGATAATCATCATCTATACTATCGTTGGGGTCGCTCTCGACCATACCCTCCTACTAAGCATCTAGCTGCTCCTCCTCTGTCACTACAATGCCCCTGATAGTCTCTTCCTGCTGGGCTGCAGACTTTGACACCTCTAGGCAATGGCTCGGCTAGCTAGGTGTCCTCACTGCATTGTGGTGAAGCATCTAAGTCATGTTATAAGCAAGAAACTCTGTAGTAGCACCAGAATACTCTACCAACATCTCAGGAGGCCTCACTGTGACTGCCCTGTGAATCAGAAAAGTAATCCAGTGAGCATACGGTAGTTGTCTGTGACCTCTGAACCCCTCTGCAAGTGTATCCTCCATCTCAGAAAGAATGACATCCCATACATGAAACACTGTTTGCTGCATCAGAGCATTTAGTAGCCACAACTTAATGCGAGTCAATCCCTCACGATACCCCATCCTCGGTAGTAGGGTCCTCCTCATGATAGCATCAAGCAGTCTGGCTATAGGAGTAAGATCTCTGGGTGTCCTGCTCGACCTGTCGCCAAAAGGTTCTATGAAGCAGGGTCGGATGAGATTTGTGGGAGGCATGAGACCATCATGAGGGCATCTAGGAGGCTCTGTATGTCCATAGAAAACCTCGTGAATGCAGATGGGTGACTCCTGTAACCTGAGGATCTCTCTAACCCTGAAGCTCATCAGCCTGTAGTCGCGGCCCCTGAATGCAAAGTGAATAAACCTATGGTCTGGGTCAATATAGAGTGAAGCATATAACTCATGGACCCATGATGGAACATATCTACCTGTCCATCCAAGTAGATCTGTTAGTCCTGGCAAGTAAGAGAGATGAGGGCGGATCTGCTCTCCAGCTGCTGCTACAATGGCCTTAATAGAACAAACTCGCTAAGATCTGAAGGCCACCCCACTGTTAAGATATGCATTGTAGAAGTCCTCCTGTAGTGGTGTATAGAAACCCTCTAAAGCACGCTCATCCCTTCTCGGCAGGAACCAGTCCTCGAACTAAACAAACCTGAGCTATTGCACCTGCTTGGCCATGGCAGCCCTCAAATATAGATGAGTCACTGGAGGTGGACCCTATGGTATGGGAGGTGGATGAGAACCCCTCCGCTATGTCTCTGCCCTTGGTGTCACCTAGGTACGAGTACGACTAGAGCAGTGTAACTATGGCCGAGGTGCCTGCTCTATCTCCTCGGTCTACTCTACCTCCTATGTCTGCTCTGTCTGCTAGTGTGGCTCCCCTGAGGCTGAGTTTCCTCCAAAGCAACATGGCATCCCTCAAGCATGATAGTCCCAGCTGGACTACCATGATGACGCTCAACCTGCTCAATAGCTGCCCTCTGTGCTAGTGAAAGTGAATCTGCAATCTGGACTCCACTCCTAGCACCTCCTCTCTACATGCTCTGTAGTGGCTGCCACTACTACTGCTCTTGTTGTATCAACATCTACATACTTCCGCTTCTTTGACGTGATCTTCTTCATCGCCTTGCCTTTCACATCAGCAGGCAAGCGAGGTGGAGGCCTCGGATCCTCATCACCTGGACCACCTCCGGCGTTCTTGACACGAGCCATTGCTGAAGCTAAAACAAACTACAATCACAGACAAGAACCAACTGTCACTAACACTTTCGAGGCTTGGCCTTGATCCGTACTCGTGAGCTTAGCCCCGAGTTGACTGATAACTGCCAAAGTGACCTCAGAAACACCGACTCGCTGCACGTTAGAATAGATCGGATATATGAATAGTTTCAATATACATCTAGAGATATGAAAACCTAAGAAGCAAGCATTAGATACGAAATTAGAAGCGAGGGCTTGCTACCTAACGAACCGGCAAACCGAAGAGTAAGGAACGGATCACGGAGGACCACCGGGTCGACAATTAGGGTTAGGGTTGGCAATGCGCAGCGACAGCCGAGATGATGCGGAGGCAGTGGCAGTCAAGGACACCAGCATGGAGCAATGCGGCTCTACAGTGGAGGTGCTGGCGATGTCAGCAGGGGCTTAGGCAAGGATCAGACGGTGGCGCTGTTCTGGGAACGGTGGCGTAGAGGAGGTGCGCGGGGCAAGCGGTGGCGCGGCGAGCAGTGGAGGCGCGGCTAGGGCACTATGGCGATGTTGGCGCGGGCGATTGCGGTGGTGGGGATTAGGTCAAGGCGGTGCGGTATGGTTATATGAGGTGGCCCACCGTGATAGATAAGGAAACAGAGAAGAGACCTAAAACCGCACGACTTCTACTGACCGGACACTGCCACCCATAGTCCGGTCGACTCCAGAGAGGTCCAAATCCCCTCTAGTCATGGCCAAACGCGTCCGATCACCACTGACCGGACCCAGCCAGAGTCCGGTCGATCCTTAGATCTTCTTCTTCGCTTGATCGGACATAGGGACGTCATCTAACCGGACACAGGGAAAGAACTGTTTCAGCGTTCGGTCACTCCTTCGCAGCAATGGTTCACCTCCTGTGAACTGACGGGACGCTGAACATCAGAGTCTGGGGCAGCGTCTGGTCACTCTTTTTCAGCAAATCTTCAAAGTTCCTTCACGCTGCCTATTCCCAATCAAGTCCCAACTTCAATAAGACCCAAATAAACACCAATTGCTGCTGATGTGAGTGACCTCTCTCAAACCCTAAAAGTTTTCAAAGTATTTTGCCTTATGCTATAATTCTTTTTAAGAAAATAGACAGTAAAAGGGTGATTGAAGAGAAACGACAAAACAACATTCATGCATATGCAATGCAATACTTGAAAGTAATTCTAGTTGCTTGTCAAGTTTGATCCAAGGTTAAGCTTCTTCACACGCTTTTCAGCGGTTATCTTAACCATGTTAAACAAGCCCTAAATGCATTACCAAATATTAAACATGTTGTATATTACAATGCAATGCAAGGGACAACACAAGCTCATTTTCTAGTGAAGTTGCTAAATCAAGCACATTGAGCTCATTCCTCAACCAACAAAATGTAGCCTCATCTAGCAGTTTAGTGAAGATATCCGCCAATTGATCCTCGGTCTTTACACCTTCTAATGATATATCATTCTTAGTAACATGATCTCTAAGAAAGTGATGGTGGATATCTATGTGCTTAGTGCGAGAGTGTTGAACCAGATTATTAGCAAGCTTTACCGCACTCTCATTGTCACACAAAAGTGGTACCTTTTCTAGAACTACACCATAGTCTAGCAAAGTTTGCTTCATGTAAAGTATTTGTGCACAACAAGCACCCGCAGCAATGTATTCCGCTTCGGCGGTGGATAAAGCCACACTATTTTGCTTCTTAGAGGACCAAGACACAAGTGATCTACCAAGCAAATGGCACCCTCTGGATATGCTTTTTCTATCAACTTTGCAACCGGCATAATCCGAATCAGAATAGCCAACTAATTCATATCTAGCTCCTTTGGGATACCAAAGGCCAATGCTTGGTGTGTACTTAAGGTACCTAAGGATTCTTTTAACGGCAATCAAATGAGCTTCCTTAGGATTAGCTTGAAATCTAGCACACATACACGCACTAAACATGATGTCGGGCCTAGATGCGGTTAAATATAACAAGCTACCAATCATAGAGCGGTAGAGAGTTTGGTCAATCGTTTTACCTCCCTCATCTAGGTCAAGATGTCCATTAGATGGCATTGGTGTCTTGATTGGCTTATATTCATTCATATTGAACCTCTTGAGAAGATCCTTGGTGTACTTTTCTTGAGAGATGAAAATCCCTTCTCTCATTTGCTTGACTTGAAAACCAAGAAAGAATATAAGCTCTTCAATCATAGACATCTCAAACTCCTTCGACATCAATTCACCAAACTCTTTGCAAGAATCTTTGTTTGATGATCCAAAGATGATATCATCAACATATACTTGACAAATGAAGATCTCTCCATCAAGCTTCTTGGTGAATAGTGTGGTGTCGACATTCCCAATGGTGAAGCCCTTCTCAATGAGGAAATCCCAAAGGCCTTCATACGATGCTCTTGGGGCTTGCTTAAGCCCATATAGCGCCTTGGACAACCTATAAACATGATTAGGATATCTAGGGTCTTCAAACCTAGGAGGTTGATCAACATAGACTAGTTCATTAATAAAGCCATTTAAAAATACACTTTTGACATCCATTTGATATAATTTCATTTCATGATGCGATGCATATGCAAGGAGGATATGAATGGTTTCAAGTCTTGCAACCAGTGCAAAGGTCTCTCCAAAATACAACCCTTCAACTTGAGAGAACCCCTTTGTAACTAGTCTTGCCTTGTTCCTCACAACAACGCCTTGATCATCTTGATTGTTGTGGAACACCCACTTATATATCTTGAGTCGTCATCAACAATCACAAGACAATAAAGATTTCCTCCCAAACTCTTATAAGTTGTTGGTCCAAATAAGTCTATATGAAGGAGCTCTAGCACTCTTGTGGTTGATATGAAAGCTTTTGTAGGATGAGTGTTTGCAACTTGTTTGCCGGCTTGACATGCACTACAAAGCTTGTCCTTCTCAAATTTCACATCCTTCAACCCTCTCACCAAATCATTCTTCATAAGCTTCTTGAGTGAGCTCATCCCAACATGAGCAAGTCTTCTATGCCATAGCCACCCAAGTGTTGTTTTGGTGAATAGGCATGTCTTCAAGTTGGCATCTTCGAAGATGAAATCCACTAGATATAGGTTGTTGTATCTAAATCCCTTGAATATCACTTGATCATCATCCTTCTTAGATACAACAACTTTCTTCTCGGTAAACAAGCATTGGAAGCCAAGATCACACAATTATCCAACAGATAGCAAGTTGAAACTCAAGGAAGCAACATATAGCACATTTGAAATAAAGTGATCATTTGATATTGCCACTTTGCCCAATCCTTTGACTTTGCTCTTTGAGTTGTCACCAAATGTAATTCTTTCTTATCCATCTACTTCATCTAGTGAGGTGAACATACGAGGATCACCGGTCATATGTTGTGTGCAACCACTATCAATTACCCAATGACTTGCATCGGTCTTGTAGTTCACCTACACACAAGAGATCAAGCTTGTTTAGGAACCCAACCTTGTTGAGGGCCCTTCACTTTCTCAACAAATGACTTTGCTACCTAAATTTTCTTAGGCCTATTCTTGTTGGGAGGTCCTAAGAACATAACTTTTATCTTTCCACTAGAGTCCTTTTCTAAGCATGTAATGAGCATTGAAAGCAAAGGTCTAGCATGCTTGGGCAAGGGTTGTGGTGGTGGAGTTTGACACTCATGGGAAAAGTGGCCTTCTTATCCACACTCAAAACACTTCTTTGGCTTTGGCTTTTGTTGTTGTTGAGCTTTAGCCTTCTTTTCTTGATTTGCCAAATATCCAATTCCACTTCTATCCATCTTCATGACGGTGTTCATGAGTAGCTCACTTTGAAGATGCTTGCCTCTT
This sequence comes from Miscanthus lutarioriparius, assembly GCA_904845875.1. NCBI lineage: Eukaryota > Viridiplantae > Streptophyta > Magnoliopsida > Poales > Poaceae > Miscanthus > Miscanthus lutarioriparius. The sequence goes on along the minus strand of CAJGYO010000017.1, from coordinate 49,935,207 downwards.
GTGAACTTGCTCAAGCCAATCTTGAGATGTTCTTTCTCCATCTTGAGCTTCTTGTTCTCTTCTTTTAGCTCATCATTATTTTTCTCTTGCTTGAGTTTCTTGTTCTCCTCTTTGAGTTTCTCATTCTCTTCTTTGAGCTCTATGTCATAGTCATGATCAAGGTTCTCTAACACAATGGTGTTGGTGGTTGATATCTTCTCAAGATCTTTCTTTAACTTCTCATTCTCATTCTTGATCTTGACATATTCATCATAGTTATCAGACTCGACCACTTGCTTGCCTTTGCTACTAGAACCTTGCTCAATGCTCTCAATGATTAAATCATCATATGATGTAGCTATATCAATCTTAACAACATCGTTAGTAGCATCATGTGGCTCATTGGATAAAAACTCATTGGAGATAACAAGATTATCATGATTGATCTTAAGATTGGTATACTCTTCTTTTAGTATGTTGTGGCTAGTGATGAGCTCATTATGTATCCCCTCAAGTTTATCATCTTTTTCTTTAACCTCTTTCTTAGAAGATTTGAGCTCCTTGACTTTGGATGACATAGCATCATTTGCTTCTCTAAGCTCAACACTAGCCTTTTCGGCTATGTCACATTTACCTAAAAGAGAGTCATTCTTAATTTTAAGCTTTTCATTCTTAGCTCTAGTCTTTTTAATGATCTTAGTGTATTGATTTAGCAATTTAACAAGATCATCATATGAGGGTGATTCATATTCATCATCATCACTATCACTATCACTATCATCATTGCTATCATGATCATCACCACTACTATCATCATCATTTGATACCTTTCGTTCATCCTTGGCCATAAGGCATAGGTGTGTAGAGGATGGTAGCGGTGGTGTCGGTGAAGATGATGAAGAGTTAATCACAGTGGCAGCCACCTTCTCATTCTCACTATCATCATCGGATGAGCAACTTGATGAGTCAATGTCCGTGAGTCAATTACCGACGATGTATGCCTTCCCATTTTTCTTCTTCTTGTGGAAGTCCTTCTTCTTGCCATCTTTTTTCTTGTATGGCTTGTTTTTCTTCTTCTCATCTTCATCTTCATTGCTTGAGTCATCTTTCTTGACCTTGTACTTGTTCTTGTACTTGTCTTTCTTGGGCTTGGTACATTGATGTGCTAGATAACCAAGTTCTCCACAATTATAGCAATCCATCTTTGAGATTGGCTTCCTTCTAGTGCTAGTGAAGAACTTCTTTTTCTTCCCATCAAACTTGATGCCATTCTTATTGAGCTTCTTTAGCATCTTAGCGGTTCTTCTCACCATGAGAGCAAGACTTGCATCATCAACTTCATCATTACTTGAGCTCTCACACTCAATTCTTGCTTTGCCCTTCTCTTGGCTAGCCTTGAATGCCAAGTCTTTGTCTTTCTTCTTGGTAGAGGATGAGCCATCTTGTGGTGTGATGTGAATATACATCTCATGAGCATTGATCTTTCCCAAGATTTGAGTTGGTGTAGCGGTGGAAAGGTCACCTTGATAAAGCACGGTCACAATATGCCCATATTTATCAATGGGGAGGACACTCAAGATTTTTCTTACAACATCGGATGGTTGCATTTGAGTGAGTCCAAGCCCATTGACTTCCTCTATAAGAATATTCAAGTGTGAGTACATTTCATTAGCACTCTCTTTAGGAAGCATCTCAAAAGAGTTAAGCTTTTTCATTACGAGATGATAGCGTTCCTCACGCTCGCTCTTAGTTTCCTCATGGAGCGCACAAATGTCCGACCATAGTGCATGGGGGTCCTTGTGGTTCCTCACCCAGTTAAACACATCTTTGCAAAGGCTCTAAAGATGGTGTTTCTAGCCTTTGCATTCCATTTTTCGTAGTTCACTTCATCGCCTTGAAGGTGCGTGGGATCCCAAGGTTTTGGGAAACCTTGTGAGGCGGCTCTAATTATTTCAACATCTAGAGCTTCTAAATATGCCTCCATGCGGATTTTCCAATAAGGAAAATCATCTCCCTCAAAGATAGGAGGAGGACCATCCCTATGAGATATCTTTCTCTAGGCGGTTAAGCATAAATACGTGAGCACGAGTCTCTGATACCAATTGAAAGGATCAAGATACCCAAGAGGGGGGTGAATTGGGCTCATTCTAAAATTCTTTGCAATAATTAAACCCTACACTTAGCCCACTTCACCCCTTGTGCCTAGAAAGTGTTTCTAATGTTCTACCGCACAAAAGTTTTTCAACCTAAGTTCCAATCCTACTCTAGCATGGCAATTCTGAATTGCTCAAAGTAAATGCTTAAAGTAAAGAGAGAATGAGGAACGCGGTGATGTTTTGCTGAGATATCGAGAGAGTCGCCACTCCCCACTAGTCCTCGTTGGAGCACCCGCGCAAGGGTGTAGCTCCCCCTTGATCTATGCAAGGATCAAATGCTCTCTATGGGTTGATTCTTCAACACTCCATCACGGTGAATCACCCACAATCGCTCACAACTTGAGTTGGGTCATCCACAAGCTCCACTGGATGATCACCAAACTCCCAATCACCATCAAGCCGTCTAGGTGATGGCGATCACCAAGAGTAACAAGCAAGAACTCTCACTTGACCACAACAAGCCTAATGAGAAGGGTGGATGCACACTTGCTACTCTCTTTTCACTAATGAGGCCTCTCTCTTGGATTCTCAAATCTCAATCACCTCACTAGGACCTTGCTCTCCTTGGCACTCTCAAGGGTGTTTCTCAGCTGTTGAAATGAGCAAAAGTACTCCCTTAAATGAATAGAGGAAGTATTTATACACCCTCATTCAAAATGAACTGTTTTATGCCACTACGGGGTGACCGGACGCTTTGATCAAGGTGACCAGACGCTCTGGTCAGTTCTCCCCGACCACCGAGCACTTAAGTTGTGACCGGACATTGACCAGCGATTCGATTAGCACTAACCGAATGTGTTCGGTCACGAAAACTGATCTATGGAACCTTACTGATGTTGACCAAACTCTGGCACATAGCGTTTGGTCACTTTGTTCGCTCAAATGTCCGGTCGATGAGTCGAACCCCCGACCAAAGATCCGGCAAGACTCGACCGGACGCTCCGATCGATTCTCCTCTCTGAACCTTCTTGAGTTGACCGGACTCTGGCACCCAGTGTCCGGTCACATTTCTCTCAGTGTCCGGTCACAACCAGACGACTTCACCTTGATCAAATGAACTGACCGGACTCTATGCCAGCGTCCGGTCATGTAACGTCTCGCCTCCTCGAGGCTAGGCCCGCTTACATCTGATAGCTTTCATAGGACATAGACTGCCCTCACAGATCAACACCAGTTTTTTCTACGCACTTTGTCCTCACTCATGCGCCCCCGGGAAGAACTTCCTGGTCGGTCACCCATCGCTCCAGGCCAAGCACGCTTAACCTTGGAATTCTTAAGAGATGGGCTTCTAGAAAAGAAGTTGTAACTTGTTGGTACGAGTATCCTATTAATGCTATTAAGCCCTGAGCCAGGGTGTTACATCCTCACCCCTTAGGAGACCGATGTCCTCGCTTGGTCAACCCCGTGCCAGAACGTCCCTCTTGGCCACGCGTCAGTGTGTCCGATGCTAAGCGCATGTGCCATGCTTTGGTGACCACTCTAGGTCCACACCACCATGCGCACTATGCTCATAAGAATCGACACACGCACCTGAAATGAAACCGCAAGGGTCGGCTCTGATACCATTCTGTAACGTCCCGCCTCCTTGAGGCCAGGCTCGCTTACATCTGATAGCTTTCGTAGGACACAGATTGCCCTCACAGATCAACACCAGTCTTTTCTGCGCACTTTGTCCTCACTCATGCACCCCCGGGAAGAACTTCCCGGTTGGTCACCCATTGCTCCAGGCCAAGCACGCTTAACCTTGGAGTTCTTAAGAGATGGGCTTCCAGAAAAGAAGTTGCAACTTGTTGGTATGAGTATCCTATTAATCCTATTAAGCCCTGAGCCGGGGTGTTACAGATCACACCGAAACCAGCGTTCGGTCAACATTTGACCCTCCATTCACTTCCAACTCGCAATCATATGTGAATGAAGTTTGCTCCAATTGATCTTAGGGCTATTTAGGAGCTACCTAGTGCTAGATTTGACAAGTGTGCACCACACTTAACCTACTAGACTCACCTAGGTCAAGCTACTAGCCATACGCCCCTTAATAGTATGGCCAAAGGAAAAACAAAGTCCTAAACAACTCTAAGTGTCTCTTCAACACCAAACGACACTTAGAACTAGTCCATCCTTAACCTTGTCATCCATCCTTTGAAAATTGAAATGATTTCCATCATAGGGGCATGACAACCATGATTGCCCAATCAATTGTCATTACCATGACCTAACTTAATTGCCTCTGCAAAACAACCGTTAGTCATAGTAATCTCGTATTACCATTAATCACCGAAACCTAACTCGAGGCCTAGATGCTTTTAGGTATTTCAAGGATAGTGGACACACATCTGAGTCAACCTCAAGGATAAAAGGAAAACAAAGAATAAAAGAATGTTCCTACGTGGAGCCGACATGTTCTAATATAGCTGTGCAAAGAACAGTCAATGATCATACAAGTTATATGACTAGAGTTAGAACTAAGTTTAAGATGGACATGGAGATCTCCGGGAATTGGTCTACTAGCACATGGGAGACTTTAAGACTCCTACACAGTACCAGAACGTGGGGGATTACAAGGGACGGACAGGGCTATCACCACCCACCGCCTACCCCTCAACCGGGGCACCATCATATCTGAAGGTTCCTGTGCACCTGAGCACCACGCCTGTGTACAAGAAAACTACCTATATCCCCCGAGACTCCTACCCTATGGATTGACAAGCAAGAATATGGACAAACCCTAAGGAATGACAAACCATCACCTCATCCCTAGCTCTACTTCTACTCATACAAGTCATATCAATAGTTAAGCATAAAGTTGAACATGTTAAGATCATAACACACAAACTATATGCTAGTTCATATATCATGATTATAACAAGACAACTATACTCTAGTTCATATGCACTACTATATTGAAGATATGAGAGCATGACTTTGGAAGAAATTCTCTTTGTATTCATACCAAGCTTTCTCTCTTTTCTTCCAAGCAGCCAAGCCCTCCTTGATAGCACTTGCTAGCTCCAAACTACTACTAAGAACTAAAGATTACAAGTAGAGAGGTGAGGTGTGTAGCTCAAATGTTATGTGTGTTGAAGGAGAGCTCTACACCTCTTCTTATAATAGTGAGATGGTCGGTTTGGCGATGAAAAATAAGGAAACCAGCCTAAACTGCCTATGCATGCCGCCATGCATCCGTTGTTGGAAGCCAGGCCTAGGTGGTAGCCCCTGGGGTACGACCGCACCCCTGGTGCACCCGCACCCTGGTGGGACAGCCTTGCGACCGCCTTCGTGTGGTTGGTTCCTGGGTGGGCCTGGGCCCCTCCCACGTCGGTGCTCGGCCCAACTGTGGTGTGAAGGTGGGCTTCTCCATCTATTTCTCTTGCGCACTTCTGCTTTACGCTTTCTGCTTTGCGCCTTTTGCTTTGTTTTCCACTTGTATCTGAATGTGTGTCCTGCAAAACATGTTCGTTCCAATACAAATGGAACTATGTCAAAGTAAATGCATATGTGCCAAAAGTTTATTTATTTCTCCTATTTTGGATAGTAATTGGTGATCGGATTTTATGGTTAGTGACCGCCAATAGAGGGTTCGGTGTTTTAGGTCCTTTGAACAGGACTCCTTGCGAAGTTCATTGATCTAGTACCTCAATTCGCTCTTGAAGATGAGGATTCTTGTAGTGGTGCCTCTAGTAGAGAAGCTTCCCACCTTCTTTTGTCAATACATGTCTTGGTTTTGAATTTGATTTTGGTTTGACAGGTTCATCCTTCTTGACTTGTTCTTCCTCCTTTTTTCAGCATTTCAAAATCAAGCATTAGTAGTAGAAGCTGGTGACATCTTGTGTGCATCATTATTGTAAGTTTAGAACTTTCACTTGTAGAGATTAGGGATCGACGCCCCCACACTTTGTTTGAAGTGTGTTCTACTCATAAAGACAAGGTAGAGATCAAGTGCAAGGGCTCTATTGGTGGGAAAACACCAATAGATCCAAAACTTTATTTATTCTTCTCTAGCCTTAGGCACATTGAATCATGATAAGGTTGATGTTATGTGCATTCATTCTTACAACATGGGTGATAAGATCAGAAGGATGAGTATGAATGTGGTATTTGAATACATTTGTCAAAAAAGAGTGGAGTTGTTTAACCAATGGAAGGATTGTCCATCTTTACATAATGTATTTAACTTTACACGATTATGACTATCATCTTTCAATGATAAGATATGTAATATTTTAGCTCATTTGGTTAAGACTATGAGATCAAGAATGTGGTGCTATGAACAAACTTAAGGAATAAGAAATGTTGAGTAGTTAGGTTGAATCAAGCAAAGTTATAACTTAAACATGTTTTGTTTCTTCATTTATGTGAATACTAAGATCAAAGGGAAGCTTTTTAAATAATGACCACTTACCATAAAATGTTACCTTCATCATTGGAGCGTGATGACACCATGTGATGAAGGGTAGATGACTTGTCGTGGTCTTTTCTTCCTCCTTAAAGCTTTCCTTACTTGAGCTATTCATAAGCATTTTGTCTCCTATGTCATACTCCTTCTTTCTCATTCTTTTGTCATACCATCTTTTTGTTCTTTCTTTTGTGGATCTCGACATTATGTTTGGACCTTCTGCTCCTCTCATTATTATATTCCTACAAAAGATTAGTGGACAACTCATACCTGAAGGAATATACAAATAATTCAAAGCAAGGATAGTGTTGTCATAGAGATAAAGGTCATCTTCTATGCTACAGAAAAGTTGGTTTTAACATTTTAATTAGCACATAATCTTTATCCTATGTTTTAAATAATGTGCTTTTATTGTTCACTACTACTTCAAATTTTCAATAGGGTTAAGGTAAAGATGTGCAAAATTGTTTGAAGAATACCTTAAACCATGATTTGTTTCTATGAATGATCTCCTAACATTCTCAACAAAATTTGAATATTTTCCTGCAAGGATTAGTCCATATATACAACCTAATTCTATACAAGTATGTTTTGATTCAATGATTATATTCGAATAGTATTCCAAAGCATACTTATAACAGAACAAGGAAGCTTAAAAGGCTCAAGAGATTCATTCGAGTAGAAACAAGAATATGTATGGTGAACCAAAGGAGCATGATTATTTAAATTTTTAATTGTTAAAGATTTAATAAGTTGAGCACCTATAAAGGTAAAGATGACTAGGACAAACTAGCAACATGGCACAAGATATTTTAAAGAGCTCCATCCCCTACACTTGAATTTTGCAGAATGCAAAATTAAGTTTGGATGATAGAATTCTCCTGTGAATGTGATTCCATGTTGCATAATGCTTGATTGGATATACCTTGTGTTTTTTCTTCTTTTTATTGAAATGATTAGTGACAAACATACCTGAAGGAAACTTGTTTGATTTACCTATCAGTGAGGGCTTCATGGCTTTAGGTCCATTGAGCAGGACCTCTTCTTGTATTTAGCTTTTCTTTGCACCATCCAATCCTAGATATGAGGATACGAACAATTGCATGCTCTTCTTCCATCAACCTTGATTTCTGTTGATTCTTGGTTGACGAGTTGGGGTTCATTAGAGATGCAAACTCAAGTTCCTCCTTGATTGTCTTTGTCTTCTAGCAGCATGGCGGAGAGTTATTCTTCTTTGTTTATTAGCATTACACCAGCCATCTTGATGGTCAAGGAAGGAATTTCATTGGTACATGCATGGAAGCTTCATCTTCAATGACTTAGGGGTGTCATGTATGACCATGGCTATTTTCGGTCCTTATGAGAAACCGTCAGCAGTCCACCATCGATTGATGACGCCTGTTGGCACTAGGGTGCATGACATGATGTAGTGACATCTCATCATCTTGGTCCTTGTTACCGACGTATGAGCTGGTCCCTTAGAAGATGATGAAAGCAGGCATATTCTGGCTAATACAAAGTGGGTTGCATTCTGCTTCTTATTAGCATCCTAGCTTGAGTCTTGGGAAGGCTCAATGCTAGGTTGTATTTTGACGTTGCTCATAGCGTGTCGATTTGTTCATCCACTTCCTATAAGTGAGTGCTTTTATTACAGATCCATTTGATGGCACTCGTCTTCTTCCACAACTGTAGTGGTGCAGGCTCATACCAAACCATAAATAGACATAGCTTATATTTATTCTTCCCTGCAAAATGTTAATAGACACATACCCAAGGGAATATAACGAATTTGAAACACGGGTTGTTGTCCATAATTTTTGTAATTTCCTCTATGCTAATGAAAGGATGGATTTAGATTTACTTTAGCATAGATTTTGTTTATCATGTTCTATAGCAAATTTTTATGTGTTTGCTGCATTCTAGCATGGTTCAAGGTAAAGGTATAACTTGCAGCAAAAGACAAGCGAATAGACTTAGATACTAACAGTTCTTCCATTCGTGATGAATGAGCTGTGTCTTCTTTGTGCAAAGTCATTTTGAGTTCAAGAATGACTTGATTCATCTCCAATGTGAATTCATCTCTTGACTTACCCAGATTGAATTTGAGAGTTTTCTGTATGCGTTAGTCCAACAAAATAACCAATATCTACTAAAGCAAGTTTTAGTTCAATAACCAAACTAAACTCCATATCTAATTTGATTAAGAAAGGCATTTTAACCTAAGCACCATGTTTAATTTAAAAAAACCTTTAAAAATAAGATCACACATCTCTTGATTTAAACTAAGCACCATGCTTACTTAAAAAGATGTATAAAGATATTTCCAAACCTGGACATACTATAGCAAACAAAGGTAGCATAAAAGCATTACAGAAATTTATTCAAATAGAGATGAAAGAGCATGATCATGGTGAGATTTTTTTTACTAAGATGAGCCTTCATGTGCTCACATTTTTTTATACTTGGACATTCATGTGTCCATATTTTTTTTCTTTTTAAATGCAAACAATATGGATATATGTAGGTAACCAAATATGCTGTGGATTTGACATAAGAAAATCCAAATTAAATGGAATGGATGCATGGATTATTCAAACCAAACATGCAATGGAATGCAAAAAGTTAAAAGATAACTACTCATCAAGTTTAAAGTCCATGAGCAAGACTATCTCACCTTTCTTGATCATACTTTACCATGACTCACAAGATGGAATTTATGAGTAATACAACGTCTGTATTCGTCACTTGAGATGTGATTTGAATTCTTACGACATCGACCTTTTTTCCAACCTACACATGGTTAGAATAATATACATGTTCATACAAACCTGGGAGATGGTAGGGTTCCAGTGTTGATGGATCATGAAGCTCAGACACCCTGGGTTCTTCAATATTTCTTCTTTTCTTGTGCAAGCTTGCTGGAAGGTCGAAACGACATCTGTTGTCCTGTCTGTTTCACAATATAACACAACAGGGGTAATCCTACTAAAGCTAGCGGTATGTTACTAATCTAAATCTTTACGCCTATTGTTTCCCTGACAATGGCGCCAGAAATGCTTGTTGACATTTGTGAGTGCAAATATAATATTAAGGATTCCGCAAGCGCACAGAACACCATTGTAGCATTTCACCGGAAGTATTCCAGGTATTATTATTTATATTTTACTATAGGGAAACAATAGAATAAATATTTATTGAATAATAACAAAAGAGTATCTACTAACATACTAGCACAGCAGGGGTAATTGTAATGATAGGAATTAAGCATAATGATGACACTCAGGGGATAGACGATTAATGATAGATGTAATAACTTGAGTGTATAGTGGGTGAGGTAGATTCCTATGAAATTGTTACTACAAGTATCTGTACTTAGTTATAGCAAAATATTAACTCCATGTTCATGCATAAGGAACTTTACTAAGGAAAAACACAAACAGAGTATGCTATTCTGTGTAACCGGGTCTTGCTGGCACCCTCGCGATCTACCACCGATCCGGAATGCAAGGTGCATCCGCAGGCAAACCATGTATAAGCACCATGCTTACACATGGTCGACCACTCAATCCCAATTAATTAAAGCTAGGTCAAGCGCTATACAATCCTATGCATGAATATAAAGATAACTTCAACTACTTCTAAGCATATAAACATCATAAGCATAACCTTATAAATAAGAATATAACATAAAGCATTGAAGTCTCATAAGATAAGGAAGTATTGATACAATGGCTTACCAAGCCTTTGAAACTAGATCTAGAATCTGGACATGAGTCCACTCAATCCTAACTCTTAAGATACTAATCTACTATATTAGAGAGTCTAGACCTAATCCTCCTGGTGTGTCTTAATATTGATCTCTTATGGATTTCTCTGGAGATTGGAGAGGTGCCTTTCTAGGGGGGTGGGGGTCCTTTTATAGGGGGCACCAGGCATCCTATGGGCCCATGAATCCATGGCAACGTCAAATCTGGACTCTCAATACGAACTGACCTTGAACAACGGCGTAGACTAAACCTAGGAGGCGGTGGGAAATCAACGTATGAAGGAGGGGCTGCCAGGAGGGACCAGTAGGCTGACTGGCCTAGAGGTGGGGCCGGCCTGCCTCCCCTATGATAGGTGGGCCTCCCCCTCTGGTGGCGGTGCCTGGACTCCATCTTGAGTCGTCTTTTGTAGGTTTCGCAGGTTGAATCACTTGTTGATGTCGGTTTGCCTATTTGGAGTGTATGATGGTGGTTCTAGGATCTGTTTTCTGGATAAATCCTTCTACATTCACATATTCACCAAAACTTGTGGAATTCATTAGTTTAACCCCTATACCTATGTTTGGTGATGGAATTAAGTATATTTGTAGGATATGTTGATGGTTATGATGGGTGATAACTACCGTCAATAGCAGTCGAATCCTTGCTACTCCAATCCCAAGATCCCGCTATCAACCCAACCCTCGAAGCATAAATCCTAACAGAATAAGAAATTCAACATTTGGATTTGCCTATTGAATTTGAGGATGATCTCTTTTCCTATTATGGAAACACCTCAAATTTCCCTATTCAAAAGTGATCTTTAGCACCCTCTGCTTAGAATCAGCAAATTCATGATCCTTTTGAGGAAGAGTTTCTCAAGGAAACTATGAAGGAACTCACATCAATTCTAAGCATCAAATGGCTAAAATAAGTGGAAATTTCTTCTGAAGTAATTTAGGTCACTTGTTCCTCTTCTACCATTTGATGTGTCATGAGAGGGACAACTATTGAATCTCTCTACAATCCTACCATCGGAGTTAGTGTCATGTCCTATTTTTTTGGCTTATGGTCTTTTTTATGACATACCTTTCACTCCGACCACTTAATTCATCGAGAGTCATTTGTGACAAGTTCTTGAAAGTTTCACTACTACATAAATGATTTTGCGAGACACTACCCAATCATTAGCGTAGGGGGTCACAAACTCCGACTGTCTCCTAAAATACCTGAGCATTTTTAGATGTGGACATTTTATTTACAAAGGCGATCAAAATCTATCGCCTCCTGGAATGGATTTATGGAGGCGGTAAAAAAAGTGACTGTATCCTAAAATGAATTTACGGAGGCGGTCAAAAAATGTCCACCTCCTAAAACGATTTTATGAAGGCAGGCCTCTTAAGAGGTCCACCTCCGTAAAATGGCCAGCCTGCCTCTGTTAATAGATTGAGGCCTAAAGTCTAGGCCAATGATTCGATCATATATAATAGAGGCAGGGTTTCACTTGTGGTCCATTCCTTCTTTCCCTCAGCTGCCTCCATTCCTCAGGTGCACAACCACCTTCGCGACCAAGCTCGGGCCCTTCCTTCTTCCTAGACTAGCATAGCTCCCTTCTCCATGATAGAGCTCAGAGTCCTCTCCTCTCCCTCTCCCTCTCCCTTACAGCTAGCGACCCGAGTGGATCTCGTGTGCGTGGGCCCTCTGACGGTGCGGCGTAGTGCGTGGCATTGTTCTCCGATGGTGCAGCATGGCGTGGAGCCTGGCCTTCTCCTTTGTGCGACGAGACCAGCCCCCTCCTCTGGATTCGGTGTGATGGCGCGACCTCTGACTACCTAGCGGTAGCGTAGCTCTCCCCGCTGAGAACGTTGTGAAGAAAACTAAAACACCATCTCCACCTTCAATCAAACTCAAACCTCTTCTGTTCGGTCCTAAATACGCTTTTCTAAATGGTAATCAAGAATCCCCCTTGATCATAAGTGACAAACTTTCTAAGGAGGAATCATTCAAGCTTATCATCATTTTAGAAAAATATTGATCTATTCTGGGCTACTCTCTTCAAGATCTCAAGGAATTAGTCCTACTCTTTGTACACATCGCATCCCTATCGACCCTAATTTCACACCATCAGGGGAGCCTCGACAAAGGTTGAACAATTTGATGAGAGAGGCCATCAAGAAAGAAGTCTTGAAACTCTTACATGTTGGGATAATTTATCTTGTCCAAAACAGCGATGTGGTTAGCCCCGTGCAAGTTGTGCCCAAGAAGGGAGGAATGATGGTCGTTCAAAATGAGAAAAATGAATTGATTCCACAACGGACCGTCACGGTATGGAGAATGTGCAACAACAACAAAAAATTCAACAAGGCTACAAAAAGAAAGATCATTTTCCACTATCCTTCATTCATGAAATGTTGAAACAATTGGCAAAGCATTCTTTCTTTTATTTTCTTGATGGGTAATCAGGTTATCATCAAATTCCCATCCACCCCAATGACCAAAGTAAGACCACTTTTACATGCCCTTATGGAAATTATGTATATCGTCGAATGTCTTTCATGATATGTAATGCCCCAGCTTCTTTCCAAAGGTGCACGATGTCCACATTTTTTGATATGATCAAAGGAATCATATAAGTATTCATGGACGATTTCTCCCTCTATGGAAAACTTTCATTGATTGCCTTGAAAATCTAGACAAGGTCTTATAGAGATGTGAAGAAAAACACTTACTCCTAAACCGGGAAGAATGTCATAGTTCAAGAAGGCATAATTCTAGGACATATAGTGTACGAGTGTGGCATAGAGGTGGATATAGCAAAGATTGAAGTGATAGAACAACTTCCACCTCTCACGAATGTCAAAGGGATTCGTAGCTTTCTGGATCATGAGGGGTTCTACCGCGGTTTCATAAAAGAAATACCGCAAATTGATAGACCATTGACTAACCTGTTAGCTAAGGATGCACCCTTTGATTTCAATGATAAGTGGCTTGATTCATTCTACATTCTTAAGAAAACACTTGTCTTAGCTCCAATCATTGAACCCCAAGACTAGGAGTTGCCTTTAATTTTGAAATAATGTGTGATGCAAGTGATTTCGTGTTGGGGTTGTTCTTGGCCAAACAAAAGATAAAAAATATCATGCAGTTTCATATGCTAGCAAAACTTTGATAGGGCTATAATTAAATTATGGAACAACTGAAAAAGAATTGTTGGTTGTTGTTTTTTTGCTATCGACAAGTTTAAATATTACTTACTGGGAGCAAAAGTAATTGTCTTTACTAATCATGCTTCTCTAAAATACTTTCTCACTAAGAAAGATGCTAAACCTCGCCTAATAAGATAGACTTTGCTACTCCAAGAATTTGATCTTAAAATAAAAGACAAAAAAATGAGTACAAAATTCGGTAGCCGATCACTTGTCTCGAATACAATTCATGATCAGGACCTACCAATTAATATTTTCCTCAGGGATGACACACTTCTCAAGGTAACAAACTCCAATCCCTAGCATGCAATATTGTGAACTTTATAGTTGCAAGATATGTCCTGTCAGGGGTAGATAAAAAGTTCATCTACGAAAGTCGACTTCACCTATGGGACGAGCCTTACTTGTACAAAGTCTAAGCTAATGGATTGTTGCGAAGATGTGCCTCGATGGCCGAGGTAACAAGATAGAGTGATGTCATGGAACACCATATGGAGGTTACTATTGAGCATTCTACACACATGCAATGATCTGGTAAAGCGTATTCTTTTGGGCAACCATGTATGATGACACCAATGAGTTCATCAGAAGATGTTGACAATTCCAAAAGCATGGAACACATCAATGCCGGTGACACAATGTCACTCACCAACAATCTTCAAATAGAGCTCTTCGATGTGTGGGACATCGACTACATGGGGCCTTTCCCAAAGTCCTATTATTGAATACATCTTTATGATCACGGATTATGTTTCTAAGTGGGTAGAAGCCTTACCATTCGAGCTACCGACTCCAAGCATGCCAAGAAAATGTTCCACGAGATTATCTTTCCACGCTTTGGAAGAGCTTAGTGTGCACGAAAAAACACCCTCTCTATTGTCACTCTCCAGTGCACCTCTCTGGTGCGACACTGAAGAGCTCCGGTGCATGATTTTGAATTTGTCGCCTCCTGCACATGAACTGTCCAAAGCTCTGGTGCAACATCTTCGGTCCACACCAGAAGGTTGGGTTTGAGTGTTTGAAAACAACATGACTTGGTCAGTGTTTCGATGCTCTAGTGACCCTAAAAACAGTGCAAACAACATGTTTTTTAAATCTTTCCAAACACGCTGACTCCGAGTGATCAACACCTTCAAACCTTAGTTGGCATTTTTTTAACTTTTCCCCAAAAGTTTGTCACGTGATTTTCAAAACACCACTTGAATCTATAGACAATACAAAGATTGATCTCACAAATGACAGTAGATAACTTGATTTGACCCTCTTGATAGTATAACTATCTGAAGTGTCAATCTCACAAATGTGGACATCGGCCACCTTACTCCACTAAACACCTCGTGGCCGATAAAAGATAAAACCTATGGATATACATTTGTCTTCACTTTTTTCCCCATCCTTCATCTCCATTTTCACCTTGTTGAGTTTTTTGCATCACATAATCTATGTCATCTCATATTCATGCCTGCATGTAGCTCACTTAGTATCACTTAACCTTTCATGTCTTATATAAAGTCATTAGTTTATAATTATTAATTATCAAAACTCAAACTTATCTAGTACAAGATAGATGTTCACTTTCATCGACCAATGTACCTGAAATTCCTATACGTAAAGTCAAGAGTTAGGGAGAGTAAATGAGGCGTTCAAAGGGTGAAGCTAACGCTTCCCTGGCCACTAGGGAGTCATCAAAGTCTGGGTCCATACACTTACTAGCTAATACCGGATCGTCAAAGAGTATTGTATTAGGGCACTCCCAATGCAGAAATCACCGTAGCTTCTATGAACATTAATTGTATTGTCACCTAAGCGTTTTGCTGATGTGGCAAGTTAGTTATCGAAGAGATAGCAAAAATCATAGAAATCGGGTCTAAATTAGAAACTATGTCTACGCGAGAACCAAGACATAAAGATATGTGATTGGTAGAGAATGTATGTGATTGGATAAAAAATTATTCGGTACAAACTATCTATTAAGATCATAGTTTCTATATGAAGTATATATAGAAATTAATAGGTATAGAAAAATATATAGTTTAGCACTGGGAGTGCCGTTAGGGCCTGTTTAGATCCCTTTTAGTTTGGAAAATGGACACTGTAGCACTTTCGTTTGTATTTGGCAAAAATTATCCAACTATAGAATTTGAGGCTTAAAAGATAATAGGTATAGAAAATTAGTATTCTTTTAGCACTTTAATGTGCCGTTTCGATGTGAGTACTCCACGGTCTTAGTACTCCACGGTCTGCACATCCACGGATTACAGTAGCCAAGTGTCGCAAACCAAGCAACTCGACCCAGGGAAGCTCACTTGTTCACCTCTCAAACAAAACCACTCTTTTCCACTCCCACTCTCTCCCCTTCCGTTCCACTCCCAGACTCCCACTCTCCCCCTACCGGCTACCCCCACACAAACAGCCACTCCTCACCTTCCCCACCCTCCGGTTCATGTCCTGCTGCTCCCCATGTCGCCCCCACTCGAGCTCGACTACATAGGCCTCTCGCCGCCGCCGGCCGCCGCCGCCGCTGCCGACGCCGACGACGACCTGAAGGGTACCGAGCTCCGCCTCGGTCTGCCGGGGTCCGGGTCGCCGGACCGCCGTGTAGCGGCTGCCACCACTACCACCCTGGACCTGCTCCCGGCCAAGGGCGCCAAGCGCGGGTTTTCTGACGAGGCGCCCCCGCCATCGCCCGCTGCCACTGCTGGGAAGGGAAAGAAGGTGGCGGAAGAGGAGGAGGACGACAAGAAGGTTACAGCGACGCCGCAGCCGGCTGCAAAGTAGGTGGAGTGTGGAAGTGGATCTTGGGGTTTTACTGCCTCAAACGAAAAAAGGGGAAGCTTGGGGCTTTGCCAGCGCGTTCATCTGGCGTTTCTCCATAGTTCTTGGGACTGCGGCCACTAGTGGTTTGCAAATTGTGATTGTTGCCCCTTTGTTTGAGAGCAAGTTTTCTGCTGTTTGGGAAATCTTGCTGGGTTCTTGGAGTTCATGACATTTCCAGATTCTGTAACAGAAAATTATCTTTGGAAATTCTGTGCTTTTCAGGGAAACAAAAGGGTAGGAGGAATTGAAAAGGGGCTGAATTGTATGTCAGGGGATCTCTCTTGGCTTGGTATTTTCGATTTGTTTTTACTCTTCTTTGGGTGGGAATTTCGGTTTGTCTTGGGGCCTAGAGGAAGGAAACTAAAGTTGCAGCTTTGTGATGTTCTTTTAAATTCCCACTTTTCCTCCAAATTCTCTACTTTCCAAAATGCGCCCTTCAATTTATCTTCAGCTTCCTTGGGTTTTTTTTTCACTTTTCTTGCTTGCTCAAGCTCTTCTCATCTTTTCTCTGCTCTCCCTGCTTTGTTTTTGTTGTATTTTGTTCATAACAATTTGATTTGGCATTACCTTGCTCAAATTCTGTGACTTTAATCCCAAAATTCGCCAAAATTCGTTTCTTTATTTTGTCACCGGTAGAGCATCTCCTGATCTACCTCTTCGTTCCGTGCTTGTAAAGATTATTGAGCTCAGGTGTGTTGTGCAGAGCTCAGGTGGTGGGATGGCCACCAATCCGCAGCTACCGCAAGAACACGATGGCTACCACCCAGCTGAAGGGCAGCAAGGAGGATGCCGAGGCCAAGCAGGGCCAGGGGTTCCTGTACGTCAAGGTCAGCATGGATGGCGCGCCGTACCTCAGGAAGATTGACCTCAAGACTTACAAGAACTACAAGGACCTGTCGACTGCGCTTGAGAAGATGTTCAGTGGCTTCAATGCTGGTGAGATGTCTCGGGTTACTCTCCCTCTTTCGGATGGCGCATCAGTATGTAATTGTGTTTCATTTTGATGTGGATGGTGTTAGAAGTACATCAAGAAGCCTTTAAAAACCATCATACTTGTTTCTTAGGATAAGCAATAGCTTCGACTTACCGTTATTTTTGAGTAATTGTAAGATTACAAACAATCTAGCATGCTTTTTTTTTTGGTTCTTTGGTGAACTTTCTATTCCTTGCTAAACAAATACCCTGCTGATTGTTCAGTTATTGCATCTGTATCAAGTCTTTCTTAGAAAGATATTATTTCCTGTAAGGCAAAATAAATTTTGGCTCCATGTGTATGATTATTTGAGGATATCTTCGAGTCCTGAGTATTATTCCAGAAAGCTACTAATCACTATGAGAGTGGCATCCCCTATATATTTCTGAAATTTGGAGATCTATGGTCCTGTATTTATATACCTAATATCTCATTAGTTTTCACCACTTCCTTAGAATAATGGAATTGAAAATAAGGTCCAAGTCTCTTCAGTAGAAATTTTAGTACAAGAAGAGGCTCTCTTCTGTTTTCCTTTTATTGGTCTTACAGGTTAGTATGGGTGTAATGCCATATCAGGCAAGGACGGCTTATCTGATTACCGCAAGGATGGTGAATATGTTCTGACTTATGAGGACAAGGATGGAGATTGGATGCTTGTCGGCGATGTACCATGGGAGTAAGTACACTGATCTTAAAACAATGGAAATGGAACTAAATTTAATTACCGATTTGATTTTGTGGCTCATTTTCTCGACTAGATACATATTTATCCGTCACATTTTCTTTCACTCCAATTGTAGGATGTTCGCTGACTCTTGCCGCAGGCTCAGGATCATGAAAGGATCAGATGCAATTGGACTTGGTAAGTTTGTACTCCTATTCTGTTTAGTGTATTGTCGTGCTAACCATATTGTCTTAGTTGGTTGGTGGATATGGTAGGATGGTACATGATATGATGATCCAAGTAGGTTGTGTTGTTAGTTGTACATGATACAATTTTTATTAGGAGTTCCTCACAAAGGGTACATAATTCATGGTCCCTGCATCTGGGGTGATAGCTCTCTTGGGCAATCCATTTGCCATCTTCTTGTACATAGCACTCAAATGTAGGTTCAAAGTCAGAAGCGTGGGATGAGCCATTATCAGTTGTATTTTGCATTTCAAAAAAATTATCAGTTGCATTTAGCAAGAACATTTAATTAAAGTTTTCTTTCACCTTGTAAATAACTACTGCAAAATAATTAAAATATAAAAATTAGATTCTGAAAGAAAATTAAAAAATATGCTCCCTTCACGATGAGATGCCTAGCTTCCCGATTAGTTATCAACACTAGAACCAAGTATGTCATTATCAGTTTGGAGTGCACATAATAAAAAAGGGCGTACCCAGTGCAGAGAGCTCCCGCTTTGTGCGGGGTCTGGGGAAGGGTGTCAGTGGCAAGCCTTACCCTCGCCTGTGCAATGCGAGGAGACCGCGATTCGAACCCGGGACCTTCCGGTCAAAGGTGGTAAGGCTCTACCGCTTGCACCAGACCCGCCCTTCTGGAGTGCACATAATAATATGAAAAAATAGGTGTCAAATTAATAGTTAAATATTGAAATTGGAATATTTGAATCATAGTTGTCACTTGCTAACAAGGTATTCTAATTCAACTCCAGAGTTAATCTAATAGGTTTGGCTCCATTTTTTACTTTGACTTCCCTGAATAAATCTCTTGTTTTTTTTTTCTTTTGCAGCTCCAAGGGCAGCTGATAAGTCCAAGAACCGCAACTAGAATGGTTTCTTCCTACAGTCCAGAGCAAGAGGGAGATCCAATGACTGTAGGGATCTTTATGAAAACAAAAAAAAGTCTTAACAGTTTTAAGAGGAATTCTGCCTTATGGTCTGTACTACATGGTTTGCTGTTACGCAAGTAAAGAACTCCACGTCTGTCATGTTAGTTTTGCAACATCGTCTATGGACAAAACGCTATTTGATTGTTGTTAAGCCTTCGTACCAGTGTTATTCGTGTAAATGGTTTGGTACATTGTGTGGTGCTACTATGATTGGGCACTCCTACCTAGTTTGCAAAATAGTGTCCATGAACTGTTTGTTGTTCCTCTATATAAATGTTCAATGAAGCTTGCAAATGTATGGTCCATCTGTGTTCATGCTCTGGTTCATTCATCTTGATTGTGTTGAAATCTGATGTGTTTTGATACAGTGATCCTCTGTGCAATAGTGTCTTTGTGGAAACTTTGGTTCCTTTTTTACCAGCTTTGATGCCTAATTGCTGGTGGGGCATGCAGTGTATTGAGTTATTTATCTGCTGAAGGTCATGATGGTTGTCAATGATCTAACTCGAAAGTGCCATTATAAAAAGGCTTCCATCTGAACCATCATTCAGGTTGCATATAATATTATGATTTCAAGAGAGACGGCAATGCCTTATGATCCCTTGGAATCAGGCTTTATTTGCCTGCCCCATTAGAAGTTATGCTCCACTCTTCTCCTTTTGTGGTGCCTTTTTCTTCTTACTGGTGTCTGTTAGTTGGTGTGCATGTGGAGCACTGCCTATTTGTTCCAAGGAAGACACTTAAAATTCTGATTCTGTTCATGTTTCAGCTGAAAAGGCATCTTTCACTAACCCAAATGAGCCTTCATCTGCACTTGTTTATCTCTTATAGCTTGCAGGTTGTCGCATCCCAATTTACGAATTTATTCGACAGCAGTGCTGCGGCGCGCATCGGCTGAGAGCGACGGATAGGGTTTATAATTCTTGCAGATTGGCAGTGTATGTAGCAATCCTGGATCGTATGGCATGGTTGTTCCAACACTTGATATCCTGTTGTTTTGTCCATGTAGTTTATACAGCAGCATCCTGTACCTTGTAGGCTCTGGAGTCCTTTGTTCCCTTCCTGGTGGTCCTCCTCCACCATGTCGGTCTGGTTATTGTAAACCTTTGCTTGATCCCTTTCTTAACCGATAAAGCCGTGCGTTAGGGGCTAGTATAATGCCTTTGCGGTTCTTTTATGCTCCTGTATGCGGCGGTTTGCCCATCCCACCCACATGTTTCCTTGTCTCCAGATTACTGCCCTGCAATGGTGAAAGCTTTTAGACTACTTCACCGCTTTCGCTTTCACCTTTCGGGCGACATGGCCGTGCTTATTTTATCGCATAATTACCTTGATTACTACTAACCTTTTTTTTTTCCTTAAGCTAGGTAACCATGATGGTTGATATGAACCTCTGTAAATGTCAGTCTTGCAGGTCTACATCATTTTGTTGCGTGCTACTGCTCATGCATATTGCATACCTCTACAGATGCATACCCTGCGAATGAATGGAATCAAGATTCTGTTCTTGGTGAATTCCTTTCTGCCATTCTGTTGAGGTCCTGTAGAATTTTGGAAAAAACTGTTGGGAACAATTCTGTAAAATTCGGTGGTTTGAGTCTGACAGGAAACAGTATTTTCTAGAGTAGGCACAATTGCACAAAGTGCCACTCTATAGTGTTGACCTGGCGTTATAACGCTTTTTTGGGAATGTCAGGTCTGGTATCAGAAGAGGGGCAAAAAAATGAGCATTGCTGCACAAGCTTTGATCCCCGAGTGGTGATGGCAGCTGCAAATGGGCAGCATCGATCTGTCTCTTTGTACCAGTGGTGAATCATCTGTTGGCCACCATGGAGAAGCAATAATTTTATTTTCATTCCCACGTGAAATTTATGCGGGTTTGTATCTTTTAAAATGCAAAATGGATGGGAATTCAGAACTGTTCGGTGGATTTGGATCTTTCAGGATCTTGTTTCCCTTTTATCAGTAGTAGCCTGCAAAATATGGTTTAACAAATAGAAATGAATAATTATAAGCTCACCATTGCAGTGTAGGTTAAAATCTTACACCAAACAAGTCCCAAATTACTCCAACAAACTAGAAAGAAAGCACAAAATGGTCCAGATTTTATTAAAAAAATTGTAACAAATCAGGAACAAAACAACAAGTAACAAGCAGCTGGGCCCCACTTGCTTGGGAATTGGATTGACTTTCTGATCGCGGGTTTCATTTGCCCAACGCCATTCATCTTGCGTCAAATCCGGTCCACAGCCAAGCTTAGACAGCATGCACAGTGTCCAGACTCAACAGAATTTGTTGTGCAAACCAAAGAACCTCATCATATTTTGTCTTTTCCAGTCAAAAAGAAATAATGAATGAAAAAAGGGTGGGGCCAGAAATGAAATTATGATTGTGGGCCCTGCAGTGGTGGGCTTAGGACATAATGATGGAGCATGGATGCAACGCACCCCCGCAATCCAGCGGGCCCACCACCAACACCCGGTCCCCACGCGAGACGGACCCGGCCGGAACGAGGTGAGAGTGAGACCGCTGCTACTGACACGCGCTGCAGCGCCGAGTCCTGGCCGCGGGTCGAGGCAAGGCCCGTGTGTCAGCGTGTGGTACACGCGTCGCCCACCTGCCGTCAGAGGCGAGGCCGTGCGCGCCGTGTGGGGCCCGCGGTGAAGTGGAGTGTGGCTGCGGGTGGGGAGACACCCCCCACTGCCGTCTGTAATTCCGCGGGGCCCACCGTCAAGAAATAATGGCCGACATGATCCAGCGAACAAGTGAATAATGCTCTCATTGGAACGTGTGGATCTATTAATGTCATTATAACGCTGGACAGTTTTTGACGATTTGTTGAAAAAAAAAACTGGTCGAAATCTTAAAACTGTGACCAACATTGGTCTTCAAAATATCTAGCATTATCATATGTTTATGAGATTGTAAAGTTACTCATGAGTCATGACGTATTGGAGTACTAGGATATTCTTTTCCAAATGGTTTTGAAACAAATTGACGGATATTCGTTGCTTCCCGTCTGGCAAAGTATGCAAGGTTGAGAATTGGAGCCATATGATTATCTTAATGGCCATGACATAATCATTCCTTCATCTCATTGTTGTCCTTCCATTAGTAGTGCTCGTTATTAACTCCATAAAATCTTCATTTTTTATGGTGAATTATGTCTTTTGAATTGTACTGATCATTTGCATAAGAAGTACTACCTCCGTCCATGAATAAATGAACTTTAGGAATTGATTTATTCAACGACGGAGAAAATAATAGCAGCTCCCTTTCACTATGATCTGTTTTCTCAATATTGATTCCAGTTCCAACTTCCTTGTCTTTTTAAAATAATGTTGCTAGAATCCAACGCCCTATATATTGCACTATGAAAACAGTTTATAAAATAAATAAAGGTATACAAAGTGTTGTATAGTAGCAAGTGATGTTTTTTCTGAACGTGCACACAATCCCCATACTACAACTTAGATAATAAAAGTGTTTATCTGAGAAGGTTAAATTTGACACGTTCTCAAGCAAAAATTTGCATAACATTTTCATATGAATAAAAAGGTTAGCTTCGTTGTAATTTACATAACAAGAGAAACTCATTGAACTTGGGCCATATAAATTTGAATTGGCTGGATTCGGTCAAACACAAGTTGGATTCTCTTATGAAAGAAGGGGACTATCCCCATGGAGCAGCTATAGGCACCTGTTGTAGATTCACGACACGTGTCCATGTACAATTATCCATCACATTTTTTTCTTTTCAACTAATACTCCTAAATTTATGCAATGATCATTTGTGTTTGATGATTTCGTATGCACACGGAGGGATGAAAACGGTACATATATTTTTCGACCGTATTCGAGACCGAATCTGTTTAGAGGTGTTTTAATCCGTCCGTATCTGAGTCCGGATATTCAACATCGATACCGTATTCGTATCTGAATATTTAAATCACATATTTATGATGTCGATATTCAATCGTATCCTATCCGGCATGGTTGATACTATCCGTATTTGAATCCGAATCCAGACGGAAATATGAAAACAAATATAATATCAGTGATATCCATCCGTATCTGATCCGTTTTCATCCCTATGCACACGCGTGGGGATCGTTTCCACTCAATTTTTTTCTCGAGGAACACAAGGACATGTTTACGGCCTAATAAAATACGAGGGATGAGAAAATACAATATAGGAGTACATGTTAATGTTCAAATGACTTTTTTTTATTTTGAGTTTTATTTTTTTATTAGGCGATCAATCCAAACTGTTCAGTTTGATAGGTTCTTGCGGTGACCCACATATTTAAGTCCCTCGAGTTGTCCTTATTTTTTAGAATTTATTCAGGATAAATGCTGATTTTCTTTAAATGGTAGACGACATACGTATTAACTTCATTAACCTTAGAGTAAATTGCACGGCCGGTCCTTAAAGTATCGGGTGGTTCTCATCTGGGTCCCTAAACTATGAAATCACACGTTTAGCTCCCTAATGTATTTAAGTGATCTCATCTAGGTCCAAAATAGACACGAGGATGATTAAAAGCTGACGTGGCTGTCCACGTGGACATAATTTAAGCACAAAACCTAAGCTGACGGGCGGTCGTGGCCACCGGCGGCAATGGCAACAGCGGCGCACGACGTGGCGGTTCTGCCAGGCGGCAGTGGGTTCGCCGACGGCCGAAGAGTGGCTAGCGGTCTATGCTACCCGCGGGCGCATCCGTTGGCGGCGATGGCACGACAGTCAATGCACCGTGGCATGGCTAGCCATGGGTGACAGCCGTCGCGGGGTCGAAATCGCGACAAGCATTGTTGTTCGAGGTGGTGTCAGAGTGCATGTTTTTGGTGGCTCGGGTAGACTCAAGAACACAAAAATAATAGAGGGGACGCAACGGTTTATCCTGGTTCGGGCTGATCGATGCCCTACGTCCAGCAGTTGATGATCCTTATACTCAAGAGCACCCAAAATTAGGCGGTACAACAGAGTGTATAGGAGAAAGGGAGAGATTTGGTAGGGGGTTAGCTTGGTGCTAATCCTGAGGTTGCCTCGCTGCCGGTGGAGCATTCCCCTCGTCGGAGAGGAGGAAGATGACAGGTGCGGTGGCGGAGCTCTCGGTGCCCCTCTTTGGGTTGCTCTGCTCTCAGTGCCGAGTAGGAGCGGATCGGTGAGGAACGAAATGATCTATCTTGGATCGTTCTTCCCCGTCTGGGATCCGACCTATCCCTTATATACCGAGATAGGTTAGGTACATAGTAGTTTAGGGAGATAAGCCTATGGTCTACATGCTCCGGAGTCCAGGAGGATCCTGCAGCGGCGCTCTGTGGACCGTGGTGATGTCGTGGAGCCAAAAAAGCTCTGGGTGTCATCCGGATGCTTTGTCCTGACACGTAGAGTGTCAGGCTGTGTCGGCTTAGACCGGCCTTGTAACACCCTCGGTGTTACTCCCTAAACAAATTACAAACTATGTCATGAGCATCATGTTTATGTGATAATGCATTTGATGGAATGTGTAGATAATATTTTTGTAACTTCAGATGATCAATAAAAATGTTAAATGATAAGCTATTCCATAACTCATATGTATCAAGTAAGGTATAAAATTAATTTTTATTGAACAAAAATGCTATAGAACATATATGTGGCGCTTAAATAAAGTTTGGAATATGAACTTTGTAGATGACAATGAAATACTTGTCGTGAAAAAATAACATTGCTAGCCAACATTTCTAATAGCCTAGAAATGTAACTTGGAATCAAGTTCAGCTCAAAGACTTAAGAATATTTTTAAGTTCATAGGCAGCAAGACACTGCAATGTTTAGGAATTTATATTGTGAAATCGGGTTAAGGAAAGGTGTCATGTTTTAGCTCAGTTTGGTAGCCTCATATGCCATCTTGAGCATGATGAAAATGGTTTAGGTCCAGAAGTAACCGTTTAGTTGTTATAGGCGGTTTAAATTTTGTGCACAACACGTTCTCGGGCTGGCTTGCCGGGTGGATGCGGTCACCAAGCTCGGGCGCTCGAGGTCACCGCGCTGGTCGCGCATGCGCTGCTGCCGCCATGCGTGGGTCGGCCATGTGGTCGCCTCGCCTGGCGGTGGGCCCAACCTTCCGCTTGCCGCATATTTTATGCCGCGACGAAGCCACTACCGGCGCCATCACCTCGTCGTCGCGTCCGTGCACTGTTGCCCTACCTCATGTTGCTGCTACCAATGCCATCGCGACGCCGTCTTTGTCTTGCCTTTGCTTGCCGCTTGCTCGCCACCGCGTGCGGTGTGGTTTGTCCCACGGTGTGCTCGCGCGCATCGCTTTGCCTTAATCGGCACTCGCGCCACGTGGGCCGTGCCCCACTTGCCTCCCAAACCGACGCGACGTGGTTCGGTCGCGCGTCGTAGAAGCGAGTAGTACGCAGACATGGTCGTGACTCCGGCCGACCGCTAGCTACCAAGGTGAGGATGGCCAAAGGTCGGACCCGTCTCCCTCTTTCCCTCCACTGCCGTCGTCGGAGCCGTGCTAGCACGTTAGACAGTGAGAGGTAATCTCTAATGAATTCTACGCGTCTACGGCCCCGCCAGTGAGTTCTCCAACTGCCCAACCCCACCTAGCCATGGAGCACGCACTGCCAAGCTCCAATTTGGAGCTTTCCCCACCGTCGTGCCGATAAGGCCATGATCGGCCGTGGTCGAGGGCAGGCCTCCTACCACCACCCCGAGCCAATTCACCTGCACTACTAGCTTCGCCTTGCCTCCCTCTCCACCTTGCGCACGCCAGAGGAACCGCTATCGCCTCCCTGTCGCCGCTGACACGACCGTGCCACCGTGGTGCGCCGCCGCACGGCTCGGCCGCACATGGCCACCCCTTATCCGCCATCCACCACCCCAATCGTCACCTCGTCCTGGACCACGGTAGTCTCCTAATGCTCACTCGCTAGTCAATTAGGTCCGTAGCGGCCCCAGCTCAACGGAGCGGGTGCGCCGCCACCGCGGACAACGCGCGTCGCTGCAACTCGCTCCAGCGCGTCCCGCCGCCCCGCGTTGCTGCTTCGTGTAGGCGGTTGGACCGTAGTTGAAGGTCGGCCCGACCGACGGGCCAGCGCGAGCCTCTGGTGGCTGGCGTGGTCGCGCCGTGTCACCGCCCGCCATGCCGTCAAGCACTGAGTCACTGGGGATGCGCGCGGATGGATTAGAGAAAGATCGGGGGGTTAAGTGAAAAGGTCTGTGAGAGGGGGAAATAGTATTAGGACTTCGGTGTGATTCAGGAGGAAACCGAGGACGTGGTTGCAAAAGCGCCAGCGCGCGGGTGCCTCGCGCGTGGGCCGGCCTCACGTGTGCCGCGGAAGCGGGCCGCCGCGTGCGCGCGCTTTGCGCATCGCGAGCCACGCGGAGAATCCGTTTTCTGTTTCCAAGGGATTAGTAAATAGTTTTCTAATTTAATTTCTGAGCTGATTTTTGGTAATTAATATAAAATCATGTAGGTGTCCAAAAATTGCGAAACAAATTTTGTTAGGTTCCTGAAATTGTGATATATTTGTTGGTGTATTTAGTTCATGTTTATATGTGTTGACACTAGGAACTATTAAATCATTTGAAAGTGCTTCATAATATTAAGTTAATTATTGTCGGAATTTTTATGATAAATTGGTGATAGCTTTAGTTCTAAAATTTTTATGGTAGCTTCATTGTAATATTATGTGCTCACTGTAATTTTTGTAGCCTTTGAATAGACTAAGCATTAGGGTAGTTAAATGCTCTTTGTTTCAATATACATTAAATCACTAGTAGAAATAAAGATATATCTGTAATTTGCCAAGCTAAGGGTTTATTAGTTGAACCCAACACTTTGCTTGATGAAGATGATAGTTAGCTTAGTATTTTAGTCATTAGAGCGAGCTTAGTAGTTTAGTATGCGTATTCTTATTATAAGAGTTGTTGCTGCCTAAATGCTAAGTGTTGCATCATCATCGCATGCATGTAGAGAACGAGTTGATGGAGATAGTGACCACAGACGATCGCGAGTTCGAGGAGATCATCGAGGAATACGAGGAGGAGATCCTCATGAGGGAGGAGGTCCCGGAGCCACCGACGACTGATTCATCTAACACCGCGCCTACCTAAGGCAAGCCTTGGTGCATAACCCTTATTTTTAATAATCACTATATATATATGTTATGTGCATTTACGTTACAGGAATCTTATGAAAACCACCTGCATAGATATAACTGTCCTATGAGTCCTACTAGTACAGGTTCGAGTAGCTGCTATGCTTAGGTTTTCGGTAGCGTGAGTAACCTGCCGTAACTCACAATAGGTGATTATTATAATTACTCTCATGATAAAATGATGAAAGGAAAAATGAAGACCGGACAGGGATATGGTATGGGTTATGGTGGGTGTGACGAGTTGTGTCCCACGGCCACGGGGCTTAGCTTGGTTACACTATTTTTCCTGTCCGTGTCGATTGAGGACTGTCCGTTGCTGTGGATGGAAGTCAGGTCACAGACTTATTATCCTAAGCACATACTTGCTTATAGGAGCGGGAAGACTCGTTACGCTCTTGTCATGGAGTCTGGCTCTTTTTGGACTGACTGATTAGAGACGGGAAAGGTGGAGGTCTAAGCACCATACTGTGATCGGGTCTCAAGTGTGGGGGCTTGGAGTCCAAGTTTGGACGGGACCTGGACCCCTCGACATGAGTTGAATGGGTTGGTCTTGTTTGTGCCAGGGGTATAAACGGAGCGTGTGTTTCAGGGTACCCAGCTGGGACACATTAGTTCGTGAATCGCCGTTTCTATGAGACGGTACGACTTGACTATGGTCTAGCACCGTAGTAAGAACTGGAATATGAAAGATGGTAAATTGGTTCTGATTGCTCAAACCTTGCTTGAAAGTAGAACAGGTGCTTACCTAGAATGGTTAGCTAATGAAGTAATCATGACTGCCAATAAAACATGACTTAAGGACTTACTATTAATAATGCTTTTCGCAAACAAAAAAGAAAACAACAAACCATACTGTCTATCATACCCCTTGGAGTCGGGAAACTATTTCCTCTAGTGGGGTAAGTCTTGTTAGTACATTGTGTACTCAGGGTTTATTTTACCCTGTTGCAGGTGCAGCTTGAGGAGTAGCTCTTGTGTGGACGATTCTTCTGGTGGGCGCAGACAGATCCTTGTATCATTTTTGCTAGATGTTTATTTTCATTCCGCTGTTTAATTATCGCACTCTGAACCCTCGTATTGTAATAAATAATTCCCAAAAACTCTTGTTGTATGAAATGGACTAAGTATTGTAAACTCGTACTCATTATTGGATCCTGGCGGTAAAACGTGGATTGTTTCGAGTTCTCCCTTGGGGTGGGCTCGATAGAACGGTCCGATGTAGCTCACTTTCGAGCTGCTTAGTGTAACACCCCGGCTCAGGGCTTAATAGGATTAATAGGATACTCGTACCAACAAGTTGTAACTTCTTTTCTGGAAGCCCATCTCTTAAGAACTCGCTTGGAGCGATGGGTGACCGATCGGGAAGTTCTTCCTGGGGGCGCATGAGTGAGGACAAAGTGCGTAGAAAAGACTGGTATTGGTCTATGAGGGCAGTCTATGTCCTAGGAAAGCTATCAGATGTAAGCGGGCCTAGCCTCAAGGAGGCAGGACGTTACACTTAGTGTCTAGTGGAAGACGAGCGCCTCTGAAAGTGTGCTAATTCGGGCGGTTCTACCATAGGCCACCCCTAGATGCGCCTTCTAGAGACATCTTGGTGGTGAAGGAGGCCGGCTCGAGGGCTGACGTGCAGGCCCGGGAGCCCCCGAGCCCCTAGAGGCCGCGGAGGAGTTTGTCTTCTTGCGTCATGCCCAGTGCATGACCTTGTCAGAGGAGTGGTTGACAGCACCGGGGAGCCCCCAAGCCTTAATGGCTCAGGGCGTCTTCTTGCGCCCGGGCCTTGGCTAGCGCCTAAGGCTAGGGAGAGGCCAAGGATCGAGTCTAGGTGCCCATCGATCGAGAGCCCTGGGCTCGGGCTAGCCCCTGAGCGTTGAGCAGAGGCGGTAGGCTTGCTCGGGCTCAGCCCGATACCTTGACCTGAGGGTGCGCGCGAGCATACTTGATGGGTATAACCCCTGAGCCTCCGAGTGATCCTAGGGGGATTGGTCAGAGGTCCCTTGGTTGGGAACCCTTGATCCTGAGGCTTAATATCCTCATATGTTAGGATCTCGTCGGGAGCCCCCAAGCCATTTATGGCCTCACTTAGCGTGGTTCGTGATGGCGACGAAGGGCTGAATTCGATCTTCTAGTGATCGAACTTAGCCATGGCGGGGATGTCTTCCTCTGACTAGAGTGTGATGCCCTATGTGGGGCCCTACCCTAGTATGATGGGGGTGCTCGGCTATTAGGGCCGAGCGATGGTGGTGCTGACCCCCTTTTTGACCTATATTGTGCGTCTGTGGTCCGAGCGAGGGTTCGACAAACTCGTTTGGGAGTTGCCAACCTTGGGCCCAGAGGCACCATCCTTTATGGTCTTGGCCTGCCGTGGGTCAGGTGATCGAGAGCGTCTGGGCTCTAGCTCAGGGCCGCCTGATCACCCAGCGCGCCACGCCCTTCTGGGGGCTGCGATAGCAGGCCTCGACCTTCTCGGGCCGACCTCTGCAGCCATAGGTCGGGGCACGGGGAGCGCACCGAGCCTGAACGGGGGACCCTTGTTGGGTCCACTGCTCAGCGGCTCCTGACCCAACTCCTAGGAGTTGGTTGGTATCTTGGGGGCGTTCTGCCCGGGTATCCATCAATCGAGAGGCCAGGCCTTCTCCGTCTAGGGAGTTGGCGTAGAACCTAAGGACATCGTGGGGCCTCCTTGCTAGGGGGGAAGGTGGCTTCTGGGCGTGCCTCGCCCTCTGATGCTCTCGCAAGGCGATTGATGGCCCCTGGGCTGCCACGCCTACCAGAGGAGTTATGGCGTGCACCTCCACTCCATCCCACTTCGTCTAGGAGATGGGACGTAGGGCAACGTGGAGCATATCTGGCGAAGGACGGTCCACGGCACTAGGTGCACGTGGATCTGAGTCGTTGATGGCGGCCGATGGGCCCGAGGGGAGTCAGATCCCCTCAAGTCCCATAAGAAGACATGCGTAGAGTGGGCAGCACGCTTGTTGGAAAGTGGAGCGGGGACTTGACTCCTTGTTAATGCCTGAAAGGACCTAGGATGCCGCCTAGAGGGGGGGTGAATAGGCGTTTCTGAAAAATAACACCTTTAAATGCGGAAACAATTAGAAAGGGGAGTTTCCAAAGATGGAAACTCCAAATTAAGAGTACTACCACCCCTCACAAGTTAGCCACAAAGTAAACAAGGTATAAAGAATATATCTAGAAGCTACAACCCCGCAACACCAAGTTAGAACAGAGAATAAATATTTTCATCAGGTGAAATACATCCGTATCTGGTATGAATACTGGACGATGTCCGTATACACGATTTCGCAAATCGGCCCCGAACTTGCTCCTTTTTTCGATTTCTATCTTCAAACCAAACTGCGGGCACCTAATGGAGATGACAATATACACAGAGAACTCAAGAACAGCTAGAGCAACACAAATATCAAATGAAATGCGAATTTAGACACGATATTTGTTTTATCAAGTTCGGACTCGTTCGAGTCCTACTCTCGTTGAGGGGGCTGCAGGCGACCAATGAAGGTCACCCTAGAGGGTACCACGAAGGTCACTCTAGTGAGTCTTTTCCAACTCCTTTTCCTCCTTCCACTAATTTGATTCCGAGGCGGAATCGACTGCTTTCTTTAAAATTTAAGCAACCACAATCTCTCGGTTGCTCTCCCACGACGCCTAACCGCTCTAGGACCGAAGAGTCCAAGAGTAACAAATGCGAATCACGAGATTGACAATATGCACAAGTGCTCAAGTGGTGGCTTGCTCTCTTTTAAAAATTCTCTCAAACCCACAAATTGATTTTGCAATTTGGATCACACACTCACTAAGAGAGGGTTTATGAGAGTTGGCAAGGCTCAAAAAGCGTGTGTCTATCTCAAGAGAATCAAAGCAGCCTCCAAAGGTGGAGGCTTGGGGTATTTATAGCCCCCTTGAAAAACTAGCCGTTTTATAGCCGTTGCAATACCGGACACGTCCGGTATGCATACCGGACACGTCCGGTATGACTCAGATCATAGCATAACGGTAACTAAGTTACTGATGATGTTGTGAGGCGTCCGGAACTCCCAAAGTATGCTGGGACTTCCCACCGTCGAAACTCTCGACTCAAGTCGGAACCCCGACCCTCAAAGAATTTTGAAAACATGTAATCGAAGTTAAAGTTAGTGAGGTGTCGGAACTCCCGACGCATGTCGGAACTCCCGACCCTCACGGCTTTTGAAAAACTAGCCGTTGGCTTCGGTCATCCATCTGGGACACGTCCGGTGTGAATACGGACACGTCCCAGTATGACCAGACAAATGAGACCTCTAAGTCTGTTGAAGTGCGAAACGTCGGAACTCCATTGTTGTCGAACTCTCCGACCAACGTCGGAACTCCCGAAAGCAACCCGAGAACAACAATTTTACAATTCTTGGACAAATACGGGACACGTCTGGTATGAATACTTACACGTCCGGTATTGCGAGCATCAAAGAAGAAATCGATTAGCACATTTGTCGCTCAAATAATCAAACCTCACATGGGTTGGGTTGAGCACTTATGAAACATTATCTATCAACATGATGCATCCCTCTTAATAGTACGGCATACCTATTAAACTCAAGATCAAAGGAAAAATGAATTTATACCACTTGAGTTGATTTCTTTTGAATTGATGCCGTCCTTCCAATCTTCATCAAGTAAGGGTGCTAACAAGTTGATGTTGATCTTTTCATTTGAGCGTAGCCATCTTGAGCATGTGACTTGATTCCATTCATCAAATTTGAATAACCCCAAACGTATCAAGTCACTTCCATCAAATACTTCATTATAGATTTGATTCTTCACATCAATATGACCATCTTAGCTTGATTAGTACCTCAACTAAATGCAAGTACTTTCTTCTTCACCCTAGCTAGGTTCTTGGCCGCCAAGCCGTGAGGCCTGCCCTTCACCCTTGCTTAGTACCTCAAGCCTTTCCTTGCTATCTTCACCATCTCAAGCCATCAAGTCACATCTTGTGTTGAATCATCCATTCATATGTATTGTTATCTTTTTCATTTTAATTTAGCAAGCTTCAAATATGAGACCATTCCATATGCAATCCCTCATGTCTCATTAACTAATAATCATGAGCTTGCTTTCACATAGTACATGGAAATCCCACAAAAAATAAGCCTTCACATGAATTCCATTTGCATTGTTGTCTTGTGCTTGAACTAGATTGTTTATACAACAACACATCATTTTGGCTTTCATTAAGTACCTGTGAGATAACCTATTACCTGTTCACACTTAGCAAACGGGTTAGTCCTTTAATCACGTTGTCATTCAATCAACCAAAACCCACTAAAGGGCTAGATGCACTTTCAATCTCCCTCTTTTTGGTGATTGATGACAACTTGATTAAAGCTTACAAAATGATATAAACATTTAAACTTTTGGGTTCAATGATTTATGAGAGGCTCCCCCTTAATATGTGCTTATGATTAGAATTCACAAAATGACCTCAAATGTCAATTGCACATACTAAAACAAATAGGAGACTCCCCCTAAATCATTGCATCCGTGGGGTGCTTGTGTGTGTGACAAAGAGAAACCGTGATGCATATGACAAGATATATCATACAAGAATAAATATAAAGGCATCACATCAAATATTTTCATTCTAGCATGCATAGTCCTTATGAAAATAAATATGACACATGTAATTCATACATAGCACTCATTACAAATTTTCTCAAGGTCAGAAACCACTGATATATAGATAAAGATCATGTCTCAAGAGATACATAGATAAAGCATAAGTCTCATCTCTCACAAGATATAATCTCAATGAAGCTCAAAAACAAACTACATTTTGAGTACATGTCTTCGTATATAAAGATAAGCAAATGAAATTATCCTCAAGCTTTAATCGATCTCTCTCCCCCTTTGTCATCAATCACCACAAAGGTCCAACAATGACATACTAAGGACAAAGGGGCTACAAGTCATCACTAATCTCCTCGCATCACTCATCATCATCATCATCTCTCCCATCATCTTCAATATCGAGAGCGGTAACACCAAATGGACGAGAACCACCCACCGCACCAGATGGGTCGTAGCCACCAGAGCCGTAGTAGCCGCCACCACCTGTCAAGTCACTCCACCAATCAGAGCATAGTCGCTTAGCGGTCTTGGGGCGTGGTGAGAGTGAGTAGGCACACGAGCCTGAAGTGGTAGAGTGTCGTGGTGTTCAGTGCTCACTGCTTCTTCTTGTCATTGTATGAACTCAACATACTCTCTATCATATCTAGCTGCTTCTTGCTCTCCTTGGTCTCGTGCTCACTAGCTGCCTCCTATCTCGATAGAGGAGATCTGGAGGATCAAGCTCAAGATTAGAAGCAATTTGTTTCAAAGTCCGAGTGTCCTTCCTCCTAGCCTCCCTCTCCTTCTCGCTGCCTAGTCTGGATGTCACGGCACATCCCAAATATGGAGCTGAAAAGCTGCGGATAGGCGAGGGAGGATCGCCACGGCGTGAAGTAGAATGTGAAGGAGCACGTGGTGAAGGTGAAGCTCTGGCTTGGTGCACCACTTCGAGGTGCATCCGCCTCTGTGTCTTGCTGCTCCTCCTCCCCAGTCCTCACTGGAGGTAACCTGCCTCGTGCGGATCTGCAATAATCTTCGTGGCCTGTGAATCTTATCATACTCGAAAGTGTGCCCAATCCCGCTCAATCATATGCATGATATAAGGAGCAAAACCACAGCCCTTGAGGGCCTCTCTCCAACACTCCGATCTCGGACCAAATAAAATCAAACACGCTGAGGGGCCGAGCATCGTGCCATCCTGTGGAGTAGGTTCTCGAATAATCTGCAATGTTGCCCTTGTCTCCACCCTTACATCAATAGTCTTTCCGAACATCCCGTCCGGTATATCTCAGAGGTAGGGTGAAGACCTAGAACCTTCCCCACAGCTCCTCTCTCACCACCGTGGAGGATACATATATGCAAGCCAACAGGGGGGTAACACACCTTTCGGTGTGGATCCCGCCCTCTGGAGATCATCCTCTCGAGAAGCCAAGTCAAGGCGGCAAAAACATCATAGTCAACACTGCACTCACTCGCCCTCAAGCATCCAAAGGCATCCGCCGCTCATCCTCCTCAACAAACAGAGTAGCATAGAATGAGCTACTACCTCATGTTCGATCATCTTTGCCGAACTCCATGATCTCATAAGCCCCAGTCTTGTACCGCAAATAGCAATGGCATGATCAATCAAGCCTTCTGCAACTCTCGTAATGTAACGCCACCAATCCATCCACCGAGACACAGCAATCACAGGGTTCCTTGTGAGAATCACACTAGAGTAGAAATCCGGTGAAAGGTCATGCCGAAGCGGTGATCGTCTTCAACCTTAGGTAAGCCCCTCGGATCAACCCTTCGCTCATCTCTAGCTCTCCTGGTCATACCCTTTCCTCTCAGTAATCAACTCTGGGAACATAGGAGGGTACATTGGGCGACGTGTCTCAAGGAGACCATAGTGCATCCCCCCCAGTCCGGTGTTGAATCGGAGGAACTGCTCCTCCTCCTCCTCATCCGAGCTGCACACCGCCGTCGATCCTCCGTCGTGCTCTTCTTCCTCTTTCTTTCATCTCTAGACTCCACTGAACTCATCGATTGTCTCGTGTCGGAAGAAGAGTTCCCGGACCCCTCTGCATCGAAGCCATCTTGCACTAGAGGCAGCCTCGGTGGTCCTCCTGGCTGGTCGGTGAAAATCGGGATGCATATCCTGTCTCGCCTTCTTGTACTTCTCAAGTGCCGATCATGCCTGTGCTTGGACCTCGGCTCCTGTCGTCCACTCATGGTCATCTGTCCCTGAGAGGAGAGAAGAGAGAGCGATGTGAAATCCAAATCCACGGGCCTTCAATCCTTGATCCAAGCCTTCTCCAATGCAATCTCCCTCTCTCTTTTCCTTGGTGAAATCCTTGGTCGCCCTAGGTGGGAAGAAGGGCGTCCTGGTTGATTTGGAGGAGGCAAGTCTGTTTTGGGCCGAAGGGGTATGCTCTTGCTTTTATAGTCTCGCTCACTACGGACACGTCCCGGTAGAATACTACCGGACACGTCCCAGATCTGCTGGTCTAGCCCAAATAATTCCAAGATGTGTTCTCACTCTTCCAATCCCTTTCTCTGTTGTTGCTCAGTCCAAAAGGTGTATGATCTTGATCCAAACCGAGTACTATTACTTTTCTTATCTAATGCCATCAATTTATTTTCTCTTTTCCAAATAAATGGCATAATCAATAATTTGCTTGCTTGAGAGAGATAAAGTGAGACAAAGTAGATTGTGGACTTAAGAAAAACCATGTCATGTGTGATTAGCCGATCAAACAATCAAGGAGAGCCATAATCACCACATGATGTGGCTAGGTCATAAAGACCAAGATTCAAATAGTTTTTCAAGTTCACACCACCTACACATGCTAGTTATGGGTTTTGAAAACATCTCTCCTATGTCACACAAATGCACATTCTAACATGTAAAGGGCCTTAGATGCACTTACAATATATGTATGTAAAAACATACCTTTGCCTTGAGCCCACAAGAATACCACTAAGAAGATACATGGCATGATAATCTTTATGTTGACCTTGATTGCCATGTAATCATGCTTGATGCAAATTCAATTTTTCATTCAGAGGACTACAAAGAGTGCTAGATAAATTTGTTAGTCCACAATGGTGCAAAATAGAAATTTAGCTCCCCTAAATAAGTGCTTCAAGTATTTTGAATGACTTTCAACAAGCACTTTTATTCGATAAGAAATTGAGAGCCAATTTTCATTTTGACCATAAACCAAATAAGATTGCCATATTTAAAAGTGAGTTTAAGAGATGCTCACAATCCACTTAGATTTGATAAAACACAAGCTTCATCGAGTATGTTAGGGATATATGAAAAATGTATGGATCGAATACTCGCCAGTAACACAATTAGTGTTCTCATCCATGTAATACGGACATGTCCGGTAGTATACCGGACACGTCTGAATACACAGGACGGAAACATCGACTTTACGTCCTGCCCATCTTGGACACGTCCGATAGTTGCAAAACAGAACCAATTAATTTGTTGCTTGTGATTCTTCGTTTTAAATGTAATATTTATTTATTCTATACTTGCATCTCAACAAATAAATTACTCTACTAGAGAGCTAATAAAAAAGCATCGTAAGGCAAATATGATAAACATCAAGTAAAACTTATTAACCACTTTCAATATTTCACAAATATGTCTATTTGTGACCTTTTGTACACAAACCGAACAAAGTGGCTATGATATAAAGTTTAGGTACTTGTTACCAATGATGAGGATGAAATAGATGATATATTTATTGAATTATCTTCGGGTCACCCATATTAGGGATTATGATAAGAATTGGTTGATAGATTGAGTGAATATTATCAAGTTGCTTGCTCAACCACCCCAAGCTTTCATCTCACCACCAAGTACCTATATTATCAACCTAAGCACATTTTGGTACCCAACTCTTGTTGGGTCCTTTTGGATTTAGTCAACAAGTGTTTAGGCACCCAAATGGCCTTAGTACTAGTTTGTGGTGAACACATCACCTTGCTAGTGCTAATTCCATTTGTGGTCTTCCTAAGCATATTATCATAAATAATTGTGTTCGGCTTAGGGATGTTACCATTTGGGCAATCATAGCTTAGATGCCCTTTCTTCCACAAGCATAGCATATCGACCTTTGTTTGCCCTATGCTTGTTTTGCTTGTATGGACATCCATCAACCTTGTGGCCCATCTCATTGCACCCATAGCATCTTCTAGTTGCAACTTGGGCTTGCTTTCTTGCTTCTTTGTTCATTGGGTATTTCTTGGTAGGATGCCCCAATTTCTTGCTCATGAGACAAGCACATTGTCCATGACTTCTTCTTGCTTGGCCTCCTTGGTAGAAGCCTTTTGATTGGCGGCTTCAACCTTGTCGGCCCAACTCTTGTGTGGACACATAGCCCACTCATGTCCATACAATCCACAACCATAGCACATCCTTTTCCATGTTTCTTGCTCTTGGTTGTGTTGGCCTTGCTTGAGATGTGATTCTTTTGTTGGGCTTTGGAGGAAGCAAGGTTTGAACCCTTCTCAAGCTTCTTCACCATGTTATCACGGTTATCTTGAGAAGGTTGTGCTTTCTCCTTACCCTTCAACCGAATCATATCTTTCTTTAATCTTTGCACTTCTTCTTTGAGCTCTATGTTTTCTATAAGATTTAGCTCAATCGAAGATTGGCTTGCTTGAGGAGCACACTCATTAGTACAAGAAATATTTATTTGAGATGGTGTACTAGTGAGCGGATGTGTGAGAGGTTGAGAGAATTTTACCGATGTAATCACAACCTCATGAGCCACCTCAAGCATGATGCTTGATTCTACTACTTCCTCATGAGAGCACTTTAGATGAACATAATTTGCTTGTAGCTCATTATACTTGCTTGATAGTTCATCTAGCCTTGCCTTGAGCTCGAAGTTTTCCTTCTCTAGTTGTGAAACACTAGAAGAGGAATTAGTAACTAAAGCATGCTCGATTGATAATTTTTCATACCTTTCATTTATTGCCTTTAGCTCTTGCAATTTGGAGATGAGAAACTTTTCTTGATTTTGAAGCGATTGCTCTTGCTTCTCAATCTCTTCTTCAAGCTCATCATTCTTTTCAACTATCTTCATGATGATGAACTTGTCTTTATGGTTGAGATGATCAAGGTTGTAGTTGTCTTCAATTTCAACATCACTCTTATCTTGATCATCTATTTGTGCTTTCTCCTTTTCTTGATCTTTCTTGTTATTCTTCTTCTTGCTTTTCTTGGCCATGAGACACAAGTGATGAGTATCATGAGATCTGAGGTTGACTCATCACTTGGTCGCCATCGGGCTTGAGCATCGCTACAAAAACAAATTGCTTGTTCTGGTCTGCGCTGCCTCGACCATACCGGACATCGTCCGGTAGGCATACCGGACACGTCCGGTACATGCTAGCGCAAGCAAGTCATCTTATTGCTTGCACTTCTTGCTCTGCTCGGCACTCTTGAGGTTTTGTGAGGCTTCTTCATTGTATGAAGACACAATGGATATTCTTTCCATTGACTCGATCTCAAGTGCATCATCACATTTGGATTTTCCATATAAATCAAAAAGTCTAGTCCAAATGAGATGAGCACTCTCCGGAGGTGGTTGTCCATTGAATATTGCCTCATCTTGAACCTCTACACTTAATGTACTCAAAATAATATTAATAGCTTGAGCATTGAGTTGCACGCATATTTCTTCCTCTTTTGATAAATTTTTGTAGTTGCTCCAATCAACTATAGAAAGAGGTATGCTTGCATCTACAATATGCTCAACAAGAGGACTAATATCTCTAAAAGCATTGAGTACATGTATTGACCAAGTTAGAAAGTTTGAACCATCATTTTGGAGAAGCACCCGGCTCCAACTCGATAGGCGTCGACATCCTTTTCTCACTTAAGCGGTGAAGCTTTAGGTGAGAACCTCGCTCGATACCAATTGAAAGGACCTAGGATGCCGCCTAGAGGGGGGGTGAATAGGCGTTTACAAAAATAACACCTTTAAATGCGGAAACAATTAGAAAGGGAGTTTCCAAAGATGGAAACTCCAAATTAAGAGTACTACCACCCCTCACAAGTTAGCCACAAAGTAAACAAGGTATAAAGAATATATCTAGAAGCTACAACCCCAAGTAACACCAAGTTAGAACAGAGAATAAATATTTTCATGCAGGCAGGAAATACTGGGACGTGTCCGGGTATGAATACCGGACGATGTCTGGTATACACGATTTCGCAAATCGCCCCCTAACTTGCTCCTTTTCGATTTCTATCTTCAAACCAAACTGCAGGCACCTAATGGAGATGACAATATACACAGAGAACTCCGAGCAGCTAGAGCAACACAAATATCAAATGAAATGCGAATTTAGACACGATATTTGTTTTACTGAAGTTTGGACTCGTTCGAGTCCTACTCTCCGTTGAGGGGGGGCATGGCGGCCCAATGAAGGTCAGCCCTAGAGGGTACCACGAAGGTCACTCTAGTGGAGTCTTTTCCAACTCCTTTTCCTCCTTCCACTAATTTGATTCCGGTAGGCGAATCGAATCGACCACTACAAACTTTCCGGCAACCACAATCTCTCTCGTTGCTCTCCGTGACGCCTAACCGCTCAGGACCAAGAGTCCAAGAGTAACAAATGCGAATCACGAGATTGACAATATACACAAGTGCTCAAGTGGTGGCTTGCTCTCTTTTAAAATTCTCTCTCAACCCACAAATTGATTTTGCAATTTGGATCACACACTCACTAAGAGAGGGTTTAGGAGAGTTGGCAAGGCTCAAAAACGTGTGTCTATCTCAAGATAGAATCAATGACCTCCAAAGGTGGAGGCTTGGGGGTATTATAGCCCCTGAAAAACTAGCCGTTTATAGCCGTTGCAATACGGGGACACGTCCGGTATGCATACCGACACACGTCCGTATATGACTCGAGCTACATAACGGTAACTAAATTCTGATGATGATGTTGTGAGGCGCTCGGAACTCCCAAAGTATGCCGGACTTCCGGCCGTCGAACTCTCGACTCAAGTCGGAACCCCGACCCTCGGCAATTTTGAAAACATGTAACGAAGTTAAAGTTAGTGAGGTGTCGGAACTCCCGACGCATGTCGGAACTCCCGACCCTCACGGCTTTTGAAAACTAGCCGGCTTCTTCGGTCATCCATACCGGACACGTCCGGTGTGAATACTGACACGTCCGGTATGACCGAGACGATGAGACCTCTAAGTCTCATTGAAGTGCGAAACGTCGAACTCCGACCGACCGTCGAACTCCCCGACCAACGTCGGAACTCCCGAAGCAAAGCAACCCGAGAACAACAATTTTACAAATGCTGGACAAATACTGGGACACGTCGGGTATGAATACGGACACGTCCGGTATTGCCGCATCAAAGAAGAAAAATCGAGTTAGCACATTTGTCGCTCAAATAATCAAACCTCACATGGGTTGGGTTGAGCACTTATGAAACATTATCTATCAACATGATGCATCCTCTCTTAATAGTACGGCATACCTATTAAACTCAAGATCAAAGGAAAAATGAATTTATACCACTTGAGTTGATTTCTTTTGAATTGATGCCGTCCCTTCCAATCTTTATCAAGTAAGGGTGCTAACAAGTTGATGTTGATCTTTTCATTTGAGCGTAGCCATCTTGAGCATGTGACTTGATTCCATTCATCAAATTTGAATAACCCCAAACGTATCAAGTCACTTCCATCAAATACTTCATTATAGATTTGATTCTTCACATCAATATGACCATCTTAGCTTGATTAGTACCTCAACTAAATGCAAGTACTTTCTTCTTCACCCTAGCTAGGTTCTTCTTCCGCCAAGCCGTCGCTTGCCCTTTCACCCTTGCTTAGTACCTCAAGCCTTTCCTTGCTATCTTCACCATCTCAAGCCATCAAGTCACATCTTGTGTTGAATCATCCATTCATATGTATTGTTATCTTTTTCATTTTAATTTAGCAAGCTTCAAATATGAGACCATTCCATATGCAATCCCTCATGTCTCATTAACTAATAATCATGAGCTTGCTTTCACATAGTACATGGAAATCCCACAAAAAATAAGCCTTCACATGAATTCCATTTGCATTGTTGTCTTGTGCTTGAACTAGATT
Organism: Miscanthus lutarioriparius; assembly: GCA_904845875.1. Classification (NCBI taxonomy): domain Eukaryota; kingdom Viridiplantae; phylum Streptophyta; class Magnoliopsida; order Poales; family Poaceae; genus Miscanthus; species Miscanthus lutarioriparius. The sequence continues at coordinate 49,894,220 of CAJGYO010000017.1, read as the reverse complement.
GTTTATACAACAACACATCATTTTGGCTTTCATTAAGTACCTGTGAGATAACCTATTACCTGTTCACACTTAGCAAACGGGTTAGTCCTTTAATCACGTTGTCATTCAATCAACCAAAACCCACTAAAGGGCTAGATGCACTTTCAATGCCCTCCTGACTTCTCCTTTACTGCACGGCTACCATCATGCAACCGGTCAGGGCATGTTGCGGGAATTGAAGGGGGCCTTGCCGGTCCCTCGGGGCCCATTTAGCCGTCGATGATGGCGGATTGGAGGGCCTGGAGCCGCTCACAGCGCTTTCAACTAGGGCTATAAAGGGGAGCCCCGAGGGCGCGGCGCCTTCTATCCCTCCTCTGGCTTCCTCTCTTCTTCCTCTCAGATCCAACTCCTGGCGGCCATGGCGACGATGAAGTGCGATGCCTCCCTCCGAGTGAGCCTTGCGTGCTCCACTAGGCGATCACTCCCATGAGAGTGGAAGGATTCCAGTGAAGGAGGGGAGACAACGCAACACTAGATGCGTCTGTCGCGCTCCCCTCCCCTAGAAAGAGGAAGGATTCCAACGAGGTATCACTGGAATTTCCTTCTGCCTTCCAACAGGGGAAGCGGAGCCACGACGCGTCAGTCGCTGCCCCTCCATCCTGGCGAAGGCAGGGGCTCGGTCATGTTCTCGGGGCAATAGCGGACGTCGCCCGGCTTTGGACCTCAGAAAGGAGTGCCCTAAGGTTGGCCTGCCGGCCCGAGCCTTCCTCACCGGAGGGCCCCGACCCAGAGGTCAGGCACGCCCTACTGTCTTTGTCGCCGTATAGGCGGTATTTGTTCACAGTTTTTACCGCCATATACTGTAATCGGGTCATTCCCAATCAATGAAATGAAATTACTTTCATTTGTAATCTCATTGCTCATGAGTTGTGCTTGGAGACTTAGGTCCCTTGTTGGGATGGGTTGTTACGACAAAGGCCTCGGTGGCCAAGATTGCCGCGCCCATGCTGTTAGCGGGTAAGTCCGTGAGAATCCTAGGTTTACGATCGTTCCATGCCCTGGTTGTGTCCCCCAGAGGGGAGATCCTCGGTTCCCGATCAAACCACTCGTATGATTCTTGAGACCATCTGTCGATGCTCGGGGGCTCGCTGCCTCCCTCGGTGGGTCACCACAAGCGGCTCGAGGTCGATACTCGGGCATCACTCGATGGTCGGTTGATTTCGCTTCTGAGCGCCCGGCTAAGGCCTCTAGTGCCAGACCATGAGCGTCCCTCGCACTTTTAGGTGTCTCAGGCAGCTAGGAAGCCTGGTGGGCTGGCCTTAGAACCCTCAGTGACGCCCTTCTAGGGGGTCTCTTGCCATCGTGCGGCTAGGAGGCTCGATCCGATGAAGGATCGAGAGACAGAGAGTTAGACAGAAGTGAAATGAAATGAAAGCAAGAAAAGGGACAAATGACATAGCTAGTAACGCGACGGTCGGGGACGCCCTGTTAGCGCTTGCCGATCTCTCGCCCAGTCCTCTTGCCGACCGGCTCACTTCATTCATCTCGACCTCGTCCGCTTGGGGGAGCCTCCAGTCGCGGCCTTCCTTCAGAGAAAAAGGGAGCAACAGTTGATAAGTTAGCCATTCATTTCATGCGTCCAGGCGTCCTGCTGGGGCCGCTCGGGAAGAGGAAGACTATAACGAGATAGGAAGCAGAAAGGTCGGGAAAACAATACTTATCTTGGTTTTTGTTGTTGGAGAAGTAGGCCGGCGAAGGAGGTCGGCAGGCGTGTCTTGGCTCGGGAGGCTAGGCTCAGTGATGGCCTTCCCTTACAGGGAAAGGTCGGAACTCACCTCGATCGGGTCAGCCCCTTCTGGGGGGCCAATCACTTGGATAGAGGGGCCAACCGAGCCATCGCTACCGCCAGGAGTCTCGGGCGCCTCGCTGATGCTCGGTCAGTTGAGCGCCACCACCACCTTGGTTGCTTCCTCCGCCAGTGCCCTTCCTATGTCATGGCCAGAGCCATCGGGACCATAGGGGGCGATTAGTGTAGTCACTTGGGGCGATGCAATCTTGCTCGCAGTAGTAGGCCTGCTCGAAGTTGCCCTCGACGGTGATGACCCCATTGGGGCCGGTGCAGTTGGGGACGACCAAGAACTTGGCGAAGCATGGCCGACTGAGGAGAGCGTGGTAGATGTTGGGGAAGTCCACCACCTCAAAGGTGAGAGCCTCCTTCCAAAAGTTGTTCGGTCGGCTGAAGGTGACGTTGAGCTGGATGCGCCTGAGGGGCATGGCCTCCTTCCCCGGTACGATCCCATAGAACGGTGCCTTACTAGGGTGTAGGTTGCTCCATGGGATGCCCATCCGATCAAGGGTGTTGACATAGAGGATGTTGAGGCCGCTACCCCCGTCCATCAGCACCTTGGAGAGGCGCGTTGTGTCCAGGATTGGGTTGACCACGAGCGAGTAGCGCCCCGAATGAGGAACACGGTCTGGGTGATCCTCCTGGTTGAAGCTGATGGCCTTGGCCTTGCCGTTGAAGTCGGCTCGGACAGCCTCCTCACCGATGGCGTACTAGGTGGTGACTTCTAGGAGCTCCCGTGTTGTGCGCAGGGTCTCACGGCCGAGTGCATGGACGAGCGCTTCACACGCCATGCCACAGATGAAGGCGTTGATCACGTCGGTGTTAGCGATATTGGGGAGCTCGTTGTGCTTCTTGGAGAAGCGCTGGATGTAATCCTGGACGGTCTCATCGGCCCTCTGCCTACAGTTGTAGAGGTCCCATGAGTTCCCAGGTCGAGTGTACGTACCCTTGAAGTGACCGATGAAGATGGAGCGGAGATCGCCCCAGCAATGGATGCTGCTGGGCTCGAGCTACTTGAGCCAAGCTATGCTCGACAGAAGTAGAGCGAGGAACTAGATGACGAAGTTGTCATCTGACCCCCCCGGCCCTCATGGCGAGGTGGTAGTCCTCTAGCCAATGGTCTGGGTTTGTCTCGCCGTCATACTTGGTGATGTGCATCGATGGCCGAAATCGCCTGGGGCAGAGGGCCGCTTGGATCGCTACCCCGAACGCTAGGGGGTCGAAGTGATCCAGGGCGGCGCCCCTGCCCCATCGCTCGGGAGTGCAGGACTACGCCTGAGCGTGGTGTCTGGCCTTGATGGTGTCACGGACGTCGCGGTCATCACCGAGCTGGTGGTGTGCAGGCAAGCGTCGAGGGGAAAGCTCACGCTTCGCTCCTGCTAGGGCTTGGCGCCCCTGGTCCATGGATGGTTGGAGCTACGGCCAAAGGAGTCGCCACTGCCTCCGCCTAGCGGTGGGGCGTGCGCGTCGGAGCCGTCCCCGTTGACGGTGGCAGTCAGCTGGGACGGTCTAGAGAGCGCGGCGAGACATTGAGCAGCTGAACTCTCGGCCTGCACCTCGAGGGTGACGCGAAGGAGCGTCTTGCCTCATGCAACCGCTCGTTGGTCTTCGGGGCCGGCGTGTCGAAGATGTCCTCCAACCGGTAGGCCGCGGCTGCCATGTTGTAGGCTGCTCAAGGGAAGCGCAAGGCGCTAGGAGCCCTGTGCGGGTGTCGTCGTTGTTGACATGGGGCTATGCGGCTTGCTGCCACGCAAGCTCCTGCCTTTGGAGCTCGAGCTCTGTCTCGACAACTTCCAGGTCCACCTGCCGAGCCTACAAGCGAGCCGACTTCTCCCGAAGGTAGTTCGCACGGCTACGGGGACTCTGGTCCGGCGGCATGAGCTCAAGTGCCTCTTTGATGGGGTCCTCGGCATCGATGTGGTAGCACATGTGAGGTGGGGCATAGCAGTCGATGTCGTCGGAATCGTACTCTGGGCCATTCCCCGAGAGGATCTCGAGGAAGGTGTGCATCGAGGGGACATCAGCCCCCGCTGCGCTGGAGAGGATGGCGCTCTGTGGCACCTCGCGGCTGACGAGGTGCTCCAGCTCTAGCTAGAAGGACGTCGCCGCATTCTGGATGCCGAAAGGCATGTCCGAGAGGTAGTACCAGAAGCGGTCCGGTGGCGGGAGCACCTCACCGATGGCGATCTAGTGATGGGTGTTGGCCAGCATGTAGAACATCTGGCGGCGGTCCGACACGGTGGGGTTCGGGCCCAAACCGCGCCGGATCTACCGGGCTAGAATCTCGATATCTGCTCCCAAGAGGCCCGGCGAAGGAGCGGTGTTGGGGACTCGGTGCCCGTCGGCGCGGCCCCGTCGAGTGGACGAAGCTCGCCATAGCAGTCGGCGATGTAGGCCAGGTTCCTGAGGTAGAGGACCTAGCCCGGAGCGAAGGCGTCGGCCGTGATGAAGAACTCGCTAGGAAACCGAACGCCGCCGTCTAGGGCGGCACTGCCTGCTCCGCCGATGAGGCGGGTGGCTCTGGCCACCGTAGAGCCTAAATCGCACTTGACGCTGCCCCCTACCTGGCGCGCCAGCTGTCACGGGGTCAGAACCGCGGCAAGCATTGTTGTTCAAGGTGGTGTCAGAGTACGTGTCTCCGGTGGCTCGGGTGAACTCAAGAACACAAGAATCATAGAGGGGACGCAATGGTTTATCTGGTTCGGGTCGAGCAATGCCCTACGTCTAGTAGCTGATGATCCTTATACTTAAGAGCACCCAAAATCGAGGGGTGACAATAGAGTGTACAGGAGAAAGAGAGATTTGGTAGGGGTTAGCTTAGTGCTAATCCTAAGGTTGCCTTGTCGTCGGTGGAGCCTTCCCCTCGTTAGAGAGAATGAAGACGACGGGTGCGGTGGAGGAGCTCTCGGTGCCCCTCTCTAGGTTGCTCTGCTCTCGGTGCCAAGCAGGAGCGGATCGGTGAGGAACGGAATGATCTATCTTGGATCGTCCTCCCCCCCTCGGTATCTGACCTATCCCTTATATATCGAGATAGGTCGGTGTACATGGCGGTTTGGGGGATGAGCCTATGGTGTACATGCGCCGTAGTCAGGAGGGTCTTGCAGCGGCGCTCTATGGACCGTGGCGATGTCGTGGAGCCAAAGAAGCTCTGGGCGTCGTTTGGCTGCTCTATCCTGACACGCTGAGTGTCAGGCTATGTCGGCTTGAACCGACCTCCCCTAGGTGCGCCTTCTCGAGATTTCTTGGTGGCGAGGAGGCCGGCTCGAGGGGCTGACGTGCGGGCCCGGGAGCCCCGATCCCCTAAAGGCCATGGAGGAGTTTGTCTTCTTGCATTACGCCCCGTGCATGACCCCATCGAAAGAGTGGTTGATAGCGCCGCGCTCGCGGGGCAGCGCCTGGGAGCCCCCGAGCCTTGATGGCTCGGAGCATGTCTTCTTGCGCCTAGGCCTTGGCAGGCGCCTAAGGCTAGGGAGAGGCCAAGGATCGGGTCCAAGCCCCCATCGATCGAGAGGCCTGGGCTCGGGCGAGCCCCCGAGCGTTGAGTAGAGGCGGTAGGCTTGCTCGGGCTCAGCCCGATACCTTGACCTGAGGGTGTGCGTGAGCGTACCCGATGGGTATAGCCCCCGAGCCCCCGGGTGATCCTGGGGGGATCGGTCGGGGGGTCTCTTGGTCAGGAACCTTTGATCCTGAGGCTTAATATACCCATATGTTAGGATCTCGTCAACAGCCATGGCGGCATAGTTCATCGACGTGGTGAGGCCGTTCCGGTGAACGAGGGCTACCACGACTGAAAACGGATGGCGGGTGAGCACGAAGGGCTTAAAGCAGACATAGCCAAGGCGTCGGTTGAGGAGGAGGAAGTCCGAGCAACGCTGGTCACGTGCGAACCGGCGGGACGACGGCGTACCGAGACTGGCACGGCGGCATCATGTCATCGGCGGTGAGGTTTCTGGCCAAAACAAGGAGAGCATCGTAACAAGGAGATCAAGGGCAATCCACTGGTGCAAGGAATTGAACTAATTCCAAGGATCGAGACTTACCCCAAATTGGCTAGGGATTCGGTAGGAAAATGACCGGCGGCGAGGGAAACTTTAAATTCATCGTCTATAGGTCATGGCTGGCTCTTGATGTGGGCAGGGCAGGTGGGTAACTCCCATGGCTGCTTATTGGTGGAAGTAATTGGGTTGAGATGATTCGGGTTGTACGAATTTGAAGAACGAAGGAACCTCTGTTTTCGGCGTCAATGGCTCCGGCAAGGTGACTTGGCTGGGCGTGTCGCGACAGCTCGCTGCACGCGTAGGTGGACGTCCTCGTCATGCCCTACAAGCCAGTCCCAGCCCCGGCCTTGCCTCGACAATGCTCAGCTACAAAAGCCGTGAATGAATGCTGGGACCATGCCTGGCCAAACTCGCGGATGGCTGCGCCTCTCTACTCACTCCCTTCCTTTTTCTTGCAACGTTTTGGCTCTGCTCTTATGCCATGCACATGCCCTTTGAACAGTTTGGACTAAGGAGGCGCCGTCCGACGGAAACGCCATGTGCCGCCACCGTGAACCCAAGGTCCACCGTGCACGTGAGCATGCCGCCTCGCTCCATCTCCGTCACCACACTGCCTTCCGTAGACCCAAGGTAATACCCTAGAGCTCACTGAAGTCGCGAACTCCGTCTTTGTGCCTTGTGTGCTTGTTCGCCAGAACACTGCCATGTGCCGCTGCTGCCATTGCCGCCCGTCAGCTCAGGTTTTCCACGTGGACAGCCACGTCAGGTTTTAATCATCCTCGTGTCTATTTTGGATCTGAATGAAATCACTTAAATACATTAGGGAGCCAGACGTGTAATTTCATAGTTTGGGGACCCAGATGAGAACCCCTTTGAAAAAAGAGGATTTCATTTGCCACAGTTTCCACTGAACTTCTGCATTAGGTCTTATTTGGATGCTCATATATGGATGAAAATCTATCCACGAGCATCCAAAGTCCAAAATCCACGATACCATGTAGTCCGGAAGTCATAATAACAGGGAATAAAAAAAAGGCACACGTCCCTGATACGAAGGAGCAATTAATGACTATTTTGTGTGTAACTGGAAAGTTGCATATGATTTTACTGACAAAAACGGATTGCGCATCTATATAGATCTGCAACGCAAATCTAATGCTCTATCAACTATCAATTGTGATGCCGTAGATTGGACGACCTATCTACAAACCTCTGTTTGAGGTGGTGGTGGCTTTTACAAAGATTTTGCGGGTCATGCTTGGAACTCACGGGAGGGCGACCCTATGGAGCTTGATGTACCAAGTTGAGATCTCTAGCAAAGCTCATTCTTCCAACTCCTTCAGAAAATCTATGTTATCGACAAACACCTGCAATATTGAAAAGAATGTCTATCATTGGCAAGAATATCCACAACGAAAAATGCCACCAAAAATTATATATTCCCAATAAATATACATATCTTTTCATTCTGACAATGATCTGTATACGGTATGTATTTTGGGTTATTTCAATGATCAATTTGAATAAGTAACAAAAAAATATTTCTAGTATTTGATAAACTAACCTGATGCCGCAGAAATCAGCAATTAAAAAAATACACCATTTGCATAACTTAAAATCTAACTCAATAAAATCAATAATGTGGAGACTCAAGAATTCTATCAAAACTTACACAACTGATAAAGCAATAAAAAATATACGATCTTTAAACACTTCGATACTTGGTCACAAAGTAACACTAATATCAATTTTTGTATATAGTAACTTACCATTCGACTTAGAACACACTATTTCACAGTGGTATGTTTTATGGGTTTGTTATTTGCTTTGTGATAGGACAAACTATTAATAATGAGGATATACCAACAGTCAAGAGACATCAACATTAAAGGTAAACACTCTGCATTAAAGCCACAGGGGACACTAAGTTATTCAACCGGATTTTGGAGCTCAGTTAGCTTAGAGTCAACAGGAGAAGTTAACTCGGCTGATTCCACTAGCAACTCAAACTTTTCTTCTACCTTGTACAAATCCACTGGCTACCCATTGCCGTACCCCGTATTGATTGGGTAGGGTACAGGGGCTACCCATTTGTTTCTGGATATGGGTAGGATAACAACAGGTATTACCCACTTATCCTTTACCTAGCAGCTATTCGTTGGTTAGCTACTCAGTCTGTCATTCCCGAGGGCGGACAAGTGATCATCTTCTCCTCCATTGCTCTGTTTTGTCCCTTCTCTCTCCTCAAGGACCTGCTTTCTATCCTAATAAGCCATGTGCAGCAGTGATCACGCCAAGCTGCCGCCAAACATCTTGTCAAGTGCGATGACAAGATCCATGGCAAGGGGCGTGCCGAGGCGGGGACCCGCCACCAGCTAAAACATGTCGCCACTGACCGCCTCCAATGCACCTCGGCCACCACGTCGCCATGCACGACCGCTCTAGTCTTTCCTGCCAACGCTTCCAGCCACGAATGCAAGCACCAAAGAGCCCTACATGGTCTTCGGTGCCATCGTCTCCTCAGGGATCCTATAGCCCATCGTGCAAGGCAAAACAAGGGAAATGGTACACAGACGCTTCACCGTCCAGCCTGAGGACTGAATGGGTCTCCTTAGTGCTTAGGGACTGCCTGTTCTAGCTCACCACTGTCAGCGTCATGGCAGCACAAAGCTTCAAGTCAAGGCCATGACGACGACCAGCACACCAGAACTTCCAGAGCTACCAGATGCCCACCCATGTTGCTCTCGCTGGCTATGCTCTCTTGGCAGCCATCGCCACCATCTTCATCTTCTGCGCATGGGTCCGCAAAGTGTCTGGCGACGCCATTGCTGATCTCACTCTCCGGCGGCAGCATGGTCGTCGTCATCACAAATTCCCTCTGAGCTCATTCACGACTTCCAAGTCAGCCTACCTAACGCTCACCTTGCTGTTGTCCACGAACGCAAAGCGCCGAACAGCCCAGCCTCGAGTGCAGCGGCAATCAGCAGCACATCCTCAGCTGCTAGCTCATGACTCGTGTGTGGGATTGTGACTGCTGCGATCAACGCGCTCTTGTCCATTGGATTTTCTATAGCTGTTGGGTATTATCCAATCCATTTGGAGATGGATAAATGGGGGATGGGCAATTAGCAGGTATGGGTATCGGTAACCCATGGGCATCATTATGATAAACCCATTAGGGCCCATGCGATGGAGCAGCCCGAGGCCATGCTAGGAGGCAAACTACACATGGGCGTTTACTGTTAATGAGATGCCCATGACAATTACATGATATATCCATGTCATCAAATGAAATGAAGAATATGTAATCTATCAGTTTTGCTTATCCTGATTTACTGAAAAAATGGACAAAGGCACTATAAGCAAACCTAGGAACAAATATCCTTTTGTAACCACTTACAATAATAATTTCCTGTTTTTTTTATAAAAAAAAAATAATTTCCTCAGCCCCTCCACAAAGGAAAAGAGAAGAGTAGAAATGTAGTTTTCACACTAAAACAAGAGGAAAAGGCACATACTGTTTTCCAGCCATCTGGATCTGTGCATGCAGTTATCTTGGTGTTAATGCCAGGTAATGGACCAGGTTCACGAGTAATTTTTCCACCATTTACTCTAATTGCTTCGGCAGTCTTGTAGACATCATCAGTACTAATAGCAATCTGGAAGGAAAATAACCAAACTCCATAAATGTAGCAAGAGGAAAAAGGCCAATTGAAGAATGCTCGTATTATTGTACAGAACAGCAAGGTTCAAATGTGAACAATGAAAGAAAATATACCTGTGCATAAGCATTTCCCTTATCATATTCCTTCACCCCATAGTTGTAGGTCAACTCCAATACAGCATTTTTGTCTTCTGGACCATATCCCATCATCACAATTGTATACTAAAGAAAAATATCAATAGTTATTGTATACAGTAACATGAATAAACCAAAGGTGCATACTCCCTCCATCCCCGAATATAAGGCGTGATTTGACTTGGTGCGGCCTTCAAGAACATATTTTGACCTATAATACCTCTTATAATATATAATTTATAGGAACAAAAGTTTGATCATTAGAAAGTATCTAAATACAAATCTAATATAACTATTTTTGTAACACAAACTTTTGATATAATTAGGCTAATTGTTAGTCAAAGATAACAAAGTTTGAATTTTGAAATACATGCATGCCTTATATTTGGGGACGGAGGGAGTATATTGCATGAAACAATCATGATCTCATATGGATAACATTACAAGTGATCAACTGGATGAGGAATATGCAAAATTTGGTTACGTAACATAATGAAATAGAGATCGAAGCTTGTAGACATAACCATCATGATCCATCCCATGATGATTGGACATGCATGGAAACTGTACCACTCAAACCAATATGTAGCATATGAACAGTGCCTGCGGCTAGCTTGGTATGTGGGAGGTGTGGGTCTACACCCCCACCACCCATGATTGTGTAATTGCGTCATCTTCAAACTCGAATTCAGGTGTCTGCTTATTTACAGTGCCACCTAATTCCTCCTAGTTTAAAGAAACCAAAATGTGGCATCATAAGTCCACTGCAATTAGGCTGTACTCCTTATGTGGATGGAACACAGCCAGGCTTACAAAGATCTAACTTGTTTTGGTCAAACCCATAAGGGGAGCATAATGGAAACTGTTCCACTCAAACCAATATGTAGCATATGAACTGTGCCTGCGGCTAGCTCGGTTGTGGGAGGTGTGGGTCTACACCGCCACCACCCATGATTGTGTAATTGCGTCATCTTCAAACTCGAATTCGGGTGTCTGCTTATTTACAGTGCCACCTAATTCCTCCTTGTTTAAAGAAACCAAAATGTGGCATCATAAGTCCATTGCAAGTAGGCTGTACTCCTATGTGGATGGAACACAGCCAGGCTTACGAAGATCTAACTTGTTTTGATCAAACCCATAAGGGGAGCATAATGGGTGGACTGGGCTGGTTTTCAATAGCCTGGGGAGAGAAATTAGCAGGCAGATCATGTTGGGCTGCTTGGTTTTCATGCGATTGGATGGTTTCTAGTAGAAGGCTCATCAACAACTTTGGAACCCTAGCAGTGATTCTGGTGTCCAAAATAAATAATGAGAAAACCTTAATAAATCAGGCAATGGCTCCATCGAGCCTCAAGCTATCATCCAAACTACAAATCCCATCCATGGCATTCTGCAGCTTTGTGATGGCTTCTTAGTCAAATGTTCTAGGCTATGCCCATGAATGCCAAAGAAGCTCACCACTCCATAGCCAGTGAGGTGTTTGCTTGTGCTTGAGTCCAACTGAAGGAAGAAATCATGAAAGTGATACGAGTAATTGCAGAAGCACAGCAAGCAAGGGAACTGAGAACAGTGCTGCCACTACCAGAGCGGTGAGTGCATCAAAGAATTAAAACAGCCCTGCTGCTGCCATAAGACAGTGAACAGTGAAACAACATGTCAGAGAAGCATCACAATCATATGAATTCACTGCCTTCCCAGTTGCAGTCATCAGTTCATTGGTAGGGACCAAGGAAATGGAAACCAGAAAATAGCTGGGTTAGACAGTAACCCAATCAAGCTCATTTAAACCCATTACCCATGAAAACAGCTTGGTGCAGGCTGGTATTTGCCTTTTGTAACCTTACAAACTTTTGTCACTGAATGTCAATTTTGAAACGAATGAAACTGAGCAGCTACAGCTCATTTAAACCCATTTAAACCCTATACCATGCTAAAGAACATAAAAAATATATCACAAAAAAAAGAGGCAACACCTTGATAGTGGCTACCATTTAAACCTTCAGGTAGACCAAGCTACATCACATGTATATTATAAAACATGCAACATATACTTGAAAAGAGGGGATGTGTATACAACTAAAGAGCTGCTTATACCAAAAGAATGAAGTAGAGAAAAAACAGCCCCCAAGTACCAAGCTTACAAAGTATATAGCATCAGTCATTGGCAACCATTCCATGTACAATAGTCAGACAATAGAGATTTTTTACTTGAAATTTACCATAAGCATGCTTATATCACAAGCCTAAATCTAGTGCAGAAAAGAAAGGGAAAAATCATCACAAACTATGAAATATCTAGTAGTAGAAATGGTACTGTGTTATATTAAACTTCAATTAATAGATACCCATCTACATTTAATATATTTCTGGTACTTTCAAAGTAAGACGCATGTATTCTATCAGCAAGCTCCACATAAAGTTCTTAGCAAACAAGAAGTGATGATGTTCGTTCATGGGTGGTTTCGAAAGGTACCAACCTTGTACTCAGGATTGTCTCGCTTGCGAAGAAGTTCCATGCCAAATGCCTTTGTAATATTACAGAATGAATCAGTGACTTGTTTCAAAATTAGAAATGAGCGAACTCAATATCAGTTTTAGTTCACGCAGATAAGTTACCTTCTCATAGAAATTTATAGCACGATCAAGATCTCCCACTCGAAGCATTACCTGGCACAAAGGCTCAGGAGTAGGACCTCTTTCTATAAGCTCAAACTTGTAACCATCAGGATCCTCAATAAAGGCAATTACTGATTTCCCACCTTTGACCGGACCTGGCTCCCTTGTGACTGTTCCTCCTTTTGCTTTAATAAGTTCTACTGTTTTTGCGACCTGCAATTTTCAAGCATTGAAATTCAAGGTGCCAAACTAGTTCATATTCGAGTATCAAAGATGTTGTCAATGGATAGCAATATAGCATGTCCAATTCTTTGTAATAACTTGGGTGATACATCATGACTAGCTTGTAAAGGACATGGGTGTTATATTAGTTATTAGGGTACAGAAGTTTCATCTTTATAACTCGCAGAGAATATTTTACATGCATACATGTGGACTTTGTGCTGTAAGGACATATTACAGCAAAAAAAAAGGATTAACTCCCTATATTAAAATGAGCTTCTTACTTTAATTTATGCATGTAACTAGCAAGCGGCAACAACCAATTATAGCCTTTTTTCTTGAGAAAGAACTGTATCTTGTACCATTTCGTCTTTATATTTATATGAAATCCTATGATAAGGAACTAATATCCATTTTCTGTGTACTGAGATCCTGATTGAGTATGCAGAATCTACTCGTCTCGAAAAAAATGACCAGCGAGGTAAGTCTTTATTTTCTTGAAAGTAAAAGGAAAATACAGGTTGCCTTTGGTGCTAAAGCGTGAAGCAACTTGGGACCAATCCTAGCAAACCAAACCAATAAACGAACTCTTCATAATTCTCTATGCAACATCGCTGACTCAAGAAAACAGAAAAAACAACATTACACTGCATCAGCAGGGAACTGAACGTCAGTGAGTAAAACGGAGAATGTCCATAGAGATATAAGCCTACTGCTTACATCCTCAACAGCAATTCCAAAGTGGCCAAAAGCAGTCCCAATGTCATAGCTCTCCACACCATAATCTGCCAGGAAAAGTACCCAAGGGGTTTTATATGTTAAATCACAACAGACAGTGTCATTATCTGATTGACAGAGATGCTTTAAAGGTATTTTGACCAAAGAAGCTTACTGTAAGTGAGCTCCACAACAAAATGCGAATCCTCAGGCCCGTACCCCAGAAAGGCATTGGTGTACCTCTCCTCCGGAATGTCCCTCTTCCTCAGCAGCTTCATGCCCAGGCACTCCGTGTAGAACCTGCAGATACACGATAATCTCATCCAAATTGGAGCAAACAGCAGTGAACCCCAAAGCAATCCGTCGCAAGCACCGTGTCCTACTTGATCGTCTTGTCGAGGTCCCCGACGCGGTAGACGACGTGGAGCAGGCGCCTCCGGTCCTTCTTGACCCACTCCATGGCCTCCTCCTGCCCGACCACCGTGCCGGCCGAGCCACCAGCCTCCGCGAAGGCGCACAGCCCGCGCTTAGCAAGACTCGCGGGCGCCCTCACCACTCCTCCTACCACCCTTCCACCGAAGAGACACTCGCGCCGCGCGACTGAAACGACAGGAACCGCAATACGTCACACGGGGGGTGCCCCACCCAAGGTCGATAGATAGCCGGCGAGGGGCTCGGATAAGGATGCGCTGCGTACCGGAGACCGCGGGGAGACGAAGGCGGGAGGCGGCGAGGTGGAGCGATGAGGCAGAGGCGGCGGCGGCGGCCGCGAAGGGGAGGGGGAGGAGGAGGCGCGCCATCGTGGCGAGGGATTTCGAGAAGACGAGGAGCACGGCGGGAGGGGGAATCGATAGGCTGCTCGCTCTATCTTGCCATCAGGGTCGCGGCTTGGATCTGTCTGGGGCGTCAGTGTGCCTGCCAGGTGGGGCCGGTCACGGGTCGCCGAGGTGGGAAACTTTTGACGTTCACTGTATATATACAGAGTACGGCCTTGTTTAGATTGAAAAAAAATCAACCCGATAAATAATAGCACTTTTGTCTTATTTGGTAAATATTGTCCAATCGTGGACCAACTAAGTTTAAAAGATTCATCTCATGATTTTCAACTAAACTATGCAATTAGTTATTTTTTTTATCTACATTTAATGCTCCATACAAACAGCTAAAAATTAATGTGATGGAGAGAGAGTGAAAAAACTTGGAATTTTGAGGGTAACTAAACAAGGCCTACATAATAATACTAGCTGGAGGCCCCGTGCTTCGCACGGTTTTTTTTTTTAATTTTCAGGTGTCGGTGTACAGTTCCGTATCAGGCATACACTGTTCCGCATTGGGTTGGACTGTTCCTTATCGGATGGCACTGTTCCTTATCGGGTTGGTACTGTTCATCTCGGATCCGGGGCTACTGTTCGTTACGGCCCGATACCCGTCACTGTTGACCTACAGTGAACTGAGTCTTTGTGGCGAGTTGGATGAACGGTAAACGATGTGACATGCCTCAGACTTAAAGTTCTAGCTGGAGGCCCCGTGCTTCGCACGGTTTTTTTTTTTAATTTTCAGGTGTGGACGCAAAAAAAAAAGAACAGAAAAGGTTGCCACTGTTCTTAGCTGGTCGGTACTGTTCATCGTGATCCATTACTGTAATGATAACTGTATTTATATTATATTATAGAATATATATATATATATATATAGAGAGAGATAATAATAACTGTAATGATTTTCAACTTCGACATTAAAAAACTTCCGCCATAAAGTATGCACATGAAGTATGTTTTTTAAATATTAGCATGATTTATGGCTACACACTATTGAATAAAAAATATGAGTCTAAAGTTATACTTCTATCTGTCCCTAAATATCTGATGTTTTCGCTTCCCGATAAATAATTTTGATTAAATATATATTAAAATTATTAATATTTATGTTAAATAATTAATATTATTAGAAAGATCTTTGAATCTAGTTTTTAAATAAATTTATTTGGAGATATAAATGTTGCACGTATTTTCTACAAATTGAGTCAAACTTGCGACACGCATAACAACGGCGACAGTTATTTATGGACAGAGGGAGTATACCACACGAATTAGTGTATTGCAAAATTTCATATTTTTCTTTTGACCACCATTGAAATTCACGAAATTTTGGCGAAATCACGCCGAAATTTTGAACCCTGAATCACCATAGAAAGAAAAAACATGTTCGGTCTTTGGAGTGGAGAAATTCTAATATGACAGCTTATGATGTGTTACCTCTGCCTAACAAAAATAGCATTCTAGTTTATCTTAAATCAAGTTATTGTAAGTTTGATCAAGTTTATTGTTTATACCAAAACTCATCAAACATCTAAGCACGCCACATACAACAAATACTCCTCGCTTTGCTCGCTACGTAAACCAGCTTGAGTGACTTTTGTCCGCCTTTGATTGATGATCGTCGAACGTACACCAAGAATGATACTTGTCACACTTTCATGGTGAAGGGTAAAAAGTTTCTTGCTGGATAAACTAATGATGATACACAAACATCATCATATGCGGTGGAATTAAATTCACTCTATTGCATATTCATTTCATGTTCGGAACAATACACTGTCGAGAAAACATATAGGGAAGGGTGTCTTTGAATTTCCTTCTATACTGCCCTTTAACCCTTGGTCCTTAAATTACAAGGGTACATCGGTCAGTTACAAACTCAACTGAGTCCTCCGAAGTGGCTAGGACATTTGATAGGCTTCCCTTGTGGGTGAGAGTCCTCGCTGGCCTTCGCCATTCTGAGCCTTCGTGAGCTTCATTCGATTCTTGCCATTGGCCGAAGACGATTAGTCATATACTCATCTTCGATCTAGCGTATTAGCTGGATTCAGGATCATCATCGTTCCCTCTGCCTTTGTGACTCAAAGATCCTAAATAGCTAGAGGAGGTGAATAGCCTATAAATATTTATACAACAACATTTAAGTCAAGTGGTTAGACAATTAAGTGGCAAAACGAATGTTGCGCCAGCCTATAAAAAATGCAAGCCATTTATCCACAAATCTAGTAGCTATGATCTCTATTGCACACAAGGGTTAAGTCACTACTTACTAAGTTAATGAGCTCTCAAAGACTAACTAAAGAGCCTCACTAACTAAACTAACAAGACACAAGCTAGCTCTCAAAACTAGTTACACTAAAGAGCTTAGCTACACTAGAATATAAATACAAGAGAGGTAGGAGGGTTATACCATCGTGGCAAGTGATCAATCACAATATATCAATGAATATCAAAGAAATCCTCGAAGACAAGATGACACAAGATTTTCTTCCGAGGTTCACTTGCTAGCCAGCAAGTTAGTCCCCGTTGTGGTGATTCACCCACTTAGAGGTTCACGTGTTAATAGGCATCACACACCTAACCCGCAACCGGGTGCCGCACAACCAACACAAGATGGGGATCACACAGACCACGCGCAATCCACTAGAGTTGTCTTTGGCGCTCCGCCAGGAAAGGCGCAAGAACCCCTCACAATCACTGGGAGGTGGCCAAGAACAATCATCAACTCTTGCCAACACTCCTCCGCTGCTTCAAGCGATCTAAGTGTCGGCAAACGCCAAGAGTAACAAGAAAACCGCAGCAAATCGATCCCCAAGTGCCACTAGATACAATCACTCAAGCAAATGCACTTGAAATCACTCAATCTCACTTTGATTTACACTATCAAGCAAGGAGATGAGTGGGAGGATGTTTGCTCAACTCAAAGGATAGTATCACATGTAAGAATGACCAAGAGAGTAAGCCAAACACGTCCAATCTCTATTTATAGAGCCCCCAAAAAGTTATAGCCGTTATGCCCTCGGGGAGGTGTAAGGTCGAGATGGCGACTAGATGGGGGTGAATAGTCGTTTCTAAAATTAATCGTGTCGGCGAACCGAAAATAAATGCGGAATTACAACAATCGCTCTAGCCAAGACTACACCCCTCTATCTATGTTCTCTAGCACCTTTCAAATATCCTAATTAAGCAACTAAGGTGCCAGGCTAGGTAGAGCTTACATATCCAATTCTAGGAGCAAGGTCACACAAACTTATGCCACTAGTATTTTGCACACCGGGGAGCTCCTACACAATTCTAGTAAGCACAAAGCTTCTAAGCTCACTAGCAATGCTCAATAACAAGGCAACTAATGCCAAATTAGAGAGCGCAAATACTTAGCTATACAAACTAAGCAATGTGACTAACAAGGTTACAAAAACCGAAGTAGCTACGTAAAGGAGCTACTTCTATGCTACACAAGTAAGAAGGTAACTAGTGAGCTACACAAGCTAACTAATTACAAGAGCAACTACACAAGTACAATGTATATGAAAGTAATTATAAGCTTGTGTAAGGGGATTACAAACCAATGGGAAGAACAATGTTGACATGGTGATTTTTCTTTCAAGGTTCACGTGCTTGCCAACACGCTACGTCCCCGTTAAGACAAGCTCTAAGGTTGCCGCCGGTTCTCTTGCTAGTGGTGACCCACAAGTCATACTCTCCCACGTGGAGTGCTTACCACAAGCTCTAGCACTTGATCCGGCCGGACCACTTGTTGCCCTTCGCGTCTCGCTCTACTAGAGTTGCTCTTCGCGGCTCCCGTGGGGCGAGCACAATGCCCCTCACAAAGCTCTTCTCTGGAGCACTGCACAAGCTTCTTGCGGGCTTCGATGAAGACCACCACCAAGTCATCTAGGAGGTGACAACCTCTAAGAGTAACAAGCACCACCGGCTTGCAAGACGACCACCTAGTACCACTCAATGCAACCTCACAATGCAATCACACTAAAATCACTCACTCACATAATTGGATGAACACTATCAAGCTAGAGTGAGTTAGAGGGCTCCCAAGCACTCTCAAGCATGGACGCAAAGTCCCCCAACCACCTTCTATTTATAGCCCCCATGAAAATAGAGCCGTTGTACCCCTTCACTGGTCACAGCTTGGGGTGACCGGACGCTTTGGTCAGATCGATAGGACGCACCCTGCCAGCGTCCGGTCAACGGATGCACACCACGTGTCACCTCCGTTCAACCTCAGTCGCTTGATCTCAACGGTCAAGTGATGACCGGACGTAGCACAGTGCTAAGATCGGACTCACCTCTGCTGAGTCCGGTCATTTCCAGAGAGGTCCCAAGAGAGCCAATCGACGACCGGACGTGTTAGTTTGATCATGACCGGACGCAGGAGGGGTAGCATCCGGTAGAGTCTAGAGAGCTCCCAGAGCTGCTCAACTACGACCGGAAGCGTCCGATCAATCACGATCGTACGATAGCATCAGCATCTGATCATTCTCCACTTCTCTGTGCCACCACGTTAGCGGGACCGGACACACCCATCACGAGTTCGGTCACGAAGTGACCTAGCGTCCGATCGAGATAGGTGCCAGCGTCTTCACTGCTTCCACTGACCGGATGCACTGGTCCAGTTGAGGCCAGTGTCCGGTTCACTCTAGGAAACCCTATCTTTTCTGTATAGGGCACCGGTGGCACCGTCGGACTGTCCGCACTCTACAGGTGGACACTCTGCCGGTGAAGTTTTCAACCCTTGCTCCCAAGTGCTGCACTTGGATTCACTCCCAATCTTACAAAGGTGATGAATCAATGATAGAGATGAGTGGGAGGGCTTTGGCTAAGCTCACAAGGTTGCTATGTCAATACAAATGGCTAAGAGAGTGAGCTAGAACTGGCCATTGGGCTTAAATAGAGAGCCCCCACGAATAGAGCCGTTGGCTCTCTGTTCCCTGAAAAGTTAGGGCGACTGAACGCACCGGTCGAATTGACCGGACGTAGGACCCCAGCGTCTGGTCCTTAGATTTTCACCACATGTCCCCTACTTCAAATGCTGATCGCCCGATCTCAACGGTCATCACTACATCTAAGTTGTGATCGGACGCACTGCTCGAAGTGATCGGACGCACCATCACTGACGTCCGGTCATTTCCAGTAAGGTTCCACTCGTGATTGGACGTGTCCGATTATTAGTGACCGGACGCAGACCAGCCAGAGTTCGGTTGTTTCTAGAGAGCTCTCCGAACCTCTATTTTGCGATAGGATGCATCCGCTCCTGTATGACCAGACACAGCACCTGAGTCTAGTCATTCTCCAACTGCCACGCGTCACTGCTGTTCCTCACGCTACCACGTCAGCGTATGTCAGCACTGACATGACATGGGCCCTGAGCGTCCGGTCACTCTTTGCGCCAGCGTCGGGTCACAAGACCAAGACCGTGCGCTCACTACTGCTACTGACCGGACAAAGGGTCAAAGTCCGGTCACTATGTGACTAGTGTCCGGTGCACTCTGTGAAACCCTGTCTTTTCTGTACGGGCAGACACTCCGCCGGTGAAATTTCAAACCCTTGCTCCCAAGTGCTAAACATAATGTGTATCACCTTTTTGCATGTGTGTTAGCATATTTTCACAAACATTTCCAAAGGTTAGCCACTCAACTTGCCACGCCACTTGATCCTAGCGACGATGCAAAGTTAGATCACTCAAGTGGCACTAGATGACCAATATGCAAACAAGTTTGCTCCTCTTGATAGTACGGCCATCTATCCTAAACCCGGTCATCAACTTCTCTACACACCTATGACCGACGAAATGAAATGCCCTAGGTTATACCTTTGCCTTGCGCATTCCATTCCATCTCCTTCAATGTTGATGCAACACATGCACCAACATAATCAATAATGATATGATCCACTTCATATCATCACGTGATCATATTGGTTCATCGATCTTGACTTCACTTGCTTTTCACCATTGCCTTCGTCCATCGGTGCCAAGTCTTGCTTAAGCTTCACCACCATGCGGTCCATCGCTCCAAAGCCTCCGACTTGCCCTTCACTCTTGCAACCGGTCCATCAAGCCAAGTCTTGTCTTGATCTTCTCCACCTTGATCACATGACTCAATGTCATGTCTCATGTGCAATGAGCTCCTTCATCATCACATGTGTGAGCTTTGCAACATCTCCAAGCCATTTCCACCTTCATGTCATATGTTGCTCACACACTTGTACCTGTGGACTAATCACCTGTGTATCTCACATAAACACATTAATCCACCTAATGTTGTCACTCAATTACCAAAAACAAACAAGGACCTTTTAGGAGGTCCGGACCGAGGCTCTAGACCAAGGTTCCAGACCATCTATAGTGAAGGTTCGGACCCTAGGATATCACCACATGTCACCTGTTCAACCGCGACCCTTAGATCCCAATGGTTACTAAAGATCTGTGCTATCTGCCTGGAACCAGACCCTCCAACCGGACCCAGAACCGGACCAACTCAGCTCTGGGTTCGGATGTACACAGAGAGGATCTAGAGAGGAAAAATCCTTCCAGACCTGGTTCGGACTCAACTTTTGGACCGACACCTGAGTCCGTCGCTCCCACCAGGCAAACTAGTGAGTGCAGCGTGTCCTCGGCCTCCTGCCCGTTAACGAGCGGACATGCGAGGGCTAGTTCTGGACCCATGATCTCCATTGGGTCCGAGGCCGCCTGCGCTGCGCTCCCTCTCGGCCTTCACATCGTATGCCAACTGAACTCCGCTTCATTGGTCCAAAGCCGCGACCATGCAGGGTCCGATCTCGATGCATGCAAGGCAATTGTGTCATCCCACAGCCAGACCCTCATGTCTGCTGGGTCCGAGGCCATAGCGCCCCTCAGTGTAGAACCACGCAGTCGCACCCTGCCTCATGTCGAACTCGTGAACCCGCGAAGCAACCATTGGACATGCACTCGATCTTCTCAATCCGCAAACGTGTGCGCACATGATACCTAGCGTCGGACCCGCAACAGGTAGGAGCGGATCCACAACGCCCCACGAACCGAGGCCACCGCGCGTTGCGCTGAATCGCCGAACCCGCTAAACTGCTGCGGTCCTCAGAGTCAGACCCGCGAGGTGGAGTCCGGATCGGCCCATGAGTAGGGTCCGATACCACTAGGTGTATGAGGCCATGCCCCTATACTACCGAGACAGTGACCAGACCCACCCCTTCTAGGGTCCGATCCCAACATATGCAGGGTTCGGTCCTATATTTCTTTCTCCTTTTCTTTTTCTACTAACTCAACTACGTCACCCTTGATTCCAAGTTGCTAACAACAAAGTGTCTCACCATAGTGCACGTGTGTTAGCATTTTTCAAAATATTTTTCAAGGGTTAATTAGTTAGCTCACTAGGTCCTAATGCATATGCATGAATCACTTCACCTAGTGGCACTTGACAACCGTTTTAACTGAGATTCTTCCCTCTTGATAGTATGGCTATCTATCCTAAATACACTCACACCCACTCGGTGTCTTTAGTGGCAAAACAAAATGGGCCTATTAAATATACCTTTGCCTTGAGCCCATTTTGTTTTTCTCTTTCTTCTTTTCTAAGTCCGGAGCATGATCACCATCACCACATGTCCACCATCACCATGGACTTTATCTTGCTCCACCACTTGGATTGGACCATTCTATCTAGTCACACATTTAGATGCAAGGATTAGTCCAAATAGGTTTCATTAATTATCCAAAACCAAACTAGGGCTTTCAGCGACCATCTACTAAAGGCTTCGCTCTTCTTGCCTCTAGGAGCGAAGCCATCTTGAAAAGCGAAGATGAATAGTTTGTATTCAAAGCCATCAGGTTGCGACTTTAGGGGACTGCGTTATCTGAGGTTGAATCGCCATCGGTAGCCACTCGCAGGCGAAGGTCTGCTTCAAAGGTCTGATTCCGCGAAATCATTCATTTCAATCGAAGGTATTATCAATGTCCCTGAACTTTAGAGTTAGCCATTGGTTTGCATGTGACATAAAAATGGTCTTTTTAGGCACTTTTTGAATTTGAACGGTCACTTTTGACCGAAGGCGACTATATATTGAAGTTAAATGAGCATCTTTTATCGAAGGTTGAAAGCTCTAGTTTGGTTTTGGTGAATTGATGAAACCCTAAGTGCTAACCTAGTTTATCAAGTGATCATGATATAGGTAGCACACTCCAAGTGGTGAAGCACATGAAGATCATAACATGATGATGGTGATGCCATGGTGATGATAAAGTGCTCGGACTTGGAAAGAAGAAAGAAAAAAACAAAAGGCTCAAGGCAAAGGTATAAATTGTAGGAGTCATTTTGTTTTGGTGATCAAGACACTTAGTGAGTGTGATCATGTTTAGGATCGATAGCCGTACTATTAAGAGGGGTGAAACTCATATCGGAATGCGGTTATCAAAGTGCCACTAGATGCTCTAACTCATTGCATATGCTTTTAGGATCTAGTGGAGTGCTAACACCCTTGAAAATGTTTGTGAAAATATGCTAACACATGTGCACAAGGTGATACACTTGGTGGTTGGCACATTTGATCAAGGGTGGTGAAGTTTAGGTGCAAGGGTAAGAAACTCCATCGGCGGAGTGTCTGCCCGTTGAGTGCGGACAGTCCGACAGTGCCACCGGCGCCCTAGACAGAAAAGATGGAGGTCACTGTAAGTGACCGGACGCTGCTCTCGATTAGACCGGCATGTCCGGTTAGTGCAGCAGAGGGCCTGTGTTTCGGTCTCATGACCGGACGCTGGGTCGCTCAATGAGCGGACACTGGCGGGGTGCGTCCGATCAGTGCTGACGTACGCTGACGTAGGGCGTACAGAGGAGACGTTGTGTGATCGGACGCTGGCCGTGTCCGGTCAAGCTTGACCAGACGTGTCCGGTCGCGAAAAATCACTTTTGGAACCTTACTGGAAACGACCGGACGCTGAGGTCCAGTGTCCGGTCACTTTTTAGCTGATGCGTCCGGTCAGCAGACGACCGTTGAAATCTGACAAACGGCATTTGAAGCAGGGGACACGTGGCGTGAATCACGTGATCGGACGCTGAGGGCTAGAGTCCGGTCGATCGGACCGGAGCGTCCAGTCACCCCGCGTTGTGCCCAGTGAAGGGGTACAACGGCTCTATTTCGTGGGGGCTTCTATTTGCATTGACATAGCAACCTTGTGAGCTTAGCCAAAGCCCTCTCACTCATCTCCATCATAGATTAAGCATCTTTGTGAGATTGGGAGTGAATCTAAGTGCATTGCTTGAGTGTTTGCATCTAGAGGCACTTGGTGTTTGTGTTTCGCTGTGGGATTCGCTTGTTACTCTTGGTGGTTGCCGCCACCTAGACGGCTTGGAGCAGCGAGGATCGTCGAGCCGAGGGTGGTGATTGTCTCCGACTCCGATCACGGTGATTGTAAGGGGTTCTTGACCTTTCCCCAGCAGAGCGCCAAAAGGTACTCTAGTGGATTGCTCATGGCTTGTGTGATCCTCATCTTGTGTTGGTTGTGCGGCACCCTATTGAGGGTTTGGCGTGTGATGCCAATTAGCGCGTGAACCTCCAAGTGAGTGAATCGCCACAACGAGGAGTAGCTTGCCGACAAGCAAGTGAACCTCGGTAAAAAATCATTGTGTTCATCCTTTGATTCTGAGGTGATTGGTCTTCATTGTTATTTACTCTTGTGATTGATTGGTTCATACATCTACACGGCGGTATAACCTTCTTGCCTATTCTTTACATGACCACAAACTAGTTGTCAAGCTCTTTAGTGTAACTAGTTGTGAGAGCTTGTTAGTTTGGTTAGTGTGGCTCTTTAGTTAGCTTTTGAGAGCACTTTAACTTAGTGTAGTGATATAGCTATTGTGTGGATATACTCCATCTAAACTAGAATTGTGGTAGGTGGCTTGCATTTTGGTAGGCTAGCACAAAATTCGCTTCGCCTCATAATTGTCTAATCCTTTTGTTAAGTGTTGTTATAGAAATTTTATTAGGCTATTCACCCCCCTCTAGCCATTAGGACCTTTCAAGTGGTATCGGAGCCGAGGTTATCATGATTTGAGGCTTAACAACCTTTGGTGTAAAAATGGCTCAAACCAACAACACCAAGAAGCCACCCCAATTTGATGGCATAAATTATCCTTATTGGAAGTCAAAGATGACCACACGTATCAAGTCAATCAATAGAAAGGTGTGGAAGGTGGTAGAAACCAAAATTGAAATTGAAGATCCGGAGAATCCCACCGCGGCCGAAGAAGTGCTTCTTCAAAACAATGATATTGCTCTATGTGTCATTCATGATGCAATTGATGAGAGAACATTTGAGCAAATCAAGAATATTGAGATGGCTCATGAGGCTTGGAAGAAGTTGGAAGAATCATTTGAGGGCACTCAAGCTGTGAAGGGTGCAAAGGCATACATTCTCAAAGAAAAGTTTGCAAGCTTCAAGATGAAGGAGGATGAGAGTGTGCCGAAGATGTTCCATAGGCTTCAAGTGCTTGTCAATGATCTCAAAGCACTTGGAGAAGAGGTGAAGGACAAGAACTTCTCCCACAAGTTCTTGAGTTTCTTGCCTTCAAGATTTGGCACATTGGTCACTATTCTAGTGAGGAGTGGTTTGGACACCATGACACCAAACTAAGTGTTGAGAGATATAATGACCGATGACACATATAGAGATGATGATGAGAAGGAAGAAAAGAAGGAGAAGAAAGATGAGAAGAAGGATGAGAAGAAGAAGAGCATGGCATTCAAAGCCACATCATCCAAGGGCAAAGCCAAGCAAGAAACATCAAGTGAAGAAGATGATTCATGGGATGATGATGATGATGATGATGATGATGAGAAGATGGCTCTCTTTGTTAAGAGATTTGGCAAGTTTATGGTAAAGAAGGGCTATCGTGCTAGAAGAAAGAAGTCTTCATCCAAGAACAAGTTAGAGTCAAGAAGATGTTTCAAGTGTGGAAGCAAAGATCATCTTGTTGCTCAATGTCCATACAATAGCGACAATGATGATGACAACAAGAAGAACAAGAAGAAGGACAAGAAGGAAAAGAAAGAGAAGAAGGACAAGATGGCCTTCAAGAAGAAGAAGGGTGGTTCATATGTGGTCACTTGGGATAGTGATGCTTCCTCAAGTGATGATGATGATGATAGTGATGATCACAAGACCACCAAGAAGAAGGTTCTAGCAAGCATTGACATCAATGAAAAGCCTTCTCTCTTCGACTCATCATCATACTTCATGGCTAAGGCCACTAAGGTACAAACTTGTGATGATGAAAGTGATGAAGAACATGATGATAATAATGAAAATGATAGAGATAGTGATGATGATGAACCTACTAAGGATGAATTAATTGACATGCTAGAAGATGCTAGAGAACACTTTAACATCAAGAGAAGGGAATGCAAAAGCTTGTAAGGAACTAAAAGCCCTAAAGCAAGCCTTTGATGAGCTCAATGCATCTCATGAGAGGCTAGAGGAAGCCAATGAGAAGCTTGGCAAAGCTCACAAAAAGCTTGAAAAGGCTCATTCTTCTTTGCTTGATGAGCAAAATAAAAAGAAGCATGTTGATACTTGTGATTTAGGTTTAACTTATGATATAATTGATGAATCACTATCTATGCCTATCATTGCACCTTCTACTAACCCTTCTTGTAGTACTTCCACTTTCACCTCATCTAGTGGTGATGGTCTCACTTGTGATGCCTCACTAGTGGTTGAGAATGAGAATCTCAAGAAGGAGGTCAACAAGCTCACTCACACTTTGGCTAAGGCCTATGGTGGTGAGGATCGCTTGCTTATGTGCTTGGGTAGCCAATGAGCTTCTCTCTATAAAGAGGGATTGGGCTATACCCCCAAGAAAGGCAAGGCGACCTTTGCTCCTCACAAGACTAGTTTTGTGAAGAACAATGGTCAGTTTTGCATTAGTTGCAAGCAAGTGGGTCATAAAGAGCATGAATGCACCAACAAGAGCAAAAATGCTAATGTATCCTCCCTTAAGCTTGATTAATCCTATATGCTTACTAAGGGTACAAATGGTGTGAAGGCTAAGTTCATTGGTAAACCATGGATGGGCTCAAAGAAGAAGGCCATTTGGGTAACAAAGAGCTTAGTGACTAACCTTCAAGGACCCAAGCAAGTTTGGGTACCTAAAAAGAATTAATCTTCTTTTGTAGGTTAATTATAAAGCCGGAGGAAGGCATTGGGTTCTTGATAGTGGGTGCACTCAACACATGACTGGTGATGCAAGAATGTTCAACTCAATCAACATCAATGGCAATGATGGTTATGATAGTATCACATTTGGTGACAATGGCAAAGGCAAGGTCAAAGGGCTTGGTAAGATTGCAATATCTAATGACATGAGCATTTCCAATGTGTTGCTAGTAGAGAGCTTGAACTTCAATTTGCTATCCGTGGCTTAATTGTATGATCTTGGATTCAAATGCATATTTGGGGTAGATGATGTAGAGATCATAAGTGTAGATGGCTCTAACTTGATCTTCAAAGGCTTTAGATATGAGAATCTATACTTGGTTGATTTCAATGCTAATAAAGCTAGATTATCTACATGCTTGTTCACTAAGTCTAGCATGGGTTGGTTATGTCATAGAAGGCTTGGTCATGTTGGAATGAAACAATTAAATAGATTGGTTAAGCATGACTTGGTTAGAGGCTTGAAAGATGTTGTGTTTGAAAAAGATAAGCTTTGTAGCTCTTGTCAAGCCGGCAAACAAGTTGGAAACACCCATCCTAAGAAAAGCATGATGAGCACTAGTAAAGCATTTCAATTATTGCACATGGATTTGTTTGGGCCAACTCAATACACTAGCATTGGTGGTAATAAATATGGCTTTGTGATAGTGGATGATTACACTAGATACACATGGGTATTCTTTCTAGTGTACAAAAGTGATGTGTTTGCAACATTTTGTGAACACTTCTCATTTGTGTCATCCATTGAACCAAAGAAGATAGATGAAGCTTTGAAGGATGTTGATTGGGTGAATGCTATGCATGAAGAATTGAATAATTTCACAAGAAATCAAGTATGGGAATTAGTAGAGAGACCAAAAGGACACAATGTGATTGGAACCAAATGGGTCTTTAGAAACAAGCAATATCAAGATGGGATAGTAGTAAGGAACAAAGCAAGATTGGTAGCACAAGGCTATACACAAGTTGAAGGTCTTGACTTTGGAGAAACATATGCCCCGGTTGCTAGATTGGAAGCAATTAGAATCTTGCTATCCTATGCTTGTGCCCACAACATCAAGCTCTATCAAATGGACGTTAAGAGTGCATTTCTCAATGGTTACATCAATAAAGAAGTATATGTTGAGCAACCTCCCGGTTTTGAAAATGACAAGAAGCCCGACCATGTGTACAAGTTAAAGACGGCATTGTATGGCTTGAAGCAAGCACCTAGAGCATAGTATGAGAGATTGAGGGACTTCCTACTCTCTAAAGGGTTCACAATGGGCAAGGTTGACACCACTCTTTTCATCAAGAAGATTGGAAAAGATTTGTTTGTATTACAAATCTATGTTGATGACATCATATTTGGATCAACCAATCAAGACTTTTGTGATGAGTTTGGAAAGATGATGGCTAATGAGTTTGAGATGTTCATGATTGGAGAGTTAAGTTACTTCTTTGGTCTTCAAATCAAGCAATTGAAGAATGGTACATTTGTGAGTCAAGGCAAGTATATTAAGGACATGATCAAGAAGTTTGGCATGAGTGATAGCAAAGTTATTAGCACACCAATGGGAACCAATTACAACTTGGATAGTGATGCAAGTGGAAACATGGTGGATCAAAAGTTGTATCGGTCTATGATTGGAAGCCTACTCTATGTGACCGCATTAAGGCCGGATGTCATGTTTAGTGTATGCATGTGTGCAAGATTTCAATCCTCACCAAGAGAAAGTCATTTGAAGGCTACAAAGAGAATATTGAGGTACTTGAAGCATACACCAAATGTTAGTTTGTGGTATCCCAAAGGAGCAAAGTTTGAGCTAGTTGGTTACTCCGACTCGGATTATGCGGGATGCAAGGTTGAAAGGAAGAGCACCTCAGGCACATGTCAATTGTTGGGAAGATCACTTGTTTCATGGTCATCAAAGAAGCAAAATAGTGTTGCATTATCAATCGCCGAAGTCGAATACATATCCGCCAGTAGTTATTGTGCACAAATACTTTGGATGAAGGCCACTTTGAGTGACTTTGGAATCAAGTTCAAGAAAGTGCCATTGCTATGTGACAATGAGAGTGCAATCAAGTTAACCAATAACCCGGTTCAACATGCAAGAACAAAGAACATTGATGTCCGCCACCATTTCATAAGAGATCAGCAACAAAAAGGAAACATTTGCATTGAGAGTGTAGGCACCGAAGATCAACTTGCCGATATATTCACCAAGCCATTGGATGAGAAAAGGTTTTGCAAGCTAAGGAATGAGTTGAACATATTGGATTTCTCAAATATGTGTTGATGCACCCCCCACTTATATGACATACCTCTCCTTCGAGCAATCCAAGGTAAAAGTTGATTGGCATGGCATACATCCTTGCTAAGGACATGTTTAGTGCATCTAGTCAGCTCTTCATTTTATTAGGCTCATTCATGAAAATCAAATGAATTTGATGTTTATATGGTATCACTATTGCTTCTATGCTTGACTTGATCTAGTGATAGCATATGACATGTTTGTGGGCTTGTAAACCTAGTGTTTGATCTAGAAAATACGCTCTAAGTGTTTAACTCAACATGGTACAAGATAACCCTTATTTGGAGGTGTGAAGAAGCTTGTCCTTGGATCAAACCGAGTTAAATATCTTTGACAAATATTCTAGTTTGAACCAAATTTGGGAATATAATCCTCACCCCATTGATTGACATTGATAATCTCAACCTATCCACCTTTTAAACCTTTATGGTCATTAATGACAAAGGGGGAGAGAAACAAAGATATAAGTGATAGGGGGAGAAATAACAAAGAAATTAGTACATGGGAGAGAAACAAAAGATATTAGTGATATTTGTGTACTAAGATGGTGAAAAGGGAGAACTTGACATAGGGGGAGAGATATGACAAAGAAAAGGGATCAATTAAAATCTTGAGCACACAAGTAGGGGGAGCAAGCTCATGAACTTGTATGGTGCATTTAAATGTGCATTTCATATGTTTGCTTGCATAGCACAAGTTTTAAATTTCATATCCATGTTTGTGTGGTGTATGCTAGTTGTAGGTTTAAATGATGAAATGAAAAACTAGCATGCATATGATATCTAATGATTTCATTTCCAAAGTGTTGTTTCCAAGTGGTATCAAGCTAACTATGGTGCTAAGGATGGTATAATGGTGCACTCCGATTGGTATCACGCTTCAAAGGTCCATCTTTTATAACTTAGCATCACTTGGTAGACATTGTCTCCTATATTTCCTATCTAAGCATATGTGCAAGCTTCAATCCAAACTCTTAGCACATATGTAGGGGGAGCAATTGCTACCATATAGGATTCATGAAACTTGTCCATATCCTTTTACACATAGTAAATATGCTTGGACAAGCAACATGGATTTAATTGAATTTTAATTCATATCTTTGTATAAGTGTTGTCATCAATTACAAAAAGGGGGAGATTGAAAGCTCTAGTTTGGTTTTGGTGAATTGATGAAACCCTAAGTGCTAACCTAGTTTATCAAGTGATCATGATATAGGTAGCACACTTCAAGTGGTGAAGCACATGAAGATTATAACATGATGATGGTGATGCCATGGTGATGATAAAGTGCTAGGACTTGGAAAGAAGAAAGAGAAAAACAAAAGGCTCAAGGCAAAGGTATAAATTATAGGAGTCATTTTGTTTTGGTGATCAAGACACTTAGTGAGTGTGATCATGTTTAGGATCGATAGCCGTACTATTAAGAGGGGTGAAACTCGTATCGGAATGTGGTTATCAAAGTGCCACTAGATGCTCTAACTTATTGCATATGCTTTTAGGATCTAGTGGAGTGCTAACACCCTTGAAAATGTTTGTGAAAATATGCTAACACATGTGCACAAGGTGATACACTTGGTGGTTGGCACATTTGATCAAGGGTGGTGAAGTTTAGGTGCAAGGGTAAGAAACTCCACCGGCGGAGTGTCCGCTCGTTGAGTGCGAACAGTCCGATGGTGCCACCGACGTCCTAGACAGAAAAGACGAAGGTCACTGTAAGTGACCGGACGCTGGTCTCGGTTGGACCGGTGCGTCCGGTCAGTGACAGCAGAGGGCGTGCGTTTCGGTCTCATGATCGGACGCTGGGTCGCTCAGCGACCGGACGCTGGCGGGGTGCGTCCGGTCAGTGCTGACGTACGCTGACGTAGGGCGTACAGAGGAGACGTTGTGTGATCGACGCTGGCTGTGTCCAGTCAAGCTTGACCGGACGCGTCCAGTCAGGAAAAATCGCGTTGGGAACCTTACTAGAAACGACCGGGCGCTAAGGTCCAGCGTCCGGTCACTTTCTAGCTGACGCGTCCGGTCAGCAGACAACAGTTGAAATCTGACGAACGACATTTGAAGCAGGGGACACATGGCGTGAATCATGTGATCGGACGCTGAGGGCCAACGTTCGGTCGATCGGACCGGAGCGTCCGGTCACCCCGCGTTATGCCCAGTGAAGGGGTACAACGGCTCTATTTTGTGGGGGCTTCTATTTAGGCTCCATGGCCGGCTCTAGCTCACTCTATTGGCCATTTGCATTGACATAGCAACCTTGTGAGCTTAGCCAAAGCCCTCCCACTCATCTCCATCATAGATTAAGCATCTTTGTGAGATTGGGAGTGAATCCAAGTGCATTGCTTGAATGTTTGCATCTAGAGGCACTTGGTGTTTGTGTTTCGCTACGGGATTCGCTTGTTACTCTTGGTGGTTGCCACCACCTAGACGGCTTGGAGCAGCGAGGATCATCGAGCGGAGGGTGGTGATTGTCTCCGGCTCCGATCGTGGTGATTGTGAGGGGTTCTTGACCTTTCCCCAGCAGAGCGCCAAAAGGTACTCTAGTGAATTGCTCGTGGCTTGTGTGATCCTCATCTTATGTTGGTTGTGCGGCACCCTATTGAGGGTTTGGCGTGTGATGCCAATTAGCACGTGAACATCCAAGTGAGTGAATTGCCACAACGAGGAGTATCTTGCCGGCAAGCAAGTGAACCTCGGTAAAAAATCATTGTGTTCATCCTTTGATTCTGAGGTGATTGGTCTTCATTGTTATTTACTCTTGTGATTGATTGGTTCATACATCTACACGGCGGTATAACATTCTTGCATATTCTTTACATTACCACAAACTAGTTGTCAAGCTCTTTAGTGTAACTAGTTGTGAGAGCTTGTTAGTTTGGTTAGTGTGGCTCTTTAGTTAGCTTTTGAGAGCACTCTAACTTAGTGTAGTGATATAGCTATTGTGTGGATATACTCCATCTAAACTAGAATTATGGTAGGTGGCTTGCATTTTGGTAGGCTAGCGCAAAACTCGCTTCGCCTCATAATTGTCTAATCCTTTTGTTAAGTGTTGTTGTAGAAATTTTATTAGGCTATTCACCCCCCTCTAGCCATTAGGACCTTTCAAAGGTGATATATACCGTGGTTGTAAATGCTCTTATTATCGTGCCACAGGATACTAACTTGTTGTTTCCATTTCCAATTCTCCTGAAATGAAGGCTTGACAACTTTTCATTTGTGAACTTAGTTGCTTGTGACGAAAGTAATTATTCCTCGTTCCTTGTATTTGACTTTGTTTTTACTTCTTATTTCTTATTATTGTATCTATTGTAGATGTTTGTGAGCGAAGATGCTCATGGCTCTTCGCCCCATTCTGACAAAGGTTTGGAGGGAGCTGAGGTGTCTGATTTAGAGCTTATAGATGATGAGACAAAGTCACTGAAGTTTGGGAGATCGTTGGTATTGAAGGATGTCCTTAGTGACTATATTTCTCATTGGATTGTTTTAGAGGATTTGGTTCATGCACCTAGGAAGGGGGATACCCCTGCTCCAAATCTGAACAAGGATGTTGTTTCAGACAGCTGGTCTTTGCTTTTCTTGTGATGATCCATTGGAGGAGATTCCTTTTGAATGGCATCTCAAAGATTGCTTTGTCCATTTGGGCTATGAAGACTCAAAATGTTACTCCCAAAATCAATGCCTTTTGTTCTTTGCACGAGATGCACCCTTAATTTAAGAGTGTTATTATTGATGGGGCAAAGGTATCAGACTATTTTGGCTGTTGTAGCTTCAAGCCTTGTCGCGATTCATGTTAGATTGCTTCGGGTACGAAGAACAAGTGGCATGATGACTGGTTAAAGCACTAGTTCTACCATAAGGTTCTCATAGTTGAAGAGAAGAACATCAGTGGCGCTATTGAGCAAAGGTACCCTCTGGCTGTTATGATGGAAAAGAGGGTCTTTGAATGTAAGCCTTCGCTAGAGGATACTAGGATTTGTAAGACTATGGTGAAGGCATACAAACTGTGCGCTTCTTTGCAAAGTGCAAGAGATTTGGTTGAGGAATATGTTGCTTGTAGCATCTGGCCTCTTCATCGTAGCCAGAGGCCATGCAGGTTCTTCAATAGGAGAGTTAATAACAAACAATATAAGTTTCTTGACTTTGAAGTCAAAAGCCCCAGAAGTTTAAATCTGATGAAGAAATTTTAGCTATGTTGAGGGCAAAGCTTGTGATATTATTGGAAACTACAATTGGTTCAATCAAGTTGTTTATTTATGCAAGATTTCCTATGGAGAGAGGAAAATGCCTTCTCATGGTTCAAGGGAACTTGATATTACAAAGGTTAGCTTAAAGACGAAAGGTGGTGCTTCCTTAAAGAAGATTGTAAAGTGGGTGAATTTTTTTTTGAAGTGAGCGATGAAGATTTTGATTTAAGTTCAGTTGTTGAGAAGGCAACAACTGCATTTGGGGGGTCTAAAGGTTGCTTCTCTTCTGAGTCCCTTGGATATCGCTCATTCAAGGGCTTAAAGACATGCTATAGATTTGATATTTTTTAATCAAACTTAGCAAAACGAGTGACATGGATTTCTAGTTATGCCCCTCAGCTTCTCATCTTATCCTTTTCCTCATTCTTCATGTGCTTTCTCCGCGTTCTCCTTGTCACCGCCGTCCATAGCCCCCGTGCTAGCCCACCCCACCCTAGCCCACCGCTAGTGGCAATGAGCCCACATGTGGTAACACACCTAGCGGTATTAAGTCTACCCAAGGCATGAATAATGACTACGATCGAAGCTTCTCGAGGTGTCATCATTGATCCTTGAGATCTAGGTGGTGTAGGATGGAGCCACTCATAGGACGCCCCTACACTATTTGATGAAATGGTTGTTCGGATAGCTATGGCCTCCATGTCAGTCTACCTCTTCCCCTATGCCAGATTGATGTCACCTCAGTGTCATTCTATGTCTTCCTCCATGCTCTAGCTGGATGTAGCGCATGATTTCTCCTTGCTACTGCATGCATGTTGGCAGGGCTAGGGGCACTAGTGGCCTTAGAGTGGTGGTGGAGTTGACTATGCCTAGGGAGCCGGTGGCATGTGCGCTCAAGGATCGGGGAGCTTTAGGTGGCAGGGCGAGGGGTGGGTCGGTGGTGGGGCTACGGACAATAAGAGAAGCGTAGCCATTGATAAGGAGAATGAGATGAGAGGAAACAAAAGAACTTCATAAAAAGTGAGAAGAAACATAATGTGAAATGCCCAGGGGCAAAACTAAAAGTCCATATCACTCCTTTTACTAAAATAAGATTAAATGAATATCAAATTAATGAAATGGCATTTTATGCACTCAAGTATGTTCAATAAATAAAACAATATATGGTAATAAATCTATATTTTACTTAGGGCAATCCCAATGGTATATTTATGGTGGTTTCCATCTCTATTAATTATCATGCCAACTAAGCAAAATTGCTGATGTGGTAGTAGATTTATTGAAGAAAGAGAGAAAAATAGAGAAACCGTTTTCTGTGAAAGAAATGAAGTCTTCACGTCGACCTATGCATGAGGGATTTTTTTTATTTTTAACACTTTTTTAAACTATTTTCAAATCTGATACTATTTAATTTTTTTTTCCAAAACTAACACTTTTAGCCGCGCCTATTCGCATGGCACGGTGAAATCACGCTGTCGCGCCATGCATAGCGGCGCGGTGGAGGTAGCCACGTGGCAGGCAGCAGCAGCGTTGGCCGATGACGTGGTTGGGCTGCCTCGCTGTCGGTCATGGCGTGGCCAGGCCCGACTTAACCGTCGCGCCGTGGGCTCCCTCCCTAGCTCTCTCCCTTTGTCTGTCTGCCCGACTAGAAGTGAGGGCGCTTGAGGCACCCACGCCGCCACCTCTCGACTCCCCCGTGCCCGACCGCCACCCTTCCCTCCCTTGCCACCCCCTCCCTACCTTCCCCAAGCTCCTCCTCGGCCTCAGTCAAGGTAACGGTGCTCTTATTAGTAGTTTGAACGGTGGATTAAGGATTAGGATTGATAGCCAGGGTTTGGAGGAAAATATTAGTTTGAATGGTGGATTCAAGGATTAGAAGTATGTTTACCATGTTTAGTGTAAGGTTTATTTTTGTTCGTATAAGTGTTGGTTATATTACTTTAGTTGTAACTACCATGTTTAGTGTAAGGTTTATTTTTGTTCCTATAAGTGTTGGTTATATTACTTTAGTTGTAATGCAAATGGTTCTCCTTTACATTAATTTGTGATGTTTTGGTTGATATTAAATTACAACCATTTTATTAGATGCAAGACATGTATCGGGAGCAGTTGTGGCGAAAACGGGGTCATCCTAGAGAATTGTACCCCGACGCGTCTAGCAAAGATGCCCCCGTCCCTCCTGACCTCCCTGTCCCTAACTATGATTGTGGTCATCCGGCCGACGTGTTTCAATCGAGACATCCGGGCATAGCGGCTCGTTGCTTCTATACATGCAGTTATTTTAATGTAAGTAATTCTTTCCATATGTTTTTTCTTCATTTGTGTTACTAGGTTACTAATATTTTGTTGGAATCTTGTTGTGTTGGCCCATGAGAGGTACTTTTTCTTTCAGTGGATCGACGGTGCAGACAAGTTTGACCCAAGGTACCTCCTTTTTGATGATTGTTGGAGAGGGAGACATCCACATGAGCACTTCGAGCGGTGGGTTCCACCTCCCCCTAACTCTCCATCAATGACGGCTAAGGAGAAGCACTTAGCCATAGTTAGACGACTCAAGGAACCTCCCCTGTGCTATTGCAGAGATCAAGCTGTGATAAACCATGATAATACGTTAGAGTTTGTGTGTCCAAACAAGCATGAAGTACATGGACAGTGTATCTATTGAAATGTTGAGCTATAGGTGTTCATGTACTAAAGTCACCCCTTTTAGGTGTTTGCATTTGCGAAGTGTCATTTCAAGGAGTGGCTCTATGATCCTAAGAATCAATGGCCTAAGCCGGCAAAGGAAAAGGAAAAGGAAAAGAAGAAAGAAAGGGTAATTTTCAAAGCACCACTTGTTATGTGCGAATGTGGTGTTAAATCCAACTACGGCCTAGTCTCTTTGGAGCTTGGAATAGGCCATTATTGTGGCCATATGGTTGACTATGATGAGGTTGGTTATTGTTGTGGAAAACATGAAATCGTATTTTTTCTTTTGCTAAGACTTATGATATTTTTTTGTTTCAACAGAGCACTAGGAAATGCAAGTGGAAATCTTATGATTATCAAGCTAGGTTCTTGGATGAGTTGAAGGGGAGGCAAGTAATTGCACGAAAGAGGGGATATGGACCTGACTACGTCAACCTATTCGTTAAACAGCGGAAGAAGGACATGCATGAGTTTGCTGGACAGAGCAGTATTCGTAACCCGATCGGTGTCAGGCTTGACAAATGGGGGTTGGAGAGAAGGAGGGCGTTAGAGGAGGAGAGGGCAATGAAGGCTGCAATGGAGGAGGAAAGAGTACAGATGCAGGTCTTGAACGACCATGTTGCTGCATTGTGTGCAAGTGAGTCATTGGAAGCCTTGTTATTTTCATTGCCTGCTTTTATATGTAATATAATCGCATTGCTAACTTGTTGTATTTTATACATGAAGGGATTGGATGTAGCGGGGAGCATGCCGCAGAGGTGGCCCGTGCAAGCTATGTGGAAAAGAAGTTACATGAGCATAGAATGCGAGTTGGTCGTAGCGTTCTATCTCCGATTGTGTTGGATAATGAGGGGGACGAGGATGAGGACGACACTGCCAGGTTGAGCATTCTCATTGCTCTAGCGGAGGCGGGCTTGCAGGCAGAGAAGGATGAGGACGACACTGGTAGATTGAGCGAGCTCATCGCTGTAGCAGAGGCGGGCTTGTTGGCGGAGGAGAATGGGGACACGTTCTTCTCTCAAGCCATATATGAAGCAGAGGCCGCTTACTACAGGCGACAGGCAGATCAGGGCAATGCAGGTGAGCCTAGCCATATGAATGAGGTAGAGGAGAATGCGTTCTTGTCTTAGGCCATAGATAAAGCGGAGGCCACTTACTACAGGCGATAGGCAAATCAGGGCAATGCAGATGAGTCTAGCCACAACAACGAGGTTGTGGTAGAGGATTGGTACTCGGACGACGAGTTGCTTACTCAGTATGTTTCTGACTGAGGATTTCTATGCTTTAGTAATGAACAATGTTGTATTGTACTAGAATTTTCATTGTGATGTCTTGTGTTTCATTTGAACTATTGATGTATTGTACCCATGTAATGAACATTGTACCCATGTAACTTTCGTTGTGTTGTCTTGTGTTGTCATTCACACAAAAAATGTGGTGTAAAGGTGTTCCTTGCTGAACCTTACATAGCTACTCCCTTCGTCCCTGAAAATAAGGCATGCACGTATTTTAAAATTCAAATTTTATTATGTTTGACTAATAATTAGCCTAATTACATCAAAAGTTTCAATTACGAAAGTAGTTAACTTATATTTGTATTTAGGAATAATTTCTAATGATCAAACTTTTGTTCGTACAAATTATATAATATAAGAGAAAATATAGGTCAAAATATATTCTTGAAGACCGCACGAAGTCATATAAGCTTTGTTTTTATAGAATATGTTCTTTGTTAAAAAGAAACGATGACTTATAGTTACTCATTTCCTGTGGCTTTGTACCAGCTTGTGCCGCTGCCACAGAGGACGACGCGTCAAGGCTGACGCACCAATATGGGCTACGGCGTGGCAAGGCCGACATGCCATGGCTATGGCGTGGCAAAGCCAATGTGCCATGATAGGCAGTGTGGCTAGTTGACATTCCATCAGGCATGGCACGGCGGAACCTGGACTCCTTTCTGAGCAGAACCTACCCGAGCAGCAACCTTGATCCGCTTTGTCGATACATAGTTGATGCAGCTACACCTGGCTCGACATAGTTTAAATAGATTTGGACATGAGGCAACTTAGTGGACCAAGTTCATCGATGAATACATAAAGTCAACAGATTTGCACATGATAAGCTTTGTTTGACATAAGTTCAACATGATTCATTCGACATAAGTTTGACATGATTTGCATACATAAGTTCATCGATACATTAAGTTAACGACTTAATTAAGGTCACAAGTTGGTCTGGAGGTCTTGAACCACAAGTGCAACTAGTACATTATTTGGGTTACTCCAAAATAAGGCAAAGGCATGAAGGATGAATGTCTTGCTGACATGATCCTTCAAGGTCTTGAGCATGTGAAGGCCTTGTTGACGGTATACCTACATTATCGTCACAAGGTTAAATAAGGAGACAAGACAACAAGTTTTGCAATTCAGGAAACTTATAAAAAAACATGGACTATGCTAACCTAGACCCTACATGCCAGGAGTGAATGGCTGCCTCGGACGCCTCGGTCTCATCGAATTTGTAGGCAATACATTAGGAGTGTACCCAACGTTCGTGCGGTCACATTGGCGGGGCTGTCGGTGCAACTGTTGCGCGTCGCTAGGACCCTGCAAGTATAAGACAGGCAAGATTAGTTACAATCTTTAGCATTGTTAGTTCATACATGCTAGGTATTAAAAAATGTAGCTTTGTTAGTACCTACTCGTCCCCTTGGGTACCAAGCGGGGCACCACCTAGTTGAGACATGCCAATCTCATCCGCGTGGCAAGGGTCCCACTGGTGGTGGTGTATGTAGAAGCTCGTGTAACACCCTAGTGTTGAGCATACAATTGGCACTTGCATTTCATGAGCACAAGCATCATCCAAGCATTCATGAGCATGAGCATATGAAGTTTCATCTCATTCACTCTATCTTTATCACATGTGATGTTGCTTATATACATGCATATGCTTGTGATCATGTGTGACCAATGTAAGAGACGATTGTGGGGTCACAAAAACACCTTAGACATATCTAGGATGGTAAATGGAACAATGTTTGTATTCATGACATGAACCAATTTTGCTTCTAAGTCCTAGTTTACTCAAGATGTCATTTTTCATGATCCTACTTTGACTAAGGTTGAACTATAGCATAGAGTGTTTGCATGGAAGTGCACCCTTAATAAAAGTTGTAGTTCTTGACATGAGTAACAAACTTTGTTTAAAGGCCCTGAGCTAATTCAGTGCCTAACATGGTCAAATAGGGATCACAAGTAGCAAAGAAATGTTATTTTTAGACTTGGGAAAATTTGCTAAGTCACAAGCTGATTTCGGTTTCAATGTGCACCACTTTGGAGCATTATAACTTGTAAACTAGCTCGAATTAGGCCAAACTCATTTAAGCAAAGTTGTAGATCTCCGATAGCTCTGCAATTTGTATTAGGGAAGTTTTCGCTGAATTGAGCTCGTTTGGGAGTTACATGTACACGAACTTGCTCTATCATTCGTCTGTTGTAGGCCTGAAACTGGCCGGGGTAG
Organism: Miscanthus lutarioriparius; assembly: GCA_904845875.1. NCBI lineage: Eukaryota > Viridiplantae > Streptophyta > Magnoliopsida > Poales > Poaceae > Miscanthus > Miscanthus lutarioriparius. Next base: position 49,855,321 of record CAJGYO010000017.1, on the reverse strand, counting down.
CGCGATGTCGTGGTCGACCGGCCACAGGCCGCATCTGACGACATGGACGCCATATGCCGGTGTTGGGCCCAAGCGTCAGGCCAGGGTGGATAGCAAAGGGAGCCACGTCCCCACTCGCTCTCCACGTGTGTTCACTCTCTCTACCTCACCTTGCCTCGCTCTCTCGCTCGAAGCCGAGCAGAGCAAGCCGCCGTCGCTGCTGTGCGCCTTAGCCGTGCTCATGCGCCACCACCGCCGCACCTCCAACCAATCCATCTCGCCCATAGCTTTGCCACCACCTCCTCTAGCTCATTGACCTGCTAGCACCATCATTCGTGCAAAGGTAAAGCCACATTTCACGTTGTCGTCGCCGCCATGGCCAAGGAGCGCCGCCGAGCTCCGAGCTCGCCGTGGCTAGCCTTATCCACTACTCCTCCTACCTCTTTCTCCCCTAGTCTGTCGTCATCTTAAGTCACAGTAGCTCACGCCGTAGCGGGTTTAATTGCTACCGCCGCTGCCACACGGGAACGCATGACCGCACCGCGCACCTGCCATGGCCGCGAGCTCAACCTCGTCGTGGCCGGCACCGACTAGGTCCTGTCATCCCCCTCTAGCGTGTGTTTCAGCATCTCCATTAACCCTAGCACCATCATCAAAGATGGAGATCCGTCATGGACCGCCGTCTCGTCGGAACGGTGACCTCACCGTCGCCAGGCTCGCGCCGCCATGCGCGTGGCCGTGCTCCTCCGGCACCGCCACTAACCCTAACCTTCACCCTTTAGCCTCGCTAGGTCACCGCAAAGCTATAGCGGAGCTTGCCTGAGTCTCTCACAGCTAGAGATGGCAGTGCACCGCCATGCATCGCCATCGAGCTGCCATGGCCGTCGTCGAGCTTGCTTTGGCGAGCCTCTGAGTCAACCGAGGATACCCCTCGATGTGGCTTAATGAGACGAGTGTAATGGTGGTGATGCTGTCGCTAGAGACCTCGCCGTCGGTGAGTTCTCACCGGTCAAAGCCGGCGCTCTGCTCTGCCTCGCAGACGTGTGGGTCCCATTGACCCACGGGGCCCAGCTGTCAGTCAGAGTTTTAAATGTTTTCTTTATTTGTTTTCATAGATTTAAATGCAAACTTCAAAAATCCATATCTTGTGCTAGGAGTGTCCAAATGGGGTGATCCAAATTTTGATGGATTCATCATGAAGTGTACTATTTGATAAAAATATGAAACCTACTGTTTGGACTATTTTTCTTGGGGAATTAAATTAAGCTACTAAAGTGCTTTTAAATTTGTTTCTATCTTGTAAAATGTATAACTTGAGCTAGGGAAGTGCTAAAATTATGATTCCAATTTTGTGGGTCTTGTGTTGACATTCTCTAGTCTGGAAAAATACTAAACCTATAGTGGCCATACTTGGAATATGGTCTTTCTATTTCACCATAATTAAATGCTTGTTTCTGGTGAAATTAATTGGGGTAAAAATACATAACTTATGATCATGCAAATTTTTACACAGTGTTCTTATGCTAGGATGAAAGTAAGGAAAATATGAAATCTGTTGTTTGACACTTTTCACTAGGCTAAACTATTTTTGCTAAAATAAGCCTATACAACTTGTCATTTTTGTAGAGGTTGCTATACTTATCCAAATGGAATGAAACTTCTACAGTAGACTATTGGGGTCATGTTTAAGCTACTGTAATTTGCTTAGAGATTATTGAGCACTAGAAATAATTATCCTTTAAATCACCATATTATATAAGGAAATTCATAAATGAATATACATAAATTACTTGGGCTTAACCATGATGTTTTCTATGGTGATTATGATGCATATGATGTGTTGCTATTAGTAGTTGTGCTTGGAATTAATTGGTTATAGGCAGCTAGTTAATTATTGCTTTATAATTCAACTAAATGGCTGCATGAGTAGTTTCTGTTGTGTTAACAAATTCATGATGATAGTTACCTTTCCTGTGAAATTTGTTAATAACAAAGTTGTAAATAACTTACTCATATTTCTTGTCCTAAAATTTCATGGTCATAGGCCTAATGGTTTAAGAGTTATAGCTATTAGAAGTCTGCTGTCAGATTTGCTTGTCCTCTGTATAGATCTGAAAGATTAAATTGTTTTACCTAGATAGCTAATGAATCACCTTAAGATGATTAAAAGAAAGTTATAGACAATTTTATAAGCTTTCCAAAAAGTTCAAGATCATATTGTTTTGATGTGTATAACTGTAGTTATGGTCAAAACAAATGGTTGTTGTCTTGCAGCCCAAAAAATGTTTAAATAGGTGTTTGTTTAATTACTAGAGAGGAGATATGCACCAACTCAGTAAAAGAAAGTTAATCTTGTTATCACCGTAATACCTTGCTGCTAAGAACACTTATGATTATGCATTTCATCATATCATATCATCCATGTCATTACCTATGCATCCATGATATCTTATTCGTGCTCATGCATATAGGATCGCCCGAAGGAATCACCCTCTTGGAGTTTGAAGCAGAGGAGGAGAATCAGGAGACACCCCAGCCCGCAGCTCCCGAAGGTGAGGAGCAGGCTCTAGAAGAACTACCAGAGTGCCCTGATCACCGGCCTACTTCTTTCCTGAAAGGCAAGCCCCGAGAGCATTATAAGCCTCCTATGTTTTATAAAATATCACTTGAGTCCTTTATGTTTGATGCATTAGGTTATAAGAGTTGATTGGAAACACTTGATGCATAAAACTACCTTGTCCAGGATCGAATAACTGCTTAGCAATGCTTAGCTCGGTAGAAGTCGGGTGATTTTTTGTCACCTACGAGATATAGGTGTACACTGAACCACGGTTGGCTATATTTGCTATCGTGTAAAAGAACCATGGAATGTTGTAAATCTAGGCCAGACGAAGTCTATGTTGTAGGTTGACTCATGTGATTCCGTTTGCGCCGATTAAGGACCGCATCGTTGTTGGTCCTCGGTCATTTTGAATGCATGCCTCTCACTTAGTTGGTCAGATAACTCATTCCGATCACGAAGCCGAGTAGCTCAACTCAGGCTGGGCCTTGTTCTGTTAGAGTGCGCACACTGAAGGTAGTAAGGATGTGCGGGGAGCCAATGTGAGGCCAAGTGTAGGTTAGAGTCCTAATCGACCTGGTATCCAGTAGTGTCCCCGAGGGTGCGGCGCTGATCGAACCCGTAAAATGTGTACCTGAGTTGTACCAAAGGTGACCTAAGGCTACCATGGCTGGTAGACCTAGGTTTGTTTTTGGAATACTGCCCAGCTGGTTGCAATCGATTCAAATCGTCGCCTCTCCTAGATAGTGAGAAACTTGACTGAGCTTCCTTCTATCATAGTGATAATGGCAAGTGGAATGGTTCTGAGAATGATATAATAAATTGCTATGGTTACTATTGTTCTATCACTACTGATATACCACATGTTTGGCATAGGTTAGTTGCTAATCTATAGATGAATAGCTATAATTAACAAACTTGATGACCGAATTATAAAATGTGTAGCTCAACTAGTAGCTTTTATGCAAAATGTTGTCAAGCTAGCTCCACTTATAAAGCCTTGCATGATCCTTGGAGTCACTTTATTTTTGGTTTATGATGGGTAAGTCTAGCTGAGTACCTTCTTATACTCAGGGTTTATTTCCCACTTGTTGCAGATAACACAGTCTTTCATGGCTATTGTAAGAATTGCATTTGTCCCGCTGTGGACGAGGAGTAGGCTTCGAGCAAGGCGCTTCTACTTATATATCTTATCTGTGATGCTTTTGTGGGTTGTGATCACGAACTGGCTTGTATTAAACAATGGTGTGAGATGTTGGTTTTAAAACTACTTTGCTTTCGCTATTATTACTTTATTTGGAACTTGGGTTGTAATAACTTTAATCGTACTTTGATGTAAGGCAATGTATTTGTGAACTCTATGTAACATGTGGCATGTATGTTGAATCATGTGCGATCTTGGTTGTATGTTGGCGATGAATCAAGACCCTTCGTGGTACTCGATGGACTACCGGGTTTATGTAGGCTCAAGTATGATAGTGCGACCGCTTGCGGGCTGCCATTGTACTTGTGCTCTTATAAATTGGACGGTTCTGTTATAGCCCAGGGCGTAGTCATCATCTTCGTCGTCCTTGTCGTACTCATCATCTTCTTCTACAGGGCCCTTCCCAGCGCTATGGTGGGGTGGTGTAAGCACAGCGGAAGTGTAAGGTCCTAATGGCTATAGGGGGGTGAATAGCCTATAAAAAATTTCGATTAGATAAATATGAGGCGAAGCGAGTGTTGCGGTAGCCTACTAAAATGCAAGCCACCTACCACAAGTCTAGTTTCTATAGTCTCTATCCACACAATGGCTATGTCACTACACTAAGTTAGTGTGCTCTCAAAGGTTAGCTAAAGGGCCACACTAACCAAACTAACAAGCTCTCACAACTAACTATACTAAAGAGCTTGATAACTAGTTTGCGGTAATGTAAAGAGAGAGAGAGAGCAAGATAGTTATACTGCCGTGTCAAGGAATGAACCAATCAATCACAAGAATGAATACCAATGAAGACCAATCACCTCGAAATCAAATGATGACACAATGATTTTTTACCGAGGTTCACTTGCTTGTCGGCAAGCTAGTCCTCGTTGTGGCGATTCACTCACTTAGAGGTTCACGTGCTAATTGGCATCACACGCTAAACCCTCAATAGGGTGCCGCACAACCAACACAAGATGAGGATCACACAAGCTACGAGCAATTTACTTGAGTACCTTTTGGCTCTCCATTGGGGAAATATCAAGAACCCTTCACAATCAACACAATCGGAGCTGGAGACAATCACCAACCTCCGCTCGACGGTCCTCGCTGCTCTAAGCCATCTAGGTGGCGGCAACCACCAAGAGTAACAAGCGAATCCCGCAGTGAAACACGAACACCAAGTGCCTCTAGATGCAAACACTCAAGCAATGCACTTGGATTCACTCACAATCTCACAAAGATGATGAATCAATGATGGAGATGAGTGGAAGGGCTTTGGCTAAGCTCACAAGGTTGTTATGTCAATGCAAATGGCCAAAAGAGTGAGGTAGAGCCAGCCGTGGGGCTTAAATAGAGAGCCCCCATGAATAGAGCCGTTGGCTCTCTGTTCCCTGAAAAGTCGGGGCGACCGGACGTGCCAGTCGAATTCACCAGACTCAGGACCTCAGCGTCCAGTGCTTAGATTTTCACCATGTGTCCCCTACTCCAAGCCGTGGGTCATTAGTGCATCTAAGTTGTGACCGGACGCGCTGCTCGAAGTGACCGGACGCACCATCACTGGCGTTCGGTCATTTCCAGTAAGGTTCCACTCGTGACTGAACGTGTCCGATTATTAGCGACCGGACGCAGACCAGCCAGAGTCTGGTCATTTCTAGGGAGCTCCCTGAACCTCTGTTTTGTGACCAGATGTGTCCGCTCTTGTATGACCGGATGCAGCACCTGAGTCCGGTCATTCTCCAACTGCCATGCATCACTGTTGTTCCTCATGCTACCACGTCAGCGTACGTCAGCACTGACCGGACGTAGGCCCTGAGCGTCCGTTCACTCTTCGTGCCAGCATCCGATCACAAGACCGAGACCGCGTGCTCACTGCTGCTACTGACCGGACACAGGGTTAGAGTTCGGTCACTATGTGACCAGCGGCCGTTGCACTATGTGAAACCCTATCTTTTCTATATGGGCAGACACTCCGCCAGTGAAATTCCGAACCCTTGCTCCTAAGTGCTAAACACAATGTGTAACACAATGCATATGCAATGAGTTAGAGCATCTAGTGGCACTTTGATAACCGTATTTCGATATGAGTTTCACCCCTCTTAATAGTACGGCTATCGAACCTAAATGTGATCACACTCGCTAAGTGTCTTGATCAATGAAATGAAATGGCTCCTACCACTTATACCTTTGCCTTGAGCCTTTTGTTTTTCTCTTTCTTCTTTTCAAGTCCAAGCACTTGATCATCACCATGGTATCACCATCATCATGTCATGATCTTCATTTGCTCCACCACTTGGAATGTGCCACCTATCTCATAATCACTTTGATAAACTAGGTTAGCACTTAGGGTTTTATCAATTCACCAAAATCAAACTAGAGCTTTCAGGAAGTCGTACCTGTCATCAGCTTAGAAGAACCGGCTAGTGTCCTCAAAGAAGTCAAAGCCATGCCACCTGACCGCGCCGAGTAGTGGGGTTCCTCCCATGGAGTATCCTTGCAGCTCAACTTTTGAGCTAGCTTCCTGCGCTCTTCTTCACTTTCTGCATCAACATAGGTTAGAGAAAAATTATTCACCAGGCATGTAGAGACTAATCAAACATTTTCATAATGGATAGCTTTCTGTGTACCTCCACAAAAGCTTGTAGAACACCTGGCCCCTACCCTCTAGACTCATGAAGTCAAAACACTGCTTCGTTGGACAACCTTGACAATTGTGTGGCCTAGGTATAGAAACGAGGTTAGACCATTTTAGTACATTTAGTAAATGCCAAATGGATAACAATTTGTAGCATTCGAGTATCTTACCATGTATCTCTGTAGCGGGGCTCTCTGTGGTTGTGTCTCCTCCCTAGTGGCAATGTCGTACACATCTTCAATGACATCTTACTCTGAGTCATCGTCAGTTGCACCCTCAGTGTAGGGGGGCTTGATATATGTCCTCGTAGACCTGTGAAGCCACCGGAGGTACTCATCGAATGTGTGCTGGTCATGTGGCAGATCCGCATGGACCGGTATCCGCTGTCTAGTCTCCCACAGTTGGATGAACTCATAGTGCTTTACACACCAATCCTTGTCCTTGTACCTCTTCCTACGGTCATACCTGCAACAAAACGATGGTTAGTTCTACCACACACATAGCTTGATATTGTAGCTATGTTATGAATCGATAATGCACCCATGCAATTTTTGGTTGGTGGAGTAAAGTGGTGGTGGGTAGCCTGTAATTCTTCCGAACTGCCTACAAACCCTGATGGGCAAGTGGATCTCGACCACGTAGAAGAAAATAAGAGGGACATTGCACCGATACTCGTCCAACTCTTGCCTAGTGACAGGACTCAGGTAGTTCTAGAGCTCCGGGGCATCCCAAGGACACCAAGTCACCTGAACATTTCGTACTTGAGTTAGCTTCTAACAGAGTGCACATCCATAAAGACACACGTATGTTACCAAAGAGAGTGTAACTTGGTGCTGTGTCAGGACGTCGAGGTAGTCCGTGTACTCCCTGTACTTGCACTGTGGATTACCTCGAACTAACTCTGCTTCCTTCTAGATATACAGAGCAGTAGGTAGTGTATCCTGGGCGTTCCAATGCTGCATTGAACACGACAATGAATTAGCCAATCATAAATTCATGATATGTAACAGCTTTGAATTAACTAGTGAACTGAAGTACTTGCATGCAAACCATCAAGAAGGGGCCTCCCCATGGGCCATCTTTCCCAACACCAAACCTGGAGTAGGTAGGAGCAACCACCAAGGCTCACAAACCCTGAGGTGCGACGGCAGGCAACACATAGCTGTCGATACGTCCATGCTAGGACTGCGCTGCCCCAGTTGTACGTTGCTATGTTCTCCCACGGCTGGCGTAGTATGTCAAGGAAAATCTAGCTGATGGTGTCGCCCGATGTGTCGGGGAATATGAAAGCGCCAAGAAAGTGCCAGAGCCACACTTTAGTGAACCTATCCATCTCAGCCTCATTAGCTTATGGGGGCAAGTTGTTGAAGCGCTCTATGATCCATGACGATGAAACACCGGAAGTTTTCTAAAATTCACCAAAGACAATGAGACGTGATGGATTCAGGAAAACAACGCAAGTATTAAATAGGGTTGAATTGCTTACTTATTTTTTTGAATCCTCATCGTCCGGTGGAAGAAAGCCACAGAACTAAGCCACCAGCTCTCTCCAGTGATCGTTGTCAACTATACCTGTCACTGGAAGTCCCCCCAATCGAAGGCCAAATATAGCCTTCACGTCTTGAATGGTGATGGTCATCTCACCGCAAGGTAGGTGGAACGTGTGGGTCTCAAGCCTCCACCTATAAGGTTGCATTATGAAAATAGAACGACTGTCAGTTACCTCAATTTCGTTATAAGAATGTTTACGAAGAATGAAGGGACTCGCACCTGTCTATAGCTGCAGTGAGAAGTGCGGGGTCAAGGGCCAAAAGACCGTAGTTGACAACGCGGATAAGCTCGAGGAAGCCGGCACGCCATATGTACGGCACGTAACGCTCGTCCCACTGGTACGCCCTGTTATGCGTGTGTGGCCTCAATAGAGGCAAGGATACCTCTGCGTCGATGTCGGTCAACACGTGAGCTCGATGCTCATCGTCGTACTCCACCTCAAGAAGGGGGTACAACGGATGCTGCGTGGGATGGGCCATCCTAGTTGAAATTGACAAACAAAGGGTTAGAGCAAACATTATGAATAATACATTAAGTACCATTGCAAATTTTCAACTACATGCTATGCAACATGGAAAAAATATGAAAGAACATGTACATATTGAAAGTAACATTAACAAACATACGAATCAACTTTACTAGGGAAAAAACAAGTTCTATGTATGGACCTGCTGCCCTCGTCTTCTATGCCTGCTAGCCTTGTGACTAGGTTCTTTGCAAACGGAACAAAGATTCCTGCCACGGGTCTCGTTGAAGTCTCCCCCTCTGTACATGTCATCGCCGTATCCTCTCATAGCGTCCATGTCCCCCTTGAGTTGCTTCTTCTTCCTCCTACCCTTCCCTACCTTCATCAGGTCCAGATTCGGCACGTAGTCATAACCGTGATAAGGTGGCCACTGTGTCGGGTCAAGGTACGGCTCGAAGATCCTCTCCCAAATACTAAGGGTGTTCAAATGGAGGTACAAGGGTGACATATATGGCAGACCCTCGAAGTCATATCTGTGAACTCTGCATGCCATGATCTTGTGAGAGCAAGTGGCATGCATGACCTGAGAGACATTGCAACTGCACTCTACTTTGTCAAGATCAACTCGGTAGTTTCGTCCACTGTAACGTTCGCCGCCCAAGCTTGTGCCACCCTTCCCCCATACACTAAAGACATGCCGGCGAGGTACATACGGCTCCGTGATATGCTGCTTGGCTAATTCCTCGGCCTCCTTCAAATGTTCTATTTTGGCCTTTCCAAATCGCCCATGCTCAGCTATATTCCTCTGGGCAAGTTTCCACCTCTTGACAAAATATTCGTCACACTTCTGAAACGAGAACTCAACAATTTCAGACACAGGCAACGATCGAACTCCTTTGAATACATGGTTGAAAGACTCTGATGAGTTGGTGGTCATGATGCCATACCTGAAACTACCCTCGTCATATACTAACACCCACTTAGCCTTCTATTCCATCTGGGCCTCTAACCAGGCCTTGCTCGCTTCGTTGACCATCTTGTCTTGTTCTCTCTTTGTCTCCTTGAACTGGTGCTCTGTACGTACACAACATAGAGCCTTTACCTTGTCACAAACCTCATTCTTCCTCTGACACCGCCAGAAATTAGCGACAAAGTGTCGCATGCATCATCTGTGCACTAGAGGCGGGAACCCATCGATATGTTCATATGTAGCATTAAGAATCCTTGCGTGACGGTCTGAGATCAAACATATAGTGCGAGATGGGCCTAGCACTTGTACATGTAGAAGCCGCATGAACCATGACCATGATTCATTGTTCTCTCCCTCTACCAAAGCAAAATCCATGTGTACTATATGGTCCTCCGGATCAACAGCAGCAACCATCATCAAGGTGCCCCTATACTTTTCGGTTAGGAAAGTGCCATCAACAAGTACGACTGGCCGACAAAACTAGAATGCATGTTACATCTGCGTGAATGATCAGAACACACGATGCAGGACATGCCTTAACGGGTCCTCAAAATACATCCCTCCGGTGTCTACAAACCATTTCAAGCCATGGTTGAAGTAATGCATTGCACATAATATTCGGGGTACCCTGTTGTACGCTTCCTCCCAGCTACCCCAATGAATCGCCAGGGCAATTTGCTTAGCACGCTAAGCCTTTCTATACTTCACATCATAATTAACGAATTCGGATATGGACTATTGTAACGAAGACACCAAAATCTCGTTATTGTCATCAACGAGCCCCAATATACGACGGGCAAAGTAACGTGTAGTGAGCTGCTGATGATTTTCCTTCCCCTTATTTGATAGGCAAGTGTGGGGTTGGACCACTTTACTTATTCTCCACTTATCATCACTCTGTCTCTTTCGTGCATTTAACCTCCACATACAACAATTTTTGCATATCACGTGGTATCTCAACTCCTGGTTTGAATGAGTGACGGTGTATGGCCTATGGTGATACATAGCAAGTCCTGAAGGAGCAACTTCATCTCTAACATTATATTGAATATCATCCCCTTGCTAAGGATTTCATTCTCATGGTCATACAATGATTTCCTACACATCTGCAGATCGATGTCACAAACTACCATATCCGTCATGCTGATATCCCTATAGTTTGGAACACCACTGAAAGGTACGTTCATCGACCTCAACTACATAAGCTCTGTCGCTGTGTAAGGTGGTGGTGGAACGTACTGCTATGCTTCGCTAATTCTACCCCATGAATCATAGGGGGTATCATCCTCTAGCCAATGTGTGACTAGTCTACCCTGAGCCGGCATAGCATAAAGTACCTCAGTTGGTGCTGCTAATAGCATAGCATGAACCAGTACTGGCATGGCATCAACCGGTGTTGGCATAGCATCTCTACCTCCTTGGTCATCATCAGACTCGTCTGAATCACTGCTAACTACATCACCGATCCTGTCCTCCTCCTGCTCCTTTTCCCGTTCGAACTCATTCACATCGAAGTCATTGCTTATACAGCCTACTGGAGTTGAATGAAACTGCTTCTGTGTCAACTGACCGTCCAAATCCATGTTACCCTGAATTGCTTCCCCTTCAACCTGTAGTTCTTATTCATTGCCTCCAACACAGTCATTGGATGGCCAGTCCTGGAGACCCTGCATCCTATACCCATTCTTCGCTACCACCTCAGGCATGGGCACATTGGAACCTTGGAGCACCCTATTGTAGCGGGACCAGTGAGCAGGGTCGCACAAGGGCATCAGGACATAGTGTGCCCTAGTCTTCCCACTATCAAACCTCCCCCTTCACTATGAAATCACCATCAAACTTTGCATTCAAACAGACACAAAGGTCATCGAAGCTAGGAGGTTCATCAAACCATTCCAATTCTTCTTCCATATTCTCAAACATACCATCTTCTTTCCTAACACTTCCTCCGTAAAAAACTCAGACACAACAATCCATATACAAAAGCATTTGAGGAAACTTCATCAAGTCGTTGAAATCGTCGTATCACGCACTACTAAGTACCAACACATGAAAACTAGTATCTATACTAACTACCATTACTACTATAAACTAACTAAACCATAACTACCTAACCAATCCCTAAACCCCAAAGTCCTAACTAACAATAGCCTAAACCCTAAACCCCTAATCTTAACTAACAAAAACCTAAACCCTAAATTACTAACCAAACCCTAAACTCAATATCCTAACTAACAAAAACCTAAAGACTAACTACCTAACCATATCCTAAATCCTAACTACTTAACTATACCAAATCACTAACTATAATCAATTCATTCAAAATTTAATCACCAAAATGAGGGTCTTGGGGGGGGGGAATACCTTAGCAACAACGGGGAGAGCTCCTGGGGGTCAGCCCTGATGACGGAGACGGCCACCGGCGAGGCCGGCGGCTGCGGTGGCCGAAAGGCTGCCCACCAAGGGAGGCGGCATGGGCGGCCAAGGGGCTGACCCCCAGCCTATCACCAGGGGAGGTGGCGCGGGCGCAGGTAGGGAGGCACGCCCGACGGTGGACGAGCCAAGGGAGGGGGCGACGGTGGCACGCGGCAGCGGGCACGGGTGACGGCGGCGGCCACGGCCAAACAGGAAGGGAGGGGCGCGGGCACAGGTATGGAGACACGGTCGGTGGTGGACGAGCCAAGGGAGGGGGTGGCGGTGGCCGAACGCCCGCCCACCAAGGGAGGCGGCGTGGGCGGCCAAGGGGCTGACCCCCAGCCTATCACCTGGGGAGGTGGCGCGAGCGCAGGTAGGGAGGTGCGGTTGGCGGTGGAGCCAAGGGAGGGGGTGACGGTGGCGCACGGCGGCGGGCACGGGCGACGTCGGTGGGCACGGCCAAACAGGAATGGGGAGATAGAGGGACGGATGGAGGCGCGGTGAAGGGCCCAAGGCCGTGGGAGGGCGCGACGGGAGGGTGGCGGCGGTGTCCGGTAACGGCGGATGAGAGAGAAAGGAATGGAGAGAAAGGGAAGAAGAGAGGCCATGCGCCGTGGCGCGTCAGTGCCGTGCCCTGATCCGCGACACGGCAGCCCTGGCCACATCATCAGTGGCCCTGCTCGCTGCCACGTCACTGCTCCTGCCGCGCCCCATGCATGGCGTGGCAGCGTGATTTTCGCAGCGCCATGCGAATAGGCGTGGCTAAAAGTGTTAGTTTTAAAAAAAAATATTAAACTATGTCATATTTGAAAATAGTTTAAAAAAAATGTTAAAAAAAATTCGCACGAGGAAACGAGCCGCCGAGCTGCGTTGGGGAGAAACCGGTGGTTTCTTTCCTTCTGCGCCAAGATCTCCTGCACCACCTATGCTCCCGCGTCCCTCTCCCATCTTCCTACGTGCTCGTGTGCTCTCGCTTCCTTCGTGCTGGAGCTGTGTCCGCGGTGTGCTCAACGAAGGGTTCGTCGACGACCTGCAGGCTCGTCTCACCTCTTGTGCTTTCCTCCGCGGCAGCATGCCGTCAAGCGCAACGTCTATCGTGGCCTCGAGGAAGCGCACGCCCTTGTTGGTGAGGCGGATGGTGTGGCGACCATGGTCGTCCATGTCGAGCCGCCTAGCCCTCACTAGTGGATTCATATAATAATATGGAGATCGATCTAGCTGCTAGCTAGTGGATTGGTGCCATCCATAGAATGTGTGCGTGGATGCGATGGTATAGCTAGCTGCATGCCGTCGGTCATGGCAGTTCCGACGCCGATGAAGACGAAAAAGGTGAGGACGAGCTCGCCGTGGACACCCCGGGAGAAGTCCAGCTCTGACGATGCAGTGCTCCGGCGTCAGCTTCCCCATCTCTATTTTGCTACAACTGTGCTTATGAGCTGTGCGTGAAAGAAAGAAAGCAAACTAGCATCGTCAAAGCACAGGATGGATATCAGAGTTGGAGATTTATTTGTGGCCACGTGAGTGCTACATATATCCTTGGTACAAACTGATCATGTTCTCTTTGTAAAACACACAAATTCATTAATTTTGTTTTGGCTTAGAAACAAACGATGAAACCATGCATTGGAAGAGTTGAATCTAAAGTGTAATTTATTGTTCTTGTAAACTACTCTAGAAATTATGCATTCGGACTGCCCTTAATGCCATCTGAAAGGAATTACTCCGCTTAAAATGAATATCTAAATGACTATGTTCGCGTGTCCTTAAACTTAATTTGATCCGCTTATTTTTTTATCCAAAACAGTATTTTTCTTTCATAAATTTATACAGCGTTCGTGCAAACCCTAGTTTCCTCCAAAATTTCTCCACCAAACAAGCCCGCTCGCCCAAAATCCCTCCTCCTTTCTCGGCCGCATATTTGTGCCCAACGGGCGCACACCCAATCGGGGATTTGGCGTCTGCTCCAAAATCGAAGGCGCGCCACAATTCCGCGCCCTCCATCGTCCTCGCGCCGTCGCGCGCAGTTTCCTCGCGGCGCGCCCGCAGCAGCGTGTCTCTCCTCTGATGGCGGCGAGCTGCTCCATCCTCGTCTGAGGTGCTGTCGGCCGATACCCCCGGCCTGCGCACCCGTCGCCGCCGCCGCCACGAGGTCGTCCTGCGCCAGTGTCGCCGTCTCCGACCCACTGCAGCCACCACTAGTAGCTGCCCCCAAGGTATTGCTTTAGATATGGTCTCTTTTCTTTCACTGTTTCACACCATCAAGGTATTGGCCACACGAGTTCGTGTTCCTTTGCAGTAGATATGATATGATTGCTGAAACGAGATGTTTTTTTATAGAGATTTGATGAACTAAGGTGGCTCATCCCCCATCCGTGCATGACTCCACACCTGCCTCTTCTCTTTCAACTGGACTGATACTAGTAAAAACACTGTGAAAAGAGACTAGATTTTCAGAACCAAAACGCTGTAACCAAGTTCAGTCTGTAGTTGCGGCGATGATATCCTGCATTAGAACCAATGTCAGTAACTCTGCTACTCATGGCTTCCATAAGATTCAACATCCATGGGAAGCACCGAGAACCTGTGACGTGATGGACCAATTTAAGTTGAAGAAGTAATATGCAGTTCAAGTATTGTGAAAAATATTTGTTTTTGTCAACTTACTACAGGTCTGGCTGCTCGTTGGCTGGGCCTGGCTGTGCCTGGTATAGCCCTGGCTGGCTGTGGACCTTGCCCGCCGCAGTTAAAAAAAGCCCTGACACTTTGATCTGGTCCAAAGGAAGGAAAGCCCACCTGGGATGATGTGGCATGATTCAAAGTTTTTGGGAACAAAAAATAGGACCACTCTTGGAGGAAGGGTTTCACATCCAATATTTTTTTTGGCAAGGATCTAATACTGTGTTTTTTGGACTCCATTTTATAGGCATTGTTAGAGATGCTCTTCGGGTAGCTAGTGGATTTATCTTTTGCTCGGACCTGAATGTTATCTGAAGCTGAACGACTGTGATTTCGTTTCATGTCATGTCAGGGCCTTTAGAAAATGCTTCCAGTATTTGTTAATTATTGTCGATTTTCAAAAGTTTACGGACAACAATAAAGGCATATTCCTGTATCCGTAGTTGAACTTGATTGATGAGTGAATAACTTCGTTATTTATTTATTTTCATTTCAAGGCTCAAGGGATTGTCCCAATCTAATAATAAAGGGTGTTAAATGTGGGAAACAAAGACTTCATTTTTATCTCAAATGCAGTTAGGATTATGGAAACACTGGGATTAGTGATGAATTGTGGGGTTACATCTTGATTAAAATAAACATGGTTAAGAAAAATGCTTGTTTGCCTTAGTTCATAATTCCCATACAGCATATATTAATTGTTGAGCCTCAAACATATATGTTTTGACATATGGTATACATACTAATCCTTTTTGCATTCATATATTTTCTCATGTTTGTGCTTGTGCATAATTTATTTGGTATCTTGAATTAAGTTTTGTACCATCTGTATTTTTTTGCAGGTTGTAGTGCACTGGTATATATTGAAGATCAGTGGTGGGTTGACTGAAAAGGACGGTTTAAACATCACTGTTGTGTCAACATTTGTTCTGCAATAATATTCTTTTCCATATCATGGGATTTGAGTCCATATCACTACCAGATCATGTAGTGGTTAAGAGTGAGGTTGAATCCTCACAAGATGTGGGCTGTGATTCAATAACCATGGAAAGGGTGGAAGCGAATTTGAGCAAGGAACCCTTTCTGCTAGTTCCCTTGGAAAATAAGGAAGACAAAGAATGCCTTGGTACAGTTTGTTATCTTGAAAATAATAAGGTTGATGTTCCTGAGGCCATCTCTCCAAGGGGAGATATACTTGAATTGTCGATCTCTAGCAGGGCTTCAGATGATAGTCTTTCATTGGGTTGTGAAACACCACGTGAAAGCATCTTTGATCCATTCGCTACAGGACAAGAAGAAGCGGCCTGTGCACCAAACAAGAAAGTGACTAGATGTGGTGAAGTTCCACCTCGTAGGAAGCTAAATTTCGATTCAGGTGACTACCCGGTTAAAAGGTTAAGTTTTGATTGGAGTGATTCTGACGAGGAGGATCAATATCTCCAAGTGATTCACAAGATGATCCTGGATCTATTGATTCTAGATGGCCCTCTTGATTGACAGGAAGAAACTGGAGAGATCATGACAGATTCAAGCCTACATGAAAGCTGTAAGACACCTGATTCGAAGCCTCTACTTACTGGCATTGCATCCACACTCTTAAAGTCTTAAAACTCAGCCCAGGCATTTGTCGAAAGATTGACTTTGATGCGGTCGGTGACCCATCAAGTCCAAGCTCTTCTGCCGATAAAGAAAATAATTGATGGTTCTGCCCCTTCTGATTGACAAGTAATGAACTGCGCATTTTGGGACTGATTGATGCATCGTGATGATCTGCCCCAGGAACTGCATTTGGAACAGTTTTCGGCTGCCTATCTGACAATCTCATGTATCAGTATCCTATGCCATTGTGGTAACTTAGCTAGCCCAGAAACTTTGAGGATTATTGCTGATGTTAGAGAAGTAGCAAGCAGTTTTAAGTATTGCATGTAAATCCATCTTTGATTCTCTCTTGTAACTAGCCTGGCTTTACCTCCTAGATTTATATCAGTAGATGTGAGCTCTCACCGTAAATCTGAAGATTGTTCGGTCGTGTCTGGTTGAAGTAATGCTCTCAGTTCAGTTTCTTGGTGGTTAAATGATCTCTGACCATGTATTTTGTAAATTTTGAGATGGCTGCATGCATTGGTAAAACCCATCTTTGCCGCTTGTATCTGACACCACTGGCCTGTGAATGTTTGCCTTGATGTTGCTCTTGCCATTATGCTTGGGAAGAATGGCCCTGTTTGGGACGGTGGTCTGCGGCCCGTGCCCTGGCTCTGCAGCTGCGGTACTGGGAAATCCGTGATGCTGTTCAATCTCATGATTGTGGAGATCAGTCAAAAGAATCAAGTATGCCGTAAACCATTTGGCGCGATTCTCGCGGACGGAAAATCTGATTTTAATGGATCTCAAACAGGGCCAACGGATCTCAAACCATTTGGCGCGCGATTCTTGCAGCTGTGGGTTTCATTTCCTTCCAAGCAAAGAGGGCCAATGCCTCACGGTACGTTCGGTTAGGGACTGAAAAATAAGTTAAAATCGTTCCGATTGATTGTTGTGAGAGGAAAATATTGTCTGGCTGGAATCACTGTGCACTGCTCCGCGCGCGCAGGCCGGCTGGTCTCCTCCAGCTTCCGCCTCCGCCTCCGCTGAGTTCCCAGGTATCGTTCTCTGCTGAGTTCCCATTCCCACTTCCCAGGTCCTCCGGCAGGTCCAGGAAGACGATGTAGTCTTCTTGGGTCAATAATTTCTCACATTTCTATTTTCCTCCGTCCCACCATCTTGGGCTGCGAATTTTGTCGCTGCCGGCCGCGAAAAGATTGCACTTTACCCAATCACGAACCCCCAGCTTGACACTACTGAACCCGGCCCGGAGCAGATGCAGGATCCGTTCCAGACAGCGCTCAGATGCCGCCCCGACGGCGGCGGCGCCGGAGCGTGGCCGGCATCGACCAGGACGAGCTCCTCGACCCCGACGCCCTTGGCGACCCCGACAGCAGCTTCTACGAGATCAACGGCGTGAGGCTGCACCACAAGGTTTGCAGCCACGAGGATGAGGATGAGGATGTGGACTCGTCCAGCGACCAATCCTCGGATAGTATCGTCACTGCCTCAGACGCTGTCCGGAAAAGCCAGATTGGCCTGCCGATACTGCTGCTGCACGGCTTCGGTGCGTCAGTCTTCTCCTGGAGCCGTGTGATGCGGCCTGTCGCCCGCATTGTCCGTGCCAAGGTTCTTGCGTTCGACCGGCCGGCGTTTGGGCTGACATCCCGGGCCAGCTGGTCCGCTGATGACACCAAGCCTCTCAACCCTTACTCCATGGCGTTCTCGGTCATGGAAACGCTGGCGTTCATCGACTACCTTGGCGCTGAGAAGGCCATACTTGTTGGGTACGAGTACTAATCCCAAACCTGAATTGCTTGCTTCTCTACCTAGCTCTGTCTATCTGCATTGTTTTTGTGTGATTGTCATATGGACGTGTATGAAGATCATTGCCCCAGGCACTCAGCTGGTTCCCTTATAGCACTGGATGCATACTTTGAGGCACCGGAACGGGTGGCTGCTCTTGTGCTAGTTGCACCGGCTATATTTGCACCCAGGAAGGTGGTGAAAGAGGATCAGTCAGGGGAACAAGAAGGGCAGCAAACACAGAACGTTCCCAATGATGAAAATTCGCCTCCAAATTTGTTTGCTAGGATTTGGGGAGGATTTCTTCAGCTATGGAAGCACATTGCAGGGCTTGTTTTCAAGATTATCACAGCAATACAAGGTGTGGTTCGGTCTTTCTGTATTAAAGATCTGGTTGCTTTTCTTCGGTCATCATTGGGTGCAGCACTGGTAAGTTTTTTTTTTTTTTTTTTTTTGTAGAGCTAATTCCTAACCTACTTGCAAATTTAACAAGCAATTTGTTTTTTTATTAGGTTTACTGGCTCAGAATTATAGAATCTCAAATTTAATTTGTTTTAGACTTCAGCAACTATAGCATTGCGTAGCTGCTATTATTAGTGTACTCTGAAGCCAACAGCTCTTCAGATGCTCCACTTGCCCTATTTACTTTGGTTTAATAAGCTGAAATCTGTTTGAGTGCTAACTAGTCTAATTACTTTCATGATGATACATGAATCGGTGCTGCTAGGAAGTAATACAGTTTCGAAATCTTAAAATGTGCACAAAAGAAGACGTTTACTCAACACATGAGCTTTTATCTGATATATGTTCATGGGTGCATTCAAAATTTTACGTTTTCATGGTTGGACTTCGGTGACCTAAGGTAAGATGGGTGATGGATAAATTTGGTGTACTGGGCGTCCGGAATGCATGGTATGACCCAAGCAAAGTAACTGATCATGTCATACAAGGTTACACAAAGGTGACATTTCGCCTCAATTAGTAGAACTCTCCAACTATCAAATTGTTAATTGTGCTGTACTATATGTGAACTCTGCTGGCCTTTTCAGCCTCTAAAATCCAAGGGCTGGGAGACAGCTCTTCTGGAGCACACCATATCCATGATCATAGATTCTGCGTCTGCATCAAGAGCACCAGTTTCAAAGAGGCTTTCTGAGATCTCATGCCCAGGTTATTCTCTCTTTCTTTTGAGAACCCACAATTAAGAGAAACTAGTTCTACCGCTCCACAAAATTGTGGTAATGTATTTCTGTCAAGAAACTTAAAAAAAAAAACTCTAGATAAGGATTTAGAGCAATGTAATATGTGACTCATAAAAAAAATTAATCCTGAATTCTGATAATTTGCCATATCATTGCAGTGCTAGTGGTGACAGGTGACACTGACCGCATCGTTCCTGCTTGGAATGCTGAGCGTGTAGCACGCGCGATACCTGGAGCAACATTTGAGTTGATCAAGAGTTGCGGTCACTTGCCCCAGGAGGAAAGACCTGAGGAATTCCTGTCTGTCGTTGAAAATTTTCTACGGACAATATTTGCAAATCCAAATGAACAAGTATTTCAAGCAGCTGTATGATCTCTACATGCAAACACAGATTCACAGACTGGAGATAAGAAGAGAAATTGTAGTAACACAATAGAACAATTATAGATTGGCAGCTCTTATTGTGGAAGATTTAGGGTTCTAATTGGAACTATATTGCATTGTTGGATTTGTAGAATAACTCAGTTGTCTCTTAGAAGGCATCTGATAGAACTGGTACCATATAGAGAATAACTGATCTGTATCAACCTCCCTTCAATCCTTGTGAATGTAGCTGGAAATGTACATTATCCCTCTTGATTAAGTGATCTTATTGGTTTATTCCTCTACTATTTTTTGTTGTAGCAGCAAACTAATTGACCACAGGAGATTGCAGTATACCAATAAGGGCTTATTTCAATTGGGGTCCTAAATCGTGATCCAAATCCTCATAAAAAGGAACTACCCCCCCCCCCCCACCCACACACACAACAATCACATCTTTAC
Organism: Miscanthus lutarioriparius; assembly: GCA_904845875.1. Lineage (NCBI taxonomy): Eukaryota > Viridiplantae > Streptophyta > Magnoliopsida > Poales > Poaceae > Miscanthus > Miscanthus lutarioriparius. Next base: position 49,835,471 of record CAJGYO010000017.1, on the reverse strand, counting down.
ATGAATCCAGAACATATAAAAGTTCAGAGTTTGCTCCTTATGATATATACTCTTTGTTCAAGCATATTTGCAAACTGTGGTAACATGTACTAAAAAATTGTGAAAAGAGGCACAATATCTATATCTGTAGAACCATTCATTTCATATATACATGTCTGTCTAAATCACAGTGAGTTTTGCAGTCTGTGGTAGCTGAAAAACACTGGGTAACGCTATTTTGCACACATATTAACATGGCATAAAACGGCCTATCCAAATTCTTGTGGTTATTTGTCCCAAAAGGTGCGCTGCATCTCATAACTCCCTTTTCTGGCAGTAATGCTTTCAAATATCAGCAGTGAAGACCAACAGATAAGTTATCATGTCAACCAAGTACATTATGCCAATTGACAATTTTTTAATGAACTATTTGTGCGCTTTTCTAGTATACAACATTGTTGTTGAACCCATCATATCATCACCAAATCCACAAGCTTCAAAAAAGGGCCTGCAAAAGGAACCATAATATATGAATAAATGTCGTCATACATTGGTGAAGATTAAGCAATCCACGTATTTATATTTAGTGATAATGATATGGCATTAAAACTGCAGAAAATAATGAAACTCACGTGATGTCTACAAAACTAGGTAATAATGCCATACCTCTCCTTTTCTGTACATAATGCAGAGATGTCATATATACCTCTGCTGTGAAGTACCCTGCAGATATTTTCCAGCAATGAACTATTAGATCAAGCAAACTTTTTACCAGAAAACAATTTATCACAGATTACAAGTATTTTTACTAATCAATGAAGCATTTAAAACTGCATATATTAATCTTTTCCCTATGATTATGTAAGAGGCCGGTTGGGAGGGGGCCTCTAGGTGGCGGCAAGGGTTAGAGAGGGGACTGTGGGCGGCGGCACAGGGAGAGGGCGCGGCGCTAGGGAGAGGGAGAGGAAGAGATGGCGCAGGGAGAGAGGGAGAGGGAAGGGAAGGATAAGCCTGAGGCTGTTCTTTCTTAATCCCAATGATTACATTGCCTCTCTATTTATAGTCCTGAGGAGATTTGCATCTTAAGTAATCTAACAAGGAAAGTCCTTATAGATATGGACTCCTCCCGATCTACCTAATCTGAATCGATCCTATTCCTATTCCCTTTCCTTTATTCACGATCCTCCGGATATGGATGTCGTCGGTGGCGGGGCCGCCCTCACCGTGCGCGCCCTTCCCCTTCAGGTGACGCGGCTGCCCCCCTTGGCAGCTGGGCTGGATGGGCCGCCTGCTCCCATTTGGACCCTCTATTAGACGTATGACACCACTCCCCCCTTCTCCGATCAGCACGTCCTCGCACTGAATCATTGTCCAGTCGTTGAAGCCGTTGACGGGGAGGTTAGTACCCCAAGGTATCTCCTCGATACGAATGAGGAGGTGCCCCAGAGTATCGTGCTGTTGCTTGGGGTCAGTGTTGTTGTTGGCGGAGAACTCGAAGCAATACTGGCAGGAGCCGACGTAGCCGAAGATGTAGTAGTTGAAGGTTCCTAGGCCTGTTGGTGGTCCATGGGCGTGGTATGCCGCATCTAAGGTGTCGCTGGCAGGATCCACGTGAGGTGTAGCACCTACATGACCCGTGGAGGTCGTGGAAAATTGTATACCTGTCCAGCATCGACTTGTCCCATGATGCGTCGACACAGTGCTGTCGCCACCTTGGATGGCGGTGACGTGGTGAAGTGCTCCAGGGTGCCGAAGGTGAGGTCGCCCTTGTCATAGTCGGCTGGGGAGATGAGCGGGTGTCCATGAGCGTGTTGTCTGCTAATATAGACGTCGTCAACAGTGAAGAATTGTTGTTCATTGCTGTCGAAGAAGACGATCGTTGCCGACAAGAGGATGTGTTGTGGCCAGTCTTCAATCAGCAAGACGCTGGAGGGGAACACCTGGGTAGCTGGTGTGGATGCCGCTGTGTGGAAGCCGTTTGGTAGGAGTTGTGGGGTTGTCATTCCCACATATTCCAGCAGCTCCTGCAACAACGGAGAAGTCACTAGTATGTAGTAGCGCCCGTTGTAGAGGATGACGCCTTGTTGGAGCGACCATGCTGGAGTCGCTGCGTTGACTGCGATGGTGGCGGAGATGATCTGGGGTTCCTGTTCGTCCAGGGCGGCCAGGCGGAGCTGGGTGATGATGGCGGGGTCGATGGTGTCGTCGAGAATAGGGACTATGCCGGCGTTGTTCTTGACACGTGGAGGTAGCATTGGTGGTGGAGGGATGTCGAGTGTCGGGGTCGCCGTGGGGGGGAGAGGAGCAGAGGTCCGTGTCGCCCTTCCCGTCGGGGCGTCCCTTGCCCGCTGTGCTCCGAGATTGGGACCGGCTGCAATGGTGATGTCGTTGGGGTGCGCGGTCGTTTCGGTGTTGTAGCCGACCAGTGGAAGGAGCGCCTGTGCGTGGGTGTTGTGGGGTGTCGGAGTCGTTGCCGGAGGTTGTGCCAAGTCACGTTTCATCTTGCCTGATGGGGCGTCCACTTCCCGCTGTGCCGTGTGGTCGGAGTTGGCGCCGATCTTGGGGATGGCTCGTGCGGCGTTGCCGTTTGTAGGCGCGAGATGCTCCTGTGCTCGCGCTAGAGCTATGGCCGTCTCCAGCTCTCTTGGGTGGTGTCGTGCGACTGTCACCTGGAGTGGATCTTGCAGGCCGACGATGAGGAGGTTGATCTGATGAAGCTCGCTGGTGATGCTGACATGTAGCACGTACACAGCAAAGTTGTCGATGTAGTTGTTCATGGTGTCAGTGTGTCGAGGCGGAGCGAGGTCGTCGAGCGTGTCTCGGCGAACATGTTGATCTGCAGGTACGTGGTGCAGCTTGGATAGTAGTTGCATCCTGGAGAGCCATGGCAGTGGATCCATCGAGCCATCGTATGTGGGAGTTGTTAGTTGAGCCTTGATGGGTTGTAATTGTGGAGGTCGCGCTGTCGTTGCCGAAGAGATCGACTCCTGTGGTGGTGTAGGTGGGGGCGCCTGCCGCGCCGGCTGCTGTGGTCGAGGTGGGGCGCTTGCTGCGCCGACGGCCAGATGGCCGATTGCGACGGTGGAGGTGTGGGCACCTGCTGTGCTGGCGGCCAGAAGGCCGGCTGTAGAAGTCGGTGGCCGGCCGGGGCTGGCTGGGTGCCGGCCAAGCGCGGGAAGGCATGGCAGCAGCGGTGGCTGTGGTGCTGGCGGTGCCGCGAACAAGGTGTTCGACACCTCTATGGTGATCTCCGGGGTGTTGGAGGAGAGAGGTTCCTCCATCTTGTTGTTGAGGAAGGATTTGCCGGCGGTGATCATGACTTGCTTGGTCTCAGCTTCGAGGCTGTTGATGGCGTCATTCTTATCCAATCTGGTTTGGATGTTGGTGACGACGGCGTCGCCGTGGCCGCTTGCTTGCTCAGTGGTGTGGAGCCACGTGTTGTTCTCCGGCTGAATTGGATCTGTTATCGACGGGGAATCGTTACATCCATCGAAGAGCTCGTTGAACTTCGTCGTCCAACGATCGAGGACCTTGTGGATGTCATCTACACCATCCTTTTTGGAGCGTGCACGCTCGATGTTGCTCAGGCGGGCGTTGAGATTGACGAAGTTCTCGTTGATCTCATCGAAGCGGTTGTTCATGAAGGTGGAGAAGGTCGCGGTCTGCTTCGTCACATCGGCGATCATGGTGGTGGTGACCATCGGATCAATTTGGTCTCCGGATACTAGTGTAAGAGGCCGGTTGGGAGGGGGCCTCTAGGTGGCGGCTAGGGTTAGAGGGGGGACTGTGGGCGGTGGCACAGGGAGAGGGCGCAGCGCTAGGGAGAGGGAGAGGAAGAGATGGAGCAGGGAGAGAGTGACAGGGAAGGGAAGGATAAGCCTAAGGCCGTTCTTTCTTAATCCCAATGATTACATTGCCTCTCTATTTATAGTCTTGAGGAGACTTGCATCTTAAGTAATCTAACGAGGGAAGTCCTTATAGATATGGACTCCTCCCGATCTACCTAATCTGAACTGATCCTATTCCTATTCCCTTTCCTTTATTCGTGATCCTCCGGATATGGATGTCGGCGGCGGCGGGCCGCCCTCACTGCGCGCGCCCTTCCCCTTCAGGTGGCGCGGCTGCCCCCCTTGGCGGCTGGGCTGGATGGGCCGCCTGCTCCCATCTGGACCCTCCATTAGACGTATGACAGATTACTTGATTCAAAATAAAAGATCATTTGAGTCGAACACGTAATATGGTTAGAAAAATTGCTCAGTTTCTGTAGGCAGCAACCAATTGTGCTTCATAGCTAGGATCTCTCAAACTAATGTGATCAATAGCATCTTTAATAGGAACATAATATGTGACATTTTTTTATGGTAAAATCAAAAAGTTACCTTGTAATTTTGTTCACTATCTTTTGGCCAATTCCTCTCCTCTGCAGTGATGGATGTACCTGTAGTCACTGAAAATAGTTATATGAATGAACACATGTGACATGGCTATAATTTTTCCCTCCTATTATGGAATAAAAGTATAAGATATCAAAGCAAGACTGCCACATTAGGTGTTACACCCTTAATCTACAAAATTCCATTACAATAATTCAAAATAGACTTGCCAAGTTGCACTTAATGCTACATAGAAACTTTCAATATAAATGCACAAGAAGTTCACTTACAGTTGGTTAATTTGTACAAGATAACACACTATTGATGCATAAGCACAGAAAGAAGTACATCAATGCAGAAAGTTTTTCTTCCATACTTCACTTTCCAATCAATAGGCATTAGATTGCAAGTTTGCGACAAAAGCAAAGTTTATTTCCACAAGGCTATGTATTCTTAGGTCCTGTTTGTTTGTCTTGCAAATTGTAGGAAGCATATTGTTGGATCATAATAATCTGGCCTGTGGATCGATAGAATCTTATGGCTGCTTTGTTTCGACTTGCAGATTGTGACAACCTGAAGGCTGCAATCCACAATCTGCAAACTGAAACAACCTCGTCCTTGTTTTGGTTAATGTTCCATGGTATTCAATCAACTAAACACTTTCTCTAGCATAGTAGCAATGTAGCATCCACCATTCAAAAGATACTCATACTAGTATGATTACATCCAGAATGTCTTCACGAATTCAAAAGAAAAAGATCAATTTTTTTGCAAGAAATGCCAGATGGAAAACGTGCTAATGCCTATGAGGTTATCAAGAACAGAATAGAAAAGTAGCGGTTTCACACAGTTAATAGTTTCTACCCACAACCAGGGTTCGTTACCACGGTCGAATTCACTGCAAAAGAGAAGATTACCACGATGTCATGGACGGATGCTGTGAGCCCGAGGTCGGAGACGGCGCGCCCAAATCCGACAAGTCGCCGCTCCCCCTGACGCTCGAGCCCGAGCTCCAAGCCCAAGAATCTCTGTCCCTCCCCCTCCCCTTCCCCGTCGTGTGTCAAGAACCTAGCGCCGCAGAAGACAGATACGACGATGAAGCTGTGCGCAAGTGCAGTCCGGAGCTTGCTGAGGTCGACCGGCTCGATGGCAGAAACTGATAGCGCCGGCGAGAGGCGGAGCGCGCAGGAGTGGGCGCAGGCAAGCATAAGGGCCTGAAGGTGGGCTGGGTCCACGAGGGCCGGATCCATGGAGATGGAGATGGGTGGTGGGGCCCTAGCTCTGTGCTTGGTGGACTTCGGACCGAAGGGGGTTGGAGTCGGAGAGAAATGCGCGAGGGTGGTGAGGCGCGCGACCTTGACGGATGTGGCGGCCATGGCTTACCCAGTGGTGGCTTCTCTCTCTAACGCTGTTACCTGCTCCCGCCAGCGCTGAGACAACAATTGCAGGAGGCGGAGGAGCGAAACCCAAGCGCCATCGTGCTGGCAGCGGTGAGGGAGCGCTGGAGCGAGGCGGAGGAGGTCGGGTAGCCGGTGCCCCAGCGGCCGCTGACGAGGAGGTGAGAGGCTTCCCGTGAACGGGAGCGGAGCGCGGAGGCGGAGGAGAGGATGGAAGCGACCGCGTCCTCCAGCCTAGAGATGACCACGCGTGCTGCTAGCCTGCTCGGGTGATCCTGATACGCGAGGCGGCGACGCTCGACGAGAAGATGCGGACCAGGAGCAGAGCGTGGTGCCACCGTGCCATGGATGGATAAAATAGGATAGGATTTTTTTTTTGTGTACTGTCTACCTGTTGTTGCCTGTTGAGTGTTCAAAGGCTGCAACGACCGAGTGTTTACTACAGATGTAGGAGTATCAATCTGACGGCCTATTGTATTTTGTTGTTCCGTCTGCTGTCTGCTGTTCGAGTGCATTTTGGCCCATGCTCCAGACGTATGAATGAACATGCCAGGCTTCTTAATCGGAGCAGCACAAAAAAAAAACATATTTCTTACGTGAAAAATGCAGTTGCAGAAGTAAGAAAACACGTCTAAAAAATAAGGACAAATTAAATATAAAAAGTCCTAAAAATCATTACCACTAATTACACGGCCCTAATGACGAAGCAACAAAAATACAAACTCCTACTTGTAACTGTGACCATATAAAAGAACAAGTTGTAAAATGGAGGCCAAACTATAAAAATAACGATTAACATAAAAAAAATGTGCTAGGCCCTGTTCGCTAGTCTTTTGAGCCATACTGTTTCGACGAAGGAACATTGTTTTCTCTCAAAAAAATCAATGAACAGTACTTTTAGCCATGGAGCCAAATTATAAAACAAACCTGAACAACAATAAAATAATAAGTGCAAACGAGGGCTAAACTAGAAACAACCCCTAACAACATAGAAAAAAACAAACTGTCAACCAAGGGCCAAACTATAAAAACAATCCCTAACAACAATAACAACATCAACAGTAAAAAATAACAAGCTGCCAATTAGGGACCAAACTATAATAACAACCCCTAGCAACAAAAAACTGCCAACTAAAAGGCAAACTCTAAGAACACCATAACAAACAAACTACCATCGAGGATTTCCTATCAACAGTAGAATCATATCCGTTTAAACCTAAAACAATGACCACACCAGAATCTTGACCATGGAATGGATAGAAAAAACATATGCTCCAAGTCGAAAGAAGAAATATTGCACAATTGCAGGCACAAAAGTCCACATAGACTCTCATCAAAGTTGTCTGGAAGAAACAATTCACGGAAAACTATACAAAACAATCAACAATAATAGGAGCAACACACACGCGCGTGCAATCGCACCACCATTCCCCCAAACCTAAGCACAAATCAAACATGGCCTAGAGGAACTCACAGTCGATTCTGTCGGCGCTGATGTTGCTCAGACCATGTGATATTTACCAAATCCCGATGGATGATAAAAGGATTCGGTTGGGTAGGCGAATGGGAAAAGGTTGGCAAAAGAACAAATGGACAAACCTTATTGATAGAAGACCATCGCACACCATCGTTGCCGATCGACACACCCAACATTTTACCAATATCTAAACATGTAGGAAAATGAGGATCAGGTACCCTCAAATCCGCATGTAGTAAGGAACAAATCGGCGAGAACAAATACAATAGGAGCAGACAAGCCAAAACAGGACACGCGTGGGGGACTAGCTTGAGCATCACGTATTCACGTGAGAGAAATAACAAGACAAAATCAATGGAAATGCCTAAAATGACGAATCCTAGATATCGCCTCGAAGTCGCCTTCAAGACACCTCACCTCCCTGAAGCGACGGATAAGACTCACCGAAATGAAGATGACAAGAAGAAATGGGTGTGGTTCCCAAAAAATAAAAAACAAACTATGTGTGGGCCTCCCTCACAAGAGAAACAAAGCTACTTGTGCAACAGTAACATAGAACAAAGCATCCGATGGATGAGATAAGAATGAGGCAAAAGCGCATCTAGGCCGTAAGTGGGTTTCAGTGAATTGAATGACAACACGACTAAGGGACTAACAATATTCATGAGATTGCCGTAAAAAACAATATTCATGAGACTTGTAGGTGTTTAGTCCCAGGATTATCATTACATGTTGGACTGATATTGTGTGTTGTGATCAAATATAATTGAGAGATTGAGTCCAAGTTTGATTATTGTGAAGCGTGAATTTGCAAGCAAGTGTGTTCTCAAATAAATAAGACATGATGGTTTGCATATGGTTTGGTCTCAACTAAAGCTTGCAAGTATGAATTCTAAAGATGGTTGTCAAAGCTTGTGAGGATTATTATTGGAAACAATCCAGTTCAAGCACAAGACAACAATACAAATTATGTGATATTCCAATTATGGTCCGAAGCATTGAATGGCTTGATGGCACCAGTGGCGACGAGTGGATGGGAGAAGGGCTAGGGCACCGGCTTGGGGCTTTTATAGCTCGAGCTTGATCATGGCATCGGCGGACGGTGGGGAGCAGGGAAGGGACACGTGTAGGGTGATCGGGGGGGGTTTGGCTAGGGTTCTGGGGAACAGGGGTGAGCGCGGCTGTCTTGGCGCTCCCGTTTTCAAATGGCACCGGTCAAGGCAGGTACGGTGGTGGCAGAGGGATGCGACAGGGCACGGGCCATGGTGCTCGCTTCAGCTGGGGCAGGTGGTGGCGCGGATCGCCGACGTGGCGGCCATCCAGGGCGTGCGCGAGGCGGTAGTGGACGGGAACGGCCGTGATGGCCTTTGCCGTTCTCGGCTTCACACCGGTACCGGGCATGGCGAAAAGCAGAGAGGGAGAAGGGGAAGGGGACGATAGGCAGGGTCCACCGGCCAGCGGCTCAGGCGAGCTGGGCCACGACGGCGGTTGGGCCGACTCGGCCTATGCGAGCGCGCGCATGAGCGGGGCGCGGGGAGCTAGGGCATAGCGGCTATGGGCTAGGCCAGCTGGGTTGCTTCCTCCTTCTCCTTTGCTCCCTTTTTCTTATTCCTTTTCTATTTTCCATTCTACTTCTTAGGCTCCCATGCATGTATACATGTGCTGCCAACATATATACACCCTTGTGGGGTCCACTAGGTGTCATCTAGGGTTCTAGGATCCAAACCAAGGGTTAGCAACCTTCACACATCAAGTTTATTATAAGGGTTTAGTTGATTTTATTTCATCACATAAAATCAAGAAGATGCAACTCATAAGTTGTTTAATATGCAAATGCTCAAACATGCTAGCTTGGGATATATTTGTGCAACTACAAGGGTGGTTTTCTAGTATGCACACTCACCATGCTTTTGTTTTGTTAGAAAAAAAATTTAAGTTCCGATTTTTGGTTATTGGAAAAACCTAGGTTGTTACACTCATTCATGAAAGTTGCCTCCACCTATGGGATGAACGGTACCTCTACTGAGTTTGCTCTGATGGACTACTCCGGAGGTGTGTTCCGGCCGAGGAAGCAACCAGGATCATTGAAAGATGCCACTCATCACCGTATGGATGACATTATGGGGCTTTTCGCACTAATGCTAAGATCTGGCAAAGTGGATTTTTCTAGCCAACCATGTACGATGACACCAAAGAATTCATATGAAGGTGCATCCCGTGTCAGAAACATGGGAGTATTAATGCAAGAGACGCCATGCCACTCACCACCAACCTCTAGTTAGAACTCTTTGATGTTTGGGGAATCAACTACATGGGACCATTTCCAAAATCCCGGCAGTGTGAATATATCCTGGTAGCAGTCGACTATGTCTCAAATTGGGTTGAAGCTTTACCATGTCGAGCTACAGATTCCAATAACGCTAAGAGAATGTTTTCTGAGACTTATCTTTCTACGCTTTGGAGTTCCACACATGGTAATTAGTGACGGTGGTCCTCACTTCATTGATAGGAAGTTCCGACGCTTCTTATCCGATCATGGGGTCTGTCATAACATCACGACACCATATCATCCTCAAACTAGCGAACAAGCAGAAACGTCAAACAAGCAAATCAAGAACATTCTGTAGAAGACTGTTAATGAGATGGGGACAACATGGAAGGATAAGTTATACAGAGCACTATGGGCTTATAGAACAGCCTACAAAACACCTCTTGGAATGTCACCATACCAAGTCATCTATGGGAAGACATGTCACTTACCTGTCGAGTTTGAATTCAAAGCACATTGGGCCATAAAAAGGTGGAACATGGACTTTGAAGCAGCCGGGAAGAAAAGAAAAATGCAACTCTCTGAGCTAGAGGAATGGTGAGAAAAGGCATATCATAATGCAAAACTCTACAAAGAGGACGAAAAGGTGGCACGACAAAAGATTGAAAAAGAAGGAATTCAAACTAGGTGACAAGGTGTTGCTTTTCAACTCTAGGGTGAAGTTGTTCGGACATGGGAAACTACGAAGCAAATGGGAAGGACCTTACATGGTAATTAGCACATCGTCTCATGGAGCGGTCACACTTCAAAATGATGAATGTACACTTTTCAAGATAAATTGTCAGCGTTTAAAAGTTTTCCATGACACACGATTGCTAGAAGAAGAATTGGATATAATTAACTTTATAGAATTCAAATAACATTTTCAATCAACTCTTCTTTACTCTGTGAAAAAACCATGTTTACCTGCTAAAGTATATTGCCAGGATTTCTCTAGTCTTTTGTTGGTGCTTGTCTCCACATGTTGCTTATGTAGGGTAACAAAATTCAAGTGTGGGGGAGGCAACCCTCCCAAACAAAGCACGTCATCGACAAACAATGAAAGAACCATGAGAAAGGTAGGTTGTCCTGTCTTGGGTATACTAGCCTTGCACTTTGTCCTTGGCTAGGTTTACCATCAACCAGCTTGTGGGAGAGGCACCCCATATATCCAGCTAAGTATTTCTCTTCATTTGTTTTATTTAGTTCACTTTATAAAAATGAAAACAAAATAAAAAAGAGTGTGTCTAGTTTGCTTTAATTTCTTTTAAGAGCTAAATAAATAAAAAGGGGACTCTAAAGATAATCTCTTATAATGTAAATGATGAATAGTTGCTCTGTTGTAATTTCTTTCAAGTACCTAGTTTTCAGCCTTGAATTCTCCCGAGTTTTGGATAAAATTGTTTTGATATAAGGATTTACTCTGAACTTGAAACTCATGGGTAGCATATGTCTGATTTAAGTCTAGGTAATTGACGGATATGATATGAGAAGGTCTGAGCTACTGTTTATCTTGTTCCAAGTCACACTAAAGTTCTGGAGATTTACTTTTTGAAAAACATAAAAATGCTTCATGGTGAGTTCCTGTATGACAAAGCTTAAATTCCCACCAGAGCCATACATGTTATTTAGGCTAGAAAAACTTCCATATATATGCTGCTTATTTTGCATTGAGTTTTGTCAAGCTTTATTGACCCTTATGAGAGATTTGTCATGCTCTTAAAATCAAGATCACGTACACACCACCCACATATGCACTACTCCTACACTGAAAGTAGGCGCAAAAATATGCCTTCCATCTAGATCCACTAAAAAATATTTTACTCGTACACTAGGAGTGAACATAAATATATGCTTGTTAGGTTTTCATCCACCAAATAAATGCTCCAAGTTCTTGTTGACATCTCTCTCAAAGTTCTATTGCAGAAAAGAGACATGGGGCTATGAAAAAGTTATTCATAAAAAAAAGAAAAAAAAGAAAAAAAAGAGTTGAGAAAAATGGACAAGTGTATGAGATAATTAAAACAATGGGTACTTAGATACTCAAATCTCAATGTCGCTCGGTCGGACGCCTTTTCGACTGATTTTGATTTTGTGAATCATATCGAGCATAAGGCCGAACAGATTGTTGGGTTCTACAGGGACAAGGAGCACAAAGGGAGATGCCAGAGCTTAGGTGGAAAAGGGCGTCTGAATCGTGTTTTCGACACAATGGGCCTTTGCTATGCTAACCGTGATGGCCCTTTGACAAGTCTTCTGGTCGAAGACGCTGCCCCGCGCGGTCGTGGGACTCATGGACAAAGAGGTAGAGGGAGGAAGGCGACGGCGGGGTGTGGAGCGGATACCGTGGCCCTGGAGTCACGCAAGCGCAAACGCAGTGGCTGGGGCCGGGGCCTCGTCAAACCTGCCGATATTCGAATTGGAAGGGAGATCGCTGGCAAGGTGGGCAACAACAAGAAATTTGTGATCAGACCGACTCGCCATTTTGGCCAAGTGTGGACCGAAATGGTAGTTTTATCTTCTTTTCTTTGAATTTTGTTTTGCTTGGTGTTTTTGCCCCTAAGCCTTCTTGCGTTTGACCTCGCGTTTTGACATTTTGTTGTCCTTTGTGCTGCAGGCTTCCAGTAGCTTTGATGGAATGGGCAGCAAGGGGAAAGTTGCTGACTAATCCAACGTGTTTGGTGTGGCCGACACCATGTCGGTCGGTGATGTTTTCATCAGGAAACAAATGAAGACCTCCCGCAAATATGCTGACCTGCCAAAGGATACCAGGTCAAAGAGGGTGAAGGTGTCCTCCACCGAGGAGCCCGCGCCTGCTCACCCTTCTTCTACCCCTACAACGTCTCCTGATGCTTCGCTGTCTCAATTGCAGGGTAAGTCTAGATTCTATGCGGAGTCTATTCGATTAATCGACAGCCTGGTCCGTGGGTAGCTGTTCGGTCATGGGGAGATGTGGCTAAGTTCTTGGCCTGAAGACTATAGCGAGATGCGGGTCTATTTGGGGTCAAGTTCTTCCAGCGAAATGAGTGTCACGAAGGAGGAAACTTATGGTATTGCTCGTTCTTTAGGGGCTGCTTCGAGCTCACGGGTGATTGTGAACATCGACCATAGCACCATTGGTCTGTTGCCTGACAAGGCTGCGTGGAATTCGCCGATGCCTGCGCAGGTTCGTTTGTTGCCCTGGAGGTGGAGAGGGAACCTCTTGAAGGTGACGGATTCGTCTCTTACCGAGCGGATAAATTTTCATTCAGTCAGCGTGAGAATCTATTCTCCTTTTTGCTCACCAGCGTCGTGTCCTTTCTCTTGAAGTTTAGTTAGTGTTTGACTCTTCGCTTGTCATAGGCCATGCTCCTGGCTCGGGGGCTTCGTCAGCAGGGGCATGCCATTCGCCAGAACCTTGAGAAGGAAATGGTGAATAGGGCTAATAGGATCCAGGCCCTCGAGCAAGAGCTGGAGGCTGCTAAGAAGCAGGCGGAAGAAGCTGAGAGCACTCATAAGGTGGGCGAGGAGCAAATCGAGATGGTGCATGCGGAGTTCGACGAGTACCACCGATAGAGACGCAATGAACGCAAGAAAGTCAACGCTAATGCCCAAAGGGTGGCGAATGTCTACAAGGAGCTGATTCAAAGTGTTGGTGAAGAGATGGAGATGCCTCGCGACGCGCCTACTATCGATTTCATGGACTGGCTGGTGAATGAGCTGGTCACTTTGAGTGACCACATGGCCATCGGGCGAGAGTACGCTTCGATGATTTCGCTTCGCTTTCGCTCAAGCCCTGACGGATTGCGGGTGTGACCATATCAACCAGGTCAAAATCAAGGATCCCCAGTCCTATTGGAATGCTCCCGAGCGTGCCCATGATGCCGTGAAGAGGTTTTTAGATAGGTTCTGGCGCCCTGGCAGAAGGGATCTCACTCTTCTTAGGGCTGCCATGACCCTCAGCAAGGTAAGCCTTTTTCTAAAAATGTTGGGTTTTCGCTATGTTTGGCGGAAAGTGTTCTTATGCTTTATGACTCGCTCTGCAGACCACTAAAGAGTGCGCCTCTATCAAGGGGAAGGTGAAAAGTTTCGTCGCTGCTCAAAATGCAAGGGAGGGTGCGGCCGGGAGTGGCTCGAGAAACGCGGACTATGACGCCCCCAACCAGGGCCTAGACGAGACAGCCACCGCACGGTTATAAAAATTAGTTTATAACCCTGCAAGGCATATAATAAACATAGACGAGAAGTGGATAAAAACCATTCTTCTTTATTGATTAGTATTTTTGATATATTTTACATGATTAAAAGTACAAGTATTCAAACTACTAGCTATTGCTATAGCTACAACTAGTCATTCCCCTTCTCGCCTAGTTTAGTCCATAGTCATAAGCCGCAAAAAACATAGTTACCAGCAAGAGTGAGTATGATAAATCATGCTCAGCAAACATGTACATGGTATTAATAAAACCAACAAAATACACGGAAGCAAGAAATATTCATGGAGTTAAGAAATATTCAACACATCATACAAGCAACATTTTGAAAACAACCAATAGTTTAAACTGGTGCCACACATGACCGCAAGCTTTCTATCGGGTTCATAAACCTGGGGTCCCTCATGGACCGGCTTCCCAACAAAGGCTCGGCCTAGCAGGAAACGTTGCAAACAACGTGCAGCTCATGGGCTGGCCCAAACTCCTAAACGACATGCCAGAAGGACAATCCAATCTCCGACCAGAAGGCCTGGCCGAGGAGGAACGATGCCCGCTTCCGACTCCGGCCCGCCTCTCCGACCGAAAGGCCTCGCAAAGGAGGAACAACGCTCGCTTCTAACACTGGCCCACCTCTGGACGGCCTCTCCAACCGGAGGGCCTGGCCAAACACCACTTTCTGACTCCAACCCGCGTCTCCAACCGGGGATGCGCTGAACCCCTGCTTACAGCTCTTCTTCGACTGGCGCAATCAGAGCCGACTAGGACCAACCGACCAGGGATGCCCGCTCGGTAAGGACCAGGGAATGGACGTAAAAAGTAAAACAGGGCACCCAAGTCAACCGCAATACCGAGGAACATACCCTATACACCTGCAGGATAGTACCCTACGACCTTCCTGGCATAACAGAACCCAAGCAATGTTGTAGGCACCGACATTTTCCCTATAGTGTTGTGGGTGCCATCAACTCCCATACCAGACAAACACGGTAAGGCTCCTCCCACATGCCTCTGGGCATCAACAGTGTTGTGGGTGCCGGCATTTACCATACCAGGCGAACATGGTAAAACCCCCTGCATGCCTCTCGGCATCAACAGTATGGCAAGCACCGACGTCTGCCATACCAAAAGGAGACGACGCAACCTCCCACGTGCATCTGACATTAAATAGTATTGTGGGCACCTACCATCATCTTGTACCCACCGGCGTGGGCAACAAGACTTAGTAGCATACGTACTCTCTCCCTCTCACTTGTAAGGTCATCCCCTTCATCTATAAAAGGGGATGCGCTCTCTCCCAATAGATAGATCGATCAAGTTCACTAGCACACAGCAGAACCACTAGGTTCAAACCTTGAGCACACGCTCAAACACATAGCACATAGCGGAGCTCCCATCACTGTTGGCCCCTCAGACCAGAGTCCGACCGGACCTCTTGTACTCCCCATCTTTCTCCTTCTCGTTTGTAACCCCACTGCAAACTTCGAGCACCTGGGCTCAGGAATAAAGTCACCGAATGACTCAAACTGGACGTAGGGCACATTGCCTATACCAGTATAAACCCCGTGTTATTGAGTGCTAGGCCACATCCGATCACAACATACAACAAAACTACAAATATTTACGTGTTGGTCACTTTCTGCACCAACAGTTGGCGCCATCCGTGGGGAAGACACTATATGTTCATACTTTTTGGTCATCTGATGGCCTACTTTTCCACCACCTTTGCCATGGCGGGCTCAAGCGATACGACTCGCTTTAGCTCACTGGAGTTTCCTGCACTCCCACCTATTGGGATGCGGATTCCACCTGTCTTTGAGCCATCCTAGGCCTTTGTCTTCGGAAGCCTAGACTTCATCACCGACCGGCTCGGCGTACTACACCTCCATGAGGAGGCAACCATCCCGGTGCCCGTCGGAGGGGCGCCCTCCGTCGGCTCTGGGACACCCAACGACTTCAACGACGAGGCGCCTGCGCTTCATTCTGAGCAAACGCTCTGCTCAAACCCCGCTGTGAGTAATGTACATACTGTTATATACTCACTATTTGCTATCTTCCGCCAATTATCTAGAGGGACCCCGTTGTCCCTGCCGTGACCGCCATGCGACCGGTTCCCCTATGGCCTCACGTCCCCCATGGATGCGTACGCCTAGGGGCTCCGAAGGATGCCGGCATCGCCCCCTCTCACGTCCGAATTCGTGGGGATGGTGAGCTATCCTCCCACCTATTTCCTCAACCTCATGGATGATGATGTTGAGAATGACGGCTCCAGCATCAGCGACGTGGCACCTAGCCACTGTCTATCTTGAGAGTGCGCGATGGCGAACGCTCTGGGATAGCCACCAGTGGAAGCAAAGTCCTTGCAGACTCACACCCCTCCGGACCCTCATGCGGGGACCCTCGTGCTCACACGAGAGCACGGTGAGGAGCTACGACAACGGCGGCAAAACCAGCCACCACCTACGCGGGCGCGCTCGGCGCACCACACTATGCCCCATGCGCATAAACCAGCGAGCGGTGCCCGGGGTCACGCCCACCAGGTCCAGCGCAACATCATGGACGGGGGGAAAGATCCTCCACAGTTCGCTCGGGCTGACCAGAACATCGCCACTGCTGCAATGCTTTTGCGCGGCCTTCCTGAGCCGAACGACCCCTAGGAACAGGCGATCCATGGGAACCTCCGGGCACTGGTGGAAACCGCCGCCGTTCAATAGGCAGAGAGCTCCGCATCACGACATCGACTCGCGGCCTCTCTCCCCACTAGGGGAGTGGGGACGCACCAGACAAATCGCTCCACCCGCTCTCCGCTACAGCCGCCGAGCGCAGCACAGGAGGCCGCATCTGCTCCTTGGCTTGACCTGGCGCCCATTCTGCACCGACCGCTTGTACGTGAGTGGCTCGGGCCGAACCAAGGCGCTCATAGTGTCATCAGCAACTGGCGTCGGTCCCGGCATGATGATGGCATCCACGAGCGGTAGTGATGGTAGGCGACACAAACCCCGGTTGGACCATTGCGAGGAGTGGTGAAACGCACCCCAGGCGTGGTCGCCGGCCAGACGACCGGAGTCCCAGCACCGGATGGCCCGGGATCATGGGCCTTTGCTCGACGCATCCAGAGAGTGCCGCTCCCGCAACGCTTCAATGGAGGCTGAGGAAAAGGTAAGGCCAAGCATGAGGATCAGGACAAGGGCCCCTCCACACAGAGGGGCAAAAAGAACAAAAAAGATCATCGCCGACCGGGCAACTTCACGTTGGTCACCACAGCTGTTTACACCAGAATTTGGAAGAAGAGTTGCATGGATTTGGAAGCTCCCGAAAATCATGTCATCAAGGAATCAGTTGCGTGGAGATCAGAGCTAGTTGATTCGGACGCAGCACTAGAATCAGCTTTCTTCAGATAGCGCCAGCAGATAATGACAGAGGCAACGATCGGCGCTGGGACGAAACATGTTGGACTCTATAGAAAGGGAAATATTAGAGTCGAAGTTATCTTAAATTAGGAATGTTTTCATTATGCCAAAGATTGTATTGAGTCATCCTCGAGTAAGGTTCGTTTTTAGGCTCCGGGTATAAATACCAAACCCCGGCTATTGTAAAAAACAACGAATCAATCAAATACAAGTCAATTACTTTTTTTGGCTCCGGCCACCCCTTAGGAGTAGGAGTAGAGTAGATCTTGATGAGTTCTTCAGCGAGTACGGCTGCATCGATCTGGTCGACCTCCACTGCTTGTCTATAAGTACCTCATGGTTTATACCTCTGTTCGTATGGCTGCATCGATCCGATCGACCCCCACTGTGACTCTGGTATAGGCTAGTTATCGACTCTTGTCTAATTCATGTATGGCCTGTGTGATTCTGCCTCACACCCCACTGCTTGAATTAGATCAAGGTCAAGTTATCGGCTCTACCTTAGCATGGCAGTCTTTGGTAGATTCATTAAGTTACCGATATTGCTTATTGCTTTCATTGTTTATCTAATTACAACAATATCACTCTGCCCGATTCAGATTAATCCGGATCGGCCTTATATCTTGTTTAACTCATCGTTTGCTAATCTAAAATTGATCTAATCTACATGTTAAGCGATGAGTTATGTTTTATCGGCTGTTTTGCGTCAATCTTAATCGTGCATAGTGTGCGGTTAAGGCATGTCCGATCTTGAGTAGATCTATTAGTTAATGAAAACTGTTCCATGGCCTGTGGGATTCTGCCTCTCACCCCACTTGGCACCATGGAGTGGGGATCATTAGTTGGTAGACCCGTTCCTGAGAAGGCATGACCTTAACTGTGCGCTATGCCTAAATTGGCTATTTAGCCGATATCGAATGCTTCCACGAACAATTCACATTACGAGATCATTGAAGTAGAGATAAGTTGAAAGATATGTTAGCCCCATGATCTTGTTATTGTATTACGGCCTGCATGATTCTGCCTCATGCCCCACTAATATTAGTAATGAGTTAGGGTCGTCGAGTCTATTGTTGTTTCTGCGGCCTACATGATTCTGCCTCATGCCCCACTGATCATGGCGATAGATGAGATCTAACATGTTCATTAGATTTATCTTTATTAAATGGTCAAGTGATGTTGAATTGTGTCTTTATATAAAAAGGAGTTCGGTTACTTACGATCATTGGCTCAGTATAAACCAATCATCATTGATATCTTATTGCCATTGATTAACATTTGCTTAAATAATATTTATCCTGAATGATAACCGATTCTTCTTATACAACCCCATGAGCTTTAATCGATTTATTCTTATGAATATGCTAGAATCGACTATTTAGTCGATCTCCTCTCATATCGGCTCTCAGAGCCACACATTCGGGACTGTCTGGCAACACCGGCACGTTCCGCCCTTAATTATTGATGAGCTCTATCCTTGTCAATTGTAGGGTCAAATTGACTGGCACGTCTTGAGAGGATTGCGTAGGATCGACCACCCTTGCGCTAAAGCTAGGCGGATCTGCTCCATCGAGCGGACCCTTCCGGCTTGCTGCGTGTGTCCTCAGCACGGAGACAAAAATTATGTGTTGACACACATTTCTGGCACGCCCGGTGGGACCCCACAATTGTCATGGCGGTTCACGACAACGACAACATCCTTATGGTACATTATAAAGACCTATCTGATGAAGATAAAGATACCATTAGCAAAGCTACAGAAGAATTTTAGAAGAAGTGTTTGTTGTCCTACACCAAAACACGTGACATCACAATTATTCAGAAATTTCCACTACCAAGAGTTCTACTACACGGGCAGACAGATACAGTCGAAGCTAAAGACAGACGTTTCTTTACGGAAATCATAGACAAATCTGTTCGTGATGCCATATCAAGCCACAATGAAGCTTTCGTTGACACATTTCACAACACCATGAAAGAGGCGATTCATGGAATTCCAGTTGGTCAGGTTGGATTGACTTGTTACAACATTCCAGATTCGTTGACTCAAGGAACTAATCAAGTCGGTACCAGCCATCAAGAAGCAGCACCTGCTGGTAATAGTGATGTCCAGGCACTTCAAGGATCGTTTGAACAAACTTCGGGTACTACCATGAATCAAATATAGTACAATCCTAGATCATCAATACAGCATGTGCAACAGCCGGTGGGGCAAAGTTAGAACCAGATGATCAATTTTGGCACATCAGGCCACATACCGTCGTTGGCTCAAAAAAAGCACCATCAATTCAAAGGATCCGTAGAGATATAGATCCTTATGTCTATAATCAGAGACTTCAAGCAGCAAGCCAGCAAAGGACCCAACAGATTGAGATTCCACAAGGCTATCATTATGTCACAGATTATAACACCCTCCACATTATGCCAAATCTAGGATATCAAGGCACGCGGGATTTCAATCCATAGATGGGTCAGCAAGTACCGAGAAATCCAACTCCGTAAGCTGACGAGTTGCTGCTCAAGGTGACCGAGATGATGAAGAATCAGTTTGGTCTGAAGCCAAAAGGGCTGACCTTTTCGTACAAATGCCCATATCCAGAATGGTATGATTTGGTTGCTCTTCCTATGAATTACAGGCTCCCAGAGTTCGCCAAGTTCACTGGTCAAGACAGTACAAGCACAATAGAATATGTCAGTCGATATCTTACATAATTGGGCGAAGCATCAGTTGAGGATGCCCATCGAGTTCGTTTCTTTTCCTTATCCCTGCCAGGGCTAGCCTTCACTTGGTTTTCGTCATTGCTAGTCAACTCTATTGCCAATTGGGCTGACCTAGAGAAGAAGTTTCATACATATTTTTACACTAGGACTGGAGAAAAGAAGATAACCGATTTGACAACCATGAGACAGAGGACTAATGAATCGGGCACTGAGTTTCTTCAGAGATTCCAAGAGACTAGGAATTTGTGCTTCTCATTGAGCTTGGCCGATGATCAGCTAGCTGCTTTAGCTGTCCAAGGAATGCTGCCAATGTGGAAAGAAAAACTGCTAGGACAAGAGTTTGACAACTTGGGACAATTGGCTCAATGGGTAATAGCACTCAATAGCCAATTCCAGAGTATGCGTAGAGATACCCGATTCCAGAAGAGCACCACAGTAGCCGAAGCTTATGATCCATACTCAATTGATGACGGCTGTGAAGATGAAGAAGAAGAGGTTGCTGCAGCTGAATGGAATTGGGGTAAGAAGATAGTGATGGTACCCAATCCTTGGGGAAGAGGAATCGAGGAGAGTTATGACTTCAACATCACAAAATCGGACAAGCTCTTTGACTTCTTACTTGAGAAGGGCCAAAAATCAAATTGCCGGACAATCATGTTATGTTGCCCCCTGAACAGTTGAAGAATAAGAAGTTCTATAAGTTCCATAATGCTACTTCTCATTCTACTAATGAGTGCAGAATTTTTCGGTAACATATACAGAAGGCTATTCAGCAAGGGAGACTCAAGTTCGATACACCTCGAAAGATGAAGGTTGATGATAATCCTTTCCTAGGAGATCAAAATATGGTTGATGTTGGGCTATTCAAAGGAAAAACTAAGGTCCTAATATCAACCAAATCAAGAGAAGCTGGAACAGTTGATCCCAAGATGCAGATATCGGCTGATGAATACAGAGAGATTAGAGAACGTCGTGATTAGCAGAGGAGACAATATGAGCAGGGGGAAACGTCACAGGATGGAGCGACGAAGCCGCGAGTCACATCTCGGATCTTGTTGAATAAGTGGTGGCGGCAGAAGGAAAAAGATTATCAATGATGGTTAGAGGATCAAGAATACCAGTGTAAACTAGAAGAAGAGAGGTATGAAAGGAAGCAAGCCGAATCGCACTGGAATTGTCCTTTCTTTAGATACTGCTGGAACGAAGGTTTGAAATTGCCTACCAAACATAACTGTCCAGAATGCAGCAATCAATATTAGGAGTTTAGGCAATCTCAAATCAACCGCCGGTCTATCCATGTTCAGGATGCATATCATCATAATAACATGGATCAACGCTTAAAAAATAAAAGTATTCATGATCAGCTGGGAAAAAGAGTTGTTGACCAAGACTGGGTTGATCATGAAGAAGGAAGCAACCAGAGGGAACATGTTTGGTAGGAAGGCCAATGGTGCCCCAGAGGTTTAACAAGAAGCTAGAAGAGAAGGGTGCAACGCCTAAGGAATAAGGAGATGGAACAGGCTCAGGCATCCAATAAAACTCAAGTATGGCGTGCCAAGCGAATAGCCAATAGAAAGCAACCATCGGCTAATATTGAAATGGTTTTTCTATTGCCATCAAAATTCAGAGTCAATGGTGAAAGTACACAGTCGATCCAAGCAGTCGGCTTTGAAAATTTGTTTTAATGGATAATCCAATAGATGGTACAGATGGTAAACTAGGACACGGCTTCACGTCAGTTGATGAATTGGAAGAAGTGGATATTGGTTCTGGAGACAGACCTAGGCCGACATACGTAAGGGCTAAATTGGATCCGGAGTATAAGCAGGAATTAATTAATTTATTGAAAGAATTTAAAGACTGCTTTGCTTGGGAATACTACGAGATGCCTGGTTTAGACCAGTCAATTGTTGAACATCGATTGCCAATCAAACCTAGATATCGGCCATTCAAGCAAGCTCCAAGGAGATTCAATCCAAACGTGCTTAATGATATTAAAAAGAGATTGAAAGGCTATTGGAGGCGAAGTTCATCCAACCATGTTGATATGCGGAGTGGATATCGAATGTTGTCCCTGTATACAAGAAGAATGGAAAATTAAGGGTTTGCATTGATTTCAGGGATCTAAACAAAGCCACACCCATGGATGGTTATCCAATGCCGATAGCCGATATGTTAGTAGATGCAGCAGTCGGGCACAAGGTTATTAGCTTCATGGACGGCAATGCAGGGTATAACCAAATTTTCATGGCTGAAGAGGACATAGCGAAGACCGCTTTTAGATGCCCTGGCGCAATCGGCTTGTTCGAGTGGGTCGTGATGACCTTCGGTCTGAAGAATGCTGGTGCCACTTATCAAAGAGCAATGAATTATATTTTTCATAAGTTGATCGGCAGGATTGTTGAAATCTACATTGATGACGTGATGATAAAATCAAAAGGATACAAAGAGCATCTAGCTAATTTGTGGGAGACTCTGGAATGCACGAGAAAACATGGTCTAAAGATGAATCCTAATAAGTGTGCCTTTAGGGTATCAGCTGGGCAATTCTTGGGTTTTATGGTCCATGAGAGAGGGATTGAGGTCGGTCAGAAGAGCATGAAAGCAATTGATGATGCGATACCCCTGACTACTAAGATAGAGTTGCAATCTTTGCTTGGCAAGATTAATTTCATCAGAAGGTTTATTTCAAATTTGTCAGAAAGGGTTCTTCCATTTTCTCCCTTGTTGAAATTAAAGGACGATCAAGAATTCAGATGGGGTGACATACAATAGAAGGCGTTTGAAGAAATAAAAGAGTATATGAAGCGTCCACCCGTGCTAGTTCCTCCTCAGCAGGGTAAGCCTTACAAGCTGTACATATCGGCCGATGACAAAACAATTGGATCGGCCCTGATACAAGAGTTTGAAGGAAAGGAGCGAGTGGTTTTCTATCTAAGCAGGAGACTTCTAGATCCAGAAACAAGATATTCTCCCACCAAAATGTTATGCTTGTGCTTATATTTCTCTTGCACCAAGTTGAGACATTACTTATTGTCGGCCGAATGTACGGTTGTTTCCATGGCTGACGTAATCAAGCACATGTTATCGATGCCAATACTAAATGGGAGAGTGGGAAAATGGATTCTCGCGTTATCAGAGTTTGACTTGAGGTACGAATCGACTAAAGTAGTAAAAGGGCAGGTAATAGCCAATTTTGTCACCCAGCATCGTAAACCAAGCATGAATTATGTAGAGCCGGTACCTTGGACGTTATTCTTCGATGGATCATCTTGCAAGCAAGGTGATGGCATTGGTATTGTTATTATTTTGCCTCGAGGGGCAAATTTTGAGTTTGCCTTTCCAACCAAACTAATGGTTACCAACAATCAAGCAGAATATGAGGTTGTTCTGAGAGGGATTCAACTTCTTCATGAGGTAAAGGCCGAAGCAATTGAAATATTTGGAGACTCGCTGTTAATTATTAATCAGTTGATTGGCCTATATGAGTGTAAAGAAGATAGTTTGAGAAGATATTATGATGAGTGCCAGAGGTTGCTCAAAGAGTTTCCTCATGTCTCATTTCAACACATTTCGTGGGCACAAAATCAAGAAGCTAACCGTTTGGCTCAAAGTGCATCAGGTGATCGAGTAATTCAAGAAGTCTTGAGCAATGAAACCTTGGATAATGATTGGAGAGTTGATATAGTCGACTACCTTAGAAATCCATCACGAAAAGTTACCAGAAAGCTAAGGTATAAATCGACTAAATACGTTTTGCTGGATGATCAGCTGTATTACAAAACAATCGATGGGTCTTACTCAAATGCCTAAATCAAGAAGAGGCCAAGGTGTTGATGGGTGAAGTGCATGAAGGGATATGTGGAGCTCATCAATCGGCTTACAAGATGAAGTGGATTATCCACATAACTGGATATTTCTAGCTAACAATATTAGAAGATTGTTTTGAATATTACAAGGGATGCCAAGACTGTTAACGTTTTGGTAATATCCAGAAGTCGCCTGCATCAACCATGAACCCAATAATCAAGCCATGGCTGTTTCAGGGCTGGGAAATTGATTTAATTGGCCAGATCTTTCCACCCTTAAGCAAAGGACATGAGTTCATATTGGTAGCAATAGATTACTTCACCAAGTGAGTTGAAGCAGTCCCCTTGAAAACGGTAACTTCAAAAAACATGGTTGATTTTGTTAAGGAGCATGTTGTGTATCATTTTGGTTTCCTCAAACCATCACTACCGATCAAGGGACCATGTTCACATCAGAGGAATTCAGAGATTTTGCTGCCAGTATGGGGATCAAGCTGCTAAATTCGTCTCCTTACTATGCTCAGGCTAATGGTCAGGTAGAGGCGTCCAATCAGATTATGATTAAGCTGATCAAGAAGAAAATTGAGGAACAGTCCAGGAAGTGGCATTCGACGCTTAATGAGGCACTATGGGCATACAGGATGGCCTGTCATGGATCAATTAAAAAATCACCTTATGAGCTTGTGTATGGCCATAATGCAGTCCTTCCTTGGGAAGTTCAAACCGGATCAAGGCATGTTATGCTACAGAATGATTTGACTGCCGAAGTCTACAAAAATCTTATGATGGACGACTTAGAAGACTTAAGTTGCCTTCGGCTACGCGCTCTCGAAAATATTGAAGCTTATAAACTGAGGGTCGCAAAATACTACAATAAAAGGGTCAAGAATAAGCAATTTTTTGAAGGAGATTTGGTGTGGAAAGTGAGATTGCCGATCGGGTCAAAGGACAGTAAGTTCGGCAAATGGTCACCCAATTGGGAAGGGCCTTATCGGATCAAATGTTGTACGCCCGGTAATGCTTATATTTTGGAAACACTAGGAGGAGAAGAAGAGTTCGACCGAGCAATCAATGGGAAATATCTAAAGAAATATTATCCCAGCATTTGGATTAACACTTAAGTAGCTGATTTGTTTGGTCAACAGCTCTAATAGCCGATATCAGAAAGGTATCGCCTCTAGTACAAAAAATGAATCTAAAGGAACAGAAGCCGGTATGATGCGTATTGCCTATAGGGGGAAAGCAAACATGGATGAAGTGATACGTATAATATGAAATACAAGACAAAGGAAAATCATTCAAGACGAGGGAATTGTTTGCTAAAAATCACCTATTACAAGCTACGGGCCGGAAAACAATTTTCTCACTACATCATCGGCCAAAGTATTGAAAGCTACAGAGTTAGCGGCACTAAAGAATTCCTCAATCAAACGCTCATGATCCTCGGGAGGCACTGCATCTGGGAAACCATGAGGAAGAAGCCAAAGATTGTGACCAGAGCGAGCTTGTGCAGTAGCCAACGCTGTGGTAGCACCATGACGAACGCCATGGAGAGCGACCTCCCTGATGCAGTTTGCAATGTCATGCAAACGGACTACCGGAATAACACCCCTGGCATTGACAAATCCCGCCACGTGATCTGCGGCTGATCGAAGGCTTTCCAACTGAGCAGTTAGATCTGAAAATTCAAAGAAAGGGTTGATCAGAAGATCTCAAAGGCAAAGTTAAGAAAAAGCGAAGGAGATTGTGGTAGCCATCTTACCTATGATTCTGGCTTTAGCCCTGGCCAACCATTCCCTTAGATCGGCCTCGGAGGACGATCGGATTTGAATCATGGCCAGAGCCGACTCCGTGAGGGACAGACAGTTGGTTAAACTTTGATCAGTCCAATCAATGGAAGTGATTAGATCGTCATTATCGATCTGCCTCCTTAGACAATTGGGAAGCTGGCAACGAATCAGTGTTGAAGATGATCTCGAAGATTGAACCAAGTCGACCCTGTGCTCCGGGGTGGTGGAGACATCCCAAGTGGCACCTTCCCGGCGATGAAGACGCTGGCACGATGATGCGGACCCGTTAAGAACTTCCTCAGTAGGCCTCTTGATATTCTCCATGATCTCAAACCTATAGAAAAGCAGGGACTATGCTAAAGACGCAGAAGGTTTGAGATGAGACGGGTAGTTTTCTGAACCCCAGCCGTGGCCCGCATATATATAGCCCAGGGAGGCAAGGAGATGGATTTCACTGAGGGTATGAAAACTAAAAACAAATATGGAAACGGATCGGCACTCCAGAATTTCAGGGGAAATATAACAAAGAGATAACAGATTCAGACTTATTGCTTCCCCAGATTATGAAACGTCGTGGGATGGATACGAAGAATTCACATTAACCAGAAATCAACCCACCAAGACTTCTTTGGATTGAAGGGAGTCTGGGTCCCCACAAGGCCGAAGGTCATCATGAACTAGGTCACATCGGCCAGATAATGGAATTATACTAGGAGAAAGGGAAAGGCCGCCCACTTGGCATACGCCTAATTAGTTTCTCGGTGATCGGGAACTGTGGGAAAGAAGCCTGTGGCTCTCCCAGCGAGCGGTTGATGAAGCAAACAAGGGGAAGGTGTCCACACATTTTAGCCCTTACAAACACTAGAACAACTTTGCGAGCATGGAGAGAAGACTCAGGTGGTATCACAAAACTTCTTCTAGCCGCAATAGCTGGTCCTCTTGCTCGACAAGGCGCTAGAATGAGCGACACAATCACCCTATACACAAGAATTCTTCTAGCCACTCAAGATCTTCATAGCAAAAATATGGACCATGGAGGGTCCGGTGAAGTTAGAGTTCGAGAGGGCAGGTGGAAGAGAAACATAGCTGAATCGTTAAGCTAGTCTCACGGGGGATAGGCATTTTATAGCCAGTTTAGAAGGATGAATCCAAGTGCCCCCGTGAAGTAATGATGCTCTCGTAAAAGTTGTGCATGGGCTCATGAGCTGACATAGGCAGCGACAAACAGTAGACCCCAGATCAAGATTCTCTACCCGTGACTGCAGACCCATCGAAGATGAAGACATGATAATTTTGGAATAAAATTACTTTTATTTCAAAATTTGGGGGCATGTGTTTACACCAGAATTTGGAAGAAGAGTTGCAAGGATTTGGAAGCTCCCGAAAATCATGTCATCAAGGAATCCGATGCGTGGAGATCGGAGCTAGTTGATTCGGACGTAGCACTAGAATTGGCTTTCTTCAGATAGCGCTAGCAGATAACGACAGAGGCGACGATCGGTTCCGAAAACATGCTAGACTCTACAGAAAGGGAAAGATTAGAGTCTAAGTTATCTTAAATTAGGAATGTTTTCATTATGCCAAAGATTGTATTAAGTCGTACTCGAGTAGGGTTTATTTTTAGGCTCCGGGTATAAATACCAAACCCCGACTATTGTAAAAAACAACGAATCAATCAAATACAAGTCAATTACTTTTTTCAGCTCCGGCCACCCCTTAGGAGTAGGAGTAGAGTAGATCTCGATGAGTTCTTCAGCGAGTACGACTGCATCGATCCGGTCGACCTCCACTGCTTGTCTGTAAGTACCGTCATGGTTTATACCTCTGTTCATATGGCTGCATCGATCTGGTCGACCCCCACTGCGACTCTGGTATAGGCTAGTTATCAACTCTTGTCTAATTCAAGTATGGCCTGTGTGATTCTGCCTCACACCCCACTGCTTGAATTAGATCAAGGTCAAGTTATCGGCTCTACCTTAGCTTGTCAGTCTTTGGTAGATTCATTAAGTTACAGATATTGCTTATTGCTTTCATTGTTTATGTAATTACAGCAATATCACTCTGCCCAATTGAGATTGATCTGGATCGGCCTTATATCTTGTTTAACTCATCGTTTGCTAATCTAAAATTGATCTAATCTACATCTTAAGTGATGAGTTATGTTTTTATCGGCTGTTTTGCGTCAATCTTAATCGTGCATAGCGTGCGGTTAAGGCATGTCCAATCTTGAGTAGATCTATTAGTTAATAAAACCGTTCCATGGCCCGCCTTCATGACCTATGGGATTCTACCTCTCACCCCACTGTTGGCATCGTGGAGTGGGGATCGTTAGTTGGTAGACCCGTTCCTGAGAAGGCATGACCTTAACTATGCGCTATGCCTGAATCGGCTGTTTAGCTGATATCGAATGCTTCCACGAACAATTCACATTATGAGATCATTAAAGTAGAGATAAGTTGAAAGATATGTTAGCCCCATGATCTTGTTATTATATTATGGCCTGCATGATTCTGCCTCATGCCCCACTGATATTAGTAATGAGTTAGGGTCGTCGAGTCTATTGTTATTTCTACGGCCTGCATGATTCTGCCTCATGCCCCACTTGTCATGGCGATAGATGAGATCTATCATGTTCATTAGATTTATCTTTATTAAATGGTCAAGTGATGTTGAATTGTTTCTTTATATAAAAAGGAGTTCGGTTACTTACGATCATTGGCTCAGTATAAACCAATCATCATTGATATCTTATTGCCATTGATTAACATTTGCTTAAATAATATTTATCCTGAATGATAACCGATTCTTCTTATACAACCCCATGAGCTTTAATCGATTTATTCTTATGAATATGCTGGAATCGACTATTTAGTCGATCTCCTCTCATATCGGCTCTTAGAGCCGCACATTCGGGACTGTCTGGCAACATCGGCACGTTCCGCCCTTAATTACTGATGAGCTTTCTCTCCTTGGCAATTGTAGGGTCAAATTGACTGGCACGTCTTAGGAGGATTGCGTAGGATCGACCACCCTTGCACTGAAGCTAGGCGGATCTGCTCCATCGAGTGGACCCTTCTGGCTTGCTGCGTGTATCCTCGGCACGGAGACAAAAATTCTGTGTCGACAACTACTGATCACACGGACAAGCAGCCCTAGCAGGGCCTTCCGGACCACTTCAACGAGCTCATGGAGAGCCCATGCACCAACCACGCCTACCCCGTTAAACACCTCTACAAGGACTGTGAGCTCGTCAAGCGCCTTCTGCGACAGGCCGGCGGGCCGAAGGAAGGAAAAGGCATAGAAGTAGCGGCCAAGAAAGGGGGTGTAGCGGGCAAGGATCCGGACGACTGAAGGTCCCTATACGGTGACCAAGGTGATCCAATCGGATACCTATAGACTAAAGGACGACAACAGCAACGTTCTCACCAACACTTGGAACAGCGAACAACTATGTCGTTTCTTGCCCTAAAATTTAGTCTTATCATTTTTCACTTAACGTTTGCTCCAATAGAGCGCCCTGACCTGAACACTTTCGGTCTGGGTCGCTCGGGGGCTGCATAGGGGTATAATGCCACCCCTCTTTTTACTATCATATGACAAAATACATTTTCCCCGAACGAAAGGGCAGCCCATTCCTTTAATTACCTTACGTAACTTTGCTTTAAATATTCCGACCGATCGGACCCCGCCTCTACCTACGGTTATGAGCGGCTGAGCCTCGTGGGCCATGCCCGGGCTCTTAAGGCTATAGCCTACGGTGTGAACGGGCTGGTGCGAAAAAGAAGAGAATAAAAAACAAAGTTATGCTAAGGTAAAATAAGGAATGGACGGGACAAGCTAGCCCGAATGAAGTAGTTCCATCACAAAACCAAAGTTACTGTATTCATGAATACACAAAAACACTTTAGACAGGGGGCTCCCCATGACATTATCTTCTACATTTGCTAAAGTACTTCTACTCTAAAACTTCTACTATGGCTCCATGGCGGCATCGACTTTCGGCTCGACCGACGAGGGAAGGGGATGCTTGTCCTCTGACTGGGTAACATTCAGCTCGGTTGGAGGCGGGGCGATGTCCACTTCCAACCCAGGCTCCACACCATCCATAGGCTCGGCAACGTCCTCCTGAGGCACGCTTCCGGCCATGTTCGCATGGTGAGCATCCATCATCCACTGCGCGGAGACTTGCTCGCCAACAACTTTGCGTGTGGTAGCAAGCTCTCCCCGAGCGGCTAGATGTCCTTTGTGCTATAGCCATCGGCATACCCACTGTAGATGGTGGTGAAGTCCAGGTCTAGGTGGTACCTCGCCATCAAAGTCAACACCCCTGATGTTCCGTAGAACAACCCGTCGGTGATGAGGGCCCAGACCTCATCCGGAACTTCTGCTAGCCGGATAGCGGGCGCGCTGGTACTTGGCGCTGACTCGAAGACCTTCGAGACGACGAGCTGGGCAACATTGCGTATCTGGTCAAGTTCCCCCTCGAGAGCACGTCGCTCTTCAAGGGACTTGGCCAACGCCTCCGCATTCCAGCCAATCGTCGCTTTGGCCGTCTCCAGGTCCTGCCCCAATGACTTCACCTTTCCACACAGCTCTGGAAAAAGGACGACAAGCTCAGAATCAAGCTAAAGGAAGAAACCAACATGCCAAAAAATAGAAAAGGTACGTACCGAGGTGAGTGTTCTCGAGGATGGAGAGTCCCTCCTCCTACCGAGTCACCTCCTCCTGTAGCCGGGCGTTCTCCTCCTCTGTCACCATCACTCGGCGCCGAAGCATAAGCACTTCCTGGTCAGCCTCTGACCGGGCCTTTTGCTCCGACTCCAGGGCCTTCTGCTCCATATCTAGGGTCTCCAGGGCTCTTTGGAGTGCCACCTCGGTGTCCGCCAGGGACTTCTATAGCACCGCCTCGGTCTCTGTTTGGCGGGCCTTCACCGCCTCAAGCCCCCGCTCGGTGGCAGTCGCCCGTTCCACCATGAGCACTTTCGCCACTCATGCCTCGGTCGCCTCCACAGCCCTGTCCTAGGACTCACGGCGGGTGGACTCTAGCTGGCGCTCAAACTCAGCCATCCGGGCGTGCTCCATCCGAAGGAAATAGGACTTGCGGCATGACATCTCCTCCAGACCCTACAAAAACAAGAAACAAGCATGCTGAGGCAACCGATGAAAGACCAAGGGGTCAAGGACAAGCACGTGAAACTCACCATCGTGGCGTGGCATAGGTTGACCTTGACCAACCGCTGGATGGACTCAATCCACTCCTGGGCCTCCTCAAGCTTCACCAACAGCTTGGCGAGATTAGACTCCATGGCGAGTCCTCTCCCCCAAGGTTGTCCCAGAGCTGACACTCCTACGAATCCTGAAGGACGAACCATACCTTCGTCGGGTCCTCGGGTCAGTCTCCTGGTCAGTCTCCTCTAGCCTGCTAGAGGGCCTAGCCTCCGACCGGACCACCGCCAGCTCCCACGACAGCACCAGCGGCTCCACCTCATCATCTGCTTCATCGTCGGATGGGATCTCCACCACCTTGGTTTCACGAGCCACCGACAGGCATTTTGGCTCTGTCCTGGCCGCATCTCCCCCTGGCACCTCCAGCGTTGACTGGGAAGGTGAGCCACGTAGCCCTCCGCCTGGCGAGACAGGGAGCCCGGTCTCTCTCTCCTCTTCCACCATAGCTAGTGGAGGAGGGTCCACAAGGGACACCTCCGACACGGCCTCCGCCGTCACCACCGGAATCGCCGCCAACACCGTCACCGCTGCCGCCACCGTACTAGCGAGTGGCCTAGGGGGCACCACCTTGAAGGGAAGGACTCGCCGCCACCACCCTGCTCTCCCCGCCGCTCGCCATGGCGCGCTTGCAATGTGGGCCTCCAATCCTCCCACATGGGAGTTGGGGCGATGCTCAGCGCCGACAACATCTGGCCACTGTAAAAAAGGTACAGGTCAGTCATACTCCAAAAAACTCAACAGCAAGATCAAAAGAAACAAAGAAAGGCATACTAGGGATGTAAGCGGTATGACTCTGAAACCCTGACCCAACGACAATGGGCCAGCAGGGCGAGGACCGCTCCCGGGCCACGACCCATGCCTCCTCACTTCAACCGAGGGTGGAGTTGACCCAACTGGCTCCTGCCCAGCCCATGAATCACCATGACCTTTGGCTCGGGGCACGCTTGACCGGAGTAGCTAGCGGGGCATCCTCCCGCTGTGAGTCACGCGCTGGCACCAGCCCCAATGATGCGTGGGTGCAAGACCGCTCCTTTGACCGCTTAGCCTGTCCCACCGCACCCACGACAATCGGGGATGAGGCCGGCGACACCTCAGAAGGGCACGGTGACCGCGTCTGCTTCGCCTCCCGTTCACCAACGGCGTCCGCGCTCACAGCACACTTCCTCAGCGCAGGAACATCACCGCACCTCTTTGCCTCCTACTCGCCGCCAACGTGTGTGACCATAGGATCGCAATGTTCCACCGAGGTCACAACGACCTCTCAGCTTTCCTGCTCCTTGGAGAAGATCATATCATCACCCACCTCTGTGGGGTTCTCTGACTTGAGCTCTGACTCGATGTCGCTCCTATTTTCCCTGGCCCGCATGTGCCAGGTGATCTCCTTCTCCTTTTGAAACTTTCACCGAGCCTCCTCGGCTTTCTTCTTCTTCTTGGCATCCATCGCCTCCTTCTAGGTGGCCTACCAGGCCACGCCCTCCGGCCCCTTCGGAAGGTGCGGTCGGGACTTGTAAACTCCAAGTCCCTATGTAACAGGCGACTCAACAAAAAAAACAAAGGGGAAAAGAACACAGAGTAAAGAGAGGGGAACATACTAGTTTGGACACCACTGAGGAGTTGAGAGGTTCAGGCTTTCCGTCGAGGTTCTCTTTAGGCCTCAGCTGCAGCACCAGGTCGAGGCAACTCTAGACCTCATCATTCAGCAGCTCCTCCATCGACCCGCGGTCAAGGTTCATCGGGCCATTGTACTTCCACAGCGGCCATGTCCTCTCCGCTAGCGGAGCGACCCAACGGCGGAAGAGGGTGTGGAACACCCGCACCCCGTCAAGGCCGCGCCGCACGAGCTTCTAGAGCTCCACCTCAATAATCTCCACCTTCTTCTTCTGCCAACTGGAGGGGCCCCATGACTAGCTCTCCAGCTTCTCCAGCCTCCTACCGGTGATAGGGGGGAACGACGCCTCCACCGGGTTCCTGATGTAGAACCATTCCCTTTGCCACCCGGGTTATAGTCGTAGGGGATATACATGGGGTATGAGCCCCCCGCGCTTGGTTTCTTCTATAGCGTGAAACCCCCCATCGGCGCGATCATGAGCAGCTTCCCCTCCGACAAAGCTCTCCTAGAGAACATCCGCTGGAAAAAGTCCATGTGCGGCTCCATCCCAAGGAAGGCCTCGGACACGGTGACGAATCCGACGATATGCACCACCCCAGTCGGATTGAGGTGCTACAGCTCCAGGCCCCACTCATTGAGGAGCCTGTGTAGGAACCAGACCACGCTAGCCTGAGGTTGTAGGAAATCCTCCCTCCCGGGAGACCTCCAGTGCGCCACCTCCTTCGGCGGTAGAAACCCCTTCTCAACAAAGGCCTCCAGCACTGACTCCCTCACAACGGATGACCTCTAGCCCAACATTTCGCTCTGGGTTCGTGAATGAATTTGTGAGTTTTCTCCTCTCCCTCGCTCTCCCATTTTTTTCTCCTAGGAAACACCGCGGCACTCAGACACTCTTGGCGAGAAGGAAGAAAGAGAAGAGACGACAGATGAGGAATAGGCGAAGGAACAGGGTGAAAGCCCACTCCCTTCTACTACTTAAAGAAAGGGGCACAATAGTTGGGAAAGGCGCGGCGATCAGGGAAAAGTGAAACGATGGGGGCAAAAGCCCTCTCCCTTCCCCCATTCAATGTGGATGGAATACGATGGGACACACCCTGATCGAAGGGACGCACCCTACCTGATGGAACGGTGCCTGGTCAGACAAGATGTGGCCTAGGTATGGCCCACCACTACCACATGCCAGGCGTGAGAAACAAGGCGCCACTGCGTGCAGGCGGCCCTCTGCCTTCCTAGGCGGGACTTAGAAAGACCCAAACAACGGGATCTCCACCAGGAGAGACCAACGGGCTTCGTAAGTCTAATCGAATGGCTTAGGCAAACACTAAGAGATAGGTAAGGAGCAAAGGGATGCCCCATGTGGGCCATGCCAACTCCATCATGGACGACGAGCGTGGATCTCGATCGAACATTTTTGATTGGAGCTCCTCAAACCCCGTCACTCGTGTCATCAAGGTAACATTACCAACCCCCACTATTTCTTTATATAAATCATTCATACATCCATACACGCATTCATTCCATACACCCGCACCCCTGGACGATCCTACCTGAATCGCCCGGGGGCTAAGGCATCGCATATGCGGTTAAATGCATCATAACGCTCCGTGTTGTGTCGCGAAGCGGCAGTTGCCTCATTCAACATGAGCAACGACTGACTAGGGTTCGAAGGCCAGTCCATGAAGGGCTCGAGGCAGCCTCGTGTCAAATAGAGCCAGGGGAGAAAACGTGGATGAGCCTCGAGTGGCCCTCACCCAGTCTGCCCCAAAGCAGACAGGGTCATCTCAACCTTCTCGTTTGATCCTAAACCTCACCAAACCCACAGAATCTCCATTGAGCAGAGGCCAGCGGGCCACCTGGGTCGGTCTTCGGAATGACCTAGGCATCTGTTGGGTTGCAGGTTAAGGAGCAGTGGAGTGCCACATGAGGGCTATGCGGACCCTGTCACGAACAACGGACCCAGACTTCACTCGATCATACCCATTAGTGAGCTCACCGAGCGCGTCACTCGAGCCCAAGCCATCGAGGCAAGCAACGTTAGCTTAGCCCCTCCGGTTGTGAGAAATCAAGGATGGGGTAACGCACAAAACTCAAACCGACCCCTACCAAGCTCAACGGGGCTCAGGGGCTCAAAACACCCAAAAACGCCTCGGCTGCACCTGGGTCGATGACTCTAACTCACCCAAAATCCTTGGGCACACTCGACGCCTAGATCCATGAGTCCGTCTCAGCACGCCCGACGCCTGGATCCACGAGTCCATTTTGATCCCTCGGTTGCGCCCGACGCCAGGATCCACGAGCTCTATCTCGCTCGATCCCTAAAACAACTACCTTGGCTACACACAATGGGTCCACAAGTCCGCCTTGACCGATCCCTCGGCTGCGCCTGACTCCAGGATCTGCGAGCTCCGTCTCACCTGATAACTAAAAAACCGCCTTAGCTGCACATGACACCTTGGTTGGTGACTCTATCTCAACTAAAATGCACGCACACACGTCCGCTGACAAAAAACCCCCTAGGCAATCCAGCCCAAATCGCCTAGGGGCTCGGGGGCTACACCCTCGGTGCGCTCGCGCGCACCCGCTGATGAAACAAAACTTCGCCCGTTGGCAACACGAAAAACCCCTAGACGATTCTACCTGAAATTGCCCGGGGGCTTGGGGGCTACACCCGCGGGTGCGCTCGTGCGCACCCACCGTCAAGTTAAAAATCCCCCAAACGATTCTACCCGAATCGCCCGGGGGCTCGGGGGCTCCTGTTGGGTTCATAAACCCGGGGTCCCTCATGGACCGGCTTCCCAACAAAGGCTCGGCCCAGCAGACAACGTTGTGAACAATACGCAGCTCATGGGCCGACCCAAACACCTAAATGACGGGCCAGAAGGATAATCCAATCTTTGACTGGAAGGCCTGGCCAAGGAGGAACGGCGCCCGCTTCTGACTCTGGCCCGCCTCTCCCACCAGAAGGCCTCACAAAGGAGGAACAACTCTCGCTTCTGACACCGGCCCACCTCCGAATGGCCTCTCCGACCGGAGGGCCTAGCCAAACACCACTTTCCGACTCCGACCCGCGTCTCCAACCGGGGATGCGCCAAACCCCTGCTTACAGCTCTTCTTCGATTGGCGCAATCAGAGCCGACTGGGACCAACCGACCAGTTACGCTTAGTCGGTAAGGACCAGGGAATGTATGAAAAAAGTAAAGCAGGGCACCCAAGTCAACCGTAATATCGAAGAATGTACCCTGTACACCTGCAGGATAGTACCCTATGACCTCCCTGGCATAAAAGAACCCAAGCAGTGTTGTAGGCGCCGACATTTTCCCTATAGTGGTATGGGTGCCATGAACTCCCATACTAGACAAACACGGTAAGGCTCCCCCCATACATGCCTCTGGGCATCAACAGTGTTGTGAGCGCTAGCATTTAGCGGACCAGGCAAACATGGTAAAACCCCTTGCATGTCTGTCGCCATCAACAGTATGGCAGGCACAGACGTCTGCCATACCACAAGAAGACGACGCAACCACCCACGTGCATCTAACGTTAAACAATATTGTGGGAGCCCACCATCATCTTGTACCCACTGGCGTGGGCAACAATACTTAGTAGCATATGTACTCTCTCCCTCTCACTTGTAAGGCCATCCCCTTCATCTATAAAAGGGGATGCGCTCTCTCCCAACAGATAGATCGATCAAGTTCACTAGCACACAGCAGAACCACTAGGTTCAAACCTCGAGCACACGCTCAAAAAACACATAGCACATAGCGGAGTTCCCATCACTCTCGGCCCCTCAGACCAGAGTCCGACCAGACCTCTTGTACCCTCCATCTTTCTCCTTCTCGTTTGTAACCCCACTGCAAACTTCGAGCACCTGGGCTCAGGAATAAAGTCATGGACCAACTCAAACTGGATGTAGGGCAATGTCGATGCAGAAAGTGACCTACAAGTAAATATTTGTAGTTTTACCGTACGTTGTGATCGGAGGTGGCCTAGCACTCAATGACATAGGGTTTATACTTGGTTCAGGCAATGTGCCCTACGTCCAGTTTGAGTCAGTCGGTGACTTTATTCCTAAGCCCAGGTGCTCGAAGTTTGCAGTGGGGTTACAAACGAGAAGGAGAGAGATGGAGGGTACAAGAGGTCCGGTCGGACTCTAGTTAGAGGGACCGAAAGCGATTGGAGCTCCGCTATGTGCAAAGTGTTCGAGCGTGTGCTCGTGGTTTGAACCCGATGGTTCTGTTGGTGTGTGCTAGTGAACTTGATCGAACTAATGAATCTGAATCAACTGAGTCTTTTAGGAGAGAGTCCATCCCCTTTTATAGATGAAGGGGATGGCCTTACAAGTGAGAGGGAGAGAGTACGTATGCTACTAAGCCTTGTTGCACACGTCGGTGGGTACAGGATGATGGTAGGCGCCCACAATACTGTTGAATGTCAGATGCACGTGGGAGGTTGTGTTGTCTTCTTCGGGTATGGAAAACGTTGGCGCCTGCCACATTGTTGATACGTGGGAGGCATGCAAGGGGTTTTACCATGTTCGCCTAGTACGGTAAATGCCGGCGCCCACAACTCTATCCATACCCAGATGCATGTGGGGGGGGGCAAGCCTTACCATATGGGAGTTAATGGAGCCCACAATACTATAGGGGAAAATGTCGGCACCTACAACACTGCTTGGGTTCTGTCGTGCCAGGGAGGTCGTAGACTACTATTTCCACAGGTGTACAGGGTATGGTCCCCAGTATTACGGTTTGACTTGTGCGCCCTGCCTTACTTTCTCCGTCCATTTCTTGGTCCTTACTGAGCAGGCGTCCCCGGTCGGTTGGTTCTAGTCGACTCTGATCACGCCAGTCTGAGAAGAGCACTGAGCAGGGGTTTGGTGCATCCCCAGTTGGAGACGCCGGTCGGAGTCAGAAGCGTTATTTGGCTAGGCGTTCTGGTCAGAGAAGCCGTCCGAAGGTGGGCTGGAGACCGAAGCGAGCGATCCAGTCGAAGATGTGGGCTAGAGTCTGAAGCGGGTGCCATTGCTCCTTGGCCAGGCCTTCCGTTCGGAGAGACCATCTAGAGGCGGGCTAGAGACCAAAGCGAGTACTCCGGTTCAGAGAGGTGGGCCGGAGTCTGGAGCAGGCGCCTATTCCTCCGTTGCTCGGTCTTCTAGTCGAGATTTGGATCGCCCTTCTAGCCTGTCGTTTAGGTACTTGGGCCGGCCCATGGGTTGCGTGTTGTTTGCTTGAGCCAAGCCTTTGTTGGGAAGCCGGTCCGTGAGGGACCCCGGGTTTATGAACCCGATAGGAGCCCCCGAGCCCTCGGGCGATTAGGGTAGAATCGTCTGGGGATTTTTGTCATGACAGCGGGTGCGCGCGAGCGCACCCGCGGGTGTAGCCCCCAAGCCCCCGGGCAATTCAGGCAGAATCGTCTGGGTTTTTTTTTTTCATGTTGTCAGCGGGGGGAGTTTTTGTTTTTGTCAGTGGGTGCGCATGAGTGCACCCACGGGTGTAGCCCGAGCCCCGAGCCCCCGGGCGATTCGGGCAGAATCGTCTAGGGGTTTTTTCAGGGGGCATGTGTGCGTGTTTTTTAGTCGAGATAGAGTCATCAACCAAGGCGTTGTTGCACAGCCAAGGCGGTTAGTTTTGGGATTGGGAGAGGTGGAGCTCGTGGATGCTAGCATCGGTGCGCGCCGTGGGATCGGGCGAGGCAGTTAGTTTAGGGATCGGCGAGGTGGAGATCATGGATCCTGATGGGGCAAGTTTAGGGTCACAGACTCAGGGATTTTGGTGTGCAATCGAGGCATAGCTGAGGGATGGGGTGAGTTCGGGGTCGTAGACCTAGGCGTTTGGTGCTAGTCGAAGCGTAGCCGAGGGATGGGGTGAGTTCGGGGTCACAGACCCAGGCGTTTGGTGTGCAGTTGAAGCATAGCCGAGGGATGGGACGAGTTCGGGGTCATAGACCCAGGTGTTTTGGTGCACAGTCGAGGCATAGCCGAGGGATGAGGCGAGTTCGGGGTCGCAGACCTAGGTGTTTTGGTGTCTTGAGCCCCTGAGCCCCATTGGGCATTGGTAGTGATCGGTTTGAGTTGTGTGCGTTACCCCGTCCTCAGTTTCTCACAATCGGAGGGGCTGAGCTTTGTCGCTTGCCTCGATCGCTCGGGCTTGAGTAACGCGCTCGGTGAGCTCGCTAACGGGTATGATCGAGTGGAATCCGGGTCCATCGTTTGTGATGGGGTCGGCATAGCCCTCTTATAACATTCCACTGCTCCTTTACCTATAACCCGACAAATGCCTTGGTCATTCCGAAGACTGACTCAGGTGGCTTGATGGCCTCCCCTCGATGGAGATTCTGTGGGCTTGGCGAGAGGTTTAGAATCTTACGAGAAGGTTGAGATGACCCTGTCTGCTTTGGGGTAGACTGGGCGAGGGCCGCACGGGGCTCATCTGTGTTTTCTCCCCTAGCTCTGTTTGACATGGGGCAGCCTTGAGCCCTTCGTAGGCCGGCCTTCACACCCCAGTCGGTCGTTGCTTATGTTGAATGAGGCAACTGCCGCTTCGTTACGCAACATAGAGTGTTGTGATGCATTTCGCTGCATGTGCAATGCTTTAGTTCCTGAGCCCCTGGGCGATTCAGGGCCTGAATCATTTGGGGGCCATAGGCGTATGGAATGAATACATGCATGAATGTATGAATGATTATATAAAGAAATAGCTGGGGTCAATAGTGTTACCTTGATGACTCGAGTGACGGGGTTTGAAGAGCTCCAGTTGGAAATGTCCGACTGGGACCCGTGCTCATCGTTCGTGATGGAGTCAACATGGCCTACTAGGGGCGTCCCTTTTCTCCTTACCTATCTCTCGGTGTTTTTTCCTGAGCCGTTCGATCGACTTAGGAAGCCCGATGGTCTCTCCTGGCGGAGATCCTGTTTTGGGTTTTTTCCAAGTCCCGCCTGGGGATGCGGAGAGCTTCCTGCATGCAGTGGCGCTTTGGTTCTTGCACCTGACGTGCAGTAGTGGTGGGCCATACCCAGGCCATGTCCCGTCTGACCTGGCACAGTTCTGTCGGGCAGGGCGTGTCTCATTGGTCAGGGCGCGTCCCATCATATCCCATCTGTATTAAATGGGAAAGAGAGAGGGTTTTTCGCTCCATCGTTTTGACTTTCTTGATCGGCGCGCCTTCCCCAACTGCTGCGCCCTCTTCCTTAAGTAGGAGAAGGGAGAAGGTTTTTGCCCAGTTCCTTCACCTATTCCCCATCTGCCGCCTCCTCTCATTTTCCTTCTTGCCGAGAGCATTTTTGAGAGGCACGGCGGTTCCTTGGAAAGAAAAGGGAGAGAGCGAGGGAGAGGGAAAAACTCATAAATCCTTTCACGAACCCGGAGCAAGATGTCGGACTGGAGGTTATCCACTGTGAGGGAGTCAGTGCTGAAGGCCTTCACCATGAAGGGGTTTCTGCTGCCGAAGGAGGTGGCGCACTGGAGGGCTGCCGAGAGGGAGGAGTTCCCACAACCTTGGCCCGGCAAGGTGGTTTCCTTTCTCACCTTCCATGAGCGCGGGTTAGGATATCCCGCGCACTGGTTCCTACATGGGCTCCTTAATGAGTGGGGTCTGGAGCTGCAGCACCTCAATCTGACGGGGGTGCTGCATATTGCCGGCTTCGTCACCGTCTATGAGGCCTTCCTTAGGATGGAGCCACACGCGGACTTCTTCCGACAGTTATTCTCTGGGCGATCTTTGCCGATGGGGAATCTGCCCTAGGCCGCGTCGGTGGGGGGCTCACCCTGTAGAGAAAACCAAGCATGGGGGGCTCATATCCTGTACATCCCCTATGACTCCAACAGGGGGTGGCACGGGGAGTGGTTTTATGTCAGCAACCTGGTGGAGGCGCCGTTCCCAGTGTTTGCCGGTGGGAGGCCAGAGAGGCGGGATAGTTGGTTGTGGGGCCCTTCCCATCGGGAGAAAGAAGAAGGTGGTGATCATTGAGGAGGAGCTCCAGAAGCTCATATGGCGTGGCCTTGACAGGGTGCGGGTGTTCCACACCCTCTAC
Source organism: Miscanthus lutarioriparius (assembly GCA_904845875.1). Classification (NCBI taxonomy): domain Eukaryota; kingdom Viridiplantae; phylum Streptophyta; class Magnoliopsida; order Poales; family Poaceae; genus Miscanthus; species Miscanthus lutarioriparius. Next base: position 49,795,150 of record CAJGYO010000017.1, on the reverse strand, counting down.
CGCCATCGGGTTGTGCTCCGTTGGCGGAGAGGGTCGTAGGAGGAGCTGTCAGATGACGAGGTCTGGAGTCGCCTCGACCGAGTGCTGCAGCTAAAGCCCAAAGAGAAGGTCGATGGAAAGCCTGGACCTCTCAACGCCTCGGTGGTGTCCAAACTGATATGCTCCCTTCTCCTTACTCCGTGTTCTTTTCCCCTTTGCTTTTTTGCTATTTTGATTTTGAGTCTCCTGTTTTGTAGGGACTTGATGCTTACAAGTCTCGACCGCACCTCCCGAAGGGGCTGGAGGGCGCGGCTTGGCAGGCCACCCAGAAGGAGGCGGTGGATGCCAGGAAGAAGAAGAAAGCCGAGGGGTCTCGGCAAAAGTATGAGAAGCAGAAGGAGATCGCCCGGCGCATGAAGGGCCAGGGAAAGTAGGAACGACGTCGAGTCAGAGCTCGAGTCGGAGGACCCCATAGAGGTGGGGGATGACATGATCTTCTCCAAGTAGGAGGAGAACCGAGAGATCATCACAACCTTGGCAGAGCGTCGTGATCCCATGGCTGTGTTTGCTGGTGGTGAGCAGGAGGCGGAGAGGCATGCCGAGGTTCCCATGCCAAGGAAGCGTGCTGCGAGCATGGATGCCATTGGCGAATGGGAGGCGAAGCGGACGCGGTCACCGCGCCCCTCAGTGGCATCGCCGGTCTCATCCCCACCTATTGCGGGTGAGGCCGAGCAAGCCAGGCGGTGAAAGGAGCGGACTTGCACCCACGTGTCCCCAGGACCGGCGCCGGTGCGTGATTCACAGCAGGAGGATGCCCCGCCTGCTGCTCCGGTCGGCGTGTCCTGAGCTGAAGGTCATGGTGACCCATAGGCTGGGCAGGAGCTGGTTGGGACTACTCCACCCCCGATTGAAGTGAGGGGGCACGGGTCATAGCCTGGGAGCGGTGCTCGCCCTACGGGCCCGTTGACATCGGGTCTTGGTTTCAGAGTCATGTCGCTTACCTCCTGGTATGTTTTTCTTTGTTTCTTTTTGATCTTGCTATTGAGTCTTTTTTGGAGTATGACTGACCTATACTTTTTGTCAGCGGCCAGACAGTGACGGGGTTGAGCATCGCCCCAACTCCTATGCAGGAGGTTTGGAGGCCCACCCTGCAGCGTGCCTGCGGTGAGCGACGGGGGGACCAGGGTGGTGGCGGTGAGTCCTTCCTTTCCGGGGGTGGTGCTCCCTGGGTCGGTTGCTCGTACGGGGGCAGCGGCAGCAATGGTGCTGGCAGCGATCCCGGTCTTGATAGTGGAGGCATCACTGGTGGTGTCCCTCGCGACGCCTCCTCCACCAGCTGCGGTGGAAGAGGAGAGCGAGACCGAGCTCCCTGCCTCACCAGGCGGAGGGCTGCACGGCTCACCCTCGCGGTCGGAGCTGAAGGCACCGGGGGGAGGCACGGCCGGGACGGAGTCAGAACGGTGGTCGGTGGCCCACGCAACCAAGGTGGTGGAGATCCCATCTGATGACGAAACGTATGACATGGTGGAGCTGCCGGTGCCATCGTGGGAGCTGGCGGTGGTTCGGTCAGAGGCTGGGCCCTCCGGTGGGCTGCCGGAGGGTGACCTAGAGTGGCCCTGCCCCGAGTACCCGTCAAAGGTGTGGTTCATCCTTCAGGATTCCTAGGATTGTCAGCTCTGGGACATCCTTGGGGGGAAAGGACTCGCCATGGAGTCCGATCTCGCCAAGCTGTCGGTGAAGCTTGAGGACGCCTAGGAGCGGGTTAAGTCCGCCCAACAGCTAGTTAAGGTCGACATGCAGCTCACCGTGGAGGTGAGTTTCCCATGTTTGTCCTTGACCTCTGAGTCCCTTGTTGGTTGCCTCAGCATGCTTGCTTCTCGTTTTCGTAGGGTCTGTAGGAGATGTCTTCCCGCAAGTCCCGTTTCCTCCTGATGGAGCATGCCCGGATGGCCGAGCTTGAGCGTCAGCTAGAGTCCACCCGCTGTGAGTCCCAGGACAGGGCGGCCGAGGTGACCGTGGTGTGGGCGGAGGAGCAGCGTGCGGCGGAGTGGGCTACCGCCGCCGAGTGGGGGCTTAAGGTGGCAAAGGCCCGCCAGGCGGAGACCGAGGCGAAGCTGCGAAAATCCCTGGCGAATACCGAGGCGGTGCTCCAAAAATCCCTAGAGACCCTAGAGTTGGAGCAGAACGCCCTGGAGACGGAGCGGAGCGCCCTAGAGTCAGTGCGGAAGGTCCTGGAGTTGGACCAAAAGGCCCGGTCGGAGGCAGACCAGGAAGTGCCCGTGCTTTGGGGCCGGGTGATGGGGACGGAGGAGGTGAACGCCCGGCTGCGTGAGCAGGTGGCCCGGCAGGCTAAGGGACTCTATGTCCTCGAGAACTTTCGCCTTGGTATGTACCTTTTCTATTTTTCATCATGTTGGTTTCTTCCTTTAGCTTGTTTCTTAGCTTGTCGCCTTTCTTCCAGAGCTGGGTGGAAAGGTGAAGTCATTGGAGTGGGACCTAGATACGGTCAAGGCGACTTTTGGCTGAAATGCAGAGGCACTGGCCAAGTCCCTTGAAGAGTGATGTGCTCTCGAGGGAGGACTTGACCAGATCTGCAATGTTGCCTTGCTTGTCGTCTTGGAGGTCTTCGGTCGGTGCCAAGTACTAGCGCACCCGCCATCCAGCTGGTGGAGGTTCCAGATGAGGTTCGGGCCCTCTCACACACGGGTTGTTCTACGGAGCATCGGGGGTGTTGACTTTGGTGGCGACATACCACCCGAACCTAACTTCGCCACTATCTGCAGCGGGTATGCTGACGGATTGAGCATGGAGGACATCCAATCGCTCGGGGAGAGCTTGCTGCCGCACGCAAGGTCAGTGGTAGATCAAGTCTCTACGAAGTGGGTGATGGATGCCCGCCGTGAGGATCTGGTCGGAAGCGTGCATTAGGGGGATGTCGCCCAGCCTACGGATGGCGCGGAGCCTGGTTCAGAAGTGGACATCGCTCTGCCTTCAACCGAGCCGAATATTGTCCAGCCGGGAAGTGAGCAGCCTGTGCCTTTGCCGGTCTCACCGACAGCAGATGCTGTCGGGCCTCCCCAATAGCTTGTAAAGTATAAGTAGTTTAGTAGATGCAAAAAGTTTAAGTTCATGGGGGAGCTCCCGTGTAAACGTTCTTGTGTACTCAATGACTACAATCGGTTTTGTTTTTTGTGATGGAGTCACTCCGTTCGGGGAAGCTTGTCCCTTTCGTTCCTTAGTTTTACCTTAGCATAATTTTGATTTTTATTCTTTCTTTTTTGTACTTGCCCATTCATCCCATAGGCTGCAACCTTAGGAGCCCAGGCATGGCCCATGAGGCTCAGCTACTCATAACTGTAGGTAGAGGTGGGGTGCGATCGGTCGAATATTTTAAAGCAAAGCTACGTAAGGCAATTTAAAGGAATGAACTGTCGCAGAACCGTCCAATTTATAAGAGCACAAGTACAATGGCAGCTCGCAAGCAGTCGCACTGTCATACTTGAGCTCATATCAACCTGGTAGTCTATCGAGTACCATGACGGGTCTCGATAAACGATCCACAAACAGCCAAGATCGTACATGATTCAACATATATGTCACATATTACATAAAGTTCGCAGATACATTTCCATCATCAGAGTATGAAATAAAGTTATTATAAACCAAGTTTGATAGATAATAGCGGAAGCAAATTAAGTTTGAAAGTAGCATTTGCCAACATAATTTAATACAGTGCCAACACACGATCACGGTCCACAAAAGCATATAGAGGGATTAGTAAAGAAGCCTGCCCAAGGCTTACTCCTCATCTACGGCGGGATAGATGCAACTCTTGCAATATCCATGATATATTGTGCCATCTACAACAATGGGAATAAAACCTTGAGTACGAGAAGGTACTCAGCTAGACTTACCCATCATAAACCCGAAATAAATTGACTCCAAGGATTATGCAAGGCTATATAAGTGGAGGTAGCTTGACAACATTTTGTATAAAAAGCGATTAACTCAGTTATACAATTGTAGTTCTATCATCAAGTTAATTATAACTACCCATCTCTAGATTAGCAACTATCCTATGCCAAACATGTGGTATATCATTTTAAGAGCATATAGTAGTAACCATAGCAGGTATAGTAATTCCATGTTTATCCGAACCATCATATTCCATAATACAATTACTACGATGTTGGTGCTAGCCAAGTTTCTCACTATCCGAGAGAGACGACGATTCAAATCGATTTCAACCAGCTGGGAATTTATTCCTAACACAAACCCAGGTCTACCAGCCACGGTAGCCTTAGGTCACCTTTGGTACAACTCAGGTACACATTTTGCGGGTTTGTCCAGCGCCGCACAATCAGGGACAACCAGCTGCCTAGACGATCAGGACTACCCTACCCTTGGGCTCATGTCTGGCTCCTCGCACATCCTTACTACCATCCAGAGTGCGCACTCTTATAGAACAGGGCCCGGCCTGAGTTGAGCTACTCAGCTTCGCGGTCGGAATGAGTTATCCGGCCAACTAAGTGATAGGCATGCGTTCAATCTTGTCAGAAGGGCCAACAATGGTACGGTCCTTAATCGGCACAGACGGAATCACTTGAGTCAACCTACCATAGACTCCACTCGGCCTCGATTTACATTACCCCATGGTTCTTTTCCACGATAGCAGATATAGCCAACCATGCTTTGGTATCCACCTATATCTTGCAGGTGATAGGAAATCACCCGACTTCTACCAGTCTAAGCATGGCTAAGCATTTGTTCGATCCTGGACCTACACAAGGTTAACGGTGTATATATCTAGACAAGGTAGTTCCATGCATCAAGTGTTTCTAGACAACTTCTATAACCTAATGTATCAATCATAAAGGATTCAAGTATTATTTTGTAAAACACTGGGAGACTTAGAATACTTCGGGGCTTACCTTTTAGAAAAGAAGTGGGGCGGTGATCAGGGCACTCTCGAGAGCTCTTATGGGTTCTACTCCTCTTCTTCTAGAGCGGCGGCTTGAGGAATCACCTGCTGGTCCCCTTCCTCTTCTTCGTTGAATTCCAGTAACATTATCTCCTCTGTCGATCCTATATGCATGAATATGGCATAAGATATTGCGAATGCATGTATATCGACAAGTATAGTATGATAAAACATGATGAATGCATCCTTGTAAGTAATTTCAACAGCATGGTGTGAAAGTAATAACAAGTGTATCATATTTTACTGAGTAGGTGCATATCTCTTCTCTATTACTTAAGCAAACACTCATGCAACTCATTTACCGAACTACAAAACGATAGCTACTTGTTTTAACCATAACTGGAGTTACATACATCAAAATCCCATGGTTATGGACATTCTGGAAAGCTTATGAAATTTTCTACAACTTTCTTTTAGTGCTCATGATGTGATTCAACAGTTAGCTAGGTCAAACAAATCAGTCAATCAAATCTATCTAGAAAGTAAACATTTCGGACAGCAAAATTGTAACAACTAGAACTCTAAAACCTTAAGTCCTATGACTGTGAAAATTTAACACAAGGTAGACTAGTAAGTTATCTACAACTTTGTTATTAACAAGTTTTACAGAAAAGATCATTATCCCCATGAAATCATCCACCCAATCAAAACTATACATGCAGCCTTGTATTTGAATTACAAAGTGATAATTAGTTAGTTGCATACAATCAATTGCTTCTAAGCCTGACTATTGACATCAACAGTTACTATGCATCATAAGAACCATAGAAAACATCATGGTCAATCCCAATCTATTTATTTAAATGCCTTTCTTAATTTAATTAGATAATTAGGGTAAATAACAAACATACAACAAATGTGCACAATAAATTCTCACAAAATTACAGTAGCTTCCTAGTGCTTACAATAGACTACTGTGAAAATTTCATACCATTTATACATGTATAACATCTTATGCAAAAATGACAAGCTAGCAAGGGTTATTTTAGTGAAAATAGAAAACCCTATAGAAAAGTGTCAAACAATAGATTCTATATTTTTCCTAACTTCATATTAATACCATTCTACTGTACAAAAATTTTTCATATCAATATGTTACATATTTTTGTCCCTATAATTTTCCTTAGAAATTACCATTTATTAATAGATAAATAGAAAGATCATATTTCAATCAAGTTTACAGCAAGATTAATATTTTTACTAGCTATAATATGTCAATACAAAACCAACAAAATTGGAATCATAATTTTATCATTTTTCTAGCTCAAGATATCTAATTTACAAGATTGTAAACATTCAAAAAGCATTTATCTAAACACATTTAAATATCTAATAAAAATATCAGAAACTGTACATATCATATTTTTATAAAATACTACACTTCCTAAGGAACACTACAAAATTTGGTTCACAAGATTTGGATCTCTACAGCTCAACTTATCATTTTTCAAAGTTGCACACAAAACTGAAAATAAATGAACTATCTTTCATGACTGAGCCGCTGACAGTCGGGACCCACGCATCAGACATGCCCGTGTGTCAGCGATGGCAAAAACAGAGGAGCGCGCGGAACGACGCTATCTCGCCGGCGGTGAGCTCTTCGATGACGGCACCAGCACTACGGTGACCCCTGCGACCTTGCGCACCGATTGAGCTACTAAGTTGGGCCTATTGCCGGCGCTAACGACGACGACGGCGTCAATGGCGGCATGGCGGTGGGGATCGACAACAATACATCAGAGGTGACCATGATGACTCGATCTAGGGCTCGGCCAAGCATATATAGGCTACGGTGAACCTATTGCGCACTCAAACGTGGCACTCGGTGGTCGTAGTTGGCCGGACCACGGTGACGGGCCACGGCGGCGGAACGCCGACGAAGCCGAACGTGGCATGGAAGCCTTACCGTGCGTGGCTAGCAAGCAATGCGAGCACGGTGAGACGTTGGGATGACAGTGAAGTTGCTGCAGTGGTGGAGAAGCGATGAGACGCGGTGCAAGGCGAGCGGGGTGGCCGGCAATGGCGACGGCGCGAGCTCGGTGCTGCTACGGCTGCTGCGGACTGAGGCAGAAGTGAACGAGGTAGCAAGAAATGAAATGTGAGCACGGGGCGTCATGGACGAGCGCTGGGGAGGGTGAAGGCGTGCTCTGGCTTGGCATGGCCTGGCTGGTCAGCGCAACGGCGACGCGCGGCCTCCACCGGCTCCACACGGCGTTCTTGTTCTGGCGCCGGTCGGCCACCGAAGCCAAGCCGATCCAGCCATTAGGCCCACGATCCCAGCCTAACGACGCGATTTGGTGGCAATCAAACTCTTAATCTGTAGATTATTAGTGCAAACAATCTGAACCATAGTGGTAGACCTACATACCAGCTACAATAATTCTTAAGAAACCTTCTCCTAATTCTCAACGATTAGGGAGTAAAATCAGCCCAAAGTTGAGCTTGTCACACTGTCAGTCCAAAATGACTTAGCGAAAATTTTGATTTTGAACAACAACAAAATGTTGAATCTTGTGAGCTCAAAAATACTAAGCTATGCACATAATTAGCTCATGACCCAAAAATAAAAGTTGTTCCTCTCATCAAATACTACAACTTTTCTTTAGTGCACACATCCATGCAAATTCTCTATCATATCGTTCAAACTAGGTCAAACCTACTACATTTAAATGATGACTAACACTTAAATCATGACTTAGTGACCAAATTAGCCCTAGCCATGAATACCAAAGTTGTTCATAATGACATTCTAAACATGTTTAAGCTATTCCTAAGGTCACACAAACATGTCATACATTGGTTACACATTTCACTTTCTAGGTCAACATACATAGCATTACTTAAGAGCTTAATCGTGTAAAGTGATCTTCATGAACAATGTTCCATTAGTCATCCTAAGTGTGGCTAAGATGTTTTAGTGACTCACATCAACCATTTACATATATTCACTCATGATCATAAACATATACAAAGAAAACATAAAATAACAAGCAGGTTGCATATGTTTCAATCATATGTTTCAAATGTAAAAGCTTAAATATGAATGCTTGATGCTCATGCTCATGCAATGCAATTCAAATTATGCAAGCTTAACACCTAGGGTGTTACAGCCGCTCCCCCTTAGAAAAATCTTGTCCCGAGATTTACAAAACCTACCACTCTTGGAAAAAGGTGGGATAAACCTCACGTAAGTAATCCTCTCTTTCCCACGTAACATCTTGTTCACTATGATTATTCCACACCACCTTATAGAACTTAATGACCTTACTCCGTGTTACTCTTTCCATTTCTTCTAACACTCAAATTGGTTTCTCTTCATAGGTCAAATCCGATTGAAGCTTTTTGCTGGTGGGTGCAATAGCTTCCTCAGGTATACAAAGACATCTCTTCAACTGAGAAACATGGAAGACATCGAATATTGCACTCATCTCTGGTGGATGTTGTAACTTATAAGCGACATTCCCTTTCCATTCCATAATCTTGTATGGCCCTACATATCTAGGTGCAAGCTTTCTTTTCATTCCAAATCTCTGCACTCCTTTCATGGGTGACACTTTCAAGTATACATAGTCTCTCACTTCAAAAGTCAATGGCCTTCTTCTTTTATCAGCATAACTCTTTTGTCTGGACTGAGCTGCCTTCATATGCTGTTGGATAATGTGCACTTGCTCTTCCGCTTCTGTGACAAAGTCAATGCCAAAGTATCTTCTTTCACCGAGCTTGACCCAATTCAACGGAGTTCTACATTTTCTGACGTACAAGGCTTCAAAAGGAGTCATCTTGATGCTTGCTTGATAACTGTTGTTGTAGGAGAACTTAGCTAAAGGTAGCCATTTCTCCCATGAACCCTTGGAAGATATAACATAAGCTCTTAGCTAATCTTCTAAGATCTGGTTCACTCGCTCAGTCTGTCTGGAAGTTTGTGGATGGTATGTCAAACTTTTGATCAGTTTAGTGCCCAAAGCCTGGTGCAAGTGCTCCTAGAAATGAGCTATAAACTGTGGTCCCCGATCTGAGATTATAGTCCTGGGTATCCCATGTAGTCTCACAATCTGAGAAACATACAACTCAGCATACTTCCCCGTGCGATCTGCTGTGTTCACCGGTATGAAATGTGCTGACTTGGTGAGACGATCTACAATAACCCATATGGAATCATGACCTTGCTATGTTAGTGGAAGGCCTGTGATAAAGTCCATACTAATTTCTTCCTATTTCCAACCTGGGATAGGCAATGGCTGAAGTAATCTAGCAGATTTCATATGAACGGCCTCTACTCTACTACAATTATCGCACCTAGCGACATAGGCTGCGATCTCTTTCTTCATCTTAGTCCACCAAAAATGGGTCTTCAAATCTTGATACATTTTGCTACTACCCAGATGGATAGACAATTTGGATGAATGCACTTCATCTAAAATTTGATTTCTAAGCTCACGGTCCTTCGGTACCACAAGTCGGTCCTCAAACCATAGCACACCTCTTTCATCTAATCTAAAATGCTTGGTTTCTTGTTCTTGCATCTTTCTCTTGATGTGAAATATACCTACATCTATTTTCTGCAGTTCTATGATTTTGCTCTCAAGTGAACAACTGATGGTGATATTATGCAGTACAACAGGATGTAGCAAATTAAATCCATCTTCCAACAATGCTTCCACAGTGTTGCAATGAGCTTTCTGCTACAACATTAGCTTTCTCGGGATGGTAGTGCACTTCTAAATTGTAGTCCTTAATCAACTCTAACCATCTTCGCTGTCTCATGTTCAGCTCAGGTTGGGTAAATATATATTTGAGACTTTTGTGATCAGTATATATGTGACATACATTGACCAACAAATAATGTCTCCATATCTTTAATGCATGAACAATTGCTGCAAGCTCTAAATCATGAGTAGGGTAGTTGACTTCATGTTTTCTCAGTTGCCGAGAAGCATATGCAATAACTCTTCCTTCTTGCATGAGCACACACCCTAAACCTATACCCGATGCATCACAAAACACATCGAAAGGATTTTCAATGTCGGGCTGTGCTAAAACAGGAGCTGTAGTTAATAGAGTCCTGAGGGTGTGAAAAGCTACTTCACACTCTGGTGTCCAATTGAACTTCTCATCTTTCTGAAGTAGCCTAGTCATGGGCTTATTTATCTTGGAGAAATATGGAATGAAATGACGATAATATCCTACTAACCCTAGAAAACTCTGAACTTTATGAACCGAAGTCAAGGCCTTCCAATCCATGACTTCTTGTACTTTTGATGGGTCTACAGATATTCCATCTCTTGATAAGATATGACCTAAGAAAGGTACTTTACTCAACCAAAATTCACACTTGCTAAACTTTGCATATAGCTTATGCTCCCTCAATCTAGATAGAACAATCCTCATATGCTCTGCATGATCTGCCTCATTCTTCGAATAAATCAATATATCATCGATAAACACGACCACGAACTTGTCGAGCTCGGGCATGAATACTGAATTCATCAGGTACATGAAGTATGCAGAAGCATTTGTTAGTCCAAAAGACACAACCAAATACTCATACAAGCCGTACCTAGTGGAGAAAGCAGTTTTAGGTATGTCCTCTAGCCTGATCTTTATCTGATGATAGCCTGATCTCAAATCAATCTTGGAGAATACCTTTGCCTTTTCCAACTGATCGAACAAGATGTTGATGCGAGGCAACGAGTACTTGTTTTTGATGGTCACAGCATTAAGTGGCCTATAATCCACACACATTCTCAAGGACTTGTAGTTTTTCTTCACAAACAATGCTGGACATCCCCATGGAGATGAACTAGGTTGAATGAGACCTTTGTCCAATAGATCTTGTAACTGAATTTTAAGTTCCGCTAACTCATTCGGTGGCATCCTATAAGGCCTTCTTGAGCTAGGTGCCATACCTGACACTAACTCAATCTTAAATTCCACCTCCCTATCAGGTGGTAAACCTGGTAACTCATCTGGGAATACATTAGGAAACTCACAAACCATAGGAATATCACAAAGGGTAGTGGTTTGGATAGCACAAGCTGAGTGTTGGAGTACAAAATTTTGGGAGAGTGGTACTAGGAAAGCATTTCCTCCCTTGGGTTCTCTCAACATAATAGTACGGTTGCTAGTGTCAATGAGAACACCATGATCTTTCATCCAATTCATGCCTAAGATTACACTTATGGATAACCTGGGCAATACTATCAAATCCGTTGTATACTCCCTCTCTTGTATAGAGATGAGCACATTTCTAACTATCTATTTGTAGAAATAGTAGCCCTAGTTGAACTTATACTATAACCACCCTTGCTTACTTCAATTACTTTCTAATCATGTCTAGATGCAAATGCTTGGCTCCTAAATGAATGAGAAGCTCCCGAATCAAATAAAACAATAGTCGTATGCTTGTTGACAAGAAACATACCAGCCGTGACAACTTCTCCCGCTAGAACCTCCACAATAGCAGTATAGTGCATGTGTCCAGGACGTGCCCTAGGATTTGCCTGCCTCTGATTCCCCTGGTTCTGATTGCTGTTCTTCTTTGGGTGGGGGCACTCTTTGGACCAATGGCCCAACTGATTGTAGTTGAAGCAGGGTTGATTGCTCCTAGGTCCTGTGGAGCTTCCCTGGCCGCCATTCCCTTTAGGTAAGGCAATTGTGAAGGCCTTACGGAACACTTTCTGGGGCCTCCTGTCCTGAGCTTTAGGTGGAGGGGGCATAAATTTTGGCGCTGGTGGGTGGAACTATGGCCTAGCTTCTATAGGTGCTCTTGACTGAGATGACCCCGAGGCACCTACCTTTGCTACCCTCTTGCGGCCCTTAGCTGCCGCATGCATATTGTTATGGTTTTCCTGGGTCAAAGCATCACTAATAAACTCGTTGTAGGTGGTGCACTTGGAGTTGTCCATAGTCTTCATCAACTTCGTGCCAAGACCACGCTTGAAGCTATCTATCTTCTTTTCTTCCTTATCAATGAAACCTAGAGCATAGTGAAACAAATTGTTGAAAGCGTGCATATACTCTATAAGGGTCTTAGTTCCTTATGTGAGCCTCATAAATTTAGCCGCCTTCATGCGCATTAGCCCTAGGGGAATATGATGTCCCCAAAAGGCCAACTTGAACTGCTCCCAAGTTACTTGTGCATTGGCAGGTAGAGAGGATAGGAAATGGGTCCACCAAATCCTTGCCGGTCCCTGTAGCTGATGGGACGCATACTCAGCCTTCTGGTGCTTAGTGATCCTTAGAAGATGAAACTTTTGCTTAATAGTATTGAGCCACTCATCCGCCTGAAGAGGTTCCTTAGCCACCTTGAAAATAGGAGGCTTTGTATCCAGAAATTCCTTGAAGGTGCTGTACTTGTAGCACCCGGTTTTTAAGACAAAACCAGATACACACTATATGTGAGCCTAGGAAGTCAAATCTCACATATAGCCACAAATAAGGGTAATATCAAGAGACAATACTTATTACATAATGTATTAGTAAAAGAAAAGTACCCTCAGAGTATAGACAGCGGAAAGTTGACTCCGATCTTCAGGCGAAGACTCCAAATCCACAGGGATGACTGACTGGTGGACCACAAGCCTAACTCCTCCAAACCAGCAATCTGATACCCATCCGGGATTTTTATCCAATGTATAGAAAATAAAGCAAGCGTAAGTACATGTCGTACTTAACAATTATATCATGGGGTTCATGAGGCTCAAAAAGCTGACACTGGTTTAACTGCGATTAGCTTTAATAATTCATCTTTTTAAGCAATTGAGTGTCAAAGAATTTATCATTCCCATAAACACATGATCAGGTAAACATGAATAATGTATAGCATAAACAATTAATCTTTAGAACCATTATCCATTAGTGATCATCTCTATTCCATAAGGGTCTAAGGCCGCTCGTGATGGTGAGCACGACTGTTATAACAATTTTACACTCTACAGAGGTTGTACACGTTCACTGTGAGTCGTGATTTACCCTTTCGCCCGAGGTAGCTAATCTCTTGACCCACTTCCAAGGAAGGTTGGCAGGGTTCACTATGAAGCCTTTCAAAGGATTCGTCTACCAAGTTAGGGCCGCTAGGCGTATGTGGCCCATCTCTAGGAGTGGCACGCGTGGGCATCGCAGCATGGTACACACTTCCCAGCAGCAAAGGAAACATACCCTGCGCCTTAAACGTAACCACAAACAAGCTAGAAAAGATCCTCATACTGAGCTAAAGCCAGAGCCATATGGTCCTCATAGCTGTACTGTAAGTCTCGGATGATCGCTTACAGATAAGTCCTTAGAGAGAGGAATCTGAAGCATATAAACACTCCAGCCCACTTTTTCCATGTTACTAAAAATTCATGTTTTAATGTTTATTGCATATACCATTAGTCAAGTTACAAGATCATGGTTTTGATTAAGCACTAGCAAAAACTATCCCATGCAATATCCCAAAGGTATCAAGGTACAAGTTATCAAATATCTAGGATATCCTATTTGGCAACAAGGTAGACACATGCAATATGAATTAAGTGATTAAATGTGAATAGGTAACAAGGATAGTCCCATGCTATATTTGCCTTACACACCGATCCTTCGGTAAGCTTTAATCTTCAATGTTCTTCTTCTTCTTCTGGATTACCACGTGTATCTCACCGACTGGATGTAATCGTAGAACACCACACAAACATCCATACATATACATAAAAAATAAGTAAAAGAGATTGAAGTATGATTCTACGCATCTCTACGAACACTCAGTCGCCAGAAGCACGCTAATCGGACTACGGTTGAAAAGTTACAACTACCGAGAGATTTGCCTTATACGTGGAAAAGAAAACTATAGGCTTTATTTATGTTAGCTATATGAATTCATATATAAAAGATATTTTATAAATAATACATATTAAATTAAGTCAATTTTAGTTTTAAATTATAAAACAAAAGTAAAACAAATCATATTTTATGTATAAACCCAGTTGCATAATCATTAATCAAGATATGATTTAAACCATGTTATTTTAGAAATAACAATATAGTAAACACTATTACTAACGCGTAGATCTCGTCATTATGAAACAAACGCAACTTGAACGGACTATTTCGGAGTTAAAATGAATAAGTTATGATTCAAACAAGTTTTCCTATAGTTAAATAATAGATTAAATCTACCCATGAATTTTAAGTGTTGAAAACATGCCTAACAGTTGCATAAACATGTAGAAAACGTAAATATGATCCTAACGCAATTTGAACGGGTCAAATCGAACTTAAAACGCAAAAGTTACGCATGAAATAAGATGTAATGGCATTTCTGTAATTTATTAAACTCAAATTTGAATTAAAACAATTAAAAATCTGAATTTAAATGGATTTTGGACTAGGCGTACTATTCCTAGAAAACACAGGGTCTAAAGTGAATAAAAATAGGACTGAAATGTATTTATTTTAAACTGTTACGGATTGAGGGTTGATTCACTAAAAACCGAGGGGCTTTTCTGAAAACTACACGCGGCTGACCGTGAGTCGACCCGTGGCTGCTGACTGGGCTGACGCGTGGCGCGCTCCGGTTGGCGCGGTGCACCACGCAACGTGGTGGACTGGCTGATGCAGCGTCGTGGCCCAGGTGCACGGGTCCATGGTGGACCGGTTACACACTACACCGATGTGTTCTAATCCTAGCCGTACGCATCAGATCCGACCGTGCTGGCGCGACGGGGGCAGCGGGTCACCGGAGAAGATGCACATGGCGGCGGCACCATGGGTGCCGGTGTGCTGAACTCGCCGATGACGTCGGTACGGGGACTCCGGCCATCCCGAGACAAGCCAAACACACGGAAACGCTCTACATGTGCTTGTGAATTCCACGGATGCAAAGCCGAGGACGAGGAGTGCGCCAAGGTGCCGATCCCACGGTGGCACCATGGCCGGCGGGGCAAGAGCTCGTGGATACAGTGTTCTAGCACTCTATTTGACGAACAGAGGGCATGGGGAGGACTAGTAGCTCACCGAGATTCGGTTGGAGGTGGTTACGGTCGTCCGGGGAGGCTCCGAAGCACGGTTCATCGTCGGCAGCGGCTGGAGAGAGAAAGAGAGGGCTGGTGAGGGGAAATCGGGCAAAACAAGGCCAAAGCGAGGGAGTCAAGGTACCTATGGGCACGGTGAAACACGGTGGATCCTCGGGACACATCGCCAACGAGGCTTGGGCGCTCGTCGGCGTATTACCGCGGCGGTGGCGAGCTGCTTGAGCTCGGCCAGGAAAAGGGAGAAGGAAAGGGGGTCCGGCTTGGCTTTATAGGCGGGCGGGGCTGTGGCGTACAAGGAAGGGGAGCGGGGCGGAGTGATTACGGCGCTTGCCTTGTAGGAGCGGTGGACCGGTGGTTGCCATCCGTGGTGCACCATCGGCGGTGAGGAGGAAAGGAAAGAAACAAGGGAGAAAAAGGAAAGAAGGGAAAGGAAGGGGACGACGGGCGTGCGGCGGCTGACAAGCGGGGCCAACATCCTAGCGGGGAGAAGGAAAGCACGTGCAGGTGCGCGCTGACGAGCGGGACCCACGACGCAGTGAGGGAGAAGGGGCGGCGTGCGGAGTCTGACCGAAGGGCTGGGCGCTATATGCTGCGTCTGGCGACGCGCACAAGCAGGCCAGCCCAGACCGCACTGAGCGATGCATGCAAAGTGGGCCACATGGCCGAGCTGGTCACATGCTTGGAAGGGGGGGTGTGGTGGGGTGACCAGCCAGCCGAGCCGATTGTTTGGGCCGAGAGCACAAAGGAGGCCAGGAGTTGGGCTAGAAGGGAAGAAAGAGAGTTTTTCCAAATCAATTTCTTGTTAATTCTTTTTCTTTTCTTAATTCAAAACAATTTTAAATATGATCCAATCAAGTATAAATATGATTTAAAATACACTTTTTAATTCAAACATAAATGAACCAATTTTGGGTATGTTTTCTGAAAATAACTTTTTAAGTTCTTACATTTTCTAATTCCTTTTCTTTCTTTCCTTTTATTTCAAAGCCATTTTCAATTTCATTTTAAAAGTATTTTAACCATTTTGACTTTTCAACTAAAACCACTCAACCAATAAAATTAAATGCAATAGCATGTATGCATCAAACATGTTGCTACCTTATAATGTATTTTAATTTAATGAAAAATTTTATTTCCTATATTTCATGTGCACAAAAATTCCAACTTAAATCATTTTAACTCTATTTCAAAAGAGGCAAATTTTAGGGTGTTACAATTCTACCCCTTAAGACGAATCTCGTCCTCGAGATTCGGAAGACATCAACTAAGATATGGGAATACTCTGTCCTTGGATTCTTCGTGAAGTTCCATCGTCTTGCATTGATAAAGATCCACATTACTTTACATACCTATTGCCCTTACTCCAAGTAATTTGCCTAACTAATTCCAAAATTTTGACAGGTACCTTGAACAACTCTCAGGTAACCCTAATCACTGGGCCATAATTCTCTTTCCTCATATGTTCACCTTTCAACAAGGCTTCCTTATCTTCTTGGTCCTAAAGAGAATCTACCACCAATCTTAAAAACATTAATGATCTTGGTGAAGTTGCTCGAACTGGGAATACAACTCTTAATTCTTAGTGTCACCCGAACCTTCTTAGCACAATTCTCCGTTGCTAAGGGATCGGCCATGACTTCGCTTCTTGAAGTGATAGCACTTTTCCAAGTCATAATCAATCTCATTCTAACGAGGATATCACAAGCTCATGACCAACTTAGTGAAGATGTCCTATATATTCTTGTGATCCTCTTAGATGTCACTTTTACTTTCAAGAAGATGATACTTCCATGCTTCACAATGGATAGCTCCAGACGACATGTTGGTGAGTTGAACTCAAGCTTCCTTAGTTGACTTATTGAACAAGCCACTACTTTTCTTCTCGTATAAGGACACATCCCACACCTTCACAAGATGCATTATTGTAGATACAAAGCCCTGGTCCTGATCTAACAAAGCTAATACCTAGATTTTACGTCAACCTCTTCTTGGATTTCTTCAAACACTTGGCTGAGGTCTCTTGATCCAAACTAACTTAAAAGCTTAAAGGCTTCTCCTATAACTTTATCAACATCTTGCTGGTCTTGTATAAACTTTTCTTGGACTTCTAACCAAACCTCATTATTTAATACTCTAGGTTCTCTCTTACATCCTTGTGTACCACCATGCTTCCGTTGCGCAAACTCGAACGTATGACACTTCATCTTGCAAATTCTTCAACTTGGCTACCCCCCTTAAGATAAGGTAAAGTAGGGAATACCAAAGTATAGCTTGCATCGTCTTGTAATTGAAGTCTACTGTTATCCAGAAATTCCTCATGACTTTTGATCGTCCAAAATCAGAGATGTGAATCGATAAAGACAGGCTGCTCCGAAGACGGGATAGGAAAAATAGAAGAAAACCATAACCCAACTATTTATTTCATTAATCCTTATACCTTAAACCTATGAACTAAATGAAATTGCGGGAACACCCAATAAGATCATTGCAATCATTACAAAGATGCAAACAATCATAAGCATAATGACAATTCAACAAGACAGTAAAGATGCACAACTCAATCATCGACTCAACTTGTGATACTATCGTTTTTATTACATAAGGGGCACAACTCCTATTCTTAACTAAGGATCTTGGATACTCTAACATAACTTCTTCATTCACCACTCTCACCAAATGCTTCTTTCAGGTTGGTTATCACTGACACTTTCTGGTAACAGTCCAGTAGTGATCTGACTCTGGCTACTTTCTTGGTGTAATTGTTGATTCTTCTATGGGCAAGATTTAATATAATGTCCTTCCTGCTGGCAATGATAACACTTTCTCTTAGCTGGATCTTTAGTGTCATCATACTCCACAGATTTGTTGCTTACAGTATTATCAGCTTGCTGACTCTGTAAGTTCATCTTTGTTTGACTAGACCACTTTTTAGCTCGCTTGATCTTTTGGGGTTGAAACTTTGTGTAGGTGATTGTCCACCCATCTATGCATACCTCATGTGGAAAGAGTGGAGTAACCTTAGCTTGAGAAACTTCTAGTTCTTTAGAGTCCGAGTTTATCTGACCAGGGATTGGAGCTGGATGTGACGATGTAATAGAACTTGAATGTTGATTGCTTCTCAATTCTGACTCTGGTGAGACCTCCTTTCTCTTCTTATCCACCTTGTCCTCAGATACAGGCTGAATACCTTCATACTCAATTCTTTCTCCTGATGGTGTGGTTAGAAGCACCGAACGTTGGGCATACTTGATCACTCCTTTACATGCTGACATCCATCCCATTCCAAGAATGACATCAATGTCCACTAACTCTAATACAATAAGGTTTGCTTCAAATTTTACCCCCTTTATGTTAAGACTCACTCTTGGGCATTTGCGGTTTGCCTTCATTTCTCCTCTTGGGGACTTAACCATCACTGGTTTCCTCATTGGAAGCATAGTTATCTTATGTTCTTTTACGTATGCACTAGAGATGAACGAATGTGACGCACTAGGATCAAACAGCACTGTGGCGGGAGTTGAGTTTACTAGAATGATACCATACACAACCTCCTTAGCTCCATGAGTGGTAGTCATATCCACATTATTCAATCTTCCTTGGATGTAGTTTCTCTTTGCTTTACTTCCTTACTCCTGTTTCTTCTGGACCTTCTGTTCTTGCTTCGGCTGTGGTTGATCCTAGCATTCATGTGCCATCCTTCTGACATCTTCGTTGGACTTCATATTCTTCCAAGCTTCTGCTACTTGTCTCTTTCATTGGTCCTTTTGGTATGTTGGTTTGACCTTGTGGCAAGCATTGTTGAGAACTCCCATATTGAATCATTCTTTCTGTTGCTTGTTGTTGCATAGCTACAAGCTTCTCCTTATCGAATGCAGTCAAGGATAATGTAGCTTGGTCCTCCGGATCTCTGATGCTGGTGGTCTCCTCATTATGACCCATCTATATAAACGAAGAAAGAGGATTGAGAATAGAGACAAAGTTTTCATAACAGACAGAGGCTGAAGTGAGCATAACTTTTAGCAAATAACAAGGTTAGAGAGAAAACAAGAACTAAGCAAGATGAAAGCATTCTAATACGTCTAGTTCTATCTAGGCTTGCGTCCTACAGTCAGCATTGCTCTGATACCACTTTGTAGCACCCAGTTTTAAAGACAAAACCAGATACACACTATATGTGAGCCCAGGAAGTCAAATCTCACATATAGCCACAAATAAGGGTAATATCAAGAGACAATACTTATTACATAATGTATTAGTAAAAGAAAAGTACCCTCAGAGTATAGACAGCGGAAAGTCGACTCTGATCTTCAGGCGAAGACTCCAAATCCACAGGGACGACTAACTGGTGGACCACAAGCCTAACTCCTCCAAACCAGCAATCTGGTACCCATCCGGGATTTTTATCCAATGTATAGAAAAATAAAGCAAGCGTAAGTACATGTCGTAGTTAACAATTATATCATGGGGTTCATGAGGCTCAAAAGGCTGACACTGGTTTAACTGTGATTAGCTTTAATAAGTCATCTTTTTAAGCAATTGAGTGTCAAAGAATTTATCATTCCCATAAACACATGATCAGGTAAACATGAATAATGTATAGCACAAACAATTAATCTTTAGAACCATTATCCATTAGTGATCATCTCTATTCCATAAGGGTCCAAGGCCGCTCGTGACGGTGAGCACGGCTATTATAACAGTTTTACACTCTACAGAGGTTGTACACGTTCACTGTGAGTCGTGATTTACCCTTTCACCTGAGGTAGCTAATCTCTTGACCCACTTCTAAGGAAGGTTGGCAGGGTTCACTATGAAGCCTTTCAAAGGATTCGTCTAACAAGTTAGGGCCGCTAGGCGTATGTGGCCCATCTCTAGGAGTGGCACACGTGGGCATCGTAGCACGGTACACACTTCTTAGCAGCAAAGGAAACATACCCTGCACCTTAAACGTAACCACTAACAAGCTAGAAAAGATCCTCATACTGAGCTAAAGCCAGAGCCATATGGCCCTCATAGCTGTACTGTAAGTCTTGGATGATTGCTTACAGATAAGTCCTTAGAGAGAGGAATCTGAAGCATATAAACACTCCAGCCCACTTTTTTCATGTTACTAAAAATTCATGTTTTAATGTTTATTGCATATACCATTAGTCAAGTTACAAGATCATGGTTTTGATTAAGCACTAGCAAAAACTATCCCATGCAATATCCCAAAGGTATCAAGGTACAAGTTATCAAATATCTAGGATATCCTATTTGGCAACAAGGTAGACACATGCAATATGAATTAAGTGATTAAATGTGAATAGGTAACAAGGATGGTCCCATGCTATAATTTCCTTACACACCGATCCTTCGGTAAGCTTTAATCTTCAATGTTCTTCTTCTTCTTCTGGATTACCACGTGTATCTCACCGACTGGACGTAATCGTAGAACACCACACAAACATCCATACATAAACATAGAAAAATAAGTTAAAGAGATTGAAGTATGATTCTACGCATTGCTACGAACACACAGTCGCCAGAAGCACGCTAATTGGACTACGGTTGAAAAGTTACAACTACCGAGAGATTTGCCTTATACGTGGAAAAGAAAACTATAGGCTTTATTTATGTTAGCTATATGAATTCATATATAAAAGATATTTTATAAATAATACAGATTAAATTAAGTTAATTTTAGTTTTAAATTATAAAACAAAAGTAAAATAAATCATATTTTATGTATAAACCCAGTTGCATAATCATTAATCAAGATATGATTTAAACCATGTTATTTCAGAAATAACAATATAGTAAACAATATTACTAACGCATAGATCTCGTCGTTATGAAACAAACGCAACTTAAACGGACTATTTCGGAGTTAAAATGAATAAGTTATGATTCAAAAAAGTTTTCCTATAGTTAAATAATAGATTAAATCTACCCATGAATTTCAAGTGTTGAAAACATGCCTAACAGTTGTATAAACATGTAGAAAATGTAAATATGATCCTAACGCAATTTGAACGGGTCAAATCGAACTTAAAACGCAAAAGTTACGCATGAAATAAGGTGTAATGGCATTTCTGTAATTTATTAAACTCAAATTTGAATTAAAATAATTAAAAATCTGAATTTAAATGGATTTTGGACTAGGCGTACTATTTCTGGAAAACACAAGGTCCAAAGTGAATAAAAATAGGACTGAAATGTATTTATTTTAAACTGTTATGGATTGCGGGTTGATTCACTGGAAACCGAGGGGCTTTTCTGAAAACTACGTGTAGCTGACCGTGAGTCGACCCGTGGCTGCTGACTGGGCTGACGCGTGGCGCGCTTCGGTAGTCGCGGTGCACCACGCAGCGTGGTGGACTGGCTGATGCAGCGTCGTGGCCCAGGTGCACGGGTCCATGGTGGACCGGTTACACACTACACCTGTGTGTTCTAATCCTGGCCGTACGCATCAGATCCGATGGTGCTGGCGCGATGGGGGCAGCGGGTCGCCGGAGAAGATGCACATGGCGGCGGCGCCATGGGTGCCGGCGTGCCGAACTCGCTGGTGATGCCGGTACGGGGAACTCCGGCCATCCCGAGACAAGCCAAACACACGGAAACGCTCTACATGTGCTCGCGAATTCCACGGATGCAAAGCCGAGGACGGGGAGTGCGCCAAGGTGCCGATCCCGCAGCGGTGCCATGGCCGGCGGGGTGGGAGCTCATGGATACAATGTTCTAGCGCTCTATTTGATGAACAGAGGGCATGGGGAGGACTAGTTGCTCACCGAGATTCGGTTGGAGGTGGTTACGGCGTCCGGGGAGGCTCCGAAGCACGGTTCATCGTCGACAGTGGCTGGAGAGAGAAAGAGAGGCCAGGTGAGGGGAAATCCAGGCAAAACAAGGCCAAAGCGAGGGAGTCAAGGTACCTATGGGCGCGGTGAAACGTGGTGGATCCTCGGGACACGTCGCCGACGAGGCTTGGGCGCTGGTCGGCGTATTACTGCGGCAGTGGCGAGCTGCTTGAGCGCGGCCGGGAAAAGGGAGAAGGAAAGGGGGTTCGGCTCGGCTTTATAGGCGGGTGGGGCTACATCGTACAAGGAAGGGGAGCAGGGCGCAGTGATTATGGCGCTTGCCTTGTAGGTGCGGTGGACCGGTGGCTTGCCATCCGTGGTGCGTCATCGGCGGTTAGGAGGAAAGGAAAGAAACAGGGGAGAAAAGGAAAGAAGGGAAAGGAAGGGGATGACGGGCGTGTGGCGGCTGACAGGCGGGGCCAACATCGCAGCGGGGAGAAGGAAAGCGCATGCGGGTGCGCGCTGACGAGCGGGACCCATGGCGCAGTGAGGGAGAAGGGGCGGTGTGTGGCGTCTGACCGAGCGGGCCGGGCGCTTGCGCGTGCGAGCGACGCGCGGGGCAGGCCGAGCAGAGCGGTGTGGAGCAGCTGCTGGGCCGCCGAGCAGACCGCACGGAGCGATGTAGCAGGGGGGCAGAGGCTGAGCGAGGCCGCGCGGGAAGGGGCGGGGAGTGCGGCTGGGCTGGCCAGCAGGCCAGGCCGGTTGCTGGGCCGAGAGCACGAAGGAGGCCAGGAGTTGGGCTAGAAGGGAAGAAAGAGTTTTTCCAAATCAATTTCTTTTTAAATTCTTTTTCTTTTCTTAATTCAAAACAATTTTAAATATGATCCAATCAAGTATAAATATGATTTAAAATACACTTTTTAATTCAAACATAAATGAACCAATTTTGGGTATGTTTTCCGAAAATAACTTTTTAAGTTCTTACATTTTCTAATTCCTTTTCTTTCTTTCCTTTTATTTCAAAGTCATTTTCAATTTCATTTTAAAAGTATTTTAACCATTTTGACTTTTCAATTAAAACCACTCAACCAATAAAATTAAATGCAATAGCATGTATGCATCAAACATGTTGCTACCTTATAATGTATTTTAATTTAATGAAAAATTTTATTTCCTATATTTCATGTGCACAAAAATTCCAACTTAAATCATTTTAACTCTATTTCAAAAGAGGCAAATTTTAGGGTGTTACAGTACTGATTTGGCTTAGGCCCCTGCTGCTGTGGGTGGGCACGAGCGGTGTTCTGCGCAATGAGGCATAGAGCTTCCTCCATAGTCCTTTGGCTTCCCAAGAATTGGGCAAAGAACTCCTGAGCAGACGATGGTGGCGGTGGTGGTAAGTCACCGTCATCGCCCCCTTGGCTGCTGCCTGCTCCGACACGTGTGCGAGTCATCTGCAAAGTCGCAACAATAAGTGATTATTGGATGATGTCAAGAGATTGCAGATGAATTGTATAATCATGCCAAACTGAAATTACTGGAGAGAATCTTGAATTCATACAATAAAAACAGAGACATAATAATTCATTCCCGCAACATAACATCACCAATTTGATCACTTATCGGGCTCACAGCGTGTTAACATACTAGTCACTAGGCAACTCTACTCTTCATTATGGTTGCTGTCGAGGTCGGAGATATGATTATCCTCATCCCAGCTGTCATCTTCTACTAATATTTCTAGATCTTCGTCTTTCTTATTAAGGATCAGGTGCAGTTGGTTGTTCAGATAGTACACCTCATGCTGAAGATCCATCACTACATGCTGGGCCCATGCAAGCTGCTGGCGCAAGTCTCTCTAGGTATACTTCATTCCAATGATAGAAGGGTGGTTCCTGATACCCCGCATAGTGCAAGACTCTCCAAAGCAGAGCAGAAGTTCCAAACATCAACCGGAAACTCTCGTGAGACAAAGTCATAATAGATAAGAGTTACATAACCGAGTAGAGATCTATAAGGGGAGGAACAATGCAAGTATTGAATAATTATTATCATGATGCATGCATGTTTCGTACGTCCTCACAAACTTAGGAAAAAATTATTTCTAATGACATACATGGTGGCATACATACGTTCTCTCATATATAGCGAAGCTAGTCGAGTTACATGTTTCATTGTTAGTGTACCTGCATAAGAGTTTCATTTCAGCCCAACCCCATAATTATATATGTAGAATGTAAATCTAAATACTTCCATATATGTATACCCATACATATACTTCCGTATCAAAGCTACCCAATGACAGTTTATACTCACAATTAAATACGCACCATATACACATGCAAGCATGCATACATAGCCATACCAAAGCTAACTCTCCCCGCCCGCACGCTCACATCTTGCGGTCATGCCACTCATCAACTTACCTTCTTACCTTGGTGTAGAGGCATTTGATCCATACATTACCATTCAAGTGAATGGCATCCATACAATAGCACGTCGTATGGACTATGAAAATAAAAACCCCCAAGTTAGTACTTAAATAGCCACCTAATAGTCCTTAATTTGGGCATAAGGAAAGTGATCACTGGCACACTTTAGATTTCAAATACCTATTTGTATAGCTATTAGTTGATAGAAAATGATTTTGGAAAACAAAAACCTTTGTTTTAAAATACACATGTGACAATTAACATTGAATATTGCTCTGATGCCAGCTGTCGTAGAACCGTCCAATTTATAAGAGCACAAGTACAATGGCAGCCCGCAAGTGGTCGCACTGTCATACTTGAGCCCATATCAACCCGGTAGTCTATCGAGTACCACGATGGGTCTTGATAAACGATCCACAAATGATTCAAGTATTATTTTGTAAAACACTGGGAGACTTAGAATGCTCCGGGGCTTGCCTTTCAGAAAATGATTCAAGTATTATTTTGTAAAACACTGGGAGACTTAGAATGCTCCGGGGTTGCCTTTCAGAAAAGAAGTGGGGCGGTGATCTGGGCACTCTGGGAGCTCTTCTAGGTTCTGCTCCTCTTCTTCTAGAGCGGTGGCTTGAGGAATCACCTGCTGGTCCCCTTCCTCTTCTTCGTTGAATTCCAATAACGTTATCTCCTCTGTCGATCCTATATGCATGAATATGGCATAAGATATTGCGAATGCATATATATCGACAAGTATAGTATGATAAAACATGATGAATGCATCCTTGTAAGTAATTTCAACAGCATGGTGTGAAAGTAATAACAAGTGCATCATATCTTACTAAGTAGGTGCATATCTCTTCTCTATTACTAAAGCAAACACTCATGCGACTCATTTACCGAACTACAAAACAGAAGCTACTTGTTTTAACCATAACTAGAGTTACATACATCAAAATCCCATGCTTATGGACATTCTGGAAAGCTTATGAAATTGTCTACAACTTTCTTTTAGTGCTCATGATGTGATTCAACAGTTAGCTAGGTCAAACAAATCAGTCAATCAAATCTGTCTAGAAAGTAAACATTTCGGACAGCAAACTTGTAACAGCTAGAACTCTAAAACCTTAAGTCTAATGACTGTGAAACTTTAACACAAGGTAGATTAGTAAGTTATTTACAACTTTGTTATTAACAAGTTTTACAGCAAAGATCATTATCCCCATGAAATCATCCACCCAATCAAAACTATACATACAACCTTGTATTTGAATTACAAAGTGATAATTAGTTAGTTGCCTACAATCAATTGCTTCTAAGCCTGACTATTGACATCAACAGTTACTATGCATCATAAGAACCATAGAAAACATCATGGTCAATCTCAATCTATTTATTTAAATGCCTTTATTAATTTAATTAGATAATTAGGGTAAATAACAAACATACACCAAATATGCACAATAAATTCTCACAAAATTACAGTAGCTTTCTAGTGCTTACAATAGACTACTATGAAAATGTCATACCATTTTCACATGTATAACATCTTATGCAAAAATGACAAGCTAGCAAGGGTTATTTTAGTGAAAATAGAAAACCCTATAGAAAAGTGTCAAACAACAGATTCTATATTTTTTCTAGCTTCATATTAATGCCATTATACTGTACAAAATTTTTCATATCAATATGTTACATATTTTTATCCCTATAATTTTCCTGAGAAATTACTATTTATTAATAGATAAATAGAAAGATCACATTTCAATCTAGTTTACAGCAATATTAATATTTTTCCTAGCTAGAATATGTCAATACAAAACCAACAAAATTGGAATCACAATTTTACCATTTTTCTAGCTCAAGATATCTAATTTACAAGATTGTAAACATTCAAAATGCATTTATCTAAACACATTTAAATATCCAATAAAAATATCAGAAACTATACATATCATATTTTTATAAAATACAACACTTCCTAAGGAACACTACAAAATTTGGTTCACAAGATTTGGAGCTCTACAACTCAACTTATCATTTTTCAAATTTGCACACAAAACTGAAAATAAATGAACTATCTTTCATGACTGAGCCACTGACAGTCAGGACCCACGCATCAGACATGCCTGCGTGTCAGCGATGGCAAAAATAGAGGAGCGCGCGGAACGGTGCTATCTCGCCGGCGGTGACCTCTCCCGCGATGGCACCGCGATGGCACCGCACTACGGTGACCCCCGCGACCTTGCGCACCCATTGAGCTACTAAGTTGGGCCTATTGCCCGCGCCAACGACGATGGCGGCGTCAATGGCGGCATGGCGGTGCGGATAGACGGCAATACGCCGGAGGTGACCGTGATGACTCGATCTAGGGCTCGGCCAAGCATATACAGGCTACGGTGAACCTATTGCGCACTCAAACATGGCACTCGGTGGTCGTAGTTGGCCAGACCACGGTGACGGGCCACGCCGGCGGAACGCCGACGAAGCCGAACGCGGCACGGAAGCCTTACCGTGCGCGGCTAGTGAGCAATGTGAGCGCGGTGAGATCGCTGGGATGATAGCAAAGTTGCTGCGGTGGTGGAGAAGCGATTAGACGTGGCGCAAGGCGAGCGGGGTGGCCGGCAATGGTGATGGCGCGAGCTCGGCACTGCTGCGGCTGCTGCGAACCAAGGCGGAAGCGAACGAAGCAGCAAGAAATGAAATGTGAGCGCGGGGCGTCACAGACGAGCACTGGGTAGGGTGAAGGCATGCTCTGGCTTGGCATGGCCTGGCTGGTCAGGGCAATGGCGACGCGCGGCCTCAATCGGCTCCACGCGGCATTCGGCCATTAGGCCCGTGATCCCAGCCTGACGATGTGATTTGGTTGCAATCAAACTCCTAATCCATAGATTATTAGTGCAAACAATCTGAACCAGAGTGGTAGACCTACATACCAGCTACAATAATTCTTAAGAAACCTTCTCCTAATTCTCAACGATTAGGGAGTAAAATCAGCCCAAAGTTAAGCTCGTCACACTGTCAGTCCAAAATGACTTAGCGAAATTTTTGTTTTTGAACAACAGCAAAATGTTGAATCTTGTGAGCTCAAAAATACTAAGCTATGCACATAATTAGCTCATGACCCAAAAATAAAAGTTGTTCCTCTCATCAAGTACTACAACTTTTCTTTAGTGCACACATCCATGCAAAGTCTCTATCATATCGTTCAAACTAGGTCAAACCTACTACATTTAAATGATGACTAACACTTAAATCATGACTTAGTGACCAAATTAGCCCTAGCCATGAATATCAAAGTTGTTCATAATGACATTCTAAACATGTTTAAGCTATTCCTAAGGTCACACAAACATTTCATACATTGGTTACACATTTCACTTTCCAGGTCAACATACATAGCATTACTTAAGAACTTAATCATGTAAAGTGATCTTCATGAACAATGTTCCACTAGTCATCCTAAGTGTGGCTAAGATGTTTTAGTGATTCACATCAACCATTTACATATATTCACTCATGATCATAAACATATACAAAGAAAACATAAAATAACAAGCATGTTGCATATGTTTCAATCATATGTTTCAAATATAAAAGCTTAAATATGAATGCTTGATGCTCATGCTCATGCAATGCAATTCAAATTATGCAAGCTTAACACCTAGGGTGTTACACAAACTACCCTTTTGTTCGAGTAGGAAGGAGTTTCACCATATGATAGTAAACAAAAAGAGAGGTAGTAGTGCGTTGGGAGTATACCCTAGAGATAATCATAGAGATGATTATGTTGCCTTGTATCCATGATATATTATGAGTTCATTGAATTTCCATTAAAGACAACCTGTATCGATTAGCAATTATGTGAATTGTTTGTGAAACTCTTTTACTTGTATGGTTATTCTAATGTTGTCCCTGGTCAGAGTTCGTGTGAGGACACACATTGAATAATGAATCAGCACATTATTAGTTGATGACTGTGTTTCACAAGTCATAGACATGAAGATGTCAAACTAATAATGTGGGCACATGTATGACATGGGGCTGGACTGACCCAACGTGAGATGTTGTTATTATCTCTATTCATATCATGTACGTTATGTCCTTAGACTTGAGATTGTTGTATGTATTCAAGATGTGAAACGACCTACTTAGGGACTATCAAACGCTACTCCGTAACAGGGTAGTTATAAAGGTGGTTTTCGGGTTTGTCGGGAAACATACTATGAGACATAGACAATCAAGATGGAATTTGCCCCTCTCTATATGAGAGGGATATCACTGGATCACTCTAATGATTAGATCAAGAAATGCATGGCCATGCTTGGGTTAAGTGTTAACCTATACGTTGGACCAAATATCGTGAGGCAAGGGAATAACAAGTATGTGGTTTTGTGGTGGTTCGTCTGATATGATCTTTGCGTACGCATAGGAGTTGACATGCCTTGCTAGAGGCCGCTATCAACAAATGGCCGAGTAGGAGTACTTGGGCCATGTCTATGTGTGTGTGAATCCATAGGGTCGCACGCTTAAGGGGCTGGAAGCCTAATTCAGATTGGATCCGAGTTAGACAAGGCTTAGGGTTACTAATGGGCCTCCAACTCGGGAACTCATTAGGGACGCCTATAAATAAGTGGGGTGGGCAACAGGGCTAGGGATTCCCCATGCCTTTTTGGCAGTAGCCGCCGCCGCCCATCCTACGCCCGCGCCTGCTGCTCCTTGCGGACCTAGCAGTCCGGAGGCGCGATGCTTCCTCCCTGTACGTGTGGATACCTTGGAGGTGCTACATCTGGAGCACAAGGACGAACTGCATGAAGGGGAAGGACGTACGGATGACCTCGCAACTACACGGCACTGCTACGACGCGTACGACTACATCTAGTCGCTTCCGCTGCACCTGCGCGTCTAGTGGTAATCCCGTGATCTATAACTAGCAGTAGATCCTGGTTTATGAGGTCGAATTTTTTGTTTTCCGGCTAGCGTAGCATCCTCATAACCCTACAGTGGTATCAGAGCCGTTACTACGTGGTTATAGGTTCGGATGAGTGCGTATGGAGATATGCGCGTTTGTAGATGAGTCTCTAATCTTGGTTCGTGATTTTACCGTGTTGGTCTTGTAATGATCTACTCATACCGGTCGGAATTCCGCCAACCGAGTTAAGTGATACATGTAAATCCAGTCATGGCAAGATGGAGATCAATCAGATTGATCGAATCGAACCTAGGTCAAGTGCCGAGCGCATGCGATGCGCAACGGTGATAGATTGGATCTATTGCCAGGCGCCGGGGTGCAAGAAAAGTGCTGTTTGGTAAAACAACCATAACTTTTGCATACGACCTCGGATTGAGATGAATTTTATATGAAAATTGTAGAGAAAAAATTTTTACATCCGATTCTCATAGCCTTTGGCAGTTTTGCTGAAATTAGATTTGCGAAAAACGGCCGGGAAGATGGTGTTTTGGGCGTTTTAAGATTAGACGTCGGAATCGGTTAACTCTGTTTTGCAGGAACTTACGACTGGTATAGCCCTTATGTGTATGTGATGCATGTATGTAATTAATTCATGGCTTGCATGTCATGAGCATGACAATATGGTTGGAGCCACAAAGATATTGTCAATTTGATGTAATGGCCTGCGTGCCAAACTGTAATGATCCTATCCGCGACTATGTAATTTTCTTCACTGCCTTGCGTTAGTGATAGCTAGTCTCGGTGGACTCATCACTAAAGGATGGCATACATGGATCATGGAGATGGAGATCATCATGAGGAACAGTTCGATGTAGATGGAGGTCCCCAAAGGAACAATGGGCTATACCATGTCATATATGTGTTAATGTCGTTCTTACTATGTTCTACTTTCACATGCGATAATGTTTTTGTCTACATGCGATGGTGAAGTAGAACGATCCCTCGGCAATGTTTAAGTTAAAATGCTTCCCCAAACCTTGCACTATCAAGTGTCTTGTACAATCGGTGGTGGGTCTATGAAATTAGGGCGCCACTGATTTTCCATGACTAGACAGGTTCGTATCGGATACTTACAGCAGAAGGGTTGGTTACTTGAACAAGGTCATCCTAACGGTTAGGGACCTTGGAGCATGAGTAGTTGGGCACCAAAGCATAGAGATGCTACCCAACAACAAGAGTCATATGTGATATGATTAGCAAAGAGTTTCTTACCAATCTACCATGTCTTCTAGCGGTGATGCTAAAGCTCACTAGTAGACTTGTTAGTTGTGGGTCTTGAATCACTAAGTTTTAAGAGAGGGATATTGATTTTAGTGGGAGTAGATTCTATTAAAGGTTTAATATTGTTTACTCTGTCTTGGATACATTGTCTTAGTATTTTGCATTACTTTGTTGTAGATAAATGGCGCTTAGCAATCAACCATTTACTTTGCGTTCAATTCTTGAGAAAGATAAGTTGAATGGAACAAACTATGCGGATTGGATCCGCAACCTGAGAATTGTTCTCAGGGCTGAGAAAAAGGAAGAAATTCTAGACACCCCATACCACAAGAGCCTGCTGATAATGCACCTGTTGCAGAGAAAAACACTTACAAAAGAGCATGTGATGCTGATCTTGAAGTGAGTTGCCTTATGCTTGCTTGTATGGAACCAGATCTGCAGCTGCAGTTTGACAATAACCATGCAGCGCACGATATGATCGTGGAGCTCAATGATATGTTCCAGACTCAAGCCAGGACTGAAAGGTTCAAGGTCTCAAAGGCTTTTGCTGAAACCAAGCTAGCAGAGGGTGCAACAGTTGGGCCACATGTGATCAAAATGGTTGGTTACACTCAGAGGTTGGAGAAGCTAGGCTTCCCAATTGGCCCTGAATTAGCTAATGATTTTATTCTCGCGTCTCTTCCGCCCAGCTATGGAAATTTCGTTGCGAACTACCATATGCATGGGGCGGAGAAGGGCTTGAATGAATTATGTGACATGCTTAAAATAGCAGAGGCTGATATCA
This sequence comes from Miscanthus lutarioriparius, assembly GCA_904845875.1. Taxonomy (NCBI): domain Eukaryota; kingdom Viridiplantae; phylum Streptophyta; class Magnoliopsida; order Poales; family Poaceae; genus Miscanthus; species Miscanthus lutarioriparius. The sequence goes on along the minus strand of CAJGYO010000017.1, from coordinate 49,764,004 downwards.
AGAAAGGTGCTGGCAGTAGCCATGTGATGGTAGTCCAAAACAAGCCTAAGTTTAAGAAGAAGGGCAATTCTTGGAAGAAGAAAAAGGGCAAGGCTAAAGATGAGATCTCTAAGCCAAACCCACCTGCGCCCAAGGCTGGACCAGCTGTTGATGTTGAGTGCTTTCATTGTCATGGGAAAGGTCACTGGAAGAGGAACTGCAAGATGTACCTGGAATCCATAAAGGATCGCGGCAGTAAAGGTACTCCCGCAGCTTGTACACTTGTTGTTTATATTACGGACATTTTCCTTGCTAATTCTTATATTAATTCTTGGGTATTTGATACCAGATCGGTTGCTCATATTTGCAATACGATGCAGGGAATGATAAGAAGTAGAAGCCTGGAAAAGGGAGAAGTTGATTTCCGCATGGGCAATAATGCAAGAGTTGCTGCGTTGAACATCGGGACGATGCAACTCCACCTCCCATCAGGATTTATTATGGAGTTGAATAATTGTTATTTTGTTCCTAGTTTAAGTCGAAACATTGTGTCACCTTCATGTTTGATGAAGGATGGTTATTCATTTGTGAGTAAAGACAATGGTTGTGTGATCTCTAAAAATGGCATGTTTGTGGCTTCTGCATCCATTGTGAATGGGTTATTTATTTTAAATCTTGAAGATGCTCCTGTCTATAATATAAGTGCTAAAAGGCTTCGGCTTAATGAGTTAAGTCCCACCTATATGTGGCATTGTTGTTTAGGTCATATAAGTGAGAATCGCATGAAGAGGCTCCATTCTGATGGGCTTTTAACTTCGTTTGATTTTGAATCATACGAGACATGTGAGGCTTGCTTGCTGGGCAAGATGACCAAGACGCCTTTCATAGGTTTTCCTGAGAGGGCGACAGACTTGCTGGAACTCATACATACTGCTGTGTGCGGACCAATGAGTACGACAGCAAGAGGGGGATTCCAATACTTCATAACCTTCACTGATGACTTTAGTAGATATGGCTATGTCTACTTGATGAGACATAAGTCTGAGACATTTGAAAAGTTCAAGGAGTTTCAGAGTGAAGTAGAGAATCAACGTGGCAAGAAAATTAAGGCTTTGCGATCTGATCATGGAGGCGAATATTTGAGCCACGAGTTTAGCAATCATCTAAAGAGTTGCGGAATTGTTCCACAGCTTACGCCGTCTAGAATGCCTCAGAGAAATGGCGTGTCCGAGCGGCATAATTGGACTTTGTTGGACATGGTTCGGTCTATGATGAGCCAGTCAGACCTACCGTTATCATTTTAGGGATACGCTCTAGAAACAGCCGCTTTCACATTGAATAGGGTACCGTCTAAGTCAGTAGTTAAGACACCACATGAGATGTGGACTGGTAAGAGTCCAAGTTTGTCTTTTCTAAAAATTTGGGGTTGTGAAGTTTATGTCAAACGACTTATGACAGATAAACTAACACCCAAGTCAGACAAATGCTTTTTCGTGGGATATCCGAAGGAAACTTTAGGGTATTACTTTTACAACCGATCAGAGGGCAAAGTGTTTGTTGCTTAGAATGGTGTTTTCTTAGAGAAAGAGTTTCTCAAAAGAGAGAAAAGTGGACAGAAGGTGTATCTTGAAGAAGTTCAAGATGAGCCAGTTAGGAAGGACTCTACGAGTGATGCTAATGTAGCCGAACAAGTTGAGATACCCGTGGCAATAGAAACACCACCACAACCATGAAGGTCAGCAAGAATCCATGAGTTGCGTGGGGATTTGTTATTGTTAGACGATAACGAACCTGCGACTTATGCGGAAGCAATGATGGACCCAGATTCTGAGAAATGGCAAAGTGCCATGAGATCCGAGATAGATTCCATGGGAAACAATCAAGTTTGGACCTTGGTTGACCCGCCTGATGGGGTTAGACCCATAGAGTGCAAATGGATCTATAAAAAGAAAAAGGATATGGATGGAAACGTTCACGTCTATAAAGCTCGACTTGTTGCAAAGGGTTCTCAGCAAGTTCAAGGAATTGACTATGACGAGACTTTCTCGCCGGTAGCGATGCTTAAATCTATCCGGATCATTCTAGCAATAGCTGCTTATTTCGACTATGAGATATGGCAGATGGATGTTAAAACAACCTTTCTAAATGGAAATTTGGATGAGGACATGTATATGATACATCTCGAAGGTTTTGTTGATCCAAACAATGCTGGAAAAATTTGTAAGCTTTAGAAATCCATTTATGGATTAAAGCAAGCATCTCGGAGTTGGAACATTCATTTTGATGAAGTGGTCAAAGGGTTTGGCATCCGTCAGAATGAAGAAGAACCTTGTGTTTACAAGAAGGAAAGTGGGAGCGCTGTTGTATTTTTGATCTTATATGTGGATGACATATTATTGATTGGGAATGACATTCCTATGCTGCAATCCGTAAAGACTTCACTGAATAATAATTTTTCTATGAAGGATTTAGGAGAAGCAGCATACATTTTGGGCATCAAGATCTATAGAGATAGATCGAAGAGGCTTATAGGATTAAGCCAAGATACGTACATTGACAAGGTGTTGAAATGGTTCAACATGGAACAGTCCAAGAAAGGGTTCTTGCCTATGTCACATGGTATGCGCTTTAGCGATAAACAGTGTCCTTCAACAGCTGATGAGTGGAAGCGCATGAGTAAGGTTCCATACGCCTCGGCAGTTGGTTCCATCATGTACGCCATGATATGTACTCGCCTAGATGTCTCATATGCTCTAAGTGTTGCGAGCAGGTACCAAGCGGATCCAGGAGAGAGTCACTGGACACTTGTTAAAAACATTCTTAAGTACTTGAGAAGGACTAAAGATGTGTTCCTAATCTATGGAGGTGAGGAGGAGCTCGTTGTAAATGGTTACACCGATGCTAGCTTCCAAACTGACACAGATGATTCACACTCTCAATCAGGTTTTGTGTTCACAATAAATGGTGGTGCTATTAGTTGGAAATGTTCCAAGCAGGAGACGGTGACCGATTCTATAGCAGAGGCTGAGTACATTGCAGCCTTTGGAGCTACGAAGGAAGGTGTTTGGATGAGGAGGTTCCTCATTGAACTTGGTGTGTTTCCGAATGCATCTAGCCCATTGAATCTACATTGTGACAACAATGGGGCAATTGGGTAGGCTAAGGAGCCAAGGAATCACCAAAAGAACAAACATGTACTGTGGAAATTTCATCTCATTTGAGAGTTCATTAGACGAGATGAGATCAAGATGTGCAAGATACACACAGATTTGAATGTTGCAGATCCTTTGACAAAGGCTCTTCCACAGCCTAAGCATGAGGCGCACATGAGAGCTATGGGTATTAGATATCTTTGAGATTAACTCTAATGCAAGTGGGAGATTGTTGGGAGTATGCCCTAGAGATAATCATAGAGATGATTATATTGCCTTGTATCCATGATATATTATGAGTTCATTGAATTTCCATTAAAGACAACCTGTATTGATTAGCAATTATGTGAATTGTTTGTGAAACTCTTTTACTTGTATGGTTATTCTAATGTTGTCCCTGGTCAGAGTTCATGTGAGGACACACATTGAATAATGAATCAGCACATTATTAGTTGATGACTATGTTTCACAAGTCATAGACATGAAGATGTCAAACTAATAATGTGGGCACATGTATGACATGGGGCTGGACTGACCCAACGTGAGATGTTGTTATTATCTCTATTCATATCATGTACGTTATGTCCTTAGACTTGAGATTGTTGTATGTATTCAAGATGTGAAACGACCTACTTAGGGACTATCAAACGCTACTCCGTAACATGGTAGTTATAAAGGTGGTTTTCGGGTTTGTCGAGAAACATACTATGAGACATAGACAATCAAGATGGAATTTGCCCCTCTCTATATGAGAGGGATATCACTGGATCACTCTAATGATTAGATCAAGAAATGCATGGCCATGCTTGGGTTAAGTGTTAACCTATACGTTGGACCAAATATCGTGAGGCAAGGGAATAACAAGTATGTGGTTTTGTGGTGGTTCGTCTGATATGATCTTTGCGTACGCATAGGAGTTGACATGCCTTGCTATAGGCCGCTATCAACAAATGGCCGAGTAGGAGTACTTGGGCCATGTCTATGTGTGTGTGAACCCATAGGGTCGCACGCTTAAGGGGCTGGAAGCCTAATTCAGATTGGATCCGAGTTAGACAAGGCTTAGGGTTACTAATGGGCCTCCAACTCGGGAACTCATTAGGGACGCCTATAAATAAGTGGGGTGGGCAACAGGGCTAGGGATTCCCCATGCCTTTTTGGCAGTAGCCGCCGCCGCCCATCCTACGCCCGCGCCTGCTGCTACTCGTGGACCTAGCAGTCCGGAGGCGCGACGCTTCCTCCCTATACGTGTGGATACCTTGGAGGTGCTACATCTGGAGCACAAGGACGAACCGCACGAAGGGGAAGGACGTACGGATGACCTCGCAACTACACGGCACTGCTACAACGCGTACGACTACATCTAGTCGCTTCCGCTGCACCTGCGTGTCTAGTGGTAATCCCGTGATCTATAACTAGCAGTAGATCCTGGCTTATGAGGTCAAATTTTTTGTTTTCCGGCTAGCGTAGCATCCTCATAACCCTACATAGTGCACCCTCGTGGAGCCCCCGAGCGACCTAGGCCAAAAGTGTTTGGGTCAGGGCGCTTTTATAGAAGCAAACGTTAAGTAAACAATGGTAAGACTGAATTTTAGCGGAAGAAATAACATAGCTGTTACAAGCGCTGGTGAGAACGTTGTCATTGTCGTCCTTCAATCGGTAGGCGTCCAATCGGATCACCTCAACCTTCAGTCGTCCGAATCCTTGCCCGCTATGCCCCCTTTCTTGGCGCAGCTTCTTCGCCTTTTTCTTCCTTTGGCCCACCGGCCTGTCGTAGAAGGCGCTTGAGGAGCTTGCAGTCCTTGTAGAGGTGTTTGATGGGGTAGGCGTGGTTGGTGCATGGGCTCTCCATGAGCTCATGGAAGTGGCCCGGAAGGTCCTATTGGGACTGCTTGCCCATGTGATCAGCCGTGGCGACCAACGCGGAATTGGTCGACCGGCGGCGATCTTTTCTATTCTTTTCCCCCTCTACGTGGAAGGGCCTCATCCTGATCCTGGCGCTTGGCCTTGCCTTTGCCTCGGCCTCCGTTGGAGTGCTACGGGAGCGGCGCTCTCTGGATGCCTCGGACAAAGGCCTGTGGTCCCGGTCCATCCGGGCTGGGACCTCGGGTGCTGATGACGCTGTGAGCGTCTTGGTTTGGCCTGAGCCGCTCGTGTATAGGTGGTCGGAGCGGAGCGGTCGCTAAGTCAAGATGAGGCGCAGATGTGGCCTCCTGTGCCGGGCTCGATGGCTATAGCGATGAGCGGGTGGAGTGATTCGTCTGGTGCGTCCCCACTCCCCTGGTGGGGAGAGAGGCCACGAGTCGGTGTCACGATGTGGAGCTCTCCGCCTGTTGAACGGCGGTGGTCTCCACTAGTGCCCGGAGGTTTCGGTTGATCGCCTATTCCTGGGGGTCGTTCGGCTCAGGAAGGCCGCGTAGAAGCATTACCGCAGCGGCGATGTTCTGATTGGCCTAAGTGAACTATGGGGGATCATTCCCCCTGTCCATGGTGTTGCGCTGGACCCAACGGGCGTGACCCGGGCGTCGCTCGCCGGTTTCTACGCAACGGAGCGTAGAGTGGGGCGCCGAGTGCACTAGAGCAGTCAGCGGCTGGTTCAGCCGCTATTATCGTAGCTCCTCGCCGTGCTCCCGTGTGAGCGCGGGGGTCTCCGGACGAGGGTCCGGAGGGGTGTGAGTCTGCAAGGACTCCGTTACCACTGGTGGCTGTCTCGGGGCATCTGCCATAGCGCACTCTCGGGACGGACGGTGGCTAGGCGCCACATCGCCAATGCTGGAGCCATCACTCTCAACATCGTCATTCATGGGGTCGAGGAAACAGGTGGGAGCATAGCTCGCCATCCCCATGAATTCGGACGTGAGAGGGGGTGGCGCTGGCATCCTTTGGAGCCCCCAGGCGTACGCGTTCGCGGGAGACGCGAGGCCGTAGGGGAACCGATCACATGGCGGTCGCAGCGGGGACAACGGGGTCCCTCCGGATAATCGACAGAAGATAGAGAATAGCAAGTAAATAACAGCATGTACATTACTCATAGCGGAGTTTGAGCAGAGAGTTTGCTCGGAATGAAGCGCAGATGCCTCGTCGTTGAAGTCGTCGTGCGTCCCGGAGCCGATGGAGGGCGGCCCTCCGACCGATGCCGGAACGAGTGCCTCCTCACAGAGGTGCAGCATGCCGAGCCGGTCGGCGATGAAGTCCAGGCTTCCAAAGAGGAAGGCCTAGGATGGCTCGAAGACGGGTGGAACCCACATCCCAACAGGTGGGAGTGCGGGAAACTCTAGTGAGCCGAAGCGAGTAGCATCACTTGAGCCCGCCATGGCGAAGGTGGCGGAAAAGTGGGCCATCTGATGACCAAAAAGTGTTGAACGTACATCGTCTTCCCCACGGACGACGCCAACCGTTGGTGCAGAAAGTGACGAACAAGTAAATATTTGTAGTTTTGTTGTATGTTGTGATCGGAGGTGGCCTAGCACTCAATGATATAGGGTTTATACTGGTTCAGGCAACGTGCCCTATGTCCAGTTTGAGTCAGTCAGTGACTTTATTCCTGAGCCCAGGTGCTCAAAGTTTGCAGTGGGGTTACAAACGAGAAGGAGAGAGATAGGGGGTACAAGAGGTCCGATCGAACTCTGGTCAGAGGGACCGAAAGCGACGGGGGCTCCGCTATGTGCTAAGTGTTCAAGCGTGTGCTCGTGGTTTGAACCCGGTGGTTCTGTTGTTGTGTGCTAGTGAAGTTGATCGATCTAATAAATCTGAATCAACTGAATCAACTGGCGGTGGTTCTGTTGTTGTGTGCTAGTGAAGGAGATGGCCTTATAAGTGAGAGGGAGAGAGTACTATGCTACTAAGCCTTGTTGCCCACGCCAGCGGGTACAGGATGATGGTAGGCACCCACAATACTGTTGAATGTCAGATGCACGTGGGAGGTTGTGTTGTCTTCTTCGGGTATGGCAGACGTCGATGCCTGCCACACTGTTGATACCTGGAGGCATGCAAGGGGTTTTACCATATTCGCCTGGTACGGTAAATGCCAGCGCCCACAACACTGTCGATGCCCAGAGGCATGGGGGGAGCCTTACCGTTCGGGAGTTAATGACGCCCACAATACTGTAGGGGAAAATGTCGGCGCCTACAACACTGCTTGGGTTCTGTCGCACCAGGGAGGTTGCAGAGTACTGTTTCTGCAGGTGTACAAGGTACGGTCCCCGGTATTACGGTTTGACTTGTGTGCCCTGCCTTACTTTCTCCGTCTGTTTCCTGGTCCTTACCGAGCGGCCGTCCCCGGTCGGTTGGTTCCAGTCGGCTCTGATCACGCTAGTCGGAGAAGAGCAGTGAGTAGGGGTTTGGCGCATCCCCGGTTGGAGACGTGGGTTGAAGTCGGAAGCGTTGTTTGGCCAGGCCTTTCGGTCGGAGAGGCTGTTTGGAGGCGGGCTGGAGACCGAAGCGAGCACTTCGGTCAGAGAGGTGGGCCGGAGTCTGAAGCGGGCGCCATTCCTCCTCGGCCAGGCCTTCCGGTCGGAGAGAACGTCCGGAGGCAGGTTGGAGACCGGAGCGAGTGCTCCGGTTCGGAGAGATGGGCTAGAGTCGGGAGCGGGCGCCTGTTCCTCCTTGGCCAAGTCTTCCGGTCGGAGATTTGGATCGCCCTTCTGGCCTGCCATTTAGGTACTTGGGCCGGCCCATGAGTTGCGTGTTGTTTGCTTGGGCCGAGCCTTTGTTGGGAAGCCGGTCCGTGAGGGACCCCGGGTTTATGAACCCGACAGGCACGTTGCTTGAACCAGTATAAACCCTGTGTCATTGAGTGCTAGACCATATCCGATCACAACGTACGGCAAAACAATAAATATTTACGTGTTGGTCACTTTCTGCACTGATACTTTCCAACCTGAGACTTACAGGGGTGAAATTTCACACTTTATACTCTATAGAGGGTTAGACAGACATCAATGGCCTCTACCAGAACACCATGCCCATATGCCTGTTCTAGAAGAGCAGAGCTCTTTGGTCCTGTGGAAATTGCATCTCTTGACTTACTAGTGCATGGTCGCTCCTACGGATCCATCACCAAGCACCCTATTCGGAGCAAGAGCCATCTCCATCGGAGAACTCGGATAGTCTGATTCCTGTACCGTGACCGCCACAATACGATTGCCGTCGCAACACTAGCTTTACAAAAGTATTTGGGCAACATAACGGCATAAAATCGAAGTGCACAGAAAATTTAAGCACCACAACAGCTTAAACAACACATCAGGGAATTTAAATAGCACATAGAATATAAATAGCACGTGTAAAGTAAATAAACTGAATGTAAATAGTGCAGAATATAAATGCAACGCCACAACGGAAAAATAGAACGCACGTGGAAAGTAAAAGCAACCCCACAACAAGAATGTAAAACGCACACAAAATAGAAGGGCAACACAACAGCTGAAATATAAAACGCACGTGAAATGTAAAGCAACACTGCAGCCAAAAAGATAAAACGCACACGGAAAGTAAATAACTTTAAATTTAAAGTTAGCGGGCTGTTAGTATGTTAGTAGTTTTCTTGTTAGTCAGTGCAGAAAAATAAATAGAGTTAATAACAAGTAGGCTGCTTGCCTTGCCAATCAATACAGGTAAATAAACTTTTACTGCTCTTACAGTATTTCGGCAGCATCTCTGCTGCCTAACAAAATCTAGGACATACTCCAATCCTATCTCAGTAGCAATACGAGCCACTGGTACAGAAGCATCCGTTAATGCTACGAGCCAATACTACTCACTCGCAGTGTATCTACTTCACAATCACTTGCTATTTCTACAGAGCCTCGCCGTACTGAAAGTGCTCATCCACACGAGCGTGACACCGCTCCTAGCCTTTTACTAGGCGAGCGAGCTCTGCTGTGCCGATGTGCCGGAGGCTGAGAGCATGCCGCTACGTCAAATATCATTTCTAGGGCGGCTACAGTGCATTTCCACGGGTGGCTCGGCCAGCCGCCCCTACGCAAGGGTCTCTACAAATCATGTATTTGTAGGAGCGGTTCTCAGACCGCCTCCTATAAATCGATTTGTAGGGGTGGTTGGTACTGTAGCCGCCCCTACAAATCGATTTATAGGGGCGGTCTGGGAACACCAGCCGTCCCTACAAATTGATTTATAGGGGCGACTACAGTACCAACCGCCCCTACAAATCATTTTTCCATAAAAAAATTAAATTTAAAATTCAAATTGGACTAGAACATATATTTTTCCTTTTTGATATCATAGTGCTTAGCATATAGTTGGTATGATATTCTAGGAAGTATCACAATATAAACTTTGGTGATATTCATGGATTATAGAACAAGTGAACACACAATAAATTTACAGAACAAGTGAACACACAATATAAACTTTGATGTTATAATTAAGACTTCGTAGGAACATGTGTAATCCCTGGCTCCTATACTTACTGTTGTTGTTGCTGCTGTGGTGGTGGAGCTTGAAACCTTTGTGGTTGCCGCTCAAACTCTTGCTGTTGAAGTGCTATAGCTAGCTCCAGATCAGAGCTGCAAGCATAGGAGGGCCAATGTGGTAGCGTTAGAATTTAGATAACACATGCAAAGTGACTCTGGAGTGCACATCTATGATGATTCAGCACGTTGAGCACATTCAAAATCACAGTAAGGCATATATTGGCCATTCAAGTACATGCTAAGCCGTCAGTCCAATACACAATGACAGAAAAACCATCAAATAGTCGAAGTTCAAGAAAGTTATTGCGCTTGGTTAACAACAACAATCAACAGATAAGAAAAGAAACTATAGCTTCAACTAGCATATCATTTATAGCCCTACTGACAAACATTTTCTGCACAGTACCATTCATACAAGATTCACATGGTTGCTGAAATCCAAACTAAGAATGTTGTACACACACAACAATAAAGCACATTGAGAAAAACAGGTAGGAAGAACATACTTTCCAGAAGTGATGTCAAATTGAGCAAGGTAATTCTGTGAATAAAGATAAATTTGAACTAGTTAACATTAATGTACCTAATAAAAACTACAGCAGTTTATTGATGTTATACATACATCAGTACTCGTCATTCCATGAATCATTTCTTGGAGTTTCAGCCTTAAAGGGTGTGAAGTTGCTGGTAAGAAAAACCCCATCTCCATTCACCTAATGATTGTCGGTTGAGAATGAAAAAGATCAGTAAAGATTTTGATCTCAAGCGAGAATTAAAATAATCACAGAAGTTAACATACCTCATCCAACCTTTGCCATACCAAATCAGTTTGGCTTATAAAACCTTGATCAGTTGCTAGGAGATATAGACTTCCGTTGTACTGCAGAATAAATATACATAAGAAATAAAGATAGCTCCAGTTCAAGTACTCAAATTACGGAAGAAGACACAAAGCTCACTTTCGTTAAGTCCCTCTTGTAAAATGTAAGAGATCATGACAAATGAAATTTGACAATATGATAAATGAGAATACAATTGAGAACATATATTTAAACCATAGATTATTAGAAATATACCCATAGACAATTAATTTGGTTAGCGGTGGTCTGCAGAAAATTATCAATCAGCTCCCTAAAAATAAATCAATTTAAGTGTGAAGCCAAATATAGTAATTCTTGCATTGTACAAAGAGATTCACGCATGTACAAAAGTCAATAACAAAAAAATCTCACATTGATGTTCTGTGGCCTTGTCATCCACGGAAGGGTTGCTTTCCCAGATCTTGTCACCGCCTTTCGGCAAGAACCACCTCCCCCTCATACACCGGGCTCTTGATTTTCATACACCATATTTGTGGTGCCAAGTACATGCTCTCCACCTTGGTATATTGGTTCACATTCATGAATGCTTGAAGGTAGAGGCTCAGATTTATCTAAAAAATCACTTTTCACATCCAGTTCTGTTGTAGCATGACCTGGAACAGCTCCACAAGTTGCAACTGATCATAACCAGCAAATAACTATCAAAGCAGAAACTTGTGTTTCATCTAGTTTGATAAGTACTGACACTTACAAGTAAACAAGCAATCTAAGCAAGAACAAGTAATCCCATCTCGAGAAAAAGGGCAAACAAAACAATTGGTATGGCTGCGAGCTACTACTAGGCAAGAACAAGAACATGCCGAGTTGCTCATCACTTGGGGTCATGGATCTTAAAAAATAAATTCGGGACATTAAATTCGAGCTGAATCCCCCAAAACTTCTAGAAAATAAACCGCATCGGCAGCTTGGCTAGATCGATCTTGCCTAGCGCCCATGGCAGAAAGCGACGAAGCTAGAAGAGGTACGGTGGAGAGATTAAGAGCTAGCAGCGCAGCACTCTCCGCACTTCCGCACTCCGCAACAAACAAATCCAAAGGGAGACAGATTTGGATCTGACTGCACTGCCACGGCAAAGAAATGCCCCCAAGAACAACTCGAGCTCCTAGATTGAATCAACCGGAACAAGGAAGCTAGGTTCACTTACCACCAGCAGGAGAAGAAACGGATCCGAGTCCGGGCGCCTGAGAGGATTAGGGTTCCGATGGGGAGGCGCCTGAGTTGCGTTGCGTGAGAAGGGGATGGGGAGGAGGAGATACCGGATCTACTGGGTATGGTTCAAGCAATCAACGATTTACCTCAGAGCAGCAGCAGATCTGCGTGGGGCGACAAGACCTAGGCGGTGGGCGGTGGGCGGTGACTGGCGCGGGAGAGCGCAGCTCGGCTCAGATCCGGGACCCTCCCGTCTCTTCCCCGCTCCCGCCCTCGCTCTCTCTCTCTCCGCCGGCGGAAGAGTTGACCTCGCTCGGCTACTGTGGAAGCGGAGGTGGGGAGGAAGCGGTCCACAGCGAGGACGGGAGGAGACGGGTCAGGGAGGAGGCTAGCGACTCGGGCAAAGAGGGGAGGAGCCGAGTAAGGAAATGGTGCGATGGGGGGAGGAGGAGGTGGAGAAAGGTGGCCGCAGCCGCCGCGCCCGCTCGCCCCAGGCGCCGCCGCCGCCCTATCCGTGTCGAGGGAGAGAGGGAGCGAAGAGGAGAGAGACTGAGAGAGAGAGAGAGGAGGGTGAGAGAATTTTCTAGCCGATATATATACAGCGGCATTTGTAGGGGCGGTTGGTAATTCAACCGCCCCTACAAATAGAAACGTCGGGGGCGGCTGGTGAGTGAGCCACCCTTACAAATCAGACCCATTTGTAGGGGCGGCTCGTATCACCAGCCGCCCCTGCTATTCCATTTGTAGGGGCGGCTGGTGTCTGAGCTCCCAAGCACGTTATTATAGGGGCGGCTCCATCACTAGCAGCCCCTACAAAAAAAAATCGTACCATTACTAAAAAATCGTTTTTACGTGGTGTGCAAGGCTATTTTTAGGGCCCTGGAGGCCGTCTCGCCCGCACTGACTCGAGAATACGATTTGCCGCACTTAAATAAACTGAGAGGCCTAACGGATGAGCTCGGCTCATAAATAATCATTTTCACCCAGCACTATAGAACAGTGGAACGTTCTGGTTTTGACCGGCAGCTACCATGATCCTATCCACTCCGTCGTTAATATGTTATACAATATTTAAGAGTTAAATGCACCCGCGGCTTTCAAACGGCTAAGAGTGTGTGATATAGATTCATAAACTTTAAAAATATATTTTTGGGTCCCTAAACTCGCTAGGTGTTGCACCGTAGGTTCATGCTAGCCATGTGAATATTTCTGGCTGACATGGCATTGCTAGCGTGGCACGTATTTTTCATTTAACCTCTTATATTTATTTTTCTCTTGAAAAATAAATCCTCACGGTGCCGCTCGACACGGTGGACGCGTCGTCGTCCGGTGTGCTTGCTCCGACCCTGTTCTCGTTGGCACATAGCATGATCTCCTCGCTGCTGGAGTCCGTGGCCCTGTCTTTACTGGCGTGCGTGCCGGCGGCGGTCTTCTCCCTCAGCCGCTGCACCTTGATGTGTCTAGGTAGTCAGCGGCCGGCGGCGCGTCGGCCTGGCCCTGCTGCTGGCGAGGAACTGCTTCAGGTACCGAAGGACGCGGCGAATGGAGGCGAAGTGGCGAACGACGGGTGTTGCGCTGGGTCGGCGTGCCAGCACCGCTTCGTCATGGCGACCAGGTACTTGGGCATCGAGAACAGGAACAAAGCGGCCACTCGCCAGCGTGGACGTTCTTGCTCGTCTTTTCTCCCTGCAAGTGGTTGTCCTCGAATGGGACCTTGCCCCCGTCAGCAGCTCGAAGCAGATCATCACGAAGCTGTACACGTCCACCTTCTCCATGTGCGTGTCGCGGCTCTCCTTGAGAACACGCGTACCAGATGCAGTTGCCGTCGTCGCCACCGGCTGCGTTGCCATTAGTAGATGCCTTTGCGCCATTTGTGATGATGCATGCCCGGCCGCTCAAACCCGGCGACCTTGACGTGCACGTACCCATCGGAGTGCCGCAGCTTCACGAGCACGTTGGACGGGTTGAGCTCGCCGTGGGGAGCTCATCTCCTCGACGTAGCTCTCCTCATCGTGGATTTATTTTTTAAGAGAAAAATAAATATAAGAGGTTAAGTGAAAAATTTGTGCCACGTTAGTATGCCATGTCAACAAAAACATGTCCATATGACTAGTATGGACCTTTAATGCACCACCTAACAAGTTTAGGGATGAAAAAATGCATTTTTAATTTCATGAACCTACGTGGCACACACTTACAAGTTCGAGACCGCTGTTGCATTTAACTCAATATTTAATCAGTGAGCCTCTATGACAGCTGGGCCCAATAACCAGTTTATTAGCCCATCGTCCATGCTATACGAACATGCACGCTCACAAGTCACACATAAATGCATACACTAACACTTACAAAGCGTTTGGTTCACGTAACTGTAACGTGATTTCATTACTGCAGGTAACAAATTCCATTATTCAATGTTTGTTTCCGCACTCAGGGAATCGAGTCCCGCCGTTAGCTGATACCGCACTGTATAAAACCGATACAGCTCCAACCTTAGCGTAATTAGATAACGATACGTTGCCTTCCCCCGCAATTCCATTCCCTTTGCATTTCCGTTACCATTTCAGGAACCAAACGCCTTGTTATATACGACGTGCTTAAGTTACCCAGGCATGCATGGTATTATGCAGCGGGTCAGCGTCGTCCAAAGGAACTGTTGCCTGATCCTATATCTACTTCTTCACCGTTGAGCTAGAAAACTACTATGATTTGGGTGGAAATCAAGTCATTGACGGCACGTACGTTCACATTATATGCACATATACCATGTAACACCTACCTAGCTGGGCTTCACAATTATTACTTTAACCCACTAAACAAAAGCTACGAGTTCACACAAACATATATTCACATGTATACTACATGCATCATCTGTATGCATATTTATGTTAGTGCACACAAAGTTTGTTCTAATAAGGTACTTCCGACAGCTACGTGTCCCACTATTATATATTTTAACTAATCAAGGAGTTATTTGCAAGATCATACGCCATCCCACAATTAATCTAACTGGCATGCATAACCACCAACGTACTATTTAGCCTCTTGGTTCTCATATGCATGCGGCAGCAACTACGGTTACTGATGCAAGTGCCTGATGGGCTCCACACTGAGAATTTAACCATCCTCTACTAGAGCTCACAGGAAACTAAATACTAAACACGTGTGCCTATGATAAATTGGTTCTATAATTTCTTTTAATCAAAATCCGCAACATCGTTGCTTGCATGCTTAGTCATGCACAAGGAAAAAACTAAGATAAACACATGCACACGATTATCAATTTATTCACTAATAGATGTACGTCGATATGCATATGCCAGCGTATTTTTATTCCTAAGAAAATGACAATCAAATTTAACTAGGAATTATTTATCTGACCTAGCCATTAATTTACTTAATTAATAACTCGTAAAATACGGGGTATTACACGGACGCCTCATCTACTCCTGGAGGTGGCGCCGCCGAGATTCCAGGCGAAGACGGCACTGGCGCTCCAGGCGAAGATGCTAGTCAAGATGGGCTTGACGCTTGTAGTTTCAGCAAGTTGCCTTTGGTTGGATGTTGCTGGAGCTACTGATGCAAAGAACTCCAAGAAAATATTTGAAGAAACAATATTTTCAAGATTCGAAGTTCCAATGATGATGATTAGTGATGGAGGAACTCACTTCACGGACAAGAACTTTCACAATTACTTGACAAGACATGGGATCTGTCACAACGTCGCTACTCCGTATCATCCCTCAGACAAGTGGCTAGGTAGAAACATTGAACAAACAGATCAAGAATATTCTACAAAAGACAGTCAATGAGATGGGAATTGTATGGAAAGATCGACTACCCGATGCACTATGGGCTTGCAGAACGGCCTATAAGACACCACTTGGGATGTCACCATATCAACTTGTCTATGGAAAGACCTGCCATCTACCTATGGAGCTAGAATTCAAAGCTCACTAGGCCATCAACCGATGGAACATGGACTTTGAAGCCAAAGGAACCAAGAGGAAGATGCAACTCTCTGAATTAGATGAATGATGTGAAAAAGCAAGACAAGAGGATCAAGAAGAAGAGTTCACCCATAGAGATAAGGTATTACTTTTTATTCTAGGGTAAAATTATTTGGGCACTATGGGGGGTATAACCCTAGGTACCCATGGCACTAGACATGGGCCGCATCACCAGGGGAGGTCTAGCCCTTTAGATCAAGGCCTACAGTGCTCGGCTCTAGTCGGCATGCACCACAAGACAATCAGAAGACATCTTGGCGATGACAGAAGATCTGTTCGATATGATAGATATTGTATTCTTTATAAATACTTACCATATAGCCAAATAGATCTAGACCTAAACCGACCTGTAACCCTACACTCCAAAGTATATAAGGTGGGTAGGGACCCCCTCGAATGCATCTCATATTTGATACAATAAACCAAAGACATAGGATGTAGGGTATTACGTCGATCAGATGGCACGAACCTGTCTAAATCGTTGTCGCTGCGCTTGTGTCCCCATTTGGTTCCTATCACGTGCACCTCCACTGATTCATTTACTACCATGGGTATACCCCTTAGTAGACCACCGACCAGATTTTGTCGACAGTGGCATGCCAGGTAGGGGGTGTGCATGCTGATTCCATGGTGAGCCAGATGGTCCGATTCCCAAGCTCCATGATAATTCCTGAGCTAGGTCCGACCTTCACGGTCGGATCTATGACCTGGGTCATCAACGCCGACGGCATCGAGGAAATCGTTGAGGCGGTGAAGAGTCACCCTGCGCCGATCATGCCAACACTTGCAACGACATATCTGATCCCAACACCCAATGCTGGGTTAGGAGATCCATCAGCAATGACAATCTGATCGCATCCATCGATCGGGTCACATACCGCTTAGCGAAATGCCAGCTCCTCGTGGATTCGGTCTTAGATCAATCTAGAGCGATCAACGAAATTCCTGCACTGCAAGGTCACCATGCCACTAATGCCGAGCACCCTACTTGTGCACATCGTCTGACGTGGCAAGATGAAGATTTGGTGATCACCGTAACTCCAGAAGGGCGTACCATTCAACGCCGCCCACTCCCCACCCTGACAGAGAGCATGCCGAAGCCTTATTCTTTGAGGCTGCTAGGTCTAGGTCTGATCTATCAGGACGCCGTGCACGTTCTTTTCACCGACCACACCGAGCGTAGCCACATCAATGACCTCTATCAGATTGACTTCCCTAAGGCCGACTAGCCTACGCCAATGGTAAACATGGTGCAAATCCGAATAGATCTTCCGGATGACACGCTCCATACAATCCTAGAGGAAAGCCCCGGGTCATACTCCAAGGGCCCTACTAGCAACTGCCCACCTTTCCCTCCAGGATTTGGGAGAGAGCTTTTTATGGCTAGCCATGACAATGTTGCTATCGATGGAGAAACTAGTGTCCAGCGCCGTGAGGGCGAAGCTAGGAATGCTGATCTCCAACGATGTCGCAATGAAGAAGTAGAAAATGCCACCCAAGCTGCCAGAGGTGACCCGCCACCTCTCGCTCATAATCTCCAACAAGAATTCCTCATGGTGGACAACCAGCAAGTGGAGCAGACACCGAGCACCAATCTGGCTGTGGCCACCCATGAGTTGGCTAGACTCCCACAAACGTCGGAGATACTCAAGATTCAAGCGCTGCTCAAAGCAACTCAGGCCTAGGTCAACGACATCTAGAATTGGATGTGGCCACCCACGAATTGGCTAGACATTGAGGCCATCTCCGCTTTCACCAGAGGACTCCATCACCGTTAGGAGCTGTGCTCCAAACTTTACCGCAAGAGGCCCTAGACCATCGGCGAACTCCTCAAAGTTGCAAACTCAAACACAGACTTCGAAGAAGCTGATCGGTAGTTCAAGGACAACGTTGCTCATGCTTCCTGCTTGGATCGCCACCCACATCATGATGATCGTCGTAAAGAACAGCATTATGAAGATCGCGGCAGGCGCTATGACGATCGCGAACGCTATCATAATGATCGACTAGACACTGGTACAAAACAGAGCTTTACTCCCGGTGGGGAACCCCCTCTAGTCCTGGTTCCCCACCCGGGAGTAAGCATCCGGGACTAAAGGGGGGTCCTTTAGTCCTGGGTCAGGAACTAGGACTAAAGGGGGACCTTTTGTCCTGGTGGGTAACACCAACCGGGACTAAAGGTCCTCCCAGCTTTAAAAAAAATAATGCCTCCCACCACTGCGTCCCGTGAGATTCGAACCCAAGACCCCATGCATTGCCTCGCGCGTAGCTTACCACCCCACCTACACAATACATTTAACAATGGATGTGATGCTTCCCTTTTGAACTAACCCATCAGGGGACCTTTAGTCCCGGTTGGTGTTACCAAGTGGGACTAAAGGGTCCTTTAGTCCGGGTTGGTGTTACCAACCGGGACTAAAGGGTCTACCTTTAGTCCCGGTTTGTGTTACCAACCGGGACTAAAGGTTGAGGACTTTTAGTCCCGGTTGGTGGCTCCAACCGGGAGTAAAGGTCCACCTTTAGTCCCGGTTGGTGTCTACAACCGGGACTAAAGGTACTCTACCACTGTGCCGAGCGCAGTAGCCGTTGGGCAGGGACCTTTAGTCCCGGTTGGAGACACCAACCGGGACTAAAGGTCTCTCTAGTCTCGGGCGCAAAAAATGCCGGGACTAGAGCCCATTTTAGCATCGGATGAAAGGTCTGTTCTCTACTAGTGAGAGGGATCAAGGCCTGCACAGCCATGTTGCCACCGACCGGAAAACTCCATCGACAATGTAGAGCAGCCACGCGCCAAGCAAAATTTCAATGCTGCCTACGAAGAACTCCTTGATGGTCCATGCTTAATTCACAAGAATAGCAACCACACCACACGACAATGCCATGGCATGGCCAAAGCTTTCCGCGATGAGGAGCAGAAATGACGAACACGTAAGGATGACAAGTCAGACGATGGCAAGGGGAGGAGCATCCTAAGGATGCATGACCCACTACCCAAGATGCCAACAAGACCATCGCCACAATCTTTGGAGGGTACGCCACCTCCGAGAGCAAACACCAGCAGAAGGTCACCGCTCGACAGGTCATGTCAATCACCTAATACGGCACGGTCGCTGATCCCAAATATTTGGACTGGTTGGAGTATCCTATCACATTCAGCAAGGTCGACCAATGGGAAGATATCCCATACCCAGGGCATTTCCCACTCGTGTTAAATCCCACCATCCGCAACATGCATTTCAAGAAGGTCCTCATCGATGGTGGGGTGCCCTCAATATCCTCTTCGCCAGAGCCCTAACTGAGTTAGGACTCACGAAGGATGATCTTGTTCATGTTGATTCTCCATTCTGGGGTATTGTACCTGGCAGAGCGTCCCAACCTTTAGGGCCGATCACTATGCTAGTCTAGATTGGCACCGCCAACCACTTCCGTACTAAGTACGTGAACTTTGTGGCAGACTTCGACACCACCTACCACGCCATCCTTGGCCAACTAGCTCTCGCCAAGTTCATGGTCGTACCCCATTATGTCTATCTGGTGTTGAAGATTCCAACGAAACAGGGCGTTCTCACCCCGCGTGCCAATGTCTCCACCGCCTATGACTGCAAAAGAGAAGGACTCACCATCGCCGAAGCAATGCACATCTCATCTAGAATGAAGGCTTGCGTCACCGACTCCAAGAAGGTCCATACATCGTCAAGGCTATGACACGACCAGGGTCATATAGGCTTTGTGATCAAGACAGCGTTGACATCCCTAATTCCTGGCACATCGAACACCTTAGGCGATTCTATCCTTGAGATGTTCTACAAAAGATATGTACCTTTTTATGTATATATGCATTTCAATAATGATTTTATCCATGATGTTTTCTCCATTTGTTTTCCATAATTTTTCTCCAAATGACTTTTCTCCATGCTAAACATCTTTAAGATGACGCATACTATCGCCATTCAAATCAGAGTGCGCCCTTGCCTCAATCGGACACGCTCAAGGGCTTTGTCTCCCATGCTAATTGACTCCGTCAGGCTCTGATTATGTCCGTTTGCCTACGACTCCACTAAGCCTCCGAGCTACTCGAGCCACTGAGCCACTAAGCCACCCAAGCCACTCGAGCCACTGAGCCGTCAAGCTGCTTGAGCTGCACGAGCCACCAAGCGAGCTTCCTGAGTCGTAAGCAAGCCACGCTGTGCCACGATGATGACCGCCATGAAGAATGGCGTTGTGGCAATAGCGACTGCCGTCATGATGACAGGATAGAAAACCTCGAGGGCTGGGCAATTTCATCGCCATCGACCAATCATGTTCTCATTTGCGACATCCAGAAGCAGTCATGTCCTTGACTTAGCACCTAAACGTGCATGAGCAATAGTGCCATGCGTCATGAGCGGGCAGCAGTGGCTCCTCGGTGATGCCCATATTCCTAAGCATGCACAAGAATCTTGGAATATAATGCCCAACACGTCTCGTCAGTATAGTGCTAAGCACTCTTCATGTTCTCCAATTTCACCATGGTATAGTGCTCAACACTCTCCATGTTCTCCAATTTTGCCATGGTATAGTGCTTAGCACTCTCCATGTTCTCCAATTTCACCATGGTATAGTGCTAAGCACTCTCCATGTTCTCCAATTTTGCCACGGTATAGTGCTAAGCACTCACCATGTTCTCCAATTTCGCAACGGTATAGTGCTAACCACTCCATGTTCTCCAATTTTGCCATGGTATAGTGCTAAGCACTCTCCAAAATTCACCACGGTGAATTGCTAAGTACTCTCTCCATTTTTAAGTGCTCAGCACTCTCCAAATTTTACTCCTATGTCCAGTTCTAAGCATGGGGATTTCATCCTTTATACAAATATGAATAAACTCCAAATAAACATAAATTGTTCTGCAGGATATAAAATTCACCAATACATTGCTCCTGATAAACTCCGCTCTGTTTTCTTCATCATCGAGTTCATATATTTTATTTTTAAATCATGTACTACCCATCCTACATATTTGTATTGTAGGATCATTGTCTGGGTGGTCGCACCATCTGGCCTTCGGATTTCTCCACCGATCAACTAGTCAGACCGCTAGGTTCATGACTTCATCGCCGACCAGTTGGTCGGACTGTTTGGTGTTCACTTCACTGCCGACCAGTTGGTTGGGCTGTATGGTACTTGATTCTTCGCCAACCAACTGGTCAGATTGTCTATCGCTTCATCGCTAGCTAAGTTGGGGACTTCGTCTGTCGATTCGCCTGTTGGCTTACTACGTTTTGCCGACGCTGCATGTCATGTGTGATATCAAGGTGTTCCATGCTGTCTAGATCAAGGTGCTGATCCTATGCGGCACGTCAGGGGCTTTGATAAGTATATCTATCGTAGCAATCCAGTGCTAAACACTTTCGTTTTCTCCACGTTTTACTACTTGATATTATCAAGTTTTACTCCATATGCCTAGTGCTAAGTATGGGAATTTCGTCCTTTACACTTAATTCTTTGATCCTGCCACCAGATGTTTCTCTATCTTACAGTAGGCTCAGGGACTAAGTGTGTACACTTCACCTTAAGGTGAATGTACTGTTTTTTCTTTGTACTGGTTTTTCAACTAAGCTGGGGACTAGCGGTGTGCCCAGCGAAGCTGGTAATTGGTTTTTTGACTAAGTGATCGTTGAAATTCTTTGATCCTGACACCAGGTGTCTTCTTCACCTAATATCTAGCTTAGGGACTACAATGTATACATTGCACCTACTATCTGTCATGGATGATGATCATCTTACTTCACCAACGAAGCCTAAGTGTGTACACTTCACCTAAGGTCTATGTCTCCGGAAAGCTCCACCGCCGTTTTCTCCGCCGATCAGCTGGTCTAGCCGCTAGGTGAATGGACTTCATTGCTGACCAGTTAGTCGGACTGTTCGGCATTCACTTCTACTCGGCGCTCACTTTGTCGCTGACCAGTTGGTTGGGCTGCTCGGTGCTCAATTGTTTGCCAACCAACTGGTTGGATTGTCCATCGTTTCATCGTCAGCCACACTGGGGACTCCTCGGTGTTTGGATTGTTCGTCGCTTCATCGCCAGCTAAGCTAGGGACTCAGCGTTTGGATTCTTCATGCAAGAGTTGCCAGCTAAGCTGGTGACTCCCTTGGTGGTCGAATCTTGCTATGTCTCATCAGTGTGCTAAGCTTGCTTCATGATGTTCGGATCAAGGTGCTGATCTTGGGCAGCACGTTTGGGTCTTGATACGCACATGTCAGGTGATGTTGACATGCTTTTATATTTATTTTCTTTGACCCTGCTACAATATTCATTCTTCATCTTTCAATAGGCTCGGGGACTAAGTGGCTATACTTCACCTAGCGGTGAATGTAGTGCTCTTT
Organism: Miscanthus lutarioriparius; assembly: GCA_904845875.1. NCBI lineage: Eukaryota > Viridiplantae > Streptophyta > Magnoliopsida > Poales > Poaceae > Miscanthus > Miscanthus lutarioriparius. The sequence continues at coordinate 49,742,036 of CAJGYO010000017.1, read as the reverse complement.
TCTTGATTTACCCTCCTTATTGACTAAATCATGGATGATTCCTCGCAAACGGAGTCTAAGTGGCTACACTTCGCCTAAGGTGGAGAATTTTCAAATTTTTATCTTGTGCCCCTTACATCCTTCTGGCAAGCCTTACTTGGCTAAGTCTGAGATCTACGTACTAGTTAAACCAGTTGGCTTTGACTTTCACCGCTCAGTTCACTAGTTAAACTAGTCGACACTTCATTCTACTAATTGGATTGCCAGTTAAACTGGTCAGATTGCCAGATTAACTGTCTGACTTCAAGTTAAACTACTCGGACCTACTCAAGACAGCATTACTCAGCAGATACAAGGCGCTCGGGGACTAGCTATGGGGGGTATAACCCTAGGTACCCATGGCAATGGACATGGGCCACACCACCAGGGGAGGTCAAACTCATAAGATCAAGGCCTACGGTGCTCGGCTTTGGTCGGCGTGCACCGCAAGGCAATTAGAAGACATCTTGGTGATGAAGGAAGATCTGTTTGATATGATAGATATCGTATTCCTTGTAAATACTTACCATATAGCTGAATAGATCTAGACCTATACCAACTTGTAACCCTACCCTCCAGACTATATAAGGCGGGTAGGGACCCCCTCGAATGCATCTCATATTCAATACAATCCACCAAAGACACAGGACGTAGGGTATACCTATCTAAATCATCTAGTTTGTGTCACCATTTGGTTTCTATCACGCTTGTTTGTGTCACCATCTAGTTTCTATCAGACAGCCTGAACCTATCTAAATCGCTATCTTTGCACTTGTTTGTGTCACCATCTGGTTTCTATCACGTGCACCTCCACCGATTCATCTACTACCATGGGTATACCCCTTGGTAGACTGCCGACCATATTTCATCGACTGGCACGGAAAACTTTGGAGAAAATGGGAAGGACCATTCAAGGTGATAAACACTTCGTTGCATGGAGCGGTAACACTTCAAAATGACGAAGGTACATTATTTAATGTAAATGGCCACCATCTCAAGATCTTTCTAGAACCTAAAAAACCACCTGAGGATTTGGATGAGGTAGATTTTCTGATTTTACCATAGATTTACACCACTTCCATCCCCTTTATGTTTTGTAACGTGAAAATATACCTTTTGGGATTAGATAGGGATAAGAAACCACCGTGAGAAGAACCCATACAAGAGGATGACATGGGGCCGGCTAGCCCCACCTAGAGGCCGCTCGGCCCACTGTCAGTCCCTCTCGCATCCCATCAACTCTCTCGTGTCTTCTAGATCCTTCCTCTTCGCAATCACATAGTTTTTCGACGCATCCAGTTTTTCTTCGTTACAAGAACTCCTATGGATAGATCTTGACCACTACTGCATGTTATTCCCCCCTATATAAACAAGCCCCTACCTGCCTCCATAACCATCGCATCAAAGCTTTCTCCTCCAACAACAACAAAGCTCTCCTCCTCTCTAGTCCCCATGTCTAACAAAGAGATCATCCCCTACGGTTTTGATCTTAGCAAGAAGCCCAACACGCTTGTGCTGACCATCATTCCTCTAGAGGTCACCCCCATTTGCTCAAGCTAGTCGTACTTTGCTCAAACCATCCATTGTCCAGTGCTCGCTCCACCGCTGCCATGTTCACTTCTTGAAGACAAGCCACGTCAACAAGAGCCAAAGCTAGACGTCCAAAAGCTGATCAAGGTGATGAAGGAGATCAACCTCCTTCCTCCGAAGGGACCCAAGGTGCTAACTAGAGTGAAGACCAATAAGTTTGGAGATGTTACATGTGCAAAATACAAGTCAGTCACCCCACGTACAACCATTGATGGAGTCTGGGCCATGCCAGAATAGATCATGGTTGTTCCTCCCAAGAGGAAGGCAACATCACCACCTATTCTAGAGGTTGAGAAGTGTCCAAGGATGACCATTGCCCTCTTAGAAAAGAAGATTAAAGATATGAGCGATGTTATCTATACCTTAGAGCAAAGGATCGACGAGGAACATGTCTATCACAAGAGTCTACAACACGATTTAAATGCTTTGAATCATTTTGTTGCTAAAATGAAGATGTGAGAATTTGGTAGCTAGTAATAAGGCACAAGTGTTAGATCAAGTGTTTAATATTTAGGTTTGTTGCTTAGCTTAGATTGTTAGGTCAATTGAAAGTTGTGCTTAGTTTGTGCTTGTGTAATATAGTGCCTCATATGTATGGAGTCTTATTATGATTACCTGCTCTCGTACATGGTCCGGCCATCCCACCACTGTGCTATTTCGCCTCACGTTTTGTCCACGGTCAGGGTTGCGGCCCATACACTCTATTTTCACATGTTTTACTTTCCATTTCAAACCAAATTGAAAATCCCTTGATAAAACAATTTAAAACCTGAGGAAAGATTATTTCAGTCATGACTAAAGGATAGACTCACATAACACTTTTCCTAGAAGTCATGCTACTATTGGAAACTTATTATTAGGGACCCCATGTCATTAAGTTGTTGTGGAATGAGATATAGTAGAATAATGAGAACTTGATTCTTGATGTCTCGTTATTGGAGAATTTTATTTCAAAAGTAAAATAAATAGCTATACCTCTCCTTTGTGGTAAGCAATGTCCTACCAGAGCCAAATATGATAGACTAGGAAACCTTCTATATATACTACTTGTCATTGTGTTGAGTTTGGTCAAACCTTGTGATCCTTGTTGAGAAACTTATCATGCTCCCAAGATCAAGATCACGTACACTCCACATATATCTGTGGCTCCTACACTAGGAGTACGCAACAACATGTTTTTCATCCACCAAAAATGTCCTATTCCTACATTGGGAATAGACACAAAAATATGCTTGTTAGGATAAATGCTCCAAGTTCTTGTGAATGCCTCTCTTGAAAAGTTTCAATTGCAGAAGAAGAGGCATGGGCTATGCAAAAGTTATTCATGAAAAGAAAAATAAAAAATATTGAAAAATGGACAAGTGTTCGAGATATCTAAAACAATGGGTACTCAGATGCTAGCCTAAAAAAAGATGAATAAGATAGCCCATGACTTCTTGCAAAAGTTTTCAAGGCTTCAATCAAGAGAGATATGTTTCAAGGAGCATAGTAGAATTAGGTTAGCCACCATATATATATATATATATATATATATATCCACACACATGCACATCTTGATCTAAGAGTATGACATTTTTCTCGTTGGATCCTTATTTTGACTTTACAATATATGCAATGAAAGTATGTTCTCACATTTATCCCTACCTAAAGTCTACATAAGCTTTTAGAAGTAGGCAAAAAGACGGCAAAGTCATCAATGTCTCGGTGAGAATCCAAAAATACTTCATATACTGAGTGATTTGAGAGTACCACAAAAGGAGAAGATAAGCTATGTTTTGTTTTCAAAAATCTTAAATTGTTTCTCCAATTGACATGACTGAAGGAAGATGGTGATCTTTTCAAGCTGTTCCATTCTTCAACCGCCCAAAGTTTCATGGTAGACACATTGAATCCCACAGTGTATGAAAGACTAGGAATGGTTTTATGTTGATATCTTGTCCCAAGGTTATGTCCTGAGTAATCCATCATTTTATCGAGGACGAGTAAAAGCCTAAGTGTGGCGGAGTTTGTTGATGGTAGATAACATACAAAATAAACCGTCAATATAACTTGCATAAATAGCTAAAATGGATCACCAACATAGACTTAGGGGTTTAAACTGACAAATTCCATGAGTTTTATTGAATCTATGTTTTTAGCAGGATTTAATCAGAAAATCACCAAGGAGGACCTATTCGTTAGAGGAAATCATGGAATTCTATTGTGTAGCCGATGTGGGAAGACTCTAGAAGACTCCAGGAGGCTCTCCACTAAGGCGGGGCACAAGCCACTGCCAGGTGGGGCTAGCCAGCCCCACCTAGAGGCCACTGGGCCCCTATGGGCCCCACCTATCATCCATTGCCTTAAGGATTGCATCTCCATCGTTTATTCAAGTCAGTTTAATCCAAGGGTCCAGGATTGATGCTCTAGCCTATATATACCAGCCTACACCCCCCTCAGGGCATGTCTCATTTGATCCTAAGAGCTGAGAAGCTAGAAACCCTAATTCATATGTCCACCAAGATCTAGAGCTAGCAATCTAGAGAAGATTAGTCCTCTATAGGATCTAGTCTTGTATTAGAGATAGTGAGATAAAGTGAGAGGGAAGAGTTTCAGAGGAGTCCTGGCCAGTCATTGCTCTCTCTATGGCTTGTACCCTGATGGAATCAAGTTTTTCTTGAGCTTGCTTCTAAGATTTCTCTGGTAATCGACTTCTAATTCATGTAAGCATCTTGTTCATATTGTTCTTTAGGTTTGTGACTCTCTTTTGTACTTTAATCCTTGTAGCTCCTAGGTTAAAGTAGTATTCGTAGTATAAGCTTGGTGTTTAGACTTGGTTACTCGTGGATGTACCCTATTTTCTAGATCGGTGGTAGCTCACGAGGGTGACTCTTATAGCCTCGTTGAATCCTCTGTTGTCCACCTCCCATTAGTAGGCCTATAAAGACTTTGTTACTATAGGAAACATACTCTGCCTGTGTTTTCACTAGTAATATCCCTAGAATTAAATAATAGAAGACAAAGCTTACCGAAGTTAGAACTAGAAGATCTTAGCAATCTCCTCTATATTCCTATTATCTAGCCTTGATTGTGAAGTTGGGTTAAGTTAAGACTTAGTTATTCTCACTCCTGTTCCTTTGGGTTCGATATAAAACTAGGTCATTCTCGGTGAAGTGCTATAATGGTATAATATCTGTGCGCATACGAATTATTCTATGTGCATTAATATATACCAACAAGTAGCGTGCTTACTTTTGCCTGAGCGGGTTTGTTTAGCTAGGCTTGACCTCTCCCCATTGCTCCTAGGGGTCATGATGGTGGAGAGGTCATGAGTTTTCTATTCGTTATGCGGCTGAGACAGAAGGAAGGGGTCATGGCTGACTTTGGCCTTGGCGTCTGGCCTAGTTCACTTGGTTTGGCTGGGCCTTGGTCATTCGGGCCTTTGCTAGCTGATATATTGTGGGCCTCGTAGCCTGCCAACTAATGGGTGCATTGAGACACCCTAGGGTTATGACCCTGACACCGTTGCTCCTAGCTACGAGGTAGACTAGAATGAGGCGATGGTGTCGTGGTGGATGTACCGGTCGTAGGATCCTTCAGTCATAGGATCCTTACCCCCCTTTATATAGGCAGAGGTGTAGGGTTACATCCTAGGCGATCAGCGCTTCAGATTGGATTCCTAGTTTGTTACAACAGATCAATCCGATCCTACCATCGCTATGATGGCGGCATATACTCTTGATACGTCATGATCTCCAAGGTGATGGTTGCGCCTAGTCCTCGTGGGCTTCATCCTTAAACGTCCTCCACTTGATGGTCCAAATACATGGTCGGTGAGGGTGCCCTAGGCCCATATATCTGACACTACCCAAACTGCGCAGATAGACAAAGAACAAGCAGTTTGGTTCAGACTAGTCCGACTCGTTGGAGCTGTGCGCGTTGAGAGCTGACTGTGCGGTTGCACTAGTTCGGGGGGCATGGTCGGACTGCACTGAAACACTATTTAGTGGTTTGACCGACCCCCAGGAGCATGCGAGCGAAACATAGATGTGTGGTAGTTGCGATGTGAGAGTCAAACTCCAACTGGTCTGACGGGGTCCGGTCGAACCATAGTTTGACTGAAATTAACGCTCTAGTACCTCTCTAGATTGGCTTGGACTACGGTGTGAAGTAGTTCGACTCATCCCTGTTGCAGTTTGACTCGCGGTCCAATGCTTCATGTGAGCACGTGGCAAAGAGCCATTGGGAGTAGCCATTAGAGATCGACGGTCGGTATTCAAAGGCGTGGACATGTGGCTGCCATCTGTGAGTCGGACCATCGGTTGGACTGATCTGACCGGTCACGCAAACTGGTTCGATGCATGGTTTCTTAGCCTAGCGGCTAGTTCATGAGAGGGGCGCCTATATATATGCTAGTTGGCCAGCTTAGGGGTGTCTCTCTTGGCACATTGAAGTATTGCACATTTCATAGAGCTGAGATACTCCACTCCCACTCCTCTCCCTTTGATTGTTCATCATCTAGTGAGTTGGAAGAGCATCCAAAGTGCATTTGCATCATGTTGGCACATCTAGTGGCACTTTGTGGTTGCATTCGCTGCGAATTTTCTTGTTACTCTTGGTGGTTGCCACCACCTAGATGGCTTGGAGCAGCAAGATTGTTGAGTGAAGGGTGGTGCCTGTCTCTGGCTCCGATCGTGGTGATTGTGATGGGTTCTTGTGCCTATTCTCCATGGGAGATCACGAAAGGGAACTCTAGTAAATTACTCATGGCTTGTGGATCCTCTCTTGTGGTTGGTTCTTACGATGCCCTTGTGTAAGGCTAGGCATGTGATGCCTATTAGCGTGTGAGCCACCAAGTGAGTATCACCACAACGAGGACGTAAGTTGCCGACAAACAACCAAACCATGGGGATAAATCTTATGTCAATTTGTCTCCTGGTATTCACATTGGACACATGCCCGGTTCGATATACATCTCTATCACTTGCATTACTTTCATTGATATACTTATCTTGTGGTAGTGCTTGCTTGTCTTGTTAGTCGAGTAGTTTATATGTAATTAGTTGTAACTAGTTTTGTTGCTAGCTCACTAGTTGTAGTAGCATTAGTGACATAGCTCTCTTGATTGTGTGATATTGACATAGAGATCATAGTAACTAGTTTGTGGTAGGTGGCTTGTCTTTGGTATAGAGCTAGAGCAAAACCGCATTAGCGCCTTCTTATTGTCTAACACATTGCTCTAGTGTTTTTGTAAAATTTTTATTAGGCTATTCTCCCCCTTTAGCCATTTAGGGCCTTTTAGCTGGCCGTAGGAGGGGCCGCCTGGTGCCGTGTCGGACTAGCCCCAGCCACGCACACTCAACCAGATGGGCGGCACCGCCTCCCCCACATGTAGGCCATCGACCAAGGATGGGAGGGGAGCTGACCAGCCATGGATCCAAAGGCAGATAGGCCAGCAGTAGCCCCTAGCCAGAGATCCGATCGGCGCCCTCATCCATTCGCTCGGTTATATGCGGTAACACTCAGTCTCATGTCCCCCAACTCGGTTGGATGTGGTAGAAGGAAGGGATAGAAACAAAGGAAGAGCAGAAGGCTAGTTTAGTCATTTCATGTATCTACTAGTGGGGAAACTAATATGAGACCCTAACAGACTTGACGGAAGGCCATATAGGTAAGACATTTTCATTTTTGGGCCTTATGGGTAAGTTCAGAAAAATGGGTTATAGAAGGAAGACCCATTATTTTGAGGGCAATACAACTAAATATCTCTGTATCATATGGTGAACTAAATGAAACTAACTTGATGCTGTACTATTCGTACACTATGTCGGTGTTCTGAGTAAACACCAACGAGTAAATTTGTATTATTGCGCGTCTAGGCCGGATGGTGTGCTAAAAAGACACAAGGTTTATACTGGTTCAGGCAGAATGTCCCTATGTCCAGTTCGTGGTTGCTGCTCATGTTATTAGCACTGAAAAGTTCATAGTAGGGGTTACAAATGGGCGAGAGAGGGATAGGTCCCAAATCTCTGATCAAAAGATCGAATGGGTGCCGAGAGCTTAGTCATTGCTCAGCTATGTGTTTGAGGTTCGATGCTAGTGGTTCTGCTGTGATGTGGTGAATCGATCCTCCTTAGTGGGGTGCCCTGCTTTCCCTTTTATAGACCAAGGGAGAGCATGGGTTTAGTGACCACACGTCCATCACTGTGGGTGATGTGAGTTCCCTAGAATGACATGTCGCAGGGACGGGTTGCGCTGAGATGTGAATGCTCCCTACATGACTCCAGAGGTTTGACCTTGGGTCACACCTTCTGACCGTAGTGGTTGTCATGAGCTTCCATAAGGATCCATGCCCGGGGGCAAATGACGGCGCCCACAACACTATGAGGCAAACGTCAACACCTACAACACTATTTGGGCTCTAACATGCCTAGAAGGTCACAAAGCGCCCTTCTGGCATGGCCTGACGGTACTGTCCTGCAGGTGTGCATGGTACGGTCCTCGGTATTGTGGTTGACTTTGAGCGCCTTGCCTTATGTGCTGCAAGCATTGTTGTCAAGGAGTCACGCGTAGACGTCGGGTGAGGCGGAGTCAGCCCTCAGACATTGGGCGAGGTAGAGCCAGCCCTCAGACATTGGGCGAGGCAGAGCTAGCCCTCAAACGTTGGGCAAGGTGGAGCCAGCCCTCAGACATCGGGCGAGGTGGAGCTAGCCGAGCCAACCCTCGAGGGTTGGGTGAGGCGGAGCTAGCCCTTAGACGTCGGGCGAGGCAAAGCCATCCCTCGGGAGTCAGCCAAGGTAGACCAAACTCTCGGGGGTCAGATGAGATGGGGCCCATGGCCACAGCGCCCACCAAGGTGGAGCCAACCCTTGGGGGTCAGACGAGGCATGGCCCATGGCCTCGGTGGTCGGACAAGGCAGAGCCCGGCAAGTAGCGTAGTCACGCTCTTGATCGCACAAACAAATCAATGTTGATGGTCATTAGCTCCTCCTCTTCGGGTACCCTAGTATTGGTCCCCGATAGTAGCCCCCGAGCCCCCGAATGATTCGATTAGAATTGCCTGGGGGATTTTTTAACTTGCTAGCGGGTGCTCGCAAGCACACCCGGTGGGTGTAGCCCCTGAGCCTGCGGAGGAGTAGAATACTCATTCGAAGGTTTTTTTGAAAGAGGGGACTCAGAGGGCCCTAACCCTCTATTGTTGCCCATGGCATGTCCTGAAGACGGTGATTCCTTTTTGCTAAGGTCAGAGCCTTTGCGGGTACGGTCATGAGATTTAGTGGTTTGTTAGCTGGATAGTTTGATTGGGGTCCTGACAACCCATTCGTGGGGATCCGACCAGGGTTAGCTGAGCTAGGACTCAATCGTGGGTTGAGATGCCTGTGGCGCTCGTGCGCCTAGGCGCTGGTCACTTGTGGGGCCCATCCCTTTTCATCCCTTTTTGTAGGGGTGCTTGGAGCGGTTGTTGGACCCGTTGATGGGCCAACCGTCGAACTCCTAGGCCTAGACGGGCCGTAGATGCGTTTTTTGATCCGTATTCCTTTTACTCGTAACGAGTCCTAGTCTGCCCGGGGAGGCAAAATGTCCAGCGAGTCTTTCGAAGGGAAGGATAGGGATTGCGGCACATTTCCCGCGGCGTGACGTTGTGGAAGATCGTTGCAGGCACAGAGATCTAGGTGGACGGTTGGTTTCCTCACATCTATCGCCCCTATAAAACCAAAAGGTTCAACCCCTAGGGTTTCATACTTCGCCTCCTTGCCGTCGTATCTGCAACCTCCGCTGCCAATCGCCTAGGTTTCCCGCATCCATATTTCAGCCGCCGTCGAGCTCGCATTCTCCCACCCACATCTTCCAATGGAGCCATGGTGCCACTCTAACATCACCTCCCAGCGCTTGGATGGCCTCGTTCATCGTGGTCTTCTCTGTGCGTAGACCATGGCTGAGGAGTGGCTGCTGCCCGACAAGGAGGACGTGCTATTGCCACCCGACGGCTACATCATCTCGTTTGCATGCTTCCATGAGCACGGGTTCGCCACCCCCACCAACAGATTCCTTCGAGGATTGCTACACTACCACAAGATGGAGCTGCAGCACCTCAATCCCAACAGGATCCAACACATGGTGGTGTTCGTCGCTCTATGTGAGGGATTCTTGGGGATCAGCCCCTACTTTGATCTATGGCGGCACTTCTTCACCATCACCCTCTAGAAGAAGGGGGAGAAGAAGCAGGAGCTAAATACACCAATGGGATGCGCCAGCATCCAACTTTAGAATAACCGGTCAGTGAATACGCATCAATGCCGCTGTTGACCTCCAACAAGGGGTGGCATTCGCATTGGTTTTATCTCAAGAACGATGTCGCCGCCCCCTTGCCAGAGTTTACAGGCGCCTAATCAAAGAGGCCTCAGATTCATGGAAGAAGTAGGGTGTCCCGGAGAAGGACAAGAAGAAAAATCCTAGACCACCTTGCCGCCATCCCCATCTTGAAGGAGAAGGGGCTGAAGGGGTCGGGTATCATCGGCGCCTACCACGCGAGGAGGGTGGCGCCATTGATGAAGCGCGCTTCCCTCTACGTGATGGCGCCCGGGGCATCATTTGATGGGACGGCGCTTGCTGAGGGGGCGCTCTCCCCCTCTGAAGTCATGCAGCGTATCAAGGAGGCGATGGTGCCTTCTTAGGATAGCATGGGTGCCCCCTTGATTTTGTGTACCCGATGCCGGGGCATCCCCCATGCGACCGGAGTTAGGATACATCGTCCTTGTATGTTTTCCTTTCCTCATGCCTTATCTTCAATTGAACTCCTAACCCCTTGATACTGACATTGAGATTGGGGGACCAGCCGAGGGACCTCGTCCTCACGGATCACCCGACTCTGTTACTGAGGGATCTATCCGTGAGGGTGGCAAACCGCGCCGAGGCTAAGCGGTAGAGGAAGGCGAAGGAGGATGAGAGGAAAAAGTGGCAGCAAAAATTGCGTGCGTGGGAGCAAGGGGAGGACACTAACAGTGATGATGATGATGAGGAGGAGGACAATGACGAGGTAGTTGCTGACACCAAGCAAGATGACCTAGAAAGTGAGGATATGCTGACAAGTATCTGCTCATCCTTGCAGGGATCGGGACCCTTCCCGTACCATGGAGGTGAGGGTGCGTCCGAGAGGCCGGTAGAGACGGTTCGGACCATCAGTCTGTCCTAGGAGCCAACAGGGGTGAGTGGCCCTGCCGCCATGCCTGAGGTGCCAGTGGAGGAGGGTGGCTCCGCCATCGCGCCCCAAGATGCAAGGGGGGCGAGCCCCTCTGCTGCCGTGGCGGGGGGGGCTTGAAATGGCCCCGCCCGACGAGGTGGAGCAGGGACCTGGTGGTTCATCCCCCAAACGTATCCACCGCCCAACAGCGCCAATGTAAGTCACCAACTCCTCTGTTTTCACCGTGACTCATGTTTTTCTTTCTCATAGCGTCTTGAGGCGGCGTAATCTTTTGGCGTTTGCCAAAAAAAAGAGCGTCACCCTTCAAGTGAGGCGGCAGCCGTCGGTTGATGTCGCACCCATTTTAGGAGGGAGCGGTGCTGGTGCGACTGCATGGTCAGCCGGCATGCACGGCCCACGGTGGCGTCTGTGGCCTTGTAACACCCTAAAATTTGAAATTCTGGTAAATGGACCTAAAAAGATTTAATTTGGAATTTTTGTGCACATGAAATATAGGAAAATAATTTTTTTCATTAGATTAAAATTCATCATATGGTAGCAACATGTTTGAGCATACATGCCATTGCATTTGATTTATTTGATTGAGTGGTTTTGATTGAAAATTCAAAATGGTTACAATTGCTTTCGCAAATGAAATGAAAAATGGCTTTGTAATAAAAGAAAAGAAAATTAGAAAATGAAAGAATTTAAAAAGTTATTCTCGAAAAACTTACCCAAAATTTGTTCATTTATGCTTGAATTAAAAAAATGTATTTTAAATCATATTTATACTCGATTCGATTCATATTTGAATTTGTTTTGAATTAAGAAAAGAAAAAGGATTTGGAAAAAAATAAAAAGAAGGAAGATCTCCTCTCTCATTTTGGCCTGAAGGCCCACGCTTCCTCTGGCTGGCCTACTTCTTTCCTTTCTGCCTTTCTTCCTTTCCTCCCGCGCACAGCCTTCACGCTCACGGCCCGCTGCTTGCTCCCTTGCTCCGCACCGCACGAGCACGTGCGCGCGGCCTAGCTTGGCACTGTAGCCCGCATCAGCCTACCCCACAGTGCCTACGCCCGCACGCCGCTCCCTTCTTCCTCTCACTGCATCGCTGGCCCCACTCATCAGCCGCCACCTTCCTTTCTTCCCCACGCTTTCCTTTCTTTTCTCAGTGCCGGTGATGGTGCTGCCACCTACGGCAAGCCGCCGAGTCATCGCGCCCGTCTGGCAGGAGTCCAAATCGCTCGAGTGCCTGCTTCCCTTCCATCTACGCAACGCCTGCCACCTACAAAACCTGAGCTAGATTCCCTCCATCTCTCCTTTTCTCTGATCGCCGCTCGAGCTCGCCACTGCCTCCCCGTAGCCCGCTGCTTCAGTGCCCAATTCTCGACGCCGATGCGCCCATGAGCTCCATCGTGACCCGACGCGGCCGTAGGTGGCGTTAATTTGTCGTTTTGGTCTTGAATTGCTCGGATTTCACCTAACTCGCACCCCATTTCTCTCTCCAACCGCTGTCGTTGTCAACCCGCCCCTTTGAGGCCTTCCCAGACGCCGCGCTCCCTTCCTATCAACTCGCAGTGAGCTTCTTCGTCTTCCCGTGCTTTCCATTCATCGAATAATGCCTTGGAGCGCCGTATCGGCAAGCTCCCGCCCTGCCAGCCATGTCGCTACCACAGGATCGTCACCTCAGCATGTTCCCCGCCCTAGGTTGCGCTCTGTTGAATTTGTGAGGTTCTGCGCTTCACGTTAGTGGGTTCGGGTTGGTTTGGGATGGCCGAAATCACCCGTACCTACATCACCGATGAGCTTGGGCCACCGGCACCCATGCGCCACCATCGTGAGCTCCTTCCCCGGTGCCTTGGTGCCCCCATCATGCCAGCGCCATCGGATGTGAGGTGGATGGCCGAGATCGCGTACCCCTTTGGGGTTACATAATCGGTCCACCGTGGACCGTGGACATGGTGCACCGTGCTGATGTCAGCGAGTCCACCGCACGAGTGGTGCACCGCGCCAACCAGAGGCCACCACGTGGCTGCCTAGTCAACAGCCCCGGTCAACACGCGGTCAGCAGCGCCTATTTTGCAAAACAACCCCTCGGTTTTCAATTAATTAACCCACAGTCCAACCGTAGTTCAAAATCATTCCTATTTAGTCATGTTTTCTTCTGTTTTAGCCCCTATAGTTTTGAGTATTAGTACCCGCAGTCTAGTTAGCATTTAAAATTCAGAATTAATTAGTTTAAATTCAAATTTGAGTTCATTTAATTACAGAAATGCATCAAACTTGTTTAGGCCATAACTTTATCATTTTAACTCCGATTTGACCTATTTGAATTGTGTTAGGACCGTATTTATGTTTTCTACGTGTTTATACTACTGTTAGGCATGGTTTCAATATTTAAAATTCATGGTGTTGGGTTCATAAACCTGGGGTCCCTCATGGATCGGCTTCCCAACAAAGGCTCGGCCCAACGGACAATGTTGCGAGCAACACGCAACTCATGGGTCGGCCCAAATACCTAGACGACAGGCCAGAAGGACATTCCGATCTCTGACTAAAAGGCCTGGCCGAGGAGGAACAATGCCTGCTTCCAACTCCGGCCCGCCTCTCTGACTGGAGCGCTCGCTTCGGTCTCTAGCCCGCCTCTGAACGGCCTCTCCGACTAGAAGGCCTGGCCAAAGCACTACTTCCGACTCTGACCCATGTCTCCGACTAGGGATGCACCAAACGCCTGCTCACTGCACTTCTCCAACTGGCCCATTCAGAGCCGACTAGGACTAACCGATCAGGGACGCCCGCTCGGTAAGGACTAGGGAATGGATGAAAAAAGTAAGGCAGGGTGCATAAGTCAAACGACAATACTAGGGACCATACCCTATGCACCTACTAGTTAGTACCATGCGACCCTCCTAGCACAACAGAACTCAAGCAGTGTTGTAGGAGCTGACATTTTCCCCTACAGTATTGTGGGCGCCATTAACTCCCATACCAGACAAATATGGTAAGGCTCCCCCCACATGCCTCTGGGCATCAATAGTGTTGTGGGCACCAGCATTTACCATACCAGGAAACATGGTAAAACCCCTTGCATGCCTCCAGGTACCAACAGTGTGGCAGGCGCCGACATCTGCCAAACCTGAACAAGACAACACAACCTCCCATGTGCATCAGACACTGAACAATATTATGGGCGCCTACCATCATCCTATACCCGTCGGCGTGGGCAACAAGACTTAGTAGCATGCATACTCTCTCCCACTCACTTGTAAGGCCATCCCCTTCATCTATAAAAGGGGATGTGCTCTCTCCCAATAGATGGGTTGATTTAGTTGATTCATTCGGATCGATCAAGTTCACTTAGCACATAGCAGAGCTCCCATCGCTCTTGGCCCCTCTGACAAGAGTCTGACTGGACCTCTTGTACCCCCCATCTTTCTCCTTCTCGTTTGTAACCCTACTGCAAACTTTGAGCACCTGAGCTCCGGAATAAAGTCACCGACCGACTCAAACTGGACGTAGGACACGTTGCCTAAACCAGTATAAACCCTGTGTCATTGAGTGCTAGGCCACCTCTAATCACAACGTATGGCAAAACTATAAATATTTACATGTTGGTCACTTTCTGCACCGACAGTTGGCACCGTCCATGGGGAAGACGTTGTATGTTCAACACTTTTTGGTCATCGGATGGCCCACTTTTCTGCCACCTTCGCCATGGCGGGCTCAAGCGATACGACTCGCTTTGGCTCATTGGAGTTTCCCACTCTCACCTGTTGGGATGTGGGTTCCACCCATCTTCGAGCCATCCTAGGCCTTCCTCTTTGGAAGCCTAGACTTCGTCGCCGACTGGCTTGGCATACTACACCTCCACGAGGAGGCACTCATTCCAGCGCCTGTTGGAGGGACGCCCTCCACCTGCTCTGGGATGCATGACGACTTCAACGATGAGGCATCTGCGCTTCATTCCAAGCAAACTCTCTACTCAAACCCCGCTGTGAGTAATGTACATACTGTTATTTACTCTCTATTCACTATCTCCCGCTGATTATCCGGAGGGACCGTATTGTCCGCACCACAAACACTGTACGACCGGTTCCCCTATAGCCTCATGTCCCCCGCAGACACGTACGCTCGGGGCTTTGAGGGATGCTGGCCCCCCCTCACATCTGAATTCGTGCGAATGGCGAGCTACGCTTCCACCACCTTCCATGAACTCCTGGATGATGAGGTCGAGAGCGACGGCTCTAGCATCGGTGACGCAACACCTAGCCACCATCCGTCCTGAGAGTGCGCTATGGCGGATGCTCCAGGACAGCCATCGGTGGTTGTGGAGTTTGCACAAACTCACACCCCTCCGGACCCACGTGTGGGGGCCCTTGTGCCCGCACAAGGGCACGCCGAGGAGCTACGACAATGGCGGCAGAACCAGCCACCGCCTGTGCTGACACGCTCGGTGCAGCACATTGCGCCCCATTTGCACGACCCGACGAGCGGCACTCGGGGTTGCGCTCGCCAGGTCCAACGTGACATCATGAATGAGGGGCTAGCCAGAGCATCGCCACTGCGGTAGTACTTCTGGGTGGCGTTCCTGAGTCCATCGACCCCTAGGAGCAGGTGGTCTACCTGAACCTCTGGGCGCTGGTAAAAGCCGCCATCATTCAACAGGCGGAAAGCTCCGCATCGTGACTCCGACACGTGCCCTCTCTCCCCACTAGGGGAGTAGGGATGCACCAGATGGATCGCTCCATCTGCTCACCACAACAACCGCCAAGCGTGGCTCGGCAGGCAGCGGCTGCGCCACAGTTTGACCTGGCGCCTGCTCTACACCGACTGCTGGTACGCGAATGGCCCAGTCCGCACCAAGACGCTCGTAGCGTCATCAGCAACCGACATCAGGCCTGGCATGATGATGACGCCCACCGGGCGACGATGAGGGCAGGCAACATGGGTCCTAGCCAAACCATTGAGGCGATTCTTGAAACGCGCTCTAGGCATGGTCGCTGCCCAGATGACCGGAGTCCCAGCCCTAAGGGCCCAGGACCATGGGCTTTTGGCCAGCATATCCAGAGAGCGCCGTTCCCGCAGTGCTTCTAACTACCCACCAACATCGCCAAGTACATCGGGGAGATGAACCTCGGTATTTGGCTCAAAGATTTCTGGCTCGCCTGCCGAGCTGGAGGGGTGGATGATGACCTGTTCATCATTCAATATCTCCCCATCTACGTGGGGGAACATGTTTGGGCGTGGCTTGAATTCCTCCCGCATGACAGCATCCATGACTGGGTGGACCTCAAGAGGGTCTTCGTCAGAAATTTCTAGGGGATGTATGTCTGCCCTGGTAACTCCTAGGACCTCAAGAGCTGCCAGCCGGAGCCCAGCGAGTCCTTGCGGGATTACATCCATAGGTTCTCCCAATGATGCAACTCCCTCCCTGATGTCATTGACCCAGATGTCATCAGCGCATTCCTCTCTGGGATGACCTGCGAGTTCTTGATCCACAAGCTTGGCTGTCTGAAGCCCCAGACCACCCACGACCTGCTCATTGTCGCCACTAACCACGCCTCCGGCGAGGAGGCAGTCGGAGTGGTCTTCAATGGAGGCCAGGACAAAGGCAAGGCCAAGCGCGCAAACCAAAACGAGGACCCCTCCACGTAGAGGGGCAAGAAGAACAAAAAGGACCGGCGCTGACCGGACAACACCGCATTGGTCGCCGCAACTGACCGCATGAAAAAGCAGCCCCAACAAGGCCTGCCTGACCACTTCAACAAACTCATGGATAGCCCATGCACCAACCACGCCTACCCCATCAAACAACTTTACAAGGACTACGAGCTCCTCAAACGTTTCCTCCGATAGGCCGGCAGGCCGAAAGAAGGAGACGGCAAAGAGGCAGCAGTCAAGAAAGGAGGCGCAGCGGGCAAGGATGGAGACGGCTTCCCTGACCCTAAGGAATGCATCATGATCTTCGGTGGATCCAACGCCATCTGGACCACATGCCAGCACAAGGTGCGTTATAGGGAGGCATGCGCCACCGAGACGACCGTCCCCTCCTTCCTCAGCGTGGTCAAAATCTCTGATCACCTTCGACCAGAGGGACCATCCCTCCCACTTCGTGAGACCGGGACGCTACCCGCTCATCATCGACCCCATCATCCGCAAGAAGCACCTCACCAAGGTGCTGATGGACGGAGGCAGCAGCCTCAACATCCTCTATGTCGACACCCTCGACGCCATGCGCATCCCATGGTCGGAACTCCACCTAGCGGGTTCTCCCTTCCACGGGGTGATCTCGGGAGCACAGGCATACCCACTCGGGCAGATCGACCTGCCCATCACATTTGGCAACTGAGCCAACTTCTGCTCTGAGGTCCTCACCTTCGAAGTGGTGGACTTCCCAGGGTCCTACCACGCCATCTTGGGGAGCCCATGCTACGCCAAATTCATGGTAATCCCCAACTACACCTACCTCAAGCTGAAGGTGCCGGGACCAAATGGTGTCATCACTGTTAGCAGCACCTTCTCGCACGCCTTCACGTGTGACCACGAGCATTTCGAGCTCGCCACCGCGGTCATCAACTCGTCCGAGCTCCCGCGGCTCGGGGAGTCGTCGACCCCAGCAGTCCCAGACTGCAACAAACCAACCTCCTCGATGGCCTTCCACCCTCTTAAGGAAACCAAGGCGGTAGGGATCGACCCTACTGACCCAACCAAGATGGTGTGGATCGGGACCCAGCTCTAGGCCAAATAAGAATGCGAGCTCATCGACTTCCTACACGCCAATCGTGATGTCTTCGCATGGAAGCCATCTGACATGCTAGGCACACCGCAGGACGTCACCGAGCATGCACTACACCTCATTCCGGGCTCGAAGCCCGCTAAGCAATGCCTGCGCCGCTTCGACGACAAGAGGCGTAGGGCCATAGGCGAAGAGATCGCCAAACTCTTGGTAGCTGGATTCATCAGAGGGGTATTCCACTTCGACTGGCTTGCCAATCCCGTTCTTGTTAAAAAGAAGACCAAGAAATGGAAAATGTGCGTTGATTATACTGGCCTCAACAAAGCGTGTCCAAAGGATCAGTTTCCTTTGCCACGCATAGACCAGATAGTCGACTCCACCTCGGGTTGCGAGATCCTCTCCTTTCTAGATGCCTACTCGGGCTATCACCAGATCATGATGAAAGAGTCCAATCAGCTCACAACCTCATTCATCACCCCATATGGTTCATACTGCTACGTAACCATGCCTTTCGGCCTGAACAACGCGGGTGCCACCTACCAAAGGTGCATGCAGCAATGCTTCGCCGACCAAATCGACCCGCTCGATCAGCCTGATCAAGCCAAGTGGCCAAAACCAACAATCGCCATCTATGTTGATGACATAATAGTCAAAATGGCTCAAGCTTGTGACTTGATCGCAAACTTCGCCGCCACGTTCACGAACCTCCGAAGGTTCAACATCAGACTGAATCCCGAGAAATGTGTTTTCGGGGTTTCAAAGGGGAAGCTGCTAGGATACATTATGTCTGAGCGTGGCATCGAGGCCAACCCCAAAAAAATCATGGCCATCTCCAACATGGGCCCTATACACAACATCAAGGGCGTGCAAGGCACACCAGCTGTCTGGCTGCCCTAAGCTGATTCATCTCCTGGCTCAGCGAATGGGGGATGCCACTTTACAAGCTCCTCAAAAAGATGGACACCTTCATTTGGACTGAGGAAGCTTAGTAGGCCCTGAAGAGCCTCAAAGCGTCCCTAACATTGGCGCCAATCCTCGTCGCTCCTGAACGAGGAGAACCCCTCCTCCTCTATGTTTCGGCCAGCAACCATGTTGTGAGCACCGCCTTGGTTGTTGAGAGGGAGGAACCAGGACACCACCTTAAGGTCCAGCAATGCGTGTACTTCATCAGGGAGGTACTCACCGACCCCAAGGTCTAGTATGCCCAGGTGCAGAAACTCCTATACGCTGTACTAATGGCGACCCGGAAGCTCCTACACTACTTCACCGACCATGAAGTCGTGGTCGTCACTTCATACCCGCTCAAAGACATCGTCCGCAACCACGATGCTGCAGGATGGATCTCCAAGTGGGCACTCGAACTCATGGGCCACGACATTAGGTATATCCCCCGTACGAATTTTGTTGCCAAATGGACGGAGGTCCAGCTACCGACCCCAAACGTCACCCACGAGTACTGGACAATGTACTTCAATGGGTCCGTCATGGCACCAAGCTCGGGGGCTAGAGTGGTTCTAATCTCCCCAGACAGAAGTAGGCTCTGCTACGCCATCCGTCTCCACTTTTCAGCCTCAAACAACACCACAGAGTATGAGGCCCTCATCAATGGACTCTGTATTACCATCAAACTTGGTGCTACGTGACTCTATGTTCACGGCGATGTAGAGCTGGTCGTCGGTCAGGTCATGAAGGAGTCCTCCTACAAAAGCCCCCTCATGGCAGCATACTACCAAGAGGTATGCAAGCTCGAGGACAAATTCCAAGGAGTTGAGCTACATCACGTCCCCCGAAAGGACAATGATGCCACCGATTTCCTCACAAAATTGGCCGTCAGGCGAGATCCATCTCCGAGTGGAATCTTCATCAACAATCTCCATGAGCCATCTGCCCGCATCCTAGAAGGTCCAATCTAGACACACCCCGTGCCAAGCCAGCACCCGGGGGCTCTGACCCTGACGCCAATCTAGTGCTCAAGGGCTCCGACCCCAGTGCCTCTATGACGACGTCACCCGTTAACATCGCCGTATTGGCGCTCGATCAAACCGACTAGCGAGCGCCGCTACTCGCCTACCTCCTCGAGGAGGTTCTTCCACCAAAAAGGACTGAAGCATGATGGATCGCTCGACATGCCAAGACCTTCGTCGTGCTTGATGACAAACTCTACAAGCAGAGTCCATCGGGGGTACTCATGAAGTGCATCCCCACCAACCTGGGGCCCAGGCGGCTTCACTCACCTACTCGTAGCAGTTGACAAGTTCACCAAATGGATATAGGCTAAGTCCATCACCAACATCCGCTCAGAAGAGGAGGTCAAATTATTCCTCGACATCATCTACCGGTTCGGTGTTCCTAACTGCATCATCACTGAGCATGGGACTAACTTCACCGGGAAGAAGTTCCTGGACTTCAGTGATGGATATGGCATCAGGATCGACTGGGCCTCGGTCGGACACCCATGTACTAACGGTCTGGTCGAGCGTGCCAATGGCATGATCCTCCAAGGACTTAAGCCATGCATCTTCAACCGACTCAATAAGTACGCCGAGCGATGGGTTGTAGAGGTCCCAGCGATCCTCTGAAGCCTAAGAACGACCCCGAACCGATCCATAGGGTTCACACCCTTCTTCCTGGCCTACGGAGCTGACGTAGTGCTGCCCTCTGACCTTGACCACGGTGCCCCAAGAGTGAAGGCTTTTGACCATGACCGAGCCACAGAGGCTCAGTAAGATGTAGTCGACCTACTTGAGGCCCATGAGACGACCGTCATCCGCTCCGTTTGCTACCAACAAACTCTCCGCAGGTACCACAAAAGGAAGATCAGGGGGAGGATTCTTGAAGTTGGTGATCTCATGCTCCAAAGGACCCAATCGACGAAGGAAAAACATAAACTCTCTCCACCATGGGAAGGACCCTATACGGTGACCGAAGTAATCCTACCGGGTGCCTACCGACTGCAGGACGACAACGGCAACGTTCTCACCAACACTTGGAACATTGAATAGCTACATCGTTTTCCCCTAAATTTGGTCTTATTGCTTTTTAGTCAACACTTGCTCCTATAAAGCACCCCAGCCCGAACATTTTTGGCCCGGGTCACTCGGGGGCTCCACAAGGGTATAATACTAAGTACTACCTCTCCTTTTATACTATCACATGGTAAAAACTTTTACCTGAACAAATGGGCATTCCATTCCTTTGATTACCCTACGTAACTGTGTTCTTACTCCCAACCGAACGCACCCCACCATGACCTATGGTTACGAGCAGCCAAGCCCCACGGGCCATGCCTAGGTTCTTAAAAGCTGCAGCCTATGGAACGAATGGGCAAGTGCAAAAAAGAAAGGATAAAAACAAAGCTATGCTAGGATAAAAAACAAGGAACAGATAGTGATTCTATCACAAAAACAGAACTAATGTATTCATTGATACAAAAACTGCTCACATGGGGCTCCCCCAAACTTAACGATTACATTTGCTCACTACTTCTACTCCAAATACTACTGTGGCCGCTCGACGGCATAGGCTGATGCCAAAGAAGAAGCCACGGCACACGCCTGAAAGGTCGAGATGGCGACTAGAGGGGGGGTGAATAGTCCTTTTTAAACTTAATCGCGTTGGCTAACCAAAACAAGTGCGGAATTAAAACTATCGGTCTAGCCAAGACTACACCCCTCTATCTATGTTCTTTAGCACCTTTCAAATATACTAATTAAGCAATTAAGGTGCCGGGCTAGCTAGAGCTCACCTAAGCAATTCTAGGAGCAAGGTCACACAAACCTATGCCACTAGTACTTTAAGCGACAAGGGAGCTCCTACACATGCTAGTAAGCAAAAGCACAAAGCCACCTAAGCTCACTAGCAATGCTCAATAACAAGGCAACCAATGCCAAATTAGAGAGCGCAAATACTTAGCTACACAAACTAAGCAATGTGACTAACAAGGTTACTCAAACCAAATTAGCCACGCAAGGGAGCTACTTCTATGCTACACAAGCAAGAAGGTAACTAATATGCTACACAAGCAAACTAATTACAAGAGCAACTACACAAGCTTAATATATATGAAAGTAAATGCAAACTTGTGTAATGGGGAAGCAAACCAATGGGAAGAACAAGGTTGACACGATGATTTTTCTCCCGAGGTTCACGTGTTTGCCAACACGCTAGTCCCCGTTGTGTCGACCGCTCACTTGGTGGTTCGGCGGCTAATTAGCATCACCCGCTAAAGCCCGCACGTCGGGCGCCGCAAGAACCTACCCCTTCAGTGAGGGTAGCTCAATGACACGCTTTACTAAAGTTGCTCTTCGTGGCTTCCACGGGGCGAGCATAATGCCCCTCACAAAGCTCTTCTCCTGAGCCCCGCACAAGCTTCTTGCGGGCTTCGATGGAGACCACCACCAAGCCGTCTAGGAGCTAGCAACCTCCAAGAGTAACTAGCACCACCGGCTTGCAACTCGATCACCTAGTGCCACTCGATGCAACCTCACGATGCAATCGCACTAGAATTGCTCACTCACACAATCGAATGATCACTATCAAGTATATGTGTGATGGAGGGCTCCCAAGCACTCACAAGCATGGACACTAAGTCCCCTCAGGTGCTCAACCCAAGCCATGGCCGAGGGCCACTTCTATTTATAGCCCCAAGGGATAAACTAGCCGTTACCCCTTTACTGGGTGTTTTTCGGGCTGACCGGACGCAGCACCGGACGCGCCGGACGTGCATATCGGACGCGTCCGGTCGCTATACCGGACGCGTCCGATCGCTATACCAGACGTGTCCGGTAGCGCCTGACCGCCACGTGTCCCATTCAAGCTAGCCATTGCCACAACGGCTCTCTAACATGTCCGACCGGACGCTCACACCGGACGTAGAAGTAGACATGACCGGACGCTGAGCCGCTACATCCGGTCGAGTCCAGTAAGCACCCAGGTCCGGTCGAATGCGTCCGGTCGTGTCCGGTCACCCATGATCGGATGCAGCCAGCGTCCGGTCGACCGTTCACAGAACTTCAACCATGTAGATTCACACCGGACACGTTCGGTGTGGTGACCAGACGCGTCCGGTCGCTGAGTTCGCCTGTTAATACCGGACGTGTCCGGTCACCATACCGTACGCATCCGGTGACTTTCTGACCAGCGCGACTCACTCCTTTTCTTCGCCAAGTTGATCCACATCAACTCCAACATCATCTCCTTTGTAAATGTGCCAACATCACCAAGTGTACACCGCCATGTGTATGTGTGTTAGCTTTTCACAATCATTTCCCAAAGGGTTAGCCACTCAATCCTAGCGACGATGCAAAGTTAGATCACTCGAGTGGCACTTAGATAACCGATATGCAAACAAGTTTGCTCCTCTTGATAGTACGACCATCTATCCTAAACCCGGTCATAAACTTCTCTACACACCTATGACCGGTGAAATGAAATGCCCTTGGTTATACCTTTGCCTTACGCATTCCATTCATCTCCTTCAATGTCGATGCAACACATGCACCAACACGATCAATAATGATATGATCCACTTCATATCATCACGTGATCATATTGGTTCATTGATCTTGACTTCACTTACTCTTCACCGTTGCCATCGTCCATCAGCGCCAAGTCTTGCTCAAGCTTCACCGCCACGCGGTCCATCACTCTAAAGCCTCCGACTTGCCCTTCACGCTTGCAACCGGTCCATCAAGCCAAGTCTTGTCTTGATCTTCTCCACATTGATCACATGACTCAATGTCATGTCTCATGTGCAACAAGCTCCTTCATCATCACATGTGTGAGCTTTACAACATCTCCAAGCCATTTTCACCTTCATGGCATATGTTGCTCACACACATGTACCTGTGGACTAATCACCTATGTATCTCACATAAACACAATTAGTCCACCTAGGTTGTCACTCAATTACCAAAACCAAACAAGGACCTTTCAACGCCATCGGCCATAACCACCACCGCAAGGGCCTCGCCCGGTTCCACTCCCTTGACTTCGGCAAGCACAACGGGTACCTTAAGGGACCCGCCCAGTTCTACTCCCTCGACTTTGGCAAACACAATGGGTACCTCAAGGGCATCGCACCCATAGATGCTCAGCAAAAGAACATGGAGCTCCTAACCTTCTCATGCAGTCGAGGCAACTCCTAGGCAGGGATGCTACCACCAAGGTATGGCCACCATGGCTGGAAGATATCTCATCAAACTTTATTAACTGGCCAACCTGAGCAGCTGTAGGCATGGAATCCTCCACCAGCACGATCCTAGGCAAATTCCCCTCCGATAAGGCTCGCCCGGTGAAGTTCCACCGGAAAGAATCGAGCACACGGCTCCATCCTAAAAAAGGCCTCGCAGACGAATCCAGCGCGCCACCTCCTTTGGTGGAAGCTGCCCCTTCTCAGACAAAGATGGCCAGCACTGCCTCGGGCAACCTCAAGCTTGACATTGCACTCCGGATTCACAAAGGGATCTATGAGTCCTCCCCCTCGCTTACCCTCTCTCTCACTTAGGAACCGCTACAGCATACAGGCACTCTCGTTGAGGAGGAAAAAGGAGGAGAGGCAATAGTTGGGGAATAGGCAAAGGACTACGATGAGAAGCCCTCTCCTCCCCCCTATTTAAGGAGGAAACGCGATGGCTAAAGAAGGGCAAAGGATCAGAGCGAGAAACTCTCTCCCTTCCCCCATTCAATGCGGATGGGAAACGATGGGACATACCCTGACCGATGGGATGCATACTAACCGATGGAATGGTGCCTGGTCAGATAGGACATGGCCTAGGTATGGCCCACCACTACCGCAAGCCAGTCGTAGGAACCCAAGCGCCACCACTCGCAGGCGGCCCTCCACCTTCCCATGCTGACTATGTCATGAACGACGAACATGGGTCCCGGTCGGACATCTCCGATTGGAGCTCTTCAAAGCCCGTCACTCGAGTCATCAAGGTAACCTTACCAACCCCCACTATTTCCTTATAAATCATTCATACATCCATACGCGCATTCATTCCATACACCCATGCCCCCTCGGACAATTCGAACCCTGAACCACTTGGGGGCTCGGGAACTAAGGCATCACATGTGCAGCGAAATGCATCACAACGCTCCATGTTGCATCACGAAGCGGCAGTTGCCTCATTCAACATGAGCAACGACCGACCGGGGTTCGAAGGCCGGCCCACAAAGGGATCGAGGCTGCCTCACGTCAAACAGAGCCAGGGGAGAAAACGCAGATGTGCCCCATGCGACCCTCGCCTAGTTTGCCCTAAAGCGGACAGGGTCATCTCAACCTTCTCGTTCGATCCTAAACCTCTCACCAAACCCACAGAATCTCCATCGAGGGGAGGCTAGCAGGCCACCTGGGTCGGTCTCTAGAATGACCCAGGCATCTACCGGGTTGTAGGTAAAGGAGTAGTGGAATGTCACAAGGGGGATATGCCAACCCCGTCACGAATGACGGACCCAGATTCCACTCAATCATACCCGTTAGCGAGCTCACTGAGCGCGTCACTCGAGCCTAAGCGATCGAGGCAAGTGAAAAAACTCAGCCCCTTTGGTTGTGAGAAACCGAGGATGGGGTAACGCACACAACTCAAACTGACCCCTACCAAGCCTAATGGGGCTCGGGGGCAAAAAACACCTAGGTCTGTGACCCCAAACTCACCCCATCTCTCGACTATGCCTTGACTGCACGCCAAACACCTGGGTCTGTGACCCCAAACTCGCCCCATCTCTCGGCTATGCCTCGACTGCATGCCAAACACCTGGGTCTGCAACCCCGAACTCTCCCCATCCCTCGGGTACGCCTCGACTGCACCCCAAATGCCTAGGTCTGCGACCTAAACTCGCCCCATCAGGATCCACGACTCTGACAAGCCCGATCCCACGGCGCGCACCGATGCCAGGATCCGCGAGCTCCATCTCATCTGATCCCAAAACCAACTACCTCAGCTGCATGTGGCAGAACCTCCTAAGAAATCGGGCCCACGTGCACCTATCGATGTCTCAACAGACCTCCAATAGCGTACACAAGTTCCCAACAACTTAACAGGTCTGTCGGGTGTCCTCGGGAAACCCGAATCATCCACGTTTCAAACAGGATTCCAATCACAGTCATCGTAGATTACAACATTTTTCCATATACATACCAGAGGTAATAAATCGGAAGACTTAAGTTTAATATTACAAACCAGTTGTTTCAAACTTACATAACCATAAGTGTTATACAACCATAGTAGCGAGATAATATTACATTAACATTATTTATTTCACACAAACTAGTGCCTTGTCCAAAGGCCATTCATCATTCCTCATCGTCATCGACTTCATACACTGACATGCAGCAGGGACCAAAACAAGCCTGCGCATGCGACTCACCTGCAACAAGGGTTAACAAACCCTGAGTACAAAAGTACTCAACAAGACTGACCCGACCAAAAAGGGCGAAGGTCTTAGGGATGCAGGTGTTGGGTCAAGGTAAGGATGTAGAAAGATTCAAAAATTCTTTGCTAAAAGCTTACTATTCTTGATCCTAGTTTCAAGTTTTACCACTAAGTATTTTAGTTCAATATCTCCTACTAAGTGTTCATATCCCATGTTCCAATCCTCCTCATTCCATTCTTTTTCTCATGTTTTAGTAATTCACCAGTCCTACATTGCTTCTGTAATGAATCGAGTCTCCATGTCCGCGGAGCACCGGCAATTCGAATTGATTCAAGTCCCAGCTGGGGATTCCTTATCACACGACATATGTAGAACTTAATCTTGCATATATCAACCTCGCTACCGGATCCTCCCGTACTAAGCCGTCTCCACGCCACCCGAGAGCACAGCACACCTCCAATCCGGCCACATTCAAGCCACGAGGGTACACACTACTCCCGCCATCTCACCACTCCTAGTGCGTGGGCATTCGTCTTAGTATCGGATTAGCCGAAGTAGGCTTACCGGAGTATGTGACCAGTACTACAAAGTGTCTCGTTCATAAGATCCACAATGAGTGGCCTTTAAGCGACATAGTCGGCAACATTACCCTACATTCAAGATAAGTCACCCGACTAGTCTCTAGTTCATTCTATCTTCTTTCTTTCTTTGGCCAGTATGCCATCTTTGATTGTATCAAAACTTTTACTTTGAAAGCCTACCACAAAGCATACTAAGCAATTCTACGCCTTTGTAAATGAAATCATCTTCAAGGATGGTAAACAATTAACAAGGTAGGCAATGCAGCAAGTAGGTAACATTTGAATTAAACAACTTAATCCGATAGGTAACATAAGATAAACTTTTCAAATTAAACAAGGTAATGGTTTAATGCATAAACCGGGGCTTGCCTTTGTTGGCGATCTCAGGTTCCGGATCAGTACCACAATTACCAGATCCCGCGACAACCGGGGATTCTTCCAGAACTTGCTCAACTAGAATCGTTTCGTTCTCGGGTTCTACACGAAATGACAACATATGCTTTAACATGATGATAATGTAAACATGATGCTTTCACGGTACATGAAATGTAAAAACACCCCGCAAAGGATTTTATTTCACGGTACAGTTGCAAGCCAACAAAATCAACTTGTAATCCTACCATCAAGAACCACACATGTGACTTGCCCAAATGGATTTTGAAACCCTACTAGTCACAAAACATGACCAAAACAAGATCCAACACTAATCAAACACTTAGGGTTTGTCTTTATTTATTTTTGAATTAATTTGGAATTAAGCCCAAAAATAAACTTGTTCCAAATGAACTCAAAATTTTATGTAAGCTTCCTCATAACAAATTAGTGTACCAAAATAAATTTCACAATTTTTGGAGCTATACAGTGGCCTACAAAAATCATGGAAATTGCATTTATTAATTAATGGACTGAATATTTGAACATTAAAAATTTATTCAAATTTCAAGTTTCAAAATTTTAAACCATACTAGAGCATGTACAGAAGCTACACAAACATTTTTAGAATTTTTGGAGCTATGATTATTTTTCTACAAATTTCCAAAGATTCAGCACTATTCACAAATTCAGAAAATAAAAATTTTCACTCGTTCTTCTTCTTCTCACTCAAGACCGACAGCCAGCACCCCACTGTCAAGACTCAAAGCATAACACTGCGGCGGTGTA
This sequence comes from Miscanthus lutarioriparius, assembly GCA_904845875.1. NCBI lineage: Eukaryota > Viridiplantae > Streptophyta > Magnoliopsida > Poales > Poaceae > Miscanthus > Miscanthus lutarioriparius. The sequence continues at coordinate 49,714,417 of CAJGYO010000017.1, read as the reverse complement.
GTCAGTTTCGATCGGCAAAACACGCCAAGGGTGATTCTCCGGTGAGATGGATCGCACCAACGTGATCTACACCATGTCGCGAATCTAACCCAACCTCAAGATGCAAGAACAGCAGGCACCTAGATGGAACTCTCACGCCGGCCATGGCGGCTTGAACTCGACGGCGGTCGACGTAGCTACGGCTACGGTGCAATGAGAGTCAAAAGAAGAGCGAAGCGTCACGCTCAGAGCTCACCGTGATCACGATGGTGTACTTGGTGCGGCGGAGACGCATCTTGAATCGCCACAGCCACGGTGGCGTGGGTCGCGGAGCGAAACTTCGCCGATCCTCGAGAAGACGACGTCGCGCGGTGGCGCCGGACTTCCGGCGACACGATCAAGCTTGGGAGGATCGAGAAAGACAAGGCGGAGCTATCAAGGCGGATGCTACTTGACTTAGGATGCTATGACGGCGGCGAATTTTATGAAGCGATGAGGGCGCGTCGGCGGCGGCGAGAAGCGAGGAAAGGAGGAGAGGGACGACGACGGTACAGCTATTTATAGCCGGGATGAGCTCGCTCGGCTGCGACAGCGCACGACTACCGGAGGTGCCACGGCGATGGTGACGTGCCTACGCGCGGAAAAGTGGCGCAAAAACGCTTTCGGCGGCGGCAACAAGCGTGGCGCCGCCATGGTGGTGCTCATTGTCATCAATGAAATTTTGAAATATTTACAGAATTGCCACTGAGTCCATTTTGCAAATTACTCCCAAATTTTCTAAAGAAGTTGAAAATCTCCAAAAATGAAAGTTGCTCAACTTTTTAATCTCTACAACTTTTCTTCAATGAACATTTTCAAATTCTGCCTCCATTTTGAAATTTGAATTTGGGGTGCATTTGAGTATTTGAATCATTTCAAAATTACTCCAAATTTTATATGTAAACTTGAAAAACTTTGAATACCAAAGTTGATCCACATAAAATAATCTTTAACTTTGCTTTTTGCCTCAACCCCAAATTCCACATGGATTTTGAATTAGTCAAAAGGGGCAAAACGGACTTTTATAATTTGAATTTGAATTCAAATTTGATTTGTCTTTCTTTTACTTTAACTTTGATTTTTGACCAGTAACATGGCCCATTAGGGTTGTTTGAGTCAAATGACACATGGTCTCACATGATCACATGAAATTTGACCCTTGTGGTCATGATCTTTGTTTAACGTTTTGAATCACATTGCATCACATAAAATAACAGCTTATGAAACAAATCTTATTTAGTGAATGCATTCCAAATTTTCTTCTTTATGAATGCTTTGCAATGCATATGATGACATGCCAAGTTTTAGTTCTAGGTCAAAACACCAGAGGTGTTACAACCCTTCCCACTTAAAGAAATCTCGTCCCGAGATTTAAAACTTAAGGCTAAGTAATGGAAAAGGAAATGTGTCAAGCTAACACATCATAACTTTGTTCAAAAGGCTAATGAGGAGGTTTTCCATTCTGTTAACAACAAGACAGGTTACAATATAGACAAGGTATTGTAACTAGATAGAAGCGAAGAAGTCAGGAAAGTTTTCTTCTAAGAAATCCTCGGACTCCCAAGTAGCTTCTTCTTCAGTGTGCTGGTTCCATTGTACTTTGTAGAACTTGATTGTACGCCTTCGAGTGACTCGATCTTTCTGATCTAAGACTCTAATGGGGTACTCGGCATAAGTCAAATCAGGTGCTAGTTCTACATCACCAACGTCGATTACTTGGTCAGGTACTTGAAGACACTTTTTCAACTGGGATACATGAAAGATATCATGCACTGCTGACATGTGATCTGGTAGCTTGACGCGATAGGCGACTGGTCCACATCGTTGTTGGATTTGAAAAGGACCGACATAATGGGGCGCCAACTTTCCCCGAATCCCAAAACAATGAACTCCTTTCATTGGTGATACCTTGAGGTAGACATGATCTCCCACTATGAATTCTAGAGGTCACCTCCTCTTATCAGCATAGCTTTTCTGTCGGGATTGAGCTACCTTCATATTAGCTTGTATGAGTTTAACCTTCTCTTCTGCTTCCTTGACCACATCCGGTCCAAAGAACCAACGTTCTCCAACATCTGACCAATGTAAAGGTGTCTGGCATCTACGACCATACAATGCTTCAAACGGTGCCATTTTAATGCTTTCTTGATAGCTATTGTTATATGAGAATTCAGCTAAGGGAAGGCATTCATCCCATATAGCACCATAAGAGAGAACACAAGCTCTTAACATATCTTCAAGAATTTGATTTACCCTTTCCGTCATCCATCGGTTTTGATGATAAGCGAGAACTACGGATAAGTTTAGTTCCCAAAGACTCATGTAGACTTTTCCAAAACTTGGATATAAACAATGACCCTCTGTCGAGAGACAATGGTCTTGGGTGCCCCATGCATCAAGATTCTATTCAGATAAAGCTTTGCATACTGCTCCGCTCGATATTTATCTCTGACTGGTAAGAAATGAGCTATCTTGGTTAGGCGATCAACAATAACCCATATTGAATTGTAGCCTGCAGATGTCCTAGGCAACCCTACTATGAAGTCCATACAGATATCTTCCCATTTCCAAGACGAAACTGGCAAGGAATGTAATGGACCCGCCGTCTTCATGTGAATCGCTTTGACTCTCTGACAAGTATCACATTTGGCCACATATTGAGCTATTTCTATTTTCATTTTGGTCCACCAATATCTCGTTCTCAGATCATGATACATTTTGTTGCTACCTGGATGAATGGAGTATCTTGTAGAATGAGCTTCATCAAGAATCTACTTTCGCAGCTCCGGATGTTTGGGTACTACCAATCTATCTTTGAACCATACGACATCTGATTCATCAATCTTGAAACATGTTGACCTTCCGTGATCCGACTTTATCCTTGATATGGGCTATGCCCTTACTTTTCCGTTGAGCAAAGAATGATCCGATCTTTGATGATGGACTCAATCGCAATATTGAACAGGAACCTTGTTCTATGATTTGTAAATTCAGATGCTCCATCTCTTGACACAATGTTCGTTGCATATGTTTCACAGTCAGACATTGGCAATGACTCTTGCGACTTAGGGCATCGGCAACCACATTCGCCTTGCCCGGATGATAATGCACTTCTAAGTCATAATCTTTGATAAGTTCTAACCATCTTCTTTGCCTCATATTCAACTCTGACGTAGTAAAGATATATTTCAAACTTTTGTGATCCGTATAGATATGACATATATTGCCCAATAAATAATGTCGCCAAATCTTGAGTGCATGAACAACAACGGCTAATTCAAGATCATGGGTGGGATAATGTTCTTCATGCTTCTTGAGTTGTCTGGAAGCATATGCTATGACTCTGCCTTGTTGCATAAGAACACAGCCAATACCAATTCCAGATGCATCACAATAGATATCAAATGGCCGCTCGATATCAGGTTGTGCTAATACTGGTGCAGTTGTCAGCAACTTCTTCAATGTCTGAAAGGCCTCTTCACATCCTGTTGACCATATAAACTTAGTTTGATTTTTTAGCAGTCCAGTAATTGGCTTCGCAATTCTGGAGAAGTCAGGGATGAACCGACGGTAATACCCTGCCAACCCCAGGAAACTACGAACTTGATGTACAGTTGTAGGTGCTTTCCAATTAAGGACTTCTTCTACCTTGCTCGGATCAACAGCTATACCTTCAGCAGATAACACATGACCTAGAAATTGTACTTCCTCTAACCAAAATGCACATTTGCTGAATTTGGCATATAGTTGGTGATCTCTTAATCTTTGTAGAACAATACGGAGATGTTCCGCATGTTCCACTTTGCTCTTAGAATAGATCAGAATGTCGTCAATGAACACCACTACAAACTTATCCAACTCAGGCATGAAAACTGAGTTCATCAGGTACATGAAGTGAGCCGGGGCATTGGTCAACCCAAAAGACATGACTAGATACTCATATAGACCATATCGAGTAGTGAACGCTGTCTTTGGCACATCTTCTCGTCTGATCTTAATCTGGTGGTAGCCTGATCTCAAGTCTATCTTCGAGAATACCTTAGCTCCCGCAAGTTGATCAAAAAGCAAATCAATTCGGGGTAAGGGGTATTTGTTCTTGATGGTGACTTCATTTAATGGCCGATAGTCAACACATAACCTTAAGGTTTGATCCTTCTTTTTCACGAAAATAGCAGGGCATCCCCAAGGTGATGAACTGGTTGAATGAAACCCTTGTCTAACAACTCTTGTAGTTGCATTTTTAATTCTGCTAGTTCTTTGGGTGGCATCCTATATGCTCTTCTGGATACTGAGGCTGTTCCTGGTTTTAGATCAATTCTGAATTCTATGTCTCGGTCTGGTGGCAAACCAGGCAGATCATCGGGAAAGACATCCGTAAACTCACATACCACTGAAATTTTCTCGGCTCCTTCAACAATAGTTGCACAGACTGTTTCCACTGTACTTTTAGGAAAGGGAAGTTGGATGAGAAGTTGGGTTTTACTGCCAGGTGCATTTACCCTTATGGTTCTATGCAAGACATCTATGATAGCCCCGTGTTGGGTTAACCAGTTCATACCAAGGATCACATCTATATCTTGATCCTTTAATATCAGCATATTGGTAGGGAACTCATAACCTCCCAAATAAATAGGTACATGCTGAACTACCTCCCTTGTATAGATTCGTCCCCCAGGCGACTGTATATGATAGGGCTCTTTTGTTTCCCCAATAGCTATCCCATGCTTCACAACAAATGTACAATTGATGAATGTATGGGATGCACCAGAATCAAATAAGGTAATTGCAGGATGCTTAGCAATGGGAAACATACCCATCATTACTGGTTCTCCTTCTGGAATAGCTTCCACTTGAGTATAGAAGACCCTTCCAGTTTTCTTCTCAGCCTGTCCCTTTTGATTGTTCTGAGCATTGCCCTTGTACTGATTTTGAGCTGGAGTAACAGGGGCTTTGGGTGCATCATGATTGTTCTTCCTAGGATATGGACATTCTCGGGAAAAGTGTCCGGGTTTACCACAATTATAGCATGGATAATTGTGATTCTGGGGAGTAGCATTGCGGTTTCCATTATTTGTATTGTTTTGCTGCTGCGACGCTTGATGAGTATAAGGCGTATTAGTTGCAGGGCGAATAAAGATTTGCTGCCTGCTTTGGCTTTGTTGTGGGTGGAATGGTGCACGGCCATGATTCTGAGGATGGTAGGTCACCTTTTGACGCTTTCGACTTGATGATCTGGAAGCAAAGGACCTCTTTTTCTTCGCCTCCTTGTGTCGGCGGTAATTCTCCTCTGAAGCGATAGCAATGTTGACAGTCTCATGATAAGTTGCGTTGCCACAAGTTGCCATCATGGTCTGAAGTTTGGTGTTTAGACCTCTTATGAAATGATTCTTCTTTTTCCTATCATTATTCACATACTCTATAGCGTACTGCGACAGGTGATTGAAACGCCCGACATAGTGCATCACCGGGTGCTCCCCTTGCTTAAGAGACAAGAACTCTTCCAACTTCATGGTCATCACGCCGTCTGGAATATAATGTGCCCTAAAGGCATCCTTGAACTCCCTCCAGTTGATTTGGTGACCAACGGGCTGTACTACTACCAAATTTACCCACCAGGCACCAGCAGCTCCTCGGAGTTGCTGTGCCGCAAACCTTGGTTTTTGAACCTCGGTACAGTGAATCAGCTCGAACTTTTGCTCTATTGTCCTAAGCCAATCGTCAGCTTCTAAAGGTTCGTCTGCTTTAGAGAACACAGGTGGACGTGTGTCAGTAAAATCCACATAGGTTGACTCATCATTTCCATTACGACGACCATGATTAGGGTATGGTGCCTGCTGGTTCCGCGCCAATTCCCTTAACAGCCTAGCATTCTCCGCCGTTGCATTGACGAGTGCGGCTATGGCATCTGCCATGGTCGAAGGCATTGGTGGAGGATTTGGGCACTCATCATCGTCATGTGAGCCACTAGCACCAGTTCCGGTGATAGGACGAGGCATCTGTTAGAGAACATGTTTACTTACATTATTCTTTATTAAAAGCATTTAAAAGGTTTCATGCTACAAAGGGTTACTTATTTAAATTACATGTCTTGTATCCCACAAGACAACCCTGGTTTACTAAGAAAGCAGTAAAGGAACTATTACTACTCCGAGCTCTCAGTCATCGGCATCCGTGCCCATATCGGACGAAACCTCACTTTCATCCGAGAAGTACACTAACTCCTCAGGATCCTCCTCCTCTTCTTCATTCTCGACTTCTCCTGGAGCTACAATCATTTCTTCATCTGTAACTTCACCATCCCCATGAGGTGGATGAAGTTGAGCGTACAGTAGGTGGACATTCTCATGAAGAATGGCATTGTCCATCTCTAGGTCTTCTACGTAGAACTCCAACTCATGGACGCGTTCATTGGCCGCATCCTCTCGTGTCCAGGCTTCATTCCTCAACTCGGTATTCTTGGTGATGTCCCTTTCCATTTCCGCCAGCTTCTCTTGATCTTTGGCATGAGCTCGACAAAGAGTGTTGAGCTCCTTGGTAATGTTCTCCATGTTGGCGGAATTGCTTGAAGATCCTTCATCTCCTAGGATCTTGGAACTTCCTTCACCAAGCTCACGGTTACGCGGTGCCAACTGGTGACGAGGGACTCCGTGAGGTCCAGTGGACTTGCGTGCAGTTATCTTGGTCTTTGCCATAGCCTGTAGAATTTAGGATGGGACTATAAGGATAGCTTGAGGATAATGCAGGTTAGCAAGAATGGGATTGACATTACTTACCCAACCACTTTTAAAGGGAATCATTATGCAAGGTGTTCAAGCATGATGCATGAATCGATCTTACGAATCCGAGTACAAAAGATTTATACAATCAAAAGTACTAGATTTTTAATACATAGGACAAACCTAATCATATTATCCGCCACAAACTTTCAAATAAGATAGGATTGAGGCTAGATTAGAGGAAAGAAGAAAGAAATTTGAACTTTTTAAAATATCAAGTTTACTTTCTTTGATCCAAATCAATTTGAAGGTTTTCCAAAGCAACCTACAATGATCTTAGATAGAACCTGCTCTGATACCAGCTATGGCAGAACCTCCTAAGAAATCGGGCCCACGTGCACCTATCGATGTCTCAACAGACCTCCGATAGTGTACACAAGTTCCCAACAACTTAACAGGTCTGTCGGGTGTCCTTGGGAAACCCGAATCATCCACGTTTCAAACAGGATTCCAATCACAGTCATTGCAGATTACAACATTTTTCCATATACATACCAGAGGTAATAAAGCGAAAGACTTAAGTTTAATATTACAAACCAGTTGTTTCAAACTTACATAACCATAAGTGTTATACAACCATAGTAGCGAGATAATATTACATTAACATTATTTATTTCACACAAACTAGTGCCTTGTCCAAAGGCCATTCATCATTCCTCATCGTCATTGACTTCATACACTGACATGCAGTAGGGACCAAAACAAGCCTGCGCATGTGACTCACCTGCAACAAGGGTTAACAAACCCTGAGTACAAAAGTACTCAACAAGACTGACCCGACCAAAAAGGGCGAAGGTCTTAGGGATGCAGGTGTTGGGTCAAGGTAAGGATGTAGAAAGATTCAAAAAATTCTTTGCTAAAAGCTTACTATTCTTGATCCTAGTTTCAAGTTTTACCACAAAGTATTTTAGTTCAATATCTCCTACTAAGTGTTCATATCCCATGTTCCAATCCTCCTCATTCCATTCTTTTTCTCATGTTTTAGTAATTCACCAGTCCCACATTGCTTCTGTAATGAATCGAGTCTCCATGTCCGCGGAGCACCGGCAATTCGAATTGATTCAAGTCCCAGCTGGGGATTCCTTATCACACGACATATGTAGAACTTAATCTTGCATATATCGACCTTGCTACCGGATCCTCCCGTACTAAGCCGTCTCCACGCCACCCGAGAGCACAGCACACCTCCAATCCGGCCACATTCAAGCCACGAGGGTACACGCTACTCCCGCCATCTCACCACTCCCAGTGCGTGGGCATTCGTCTTAGTATCGGATTAGCCGAAGTAGGCTTACCGGAGTATGTGACCAGTACTACAAAGTGTCTCATTCATAAGATCCACAATGAGTGGCCTTTAAGCGACATAGTCGGCAACATTACCCTACATTCAAGATAAGTCACCCGACTAGTCTCTAGTTCATTCTATCTTCTTTCTTTCTTTGTCCAGTATGCCATCTTTGATTGTATCAAAACTTTTACTTTGAAAGCCTACCACAAAGCATACTAAGCAATTCTACGCCTTTGTAAATGAAATCATCTTCAAGGATGGTAAACAATTAACAAGGTAGGCAATGCAGCAAGTAGGTAACATTTGAATTAAACAACTTAATGTGATAGGTGACATAAGATAAACTTTTCAAATTAAACAAGGTAATGGTTTAATGCATAAACTGGGGCTTGCCTTCGTTGGCGATCTCAGGTTCCGGATCAGTACCACAATTACCAGATCCCGCGACAACCGGGGATTCTTCCAGAACTTGCTCAACTAGAATCATTTCGTTCTCGGGTTCTACACGAAATGACAACATATGCTTTAACATGATGATAATGTAAACATGATGCTTTCACGGTACATGAAATGTAAAAACACCCCGCAAAGGATTTTATTTCACGGTACAGTTGCAAGCCAACAAAACCAACTTGCAATCCTACCATCAAGAACCACACATGTGACTTGCCCAAATGGATCTTGAAACCCTACTAGTCACAAAACATGACCAAAACAAGATCCAACACTAATCAAACACTTAGGGTTTGTCTTTATTTATTTTTGAATTAATTTGGAATTAAGCCCAAAAATAAACTTGTTCCAAATGAACTCAACATTTTATGTAAGCTTCCTCATAACAAATTAGTGTACCAAAATAAATTTCACAATTTTTGGAGCTATACAGTGGCCTACAAAAATCATGGAAATTGCATTTATTAATTAATGGACTGAATATTTGAACATTAAAAATTTATTCAAATTTCAAGTTTCAAATTTTTAAACCATACTAGAGCATGTACAGAAGCTACACAAAAATTTTTAGAATTTTTGGAGCTATGATTATTTTTCTACAAATTTCCAAAGATTCAAAGACTATTCACAAATTCGTAAAATAAAATTTTCACTTTGTTCTTCTTCCTCCTCACTCATGACCGACAACCAGCCCCACTATCGAGACTCAAAGCAGACACTGCAGCGGTGTAGTCGGTTTCGATCGGCAAAACGCGCACGCAGGTGATTCTCCTATGTGAGATGTATCTGCACCAACGTGATCTACACCATGTCGCGAATCTAACCCAACCCTCAAGACAAAGAAGAGACACCCTAGATGGAACTCTCGCGCCGCCATGGCGGCTCGGACTCGACGCAATCCGACGTAGCTACTGGCTACGGTGCAATGAGAGTCAAAAGAAGAGCGGCGTCACGCTCAGGAGCTCACCGTGATCACGATGGTGTACTTGGTGCAGGCGGAGACGTACTGAATCGCCCTGGCCACGGTGAGGTGGGTCGCGGTGGAGCTTCGGCCGGTCCTGAGGAAGACGACGTCGCGCGGTGGCGCTGGACTTCCAGGGGCGACACGATCAAGCTTGGGAGGATCAGAAAGACAAGGCGGAGCTACTAGCGGATGCTACTGACTTAGGATGCTACGACGGCGGCGAATTTTGCGAGCGCAGTGAGGGCATCGGCGGCGAGCAGAGGTAGGAAAGGAGGAGAGGGACGACGATGGTACGGCTATTTATAGCCGGGATGAGCTCGCCCGGCTGCGACAGCGCACGACGGAGGTGCCACGGCGACGTGCCTGCGCACGGAAAAGCGGCGCAAAACGCTCGGCGGCGGCAGCTGCGTGGCGCCGGCGGTGGTGCTCTGCTGTCAACAGAAATTTTGAAATATTTACAGAATTGCCACTGAGTCCATTTTGCAAATTACTCCCAAATTTTCTAAAGAAGTTGAAAATCTCCAAAAATGAAAGTTGCTCAACTTTTCAATCTCTACAACTTTGCTTCAATGAACATTTTCAAATTATGCCTCCATTTTGAAATTTGAATTTGGGGTACATTTGAGTATTTGAATCATTTCAAAATTACTCCAAATTTTATATGTAAACTTGAAAAACTTTGAATACCAAAGTTGATCCACATAAAATAATCTTTAACTTTGCTTTTTGCCTCAACCCCAAATTCCACATGGATTTTGAATTAGTCAAAAGGGGCAAAACGGACTTTTATAATTTGAATTTGAATTCAAATTTGATTTGTCTTTCTTTTACTTTAACTTTGATTTTTGACCAGTAACATGGCCCATTAGGGTTGTTTGAGTCAAATGACACATGGTCTCACTTGATCACATGAAATTTGACCCTTGTGGTCATGATCTTTGTTTAACGTTTTGAATCACATTGCATCACATAAAATAACAGCTTATGAAACAAATCTTATTTAGTGAATGCATTCCAAATTTTCTTCTTTATGAATGCTTTGCAATGCATATGATGACATGCCAAGTTTTAGTTCTAGGTCAAAACACCAGAGGTGTTACACTGCACGGGCTGCACCGATGCCAGGATCCACGAGTCCGACTCTGCCGATCCCACAGCGCACATCGACACCAGGATCCGTGAGCTCCGTCTTGTCCGATCCCTAAACTAACTACCTCGCCCGATCCCATGGCGCTCACCGACACTAGGATCCGTGAGCTCTGTCTCACTCGATCCCTAAAAACTAACCACCTTGGCTGCGCAACGACGCTTTGGTTAGCAACTCTGTCTTAACTGAAAAGCACGCACACACGCCTGGCTGACAAAACCCCCAAGACGATCCTGCCCGAATCGCCCTGGGGCTCGGGGGCTACACCCGCGGGTGCGCTCGCATGCACCTGCTGACATAATGGAACCTCCCCCACTAGCAACACAAAAACCCCCCAGACTATTTTGACCGAATCGCCCGGCGGCTCAGGGGCTACACTCATGGGTGCGCTCGTGCACACCCACCATCGGGACAAAAAGCCCCTAGATGATTCTACCCGAATTGCCCGGTGGCTCAGGGGCTCCTGTCGGGTTCATAAACCCGGGGTCCCTCATGGACCGGCTTCCCAACCAAGGCTTGGCCCAACGGACAACATTGCAAGCAACGCGCAACTCATGGGCCAGCCCAAAAACCTAGAAGATAGGCTAGAAGGACGATCCGATCTCCGACCAGAAGGCCTGGCCAAGGAGGAACGGCGCCCGCTTCCGACTCTGTCCCGCCTCTTCGACCGGAGCTCTCGCTTCGGTCTCCAGCCACCTCCCAACGGCCTCTCCGACCGGAAGGCCTGGCCAAAGCACTACTTCTGACTCTGACCCGCGTCTCCGAATGGGAATGCACCAAACCCTTGCTCACTGCTCTTCTCCAACTGGCGCATTCAGAGCTGACTGGGACTAACCGACCGGGGACCCCCGCTCGGTAAGGACTAGGGAATGGATGAAGAAAGTAAGGCAAGGCGCATAAGTCAAACAGCAATACTAGGGACCATACCCTGTGCACCTGCCAGGCAGTACCCTGTGACCCTCCTGGCACGACAGAACTCAAGCAGTGTTGTAGGCACCGACATTTTTCCCTATAGTGTTGTGGGTGCCATTAACTCCCATACCAGACAATTACGCTAAGGCTCCCCCCACATGCCTCTAGGAAACATGATAACACCCCTTGCATGCCTCCAGGTACCAATAGTGTGGCAGGCGCCGACGTCTGCCATACCTGAAGAAGATAACACAACATCCCATGTGCATCTAACACTTAACAGTATTGTGGGTGCCTGCCATCATCCTATACCCGTCAGCATGGGCAACAAGACTTAGTAGCATACGTACTCTCTCCCTCTCACTTGTAAGGCCACCCCTTCATCTACAAAAGGGGATGTGCTCTCTCCCAATAGATGGGTTGATTCAGTCGATTCATTCAGATCGATCAAGTTCACTTAGCACATAGCGGAGCTCCCGTCGCTCTCGGCCCCTCTGACTAGAGTCCGACCGGACCTCTTGTACCCCCCATCTTTCTCCTTCTCGTTTGTAACCCCACTATAAACTTCGAGCACCTAGGCTCAGGAATAAAGTCACCGACCGACTCAAACTAGACGTAGGGCATGTTACCTGAACCAGTATAAACCCTGTGTCATTGAGTGCTAGGCCACCTCCGATCACTAACGTATGGCAAAACTACAAATATTTACGTGTTGGTCACTTTCTACACCGACACATGGTTAGATTTAATCCATTATTTAACTAAAGGAAAACTTGTTTAAATCATGACTTGTTCATTTTAACTCCGAAATAGTCCGTTCATGTTGCGTTAGATTCATAATGACGTGACCTACGCATTAGTATCAATGTTTTCTATGTCAAAATCTCTGGAATTTCATGGTTTAAATCCCAACTTGAATAATAATTATGTCACTAGATTTATAAATAAAATGTAATGAATTCCACTTTGATTTTTAAAACCAAATATAAGTTTGACTTAATTCAACTTAAGTATTTTCTCTAAAATATCATATACATGCTTTTATATAATAAAATAAATAAAGCTTATGGTTTTCGGTTTATAAGCAAAATCTTCTGGTAGATGTATCTTTTCAACCATAGCTCCGATTCGCGTACTTCCCGCGTCTATGTGTTCGTAGCAATATGTAGATCTGTTTCAAATCCTTTTCCCACTAGTTGGTGTAATGTTCTAATATGCCTATGTATGTATGTTATGCATGTCTGTTTGGATGCATGTGTGGTGTTCTATGATCAAGTCCAGTCGGTGAGCTATACGTGGTGAGTCTAGAAATAGTTCTTGGAAGATTTGGACCAGAAGAAGATTTGATCTGAGTTTAAGGCAAGTATAGCATGGGACCATCCTTGATACCTATTCACCTTTAATCATTTAATTCATGTTGCATGTGTCTACCATGGCAACTGTAGTAATTTCCCTAGTGAATTGATATCCTGGATTCCTTGATACCTTTGGGTTATTGCATTGGGTAGTTTTTGCTAGTGCATAACCAAAACCATGATCTTGTAACTTGACTAATGGTATATGCAATAAACATTAAAACATGACTTTTTAGCACCATGGAAATAGGGGGCTGGAGTGTTTAGCTACATTCTAAATGCTCTAGATTCCTCTCCCTAAGGACTTATCTATAAGTGATCATCTGAGACTTACAATACAACTATGAGGGCTATATGGCTCTGGCTTTAGCTTAGTATGAGGATTTTTTCTAGCTTGTTAGTTATTACCTTTATGGCGCAAGAGGGGATCCGATAGGTATGATCTCGGCCTGCCAAGAGGGTGCACTTTGTTAGTCACTCCTTTGAGGGGGGTTGTCGGGGACCGAATACTAGGGTACCCAAAGAGGAGGAGCTAATAACCATCAAACATTGATGGTTCCGAATAGACAAGAACACAACTACACTTCTTGCCCAATGACCGAAGGTTGACTCCACCTCACCCGACCCCTGAGGGCTGGCTTCACCTTGCTCGACCCCCGAGGGTTGGACTCTGCCTCACTCGATGTCTATGGGAAGACTCCGCCTCGCCTGATGTCCAGGGCTGGCTTCGCCTCGCCCTACCCTCAAGGGCTGGACTTCGCCTCGCTCGACAACTAGGGGCAGACTCCGCCTCGCCCAATGACTAAGGGCTGGCTTGGCCTCTCCCGATGTCTGGGGGTAGGCTTCGCCTCACCCGACGTCTGGGGTAGACTCTGCCTCACCTGACATCCGAGGGCAAGCTTTGCCTCGCCTAATGTCCAGGGGTAGGCTTTGCCTCGCCTGATGTCCGAGGACTGGCTCTGCCTCGCCTAACATCTTGGGACAGACTCTGCCTCACCCAACGTATCAGGGCAGACCCCACCTCACTTGATGCCTATGCGCTACTCCTTCATAACTACATGTGCAGATAAGGTGGGGAACTCAAGTCAACCGCAATACCGAGGACCATACCCTAAATGCCTATATAAAAGTACCATCAGGATATGACCAGATGGGCGCTTTAAGCCCTTCCAGGCACATCAGAGCCCAAACAGTGTTGTGGGCGCCGACATTTGTCCTATCAGGTGTTATGGGTGCCAGCATTTGCCCTCGGACATGAATCCTGATGATAACATACGATAACCACTACGGTTTAGGAGGAAACTCATGTCATCTACTTTAACCAATGTGGGGCCTCTACGTCATCTGCTCCTTGTGGGGTCACGACTCGGCACCCTGGTGCGTCATGCCGCCCGCTGGGGCAAGGTGGGACGTGACTACTTGCTGAATGAAGCCAGAGCATGGCCCTATTAGGATCACCAAACATGCTATCCCTAGCACCGTCTGCCGTGTCAGCAGGGCAGAATCAAAGGAAAAGGAAGACCCGGGACCTTCGAAGGACCTTCTTGGCCTCTGGTTTTTCTTTCTCCCATCTATAATCCCTACTCCCTCTTGATCTATAAAAGGGAGGGCAGGGCACCCCACTAAGGGGATGGACCAATTTGACACACCACGCACCACATAACACACAAATGAGCAGCAACCGAGCTCTCAACATCCGTTTGACCTTTCCATCAGAGACTTGGGACCTGCCCTCCCTCGACAGTTTGTACCCCCGACTACGAACCTTTCAGTGCTAATAACACGAGCAGCAGTAGCAGACTGGACGTCGGGACATTCTACCCGAACTAGTATAAACCTTGTGTCTTCTAGCACACCATCCGGGCCCAACGCACAACAAATACAAATTTACTAGTTGGTGTTTACTCGAAACAATGATAGTTGGTGCGCCAGGTAGGGGACCTTTGCGTGTTCCGACATTAACATCAGGCCACGGATGGTTAGCCACGGTATCAGCTGGGTCCTGGGCGCCCACGTGCGCTTCGAGGACCTAGACTTCATCATCACGGTGAGAGGAGAGTTGGCGTTAGCTCAACTACGAGAGGCTTGAGCACTAGCTCCGTGTCTCCCTGGGACCCTAGCGGTCCAAGGAGGACCAATGCCACCTCACCCTTTCTGATGCCAACGGCATGGCATGGTTCACCAGAGGAGAATCCCTCTCTCCGGAACACCACATACGGAGCGCCCCGACAGCACTTCTGTTCAGTCCACGCAATGCTGCGGCGATCGTTAGCCACCTTGTGGCACGACACATGGTCCTGCCGCCCATGAACAACAAGTTCGTGGGGGTAATCGAACACATCACGGAATCTCTCCACAACCTCCTCGCAGAGGAGCCGGGGTCATCCTCTAGCTCTGACTCCAGCAGGGGAACCCATCACCCCTCCCGGAATGCTTCTTGCTAGGTACCCTCGAGGGACATGTCAAAAGTGTCTCCGAGGAGGAGGCTACCCCGGTGGACAACCACGGTGATGAGGCCAAAGGGGAGACAGATAGTGGCCCCACCTCACATGGGGTGGAGCAGCTGAAAGCCCAACATCTAGAGATCGAGGAAGCGTGGCTCCAGCTTGAGTAGGAATGTGTAGAGCTCGATCGAGAGATTGAATGCCGCGGAGATGGTGGGCGCACACGTGCCATGGCCCATGACATAAACCAGAGGATCATCGCTGACGATGAAGCCCTTGCTCGCTTCACTCGGGCAAGCCAGAACATCACCGCTGCTGGCACCCTGCTCCATGGTCTTCTAGAGGCCACGACGCCCAAGGATCGTCGTGCCCACCATGAGATTTGCACGCTTCTCAAGAGTGCGGCGGCATAGCACGTAGATAGCTCATTATCTCGGCGATGCAAGCTCGACGCCAGCCAACACAAGCTCTCTAGGCGTCCCGGCAGGGACACGTCGGTCCACTAGGTGCCATAGGGCGGTAGGCAGCGCGCCGTGGTCCTGGTGTATCAGCGTCTCGGCCGTAACTGTGACGCACGCAGCACTCTCGATGCTCGCAGGCGTACCCACAATGATCCAAGACCCCTATCAGACCCCAAGGGGCTCGGGGGCTTGAGCCGCCCGATCCTAGATTGAGAGACCGAGGTTCGAAGGCTAGCCCGCGATGGGCCTGAGGCCACCTCACATCGAACAAAAGATAGGGGAGAAAACGTAGATGAGCCTCAGCGGCCTTTGGCCAACCCGCATAGAGGCAGATAGGGTCATCTCAACCTTCTTGTTCGATCTAGCCTCTAGCCGAGTGCATAGAATCCCCATTGAGGGGGAATCTGTTGGAAGGTGGGTTAAGGAGCAACGGAATGCCACCCAAGGGCTTTGCCGACCCTATCACGAGCGATGGGACCGGATTCTGTTCAAACATCCCTGTTATTGAGCTCATCAAGCGTGTCACTCGATCCATTGAGGCAAGTGATGTCACCTCAACCCCTCTGGTTGTGAAAACCGTGGACGAAGCGACAGTCACAAAAATGAGCTGACCCTTGACTGAATCCCTGCCACGTGTGGGGGCTCAGGGAAGGTTGGATTTGCAAGGAGACCGAACACATGGTCGTAGAACGATAGCAAAAATCCTAAGGAAGGAGTACGTGCGAATACAAAGAGTAGTTTCACTATCCTCTCTTCGGTCTCTAGTGACATTCGACCCTAGCAACCGCAAGGGTTCGGATCTCACTAGGGGGCTGATAAAGGTATAAATACCCCCTTTTTTCGAAACAGTCGCCGCGTCAGACCTCTTCCTCACGTTAAGGTTAGTGGCAATGTTCGTGGGAATGAATAACCAAGCATGCCTGGTCAGACTGCAAAAAACCCATGCCCCGACGGCTATGGTAACTTTGCCCACCAGCATAATCGAAGTTTCCCTCTTACACACCTCGGGCCATACGGACTTAACGAATGGAAGGGTAGGATTGCATGAACCCTTCTTTTTTCGAATACAAAAAGGGAAAAAAGCAAGTTCAATCAAATGAAATGAAATTACAAATTTGTTTAATGAAACAAAGTTACGAATCTGTTTTTAAGATACAAAAGGGTTGGCACTTGTCCATAGATTACAGATAATGTCCATCAGACCCGTTCGACTAACTATCCCTTACGGGGGAGAACTATCTCTTCAATTCTATCCGCTAGGTTCCACATGATAGGAGCCACCGCCTTCTCTATTTCGTCCATCTCGAAGGCTTTGTAGCCAGGCGCGAAGCCAAGGCTCATCGTCTCCAAGTCGATACTCTCGGCATAGTGGGAGCAGGAGATAGTGAAGGCTTGGGTAACCCCAGAGCAAAGAGCTTCCCTCTCAAGCTGGCGCACCCGCGCCGTGATATCTATGACAGTAGAGGCCACGAACGAGCTGGTTCCCTCTGGTCGTGCCACCTCTAGGTCATCAAAGACCACCCTAATGGTAGCGTGCTGGAGATCGTGCTCATCGCTCTCCACCTGAAGGATCCCCTGCATCTTGTTAAGCTTCGTGACCAGCCCGGCGGAGATGCTCTCGGCCTCTAGCCTTCGAGCTACCGTGGTTCCAAGATCGGCCCGGAGGGAGCTGACCCCCTGATGCAACTCATCATGCTCTTGGACGGCCTGGTTACGGTCCTCACGGGCCACGCCACGCTCCGAGCGGAGTCTCTCCGTAGTCTGACATAGCTTGTCCCACTCCTTGCATAGCCGAGCAATCGCCTCGATGTCCAGGCTCACCCTCTGCTGCAGGGCCGTGGACCTATCCTCGGCTCCTAGCTTGAGATCCCTGATGAGTACAGGCCCGATCTTCCGAGAGGTAGCCGGTAAGTTCGATTTGTGGAGATCTCGACGTTGGCGATCCGGCTTCAAATCAGACACGATTCGAACCCTGCAACCGTTACACCACCGCTCCGTTGGTTATCAACCAAGCACAACTTGATTGACCTCGCCAAGAAGGCTTTTCCTGCAAGCGAATCGAAGAGCACAAGCAAGAAGGTAAAACACGCAATCTGAAATTGCAAATATGAATGACGCGAATATCAATAGAGGGTTCAAGAACTCGGTTCCAAAGGACTAATCGACATAGTGGAGGAGATCAAGAACGGGGGCCCTGGATCACTGTAAAAGGATTTGTCACCACAGTTACAATGAACGATTCAGTTTCTCGATGGAAAACTAAACTCTAAACAAAACCCAATTGTGTAGCAGCGGTGGTGGCTGTGTTTATAGTCTAAGACTCGACCTAGGGTTGGGGACGGCCAGGGGTTGGGCGCCCACAACTTGGGCTTAAGGCCCGACACGATACATGGCCAAGTTGGCCCAAATAGGTGACGCAGCACCTTGTCGTGGTCACACAGAATGATCCACGGACCTTCTGGAGCTGGGACCAGATCCAAAACGACGGCGTCGTCGTCCCCTTTCCAACGCATCCAAGAACGGCCCATTTCGACGTCAGATGAGGAAGTTATGACCGAAACAGTGACGTGTCCGCTGAATCCGAGGGTGACGTGGCAGCTGAGTTGGGAAACGAATTGCAACTTGGGGAAGACCATGGCGTCAAGCAGTGTCCAGCGTGGCGATGTCCTCATCATCCTCCCTTCTCGAATTGGAGTCGCCCTCGACTCCATCTTGGCGATGTCCTCATCATCCCCTCCTTGTAGAATTGGAGTCGCCCCCGACTCCATCCCATCATCGTGAACTCCTCGCAAAAAGATTAGTGACAAAGCAGGCAATGCACCGCATATAAAAGGTTGACAAAACATAGTATAACATGGTGCATCAGGATTATCACATAACTCAGCAGATAGCAGGAGTTGTAGCAAGAAAAGCACCTCCTTTTAACTTAATCCCATTATTTTTAGCAATGTCTGGAGGTTTATTTTGATCTCATTAGCATGTTTAATAATATCCGTAGGAGACAAAGGCAACAATGTAATTTTCTTGTCCTTATGTATGATAGTGTATGTATTAGTTCTACCATGGTGTAAAGCATCATTATCAAATTCCCATGGGCGACCTAACAAAATGGAACAAGCTTGCATAGGGACAACATCAAAATCAGCAGATATCATGATAAGAGCCCGTGAAAAAGCTAATGTGTGCTGATTTAGTTACCTTAGTCTTACCACTATTATTGAACCATTGAAGTTTATATGGATACGAATGTTGTCGTGTGGTCAAGCCAAGCTTGTCAACCAAATCTGAACTCACCAAGTTGTTGCAACTCCCGCCATCAATGATAGTGAGAACACGACAACCCCAAGCACAATGAGATACATGTGGAACAAATTGTGGCGTTGGATCTTCATCTCTTCTTCATGTCCCACACGTGTACTCAACACACGCTGCACAAGAAGGCTAGGGTAGTCCATGGCAAAGCAGCCACGGAGTCAATGATGATGGCCTCCTTGTCTTGATCGCCTCGGTGGGATCTCAGCATCAATGTTAGCAACAAGGGCTAAATCATCTTCAACATCACTAGCACTTACATATCCATCCTCGTAGCAATGAAAGCGCCACGACCGGGGCACTCCTTCATGACATGTCCCATGACTTTGCATCGGTGGCAAATGATTTTAGAGCTGGACGAGGAGGAGCTAGTAGAAGCACCTGGAGTTCCACCTTTCTTCAAATTGGAAACCGCACATTAGACAATTCACGCACCTCGGAAGAAAATGGAGGTGTAGATGGTCGTGGTGCAACAGAAGCTTAGGCGTCTCCGGCTCGAACGCCACTGAAAAATTCCTCCCATTGTTAGACCTGAAAGGCTGGTGTTGTTTATGTCCTGTATTTCTCGCTCGCCTTAATAGCAAGATGATACAATTGGGAAAAATTATGCCATTCTTTGTAATCAAGTATGTTCTCAGATATCATGGTTTAAACCACCAAAAATCTAGCACTAGCATCATTATCATCTTCGCTTATACCACAACGTGCTAAACCAATAAGCAATTCTTGATAGTATGCTTCTACCCTTTATCACCTTGTTTTAAAGTTTGTAGTTTCAAACGTAAATCGCGTTGGTAATAAGGAGGAACAAAATGAGATTTCATACGTTGCTTTAAAACATTGCAAGTTTGAGGCACAAAGAAGAGATTATTGGCATTGCAAAGATCACTCCACCGTAACAAAGCAAAATTAGTAAACTCACTAGTAGCAAGTCTAACTCTATGCTCAAGGAACATTATGAGAATCAAATTTTTGTTGAACAGCAAGCTCCCAATCTAAATATGCCTCTGGATCAACATTACCAAAGAAAAGGAGGTAGACTAAATTTAATTTTAGCAAAAGGATCATTATTACCATGATTATTACCTCCCATACCGCATGACGATTGAAGTTGAGGCGGCGACGGCACCACCGCCAAGATATCGCATCTTCATCACCAAAAGCATCCGCATCTTTATCATCAACCGATATAAGGCAAAGGGCGTTGCTCAATCTGTTCAATGCGGGTGACCAGATTGTTCACGCTATGCGTCAACTTCGGTCATAAGATTGTGTTGTTCACATGAACGTTGCAAGCTCGCCCTTGGACACGCACTCATTGAAGTCCGTCAAGTTCCCGCCATGGTTAGAAGATAGAAAAGACAACACCAAAGTATTATCCCTATCAACTAAAAGGAAACAAGTGGTGGTGGTGGTGAAAGTGGAATGCAAAATCACAAGCGGCTTACCACCGCCTTGCTCAGATTCTTACCAACGCCAAACAGGAGCAAAACCAAAGTGGCGAAGCAATCTGCTGTGGAGCGTGGGTAATGAGCTTGCAAGATGAACTCAGTCTTGTGAGTAAGAATATGTGGAGCTATGGGTAGGCACACAATATGACAAAGCAAGGATTAGCAATTAACGAGTGCGAGTAGCGATTGTTCAATCTGGATCCAAAGTACAAGTCACAGTCTTTGGCTAAGACATGTCGAGACGTGGCGCAACAAGGTGAAAACAAAGGACGATCGAAAGAACTCACAGTAAACAAGCAAATAGCCCGGATTTCTCCTTTTTCCTGAATTTTTCCCGATTTTTCCAAAAGGCACAAACTTTTTTTTTTTTTTTCACTAATTTTTATACTTTTCTCTCGAACAAGGATCACAAAAGATGCAACCACAAAATTGGCACCTACAACTAAGGTGGGATGTGGTCTACGAAATTCAACACGTTCTCTCGAAAAGCGTGCAAAAACTTTGACAATTTTTTTTCTTTATTTTCCTGAATTTTTTGGCAATTTTGACGAAACCAAATAGGGCGAAGCTGAGTTTGGGTCGGGTCCAAATGGTGTCAAGAAGCTGCTGAAAAAATTTCAGATTTTTACGATAAACGAGCGAAAAGTTATGCCTGCTTTTACCGAAGGTATCTCAAGGTATGTTTTTCGGGAGGCACAACACGGCCAAGGCGGCGATTAGGGAAAGCGTCCCTAAACTCTAACACCGATCACACAGCAGTAGGTATTCGCTGATGATGTAAGGAGGGCTGCGATCTGCGCAAAATAAGAGCGGTCGGCAACCTATCTAGGGTTTTGCATGCGGCGTAGAAGTTACACAAAGCGGCTAGCGGGGCAAGTCGAGTAGTGTGGTGGCTTCGACTTGTTGTGTGGGAACAATGGATGGGATAGCGGCGGAAAACAAAATCACAAAGAATTCAGGCGATTGAACTACGACCACGAACACAATCCTAAACCAAAAACAAGACTCGACCACGGACACAAACTCAACAACACGAATTTGAAACGAAATTGCAAAGGCACAAAGGGCGATAGGACAGCGGAAATTGAAATATTTTTGGGCTTTTTGTAGACTCTAGGTAATGAACAAATACGAATCTAAGGCAAACGAGATTATACCTCGCGTAAACCTGAAAGCTCGATACCAATTGATGAGTACAGGCCCGATCTTCCGAGAGGTAGCCGTAAGTTTGATTTGTGGAGATCTCGACGTTGGCGATCCGGCTTCAAATCGACACAATTCAACCTGCAACTGCTACACCACCGCTCCGTTGGTTATCAACCAAGCACAACTTGATTGATCTCGCCAAGAAGGCTTTTCCCGCAAGCGAAATCAAGAGCACAAGCAAGAAGGTAAAACACGCAATTTGAAATTGCAAATATGAATGACGCGAATATCAATAGAGGGTTCAAGAACTCGGTTCCAAAGGACTAATCGACACAAAGGAGGAGATCAAGAACGGGGCCCCGGATCATCGTGTAAAAGGATTTGTCACCACAGTTACAATGAACGATTCTGGGTTTCTCGATGGAAAACTAAACTCTAAACAAAACCCAATTGTGTAGCAGCGGTGGCGGCTGTGTTTATAGTCTAAGACTCGACCTAGGGTTGGGGACGGCCAGGGGTTGGGCGCCCACAACTTGGGCTTAAGGCCCGACACGATACATGGCCAAGTTGGCCCAAATAGGTGACGCAGCACCTTGTCGTGGTCACACAGAATGATCCACGGACCTTCTGGAGCTGGGACCAGATCCAAAACGACGACGTCGTCGTCCCCTTTCCAACGCATCCAAGAACGGCCCGTTTCGACGTCGTATGAGGAAGTTATGACCGAAATAGTGACGACGTGTCTGCTGAATCCGAGGGTGACGTGGCAGCTGAGTTGGGAACGAATTGCAACTTGGGGAAGACCATGGCGTCGGTGTGTCCAGCGTGGCGATGTCCTCATCAATCCCGCTCCTTCTCCACCTCGGCCAGGTGGTCGAGGACTCGCTGGCAGGCATCGACGTCCCTCTAGAGTAGCTCATCCCGCTCCTTCTGGACTCTGGCGGCCTCCTCCTCATCCCACCGCGCCCTTTCCAACAGTTCATCAAAAGACTTCTTGGCATCCTCCGCGTCCCGACGGGCCTCAGCCTCCCAATGCAGGAGCCCGGCCGCCTCCTCACCAGGGGAGTTAGCTCGACCACCCACTGTTGGGAGATAGCAAGCTGGGGGCTCACATCCCCATGCAGCCGGGCCTCTTTGGCAAGGTGGTTCCATTCCACCTTCTGCTCATGGAGGAAACAGGACTTCTCCCGGCTATGAGCGATAAGGGACTGAAAAGAAGATCAATGTCAATACACAAAAATACATGAAGAAAGAAGAAAGCGAGAGAGGAGATTAAGTGGATACCCGGCCAGTAGGAATGATGACATTGTGCAAGACGCCCATGGCCGGTTCAGGACTTCCATCATGGCTGAGATCCCTTCGTTGAGACTCTCCTGCTCTATGCTCTCGATAGCATCATCGAGCGAGAAGAGAATCGATGTTGGGTCTTGCAGATCCGTCCACTGGAGCAGTGACTCACCCCGCGTAGGCGAGCGGCTACCCCCCATCGTTAGGGACAAGGGTGACTCCCCACTGGTCCTCTCCACCATCGCCATGATGCTCGGGGACCCTTCAGCCATGTCCCCCTCTGTTCGTCCCATCTCGGGCACCGTCACCTGGGCCGCTGGTGGCAAGGATCACCCCGCTTCCTTAGGCACCACTATGGCTACATCCAGCTATGCTTGGCTTGTCACGGTCGTGGCCACCTCTACTTGTGTCGGTGGGGCCTTGACCGGTGGTGCCACACCCACCGCCATCGGCGCCACAAGTGGAATCGCTTCCGCCACCGGTTGCTCGACGACCTCCAAGGGCGTTCCCTCAGCTGAGGCGCCCGCTTGTCCTGCTAAGGGCACCGGTGCCACCATGAGCGACGCCTCACCGGTCGACAAGGCAGTGACCTTGGCTCCACTCCTGCCCAAAATGAGAGCGACGTCGGGCGATGGCCGCTGCCTCTCCTAAAGGGCGACAGTCTTCTTGGGCGCCAGCGCTAAAGAAGTACCCCGTCTTAAGATGCTGCGAGAAACAAAAGGCATGAGTCACACTGAAAATAGAGAAAAACAGAGGAGTCAAGGACTTACATTGGTGCTGTCGGTAGGAGGATATGCTTGGGGGATGAACCCCAAGGCCCTTGCTCCACCTCGTCAGGGCGGGGCCATTTTGAGCCTTCCCCCTGCTCCCGGACAGTGGGGCTCATCTGCCATCCTCCAGGGGTGCGACGGTGGCGCTAGACCCCTTCGTCAGTACCTCGGGCACGGTGGCAGATCTGCCCGCCCCCATTGGCTCTTAGGGCATCGCAGCGGAGCCACCCCTCTCCACAGGCACCTCGAGCAAGGCGACAGATCCACCCACCCCTACTAAATCTTGTGGCACGGCGACGGGGCCACCCCCCTCTGCTGGAACCTCGGGCAAGGTGGCAGACCTGCCCACTCCTGCTATCTCCTAGGGTAGGCCAATGGTTCGGTCTGTCTCTGTTAGCTCCATGGGCACGCTTTCCCCCGTGTGGAATAGGAAAGGCCCCTGCAAGGATGAGCGGTACCTGTCAGCGTACCCTCACTCTCCTAACCATCATGCTCAGTGTCATCAACTACCACATCATCTTCTTCCTCATCGTCATCATCGATGTTAGTCTCCTCTCCTCACTCCCATGCTTGCAGCTTCTGCTGCTTCTTCTTCCTCTCGACCTCCTTCGTCTTCCTCTGCCACTCACCACTGCACGGTTGGCCTCCATCACCAACGGGTCCTTTAGCAACAAAGCTAGGCGATCCATAAGGACGAGTCTCCTCGGCTGGTCTCCCTATCCCAATATCAGCATCAAGGGGTCGGAGTTCAATTAAAAAGGAGGCATGGGGAAAGAGAACTTACAAAGTCAATATACCCCAGTTCCGGCCGCATTGGGGGATGCCCTGGCACCAAATACACAAAATTTAGAACGACGCTAGCGTCATCCCATGAAGGCTCCATCGCCTCCTTGATGCGCTATGCCACTTTGGAGGGGGAGAGCGCTCCCTCGGCGAGCGCCGTCCCGTCAAGCGCCACCTCGGGTGCCATCATGTGTAGGGGAAGCACACGCCTCATCAGTGGCACCACTCTCCGCATGTGGTAGGCGCCGATGATCCCTGACCCCTTCATGCCCCTCTCCTTCAAGATGCAGATGGCAGTGAGGTTGTCCTAGATCCTCTTCTTATCTTTCTTTGGCACCCCCCTCTTCCTCCATGAGTCCGGGACCTCTTCGATGGGGCGCCCGATAAACTCTGGCAAGGGAGCAGCTATGTCGTTCCTGACGTAGAACCAATGTGAATGCCACCCCTTGTTGGAGGTTGACAGACGCATCGGCGGGTACTCATGGACCCGGTTGTTGTGGAGCTGGATGCCGGCGCATCCCATCGACACGTTCAGCTCTTGCCACTTCTCCCGCTTCTTCAGGAGGGTGATGGCGAAGAAATACCACCACAGGTCAAAGTGGGGACTAATCCCAAAGAACCCCTCACACAGGGCGACGAACGCCGCAATGTGCTGGATCCCATTGGGAGTAAGGTGTAGCAGCTCCACATTGTAGTAATGCAGCAACCCCCAAATGAACTTGTGGGTGGGGGTGGCGAATCCCTGCTCCAGGAAGTGAGCGAAGGACACAACATAGCCTTCGGGCGGTGACGGTGCATCCTCATTGCCGGGTAGCCGCCTCTCCTCGACGACGGTCCACGCACAAAGAAGGCCATGGTGAATGAGGCCCTCTAGGCACTGGAGGGTGACATTGAATCTACACCATGGCTCCATTCAATGATTGGGGTGGATGGATGCGAACTTGATGGCGGATGAGATGGGGATGCGGGAGGCGATTGGCGGTGGAGGTTGTAGATGCAAAGGCAAGGAGGCAATGTATGAAACCCTGGGGGCAAACCCTTTGGTTTTATAGGGGCAATGGATGCGAGGAAGGCAACTATCCGCCTAGATCTCCACGCCTGCCATGATTCGCCACCACATCACCATGTGAGATATGCGCTCGCAATCCCTATCCTTTCCCTCCGAAGACGCGCCAGATGTTTCTCCTTCCTGGGCGGACAAGGACTATTTACCAGCAGAAGAGATATGGGTCAAAAAGCATTCCTCTAGCCCGCCTAGACCTAGGAGTTTGAGGGCTGGCCCATCAATGATTTTGATGACCATCCCAATGTAGCCTTACGACAAAGGATGGGCCCATGAGCGGTCGAAACCTAGGCACACAAGTGCCACAAGTATCTCGTCCCACGATTGAGTCTTAGCTAGGCTGACTCTTGCTAGATCCCCGCGAATGGGATACCAGGACTCCAATCGAACTATCTAGTTATCAAAACACCAAATCTCGCAACCATACCCGCGAGGGTATGAATTACCCCTCGAGCGATTCTATCTGAATCACCCAGGGCCTCGGGGGCTACACCCGACAGGTGCGCTCGCGCGCATCCTCTGGCAAACCAAAATACCCCCTGGGTGATTCTATCTGAATCATCCGGGGTCTCAGGGGCTACACATGATGGGTGTGCTCACGCGCACACTCTGGTGAATCAAAATCCCCCTGGGCAATTCTATCTAAATCACCCGGGGGCTCGGGGGCTACACCCGTCGGGTGCGCTCGCGCGCGCCCTCTGGCGAATCAAAATACCCTCGGGCAATTCTATCCGAATCACCCAAGGGCTCGGGGGCTACTATAGGGGACCGAATATTGGGGTACCCAAAGAGGATGAGCTAATAACCATCAAACGTTGATGCTTCCGAACAGACAAGAACGCAACTACACTTCTTGCCCAATGACCAAAGGTTGGATCCGCCTCGCCCGACCCCTGAGGGCTGGCTCCACCTTGCCCGACCCCCGAGGGCTAGACTCTACCTCGCCCGACATCTGGGGGTAGACTTCGCCTTGCTCGATGTCCGAGGGCTAGCTCTGCCTCTCCCGACCATCGAGGGCTGGACTCCGCCTCGCCTGACATCTGGGGGCAGACTCTGCCTCGCCTGATGACTGAGGGCTGGCTCCACCATGCCTAATGTCTAGGGGTAGGCTCCACCTCGCCCGATGTCTAGGGGTAGACTCTACCTCGCCTGACATCCGAGGGCAGGCTCCGCATCGCCCGATGTCTAGGGGCAGGCTCTGCCTCGCCCAACGTCCAAGGGCTGGCTCCGCCTCGCCCGATGACTAAGGGCTGGCTTCGTCTCGCTCGATGTCCTCCACCTCGCCCGATGTCCAAGGGCTGGCTTCGCCTCGCCCGACATCTAGGGGCAGGCTCTGCCTCGCCCAACATCCGTGGGCTGGCTCCACCTTGCCCGACGTCCAGGGGTAGAATCTGCCTCACCCGACGTCTTAGGGCAGACTCCGCCTCGCCCGACGCCAATGCGCTACTCCTTCATAACTATGCATGCAGATAAGGCGGAGCACTCAAGTCAACCGCAATACCGAGGACCATACCCTACATACCTACAGAAAAGTACCATCAGGATATGACCAGACAGGCGCTTTAAGCCCTTCCAGGCATGTCAGAGCCCAAACAATGTTGTGGGCGTCGACATTTGTCCTATAGTGTTATGGGCGCCGGCATTGCCCTCGAACATGAATCCTGATGAAAACATATGATAACCACTACGGTTTAGGTTGAAACTCATGTCATCTATAGTAACCAATGTGGGGCCTCTACACCGTCTGCTTCCCGTGGGTCATGACTCAGCACCCTGGTGCATCGCGCCGCCCGCCGGGGCGGGATGGGACATGACCACTTGCTGAATGAAGCCAGAGCACGGCCCTATCAGGATCACCAAACGTGCTATCCCTGGCACTGTCTGTCGTGTCAGCAGGGTAGGCTCAAAGGAAAAGGAAGACCCAGCACCTTCGAAGGACCTTCTTGGCCTTTGGTTTTCCTTCTTTCTCCCATCTATAATCCCTGCTCCCACTTGATCTATAAAAGGGAGGGCAGGGCACCCCACTAAGGGGATGGACCAATTTGACACACCATGCACAACATAACACACAACTGAGCAGCAACCGAGCTCTTAGCACCCATTTGACCTTTCCATTAGAGACTTGGGACCTGTCCCTCTCTCGACCGTTTGTACCCCCTACTACGAACCTTTCAGTGCTAATAACACGAGCAGCAGCAGACTGGATGTAGGGACATTCTGCCAAAACTAGTATAAACCTTGTGTCTTTTAGCACACCATCTGAGCCCAACGTGCAACAAAAACAAATTTACTAGTTGGTGTTTACTCCCAACACAGATAGGGGTTTATGCTTATTGATGGGGAAACCTTAGCGACCCTAACTTGTTAGACGAACCTTTGAAAGGCTTCATAGTGAACCCTACCGACCTTCTTTGGTAGTGGGTCATGGGGCTAATCACCCCGGGCGAAAGGGTAAATCACGACTCATAGTGAAAGTGTACAACCTCTGCAAAGTGTAAAACTGGTATATCAGCCGTGCTCACGGACACGAGCGGCCTTGGAACCCTTATGGAATAGAGATGATCACTAATGATTAATTGTTTATGCTATTCATTATTCATGTTTACCTGGTCATGTGTTTATGGGCTTAAGATGAAGTCATGGCTACTCAATTGCTTAAAAAGATGATTTATTAAAAGCTAATCGCTGTAAACCAATGTCAACCGTTTGAGCCTCATGAACCCCATCTTATATTGCTGAGTACGATATGTACTTACGCTTGCTTTACTTTTCTATACTTTGGATAAAAATCCCGGATGGGTACCAGATTGATAGTCTAAAGGAGTTAGGCTTGTGGTCAACCAGTCAGTCGTCCTTGTGGATTTGGAGTCTTCGCCTACAGATCGAAGTTGTCTTTTTGCTGTCTATACTCTGAGGTTATATTCCTTATACTAATATGTTATGTAATAAGTATTATCTTTTAATATTACCCTTATTTGTGGCTATATGTGAGATTTGACTTCCTGGGCTCACATATAGTGTGTATCTGGTTTTGTTCTTAAAACTTGGTGCTACAAAGTGGTATCAGAGCAATGCTGACTGTAGGACGCAAGCCTAGATAGAACTAGATGTTTTAGCATGCTTTCATCTTTGCTTAGTTTTTGCTTTCTCTCCAACCTTGTTATTTGCTAAAAGTTATGCTCGCTTCAGCCTCTATTCTGTTATGAAAACCTTGTCTCTATTCTGAATCTTCTCTCTTCGTCTAAATAGATGGGTCGTAATGAGGAGACCACCAGCATCAGAGGTCAGGAGGACCAAGCTACGTTGTCTCTGATTGCATTCGACAAGGAGAAGCTTGTAGCTATGCAACAAGAAGTACTTGAAGGAATGACTCAACTTGGGAATTCTCAATAGTGCTTGCCACAAGGTCAAACCAACATACAAAAGGGGCCAGTGAAGAGACAAGTGGAAGAAGCTTGGAAGAAAATGAAGTCCAATGAAGGTGCTAGTAGCAAGACTCTTGGAAGACAATATCAATGTCAATGTTGCATGCACTATGGTTTTCCCTGTCTTCGAAACAAGCCAAATCAAGGAAAAGTCGAGGTGAACCCAAGCTATGAGACCAATGTGGATAAAAAGAGGAAGGCAAATTCACTGGAGCAAGTATTGGGAAGCAATCAGCATTTGGATTTGTCACATCTAGCTCTGATCCCTAGTCAGATGAATCTAAACTGTAAAGAGTTAGAAGCTTCTCAAACTAAACTACTTCACATGAGGTATGCATAGATGGGTGGACTATCACCTATAAGGAGTTTCAACCTCGAAAGACCAAGCAAGCTAGAAAACAGATCAGTCAAACCAAGATGAATCTTCAAAGTCAGAAAGCTATCGAGTATGACATCACAAAAGACCCAGCTAAGAGAAGGTGTCATCATTGCCAGCAAGAAGGACATTATGTTAAATCTTGCCCACTGAAGAATCAACAAGTACACCATGGAAGTAGCCAGAGTCAGATCACTACCGGACTACCACCAGCAAGTGATAGTGACACACAATACAAAGGAAGCCCATGATGAAATTGATGTAGTGGATGACATGTGACTCCCATGCAAGAGATGTTACCCAATCATGCCATTCTTAAGAATTAGGAATTTGTGTCCCTATGGAATAAAAGCGCTAGTGTCAAAGTCGAGTCAAGTCAATAGTCCTTATGTGTGGCTTATGAACCTTTAGTGCTAGATTGAATTGTCTTTATGATAATGCTTGAGTTGAATCTTTGTAATGAGTTCAATGATCTTGTGGTTTTTTTGCCCATAGTTTCATTTAGTTTATAGGCCTAAGGTATAAGGATCAGTGCAATAAATAGTTGGGTTTCGCTTATCCCCTGTTTACTTTGTCCTGTACTTTTGAAATAGCCTATCCTTATCACCTAGTATCTCTATTCTTGGACAACCAAAAATCATGGGAAAATTTTAGACAATAGTAGACTTCAATATCTTTCTCTGAGCACAAGAATTAGCCTGATATCTATTTTGGTTATGGAGATACGAAAATCACATGGTGATGCATCTGTGTTGTTTGGGACCAGGAATAGTTTCTCTTCTGCAGTATTTTCGACCTTCTAAACTGCAGAATTTGGAAAAGTGTTCTATAAGGAAGTTATAGAGGAATTGATGAGATTTCCAATGGTATGAGCTAAAACTCTATTAGATTAATGGATTGAGAGTTACAACTGCTTTATTGCACTACTGTTTCCTGCTCTTAAGAATTCTCAGACTAGATGTTCTTGCTTATGTAGAGGAGTTTCTCTAGAATGTCAGAACATCTTTATGTTAGTTAGCTCATTTTTAAGGAAGTGCAAGCTACCATTTTGTGTGCCCTAGTTGACTTTTCTTAAGGGGGTAGCCATGTTGAAGGGTTTGCAAGATGAAGTTTTCTTCCATTCTAGTGTTTCATGTGGAAGAATTGGATATCTCGATGGTTGGGGTTTTCTCTAGTCTTTCATACTATCAATCCTATCTTGTCGTCTCTTGAAACTACAGTAAAGAATGCTATGAATGACTAAACCCTAATGCATATATGTTGGAAATAGATGGCCTCTACCTGGAGAAGTGCTTCACAAGATGTTGGAAGGAATGTTCCCACTTCTAATCCATCGCCATCAAGTCCCCCAACTATAGAGCAAGCTTTGATGATGCAGACTTAGCTATTACAGACCACTACTCAGAGTGTGTTGAACAATCCACAAGAAACACCACCTATTGACAAGCGTGGTGAATTTCTGATGCGACACCCACCGACATTCTCTCATGCAAGCGACCCACTAGAAGCTGATGACTAGCTTAGAGCTATGGAGCGACAACTGGACATAGCCCATTGTGATGACCAGGAGAAGGTGCTTTTTGCATCTGGCCAACTCTAGGGTGCAGCACAAGATTGGTGGGAGTCCTACCAGTATGGACGTCCCAACAATGCTGGACAGATCACCTGGCAAGAATTAATGGAGAATATCAAGACGTACCACATTCCCACAAGTGAGGTAGAACTCAAGCAAGATGAGTTTCAGGCTCTCAAGCAAGGATCCATATCAGTGTGTGAGTATCGTAATTAGTTCACTCAATTGTCATGCTATGCTCCTGGAGAGGTAGATAGTGATGTTAAGAAATAGAAATGCTTTTTGAAAGGACTGAATGATGATTTGCAACTACGTCGAGAGAGGGAAGAGAAGAAAAGAAAACATGATCTTTACTGCTAGTTAAGAAACACTCATCCTCGGTTCGCTACGCAACTAGAATATCAGTCACATCCTATGAATCTACTTGTGAGTACAGATCAAAATCAGTATCAGCAACCCGATGATGAAGTGCAACAGGTTAGCTCTCAACAGCCATGTTTGTCGTCTCCTACTATCACCTTCATGAAGACAAATACACCTACTAGTGAGAAAGGTTATGACTGTGGTGAGATTGAACATTATGAGGACAATTATCTTGAGAAGTTTGTCGAAACAATCAAGGCCAGAATCAACCACAACAAGAGCCAGAATAGAATGTCGATAGGAAGCAGGTGCATGGAAATAGGTTAAAGCGAAATTACATCCTTGGAAGTTTGAACAATGTGGATATGATTACCACTCATGGAGCTAAGGAGGTCATTTATGGTTTGATTGCAGTAATCTCAGCCACTGCTATGGTGATGTTTGACCCTAGTGCGTACGTAAAAGAGCATAAGATAACTATGCTTCCAATGAGGAAACCAATGATAGTTAAGTCCCTAGGAGGAGAAATAAAGGCAAACCGCATATGCCCAAGAGTTAGTCTTGACATAAAGGGGGTAAAATTTGAAGCAAACCTTATTGTATTAGAGTTAGTGGACATTGATGTTATTCTTGGAATGGGATGGATGTCTACATGTAAAGGAGTGATCAAGTATGCCCAGCATTCGGTGCTTCTAACCACACCATCAGGAGAAAGAATTTATTATGAGGGTATTCAACCTTCACCGGAGGAATATGACAATGGGAATGATCTATTAGAAGGTGTGAACACTGAGGATAGTAAAGTGGACTATGAGTTTCTAGATGATGGGGTAGAGGCACAAACACCTTTGGAGGAGCTCTACTAGACAGATGATTATATTTATGATGATTATCCAGTTAGGATCTTAGAAAGAGCCTAGGGAACTCTTATGGGAAGAGTGCTTAAAGTGTGTAAAGTTCAATGGAGTAACCAATTAGAGGAAGATGCAACTTGGGAAAATGAGGATCAAATAAAGATAGATTTTCCTCGTCTCTTTGAGGTGTAACATAATCACGTTAGAAGTCAAGATGGGCTTTGAACAGTCAAGAAAGATAAAAAATAAAAAAAACCCAGGGTGTCATATGAAGTTTGGTTATGCCCTTGAGTTTAAAGTTTCTGTATTCAAGACAGTTGTATCCCTCAACTTAAGGGGTAGTCCATGCAGCCAAATCTTTTTGTTCTTGAGCTTTGGAGATGAGACATGTGTAACTTGTTAAGCTGGTTTACAATGCAAGTTGAGATGTTGGAATGTTTATTTGAGTTCTATTCCTAGTTCTATCTCCCTTCCTTGTCCCTAGCCTTTATTGAATCTCAGGATGAGATTCATCTTAAGGGGGGTAGAATTATAACACCCTAAAATTTGAAATTCTAGAAATGGACCTAAAAAGATTTAATTTGGAATTTTTTTGCACATGAAATATAGGAAAATAAATTTTTTTCATTAGATTAAAATTCATCATAAGGTAGCAACATGTTTGAGCATACATGCCATTGCATTTGATTTATTTGGTTGAGTGGTTTTGATTGAAAATTCAAAATGGTTAAAATTGCTTTTGCAAATGAAATTAAAAATGGCTTTGAAATAAAAGAAAAGAAAATTAGAAAATGAAAGAAATTAAAAAGTTATTCTTGGAAAACTTACCCAAAATTTGTTCATTTATGTTTGAATTAAAAAATGTATTTTAAATCATGTTTATACTCGATTCGGTTCATATTTGAATTTGTTTTGAATTAAGAAAAGAAAAAG
The DNA here is from genome assembly GCA_904845875.1 of Miscanthus lutarioriparius. Lineage (NCBI taxonomy): Eukaryota > Viridiplantae > Streptophyta > Magnoliopsida > Poales > Poaceae > Miscanthus > Miscanthus lutarioriparius. Next base: position 49,681,263 of record CAJGYO010000017.1, on the reverse strand, counting down.
GATTTGGAAAAAAATAAAAAGAAGGAAGATCTCCTCTCTCATTTTGGCCCGAAGACCCACGCTTCCTCTGGCCAACCTGCTTCTTTCCTCCCTCCCATGCTCGGACTGCTGGCAGCCCAGCCACCCCTCCTTTCTTCCTTTCCTTTCCTCCCGCGCACAGCCTTCCCGCTCACGGCCTGTTGCTCGCTCCCTTCCTCCGCACCGCACGCGCATGCGCGCGTGGCCCAGCTCGGCACTGCGGCCCGCATCGGCCTGCCCCATAGCGCCTATGCCCGCACGCCAGTCCCTTCTTCCTCTCATTGCGTCGCTGGCCCCACTCGTCAGCCGCCACCTTCCTTTCTTCCCCGCACTCTCCTTTCTTTTCTCGCTGCCGGTGATGGCGCTGCCACCTATGACAAGTCGCTGAGTCACCGCGCCCGTATGGTAGGCGTCCAAATCGCTCAAGCGCCCGCTTCCCTTCCATCTATGCAGCGTCTGCCACCTACAAAACCCAAGTCGGACCCCCTCCATCTCTCCTTTTCTCCGATCGCCGCTCGAGCTCGCCACTGCCGCCCCGAAGCCTGCTACTTCGGTGCCCAATTCTCGACGCCGACGCGCCCGTGAGCTCTGCCATGACCCGACACGATCGTAGGTGGCTTCAATTCATTGTTTTGGTCTTGAATTGCTCAGATTTCCCCTAACCCGCGCCCATTTTCTCTCTCTAGCCACCGACGTCGTCAACCCGCCCCTTCGAGGCCTTCCCGGACGCCGCGCTCCCTTCCAATCGACTCGTAGTGAGCTTCTTCGTCTTCTCGTGCTTTCCGTTCATCGAATAATGCCTTGGAGCGCCGTATCGGCAAGCTCCCACCCCATCGGCCATGGTGCCACTGTGGGATCGACACCTCGGCGCGTTCCCCGCCCTAGGTTGCGCTCCGTTGAATTCGCGATGTTCTGCGCTTCACGTCAGTGGGTTCGGGTTGGTTTGGGATGGCCGGAATCACCCGTACCTACATCACCGGTGAGCTCAGGCCACCGGAACCCATGACGCCGCCGTCGTGAGCTCCTTCCCCGACGGCCCATAGCCCCCATCACGCCAGCGCCGTCGGATGTGAGGTGGATGGCCGAGATCGCATACCCCCTCGGGGTTACGTAATCGGTCCACCGTGGACCGTGGACATGGTGCACCATGCTAATGTCAGCGAGTTCACCGCACCAACCAGAGGCCACCATGTGGCTGCCCAGTCGGCAGCCCCGGTCAACTCATGGTCAGCCGCGCCTGATTTTGCAAAACAGCCCCTCGATTTTCAAGTAATTAACCCACAGTGCAACCGTAGTTCAAAATCATTCCTATTCAATCCTATTTTCTTCTATTTTAAGCCCTATAGTTTTGAGTATTAGTGCCAGCAGTCCAGTTAGCATTTAAAATTCAGAATTAATTAGTTTAAATTCAAATTTGAGTTCATTTAATTACAGAAATGCCATCAAACTTGTTTAGGCCATAACTTTATCTTTTTTAACTCCGATTTGACCCGTTCGAATTGTGTTAGGACCGTATTTACGTTTTCTATGTGTTTATACTACTGTTAGGCATGGTTTCAATATTTAAAATTCATGGGTAGATTTAATCCATTATGTAACTAAAGGAAACTTGTTTAAATCATGACCTATTCATTTTAACTCCGAAATAGTCCGTTCAAGTTGCGTTAGATTCATAACGACGTGACCTACACATTACTATCAATGTTTTCTACATCAAAATCTCTAGAATTTCATGGTTTAAAACCCAACTTGAATAATAATTATGTCACTAGATTTATAAATAAAATGTAATAAATTCCACTTTGATTTTTAAAACCAAATATAAGTTTGACTTAATTCAACTTAAGTATTTTCTCTAAAATATCATATACATGCTTTTATATAATAAAAGAAATAAAGCTTATGGTTTTCCGTTTTATAAGCAAAATCTTTCGGTAGATGTATCTTTTCAACCGTAGCTCCGATTAGCGTACTTCCCGCGTCTGTGTGTTCGTAGCAATACGTAGATCTGTTTCAAATCCTTTTTCCATTAGTTGGTGTAATGTTCTAATATGGCTATGTATGTATGTTATGCATGTCTGTTTGGATGCATGTGTGGTGTTCTATGATCAAGTCCAGTCGGTGAGCTATACGTGGTGAGTCCAGAACCAGTTTTTGGAAGATTTGGACCAGAAGAAGATCTGATCTGAGTTTAAGGCAAGTATAGCATGGGACCATCCTTGATACCTATTCACCTTTAATCATTTAATTCATGTTGCATGTGTCTACCTTGGCAACTGTAGTAATTTCCCTAGCTAATTGATATCCTGGATTTCTTGATACCTTTGGGTTATTGCATTGGGTAGTTTTGGCTAGTGCACAACCAAAACCATGATCTTGTAACTTGACTAATGGTATATGCAATAAACATTAAAACATGACTTTTTAGCAACATGGAAATAGGGGGCTGGAGTGTTTAGCTACTTTCTAAATGCTCTAGATTCCTCTCCCTAAGGACTTATATATAAGTGATCATCCGGGACTTATAGTACAGCTGTGAGGGCTATATGGCTCTGGCTTTAGTTCAGTATGAGGACCTTTTCTAGCTTGTTAGTGGTTACCTTTATGGCACAAGAGGGGCTTCGACAGGTATGATCTCGGCCTGCCAAGAGGGTGCACTTTGTTAGTCACTCCTTGGAGGGGGGTTTATGCTTATTGATGGGGAAACCTTAGAGGCCCTAACTTGTTAGACGAACCTTTGAAAGGCTTCATAGTGAACCTTGCCGACCTTCCTTGGTAGTGGGTCAAGGGGCTGATCACCCTGGGCAAAAGGGTAAGTCACGACTCATAGTGAAAGTGTATAACCTCTGCAAAGTGTAAAACTAGTATATCAGCCGTGCTCACATAGACACGAGTGGCGTTGGAACCCTTATGGAATAGAGATGATCACTAATGATTAATTGTTTATCCTATTCATTAGTCATGTTTACTTGATCATGTGTTTATGGGCTTAAGATGAATTCGTTGCTACTCAATTGCTTAAAAAGATGATCTATTAAAAGCTAATCGCAGTAAACTAGTGTCAACCTTTTGAGCCTCATGAACCCCATGTTATATTGCTGAGTACGATATGTACTTACGCTTACTTTAATTTTCTATACATTGGATAAAAATCCTAGATGGGTACCAGATTGCTAGTCTAGAGGAGTTAGGCTTGTGGTCAACCAGTCAGTCGTCCCTGTGGATTTGGAGTCTTCGCCTGAAGATCAAAGTTGTCTTTCCGTTGTCTATACTCTGAGGTTATATTTCTTATACTAATACATTATGTAATAAGTATTGCCTTTTGATATTACCCTTATTTGTGGCTATATGTGAGATTTGACTTCTTAGGCACACATATAGTATGTATTTGGTTTTGTTCTTAAAACCGGGTGCTACAGGCCTCGATGGGATAAGCAGGCACCGGGGCTAGAGGGACGCCCTTAGAGGTTGCAAAGAAGCTGGCGACGGAGGTGATTCCGCTGCTGACGACAGGGCGGACAGAGCTGCCGACCGCGCTTGTGGCACCGATCGCGGCGGTCGCATGTCCGCCAGCCAAGGCCCCGCCGACGCAAGCAGAGGTGGCAGCGATTGTGATAGGCGAGGCGCACCCGGATGCAACCGTGGTGGTGCCCGAGGAAGCAGCGTGATCCACGCCATCGGCGGCCCAAGTGACGACGCCCGATGTGGGCCAGACGGAGGAGGACGCGGCCGAGGGGTCCTTAGACGTTGTGGCGGTGGCGGAGAGGACTAGTGGGGAATCGTCCCTTGCCCTGATGTTGGGGGGTAGCCACTCGCCCAAGCAGGATGAGCCCTTGCTTCGGTGGATGAATCCACGGGACCCGACGTCGACACTCTTCAGCCTCGACGATGACACTAAGAGCATGGAGCGGGAGAGTCTTGACAAGGGGATTGCGGCCGTGCTAAAAGCCTTGGACCATGCCAGGGGTGCCCTACGCGAAGTCGTCATTCCCACTGGCCAGGTATTCACTTGACATTGCCTCTCGCCTTCTTCTTTCTTCATGTATTTTTGTGTTTTGACATTTATCTTTTTTTAGTCCCTTATCGCTCGCAGCCGGGAGAAATCCTGGTTCCTTCATGAGTAGAAGGAGAACTGGGACAGCCTCATCAAAGAGGCGTGGCTGCATGGGGATGTGACCGCCCAACTCATTGCCGCCTAATAGAGGGTGGCCGAGCTGACTCCCCTTGCTGAGGAGGCAGACAGTCTCTGACTGCGGGACGCCGAGGCCCGTTGGCATGAGGAGGAGACCGAGAGGGCGTTTTGAGGCCCTGTCGATGAGGATGCGGCAAGATGAGGAGGAGGCCGCCAGAGTCAGGAGGGAGTGGGACGAGCTGCTTTTGAGGGATGTTAAGACCCGCTAGTGGATCCTTGACCTTCTGGCCAAGGGTGAGAAGGAGCGGGAGCTGAAGCTAGTAGCCGAGGAGAAGCTCGTAGCCCTAGAGCGGAGGGCGAGTTTGGATGCCAAGGCGGTCACTCGGCTACACAAGGAGCAAGACGAGCTGCTCCAAACCATATGGGGAGGCTCCGCTCGGAGCGTGGTGCGGCCGGTGAGGAGCATGACCAGGCTATCTAGGAGCGCGATGAGGCGCAGTAGAGGATCGGCTCCCTCTAGGCCTAGCTCAGAACCGCTACAACCTAGATGCTAGAGGCCAAGAGCATCTCTGCCGAGCTAGCCTCGGAGCTCACCGAGGCGAGGAGGAACCTTCAGGCGGAGAGCGATGAGCTCGGTGTCCTAAGCGCCGCCCTTAGAGTGGTCAACGATGACCTGGAGGTGGTGCGGTCAGAGGGGGCCAGTTCGCTCGTGGCGCGTGCCATTGAGGTCATGGCGTGGGTGCGCCAACTTGAAAGGAATGCCCTTCCCACTAGGATCAACCAAGCCTTTGCAATTGCCCACTCTTATTACGCGGACAGCATTGACTTGGAGATGATGAGCCTCATGTTTGCTCCTGGCTATGAAGCCCATGAGCTAGATGAGATAGAGACGGCGGTGGCTCCTCTCTCACAGGACCTGGCGGACAGAATAGAAGATATAGTTCTTACCCAGAGGGGCTAGTTAGTCGAATTGGTTGGATGATCATTTATTGCCGACCCTTATGTATCGTGAAAACAATTTCATCATTTTGTTTTGTTTGATTGAACTTGTTTTCCTCCCTTTTTGTATGCAAAAAAGGGGCTCTCGTATTCTGACCCTTTTGTTCATTAAGATCATTGGGCCTGAGGTGTGAGAGGGAAACTTTGATCATGCTGGTGAGCAAAGACACCGTAGCCACCAAGGCAAAGGTTTTTTGCAGTCCGACCAGGGATGCTCAGTTGTTCGTTTTCGCAAACCTTGCAACTAGGCTTAACGTGAGGAAGAGGTATGACGCAGCGACTATTTCAGAAAAGGTGAATTTATACCTTTATCAGCCCCCGAGTGAGATCTGGCCCCTTGCCATTGCTGGGTCGGATGTCACTGAAGATTGAAGAGAGGATAGCGATGTTAGTAGGAGAAAGCATCTCTTGCATTACTGCGTACCCCCTCCCTAGTATCTGAGGTATTGTTCTACGACCATGCGTTCGGTCTCTTTGTGAGTCCAACTTTCCTTGAGCACCCATGCGTAGCAAGGGTTTGGTCGAGGGTCGGCTTGTTTTTATGATTGTTGCCACTTCCATGGTTTCTGCAACCGGAGGGGTTGAGTTAATTGTCACTTGCCTCGATGGCTTGAGTGACACGCTCAGCGAGCTCATTAACGGGCATGTTCGAGCGGAATCCAGTTTCGTCGTTCGTGACGGGGCCGGTAAAGCCCTTGTTTGGCATTCCGCTGCTCCTTAACCAGCCTTCCAACAGATGACCCCTTAATGGGGATTCTATGGGCTTGGCTAGAGGCTATGATCGAATGAGAAGGTCGAGATGAGGCCATAGGGGCTCATCTGCATTTTCTCCGCTGGCTCTTGTTCAACGTGAGGCGGCCTTGGGCCCTCCGTGGGCCGGCCTTCGAACCCCGGTCTCCTGATTTATGGTCGGGCTGCTCGAGCCCCAGAGCCCCGTTGGGTTTGGTAGGTGCCGGCCAAGTTTCATGCGTCACCCCATCCTCCGTTTCTGTAACCAGAGGGGCTGAGCTAACGACACTTGCCTCGATGGCTCAAGTATTGCACTTAGTGAGCTCGCTAATGGGCATGTTCGAGTGGAATCCGGGTCCGTCGTCCGCTGCCGGGTCAGTAGAGCCTTCATGTGGCATTCCACTACTTCTGTACCCACCTCCCAGTAGATGCCCGAGCCATTCGATAGGCTCGGGTGGCCCATTGGCCTCTCCTCAATGGAGATTCTATGGGCTTGGCTTGAGGTTAGAATCGAACAAGAAAGGTCGAGATGTCCCTGTTCGCTTCTGAGTGGGGTGGAGCAAGGCCGCTGGGGCTCATCTTGGTTTTTCTCCCTTGGCTCTATTTGATGTGAGGCGGCCTCGAGCCCTTCGCGGGCCGGCCTTCTAACCTCGGTCGGTCACCGCTCATATCAAATGGGACGACTACTACTTCATGACGCGATGCGAAGCATTGTGATGCAGCAATTGCATACGTAATGCTTGGGTGTATGGGATGAATGTGTGAATGAATGAATGAATGAATGAATGAATGAATGCATGAGAATGGATGAATGGATAAATGAATGAATGAGAATGGATGAATGGATGAACATATAATGGAAAAGAAAAAGCGAGGGTCAATAAAGTTACCTCGATGGCTCTAGAGACGGATTCAGGGAGCTCTTACCGGATATGTCCGTTCGGGGTCCGGATCCGACGTTCGTGATGGAGCCGACATGGTGTATCCCAACCTGCATGGTGTATCCCACTACTCCCTATCTGTCTCTCGGTAGCGGCCTAAGCCGTTCGATCAACTTTGGGCGACCTGATGTCCTCTCCTTGATGGAGATTCCATAGGTTGGCCCCTCCAAACCTTTCCCGAGAAGGTGGAGGCTAGAGCTTGGGGTGTGGAGACAAAGACTCTGATAATGTTGGTGAGCGAAAACACCATAGTCACTAGGGAGTAGTGTCCTAGCGGTCCAACCTAGTTTACTCAGAGTTTGTGTCCGCACACCCTACCTCCAATTTTTAATGTAAGGATGGGTCGGTCATAGAGAATGTCTACTAGGTAGACACTCTCGCCAGCCCCCGAGCGATGTCTGGCCCCTTGTCGTTGCTAGGGTCAGAGGCTCGGTAGCGAAATTAATGCATAAAGTAAAGGTGCTTGTCTCTCAGCAGTGGCTTTTAGCCATTCGATCGAGCTGGGCACTGATTTTACCTTGATGGTAAGAGTGATGGGTCCGAGAAGCCTCCAACGGATATGAGCGAGATCCTGTCTGTTCCCTACCCATTTCTCGGTAGTGGCTAAGCCATCGAGGCAACTTGTGCTACCTGCTAAGACAAGATTTTCCTACGGAGATAAAGGATGAGAACATCCCATGCAAGAATTTAGTTAGGCAGATAAGCCAGGCGGAGAAACTTGTAACAAATGGACATGCTTTCAAATTTTGTTATAACAAACAACTTTTTAGCTCTTGTCGCCTTTTTGTATAAAAAGGTTAGCGCACTCCGACCCTTTCCGTCGTTAAGGTCGTAAAAGCTCGGAGTGCGGTGAGCCAATTTTGATCACATTGGTGAGCAAAGACACTGTAGCCGCTAGGGCATTGGTCTCTCACAGTCTGACCACTTATACTCAGAGCTTGTTCACGTAAACCTAGCTCTTAGGTCTTAACGTAAAAAGGGGGGTAGGCACAGAGAATGCTTGCTGGATAAATGTGCTCATATCAGCCCCCGAGTGAGGCTCGACCCTTTACCGTTGCTGGGGCTAGATGTCCCAAAAGATCGGGTAGTTCGATAACAAAACTGATAAGAGAAAGTGTGCGTTTATTAAGGGTAAAAGTGATGTACCTGCTCGATGTTCTAGGCATTAGCGAAGACCTTGCCGTCAATGGTCTACAGCTTGTAGGCGCTTGGTCGAAGCACCTCCATGACGACGTACGGTCCCTCCCATGGCGGGGAGAGCTTGTGACGGTCCTTGTTGCTCTGGATAAGGTGAAGAACCAGGTCTCTGACATTGAAGGCCCGACGCCGCACTCGACGGCTGTGGTATCATCGTAACACCTACTGGTACTTGGCCAAGCGGAGGAGGGCAACATCACGCACTTCGTCTAGCTGGTCCATGGCATCCTCGAGGGATGCCTTGTCTCCTTATTCATTGTACTCCCTAACCTTTGGTGCTCCATAGTCGAGGTCGGTTGGGAGGACGGCTTCGGACCATAGACCATGAAGAATGGTGTGTAGCTGGTGGCCCGGCTGGGGGTTGTCCTCAGACTCTAGAGCACCATGGGAAGCTTGGTGACCCATCTTGTGCCAAACTTGTTCAACCGGTTGAAGATCCTAGGCTTGAGGCCCTATGGGACCATGCCGTTTGAGCATTCTACCTGCCCATTCGTTCGGTGGTGCGCTACGGAGGCCCAGTCGACGCGGATGTGATATTCATCACAAAATCAGAGGAACTTCTTCCCAGTGAACTACGTGCCATTGTCCATGATGATGAAGTTCGGAACTCCGAAGCGATGGATGATGTCGAGGAAGAACAGCACGGCCTGCTTGGATTTGATCGTGGAGATCGGCCGAGCTTCTATCCACTTGGTAAACTTGTCTATGGTGACAAGAAAGTGGGTGTAGCCCCCAGGCACTTTTTTGAGAGGTCCAACCAGATTGAGCCCCCAGACCACGAATGGCCAGGTGATGGGGATTGTCTGGAGTGCTTGGGCTAGTAGGTGAGTCTGCCGAGCGTAGTACTGACATCCTTTGTAGGTGTGTATGATGTGCTCGGCATCGGCTACCGCAGTAGGCCAGTAGAAGCCATGTCAGAATGTGTTTCTGACCAGGGTTCTGGGCACGGCATGGTGACCGCAGACCCCATCATGGATATCGCTCAACAAATGCTTCCCCCATTTGATAGGGATGTAGCGCTGCAGGATTCTAATGTGACTTCGCTTGTAGAGTTCGCTCTCCACAAGAACAAAGGACTTGGTGCGACGTGTGAGCCATCAAGCCTCCGTCTTGTCCATCGGCAGCATATCACGGAGGAGGTAGTTGAGGTAGGGCGTCCTCCAGTCAACCAGAGGGTCAGGCTCTGTCGCTGGTCCTCTTCAAGCTCCATGACTTCGGGGCCAGATGGAGGCGATGGTTGGTCAGCCCCTTAGCCTAGAATGGGTGGACCATCACCAACTTGTTCTGAACCCTCATAGCAAACTGAGGGCTTGTGTTGGTCACTGGTGAAGACACCCATTGGCACTGGCTCCTAGCTAGATGCCACCTTTGCCAGCACGCCGGCCGCCTCATTGAGTCGCCTCAGGATGTGGTTGAGCTCGAGGCCATTGAACTTGTCCTCTAGCTGACGGACTTCTCAGTAGTATGCAGCCATCCTGGCATCGTGGTAGCTTGATTCCTTCATGACTTGGTCGACGACCAGCTGGGAGTCCACCGGGATGTCGAGGCGTTGGATGCCCAACTCGATGGCGATGCGTAGGCCGTTGATGAGCGCTTCATATTTGGCCACATTGTTGGAGGAGGGGTGACACAAAGACTAGCCCCATGCCGACGCCCTTCCTCATCAGTGATCCATCAAAATACATCATCTAGTACTCTTGGTCGATGACCGCTGGTGGCATTTGAACCTCGGTCCACTCTACCACGAAATCAGCCAATACATGGGATTGGATGGCCGTCCGAGAGGCATACTCAATGCCCTGACCCATCAACTCGAGTGGCCACTTCGCAATTCTTCCCGTGGCATCCTAGTTTTGGATGACCTCGTCGAGGGGGAAGGACATCACGACTGTCATCGGATGTGACTCAAAGTAGTGGCGTAGCTTCCTCTTGGTGATGAGGATGATGTACAGGAGCTTCTGGATTTGGAGATAGCGGTGTTAGAGTCAGATAGGACCTCGCTAATGAAGTACATAGGGCGCTGTACTTTGAGGGCGTGCCCCTCTTCCTCTCACTCCACTACTAGGGCGGCGCTGACCACCTATGTGGTGGCCACGACATAGAGAAGAAGGGGTTCTCTATCGGTAGGAAGCTGCTTGAGCAAGTCAAGTGCCTCCTGTGCCTTGGACGTCCATTTGAAGTGGTCGGCCTTCTTTTGAAGTCGATAAAGGGGGAGACCTCATTTGCTGAGGCACGAGATGAAGCGGCTGAGTGCGGCGAGGCACCCTGTAACTCGATGTACCCCCTACATATTCTAAATCAGGCCCATCCTTGTAATGGCTGAGATCTTCTCTAGGTTGGCTTCGATGCCACGCTCGGAGACGATGAAACCAAGCAGCATGCCCCTCGGGACCCCAAAAACGCACTTCTCGGGATTGAGTTTGATGTTGTTTGCTTGGAGTTTTGCAAAGGTCTGCTCAAGATCGGCTATGAGGTGGTCAGCCCGTTTGGAGTTGACCACGATGTCGTCAATGTCGGCCTCAACAGTTTGCCCGATGAGGTCCCCGAAACACTGGAGCATACAACGCTGGTATGTAGCCCAGCATTCTTCAGACCGAACGACATTATGACATAGCAGAATGATCCAAAGGGGGTGATGAAAGATGTCGCGAGCTGGTCGGACTCTTTCATCGCGATTTGATGGTACCCAGAGTATGCGTCAAGGAAGCAGAGGGTTTCGCACCCTGAGGTAGAGTCGACTATTTGGTCTATGCACGACAAAGGAAATGGATCCTTTGGGCACGCCTTGTTGAGACCCATGTAGTCAATACACATCCTCCATTTCCCACTCTTCTTTCGTACAAGAACGGGATTGGTTAACCACTCTGGGTGGTACACTTGCTTGATGAATCCGGCCAGCAAAAGCTTTGCGATTTCCTCACCGATGGTCCTGCATTTCCCCTTGTCGAAGCGACGCAGGCGCTGTTTCACCGACTTGGAGCCTAGGCGGATGTTCAAGGCATGCTTGGCGACTTCCCTTGGAATGCTTGGCATGTCCAAGGGTTTCCACGCAAAGATGTCTTTGTTGGCGCGGAGGAAGTCGACGAGTGCGTTTTCCTATTTATAGGAAAGCGTGGTGCCAATGCACACCACCTTGCCCTTGGGGCTACCGGGATCTATCAGGCCTCCTTAGAGCCTTCTGCTAGCTCAAAAGACCCGGTCGACATCTTGGGGTCAGGCGCTTCTTTGGGTGACCTCTTTTTTGATGGTCGCGAGCTCTCTAGAGGTGATGATTGTTGCGACGTGATCGCAGCACCTGACCTCGCACTCATAGGCGCGCTGGAAGGAGGTGCCGACGGTGATGACCCTACTAGGGCCCGTCATCTTTAGCTTGAGGTAGGTGTAGTTGGGAACGGCCATGAACTTCATGTAGAATGGTCGTCCCAAGATGCTGTGGTAAGTTCCATTGAACCCAACCACTTCGAAGGTGAGGGTCTCCATCCTTTAGTTGGATGGACCCCTGAAGATGATGGGCAGATTGACCTGCCCAAGTAGCATGGCCTGCTTTCTAGGCACGATGCCATGGAAAAGCACTCCGGTTGGCCGGATGCGCGCTCGGTCGATGCGCATAGCGTCGAGCGTCTCGGCGTACAAGATGTTGAGGCCGCTGCCTCCATCCATCAGTACTTTGGTGAGCCACTTCGTGCCGATGATTAGGTCGACCATGAGAGGGTATCTCCCTAGCTGTGGTACGCTCTCCGGGTGGTCAGTTCGATCGAAGGTTATAGCGGACTTTGACCACCGGAGGAAGGTAGGTGTGGCCGGTTCGGTCATATAGACCTCACGGCACGCGACCTTCTGGCAGCGCTTGGAGTCATAGGCCGCTGATCCTTCAAAGATCATGAGCCAACCATTCGGCATTAGAAAGCCGTCGTCCTTCCCCTCGGCGTCATCCATGGTAGGGTCAGGGTCCTTCCCGTGCTCCCCTTTGTTGGAGCCACTAGACAAGAACCGCTTCATGAGGCCACAGTCCTTGTACAGATGCTTGATGAGGAAGGCATGGTTCGGGCATGGCCCCTCGAGTAGTTTTTTGAAGTGGATCAGAGTGCCCTCTATGGGCTTCTAACCACCTACGGTCAGCTACAGCCATGAGCGAGCCCTCGCGCCATTGCTTGTTCTTCTTTTTGGCAGGACGATTGGAGGCGCCTTCGCCGGCGTCCTTGTCCTGCCTTGCCTTGCCCTTGAGGTGGTCGAAGATCGCTCTGACTGCTTCTTCGCCCAAGGCGTGGCTAGTGGCGATGTTGAGGAGTTCCTTGGTGGTTCACGGGCCCTTGCGTCCTAACTTGTGAACCAGGGACTGACAGGTGGTTCCAGATAGGAAAGCTCCTATAACATCAACATCGGCAATGTTAGGTAGCTCATTGCATTGCTAGGAGAAGCGCCGGATGTACCCACAGAGGGTCTCTCCAGCCTTCTGTCGGTAGTTCTTGAGGTCCCACGGGTTTCCAGGGCACTTGTATGTGCCCTAGAAGTTTCCCATGAAGATCTCCTTCAGGTCCACCCAACTTTGGATTCAGTTGGACGGAAGGTCTTCCAACCACGTTCGTGTCGAATCGGCCAAGAACAATGGAAGGTTGCGGATAATTAAATCATCATTATCTGCTCCACCGGCTTGGTAGGCAAGCCGATAATCCTCGAGCCATAGTCCGGTGTTCATTTCCCTAGAGTACTTTGGGATGTTGGTTGGTGGTCGGTACCTTTGCGGGAAGGCAGCATTGAGGATGTGTCGGCCGAAGGCCTGAGGCCCTGGCAGGTCAGGGCTTGGGCTTTGGTCCTCACCGCTATCGTAGCGTCCGCCATGACAAGGGTGATTGCCATGGCTAGCTCCCTCTCTCGAGTCGTCGTAAGTACACCTATGGGCATCGAGGGTGTTGCGTGCATCATGGTTGTAGCTGAGACGCTGACGCACCGAGACCACGATGCGCTGCCTACCTCCTTGTGGCTCCTGGTGGACCGACGCATCCCTACCAGGGGTGCTCCGAGGGCATGCACTGGCTGGTGTCGAGCTCGTGTCACTGAGACAATGAGCTCTCTATCTGCTACATCGCCGCACGCTCGAGCAGCGTGCGAATCTCGTGGTGGGTCCAATGATCCTCGGGCGTTGTGGCCTCTAGAAGACCATGGAGCAAGGCCGCTGTAGCGGCGATGTTCTAGCTCGCCTGGGTGAAATGAGGGAGGGTTTCTTCGTCGGCGATGATCCTCCGGTTCATGTCACGTGCCATGGCGCATGCGTGCCCAACGTCTCCATGGTGCTTGATCTCCCGATCAAGCTTCGCGCATTCCTGCTCGAGCTAGAGTCATGCTTCCTCGATCTCTTGGTGTCGGGCTTTTAGCTGCTCCACCCATATGTGAGGTGGGGCTGCTGTCTCCCCCTCGGCCTCATCGTCGAGGTTGTTCGCCGAGGTATCCCCTTCCTCGTGCATGCTTTCAACGTGTCCCTTGGGGTACCTATCATGAAGCATTCATGAGAGGGGTGCTGGCTCCCCCTACTAGAGTCAGAGCTAGAGGGTGACTCTGGCTCCTCTACGAGTAGGTCATGGAAAGATTCCATGACATGTTCGATCATCCCCATGAACTCATTGTTCATGGGGGACGGATCATGCGCTGCGCCACAAGGTGGCCAACAGTCTATGCGGCGTTGTAGAGACCGAACGGGAGCACTATCGGGGTGCTCCGGATGAGGTATTCTAGGGAGAATGGATCTCCTCTGGTAAGCTATGCCATGATGTTGGTGAACAAGAAGGTGAGGTGGCATAGGTCCTCCTGGGATGGTTGGGGCCCTAGGAAGATGGATAGCTGATGCTCCAACCTTCCGTAGTCAAAGTCGAGGAGCTGGCCGCTTTTGGGGGCGTGGGCCTCCGATGCATGTAGTCGCCGCTCCTCGAGCATCTTGGTGATCACGTTGAAGTCGGTGGAGTGGAAGGGTTGAACGACAACGGGCGCCCATGCCAGCTCTCCCTCCACCATGATGATGAAGTCCAGGTCCCCGAAGCACATGTGTGCCCCGGGATCCAGCTGATGTCGTGACTAGCCATCCGTGTCCTGATGTTAATGTTGGGACATGCAAAAACCCCTAATGTCGGTGTTCCGAGTAAATAGCAATGGGTAAATTTGTATTATTGCGCGTCTGGCCCGGATGGTGTGCTAAAAAGACACAAGGTTTATACTGGTTCGGGCAGAATGTCCCTACGTCTAGTTCATGGCTGCTGCTCATGTTATTAGCACTGAAAAGTTCATAGTAGGGTTACAAATGGGCGAGAGAGGGATAGGTCCCAAGTCTCTAATGGAAAGATCAAATGGGTGCCGAGATCTCAGTCACTGCTCAGCTATGTGTTCGAGGTTCGATGCTAGTGGTTTTGCTGTGATGTGGTGAATCAATCCTCCTTAGTGGGGTGCCCTGCTTTCCCTTTTATAGACCAAGGGAGAGCATGGGTTTAGTGACCACACGTCCATCACTGTGGGTGATGTGAGTTCCCTTGAATGACATGAAGCGGGGATGGGTTATGCTGAGGTGTGAATGCTCCCTACATGACTCTAGAGGGTTTGACCTTGGGTCACACCTTCTGGACCATAGTGGTTGTCGTGAGCTTAAGTAAGGATCCATGACCGAGGGCAAATGACGGCGCCCACAACACTATGAGGCAAATGTCCGTGCCTACAACACTGTTTGGCTCTGACATGCCTGGAAGGTCGCAAAGCACCCTTCTGGCATGGCTTGACGGTACTGTCCTACAGGTGTGCAGGATACGGTCCTCGGTATTGCGGTTGACTTTGAGCGCCTTGTCTTATCTGCTACACATGTTGTTGTCAAGGAGTCACGCATAGACGTTGAGTGAGGTGGAGTCAGCCCTTAAACGTCGGGCGAGGCGGAGCCAGCCCTCAGACATCGAGCGAGGTGGAGCCAGCCCTCAGACATCGGACGAGGCGAAGGCATCCCTCATGAGTAAGCCGAGGCAGAGCCAACCCTCGGGGGTCAGACGAGATGGGGCCCATGGCCGTAGCGCCCACCGAGGTGGAGCGAACCCTCGGGGGTTAGACAAGGCATGGCCCATGGCCTCGGTGGCCGGATGAGGCCGAGCCCGGCAAGCAGCGTAGTCACGCTCTTGATCGCGTAGACGAATCAATGTTGATGGTCACTAGCTCCTCCTCTTTGGGTACCCTAGTATTGGTCCCCGACACTATGCTATAAACTTAATAGCGAGAAGAAAAAGGTACCTCAAAAATAACAAAAAAGCTAAAACAGAAAGTAGATAAAACAAAATGAAATGAAAATGTTACGAAATGAGCGTAGCTCAACTGGTAAGGTGGTGGAATTGCGTGTCTTTTGGAGTGCTCATAGGGATATGCTGCATGATCAGTAGCGAGGTCCTCATTTTGTCAATCTCGAGATTTGTCGATCTAGTCTTTGGAGGTGCTCGAGCTCGTAGGAGTAGAACGTATGGACATGTGTTCATAAGGGGTGTGTGTTTCTGAGGTGCTTTTGCATACATTTATAAGTGTTTGCTACTATACCATGTTTTGCAAAAATAAAAATTAAATGTAAATTGTTATTATAGAAAGAAAATGAAGAACGAGAAGATTGAGAGGCCCTACCTGCTTTCCTAGCGTTGAAGTATCCAGGCTCAATTAGACGTAGCCCCCTATTGGTTTTTACAGGGGCCTACTTGCGCCACATATGTAGCAGCGAACTCATTCCTGGCTTGACCCTGCGTTCCATGGATCCACCCGACCCCTCTCCCCGGTGTTCATCTCGACGTCTTGCTCCGTCGCTCGTCCACTGGTCCACGCCCACGCCCATGCCCACACCGTCAGGTACCGCCCTCAATCGACTCCGCGGCACTACCAAGCAGTCCGCCGCAAGGAAAGACCAATGGGACAGGCTAACTGAAAAAGAAATGGACCAGAAGCCAGCCCATAATAGCATCACATACAAAGATGACCAAAATAAAGCACTAATTGTAGTTCAAAAAAAGTCCATTTGACCAACTACAGACTTTGTTTGATTTCCTCAACGAAACACAAATCACAATCCTAGCTAGGTTTTGACAGTGCTTTTCAGTCTACGTGGCACCACATCACATCTTATGTCGATGCGGTACCACATCAACATTGAGGAAATGAATTTTCCAGGAGTAAAGTTATCCAAATTCTTTTTTCTAGAAAACTTGTGAAACTTAAAATTCTAAATTTTGGTTTGATCTTAGATTCTTAGAAAATACTTTGAAAATTAAGTTTATGTTGGAAAAATATGAAACTAGCTTAGATTTTTTCCCTAAATTCACATCTTATGTAGATTGGAGTTATTTCAGTTCTTTTATGGTTTTATTTTTATGTTTATTCTCTAGTAGATCTATTGTTTATATATTATAATTAATAATTAATCAACGTTGATAACCTAAACTACATAAAAGACCAAGTGATTTCGATGAAATGAACACAAAGAGTCACTTGATTAAGAGCTAGACGCATCAAGTAGTGGCGAAAATTTCGATGTGCTTTTCAATTCGATGTGCTTTTCAAATGGCACAATATTATATTTGTGGGGATGAAGTGTGTTGTACCATGTAATTCTCAAAAAAAAGTGATGGAGTGACACTTATGTTGTTTTTTAAGTGATTTGTCTTTCTACATTGTTCTGGTCGTCAACCTTGATGAGTTATGATAGCTAATTATCGCATCTACTAGCAAATAAACACAAAAAGAGACCATAAAAATTCAAATAACTCCAAGGCACCAAAACATTAAGTGCAATTTTTGAAAAAAATGAATTTGGTTTCATATTTTTTTCAAACTAAAACAAATATGTGGTTTTATACTACATAACTTGCCCAAAGAATATGTGGTTAACTTTGAAAAAAAATATATTTCTATAATATTTTTATAAGACCTATTTGACCTCTAAACTGTTGATGTAGTTCAATGTTTCTTCGAGGGCGCGACATGAAGCCACATAGGATGGCTAGGCATATGCTACAAAACCATATGTAGGGGTGTGATTTGTCTAGTATTAGATAGTTTAGGGTGTGACATATGTGGTTTTAAACTTTGAAGAAGAAAATTGAACGAACAACGTGGGTCAAATGGACCTTTTCCTTGTAATTTATAAAGCAATATCTTATGTCCTAGAATCGTAAGAACAGCCAACGGTTTTTAAACCATCGGGCATGATCTTGCACAGTTGGTAAACACAATAGCCGTGCGTATCAGCACTCTTTGTCAGGGATTCACCCTTTTGTCGATGGCTGGTCGCTAAATGAAAAGCCGACGGTAAATTGCTGACGGTACACCATTGGCAAGTCAAAGGTTGATGCTCCTAATTGTTGGTGGGCCCAGCGTGCATAGTGCCCATTTGATAGTTGATACATAGGCTAACGGTCAACCAAAAATAGATGGCAATAGTTCACCCAATAGCCAAGTGTCTTTACTACATGGATGGAAATTGTCTAACCATTGGGAATTATAACTTGTCATGTGTTTCACTAGGATCATTGGGAATTAATTTTCTCGGTCAGCCTTCTAGTGTAGTGCCTGGCTGGTCAATATCTAACAATCGGGAATACTTTATACCGTTAGCTATTCAGTACAAACACTGACCAACGAATTTGTAACCATCATAAACATGTTAACCGTTTTCCATTCGTAATCTCCCCGATTGCCAATTGGCCATTGTACTTCCCTAGTGATATAGGTTGTGTTTCTATTAGCGCTAATGCTACGCGTCCTACATCCAACACGAGCACAAATCGTCGGATGCTCCCACATGCCCACCACCCACGCCCATGTGTCCCCCCTAAAAAAACTGCCCTGCCACCCACATGTCTATCCTTTTCCTCCCCATGCCACTCATCATGTCACCCTCCTCCCTCTTTCTCCATGGTGGACCTCTCTCCGTGGTGGCACTCGTAGATGCCTCATTGGCGGTGGTGCTTGCCCCTCGTAGCTCCCTCCCTATGCCGTGCTGCCTCATTGCCATCCATGGCGGCGCTCGCTATTGCCTCCCGCATGCCATGCAGCATTGTCGTCACCTACGACCATCCCTCCTTGGAGCGAGCTCACCGGCATTGAGGACACGGTCCTCCCTACTCACACTACTAGAAATCTCCACTTCTATGACGACAATCTTAATGACAGATCTGAAACCGTCATAGAATATCACTTTTTATGATGAATATTTCCATTTCACCATAGATTAGTGGTGACGATCCTGCAACCCTCCTTTTCTATGACAAAATCAAACATCGTCACAAAAAAGGTCACAGAAGAGCGCAAGGTTTCGTCACAGATCACTCACGCGACTCATATGTGATGATCTCCGTTAAAACTGTGGCGAACAGGGATTCGTCATTGAACTAATTACCCATCTGTGACGAACAATATTCGATCTGTAACGAACAGCTTCATCATAGATCTCCACACAATACTTTCTTCATCGGACGTGTACCTATGGGACCTGCAATTACTCATCCATGACGCTTGCAATTCACCATAAAAGTCTCTGCTCGATCCTTAACACGCAAGCCGTCAGGTCCCACAGGTCAGATGTGTCACAGAACTGACCAATTTATAAGAGCACAAGTACAATGGTAGCCCGCAAGCGGTCGCACTGTCATACTTGAACCCATATAAACCCGATAGTCCATCGAGTACCATGATGGGTCTCGATTAACTATCAATAATCAACCAAGATCGCACATGATTCAACATACATGTCACATGTTACATAAAGTTCACAAATATAGGTCATTCATTAGAGTACGAATTAAAGTTATTACAAATCAGGTTCAGTAAATAGTAGCGGAAGCAAATTAAAGTTTGGAACTATCATCTGCCATCATAGTTCAAATATAGTGCCAACTCGTGATCATGCTCCCACAAAAGCATATAAGAAGGATTAATAAGAGATGCCTGCCCATGGCTCACTCCTCGTCCACGGCGGGACAAAAGCAGTGCTTGCAATATCCATGATAAACTGTACCATCTGAAGTTATCATCATAACAAAAAATGCACATGTAGCCATTTCAGAATATAACAATTTGATGTTTCACTTGTTTGCTAACAAAGAGCATACACATATGAGCCATTCAAGAACTTAAACCACCACTAACATACTTAGCAACACTTTATTGAACATCAATTACTCCAAGCATCACCAAATACAACTACAAGCTTTTATCTACACTTATGCTTTTATTAATCCTTTCTTCTAATAAACATATATATAAATTTTAGTGATGTATGAGAACAACTAGTTTGGGGCCGAGATTTTTATACGAGGTAGACATTATCAAAACATGGCTACTGCACGAATTTCACATACTCAGGTTTTATAATTTAATTACTATGAAAATGACAAATTGCTATTGCAAGAAAACATATAAAAGCAAGATAAATCTAAAGATCATCATTTTCTATAAACACATAGCTATATTATATGTTATTATGGTAGCACAACATCATACAAAGGTAGTGGAACCACATTTTCCATTTTTACACCTACATAAAAATTATAACTTATTTAAAACCATTTATCAAGCGATAAAAGAGTTAAATCAATAAATCAATCATACTGCATCCAATGACCATGACATTTTTACCACAGCACACACATAACATTAGGAGCCAACCATAAAAATTTCACAGTAATTGGGGCACTACAACTTTAGATATGAGAAATACAAGAAAAATAAGCTAAAATTACCTATTTAACAAGATTAAATCAAAACATGATAAAATAGTACACAACTAGCATATTTAATATTTTTTAACTATATATTGTCATCACAAGACTAACACAACTGGAATTACCATTTTTTGACTTCTATAACTCAAGATATGCTTCCGACAACTTAAAAGGATTTCTAAAAGCACTTTATAAGAATACATAAAAACATCAGAAACTTTCTACTAACACATATCATATTATGACTCTACTGTGTATATCTACTCACAAGGATTCCAAAAAGTCCTCATTTGTTTCTACAATTTATTATGATTTTCCAAAGTTTTAGCCAAATAAATGCAATAAAGGAAAACACAATTGCATCGAGGCCCCTAAACTTCCACGAAATTAAATTCCAATGAACAGGTCCCTCTCTATACTATTCAACCAAGTCATAGGTTCTTCACTTAACCCCCTATCTTTTCTTCAATTGCTGCAGGTGGTCCCTCACCGGATCAAAACAGAGGAGGCGGAGGAGGAACGCCGGTGTCGGTCGGAGGAGGCTCGCCGGCGGCAGAGCAGCAGGGGACCAACGCGTACCCATGGGACAACTCGAATCAGCCTGAGGTGGCCCACATCTTGCTGGCCATGGAAGCAGTGGCAACAACGGCGGTGACCTCCCATGGTCTGGCTAGCCAGTGGCGGAGGGAGGCCCGACGCCCGCTGGAGTGCCAGGGGGCCCGCGTGCATCCGCTGGGCTGCTTAGCTCGGCCGGAGACAGCCCAAGGCGGCTTGGCCATGCGTGTCCGTGGTATGCAGATGAGCAGCTCCGGCGACGGTAGGGAAACAGCGGTAAGCGGCCACAACAAGGAGTGCGAAAGGTGTGGTGTGACAAGGGAGAGGAGGTGCGTCTACTGGTTGGGCGAAGGGAAGTTGGACGAGGCAGGAGCAGCGGTAGTAGCGAGCTTGGCCAGCGACCATAGCAGACGCGGCCGCGCCCAGCGCATGCAAGCGCTAGAGAGCAAGGAAGAACGAGGGAGGGAGTGGAGCGAGTGAGGGAGCACGGGAGCATCCAAATCGATGCGGCAGTGGCAGTGGGGCATGGAGCCATGCATGGCCACCATGCACGAGGCACGCACCACCGTTTTGAGCATTTCACCGAGCGCGTAGCGGGCAATGGTGTGGCCGGCGTGGGAGGCAATTTTGGGCTAGATACGGGCCGATTTGGACCTTGAGCCCAAAAGCAAAGTTGCAGCCCACCTAATGGTATACAAAACTCATTAAGGGTGCCTGGCCATTATAGCTTTTGATTAGCGCCTAATTAAGCCCGAAGTTGACAGTGTTAGCGGCTTAAACCCGATTAAGCTTGCCCGGCTTTGATCTCAATTTCTTGGCGAAAACTTGGTCAAACAGACTCCAACTTTCTCTGAGCCCTTCTCCGATGAATTAGATCCAACTTTTATATTTGGCTCAACTTGACTTGCTTAACAAAAATCCAAGAACGTGAAATGCCAATGTTAATGATGATGAATTCCGGACTTAGAATTATTTAGAGCCCAGAAACCGCAGTTGATTCCATCTTGAGTCCTCTGTTTGAGCCAGTTAGGAGTTGAATCAGGTCTTGGTACAAAAATAAAGTTTGTTGTACTCCACTCAAACTTCAACTTTTATTAAAGGTCAAACTTCATATCTAGTACAGAAACCATTTCTTCATCTTGGTCAAAGCAGCATCTCGTTAAACCATGGAATTAGGGTTTTCGACCAATTGAGGCATTTTCTTGACATTTGCTCAACACGAACCCTTCATGACTTTTGTTGTAGAGTTCAATTAGAGTCATTTGGGAAAGGTAACAAGGTTTGGTTAACATCTCATATTCCCATTCACCTGATGAAGCAATTCTAGAAATATTATAACTTATCATTTCATGTGAATTCTTTATTCCAAACTTCATGAAACTTTTCCACTGGTCAAGATGGATGCATGTTGATGTAATGTACATGAAACTAGCATTTTTAACATTACTCATGCCTAACCTTAACTAGGGTCCACATGTAAGCAAAGGTGTGTTGTCCAAGTTCAAGTTGGGACTCAATTTCATAGATTGGGCCTCAATACCTTCATCATCTCTTTAAAATTATGAACTAGAGATCATGATCATTGCTTGACATAGTTTACTTAAGTCCAAATCCACTGCTTAACTCATGCCTAACACCCGGGGTGTTACTTGAGAGCAAAATCATAGAACTATAGAAGACAGATGTAGGTGTATTTCACATCAAGCAAAAGATGAAAGAACAACAAGCCAATCATTTTAGGTTGGATGAAAGAGGTGTGCTATGGTTTGAGGACCGACTTGTGGTACCGAAAGACCATGAGCATAGAAATCAAATTTTAGATGAAGCTCATTCATCCAAGTTGTCTATCCATCCGGGTAGTAGCAAAATGTATCAAGATTTGAAAACCCATTTTTGGTGGACCATGATGAAGAAAGAGATCGCCGCCTATGTAGCTAGGTGCGATAATTGCAGTAGAGTAAAGGCCGTTCATTTGAAATCTACGGGATTACTTCAGCCATTGCCTATTCTAGGCTAGAAATGGGAGGAAATAAGTATGGACTTTATTATAGGCCTCCCGCTGACACAACAAGGTCATGATTCCATATGGGTCATTGTAGATCGCCTTACCAAGTCAACACATTTTATACCAGTTAACACAAGGTATGTAGCTGGGAAATACGCTGAGTTGTACGTTTCTCATATTGTGAGACTACATGGAGTACCAAGGACCATAATCTCATATCAAGGACCACAGTTTATAGCTCGATTTTGGGAAGACTTGCACCAGGCCTTGGGAACTAAACTAATCCAAAGTTCAGCATATCGTCCACAAACTTTGGGACAGACCGAGCGAGTGAACCAGATCTTAGAAGATATGTTGAGAGCTTGTGTTATATCTTCCAAGGATTCATGGGAGAAGTGGTTACCTTTAGCCGAGTTTTCCTACAACAATAATTATCAAGCAAGCATCAAGATGGCTCCTTTTAAAGCCTTGTACGGTTGGAAATGTAGAACTCCCTTGAATTGGATTGAGCCTGGAGAAAGGAGATATTTTGGCATTGACTTTGTCACCGAAGCAAAAGAACAGGTACGTATTATCCAACAGCATATGAAAGCAGCTCAATCAAGACAAAAGAGTTATGCTGATAAAAGAAGAAGACCACTAACTTTTGAAGTGGGAGACCATGTATATACTTCAAAGTGTCACCCATGAAAGGAGTGTAGAGATTTGGAGTAAAAAGAAAGCTTGTGCCTAGATATGTAGGGCCATACAAGATTATTGAATGAAAAGGAAATGTTGCCTACAAGTTACAACTTCCTCCTAAGATGAGTGCGATATTCGATGTCTTTCATGTTTCTCAGTTGAAAAGATGTCTTCGCATACCTGAGGAAGCCATTGCACCCATCAACATTAAGCTCCAATCGGATTTGACCTATGAAGAGAAACCAATCTGTGTGCTAGAAGAAACAGGAAGAGTAACATGCAGCAAGGTCATTAAGTTCTACAAGGTGGTGTGGAATAACCATAGTGAACAAGATACTACGTGGGAATGGGAGGATTACTTACGTGAGGTTTATCCCGCCTTTTACGAAGAATGGTAGGTCTTACAAATCTTGGGACGAGATTTCTATAAGGGGAGGGGCTGTAACACCCCATTGTTAAGCTTTGCATTTGACATCTACATTTCATGAGCACAAGCATCATCCAAGCATTCATGAATATGAGCATATGAAATTTCATCTCATTCTTATACATTGCCACATGAAATGTTGATTTATATATGTTTATGCTTGCAATCATGTATGACCAATGTATGAGATGGTTGTGAGGTTATGAAAACACCTTAGACACATCTAGGATGATAAATGGAACAATGTTTGCATTCATGACCTAAACAATTTTACTTATAAGTATTGGTTTCATTTGAAATGCCATTTTCATGATACTAGTTTAACTAAAGTTGAACAGTAGCTTAGAGTGTTTGCATGGCTATGTGACCTAAATAAGAGTTGTAGTACTTGACTAGGGTAACAACTTTTAATTTTGGACCAAGGTCTAATTCAGTGCATAGCATGTTCACAAACAGCTCACAAGTATCAACAAAATGTTGTTTTAAGACTTGCAAAATTTTCTAAGTGTTAAAATGATTTTTAGTTTCAAAATACCTTACTTTGGAGCAGTGTAGTTTGTTAACTAGTGAGAATTAGATGGTTCTTAAAGAAAAGTTGGAGATCTCATGTAGCTCTACAATAGTTATTAAAGAAGTTTTTGCCAATTCACCACAGATTAGGAGTTATTGAGTCACTAAGTTGAACTATCAGCCAGTTTCAGCGGACTAAATTGTGTGGACGCGTGCAGTGTCATGGCCGCCACGTGGTGACAGCACATCGGAATTGGCCTGGCTGGTCAGGCCAGCATGGGTGCATAAATGCTGCACCCCTACTGCTCACTCCACTAGCCCGTTTTCACCTCCTTCCTCTCGCTCTGCCTCTCCACAGCGCCGCACCGAGCTCGCTGCAGCCGCTCACCACCAACGTAGCCTCGCTGGCCGATTCATCTCGGCCATAGCTACTCTACCATCACCTCCACCTCCTCAAGCCACCAGCACCACCTACCAACCATAGGTAGAGCGGCATTTCTCCTCGCCGCAACCGTAGTTGTCACCAGAGCACCGCTACGCTCGTAGCTCACCGTGGCCCCGTCAGTTCCACCGCACCACATGCCTCCATATCCTCTGGTACAGCACCGCGCTAGAGTCTAGATGCTTAGGCCAGATCTAGGGGTGATGACACCACCTGACGGTGCCGAAACGAGTCACCGCTCCACCCGCGTCCGCCATGGCTAACGTGGCACTCATGCTCGCCACCGTCGAGTTGGTTCATCGTCTCCCTCCTTTCTCTCATTCCTTAGGTCGAGTCACCCTAGACCTCGCTAGTGGCATGACGGAGACCCGCCTTTCACCACCGTCTAGCCAGAACAGCGTGAGCACCGCCGTGCTCCGTGCACCGCCGCACGGCCATGTGCGTGGCCAAGCTCACCGACGCCACCCCGAGCCGCCCTCACCTGCACCATGTAGCATCACTAGGTCACTAGGATGGAAAAGCCATCCTCGCTTGAGTGTACCATAGTCGGAGATGGCTGGCGTACCGCCACCGCCTCCACCGTCCACCATGGCCACCGTCGAGCTTGCTCCGGCGAGCCACCAAGCCAACTAAGCCTACCAATCGATGCTCGGGGATGAGATGAGTGCAGTGGTGAATACGTTACCGTCGGAGACCTCGCCGTCGGTGATTTCTTGCCGGTCAGCGCCAGCCTCTGTTTTGGTCTTGCTGACGGGTGGGCCCCATTGACCACGGTCCCTAGCTGTCAGTCGAATATGATTTGATTTTTTGGATTTATTTCACACATTTGAATGCGTGTTTCAAAAATTCATATCTCAAGCTGGCAGTGTCCAATTTTGGTGAACCAAATTTTGTTGGATTCCTCATGAAATATAGTATTTGATAAAAATATGAGATACAATATTTCTGGTATTTTCCTAGGAGAATAAAATGTAGCTAGATAAATGTTTTTTAAATGGTTTCTATCTTGTAAATTGCATAACTAGAGCTAGAAACATGATAAATTTGTGATTCCAATTTTGTTGGTCTTGTGTTGACATGATCTATCTAGGAAAATACTAAACTTGTAGTGGTCGTACATTGGATATGGTCTTCCTATTTAATCCTAATTAATTGCTAGTTTCTAGTGAAATTAATTGGGGTAAAAATACATAACATATGATCATGCAAATTTTTATATACTATTCTTATGCTTAGAGGAATGTAATAAAAATATTAAATTTGTTGCTTGACACTTTTCACTATGATAAACTATTTTTGCTAAAATAAGCCTATGTAACTTGTCATTTTTGTAAAGGTAGTTATACTTATCCAAATGGTATAAAATTTGTACAATAGACTATTAAGGTCATTTTTAGGCTACTATAATGTTCTCAGAATTTATTAAGCAATGGAAATATTTATCCTTTAAATAACCTTATTATCTAAGGAAATTAATAAATGGATATAAAGAAATTAGTTATGTTCAACCATGATGTTTTCTATGGTGCTTGTGATGCATATGAGATGTTGATGTTATTAGTTAGGCTTAAAGGCAATTGGTTGTATGCAACTAATTAATTAGTGTTTTATAATTCAACTAGATGACTGCATGTATAGTTTTGGTTGTGATGATAATTTCATGATGATACTGGTCTTTTATATGAAACTTGTTATTAACAAAGTTTTAGATAGCTTACTTATCTCCCTTGTGTTAAATTTTCATAGTCATAGGCCTTATGGTTTAAGAATTATGGCTGTTAAAAGTTTGCTGTCCGAAATGCCTGCTCTCTGGATAGATTGGAATGATTGAATTATTTGACCTAGATAACTGCTGAATCACTTTGAGATGATTAAAATAAAGATGTAGGCAATTTCATAATATTTCTAGAATGTCCACAATCATATTATTTTGATGTGTATAACTCCAATTATGGTCAAAACAAGTGGTTGCTGTCTTGTAGTCCAGAAAATGATTTACATAAGTGTTTGCTTAAGTTACTAGAGAAGAGATAAGCACCTACTTAGTAAAATACGATGCTACTTATTATTACTTTAATGCAAAGATGTTGAAAACACTTGGGAGGATGCATTCATCACATCATATCATATTATATATGTCATCATATATGCATTCATGATATCTTATTTCATGCTCATGCATATAGGATCGTCTCAAAGATCTCCCTGAGTGCCGGGATCACCGGCCAACCTCTTTCCTCAAAGGCAAGCCCCGGAGCATTCTAAGTCTCCCATGTTTTACAAAATATCACTTGAGTCCTTTATGTTTGATGCATTAGGTTATAAGAGTTGATTAGAACCACTTGATGCATATAACTACCTTGTACAGAAACATGCCTTGAACCCTATGTAGGTCCAGGACCGAACATATGCTTAGCAAAGCTTAGACCGATAGAAGTTAGGTGATTTCCAGTCACCTATGAGATATAGGTGGACATCAAAGCATGGTTGGCTATCTTGCTATCATAAAAAGAACCATGGGTAATGTAACTAGAGGTCAGGCCGAGTCTATGTGTTGGTTGACTCTTGTGATTCCATCTGTGCCGATTAAGGACCATACCATTGTTGGTGCTTCTAACAACATTGAATGGATGCCTCTCACTTAGCTGGCCGGATAACTCGTTCCGACCGCGAAACCGAGTAGCTCAACTCAGGCTGGGCCCCATTCTATAAAAGTGCGCACTCTGGATGATAGTATGGATGTGCGGGAAGACAGATGTGAGCCCAAGGGCAGGGTAGTCCTGATCATCCTAGTAGCTAGTCGTCCCTGATTGTGCTGCGCTGGGCGAACCCGCAAAATGTGGACCTGAGTTGTACCAAAGGTGACCTAAGCCTACCGTGGCTGGTAGACCTAGGTTTGTGTTAGGAATAAATTCCCAGCTGGTTGAAATCGATTCGAATCACCGTCTCACCCGGACAGTGAGAAACTTGGCTAGTCCCAACATCATAGTAATTGGATTATGGAAAGATGGTTATGGTGAACTTGAAACTTTTACACCAGCTATGGTTACTATTGTTATGCTACTAAATGATATACCGCATGTTTGGCACATGTTAGTTGCTAATTTAGAGATGAATAGCTATAATTAACTTGAGGACCGAATTATACAATGTATAGCTAAATTAGTGGCTTTTTATGCAAAATGTTGTCAAGCTCGCTCCACCTATAAATCCTTGCATGATCCTTGGAGTCATTTTATTTCTAGTTTATGATGGGTAAGTCTAGCTGAGTACATTCAAGTACTCAGGGTCTATCCCACCATGTTGTAGGTGAAGTTCTTTCTGTTGAAGATGGTGGCTAACCACCGGTGGTCTCGGTGACTCCATATTTATTTCTCATCTATGTGCTTTTGTCAGAGGATGTCACTTATGCTAGCAATGTATTTGGAACTTATATTAATGTAATCATTTGAAAGTTATGTTGTTTTCTTTTAACTAATTTTGAAACCCAAACTTGTACTATTATTTGTGAACCCATTTGTAATATTCTTTCCACTACAACTCTGTGTATGTGATGTGTATTTGCTTAATCATGCGATCTTGGTTGTGAAGTTGATTTACCGAGGTCCTTTGTGACACTCGGTGGACTACCGAGTTTATATAAGTGAGAGTATGTGCGTGTCAACATGTTAAACGGGGATAGTCGTACTTGATCTTGTATAAATTGGGTGGTTCTATCATAGGATGGAGATGGAGAAAGCTCCCATAGGTACATGTGACACATGAGCAGTCGGGTCCCACAGGTCGGATGGTCCCACAAGTACATGTGACACGCAAGCCATCGGGTCCCACAGGTCGGATGGAGATGGAGAACGGTCCTAAAGGTACACGTGACACATAAGCCATCGGGTGCCACAGGTCAGATACTGAAGGGTCCCGTAGGTATACATTGGACAGAGAAAGGACCGAGCGAAGACTTTTATGATGAATTGCAAGTGTCATGGATGAGTAACTGCATGTCCCATAGGTACACGTCGGATGGAGATGGGTCCCACAGGTACACGTCGCATGGAATGCATGGTATTTACCATTGCGCTAGATGTCTGGTTGTATTGGCATATCTTTGGAGTCTTTATAGTATTATATTCTCTATGTGGATGCCCTACAGGTTGACCTATACTGGATATTTCCCCTTCAAGTGGAAACAAATATGTCCCTCTTAGACTAGCGGTGGCGGCGAAGGATCCCTAGTGTGCTGTGGTGGCTCTGACGCCCATTTGGAGGCTAGGCGGTGGGTCTTGCCGGTGGAGCATAGCGGCATTGGTGTCCATGTCCATTGTGTGCCACGGCATAGGCGATAGATCCAATCCACAAGTATCCTTTCTCACCTTTTCCTGTTCGCTTCACTGTTTTGGTCCTTGCTTGAACACGAGGTATACAAGAAACATTCTAGCATTGGAGATCTGGGTAGGCCAATGATATGATGATAAAAAGAACTAGGAGGTGGCACTAGTTGGTTTTATTGCTGAAGTATTGGTTTTCTGCATATGTTCAATTTTGTTACTATAAATGCCTATGTGCAACTAGGCCTATTAATTGTGAAGTGTTTGCTTGATTATACCTATTTGTCTAGGCAAACAAACATGCCCATTGCTTCTGCCTTCAAAACTGTTGTAATTGTCATCCTCTTAATCTTTGTCTGCCTCCTAAGCTCTGAGCTCATGTACTGATTGTAAGTGTGATGGATATACTTGATTTTGCTAGAATTCAAATGGTTACAGCTCCATGAACTTCAATGTTGGACTTTGGTATGAGTTGTGGACTTCACTGTTGGATCTTTGTTTGATTATTTTCCTCTTCAGTGATCTCATTCCTGAGCAAGCTCTCATTCTACTACACACAGACAAAATGGAGGAGGCCCCCAACAGGAGGAACACACTGGCCATCCTCATGGATGATATCGTTGTCGAGATCCTCCGCCGCCTCCCTGCTCGCTCCTTGTTATGCTACAAATGTGTCTGTCGCTCCTAGAACCGCCTCATCAAGGACTACAACAACCATAAGGTGTTGCCCTAAACTCTGGTAGGCTTCTTCTACGATACTGATTAGGGCTATCGATGTTACACCAGAGTCACCGATGAACACCCCTCCTTGTCCTTCTTGCCCTTCACCTTGGCCAATGTAGCTATCTCAGATATCTGCAATGACCTCATCCTATGCTGGTGCCGAGGGGCTGATGGATCATACTGCTATGTCGTCTACAATCTGGCAACCAAGGAGTTCAAGGAACTACTGCCTAGCATCCATTCTGTTGGTGAGGCTCGATTGGGGTTCGATCCGAAAGCCTCCTCGCACTGCCATGTGATTGAATATATAGAAGAGGAGCGGTTTGATCGATGTAGGGGTGTGGACATCTACTCATCTAAAACTGCAGCATGGATCCATAAGAAATCTAAATGGGGTAGGAGTGCTTCTGTGATAATTGAGAGATCAGATAGGAGAACCTCAAAAACTATGTATCTTAATGGTTGTCTGCACATTATGGGGTACTAGTGGGGATGTCAGCAGATACTTGTTGTGGATATGGAGGGAGAGACATGGGGGGAAATTCATTGCCCGCGTGGTTCTGCATTTTCCATCCATCAAGCTTAGGATCACCTATGTGTATGTACTGTTCATGGTTGCGATTACCCCAAGCTTAACATCTGGATCCTTGAAGACTATGGTACTACATGTAAATGGACATTAAAGCATACTTTCAACATTCTAGACGTTCTTTTGGAGACTAACATTGATTTTGGTTACTTAGATGTTGATCAGTACTACACAATGGTTCACCCATAATGGAATTTGCTTCTCTTTGTTGGGGTTGGGGACGAAAATCACATCGTCGCATATAACATGGACAACATAAAAGTTCATGTCATCCCTACACGTTACAGTGCGTTTTCCAAACAGGATGTCCTACCACAAAACATCTATAGACCTTACTATCTTCCCTATGTTCCCTTGTTCTCGGAGTTGGAGTCATTTGCAGAGGAGTAAATGAAGTTCCATGATGTAATTCTCTGTCATGACAAGTTTAAATGGATCGATGTTGTTTGATTGTCTATGCATATGTTTAGTGTTGTTACTGTAAATGCCTGTGTGCAACTAGGCCTGTTAATTGCGAAGTACTTAATTGATTATACCTATCTGTCTAGGCAAACAAACAGGCCCATTGCTTCTGCCTTCAAAACTATTGTAATTGTCGTCCTCTTAATCTTTGTCTGTCTCCTATGGAAGAAGCTCTGAGCTCATGTACTAATTGTAAAT
This sequence comes from Miscanthus lutarioriparius, assembly GCA_904845875.1. Taxonomy (NCBI): domain Eukaryota; kingdom Viridiplantae; phylum Streptophyta; class Magnoliopsida; order Poales; family Poaceae; genus Miscanthus; species Miscanthus lutarioriparius. The sequence continues at coordinate 49,650,613 of CAJGYO010000017.1, read as the reverse complement.
GTGATGGATAGACTTGATTTAGCTAGAATTGTAATGGTTATAGCTCCATTAACTGCTACTCTAGTTTGAGTTATATATATCTATGTGGTGCTACTCTAAATTTGTTTGAGGTCGTACCATGAAAATTGTTAATGGTTGTTAAAGCTGCACTTTGGTATGAGTTGTGGACTTCACTGATGGATCTTTGTTGGATTATTTTTCCTCTTCAGTCATCTCATTACTGACCAAGCTCTCATCCTACTGCACACAGACAAAATGGAGGAGGCCCCCAACAAGAGGAACGCACTGGCCAGCCTCACGGATAATGCCGATGTTGAGATCCTCCACTGCCTCCCTGCCCGCTCCTTGTTCTACTACAAATGTGTTTGTCGCTCCTAGAACTGCCTCATCTTAGACTATAGCAACCATAAGGTGCTGCCCCAGACTTTGCCCTAGTTCTTCTACAACATCGACCAAGGCCGTCGATGCTGCACCAGACTCACCGGTGAACACCCCTCCTTGTCCATCTTGCCCTTCACCTTGGGTAATGTAGTTGTCTCAGATATCTAAAACGGCCTCATCCTATGCTGGTGCCAAGGGCTGATGGATCATACTGCTATGTCATCTGCAATCTGGTAACCAAGGAGTTCAAGGAACTACCGCCTAGCATCCATTCTATTGGTGAGGCTCGATTGGGGTTTGATCCAACAGCCTCCTCGCACTTCCATGTGATTGAATATGTAGAAAAGGAACAGGATGATGAGTGCAACGGTGTTGACATCTATTCATCTAAAGCTGCTGCATGGATCTATAAGGAATCTAAATGGGGACCAAATACTTGTGTGACAATTAAGAGATCAGAAGAAATGAGATCATCAGACACTGTGTATCTTAACGGTTGTCTGCACATTATGGGGTACTCGGGGGTTTACCCTAGATACTTGTTGTTGATATGGAGGGAGAGACATGGAGGAAAATTCCTTGCCCATGTGGTTCTTCACCCTCCATCCATCAAGTGTAGGGTCACTTGTGTGTACGTACTGTTCATGGTCACAATATGTCCAAACTTTCAATCTGGATCCTTGAAGACTATGATACTAATAAATGGACATTAAAGCATACTATTAGCATTCTAAAGGTGTTTGCACAGACTAACATTGAATTTAGTTATTACTCATACTACGATGTTAATGATTACTACTCAACGGTTCACCCAGAATGAAATTTGCTTCTCTTTGTTGGGGTTGGGGTGGAAAATGACATCATCGCACATAACATGGACAGTAGAAAAGTTAATGGCATACCTACATGTTACAGTCAGTTTTTGAAACATGGCATCCTGCCACAAATCAATGGCAGACCTTACTATCTTCCCTATGTTCCCTTGTTCTTGGAGTTGGAGTCATTAGTAGAGGAGTAAATAAAGTTCCATGATGTATCTCTCTGTCATGACATGTTTAAATGGATCAATATTGTTTGATTGTCTATGGACATGTCAATTTCCTCTTGGATGGATGTTGTCATTATTTTGCAGCAACTTTAACTTGTTTGTAATGTAAGCTAAGGCTGTGTAGTGTGTCAGACGCGTTCAAATCTATAGAGGTCCGACGTTCTTGCATTTGTAGTAACATTTCAACACCAATGGCTCCTCTTTGTTCCCAAAAATTAAAAAACACCAATGGTTCCTCTATAGTAGTGATATATTAACTGCTGTGATTTCTTCCGTAACTTTGCTTGTTTTCCTTCCTTCCCCGAGTCCTCCCATTCCCACTGTAGATCTAAAATCACCAGGAACCTGCGGTTGCCTTCTCCAAACCTACTTCACTCTTAGCCACCGCCATGGTGAAGGGCGAGCCTTCTGCAAAGCGTGCATGGGAGGGGGATGACATCATGCCCATGGTGAAGGAGGATGATGCTATGCCCATGGTGAATCAAGACAAAGCTCTGGTAGATTCCTTTGGAGATAGAGACGATTGGGTCGTTGGCATCATGAGTAAGGCTTTCTTGAAGATAAGGCATGTGCTATAGAACATCGGTCGGGCACCCTCAACCCACCTTGGGAGGAAAAGGTGAGTAGTTACGTCTTCATTTTTCACCAACTCACCGATGTCCTGGAAGAACTGCCAGCCAACCTAAACAAGAATCGCGTGGACAGTGCAGAGTACATCCTTGCCTGCTATCGGAGCCGAATAGATGGCTTCGACACTAGCGTCGCAACGTAGGGAATCAGCACCGCCCATAACACTGAGAAGCACTAGCACAAACCTGGTTCATGTTGATGCTGAACAGGTGGCCCACCGCATCACCGCTGATGAGGACGACGACGATGTTGATACCAACGAGGAGGACAAGGACGAGGACAGTGATACCAACGACGAGTCATGGAGTAAATAAAGTTCAATTTGATGTATCTCATGTTGTATTTGATGTATCTACCTTATGTTGGGAGTACGGAGGGAGTACATGTTGTTACTCGTTCCTTATATTGTTATTGTTCCTTATGTATCTTCCCTTGCATTTTATGTCAGACACGTTCAAATGTACAGAGGTTTTGATTTGTGAAGTCTTACTTGCATGGCTGTGTTTGCTATATTGTTGAACTTTGTATTAATAAGGTGGGTTAAACTCTATTGAGCATGGTGTAGATCAGGTCCTTTGGTCATTTGGTAGCCGATTTCTACCCGTCGTAGGTTGGTTTTGCCTGTAGGTTTCTTTCTGGTTCTGTTTTTGATATGTAGTTATGGTAAACATGCATAACGAATTTCATCCGATCAAGTCTCGCGTCGATGTAATGCCTAATAGAGGAGCCACATAGCTATTCAAAATTTATAGCACATGCAAGAAAGACCAAGCATCATAAATCTGACCGGGCCGGACACATCTCACGTTATACAAGGAAACCTATTTCGTACGAATACATTCATTGAATTCCTAAAGAAACAAATAAAATTCAAAATCTTAGAGTGAAGGGGGACGCTCCTACCATATAGACCTTGCGCGGTTGCCGAGAGTGAAGTGAATGCATAGGAAAGCTGAACATAATAAGTGCATCTTAGAAGAAGAGCTTTTGACCACCATGACACGCTTGAGACTTAAAAGCCTAGTGCGGCTGTGAAGAGGACTCATAGCAGTCGAGGGGTAGTAAGGCAGTCAACTAGCTAAAGATGGCTATACAATGGGAGTGAGGCTAGGCTTTGTACACACAGGGATGCTAGGGGTAGAACAGGCTTCAAACGTGACCACACGAGGTTCATCATTACTAGTACTATCCGAGTAGTAAATATTTTAGATGGTCAGACCTTCTATCATCTAGTGAAGTATACAGTGCACTCCAATCCTAGTAGTCATAGGCTCGCAACGGCCGAGGGGCAGTAACTAGTTCGAGATGGCTACACGGTTTCGTAGGTTCTGATCGACTGCAATCCCTAGGTTGTGGTTGACGCTGCCGCTTTATTAGGTGCCCGTAGGTTTTAGAAAAAAGTCCATATTATTAGGCGTATCCTAGAAATAAGGCTACAATTAACTCCTGATGGAAGCCGAGCTTATCTCTGGTTCGTTCCAATTAAAGGTTGCATGCATACATGCATGGAAGCCAGGGAGACGGCTCCAATAGAGGCTTGGACGTGATATTTTTAATTAATGCAATTTCATAGTCTTCCTCCATTCCTTGGTATCTGAATTTTCATCCCGTGCACCTAACAAACCGGCCTAGAGGTAGTATAAACAAATGCACTCAATTTGCTATGACTTTCAAATGTATATATGACACTATATACTGTCCTACAAGATAAAATTTATAGTCGATGGACTTTCTAATGTGTGCAGTAAAAAATGTGAACAGAAAGAAACATGCAGATCAAAAACAGAACCAGAAAACTCCGTATTTCCTGGTAATCTGACCGTCTCGTCTGCTCGGTCGCTTGCCCAACCAGTAATCTAAACCATGTCATCATTGGAATTACCAAGCTAGCTCGCAGAGGGTATTTAAAACTCCTACTGTAACCCCTGCTCGATCACCTCCCCGCCTCCTCCTCAATCAACATAAGTCGATCATGTCGCGCCGCCTCTCCAGCGCTCTATCTCGCCGCCGTCCACATGCCATAGCTCCATCCACGCACACACCATAGCTCCATCCACGCCGTCGCACAAGCCCTCGGTTGGCCTCCTTGCGCTCCGCATCACGCGACATCGACGCTGGCAATCATGGCGGTGAGGTGGCACCCCAGGTCATGTTTGCTGGCGCTCCCTGATGAGCTAGCCATTGAGATCACCGGCCATCACGCTGCAACCTCGGAGCGGCCCATGGAAGACCTTCGTAGCCTATGAGCGACCTGCTCGTCCATGTGCCGTGTCTATGGCAACCCTGCTGTCGGTCGGCGCGTGGCACTAGACCAGTGCAGACGCGGGCTGTGTTGGGAGGAAGTCGGCAACTACTATGCCCGACTATCTTGCCTGAACCAACTCAGTAATCTGGAGGCTTGCTTCCTCACTGGGATACCAATGGTATTTGAGGAAACCCATAGGCCCTGGCCATGCCTTGATGATCTCGCCCGCGCCACCGATGGCGGGCACAATCTGGTGGCCTATTTGGTCGCCATATTGCTCTATAGGCACAATGGAGATGCCCACGACGACGACACTGTGATAGGGGGAAGAACGAGTAGGTGGCTATGCAACAAGGGGGTGTGTGCTGTGCTGCCGCGAGGTGGCCGCCGAGGTGATCTGTGAAATGAGGTGGGCCTAGGGCAAGTTGTCGCTGTCGCCGCCAGCACAGGTGCACGGCGATCTTCCATGCGCAGGCGGCGCTTGCGGCTATGCAGACAGATGGGAAGGAAGGGCTGTGTATTGCAGCGAGGACTGTAGGCTTCACGGCAAATTTGAGTTGTTCACATGGGAACTTGGAATAAGAAACTAGTTCACTCTTTACATGCGAGAGTGAATTACTCCGTCTGTCCTGAATATATTGTAGTTTGTCTTCAGTAGTACTTTTTAGTGAACACACAGTGTTTTCCTCTCACAACCAATCAGCATAAGCCAAATTTCAGCAAAACGAATAGGGCCTCGTTTCACTAAAATTTGGCTTATGCTGATGCTTATGCTATTTTGTTGTGAGAGAAAAACATTGTGTGTTTGCTGAAAAGTACTGTTGAAGTAGTTCGAGCTCCTCAAATATAGTGTATTTTGTAGCTTTTGATTTTCTGTTGTTTTGTTTTAATTTTATTTATTTCCTTTAGGGATTCAATGAAAGTACTCGTACGAAACAGATTTCCTAGTATAACGTGAGATGTGTTTGGCCCGATCAGATTTATTATGCTCAGACTATAGCGAAACCGTCCAATTTATAAGAGCACAAGTATAATAGCAGCCCGCAAGCGGTCGCACTGTCTTACTTGAGCCTATATAAACCCAGTAGTTCATCGAGTACCACGAAGGGTCTTGATTCAACCAACATACAACCAAGACCATACATGACACATGTGACATAAAGTTCACAAATACAGTTCCATACATCATAGTACGATTAAAAATTATTACAAACCGAGTTCAGGTAAAATAGTAGCGGAAGCAAATAAGTTTGAAACCAACATCTGTCATCATTGTTCAAATACGGTGCCAGCTCATGATCATAATTCCACAAAAGGCATAAGAGAGGGATTATCAAGAGAAGGCTGGCCCAGGGCCCTACTCCTCGTCCACGGTGGGACAGAAGCAGTTCTTATAGTAGCCATGACACATTCTATTATCTGCAATAAGTGGGAATAAAACCTTGAGTACAAGAAGGTACTCAGCTAGACTTACCCGTCATAAACCAAAAATAAAGTGACTCCAAGGATCATGCAAGGCTTTATAAGTGGAGCTAGCTTAACAACATTTTGCATAAAAAGCCACTAATTCAACTATACCTTTTATAATTCGGTCATCAAGTTAATTATAGCTATTCATCTATAGATTAGCAACTAACCTATGCCAAACATGTGGTATATCATTTAGTAGCATACAATAGTAACCATAGCCAATGTAGTAATTCCATGTTCATCATAACCATCATTCAATAATACACTTACTACGATGTTGGGACTAGCTAAGTTTCTCACTGTTCGGGAGAGACAACGATTCAAATCGATTTCAACCAGCTAGAAATTTATTCCTAACACAAACTCAGGCAGACTACATCAATGGTCACCTTAGGTCACCTTTGGTACAACTTAGGTCCACATTTCATGGGTTTGATCAGTGCCACATAACCAGGGACGACCAGCTGTCAGGACGTTCAGGCCCGGCCTGCCCTTGGGCTCACATCTAGCTCCCCACACATCCTTACTACCATCCAAAGTGCGCACTCTTATAGAATAGGGACTGGCCTCAGTTGAGCTACTGGCTTCATGGTCAGAATGAGTTATCTAGCCAGCTAAGTGAGAAGCATGCGTTCAATCTCGATAGAAGCGCCAACAATAGTACGATCCTTAATCGGCATAGACAGAATCACATGAGCCAACCTACGCATAGACTCCATCTGACCTCCAGTTATATTACCCCATGGTTCTTTTCCATGATACCAATATAGGCAACCATGCTCCGGTATCCACCTATATCTCTCGGTGATAGGAAATCACCCGACTTCTACCAGTCTAAGCATGGCTAAGCATATATTCGATCCTAGACCTACATAGGGTTAAATGTATATTTATCTGGACAAGGTAGTTCTATGCATCAAGTGTTTCAAATTCAACTCTTATAACCTAATGCATCAAACATAAATGACTCAAGTGATATTTTGTAAAACATGGGAGACTTATAATGCTCCGGGGCTTGCCTTTGATAAAAGAAGTTGGCTTATGGTCTGGGCACTCGGGTAAGTCCTCAAGAGTTTGCTCCACTCCTTCTGGAGCTATGGCCTGAGGTGCCTCCTATTGTTCCTCTGGCTCTTCTTCGAACTCCAACAGAGTTATACCTTTGGACGATCCTATATGCATGAGCATGAAATAAGATATCATGAATGCATATATAATGACATGTATAATGTGATATGATGTGATGAATGCATCCTCATAAGTGTTCTCAGCAGCATTGCATTAAGGTGATAACAAGTTACATTTTCTTTTACTGAGTAGGTGCATATCTCTTCTCTAGTAACTTAAACAAACACTTACGTAAATCATTCTCTGGACTACAAAGATAGCAGCCACTTGTTTTGAACATACCTAGTGTTATACACATCAAAATAATATGGTTGTGGACATTATGGAAAGCTTATAAAATTTCCTACAACTTTCTTTTAATCATCTTAATGTGATTCAGTAGTTATCGAGATCAAACAATTCAATTTTTTAGATCTATCTAGAAAGCAAGCATTTCTAACAATAGACTTCGAACAGCTATAATTCTCAAACCATATGGCCTATGACTATGAAAATTTAACACCAGGTATATAAGTAAGTTATCTACAACTTTGTTATTAAAACGTTTTACAAAAAAGACCATTATCATCATGAAATCATCACCACAACAGAAACTATACATGCAGCCATCTAGTTGAATTATAAAGCAATAATTAACTAGTTGCATACAACCAATTACTTCTATGCCTAACTAATAACATCAATAGATCATATGCATCACACACACCACAGAAAACATCATGGTTAAGCCTAACTAATTTATTTATATTCATTTATTAATTTCCTTAGATAATAAGGTGATTTACAGAGTAAATATTTCCTTGCTCAATAAATCCCGAGAAAATTGCAGTAGGCTACACATGACCCTAATCATCTACTGTACAAAGTTCATGCCATTTGGATAAGTATAGACACCTCTACAAAAGTGACATGTTATATATGCTTATTTTAGCAAAAATAGTTTAGCATACTGACAAGTGTCAAACAATAGATTTAATATTTTTCTTACTTTTCTCCTAGCATGAGAATACTGTGTAAAAATTTGCATGATCATATGTTATGTATTTTTACCCCATTTATTTTCACTAGAAACTAGTAGTTAATTAAGATTAAATAGGAAGACCATGTTTCAAGTATGCTTACTATAGGATTAATATTTTTACTAGCTAGAGCATGTCAACACAAGACCAGGAAAATTAGAATCATAATTTTATCACTTTCCTAGCTCAAGTTATGCATTTTACAAGATATAAACTACTTTAAAAGTACTTATCTTTCTCAATTTAATTCTCCTAGAAAAATAACCTAAATAGTATATTGCATATTTTTATCAAATAGTACACTTCATGATGAATTGAACAAACTTTGGTTCACCCCATTTGGATACTCCTAGCTCTAGATATGAATTTTTGAAGTTTGTATTCAGATCTATGAAATTAATTCAAAAACCAACTAAACCCTAAATGGTATGTACACCCGGTCTATACACCACAGAGGCACTGACGACTAGGCCCCGTGGGTTAGCCCAGTCCCACATGACAGTGATATAGAGGTAGGGCGTCGGCTTTGACCGACGAGAACTCACCGGCGGTGAGGTCACCAGCGACGAGGTCGGCATCGACGTGTTCCCCACACTCTTGCGCACCCGTTGGTACCCTTGGTTGGCTCGGAGGATCACCGGAGCTAGCTCACCGGCGAGCATGGTGGCTCGGCGATAGTGCGCTGTGGTGCTCTGGCCATCCCCGGTGATGGCATGGCTAGGAAAGCGTGGCTACGGTATCTACAAACCCTAGCGAAGCTCTACGGTGTGGATTAGGTCAAGGTTGGGCGGCGACGAAGCTTGGCCGCGTGCATGGTGGCCCAGCAGCGCGAGTACGGTGTTGGCACGGTGATGTTCCAGCAGGAAAGGTGATGCAAGCGTGCATCCATGTTCCCCGTGAGCTTCACCGTCCAACGGCTAGACCCTAATGCCCAACTACGAGAGAGAACGGTGACCGGACAGGCACGGGCACGGTGACATGCATGGCGGTGGCGCTCTCGGCTCACGGCGATGCAGCTCGTGTTCCGGCACTGGCGACACAGTAGTGGCTCAATGAGCTACAACTATAGCTTCTAGGACCTATGACAAAGATGAATCAAGAGAGAGAGAGATTGGAGGAGCGGTGGATAGGGCTGGCCACAGTAGCTCGGAGCTCGACGGCGCTCTGTGGCCACGGCGACGACGGCAATGGCCCATAGGCCTTTACCTTGGCTCGATTGGCATAGATAATAGGTGAGGGAGGTGGAGGAGGGATGGTCAAGCAGTGTGTGTGAGCAATCGCACAATGGCGCGGTGGCGGTGGTGTGTGAGCTCGGCACAGGTGTGGCGGCAATGGCGCGGTGCTCAGCTTTCTATGGCGGGTGAAGGAGAGGCAGAGAGAGGACGAGAGAGCATGAGTGAGCGTGGCAGCTTCACCGCCCTTTTCTCCCCCTACTAGCCCGACTAGCAAAGCAGATGCCAGCGTGCTACTAGCATGTGTGGCCTAGGCACGGTCGGCCACGACAGCCGGTGATTTGAATCGGCTAAGTCCGATTCAGTTGACAGACAACGCTACTTTGTGCCTCTATATCTCCTAATCTAGTTCAAGTTCACAAAATTGGTATTAGTTAAAGTTGTAGAGCTACATGAGTACTACAAGATTGATTCAAGGAGTTTTGTCTAAATCTCCATGGTTTTCAAACTATAAGGCTCCAAAGTGCGCTACATTGAAACTGAAAACAACTTCAAGACAGCGAAATTTCAAGTTTTGAAAGCAACATTTTGTTGATACTTGTGAGCTCTATTTGACCATGTTAGACATTGAATTAGCTCATGACTGTTAAATAATGTTTGTTACCCATGATGTGAACTACAACTTTTTTTAGGTCACATAGCCATGCAAACATTCTAAGCTACTGTTGAACTTTGGTCAAACTAGTATCATGAAAATGGCATTTCAAATGAAACCAACACTTAGAAGCAAGTTTGGTCTATGTCATGAATACAAAAATTGTTCCATTTACCATCCTAGATGTGTCTAAGGTGTTTTCATGACCTCACAACCATTTCATACATTGGCCATACATGATTACAAGTATATGCATATATCTAATAAACATCACATGTGATAATGTATAAAGAATGAAATGAAATTTCATATGCTCATGCTCATGAATGAATGGATGATGCTTGCACTCATGAAATGCAAGTGCCAAATGCCATGCTAAACATTAGGGTGTTACATCCCCTCCCCTTATAGAAATCTCGTCCCGAGATTTGAAAGACCTGCCATTCTTCATAAAAATTAGGATAAACCTCACGTTAATAATCCTCCCGTTCCCACATGGCATCTTGTTCACTATGGTTATTCCACACCACCCTGTAGAATTTAATGAATTTGCTTCGGGTTACTCTTTCCATTTCTTCTAGCACTCGAATTGGTTTCTCTTCATAAGTCAAATCCGATTGGAGCTTAATGTTGGTGGGTGCAATGGCTTCCTTAGGTATGCGAAGACATCTTTTTAACTGAGAAACATGGAAGACATTGAATATAGCACTCATCTCTGGGGGAAGTTGTAACTTGTAGGTGAGATTTCCCTTTCGCTCAATAATCTGGTATGGGCCTACATATCTAGGCACAAGCTTCCTTTTCACTCCAAATCTTTGCACTCCTTTCATGGGCGAAACCTTTAAGTACACATAGTCTCCCACTTCGAAGGTTAATGGTCTTCTTCTCTTATCAGCATAACTCTTTTGTCTGGACTGAGCTACTTTCATATGCTATTGGATAATGCATACTTGCTTTTTCGCTTCGGTGACAAAATCTATGCCATAATATATTCTTTCTCTAGGCTCAATCCAATTCAAAGAAGTTCTACATTTCTGACCATACAAGGCTTCAAAAGGAGCCATTTTGATGCTCTCTTGATAACTATTGTTGTAGGAAAACTCGGCTAAAGGTAGCCATTCTTCCCATGAATCCTTGGAAGATATAACACAAGCTCTCAACATGTCTTCTAAAATTTGATTCACTCGCTCGGTCTATCCAGAAGTTTGTGGATGATATGTTGAACTTCTAATTAGTTTAGTTCCTAAAGCCTAGTGCAAGTGTTCCCAAAAACAAGCTATAAACTGTGGTCCCTGATCTGAGATTACGGTCCTTGGTACTCCATGTAGTCTCACGATCTGAGAAACGTACAGCTCAGCGTACTTCCTAGCTAGATACCTTGTGTGAACTGGTACAAAATGTGCTGACTTGGTGGGGCGATCTACAATGACCCATATGGAATAGTGACCTTGTTGTATCAGCGGGAGGCTTGTAATAAAGTCCATACTTATTTCTTCCTATTTTTAGACTGGAATAGGCAATGGCTGAAGTAATCCTGCAGATTTTAAATGAATGGCCTTGACTCTACTACAATTATCACACCTAGCGACATAGGCGGCGATTTTCTTCTTCATCTTGGTCCACCAAAAAGGGGTTTTCAAATCTTGATACATTTTGCTACTACTCGGATGGATATACAACTTGGATGAATGAGCTTCATCTAAAATTTGATTTCTAAGTTCTCGGTCTATCGATACCACAAGCCGGTCCTCAAACCATAGCACACCTCTTTCATCCAACCTAAAATGCTTGGTTTCCTGTTCTTTCATCTTTTGCTTGATGTGGAATACAGCCACATCTGTCTTCTGTAGTTCTATGATTTTGCTCTCAAGTGAGCAACTAACAGTGATATTGTGCAGCACAACAGGATGTAACAAATTAAATCCATCTTCCAATAAGGCTTCTAAGGTGTTACAATGAGATTTTCAACTAAGTGCATCAGCTACAACATTGGCTTTTCCTGGATGGTAGTGCACTTCCAAATTATAGTCCTTGATCAGCTCTAACCATCGACATTGCTTCATGTTTAGCTCAGGTTGAGTGAAGCTGTATTTGAGACTTTTGTGGTCAGTGTATATGTGACATATGTTTTCCAACAAATAATGTCTCCATATCTTCAAGGCATGAACAACTGCTGCGAGCTCTAAATCATGTCTAGGATAATTGACTTCTTGCTTTCGCAATTGTCGGGATGCATAGGCAATAACTCAGCCTTCTTGCATGATCACACACCCCAAACCTATACCTGATGCATCACAAAACACATCGAAAGGCTTTTCAATGTTGCGTTATGCTAAAATAGGAGCTATAGTTAATAAGGTCCATAAGGTGTGAAAAGCAGCTTCACACTCTGGTGTCCAATTAAACTTCTCATCCTTCTGGAGTAGTCTGGTCATGGGCTTAGCTATCTTGGAAAACTCCGAACTTCATGAACCAAAGTCGGGGCCTTCCAATCCATGACCTCTTGTACTTTGGATGAGTTTACCGAAATTCCATCTTCAGATAAGATGTGACCCAAGAAAGGTACTTTGCTCAACTAGAATTCACATTTGCTAAATTTGGCATATAATTTATGCTCCCTCAATATGGACAAAACAACTCTCAGATGCTCTACATGATCGGCCTCATTCTTTGAGTAAATTAAGATATCATCAATAAATACAACCACGAACTTGTCGAGCTCAGGCATGAATACCGAATTCATCAAATACATGAAATAGGTAGGAGCATTTATCAATCTAAAAGACATGACCAAATACTCATATAGCCCATACCTAGTGGAGAAAGTTGTTTTAGGTATATCCTCTGGCCTGATCTTAATCTGATGATAGCCTAACCTCAAGTCAATCTTAGAGAATACCTTTGCTTTTGATAGTTGATCAAACAAAATATCGATACAAGGCAAAGGATACTTATTCCTAATGGTTACAGCATTAAGCGGCCTATAATCCACACATATTCTCAAGGATTTGTCCTTCTTTATAAATAAAGCTGGGCAACCCCATGGAGACGAACTGGGTCGAATGAGACCTTTGTCCAAAAGTTCTTGTAACTGGATTTTAAGTTCGGTTAACTCATTTAGTGGCATCCTATAGGGTTTTCTTGAGATAGGTGTTGTACCTGGCACTAACTCAATCTTAAATTTCACATCCCTATCCGGTGGTAAACTCAGCAACTCATTTGGAAATACATCAGGAAATTTACAAACCACTAGAATATCATAGAGAGTAGTGGTTTGGATAGCACAAAACAAGTTTTGAAGAACAAAACTTGGAGAAGTGGTACTAGAAAAGCATTACTCCCCTTTGGTTCTCTCAACATAATTGTTCGAGTGGATGTGTCAATGAGAACTCCATGACCCCTCATCCAATTCATGCCCAAAATCACATCTTTTGCTAGTCCTAGCAATATTATAAGATCCATAGTGTACTCCCTCTCTTGTATAGAGATGAGCACATCTCTCACTAATTGATTAGTAGAAATAGTGGCCCCAGCTAAAACTTATACTATAACCACCCTTATCTACATTAATTATCTTTTGATCATACTTAGATGCAAATGATTGCCTCATAAATGAATGCTTGGCTCATAAATGTTTGTTAACGAGAAACATATCGGTGGTCACAACTTCTCCCGTGGGAATTTCCTCCACGATTGTATAATGCACGTATCTATGACGTGCTTTTGGATTGGCCTATTTTTTATTACCCTTGTTTTGATTGCCATTCTTCTTGGGATGGGGACACTCCTTGGCCCAATGACCCAACTGATTGCAGTTGAAGCATGGCTGGTTGTTCCTTGGTCCTACTGAGCTTCCCTGGCCTACATTGCCCTTAGGTATGGCAATGGTGAATGCCCTGCGGAATGTCTTCTGAGGGCGATTGGCTTGAGCTTTTGGCTGAGGAGGCCTATACTTAGGCGTTGGTGGATGGAACTATGGCCTGGCTTCCACTGGAGCTCTAGACTGAGATGACCCTAAGGCACCTGCCTCAGCTACTCTTTTGCGGCCCTTTGCTGCTTAAGGCATCGCTAACAAACTCATTATAGGTGGCACACCTTGAGTTGGCCATAGTCTTTATTAGTTTGGTGCCAAGGCCTCTCTTGAAGCTCTCTATTTTATTTTCCTCTATGTTGACAAACTCTGGGGCATATCTGGATAGATTGTTGAAGTCCTGTGATAGAACCACCCAATTTATACAAGATCAAGTATGGCTATCCCCGTTTAGCACGTTGACACACACATACTTTCACTTATATAAACGCGGTAGTCCGCCGAGTGTCACGGACCTCGGTAAATCAACATCATAACGAAGATAGCATGATTAAGCATACATATCACATACACAGAGTTGCAGCGGAAATAATATTACAAATGGGTTCACAAATAATAGTACAAGTTTGGGTTTCAAAACTAGTTAATGGAAAACAGCATGGCTTTCAAATGATTACATTAATATAAGTTCCAAATACATGGGTAGCATAAGTGACATCCTTTGATAAAAGCATATAGATGAGAAATGAATATAGAGTCACTGAGCCCACCGGCGGTTAGCCACCATCTTCAGCAGGACAAGAACTTCACCTGCTATATGGTGGGATAAACCTTGAGTACTCGAATGTACTCAGCTATACTTACCCATCATAAACCATATATAAAGTGACACCAAGGAGTATGCAAGGCTTTATAGGTGGAGCTAGCTTGACAAAATTTTGCATAAAAGCCACTAGTTGAGCTATACATTTGATAATTCGGTAACCAAGTTAATTATAGCTATTCATCTCTAGATTAGCACCTGTACTAGAGCAATCATGTGATTAAGCTAACAAGCATTAGTAACCATATCCGATGTAACATTTCCATATTAATCATAACCATCAAATTCCATCAATTAATGCTACGTTGTCGCTGCTCAGTCAAGTTTTCACTATCTGGGAGAGACGGCGACTCGAATCGATTCCAACCAGCTGGGGAGTTATTCCTAACACAAACCCAGACATACCTATGCCAAGGTAGTCTTAGGTCACCTTTGGTACAACTCAGGTATAGTTGCGGGTGCGATCAGCGCCGCACCCTCGCTAATACTACCAATATGTCAGGAAGTTCAGGCCTGGCCTATCCTTGGACTCACACCAATGGCTCCCTACACATCCTTACTGCCCCCACTGTGTGCACTTTCACTTATCGGGTCCTAGCCTGAGTTGAGCTACTCGGCTTCGTGGTATGAATGACTTATCCGGCCATCTAAGTGCTAGGCATGCATTCAACATGACATGAGGACATACAGTGAATCGGTCCTTAACCGACATAGACGGGGATAAATAGGCACCAAGACCTCCATGCCTTGTTGCTTCTCTATCACAATCCCGCCCGGTCTCCTTTTATTTATCAACACATGGCTATTTCCACGATAGCAAATATAGCCAACCATGCTTTGGTATCCACCTATATCTCGTAGGTGATAGGAAATCACCTGACTTCTATCGGTCTAAGCATTGCTAAGCATACATTCGATCCTAGACCTACATAGGGTTCAAGGTATATTTTGGAACAAGGTAGTTCTATGCATCAAGTGGTTCCAATCAACTCTTATAACCTAATGCATTAAACATAAATGACTCAAGTGATATTTGTAAAAACATAGGAGGCTTCGAATGCTCCGGGGCTTGCCTAGGATCCGACACAAGTCAGTTCAGTTAGCTCACACCATCTTGGTGACATCTCCGATCCTAGCACTTGCTTAGTCCTTCCATCTTTGGGATTGGTCCACCAACACCGTCTGCAGGTTCGGCTCCAACATCACGTCCTTCTCGTGGTGCATCTAGCATACCTAGATGAGATAAAACAATGCAAGTGCATGAATGCGAAGAATGGCAATATGAGATACCTCACATTAAAGTATTCAAGATGAGCACAAGGTTACACCGAACATATATAAGCACTCCACGTTACTTAATTAAACATCACACAACCTATCATGCTAGGATAGCAAGGAAGGTAGCACCAAGCATGACATAAGTTTTACAAGGTTTTAGGTATATTAACTTAACACCATCAAAGGCATGAGACACACTTAGCAACACACAAAGCAAAGCATGGTGAAGCAAACAATTTTAGGTACAAACACAGATTCTGAACAGCAGCACCACAGTCTCTTGTTTTAATCATACCTAGAGTTCTAAGAATGCAAAAAGTGTGATTCAAGACTTTCTAGAAAGCTAATGAAATTATCTAAAACTTTGTTATTAACACCAAATTCTGATTCAACAAATAACAAGGTCAAAATACATCATGAAGCAGAGCTTATACAACTAAGGACAGAAAACTGATATTAACTTCAGAAATGTATAACTAGAGTTCTAGACATTCAACAAATATGATTCTTAACTTTATGGAAATCTTATTAAGTTATCTATAACTTTATCATTATCATTTTAAGATGATTCTATAGCAAACAAGGTCAAACAATACCAAGAAGGCATCTCTGTCCAGATTTGAACACAAATCTGCCATTCCACTTTGAACTGCTATACCTGGAGTTCTAGACCACCAAAAGTAGTGATCTCAGACATTTTAGAAATCTTAGAAAAAGCACTACAACTCTGCTATTATCACCAATACATGATTCCATGTTTAAATGAGCCAAATAATACAATCATTCAGATCTGTCCAGAGGACATGGAAAAACCTGACAACAAACTTCTAAAATCTATAACTCCTAAACCATCAGGTTAAAATCATGAAATTTTAGGACAAGCAATATAAGGAAATTATCTACCACTTTTGTATTCACCATATTTACATAAAACATCATTTATTTCACAAAGTTATCATCACAACAGAAAATGCACATGCAACCATTTCAGAATGTACCAATTTGATGTTTCACTTGTTTTGCTAACAAAGAGCATACACACATGATCCATTGAAGAACTTCAACCACCACTAACAGACTTAGCAACACTTTATTGAACACCAAACACTCAAAACATCACCAAATACAATTACAAGCTTTATCTACCATTATGCTTTTAGTAATCCTTTCTCCTAATAAACATATAGCCATATTATGGTTTCTTAGGTCACAATATCACCATGCAAGCGCAAGGGAACCACATTTCACATTTTTGCATATATAAATTATTTATAAACCATTTAAAACCATTTATCAAGCATTAATCAAGTTAAATCAATAACTCAACCATACTACATCTAATGAACATGAACTTTTACCGCAACACACATATAGCATTAGTAGCCTACCATAAAAATTTAACAGCAATTGGAGCACCACAACTTTAGGTATGAGAATAACAAGCAAAACAAGCTAAAATTGCCTATTTAACAAGACTAAATCAAAACATTATAAAAACAGTACACAACTAACATGTTTAATATTTTTATTAGCTAGATCACATCATCACAAGATTAACACAACTAAAACTACCATTTTTGGACTTCTATAACTCAAGATATGCATCTGACAACTTAAAAGGATTTTTAAAAGCATTTTGCAAGAATCAATAAAAATAGCAGAAACTTTCTACTAACACATATGATATTATAACTCTACTACATATATCTACTCACAAGAATTTGAAAAAGTCCTCATTTGCTATTTTATGATTTTTCTATGATTTATTATGATTTTCCAAAGTTTCAGCCAAATAAATGCAATAAAAGAAAACAGTTGCATCGAGGCCCCTGAACATCCACGAAAATAAATTCCAATGAATAGGTCCTTCTCTCTACTATTCCCCTGAGTCACAGCTGTTCATTTCACCCCCTATCTTTTCTTCTATTGTTGCGTGAGGTCCCCTTCGTATTCCTCAGCGAACAGAGCAGAGCAGGGCACGACAGGGGCGACTTCGGGGTTGGCCAGCCTTGGCCAACAGGAGCTAGCAGCGGCAGGGAGCACCCAGGGGCTAGAGCACACCTATGGGAGGTGGCGGCCTTCCTAGAGGTGGCTCACAGAGGCTGGGCCATGTGCACCGGCGACGGCGATGGGAGCGGCTCTAATGGCTGGGCTGCTCCGGCGATCTCCCGCTCGATCGAGGAGCGCTGGTCAGAAAGGAGAAGGAGGCGGAGGCGGTGGTGCACACAACTAGGGTGGAGAAGGCCTAAAGTGGCTTGGCCACAGCACCATGGCGGTAGGAGGTGAGCGGCTTTAGCGCTGGAGCGGCAGCAGCGCTGCTGGGAAGGCGGCGCGGGAGCGAGGAGATGGTGGCGGAGTAGGTTGCGGTGGTGGTGCTATAGTGGTCGGGTGGGTGGAGGATAGGGAAGGGAGCAGCGGTGATGGGCGCAGCTTTGCTCGGCCAGCAATGGCAGTCATGGCTGGCGCATCTACGCTATAGCGTGGAGCAAGGAAGGGAGCGAGCAGAGGCGAGGGTGAGCGAATGAGGGAGAGGGGGAAGCTCATCCCCTTTGGAGGGCGTAGAGGCACGGTAGGAAGGTATGCACACGCGGCAACAGCGCACGGCAATGGTGGGGGCTTGGCCAACGCATGGAGGACTCGTCGGCATTTCCTCGGACAGGTGGCTTACGACGGTTGGGGCAAGGTGGGAGCCGATTTTGGGCCAGTTACGAGCTGAATTGGGCCTTGGGCCCAAAAGCAAAGTTGAAGCCCACCTGATGATCTACAAAACTCATTAAGGAAGCCTAGCAATTAGATCTCTCCATTAGGACCTAATTGAGCCCAAAGTTGACAGTGTCAGGGACTAATCGAGGATTAAGCCTTGCTCTGCTTGAGCTTGAACTACTTGGTCAAAACATGGTCAAATTGATTCCAACTTTTTGTATGTCCTTCCCCAAAACATTTATTCCAACTTTTACTTTTGGCTCAACTTGAGGTGTTTAACAAATTTTAGAGAACACGGAACGCCAATGTCAATGATGATGGATTACGGACTTAGAATTATTTAGAGCCTAGAAACAGCAGTTGATTCCATCTTGAGTCCTCTATTTGAGACACTTAGGAGTTGAATCATGTCTTGGTCAAAAAATAAAGTTTGTTGTAATCCACTCAAACTTGAACTTTTATTAAAGGTCAAACTTCATATCTAGTACAGAAACCATTGCTTCATCTTGGTCAATGCAGCACCTTGTTAAACCCTAGAATTAGGGTTTTCGACCAATTGAGGCATTTTCTTGACATTTGCTCAACACGAACCCTTCATGACTTTTGTTGTAGAGTTCAATTAGTCATTTGGGCAAGGTAGCATGGTTTGGTCGACATCTCATATTCCCATTTACTTAATAAAGCAATTCAATAAAGGTTATAACTTATCATTTTATGTGACTTCTTGGCTCCAAACTTCACGAAACTTTTCCACTGGTCAAGATGGATGCATGTTGATGTAATGTTCATGAAATAAGCATGTTTAACATTACTCATGCCTAATCTTAACTAGGGTCCACCTGTAAGCAAAGTGTATTGTCCGAGTCCAAGTTGGGGCTCATTTTCATAGGTTTGACCTTAATACCTTCATCATGACTTCAAGATTATGAACTAGAGATTGTAATCATTGCTTGACATATCCTACTTAAGTCCAATTTCACTACTTAACTCATGACTAACACGCGGGGTGTTACAGTCATGCATGTACTCGGTAAGGGTTTTGGTCCCTTCAGTAAGTCTCACAAACTCGGTGACTTTCATGAGCTTTAGCCCTGGGGGAATGTGATGTCCCCTAAAGGCTAACTTGAACTGTTCCCAAGTGATCTATGCATTGGCAGGTAGAGAGGATAGGAAATGGGTCCACCATATCCCTACTGGTCCTTGCAGTTGATGAGATGCATACTCGGCCTTCTGATGCTCTATTACCCTAAACAGACAAAACTTTTGCTCTATTGTGTTCAGCCACTCATTCGCCTAGAGCGGTTCTTCAGCCTTTTTGAAGATAGGAGGCTTGATGTCTTGGAAATCTTTGAACAAGCTATATTGATTCGGTTCAAGCCCTTGATGTTGCTGACGGGCGTGGACGGTGTTCTACGCAATGAGGCACAGTGTATCCTCCATGGCTCTCTGATTTCCTAGAAATAGCTCGAAGAACTCATTCGCAGAAGGTGATGGCAATGGTGGTAAATCACCATCATTGCCACCCTGGCTGGTGCCTGCCCCAGCACGGGTGTGAGTCATCTACAAAATTGCATCAATAAGTGATTATTGGTTTATGTCTAAGGATTGCAGATGAATTATGTAATCATGCCAAACTAAAATTACCGGAGAGAATCTTAGTTCATACAATAAAATAGAGGCATAATAATTCATTCTCATAACATAACATCACTAATCAGGCCACTTGTTGTACTCACAATGCGCTAATCATGCATGTTGTATTTCACTAGTAAAACAAAACTAGAATTTTATCAAAGTTCAATCCGTAATGACACAACATGCAAAGTGCTAATATTATATCGAAGTTAAGTCATGAATACTAAAATTCAACTACAAATCCATTACACAGATAGCAGGGAAACAACTAGCGCATTGACTAGTCACTAAACAGCTCTACCCTTCAGCGTGCTCGCTGTCGAGGTCGGAGATAGCATCATCCTCAATCTCTAGATGCACTTCTTCTTTCTCCCAACCGTCATCTTCAACTAACATCCCTAGATCTTCTTCTTCGTCATCAAGGAGTGAGTGCGGTTGGTTGTTCAGATAATGCACCTCATGTTGAAGATCAACCACCACGTTCTAGGTCTATGCAAGCTGCTCACATAAATCCCTCTAGACATAATCTTGCTGTGTGGCTAAGGCTTTGGCTCTATTTCATGTTGCTTTTGCCAGGGCTGCACAGTTGTTTGCTTGGATCCGCTGGCGCATAGCTATGAGCGCCTCAGCACGAGCAGCCTCCAGCTGCTCCCGTAGTCCTGCTAGCACTACTTGATCATTAGCTCTTGCCTCTTGGGTGGCCGCTCTCTGCTGATCAACTTGCTCCATCTGAGTGTGGAGATTTTCCAATGCTACATAAACTTGATCAGTTTCCCATCGAGCCTCATTTGTTACCTTCTTGTGCTTGTGAACATGATTCCTCAGCTTCCATTGCATAGCTTCGGCTCTCATGAGCTTATCCATGCAAGTGGTATAGGACTCCTGCCAGAAGTCCCGGGTATCCTGACGAGTATAGAACATCTTCACCACGGCAAACATTGCACTCATAGTGGGACTAGAACTATCTGCCCGCTCATCCCCGTGTTGCTGACATATCTGGCTTAGCACCTCAAAAGCAACTATCTGGGTACCTTCCCAAGGAGTTTTTCCTTTAGATTCTGCCTTCCACTCCTGCCATAGGGGTGCTAGGGTACAAGCTGGTATGGTTAGCTGCACCTCATACCATGGTTGTCCCTCTAGGTATTCTTCATTCTAGAAATAGAGGGGATGTTCGGTATATCCCATAAAATGTAGGACCCTCCAAAGTAGGGCAAGGGTACCAAACATCTCCAGGAAGGTCTAACTCCCAACTGATACTGCCATCTGTACTAACAAAATGGTGCAACTCTCGTGAGAACAATGTTATTATAGAAACGAGTTACTTAACTGAATAAGATACTTATAAGGGGAGGAACAACGCAAATGTGTAATGAATGATTGATCATGATGCATGTACGTTTCGTACGTCCTCACAAACTTAGGAAAATTAAACTTCTAACGACATACACGATGGCATACATGTGTTCTCTCATATATAACGTAGCAAGTCAGGCTACATGTTTTGTTGTTAGTATACCTACACAAGAATTTCATTTCAGCCCAACCCCACAAGTATATATGCAAAAAATAAAAATATGGGCTCTAGGTTGCAAGCTAAATACTTCCATATATATATACCCATATATATACTTCCATATCAAAGCTACCCAAAAGTAAATACGTCCCATATATACATATAAATATGCATATATAGTCGTATCAAAGCTAACCCACAATTAAATACCTCCATATATATATGAGACATATATATACTTTAGTATCAAAGCTAACTCTCCCCATTAGACCGCATGCTCACATCTTGCGGTCATGCCATTGTGGTGATGAGTGGCATCTTACCTTGGGCATAGAGGCATTTGATCCATACATTACCACGCAAGTGAATGGCATCCATACAATAGCACGCCGTATGGACGACGAAAATAAAAAACCCCAAGTTAGTACTTATTTAACCACCTAAAATCCTTAACTAGGCATAAAGGAAGTGATCACTAGCACACTCTAGATTCAAACTTTATTTTTAAACACCTATATATATAGCTATAAGTTGCTAAAAACTAGTTTTGGAAAACAAAAACATTTGTGTTAAATACATATGTGGCAATTAATGTTGAATCTTGCTCTGATACTAGCTATAGCGGAACAATCCAATTTATAAGAGCACAAGTACAATAGCAACTTGCAAGCGGTCGCACTGTCACACTTGAACCCATATAAACTCGGTAGTCCATCGACTACCACGAAGGGTCTCGATTCAACCAACATACAACCAAGATCGTACATGATTCAACATACATGTCACACGTTACATAAAGTTCATAAATACAGTTCCATACATCAGAGTACGATTAAAAGTTATTACAAACCGAGTTTAGGTAAAATAGTAGCAGAAGCAAATAAGTTTGAAACCAACATCTGTCATTATTATTCAAATACGGTGTCAGCTCATGATCACAATTCCACAAAAACATAAGAGAGGGATCATCAAGAGACACCTTGCCCAGGGCCCTACTCCTCTTCCACGGTGGGACAGAAGCAGTTCTTATAGTAGCCATGATACATTGTATTATCTGCAACAAGTGGTAATAAAACCCTGAGTACGAGAAGGTACTCAGCTAGACTTACCCATCATAAACCAAAAATAAAGTGACTCCAAGGATCATGCAAGGCTTTATAAGTGGAGCTAGCTTGACAACATTTTGCATAAAAAGCCACTAATTCAACTATACCTTTTATAATTCGGTCATCAAGTTCATTATAGCTATTCATCTCTAGATTAGCAACTAACCTATGCCAAACATGTGGTATATCATTTAGTAGCATACAGTAGTAACCATAGCCGGTGTAGTAATTCCATGTTCATCATAACCATCATTCCATAATACACTTACTACGATGTTGGGACTAGCCAAGTTTTTCACTGTCCGGGAGAGACGACGATTCGAATTGATTTCAACCAGCTAGGAATTTATTCCTAACACAAACCCAAGTAGACCAGATCAACGATCACCTTAGGTCACCTTTGGTACAACTCAGATCCACATTTCGTGGGTTCGATCAGCGCTGCACAATCAGGGATGACCAGCTACCACAACGTTCAGGCCCAGCCTGCCCTTGGGCTCATGTCTGGCTCCCCGCACATCCTTACTACCATCCATAGTGCGCATGCTTGTAGAACAGGGCCCAGCCTAAGTTGAGCTACTCGGCTTCGCGGTCAGAACGAGTTATCCGGCCAGCTAAGTGAGAGGCATGTGTTCAATCTCGATAGAAGCACCAACAACGGTACGGTCCTTAATCAGCATAGATAGAATCACATGAGCCAACCTACGCATAGACTCCATCTGACCTCTAGTTATATTACCCCATGATTCTTTATCACGATAGCAAATATAGCCAACCATGCTCCGGTATCCACCTATATCTCGTAGGTGACAGGAAATCACCCGACTTCTACCGGTCTAAGCATGGCTAAGCATATATTCGATCTTGGACCTACATAGGGTCAAAGGTATATTTATCTATACAAGGTAGTTCTATGCATCAAGTGTTTCCAATTCAACTCTTATAATCTAATGCATTAAACATAAAGGACTCAAGTGATATTTTGTAAAACATGGGAGACTTAGAATGCTCCGGAGCATGCCTTTGATAAAAGAAGTTGGCCTATGGTCTAGGCACTTAGGTAAGTCCTCAATAGTTTGCTCATCTCCTTTTGGAGCTATGGCCTGAGGTGCCTCCTATTGTTCCTCCGGCTCTTCTTCGAACTCTAATAGTGTTATCCCTTCAGACAATCCTATATGCATGAGCATGAAATAAGATATCATGAATGTGTATATAATGAGATGTATAATGTGATATGATGTGATGAATGCATCCTCATAAGTGTTCTCAACAACATTGCATTAAGGTGATAACAAGTTATATTTTCTTTTACTGAGTAGGTACATATCTCTTCTCTAGTAACATAAACAAACACTTATGTAAATCATTCTCTGGACTACAAAGACAGCATCCACTTGTTTTGACTATAACTAGAGTTATACACATCAAAATAATATGGTTGTGGACATTATGGAAATCTTATGAAATTGCCTACAACTTTATTTCAATTAGCTTAATGTGATTCAGCAATTATCTAGGTGAAACAATTCAATTTTTCAGATCTATCTAGAAAGCAAGCATTTCTGACAATAGACTTCTAATAGCTATAATTCTCAAACCATAAGGCCTATGACTATGAAAATTTAACACCAGGTAGATAAGTAAGTTATCTACAACTTTGTTATTAATAAATTTTACATAAAAGACAATTATCATCATGAAATCATCACCACAACAGAAACTATACATGCAGCCATCTAGTTGAATTATAAAGCAATAATTAACTAGTTGCAAACAACCAATTACTTCTAAGCCTAACTAATAACATCAATAGATCATATGCATCACACACACCACAAAAAACATCATGGTTAAGCCTAACTAATTTATTTATATTCATTTATTAATTTCCTTAGATAATAAGGTGAATTACAGAGTAAATATTTCAAGTGCTCAACAAATTCCAATAAAATTATAGTATGCTACACATTACCCTAATAGTCTCCTGCACAAATTTCATGCCATTTGGATAAGTATAGCCACCTCTACAAAAATGACAATTTACATATGCTTGTTTTAGCAGAAATAATTTAGCATAGTGAGAATTGTCAAACAACAGATTTAATATTTTTCTTACTTTTCTCCTGGCATGAGAATATTGTGTAAAAATTTGCATGATCATATGTTATGTATTTTTACCCCATTTATTTTCACTAGAAACTAGCAATTAATTAAGATTAAATAGGAAGACCCTATTTCAAGTATTCTTACTATGGGTTTAATATTTTTCCTAGCTAGAACATGTCAACATAAGACCAGCAAAATTGGAATCACAATTTTATCACTTTCTTAGCTCAAGTTATGCATTTTACATGATATAAACTACTTTAAAAGCATTTATCTTGCTCAATTTAATTCTATTAGAAAAACAACCCTAAACAGTAGATTTCATATTTTTATCAAATATTATACTTTATGATGTATCTAACAAAATTTGGTTCACCCCATTTAGATACTCCAAGGTCTAGATATGAATTTTTGAATTTGTACTCAAATCTATGAAATTATTTCAAAAACAAACTAAACCCTAAATGCTATGTACACCCGGTCTATGCACCATAGAGGCGCTGGTGATTGGGCCCCATGGGTCCACCCAGCCCCACATGATAGTGAGATAGAGGCAGGGCATCGGCTTTGACTAGCGAGAACTCGCCGGTGGCGAGGTCACCAGCAACGAGGTTGGCACCGACATGTTCCCCACACTCTTGCGCACCCGTTGGTACCCTTGGTTGGCTTGGAGGATCACTGGAGCTAGCTCGCCAGCGAGCATGTGAAAGCTCCAGTTTGGTTTTGGTGAATTGATGAAACCTTAAGTGCTAACCTAGTTTATCAAGTGATCATGATATAGGTGGCACACTCCAAGTGGTGAAGCAAATGAAGATCATAATATGATGATTGTGATGTCATGGTGATGATCAAGTGCTCGAACTTGGAAAAAGAAGAAAGAGAAAAACAAAAAGCTCAAGGCAAAGGTACAAACCATAGGAGCTATTTTGTTTTGGTGATCAAGACACTTAGAGAGTGTGATCACATTTAGGATCGATAGCCGTACTATTAAGAGGGGTGAAACTCGTATCAAAATGCGGTTATCAAAGTGCCACTAGATGCTCTAACTCATTGCATATGCATTTAGGATCTAGTGGAGTGCTAAAACCCTTGAAAATGTTTGTGAAAATATGCTAACACATGTGCACAAGGTGATACACTTGGTGGTTAGCACATTTGATCAAGGGTGGTGAAGTTTGGGAGCAAGGGTAAGGATCTCCACTGGCACCCTGGACAGAAAAAGACGGAGGTCATTGTGTGTGACCGGACGCTAGCCTCGGTTGGACCAGAGCGTCCGATCAGTGGTAGCAGAGGGCGTGCATTTTGGTCTCATGACCGGACGCTGGGTCGCTCAGCGACCGAACGCTGGCAGGGTGCGTCCGGTCAGTGCTGACATACGCTAACGTAGGGCGTACAGAGGAGACGTTGTGTGACCGAACGCTGGCTGTGTCCGGTCAAGCATGACCGGATGTGTCCGGTCGGGAAAAATCGCGTTTGGAACCTTACTGGAAACGACCGGACGCTGAAGTCCAGCGTCCGGTCACTTTCTAACTGACGCGTCCAGTCAGCAGACGGCCGTTGAAATCTGACAAACAGTATTTGAAGCAAGGGACATGTGGCGTGAATCACATGACCAGACGCTGAGGGCCAGCGTCCGGTCGATCGGACCGGAGCGTCCGGTCACCCCACGTTGTGCCCAGTGAAGGGGTACAACGACTCTATTTCGTGGGGGCTTCTATTTAAGCCCCATGGCTGGCTCAAGCTCACTCTCTTGGCCATTTTCATTGACATAGCAACCTTGTGAGCTTAGCCAAAGCCCTCCCACTCATTTCCATCATAGATTAAACATCTTTGTGAGATTGGGAGTGATCCAAGTGCATTGCTTGAGTGATTGCATCTAGAGGCACTTGGTGTTCGTGTTTCGCTGCGGGATTCGCTTGTTACTCTTGGTGGTTTCCGCCACCTAGACGGCTTGGAGCAGCGAGGATCGTTGAGCGGAGGGTGGTGATTGTCTCTGGCTCCAATCGTGGTGATTGTGAGGGGTTCTTGACCTTTTCTCGGTGGAGCACCAAAAGGTACTCTAGTGGATTGCTCGTGGCTTGTGTGATCCTCATCTTGTGTTGGTTGTGCGGCACCCTATTGAGGGTTTGGCGTGTGAGGCCAATTAGCGCGTGAACCTCTAAGTGAGTGAATCGCCACAATGAGGACTAGCTTGCCGACAAGCAAATGAACCTCGGTAAAAATCATTGTGTTCATCATATTGATTCCGAGGTGATTGGTCTTCATTGTTATCCACACTTGTGATTGATTGGTTCATACATCTACATGGTGGTATAACCTTCTTGCCTACTCCTTACCTTACCGCAAACTAGTTGTCAAGCTCTTTAGTGTAGCTAGTTGTGAGAGCTTGTTTGCTTGGTTGGTGTGGCTCTTTAGTTAGCCTTTGAGAGCACACTAACATAGAGTAGTGTCATAGCTATTGTGTGATTAGATACTATCTAAACTAGAATTGCGGTAGGCGGCTTGCATTTTAAGTAGGCTAGCGCAACACTTCTTTCGTCTCACAATTGTCTAACCATTTTGATTAAGTGTTGTTGTAGAAATTTTATTAGGCTATTCACCCCCCTCTAGCCATTAGGACCTTTCAAGTGGTATTAGAGCCGAGGTCACCGTTATTTGAGGCTTAACAACCTTCGGTGTTAAAATGGCTCAAATCAACAACACCAAGAAGCCACCCTAATTTGATGACTCAAATTATCCCTATTAGAAGGCTAAGATGACAACATATATCAAGTCAATCAATAGGAAGATTTGGAAGGTGGTAGAAATAAAAATTGAGATAGAAGATGAAGAGGCTCCCACCACCGCCAAAGAATTGCTACTCCAAAACAATGACATTGCTCTTAGTGCCATCCATGATGCTTTGGATGAGAGAACATTTGAGCAAATCAAGAACATTGAGAGAGCTCATGAGGCATGGAAGAAATTGGAAGAATCATTTGAGGGCACCAAGGCAATCAAGGGTGCAAAGGCATACATTCTCAAGGATAAATTTGTGAGTTTCAAGATGAAGGAAGATGAGAGTGTGTCGGACATGTTCCATCAGATGGAAGTGATTGTAAATGATCTCAAGGCACTTGGTGAGAAGATAGAGGACAAGGAATTCTCAAATAAGTTCTTGAGATGCTTATCCTCAAGATTTGGTACATTGGTCACTATTCTAGTGAGGTCCAGTTTCGATACAATGACACCAAATCAAATCTTGGGAGATATCATGACCGATGATGCTTATAGAGATGATGATGAGAAGGAAGAAAAGAGGGAGAAGAAAGATGAGAAGAAGGATGACAAGAAGAAGAGCGTGGCATTCAAAGCCACATCATCCAAGGGAAAAGTTAAGCAAGAAACATCTAGTGAAGAAGATGATTCATGGGATGATGATGATGAGAAGATGGCTCTCTTTGTCAAGAGATTTGGCAAGTTCATGGTGAAGAAGGGCTACCATACTAGAAGAAAGAAGTCTTCATCCAAGAACAAAGAAGAGTCAAGAAGGTGCTTCAAGTGTGGAAGCAAAGATCATCTTGTTACTCAATGTCCATACAATAGCGACAATGATGATGACAAGAAGAAGAACAAGAAGAAGGACAAGAAGGAAAAGAAAGAGAAGGACAAGATGACCTTCAAGAAGAAGAAGGGTGGTTCATATGTGGTTACTTGGGATAGTGATGCTTCCTCAAGTGATGATGATGATAGTGATGATCACAAGACCACCAAGAAGAAGGCATTTGTAAGCATTGCTATAAATAAGAAGCCTTCTCTCTTCGAATCTTCATCATGCTTCATGGCTAAGGCCAATAAGGTACAATCTTGTGATGATGAAAGTGATGAAGAACATGATAATGAAAATGAACATGAAAATGAGAATGATAGTGATAGTGATAATGATGAACCTACTAAAGATGAATTATTTGACATGCTAGAAGATGCTAGAGAACACTTTGACATTAAGAGAAGAGAATGCAAAAGCTTGCATAAGGAAATTAAAGCCCTTAAGCAAGCCTTTGATGAGCTCAATGCATCTCATGAGAGGCTAGAGGAAGCCAATGAGAAGCTTGGCAAGGCTCACAAGAAGCTTGAAAAAGCTCATTCTTCTTTGCTTGATGAGCAAAATAAAAAGAAGCATGTTGAAACTTGCAATGTAGGTTTAACTTATGATATAATTGATAAATCATTATCTATGCCTATCATTATTGCTCCCACTAACCCTTCTTGTAGCACTTCCACTTCCACCTCATCTAGTGGTGATGGTCTCACTTGTGATGCCTCACTAGTGGTTGAGAATGAGAATCTCAAGAAGGAGGTTAACAAGCTCACTCACACTTTGGCTAAGGCCTATGGTGGTGAGGACCGCTTGCTTATGTGCTTGGGTAGCCAAAGAGCTTCTCTCTACAAAGAGGGATTGGGCTATACCCCCAAGAAAGGCAAGGCAGCATTTGCTCCTGACAAGACTTGTTTTGTGAAGAACAATGGTCGGTTTTGCATTAGTTGCAAGCAAGTGGGTCATAAAGAGCATGAATGCACCAACAAGAGCAAAAATGCTAATATATCCTCCCTTAAGCTTTATTAATGCTATATGCTTACTAAGGGTATAAATGGTGTGAAGGCTAAGTTCATTGGTAAACCATGGATGGGCTCAAAGAAGAAAGTCATTTGGGTACCAAAGAGCTTAGTGACTAACCTTCAAGGACCCAAGCAAGTTTGGGTACCTAAAAAGAATTAATCTTCTTTTGTAGGTCAATTATAAAGTCGGAGGAAGGCATTGGGTTCTTGATAGTGGGTGCACTCAACATATGACCGGTGAAGCAAGAATGTTCAACTCAATCAACACCAATGGCAATGATGGTTATGATAGTATCACATTTGGTGACAATGGTAAAGGCAAGGTCAAAGGGCTTGGTAAGATTGCAATATCCAATGACATGAGCATATCCAATGTGTTGCTAGTAGAGAGCTTGAATTTCAATTTGCTATCCGTGGCTCAATTGTGTGATCTTGGATTCAAATGCATATTTGGGGTAGATGATGTAGAGATCATAAGTGTAGATGGCTCTAATTTGATCTTCAAAGGCTTTAGATATGAGAATCTATATTTGGTTGATTTCAATGCTAGTGAAGCTAAATTATCTACATGCTTGTTCACTAAGTCTAGCATGGGTTGGTTATGGCATAGAAGGCTTGGTTATGTTGGAATGAAACAATTGAATAGATTGGTTAAGCATGACTTAGCTAGAGGCTTGAAAGATGTGTTTGAAAAAGGATAAGCTTTGTAGCTCTTGTCAAGCCGGCAAACAAGCTGGAAACACCCATCCTAAGAAAAGCATGATAAGTACTAGTAAAGTATTTGAGTTATTGCACATGAATTTGTTTGGGCCAACTCAATACACTAGCATTGGTGGTAATAAATATGGCTTTGTGATAGTGGATGATTACACTAGATACACATGGGTATTCTTTCTAGTGGACAAAAGTGATGTGTTTGCAACATTCAAATCATTTATCAAGGGCATTCACAATGAGTTTGAAACAACCATCAAGAGAGTTAGAAGTGACAGTGGTAGTGAGTTCAAGAACACTAGAATTGATGAGTTGTGTGATAAATTTGGAATTAGACATCAATTCTTGGCCAAGTACACTCCACAATCAAATGGCCTTGTTGAGAGGAAAAATAGAACACTCATTGATATGGCAAGGTCTATGCTTAGTGAGTACAATGTGAGTCAATCCTTTTGGGCCGAAGCTATCAATACGGCTTGCTATTATAGCAACCACCTCTATTGTCACCGATTGAAAGAGAAGACACCATATGAGCTCTTGAATGGTAGAAAGCCCAACATTGCATATTTTTGGGTCTTTGGTTGCAAATGCTATATCTTGAAGAAAGGCACCAGATTGGGCAAGTTTGACAAGAAATGTGATGAAGGATTCCTACTTGGATATTCCACTACAAGTAAAGCATATAGAGTTTGGAATTTAGATAGTGGTACTCTTGAGGAAGTTCATGATGTTGAATTTGATGAAACCAAGGGTTCACAAGTAGAGAATGAGAACTTGGAAGATGTTAGAGGCATTCAACTTTCAAATGCCATGAAGAACATGGATGTTGGTGAATTGAGGCCTAGGCAAGTGAATGATGAGGAAGATGATAAAGTGCAAGTGCTCTCCAACTCAAATGTGCAAGATGATACAAATCAAGCTAGTACAAGTGGCTCTCATGAAAATGAACAAGATCAAGTGGCTAGTACATCATCTCAACCATATGATCAAGCAAGTGCAAGCAATCAAATTCCAATCCTCCAACCAACCAATGTTGCAAGAGATCATCCATTGGACACTATCATTGGTGATATTTCAAGAGGTGTGCAAACTAGATCAAGATTGGCATCATTTTGTGAACACTTCTCATTTGTGTCATCCATTGACACAAAGAAGATAGATGAAGCCTTGAAGGATGTTGATTGGGTGAATGCTATGCATGAAGAATTGAACAACTTCACAAGAAATCAAGTATGAGAATTGGTAGAAAGACCAAAGGGACACAATGTGATTGGAACCAAATGGGTCTTTAGAAACAAGCAAGATCAAGATGGGATAGTAGTAAGGAACAAAGCAAGATTGGTAGCACAAGGCTATACACAAGTTGAAGGTCTTGACTTTGGAGAAACATATGCCCTGGTTGCTAGATTGGAAGCAATTAAAATCTTGCTAGCCTATGCTTGTGCCCACAACATCAAGCTCTATCAAATGGACGTTAAGAGTGCATTTCTCAATGGTTACATCAATGAAGAAGTATATGTTGAGCAACCTCCCGGTTTTGAAGATGACAAGAAGCCCGACCATGTGTACAAGTTGAAGAAGGCATTGTATGGCTTGAAGCAAGCACCTAGAGCATGGTATGAGAGATTGAGAGACTTCCTACTCTCTAAAGGGTTCATGATGGGCAAGGTTGACACTACTCTTTTCATCAAGAAGATTGGAAAAGATCTATTTGTGTTGCAAATCTATGTTGATGATATCATTTTTGGATCAACCAATCAAGATTTTTGTGATGAGTTCGGAAAGATGATGGCTAGTGAGTTTGAGATGTCCATGATTGGAGAGTTAAGTTACTTCCTTAGTCTTCAAATTAAGCAATTGAAGAATGGTACTTTTGTGAGTCAAGGCAAGTACATCAAGGACATGATCAAGAAGTTTGGCATGAGTGATAGCAAAGTCATTAGCACACCAATGGGAACCAATGGCAACTTGGATAGTGATGCAAGTGGAAATATGGTAGATCAAAAGTTGTATCGGTCTATGATTGGAAGCCTACTCTATGTGACCGCATCAAGGCTGGATGTCATGTTTAGTGTACACCAAATGTCGGTTTGTGGTACTTGAAGCATACACCAAATGTCGGTTTGTACATCCCAACAAAGTCATTTGAAGGCTACAAAGAGAATATTGAGGTACTTGAAGCATACACCAAATGTCGGTTTGTGGTATCCCAAAGGAGCAAAGTTTGAGCTAGTTGGTTATTCCGACTCGGATTATGCGGGATGCAAGGTTGAAAGGAAGAGCACCTCGGGCACATGTCAATTGTTGGGAACATCACTTGTTTCATGGTCATCAAAGAAGCAAAATAGTGTTGCATTATCAACCGCCGAAGCCAAATACATATCCGACGGTAGTTGTTGTGCACAAATACTTTAGATGAAGGCCACTTTGAGTGACTTTGGAATCAAGTTCAAGAAAGTGCCATTGCTATGTGATAATGAGAGTGCAATCAAGTTAACCAACAATCCGGTTCAACATGCAAGAACAAAGCATATTGATGTCCGCCACCATTTCATAAGAGATCACCAACAAAAAGGGGACATTTGCATTGAGAGTGTAGGCACCGAAGATCAACTTACCGATATATTCACCAACCCATTGGATGAGAAAAGGTTTTGCAAGCTAAGGAATGAGTTGAACATATTGGATTTCTCAAATATGTGTTGATGCATCCCCCACTTATATGACATGCCTCTCCTTCGAGCAATCCAAGGTAAAAGTTGATTGGCATGGCATACATCCTTGTTAAGCACATGTTTAGTGCATCTAGTCATCTCTCCATTTTATTAGGCTCATTCATGAAAACCAAATGAATTTGATGTTTATATGGTATCACTATTGCTTCTATGCTTAACTTGATCTAGTGATAGCATATGACATGTTTGTGGGCTTGTAAACCTAGTGTTTAATCTAGAAAATGAGCTCTAAGTGTTTAACTCAACATGGTACAAGATAACCCTTATTTAGAGGTGTGAAGAAGCTTGTCCTTGGATCAAACTGAGTTAAATATCTTTGGCAAAAAAAATTCTAGTTTAAACCAAATTTGGGAATATAATCCTCACCCCATTGATTGACATTGATAATCTCAACCTATCTACCTTTTAAACCTTTATGGTCATTGATGACAAAGGGGGAGAGAAACAAAGATATAAGTGATAGGGGAAATAACAAAGAAATTAGTACATGGGAGAGAAACAAAAGATATTAGTGTACTAAGATGGTGAGAAGACAACAAAGGGGGAGAACATGACATAGGGGGAGAGATGATAAAGGAAAGGAATCAATTAATATTTTGAGCACAGAAGTTGGGGGAGCAAGCTCATAAACTTGTATGGTGCATTGGAATGTGCATTTCATATGTTTGCTTACATGGCACAAGTTTTAAATTTCAATATACATGCTTGTGTGGTGTATGTTAGTTGTAGGTTTGAATGATCAATTGAAAAACTAGCATGCATAGGACATCTAATGATTTCATTTCCAAAGTATTGTTTCCAAGTGGTATCAAGCTAAACATGATGCTAAGGATGGTATATTGGTGCACTCTGATTGGTATCACGCTTCAAAGGTCCATCTTTTATACCTTAGCATCACTTGGTAGACATTGTCTCCTATATTTCCTATCTAAGCATATGTGCAAGCTTCAATCCAAACTCTTAGCACATATGTAGGGGGAGCAATTGCTACCATATAGAATTCATGAAACTTGTCCATATTCTTTTACACATGGTAAATATGCTTGGATAAGCAACATGGATTCAATTGAACTGTAATTCTTATCTTTGTATAAGGGTTGTCATCAATTACCAAAAAGGGGGAGATTGAAAGCTCTAGTTTGGTTTTGGTGAATTGATGAAACCCTAAGTGCTAACCTAGTTTATCAAGTGATCATGATATAGGTGGCACACTCCAAGTGGTGAAGCAAATGAAGATCATAATATGATGATTGTGATGTCATGGTGATGATCAAGTGCTCGGACTTAGAAAAAGAAGAAAGAGAAAAACAAAAGGCTCAAGGCAAAGGTATAAACCTTAGGAGCTATTTTGTTTTGGTGATCAAGACACTTAGAGAGTGTGATCACATTTAGGATCGATAGCCGTACTATTAAGAGGGGTGAAACTCGTATCGGAATGTGTTTATCAAAGTGCCACTAGATGCTCTAACTCATTGCATATGCATTTAGGATCTAGTGGAGTGCTAACACCCTTGAACATGTTTGTGAAAATATGCTAACACATGTGCACAAGGTGATACACTTGGTGGTTAGCACATTTGATCAAGGGTGGTGAAGTTTGGGAGCAAGGGTAAGGATCTCCACCAATGGAGTGTCCGCCTGTAGAGTGCGGACAGTCCGACGGTGCCACCGGCGCCCTAGACAGAAAAGACGGAGGTCACTGTGAGTGACAGGACGCTGGCCTCGGTTGGACCGGAGCATCCGGTCAGTGGCAGCAGAGGGCATGCGTTTTGGTCTCATGACCAGACGCTGGGTCGTTCAGCGATCGGACGCTGGCAGGGTGCGTCCAGTCAGTGCTGACGTACGCCAACGTAGGGCGTACAGAGGAGATGTTGTGTGACCGGACGCTGGCTGTGTCTGGTCAAGCATGACCGGACACGTCCGGTCGGGAAAAATCGTGTTTGGAACCTTACTGGAAACGACCGGACGCTGAAGTCTAGCGTCCAGTCACTTTCTAACTGACGCGTCCGGTCAGCAGACGACCGTTGAAATCTGATGAACAGTATTTGAAGCAGGGGACACGTGGCGTGAATCACGTGACCGGACGCTGAGGGCCAGCGTCCGGTCGATCGGACCGGAGCGTCCGGTCACCCCACGTTGTGCCCAGTGAAGGGGTACAACGGCTCTATTTCGTGGGGGCTTCTATTTAAGCCCCATGGCTAGCTCAAGCTCACTCTCTTAGCCATTTTCATTGACATAGCAACCTTGTGAGCTTAGCCAAAGCCCTCCCACTCATTTCCATCATAGATTAAACATCTTTGTGAGATTGGGAGTGATCCAAGTGCATTGCTTGAGTGATTGCATCTAGAGGCACTTGGTGTTCGTGTTTCGCTGTGGGATTAGCTTGTTACTCTTGGTGGTTGCCGCCACCTAGACGGCTTGGAGCAGCGAGGATCGTTGAGCGGAGGGTGGTGATTGTCTCCGGCTCCGATCATGGTGATTGTGAGGGGTTCTTGACCTTTCCCCGGCGGAGAGCCAAAAGGTACTCTAGTGGATTGCTCGTGGCTTGTGTGATCCTCATCTTGTGTTGGTTGTGCGGCACCCTATTGAGGGTTTGGCGTGTGAGGCCAATTAGCGCGTGAACCTCCAAGTGAGTGAATCGCCACAACGAGGACTAGCTTGCCGGCAAGCAAGTGAACCTCGGTAAAAATCATTATGTTCATCATATTGATTCCGAGGTGATTGGTCTTCATTGTTATCCACACTTGTGATTGATTGGTTCATACATCTACACGGCGGTATAACCTTCTTGCCTACTCCTTACCTTACCGCAAACTAGTTGTCAAGCTCTTTAGTGTAGCTAGTTGTGAGAGCTTGTTTGCTTGGTTGGTGTGACTCTTTAGTTAGCCTTTGAGAGCACACTAACATAGAGTAGTGTCATAGCTATTGTGTGATTATATACTATCTAAACTAGAATTGAGGTAGGCGGCTTGCATTTTAAGTAGGCTAGCGCAACACTTGCTTTGCCTTATAATTGTCTAACCATTTTGATTAAGTGTTGTTGTAGAAATTTTATTAGGCTATTCACCCCCCTCTAGCCATTAGGACCTTTCAGCATGGCGGCTAGGCGGTGGTGCGTGGTGGTGCTCCAGCCATCCCCGGTAATGGCATGGCTAGGCGAGCATGGCTACAGCATCTACAAACCATAGCAAAGCTCTACGGCGTGGATTAGGCCAAGGTGAGGCGGCGACGAAGCTTGGCCGCGTGCATGGTGGCATGGCGACGCGAGCACGGTGGTGGCACCGTGATGTTCTGATGGAAAAGGTGATGCAAGCGTGCATCCATCTTCCCCACGAGCTTCGTCGTCCTAAGGCTAAACCCAAATGCCTAACTATGAGAGAGAATGATGATTGGATAGGCGCGGCCATGGTGACGTGCGTGGTGGTGGCGCTCTCGGCTCACGGCGGTGAGGCTCGCGTTCCAGCACCAGCGACGCGGTAGCAGCTCAACGAGCTATGGCTATAGCTTCTAGGACCTATGACAAAGATGATTCAAGAGAGAGAGAGAGAGAGTGGAGGAGCGGTGGACAGGGCTAGCCACAGTAGCTTGGACCTCAGCGGCGCTCCGTGGCCATGGTGGCAACGGCAACGGCCCATAGGCCTTTACCTAGGCTCGATTGGCATGGATAACAGGTCAGTGAGGTGGAGGAGGTGATGGCTGAGCGGTGTGCACGAGCATGCGCACAATGGTGCGGTGGAGGTGGCTTGAGAGCTCGACGGTGGTGTGGTGGCGACGGCGCGGTGCTTGGCTTGCTCTGGCGGGTGAAGGAGAGGCCGAGAGAGGGCGAGAAAGTGAGTGTGAGTGAGTGTGGCAGATTCACCTCCCTTTTCTCCCCCTGCTAGCCCGACTAGCCGGGCTTACGCCGGCGTGCTGTCGCCACATGGTGCGCACGGCCTGGGCATAGTGAGCCACGATGGCCGACGATTTGAATCGGCTAAGTCTGATTTAGTTGACTGACAGTGCTCCTTCATGCCTCTATATCTATTAATCCAGTTCACATTAGCAAAATTGGTATTAGTGAAAGTTGTAGAGCTACATGAGTACTACAAGATTGATTAAAGGAGTTTTGTTTAACTCGCCATGGTTTTCAAACTATAAGGCTTCAAAGTGGGCTACATTGAAACTGAAAACAGCTTCAAGACAGCGAATTTTCAAGTTTTGAAAACAACATTTTGTTGATACTTGTGAGCTCTATTTGACCATGTTAGACACTAAATTAGCTCATGACCCTTAAATAAAGTTTGTTACCCATGTTGTGAACTACAACTTTTATTTAGGTCACATAGCCATGCAAACACCCTAAGCTATTGTTCAACTTTGGTCAAACTAGTATCATGAAAATGGTATTTCAATTGAAACCAACACTTAGAAGCAAATTTGGTCTATGTCATGAATACAAAAATTGTTCCATTTACCATCCTAGATGTGTCTAAGGTTTTTTCATGACCTCACAACCATTTCATACATTGTCCATACATGATTACAAGTATATGCATATATCTAATCAACATCACATGTTATAATATATAAAGAATGAAATGAAATTTCATATGCTCATGCTCATGAATGAATGGATGATGCTTGTGCTCATGAAATGCAAGTGCCAAATGCCATGCTTAACACTAGGGTGTTACATGGACTTTTTTGTGTGTGTAGTAAAATTTGAATAGCTATGTGGCACCTCCTTTAGGCATTAAATCGATGTGAGACTTGATCGGATGAATTCCGTTATGCATGTTTACCATACCACAGATCAGAAAGAGAACCAGAAAGAAACCTGCAGGCAAAACCAACCAATAGGGGCTAGAAACTAGCTACCAAATGACCAAATGACCTGATGTACACCATGCTCAATAGAGTTTGACCCACCTAATACAAAGTTGAACAAAAGTAAAGACAGACATGTAGAGGGCCAAAAAAGACACCCCTGCCCCTCAATACTGCAGCAGCAGCAAAGATCCTAGGCAATTAATATGGGTGTTCTGGTCTTTTTTAACTGTTGTAGTCTCTTTTAGTCACCTAAACCAAACACCCTAGGATCTTTGCTGTTAAAGTTTAGTCCTATGTTCCCTTGTTCTCGGAGTCATTAGCAGAGGAGTAAATAAAGTTCCATTTGATGTTATGGCATGTTGCATTTGATGTATCTTCCTTATGTTGGGAGTTTCTTACATGTCAAACACGTCCAAACCAGGAAAAAACTAAGGAGGAAACTGTCAAATGTGACCAAATGTATAGAGGTTGGACTTTCTTACGTGTGTAATAACATCTCAACACCAGTGGCTACTCAACTCTGTATTGGACAGAGGCGAGACTTGCTCCTCACTATAAGGTTCTTGCATGTTCAACAAAGATTGACAAAGACACCAAGGCAACAAAAAAAACAAACAAAAATCAAACAACCTGAGCTACACCACACTCAACACAGTTCAACCCACCTAATACAACGTACCACCCCACGACCAAGGAGCAATGAGACATTTGTGTGGTTTGGCAGTGCGGCTTGGCCACGTCACGTCAATGCGAGCGTCCCTGCTGCAACAGGCTGCTGACGCCACCCACACGAGTGCGTCTGCATGGGAATGCAGGAGCACGCAAGTAGTCATGGCAGTTGAGGGGCAAACTAAAGGCTGAAGACTGACGAGTTACACACTAAAGACTGAAGCAGCCATGAAAATAAGATGAGTTGGGTTCAACACATATCAAAGCCACTCATGACTACTACTACTACTACTGATCCAGGGGTTATTTGGTAGCCAATTTCTAGCACCTATTGGTTGGTTTTGCCTACAGGTTTCTTTGTGGTTCTCTTTCTGATCTGTAGTGTGTCAAACATGCATACAAAATTCATCCGATCCAGTCTCGCATCGATCTAATGCCTAACAGAGGAGCCACATAGCTATTCAAAATTTACTGCACTTGCAAGAAAGTCCGAGCATTGTAAATCTGATCAGACCGGACACATCTCACGTTATACAGGGAAACCTATTTCGTAGTAGTACTTTCGTTGAATAAGGAAACAAATATAATTGAAACAAAACAACAAAAAAGCAAAAGCAACAGGAAATCAAAAGCTACAGAATACACTATATTTGAGGACAAATTTCAAATGCCAGAATACACTATATTTCAGAGAGTGAAAGGACTAGTCTCTTATTCCAAATTCCCATTCGAAAAAAGGATTTCTTGACGAAGCCTACAGTCCTCGCTGCAATACATAGCTCTTCCTTCCCATCCGTCTACATTGCCGCAAGCATCGCCTACACAAGGAAGATCGCCGTCCACCTGTGCTGGCGATGGTAGCAACAACTGTCCCCATGTCATATTGTAGATCACCTTGACGGTCGGGTGGCGGCACAGCACACACCCCTTGTTGCTTAGCCACCTACTCATTGGTCCGTCGCCGCCGCCCATGATTCTTCCTCACCCTTGACCCGTCTCATGCACTATCTCACAGTGTTGTCATCGCCGGCACCGCCATTGTGCCTATAGAGCAATGTGGCAACCAGATAGGCCGCCAGATTGTACCCGCCATCGGCGGTGTAGGTGAGATCATCGAGGCATGGCTAGGGGCTATGCTTTTCCATGAATATGGTTTGTATCCTAGTGAGGAAGCAAGCCCCCGGGTTGCCGACTTGGGTCAGGCTAGCAAGGAGGGCGTAGTAGTTGATGGGGTCGGCCCCCGTCGTCCCACGTCTGACCCGATCCAGTGCTAGACGTTGACCGACGGTGGGGTCATCACAAATGCGGTGCATGGATGAGCAAGTTGCTCATTGGCTGTGAAGTTTGTCCATGGGTTGATCTAAGGTTGCAGCGAGGTGGTCGATGATCTTAATTTGCACATCAGTAGGGAGCACCGTCAGCGACATGATTGTCGGCATGGATGGATCTATGGCGTGTGGATGGCGGCGAGCCAGAGGGATAGAGAGGTAGAGTGGCATGACCTGCGTTGATTGAGGGGGAGGTAGGGGAAGCGGCTGAGTGGCGGTTATAGTAGTTCTCTAAATACCCTCGGTGAACTGGCATGGGAACTCGCAATGATGACACGATTTAGATTACCGGGCGGGCAGGCGACCGGGTGCATTGAGTGTACACTATTTCCAAACCCAGGTGTCAAAATGTGAAATGGGGGATGCCAACCAACTACGAAGCCTCCATCGTCACATCCTGTGGGAGAGCAACCGTTCTGATCTCCTCTTTAACCATCGTCACATCCTATGGGAGAGCAACCATTAGGCTCTCCTCTTAAAAATGACCAATATGCTATATAGAGCACCACCGACTAGGGTATTATCTCATACATATGTACCTATACACATCACATCACCTCCTCCGATCTCTACTCACCAGTCGATCCCTACTCATCGGCGATGCGTAGAGCGAGCAATGGGGCACTGGTCATCCAGCAAGTATTCCACCGAATACGAAGACGAGGACGGCGAGGAGGTGAATCAACCGACACCGAGCCCCAAGCGCGAGGAGCCCACCGAAGATGATGGGTAGCCCACTGAAGATGACGGGGAGCCCACCAACGACGAGGAGGATGACGCAGGCGGTAGAGGAGGAGGAGGAGGAGGAGAAGGAGGAGGCGCTAGTAGAGGAGGTGGACAATATCACCGAGACCATTCCGTCGGGGTTCACCCCTATGCTACGCAACAAGAAGCGCAGGCTCAACCCACCATCCCCCAACACGATCGTGGAGGACGAGGATAACTCCTCATCGGAGTAGGATAACGAGGAGGGCGGTGACAATGGCGATGGTAGGGGCACCGATGTTGATCAGTAGGTTTAGTTAATTAGTATAGTAGCAGTAGGTCTAGTACTAACTAGTAGTAGTACAATGGCGGGTGCGTTGTAGTGCACTTTTGGTCTATTTCGAATGGCCTCATGTACTCAGATAAATATTATGAATTAGGAATCAATATAATGGCGGTTTTAACTATTTTTGAGTGCTTTTCATGTATTTTGTAATGTGCTTTTGATGAGGGCGCACAGGTAATGGTTTTCTTAGAACAGTGAACAGCATTGCGATAAAATGAACAATCTGATATAAACATTGAATAACCGAGCGCACTGCCAATTACATATTGATACATCAACATTATTGACATCCAGATACATACCACAATTAACTAAGTTCAAACCATCGCCTAACCCATCTTGTTGCGTTTTGCTTCTGCGCCATTTTTTGCATGTCCGGCCTGTGGCAAAACAAGGGGGCGGACTGTCCTTTGGTTGTTGATTTTGCATGTCCAAGATAAAAGAGCTGGCCGAACATCTAATATATGGTCTGGCCTCATCTAATACAACATGGCCGGACTATGCTTTGGTGGCATAAAAGATTAGGCACCTATTCCTGGGTTCATTTTGCAGAGCTAGGCATGGCTACATGCATAATAAGAGGACAGCAGTGCTACTAGAAAGATAACATAACATCAAACTAGACTTCATATATATATGTGGAGTATAGCAACGATACAAGTTCAGACTACATAACCATGCCATCATCGACCATAATAAGAGGAGAAACATGCCACACTAGTCATACAACTACTACATAAACATACTAGTTCTAACTACAGATGATTAACATGACTTCGTAGTAGTAATGAACACCAGGTAGCATACTCGTCCTAACTACAAATGTTTACATGACTTGATACTAATAATTAATTTAATGAGCGGTGCCATCCCACAGCTTTAAGCAAGTCATGCAACAAGGGTACCAACAGGCATGATCAAAATCCAACACCAGCAAGGTAAACCTACCTGGGTTGAACCAGCAAACCACTCTGCCATGTCGAACCAGAGGATCACTTCACCCGCTCCTACCATGGGGTGCTAGGAGTCGATCCGGCGAAGGCGAGCTGGACCACGACGAGGCCACCTTTGTAGAGCCCTCGGACATGTCCTTGGCGGACAGCGAGTAGAACCACGACATTGCAGGAGACCCGCTCCCGCCTTGGGGCTCTAGGAGCAGATCCGGCGACAGCAAGCTCGACCACGATGGTGCGACCGACGATGGCTAGGTGGACCGCACTGGGAGCGGCCGTGGCGAGCGAACCACCAGTGCCGGTGGTGTCAATGTCATCATTGTGGATGACGGGGAGACCATTGCCAACCTAGGGGATGGCATGTGGGACCGTGACAGTGCCTATGACGATGGCGAGGTGGACCGCACCGGGAGTGGCGGTGGTGAGCGAACCACCAGTGCTGGTGGCATCAACGTTCTCGTCATGGGCGACTGGGAGACAAATGGTAGCCTAGTAGATGGCGTGCGGGAGCGCGAAAGGTACCAGCAGTCAAGAAGGGTATGAACATGCATCGAAGTAGGGTGCGCTAGTGCATTGGAGGAAGCGTGGACTAGAGCTCGACCACGGTTCCTTGATGAGGACCTAGAGCGCTTCATGGGGACGACCTTCATGGGAATCGATGGAGAGGTGGAGGTGGGGACTTTGCAAGGCAGTGCGAGGCCAGGGCTTTTATCAATGCAAGGGGGGAGTGAGGCTAGGCTTTGTACTCATAGGGATGACAGGGCTGGAACAGGCTTCTGACGTGACCGCATGACGTTCATCATTACTAGTACTATCCGAGTAGTGAATATTTTAGATGGTCGGACCTTCTATCATCTGGTGAAGTATATAGTGTAGTCCATTCCAAGTAGTTGTAGGCTCATGGCAGCCAAGGGGCAGCAGCTAGCTAGAGATGGCTACATGGTTTGATAGGTTTTGATCATCTGCACACCCTCAACTATGTTTGAAGCTGTTGCTTTAGGAATCCAATATCATACTACTTCATGCATGCAGCCACATACGATGCAGCTCCTGTTTGTAGCACAACCGATCAAGCAAAAGTTCTACTCATAGCTGAGTACAAGAGTTACATGTTCGGCCCGTTCAAATTTACGCTGCTCGGACTATCTGGCGAACATATAGTTTACAAGAAACAGGTAAATGCCATTTCGTCTAATATCATAGAGGGATGTGGTCAGGGGAAATGTTGTGAGCGAGAAGGTTGGGAAAATGCGAACGGGTGAGGGAAGGGGGGAGCTAGAAGGTAGTCAATTGATGCAATTTTATCAGATGAGGGAAGGGGACGAGAGTGAAGCAAATGCAGCAAGAAAGCTAGACACAAGAAGTGAATCGAGAGAAAGAGCTTTTGACCACCATGACATGCTTGACACCTAAATATCTGGTGTGGTTGTGATAGGTCTTTTATGTACTTATTTCACTCCAATCCAAGTAGTCACAATAGTCGAGGGGCAGACTTATTACTACTCAGTATGACACTTTATTATGTCCTGTGAGATCAAATACTCAGCGGGCGGACTTTCTTATGTTCGTACTAAAAGTCAATAGCTATGGCTCCTCCATTCTATATTAGACCGAGGCGAGACTTGTTTAGATGAACTCCTCGCTCCATGGTTGTTTCAAGGTCAACAAATTTTATCAAAGACATGAGTTGGCCCGAACAGAGATCAAAGGCACTCATGAATGTTTAGCATATTATAGATCAGATCAAAGACAACTAGAAAGAAATCTATAGCGAAAAGCAATCAATAGGGGCTACAAACCAGCTACTAAATGACCAAAGGACCTAAGCTACACCATGCTCAACAGAGTTTAACCCACCTAATACAAAGTACAACAAAAGTTAACACCAACATGCAAATAAGACTTCACATATTTGCAAGGGCGTCCCATAGATCAAACCTATTCATGACTACTAATACTACTGATACGTCCCAAAGATAGGGTTGAGGCTAGCATGCAGGATCAGCTCCACGTACACCTTCGCTAAGATGGTGTTGGCAGCCGGCTCGAACTCTCGACTAGATTGGTGATGTCATCGTCCTTCGATCCCGGCGAAAAACCCTGCTCCGCCACCCGGACGTTCACCACTATGCCAACTGAAGCTGGGCAGTAGCCAATGCCATGGCAGCCCCCTGATGAATGGCTTTAGTCACCATGGCTCAAAAACAGACTGGCAGAGTAGATTGTTTATTGTTTCCAGGGGGAAGGTCGCATCACAGGTGGCTTGCGGGCATAGCTGCAGGGTCTGGACCCACATCCTTAGTTTCATAAGAAGGTTCATCATGTTATGGGCCTGCTCCTTGACCATTTCCTAGTTGGCTCACGCCTGGGAGGCCTCATTCTTGAAAACTTGAAGTGCGTCGCAAGCGGCGTCTAGCTCATCGCGCAGCATCTCGGCGTTCAGCCTGGACGATGACAGCAATGCTTGGACCTTGCGATAATCCTTCAATAATTAACGGTAGTCTATGTTGTCTGAGTATTCGCGCTCTTCTGATGATTCACCCGCATCAGAACCAGAGGGTTGTGCGGGGACACATGGGCTTAGTGGCGGCGAGTGGTGATGGGACAACTCTTCGACAACATCGGGGGGAAGCCCCACAACCGAGGATGGCGCCGTCATGGAGAAAGCGCTGCATAATACAAGCCAAGTTCAAGCCCATATAGGATAAGGGGGAGAGCAATTGGATTGAGAATGCAAACAACTTATACTGAACTGACCGGCGTAGCATAGCACGGAATCACGGGTGACTGCCCCCATCGGTGGATGCCTCGCGGGGACACTTTCCGGGCATGACCACGGACGAAGAACCGGGCTCTAGGGCTAACGAGGCTCGGGACGCCATCACGCCCATGTTCACCTATTGAAAAAGTAGGCATATTCCAAATACTAGTTAAATTAAATAGCATGAACACATACTAGCTAGTGTGAGCATTGCTCGCATATTCTAGTTAAATGAAGATAAACGACATGAATAGCGGTACGGTGATGATCCACCTTCGAAGGGGAACTGGTGGTGGGTCAGAGACCACGCCGATGAGAGGTCCATCTGTTGGAGGAGGATTGCCGGTGTGGAAAGCATCTAGGGCCTCCCCATCACCACGATCCTACGGGGACACTCCAATAGCTATCATCATCAGATCGTCTACCTCCTCCAAGCAAATGGGGATGCTCGACTCGATTGTAGGATCCATCGCGCCCTAGAACTCCCACTAGGGGTGGCCCCTCATCTTCAAGGGGAGGACCCGATGGCTGAAGAAGGTACGGATCACCCTCGGCGCCATC
Source organism: Miscanthus lutarioriparius (assembly GCA_904845875.1). Lineage (NCBI taxonomy): Eukaryota > Viridiplantae > Streptophyta > Magnoliopsida > Poales > Poaceae > Miscanthus > Miscanthus lutarioriparius. The sequence goes on along the minus strand of CAJGYO010000017.1, from coordinate 49,605,713 downwards.
AGTCCCCGGTCTTTTAGATCCTCGATCGCATCTAGCAATAAGCGCAAATGTTGTGGTTCCAACAGGGTTGGCGGCCTCGACCATGATTCTAGTATGTCAGGACACAGCCGGTTGTGAGAAAAAGTCAGCAACGACGGCGACTCATTGTTGGGGACATAGAGCCACCTATGCTCCCAATCCAGGTCTGCGGCATAGTGGTGGTCAAGGCTTAGGTAGCGCTCCTCCAATCCGGGACAAACTTTGATCGAAGCGCCCCCCCCCCATCGAACAAAGACGGTGCCAAGAGGATGCTGACAAAACCACCCAGAAAAGAAACCGCCATAGATCATAATGGGTAGGAATTGCTCGAATGTCCAACATCTCCACTGACTTCGCAAGTCATGTGGGAATCCATGGCTTTGAGTGTCTCTTGGGCACTCACCTTCTCATAAGGTTCCACTCACTTTGCGAGTAGATCCATCTTAGCTGCAAGCATGTAAATTTCTTTAATTTAATGCATACCTCGTTTACAGGGTTACAGTCGATCCTTGGTTGGAGACCATCTTCTCGATTAGTGTCTTTGCATCTGCAACACTTAGCGAAAAGAATGCACCACCAGCAGCAGCATTTAAATGGCTCCTTCTAACGGCACTAAACCAAGGTAGAAGTTCTAGATCAAAAGCTAGTCTTCCATGCCATGGTGTGGGCAAGCAGAGACATACTCTTGCATTCATTCCCAAGCTTCGGGAATCGATTCATCTGCTAGTTGTTGAAAACTAGAGATTTTATTGCGCAGAGCATTAGTCTTCTCCATGGGGAAAAACTTAACTAGGAAAGCATTGGAACACTTGTCCCAGGTATCTACAGCATTGTGGTTAGAATAAAACCATTGCTTAGCCTTTCATAACAAAGAGAAGGTGAAAGGCGAAGACGTATAGCCTCTTGGCTCACTCCCTTAATGGTGAATGGGCTACAAATCTCCAAGAAATGTTGGAGGTGAGCATTTGCATCCTCATGGGCTTTGCCATAGAACGGACTAGCTTGAACCATCATAATTAACGCTGGCATAAACTCAAAGTTAGTGTCCCCATTGATAACATTGGGTCCGTTGGCCACATTAGCAGCCGAGGGTGCAGAAAAATCACAAATGGACTTGTCACCCATGATCGTGTGGGGTAGCGATAGGATATGAGGAAAAAAGGATAAACTACTAAGGATAACTAAAAACCTAGCTAGTGAATCTAGCAGTATAAATCCGAGGCCAGTTGCCTTCCCCGGCAACGGCGCCAGATATGCTTGTTGATATTTCTTAACGACTATTGTAGGATTTCACAAGTGCACAGAACTATCGTGTAGCACTTCGCTCTGTAACACCCCAGGTGTTTGTCACCAGTTAAGCAATGGGTTTGAGCTCAAACATGACATGTCAAGTGGTGATGAAGGTGTCAAGATCAAATCTACAAGAGTGAGCTCCAACTTAAACTTGAGCAACACGCCTTTGCTTGCATATTGGCCGTTTTAGATATATATACCTAAGTAAGGTTGAGGGTGCTTCTTTCAAGTGTCTCGCATCAATATCCATCTATATTGATCCATGGAAAAGTTTCATGAAGTTTGGAATCAAGAAGTCGCATGAAATGATGAGTTACATTCTTTCCTGGATTGTTTTATTAAGTGAAAGGAATTCTAGGTCACTAAACAAACCTTGGTACTATGCTCAAACGACTCTAATTGAACTCTACAACAAAAGTCATGAAAGGTTCATGTTGAGAAAATGCCAAGAAAATGCTCCAATGGATCACAAAGGATAATTTAAGCTTTATCGTGGTCCTTCTTTGGTCAAAGTAGAACTATAGCTTCTGCACCTGTTTTGAAGTTGGACATTTAATAAAAGTTGAAGCTCATGTTATGTAGAAGAAACATTGTTTAAGGGTCAAGAACTAGTTGGGTCCATAACCTAGTCAAACAGAGCTCACAAGATTCAATGAACTGCTGTTTTTGGAACCCTGAAATTTGGCTAAGTGTAGATGACGAACTTCCCGTTTTCAGTTTCAATGTACCCATATTTGGCGAATTTTAGTTTGCAAACCATTTCAAATTTGGGAAAACTCCTTTAAGGAAAGTTAGAGTACTCTTGTAGCCCTACACAACGGTGTAATCGGTGGAACAAATAATCGATCGATTTAGGAGATATGAGGGAGGAAAATGGGATTTCACTTGTATTTTCGGGTGGTATTAGAATTCTGAAAATGTTGAACAAAGGGTCGACAGATTGCTCTCAGCGCCAGCAGCTCAGCGGCCGCCATGCGCCTCGCTCGTGCCTCGTGGCCATCTTGCCATGCTTAAGTCTTCAACCGGCACCCTGCCTCTCCACTCTCTCCCACTCCTTTCCCTCCCTTCTCCTCGCTCTGTCTTCAACCGCACTGCTGGCCACGCCATGGTCGCCATGGATGCCACGAGCTGGAGCTCGTGCATGGTTTGCGTCCCTCCTCGCTCTGTATCCTCTCATTCCATGGTCTCCTTGGACCGCCGTGGCTCTGCGTGGCTTGCCGCCGCGAGTGCAGTGCGACCATCGCCGAGCCACGATCTCTGCCGCCAGTCGACGTCTGAACAGAGCAGCCCGGAGCTGCATCCGCCGCCGGCTCTCGTCGACCACCTTCCGCTCAACCACGGCCACCAGCCGGGTGCGCGTGGACGCCTGGATGCTTCCCCGCCGCTTTCCCGCCGCCGACGCGCCTCCTCCGAGAGCTCCTACGTAGACCCCTCTGTAATCGCGACCGAGGACCTCTGGTAACAATTAGAAAAAAAGGAAGGTTCTAACTGCGAAGTCTGTGACTCAAATGAATAGTGCCGATAAGGACCCATTTGCAGTAAATTTGCTGAAACTTTGAAAATGTATAGTAAATCATAGGAAATTCGTAAAATAGCAAATGAGGACTTTTTGGAATCCTTGTGAAATTCTCTATGCAATAGACTTATAATATAACATGTTTTACTTTAAAGTTTTAGCTGTAAAAATATATTTATGCAGCTAGGTTTGTAATGCTAGTGGTATTTGTCTTTTTCATAACTGTAGATCTAGGGCTCCAAATGAAGTGAAATTTTTGTGGCATGCTACTCATGTCATGCTTGGTGTTGTCGTCTTATTTGCTATCGTGGGATGATAAATTGTGCGATATTTAAAGTAGGCAATGCGAAGTGCTTGTGCATGATTAATGTAACCTTGTGCTTGTCTTACTTACTGCATGCGATGCATTGTCTATTGCACTTCCATGTATTCATACACTTGCATATTGCATCTCATCTAGGTACGCTAGATGCACCACGTGAAGGATGCGATGTTGGAGCCAAACCCGAAGACAGCGTTTGATGAATCTATCCCGAAGATGGAAGGACTAAGCAAGTGCTAGGACCTGAGATGTCACCAAGACGGTGCAAGCTAACTGAATCGACTTGTGTCGGATTCGAGCAAGCCCCGAGCATATTAAGCCTCCTAATTTCGAAATGCGATTCTGATGATTATTGTTACATATATATATGGTTGCATTAAGTTTAGGTGTTGGATGCAAACAATTGCTGCATTGGTTACCCAATCCTTGTCCAGATATTGTTACCCTTAATCCTATGTAGCTCAGGCTCGAGTAGTGCTTAGCCCTGCTTAAACGCGGTAGAAGTCGGGTGATTTCCTGTCACCTGCGAGATATAGGAAGATACATGTGACACGGTTGGCTATATTTGCTATCGTGGAAAAAAACCAGTCTTAATTTAAAATGAAGACCGGACGGAGGCTTGCCGGTTTGCAGTGACTCCGTCTGTGTCGCTTAAGGACTGATTCTTGGAGCCTTTCCTATTCATGTTGAACGCATGCCTCTCTCTTAGTTGGTCAGTGTCCGATGACCCGACCATGGCCGAGTAGCTCACCTCGGGCCGGAGTCGATAAGTATAAAGTGCACCTCGGAAGGGAGCCGTAGGCATGAGTCCAAGGGCAGGTGATTTAAAAGTCCTGATCGTCCTGGCAGAAGGGTAATCCCTGAGAGTGTTGGCGCTGATCGAACCCGCAAATTTGGTTCCTGAGATGTACCAAAGGTAACCCACAGCTACCCTTGCTAAGTATGCCAGGGTGAGAGTTAGGAATACCCCCTCAGCTGATTTGTAATTCGATTCGAATCGCCGTCTCTCCCGGTTAGTGAGAACTTGACGGGCTTATCTCCAATGTAGATGCACTAAGTAACATAATGGTTCAGAAATGATGATATGATGATGACAGCCTTATTATACCTGCTATGGTTAATATTGTTTGCTCCTAATAAGTGAGTGCTCTAGTACACAGGTGCTAATCTAGTGGATGGTAAATGATGATAAGCTTGATGCTAAGTTTAAATTGGTTACTATGCTCATAAGCTCTTTTATGCAACTGTGTCCAGCTAGCCCACCTCATAAGCCTTGCATGATCCTTGGTGTCCTTTATTTCTGGTTTTGACGGGTAAGTCTAGCTGAGTACCTTCTCGTACTCAGGGTTTATCCCACCATGTTGCAGGTGAAGTTCTCAGCCTGTGAAGATGGTGGCTAACCTCCGGTGGCTCGGTGATTCTATAGTTACTTCTCATCTATATGCTTTTATCGGATGATGTCACTTATGCTAGCAATGTATTTGGAACATATATTAATGTAATCTTTTGAAAGCTATGTTGTTTTCACTAATCGATTTTGAAACCCAAACTTGTACTTTTAATTGTGAACCCATTTGTAATCTTATTTCCGCTGCAACCCTGTGTATGTGATGTGTATTTGCTTAATCCCACGATCTTGGTTGTGATGTTGATTTACCGAGGTCTTTCGGGATACTCGGCGGACTACCGGGTTTATATGAGTGAAAGTATGCGCATGTCAACATGTTAGCGGGGACAGCCGTACTTGATCTTGTATAAATTAGGCGGTTCATTACAAATTTGGCATCGAGCAAGATTAAGCATAATACTGTGTCATACACATTGTTTTAAAAACAAAGTTTTGGTTTTAAAAAGCCTATTTTAACTAAAACTTTAGCTACGATAAATTTGTCAAAACTAATTTGCAAAACTATGCTAGCGACATCCTCCTTTATGCCCGATTAAGGACTATTAGGTGGCTATCTAAGTACTAACATGGGGTTTTTACTTTCGTCGTCCATACGGCATGCTATTGTATGGATGCCATTCGCTTGAACGGTAATGTATGGATCAATTGTCTCTACGCCCAGGTAAGTGTGAGTTGTGAGAGCATGACCGTCCCACTATCGGTCTAGGGGAAAGTTAGCTGTGGTTACTGGAATATTTACATGTCACACACATGTATATATGAAGGTACTTAATTGTGGGTATATTTATCGGGTAGCTATGGATATCGAAGTATATACATTGGGGGATGTATATATGGAGAGTATCTTAGTTTACTGCTTTCATTGTGTGCTTATTTATCTCTTGTGGGGATGGGTTGCAATGAATTTGCCTGCAGGTACGCTAACCACGAATGCGTAGATTGAATATAGCTGACGACTAGCTATATATCGAGAGAGTACGTGTTATGCCACCGACATAGAACGTGATTGCCACCTTAGGTTGGCAATTTCGTGAGGACGAATAGGACGAGCATGCATCATGATTGTGCTTGTGCATAAATATGCTTTCCTCACCTTGTTCTAATGCTAAGTAACTTGTGATCAATGTGATGTCACTATTTTCCCTGTGTGAAGCTAGCCAAAATGCCTTGTCCCATGCTGCTTGAATAGCTATGCTTGAAGATAGTGTGTTATTAGCTCGTCTTATATGTCTACGTGCAAAGGAAATAGATGACAAGTTATTAATTAGCAAAACTTCACCCCTTTGAAAATTAAATTGCTAAATGTAAGTAAAACTTGTTTAGTAGAGATATCCACCTACTCCGTAAAAAAGAAACAAAAGATAACAGTGCCTTACCACCATGTTTTGCCTGATATGTGTAGTGGTGTTGTTGTAGGTGACTGTTTGTTATGTACGAGCTTTGTGCTTCGTAATAGCCATTTAAGCTAATTGGATTGAGTGTTTCAAAATGCTCGCTTAAGACCATGATGTAGGCGTGGAGGCTCGTTATCTAGGTAGTGCCGTAGTTGTCACCCTTTTGTCCTCAATAAGCATACAAGTGTCGAATAGCTTTATCCTAAAACAACGCTCAAGTTACGTAATCGCACAGTTGTCGTCTCCAATTAGGTTCTCTCTGGGAGCCTAAGCCTGTACATGTGGTTGCTAGCCTTGAACATTGTGCTACGAAGACCTTTATCCATGCCTTTGCTTGACCTTAGGCCCAAGCTTAATTCCCTTGAATGCTTGCATGTTTCGTGGTTGTCCCACTCCTGTGTGGGAGGACCCTGCCGCAAAAATCCGTATTAGACCTCATTGCTCTTTCTCCTACTGGTGAGCTAGTGAAACGCTAATCGCTATCTGCCCTGGCTTTGGAACCTCTTCCTTGTAGATCATGTCGTTGCTTTATCAACTGAATCCATAGTTAGTGCAATGGCTCTGTCCCTCGAATCTCATGTTAATCTTTATCTGGTAATCACTTTGGTGGACACGAGGCGTAGATGGAAATTTAGCAAGAGTCTCCTGCTTAGTTGCCTTCGGCAATTAGGCTACGTTCTTTTGCGCTATGTTTTGATCTTCTGATCACCTCCTTGTTGATTCCTAACCTTGTGACTATCCTTGTTTGATATCCCTCTTTTGCACAATGTTTGTTCTTACAATCTAATTGGTGCCACTGGAAATTTCACTTTGGTTGTTTGTCCAGTAATGGTGCCACGATTAGTGATCTACGGTGCCGCGACGGAACCTAGGGCCTCCTTGTGGGCGGCCGACGCATGGTTGTGCTGCTGGGTGCGCGCTGGTATAGAGGTTTCTAGTCATGATACATTGCCGAACTACACCGATGTGTTATTTTCACGTGAGCTCTTCCTTGATTATCTCTCTATATCTTATCGAAGATCCATATATCAGACCGAAAGTAGTAGAGCTTCCTGTTGAAGTCACAAAAAGGATAACCTTTGAAGAACTGGTCACCGACATAAACATTAACCGACTACAAGAGGTGATAGACAAGTGACTCCACTTGGTTGTCCCAGTATTGACGTCCGTCACCTAGTGAACAACTTATGTCATCACTGTTGGATCAGAAGGGCACACAACACCTAATGTTGGAAAAGTTGTTAGTCAGATAAGAATCGAACGTCACATTATGATTGTGACCTGGCTATCCAAGTCTTGATTATTATGTGCATGCTGATCGCACAGTCGAGATCAACATCTCTAGTGTGACTCTTATCCGCAGACTTCGATGGCGACCGTCTGTTTGTGCCTTGATTGCAATTATTGTTGTGGTCAAGAGTAAGAATTTGGAACTTTGAGTGTTGAGAGTCAACTGATTAGTTACGAGTAGGAAGCTTAACCTACGGCTAGGTGATAACTTTTTGCTAATTATGAAGGCCAGAGCTCACAAAACAATGTTAAGCAAACAAACAACAAAGCCGGTCATCGATGCTAGTAATGCTTCCTTCTCCAAGCCCTATGTTGTCAAGTCAAGTCCATCTTGGACAATCACACAGATAGTGCTGGATGCTATATCAGCTAAGTAAAGAGCTAGAGAAAGCACGTTCTTAGTTTCGGTCAGCATCGTTATGTATAAGGTGGTATCAAAGGATTATTCCAGATTCTATTAGATGAGGCACAGAAGGATAATAAGAGATGTTCCCTTATCTCTGTAGGACAGTCCCTCCATGAAGAGTATGCCTTGTGTTCCGAAAACATAGTCACAAGTCCAATGCTTGTGCATAGTCAAGTTGCTGTCTAAATCAAACGAATTAAGTTGTTTCCTGAGAATCATATATGGAAAATCTTAGTCTACATCCTTAGAGAAAGGAGCTGCTGCTACTGCTATACAAAGAGATCGAGAGTATAAATGTATAGAACACACACCACAATGTGTGAAGCAAAGAAAGAGAAGAACGAGAAATCTGTCTAGATTTTAAGGTACAGGACCAAACATCTTCAAGCCAACGATTAGTGACTCAAACGAAGTTGGATTGACCCCAAACTTGGTGATCTCATTCCTTGCTTAGGATCCTTCAATGTCTTAAGTTGGTTTGAGTATTGGTTGAGTAAAACATTGGATTTGAGAGATATCTTGTCGGCTTGGTTTGCTGCCATTTCAGAACACAGCAGTTTGGTAGATGAATTGTTTGGATGGTCAAACGATGTCCGGTTGAGTTGAATTTTGGTGAGTAGTTAGAAGACCCATGGATCTACATGCCCACCAAAATTTGTGCATATTGGAGCAGTAGTTTGTGAAATATGAATAGAAAACAAAAGGGTACAGAATCTGTAATTTCTTTGTGACTGCGATCATCCTTCGCATTCAAAAGTTGTGTTTGCAATTGATGCCAAGGTATGTAACGCGGTCAAGAATTGTTTCTAGATAATCCTTTAGATGCCCTAAAGAAGACTCCTTGGACCCCTTTGTACCTTGTTCTTGGCCTCTTCTATCAACAATGTTCGAGCAATCAAGGTGTTCTACGAGTCAATTTATACCCTTGCAACTCGAAAGCAATTTGAAAGGTGTCAAACAACAGATTTCAAAATTGTAATTTGGAGATATTTACTGACATTAGAAATGAAGCCCCAATGTCAAAAGTAGTTCCACAAAAGATAGTTTTGATATAGTGCAAGTCAACTCAACGTACTGAGCAACTACACCATGAAGGAGAATCATACTCAAAATGCTTGGTAGGGAACTATTTCCCTAGTTTGAGGAAATACTTGCAACTTTTATTGTACTCTAGGTCTCGCTATCCATCATCCTTGGCAATGCTTACCAATGCTGCCTTGTCATTTGGTGTCTTCCATGTGTTTCACCCAAGAGGTTGCATCAGATTCAACCCAGATCACTGTTGCAACTTGGATCCAAAGGCTCCCTAAAGAATGATCATCGAGAACATTGGGCCAACAGAGTCAGCTATCACATTCACCGCTCACTCAACGAACTCAGATAATATGGTGTGGTTATCAGAAAAAGAGAACTGCACACATGGAACCATTGCAACGAGTATCCTTCAGGAGATTATGATCTAGTGCAAAGTCCATATGGTCTGTGCTATATCCACTAGGGAAGTAGATGTTACAAGTATTTAGTCTACGCTTGTATCACTCTTCGTACATCGAGGATGAAGTACGCAGGACCGTGCTATCTTGGATTCCTCCCAATGTAACAATGCTTTATGGACGCCAACAAAGAAAATTCTTCAGACCAAACTTACTGCGAAGAGCAAGTATCAAAAAGTGTCTTGACCCAATTAGCCTCTCTAATACTCCAAAGTTATGTAGCCTAAGGCTATCACTGATATTGGAAAATGAAGGACATGCTTCTCTTCCCTTAAAGGTCTTTCACATCGAATCTCGGGGCGAGATTCCTATAAGGGGGGAGGGTTGTAACACCCCAGGTGTTTGTCACCAGTTAAGCAATGGGTTTGAGCTCAAACATGACATGTCAAGTGGTGATGAAGGTGTCAAGATCAAATCTACAAGAGTGAGCTCCAACTTAAACTTGAGCAACACGCCTTTGCTTGCATATTGGCCGTTTTAGATATATATACCTAAGTAAGGTTGAGGGTGCTTCTTTCAAGTGTCTCGCATCAATATCCATCTATATTGATCCATGGAAAAGTTTCATGAAGTTTGGAATCAAGAAGTCGCATGAAATGATGAGTTACATTCTTTCCTGGATTGTTTTATTAAGTGAAAGGAATTCTAGGTCATTAAACAAACCTTGGTACTATGCCCAAACGACTCTAATTGAACTCTACAACAAAAGTCATGAAAGGTTCATGTTGAGAAAATGCCAAGAAAATGCTCCAATGGATCACAAAGGATAATTTAAGCTTTATCGTGGTCCTTCTTTGGTCAAAGTAGAACTATAGCTTCTACACCTGTTTTGAAGTTGGACATTTAATAAAAGTTGAAGCTCATGTTATGTAGAAGAAACATTGTTTAAGGGTCAAGAACTAGTTGGGTCCATAACCTAGTCAAACAGAGCTCACAAGATTCAATGAACTGCTGATTTTGGAACCCTGAAATTTGGCTAAGTGTAGATGACGAACTTCCCATTTTCAGTTTCAATGTACCCATATTTGGCGAATTTTAGTTTGCAAACCATTTCGAATTTGGGAAAACTCCTTTAAGGAAAGTTAGAGTACTCTTGTAGCCCTACACAACGGTGTAATCGGTGGAACAAATAATCGATCAGTTTAGGAGATATGAGGGGAGGAAAATGGGATTTCAGCTTGTATTTTCACGGTGGTATTAGAATTTTGAAAATGTTGAACAGTGGCCGACAGATTGCTCAAGGCCTGCAGCTCAGCGTGGCCGCCATGCGCCCTGCTCGTGCCAGCGTGGGCCATCTTGCCATGCTTAAGTCTTCAACCGCACCTGCCTCTCCACTCTCTCCCACTCCTTCCCCTCCCTTCTCTGCTCTGTCTTCAACCTGCACTGCCACGCCATGCATGGCTTCCATGGATGCCACGAGCTGGAGCTCGTGCATGGTTTGCGTCCCTCCTCGCTCAGATCCCCTCTCATTCCATGGTCTCCTTGGACCGCTGTGGCTGCTGCTGCTTGCTTGCCACAGCGTGCAGTGCAGCATCGCCGAGCCCTGATCTTGCCAGCCAGCCAGACGTCTGAGACAGAGCAGGCTGAATCGCATCCGCCACGGCTCCGTCGGGAGCCACCTTCCGCTCAACCACGGCCACCCGGTAGTGCGCGCGTGGGCGCTTGGATGCTTCCCACCGCTTTCCCGCCGACCGCGCCTCCTCCGGCGAGCTCCTGCACCCCCCTCTGTAATCGCGACCCGAGGACCTCTGGTAACAATTAGAAAAAAAGGAAGGTTCTAACTGCGAAGTCTGTGACTCAAATGAATAGTGCCGATAAGGACCCATTTGCAGTAAATTTGCTGAAACTTTGAAAATGTATAGTAAATCATAGGAAATTCGTAAAATAGCAAATGAGGACTTTTTGGAATCCTTGTGAAATTCTCTATGGAATAGATTTATAATATTACATGTTTTACTTTAAAGTTTTAGCTATAAAAATATATTTATGTAGCTAGGTTTGTAATGCTAGTGGTATTTGTCTTTTTCATAACTATAGATCTTGGGCTCCAAATGAAGTGAAATTTTTGTGGCATGCTACTCATGTCATGTTTGATGTGTGATAAAAATTTCATAAGTATTGGATGAAGTATGAGTGAGTTATTGATTTATCTTGCTCTCACATGATTTCTTGCTTTAGCAACTTGTCTTTTTCATAGAGGGTGCTATATATATTAAAATGGAGTGAAATTTGGACTGTAGACTATTGAGAGGATATGTGAGTCACTATAATTTTTGTAGAATTTATTGTATACTTTTGGTATAAGTTCCTTAAATCACCTTCTTATCTAAAATAAATTAAGAAATGCATTAAAAGAATTTATTTGGTCATGGACCCCTAGGTTTTCTGGTGTTCTTTAGTCATGTGTGACATCTTGGTAAAGTTGGTTTTGCCTAATTATGTGTTTGCAACATAAGTTAATATTTATTTTCTTGCAAATGTGGTTTCTGGACAGATCTGGGAACTTAGCAAAGTTCTTCATGATAAGACGCTTTGTTGTGAAAATTGTTTATACAAAAGTTGTAGATAATTTATGTATCTAGCTGCTGTTAAAATTTGGTATCATTTGGCCAAGTAGTTTGTGAGTTATGCCTGTTTAAAGTTGGGTTTCAGAAATGGCTGCTCTCTGTCAATTGTGGACCAGTTTCTGTAAATGTATAATTTGGACCTACTTAACTTGTGAATCATGCTATGATGGTTACAGATGAAATGTACATAATTTTATAAGCTTTCCAAAATGTCTTCTTGCAAGTCATTTGGATTTGTGTAACTCCAGCTATAGCTAAATCTTGTAGCTGTTATTTGCATGTCCAGAAATTGACAGATTCCAATTATAGTTGTTTGCTTGTATATTGCTAAGTGTGGCTCAAACCTTTGATGATGGTTGAGTTAGAGTACCTGAGATCTTGGGAAACTTGTGTCATGCTTGGTGTTGTCGTCTTATTTGCTATCGTGGGATGATAAATTGTGCGATATTTAAAGTAGGCAATGTGAAGTGCTTGTGCATGATTAATGTAACCTTGTGCTTGTCTTACTTACTGCATGCGATGCATTGTCTATTGCACTTCCATGTATTCATACACTTGCATATTGCATCTCATCTAGGTACGCTAGATGCACCACATGAAGGATGCGATGTTGGAGCCAAACCCGAAGACAGCGTTTGATGAATCTATCCCGAAGATGGAAGGACTAAGCAAGTGTTAGGACCTGAGATGTCACCAAGACGGTGCAAGCTAACTGAACTGACTTGTGTCGGATTCCAGGCAAGCCCCGGAGCATATTAAGCCTCCTAATTTCCAAAATGCAGTTACAGTATTATTGTTACATATATATATTGTTGCATTAAGTTTAGGTGTTGGATGCAAACAATTGCTGCATTGGTTACCCAATCCTTGTCTAGATATTGTTACCCTGAATCCTATGTAGCTCAGGCTCGAGTAGTGCTTAGCCCTGCTTAAACGCGGTAGAAGTCGGGTGCTTTCCTGTCACCTACGAGATATAGGAAGATACATGTGGCACGGTTGGCTATATTTGCTATCGTGGAAAAGAACCAGTCTTAATTTAAAATGAAGACCGGATGGAGGCTTGCCGGTTTGCAGTGACTCCGTCTGTGTCGCTTAAGGACTGATTCTTGGAGCCTTTCTTGTTCATGTTGAACGCATGCCTCTCTCTTAGTTCGCCGTATCCGATGACCGACCGCGAAGCCGAGTAGCTCACCTCAGGCCGGGAGTCGATAAGTATAAAGTGCACCTCGAAAGGGAGCCATAGGCGTGAGTCCAAGGGTAGGTGATTTAAAAGTCCTGATCGTCCTGGCAGAAGGGTAATCCCTGAGAGTGCTGGCGCTGATCGAACCCGCGAATTTGGTTCCTGAGATGTACCAAAGGTAACCCACAGCTACCCTTGCTAAGTATGCCAGGGTGAGAGTTATGAATACCCCCTCAGCTGAGTTGTAATTCGATTCGAATCGCCGTCTCTCCCGGTTAGTGAGAACTTGACGGGCTTATCTCCAATGTAGATGCACTAAGTAACATAATGGTTCAGAAATGATGATATGATGATGACAGCCTTATTATACCTGCTATGGTTAATATTGTTTGCTCCTAATAAGTGAGTGCTCTAGTACAGGTGCTAATCTAGTGGACAGGTAAATGATGATAAGCTTGATGCTAAGTTTAAATTGGTTACTATGCTCATAAGCTCTTTTATGCAACTGTGTCCAGCTAGCCCACCTCATAAGCCTTGCATGATCCTTGGTGTCCTTTATTTCTGGTTTTGACGGGTAAGTCTAGCTGAGTACCTTCTCGTACTCAGGGTTTATCCCACCATGTTGCAGGTGAAGTTCTCAGCCTGTAAAGATGGTGGCTAACCGCCGGTGGTTCGGTGATTCTATAGTTACTTCTCATCTATATGCTTTTATCGGATGATGTCACTTATGCTAGCAATGTATTTGGAACATATATTAATGTAATCTTTTGAAAGCTATGTTGTTTTCACTAATCGATTTTGAAACCCAAACTTGTACTTTTAATTGTGAACCCATTTGTAATCTTATTTCCGCTGCAATCCTGTGTATGTGATGTGTATTTGCTTAATCCCGCGATCTTGGTTGTGATGTTGATTTACCGAGGTCTTTCGGGACACTTGGCGGACTACCGGGTTTATATGAGTGAAAGTATGCGCATGTCAACGTGTTAGCGGGGACAGCCGTACTTGATCTTGTATAAATTGGGCGGTTCTGTTACACGCTCGGTGAGTACCGAGTGTCGAATTTATATTTTTCCCACAGGAAGGCGGTAGGCTAGAATGTATAATTGGACTTGGATTTGCTAGAGGAAAGCTTTAAGTTGATCCTAGGTAGGTGAACGTTAGTGAAAAGGATGGGTGTGAACTACCTAAACTTACTACTAAATACAAGCTAACCAGAGATAGCTAGGTGGGAGAGTGAGACACATATCTTTCTAGTAACTAAGGGTAAACAAATAACTATGAGAAATGCGATAGTACTTCGGGGCACAGCCCGCCTACCCACTAGGAGAGTTAAATAGACAAGGTCTGCCATGAGCCCTATGATTTAATAACTAGACCTATCGTGGTGGAATACAGAGGATGAACAAGGCTGTCACCACTTGCCACCTACCACAATCTATCCAGTGGCCTAGCCGTATCCACAGGTAATCTGTAACCTAAGCACCATGCTTAATATACAAGCTTACTACTTTGATCCGAGCTCCGATGAAATGAGATCAAAGCACCCTAACTAGACGGTGGAACCGGTACTAACAAAAGACTACAATGATAAGATAGCCTATGCTACTAATGCCAAACAATAAGCACCTAAGCTTACTAATGATGAACACTAATGACTAAGTACTTAAAGTAAAGCAAGCAATACTAGAATAAAGTACTGAAATAAATACTGAATAAAGTAATGTAGAAATGAAAGAATTACAAAGGAGCTATACCAGACCCAGAAGACTCTTTCGGACTTTGAGAAGCTCCACTCTTGCTCTACTCCACTACTAGACTACTACTCTATAGCTAAAGCAAAGCTAGAGAAGCTTCGAGAGCTTGGAAATGACTAGAACTGAATGGGATGTCTTCCACCGAGCTCCACACCACCTGATTTATAGTGTAGAGTGAGGGAAGGGGTATTTATAGATAGCAGGCAGGTCAGTGGCCACCGGGGGGTGCTAGGTGGTGACATAGGGGCACCGGCCGGCCCTTGGATGCACCACTTTAGCATCCAAGGGTGCTGGTTGGCTCCCAATGGCGGTTGTGAAGCCAGCACATGGTGAAATTTGGCAGGTACGTCGCTTGGTAAGTCGGTGGAGAGCTCCAAGTGTATTACAATGGGCCCAACAATCCACCATGAGTTAATCTTGGCCCTTGATCAAACCGACTTGAATGGAGGCTTCCCATTGGATGAGGAGTGGCTCCCATGGATCACTGACATGGCATGGCCACAGGTGGGGCCGAGCGGTGCCCTTGTGGGCCTAGGTGGCCCTGCCACGTCCACTTGCTCCTATGGTCCAAGTTTATCACCATTTTGGCCAAAATTTGCCACATTTCCTGCATACAAATAATTCTCCAAGTACAAGTGGAATTAGGTGAAATTTAAACATAATTCTTCACAAGTGATGATGATTTTCCATACTTTTGGGTGGAATGTTGATGTCAAAATGGATGTCACAAGCTCCCCCAAGCTACCCTTTGCTGTCCTTAGCAAAGATGCCTATATATATATCCAACTATAGCTAAGACTAACTCTACTCTTGTGCACTTTGGGATGCCACTTAGACGATAGAGCACCGACAATAGATAACTCTACTGACGCGACTATGGTCCTACAATTTAAGAACCTGCTCAATTTGGGATGGACTACAAAGGATAGATGGGGCTGTCACCTCCCGTTGCTACCATACAACCAGAGAACAAGGTGTACTCACAGGTAGAGCATCGTATAAGCACCACGCTTACACGTGGCTCGGCTACTTAACCCAACCATGGTAAACTAGCAGGCTAAGCGCTCTATGAAACCGCACACAAAAGTAATGATAACCTCAACTAAGCAAGATACATATTAAAAGTAAGCATAGCCATGTAGATAGGAATATGATGAATTGATAATAAGTCTTACAAGATGTAGAAGTGAAGATACAAGGCTTTGCCGAGCCTCCAAGATTAGGGCGGGAATTTGAGCATGAGCCCAACTCGACCCTCACTCCCAAGCTACTAATCTACTACATTGCAGAGTCTAGACCTAATCCTCCTAGTGTATCTTCATCTCTGAATGAGAGGTATGAATTAGAGTTTCAGGGATGGCCTAAGGGAGGGGGTAGGGGCTGGTATATATAGGCTGGACCATCCATCGTGAGCCCTTGGATCAAACCGACTTAAAGGATGGCATAGATGCATCTTAGGAGGCGGTGGAGAGCTGACATTGTGACGCGGAGGTTGACAGTGGGCCCCAAGGGCCGGGCGGCATGCAGGTGGGGCTAGCCGGCCCCACATGGCAGCCACCTGCCCTCCGCTTCGGTGGTTTGCATTCTGGAGTCTTCTAGAGTCTTCCCACGTAGGTTTTGCTGTGGATAAACGTGATTTGCTTTGACGAATAGGCACTCCTTGATGATTTTCTGAGTGAATCCTCCTATAAACACAGATTCACCAAAACTTGTCGAATTTATTAGTTTAAACCCCTAGACCTATGTTGGTGATCCTTTTTATGCATTCATATAAGTTATATTGATGGTTTATGATGAACGTTAACTACCATCAACAAGCTCCCCACACTTAACCTTTGCTAGTCCCTAAGCAAAGTCAAACTCAGTAATGGATCAGGAGTTGCTAGAATGCTTTCACTCCTCAAAAGTACACATGTGTTTAATCAAAAATTCTCCTCCGAATTAGAATAAACTGATCTGACTTTCAAACTTACCCATATTACCTTCAACCATGGGGCTTCTTAGCCTTCACTTAGGTCTTGAGCAATTGAAAGACAAAACGATCAAGTCAAGCACTATGACTCAAGGTCTTTGTTCCACCATTGTTCCAAAGTTTTTATAAGTTTTCAAAATAAAACTCAGAGATTCCATTGTATGACACTCTCAAGTCTCTTAATATATGTGGTATTTGTGGATCCTCACCAAGGCAATAAAGATGTTATGCCTTTTCTCTTCCTACCACTAAGGCTTATGTGGAGCTCATAGGTAGGGAGAAAGCTAGAACATACTTGCAATACATATATTGTAAAGTCAAACCTCGGATCCAAAGAGAGTTAAGTCATACAATCAAATCAAGATGTGCATGTGTGTGGATGTATATGGTGGATATATGTATGGTGGATAACCTAATTCTACTATGCTCCTTGGAAACATATCTCTCTTTTGAAATTTGGAAACATTTGCTATAGAGCAGGGGCTATCTTATTCATCTCTTCTTTTTTAGGCGGGCATCTGAGTACCCATTGTTTTAGATATCTTGGACTCTTCTCCATTTTTTCTCAACTTTTTTTTTCTTTTCTTCTTTTTTCCTGAATAACTTTTGCATAGCTCATGCCTCTTTTCTGCAACAAAACTTTGAGAGATAGCAACAAGAACTTGGAGCATTTATTTGGTGGATGGAAAACCTATCAAGCATGTTTTTGTGTTCACTCCCCAGGAGTAGAACATTTTTGGGTGGATCTAGATGGAAAGCATGTTTTTGCGCCTACCCCTAGTGTAGGAGTAGTGCATATGTGGGTGGAGTGTATGTGATGTTAATTTTAAGAGCATGACAAACCTCTCATAAGGGTCAACAAAGCTTGACTAAACTCAATGCAAAAGCAAGTAGCATATATGTGGAAGTTTTTCTAGCCTAAATAACATGCATGGCTCTGGTGCGAATTCAAGCATTGTCATACAAGAACTCATCATGTAGCATTTTTGTGTTTTTCAAAAGATAAATCTCTAGAACTTTAGTGTCACTTGGAACAAGATAAATTGCAGCTCAGACCTTCTCATATCATATCCATCAATTACCTAGACTTAGATCAAGCATATGCTACCCACAAGTTTCAAGTTCAGAGTAAATCCTTATATCAAAATAGTTTTATCCAAAACTCAGGAGAATTCAAGGCTGAAAACTAAGTACTTGAAATGAATTACAACAGAGCAACTATTCATCATTTCCATTTTAAGAGATTATCTTTAGAGTCCTTTTTATTTTATTCAGCTCTTAAAACAAATTAAAGCAAACTAGACACACTCTCTTTATTTTGTTTTCATTTTTTAGATCACACATTATAACTATATATATTTCTATAAAGATAACTTTTACTTCATTTTTAGTTATTCATCTTTTTTTCTAATATATATAAAGCAAACTAAGAATAATAAAAGGAAAGAAATACTTATCTAGATACACGGGGAATGCCTTCTCCCCCAAGCTGGTTGTTGTCATGGTTGCTCAACGAGATGGCCGGATGTGGAGGTGCTAGAACAGAGCCTTCCAATTTTGATTTTGTTGTTGCTGTTGTCGCTGGAAGCTGGCCATCTCCTGTCCCATGCTTACCTTTGGCCAGAGAAAGACATGCATCCTCCCTAATGCCTACTTGAGATTGCTTCATAATCTTGCCCTTGGTAGTTGTGGAAGTTCAATGATCGAGTACTTCGGTTCGCTCTTGATGATGAGGATTCTTGAGATGGCGCCTACAGTAGTGGCGCTTCCACTAGTGGTGCAACTTTATTTTGCCAAACCTGTCTTGGTTTTGAGTTTGATTTTGCTTTGATAGGTTCATCCTTTCTTGACTTGTTCCTCCTCCTTGTTTAGCATTTTGAAGCCAACCATCAGTAATTGAAACTGGCGACCTCTTGTGTGCATCATTATTGCTGGTTCAGAACTTTCACTCGTAGAATTTGGGGGATTGATTCCCCCACACTTTGCTTGAAGTGTGTTTTGCTTATAAAGACAAGGTAGAGATCAAGGCTCTATTGGTGGAGAAACACCAACAGAACCAAAACTTTATTTACTCTTCTCTAGCCTTAGGCACAATGAATCATGATAGAGTTAATGTTATGTGCATTATTTATTCTTGTAACATGGGTGATAAGATCAAAAGGATGAGTATAAATATGACATTTGATTACATTTGTCAAAAAGAGTGGAGTTGCTTAACCTATAGAAGGATTGTCTATCTTTACAAAATGTATCAAACTTTACATGATTATGACTATTATCTTCCAAGGGTAAGATATGCAAAATTTTATCTCATTTGATTAAGACTATGAGATCAAGAAAATGGTGCTATGAACAAGCTTAAGGAACAAAACATGTTGAGTTAATCATGTTGGATTAAGCAAAATTGTAACTCAAACATGTTTGTTTCTTCATTTATGTGCATACCAAGATCAAGAGGAAAATGATGACCACTTACCTTAAGATGTTACCTTCATTATTGGAGCATGATGACACCATGTGATGAAGGGGAGATGACTTGTGGTGGTCTTCTCTTCTTGCTTGAAGTTTTCCTTGCTTGGGCTGTTCATGAGCATCTTGTCTCCTATGTTGCACTCCTTTCTTATTCTTTTGTCTTGCCATCTTTTTGTCATTTCTTTTGTGGATCTTGGCATCGTGTTACACCTTCTACTCTACTCATTGTTTCTTCTCTATAAAGGATTAGTGGACAACACACACCCAAAACAATATACAAATGATTCAAAGCAAGGATAGTGTTGTCATAGAGCCACAGCTCACCCTCTATGCTACAGAAAAGTTGGTTTTAACATTTTAATTTTCATAGAATCTTTATCCCATGTTATAAATAGTGTACCTTGATTGTTCACCACTACTTCAAATTTTCAACAAGGTTAAGGCAAAGATGTGTAAAATCGTTTTGAAAAATACCTCAAACCTTGATCTGTTTCTACGAATGATCTCCTAATATTCCCAATAAAATTTAAATATTTTCCTGTAAGGGTTAGTCCATATATACAACCAAATTATATTCAAGTATGTTTTGATTTAATAATCATGTCTGAATAATATTCTGAAGCATACTTGTAACAGAACAAGGAAGCTTAAAAGACTAAAGAGATTCATTCAAGTAGAAACAAGATTATATATGGTGAACCAAAGGAGCATTATTATTTAAATTTTTACTTGTTAGTGATTTAGCAAGTTGAGCTTTTCATAAAGGTAGGGATGACCAAGACAAACTAGCAACATGGCATGAGATGTTTTGAAGAACTCTATCCCCCATACTCGAATTTTGTGAAATGCAGAATCAAGTTTTGATGATAAAATTCTCCTATGAATATGATTCTATGTTGCATAATGCTTGGTTGGATATACCTTATGTTTCCTTCTTTTTATTGAAATGATTAGTAACAAGCATACCTGAAGGAGGCTTATCCGATTTACCTGTTGACGAGAGCTCGTAATCCATTAAGCATGACTTTTCCTTACATTAAGCTCTGTCTTTGCACCATCCGGACAATTGCATGCTCTTCTTCCATCAACCTTTCTTGATTTTTGTTGATTCTTGGTTGATGAATTGGGGTTCATTGGAGATGCAACTCAAGTTCCTCCTTGATTGTCTAACGGCGTGGCGGAGAGTTGTTCTTTGTTTGTTAATGATACGCCGGCCGTCTTGATGGTCAAAGAAGGAACCTCATTGGTATTTGCATGAAAGCTTCATCTCCGATGACTTAGGGATGTCTTCTTGTGCCCATGGTTGTTCATGATTCCATGAGACACCATCGACAGACCACCACTGATTGATGACATTTTGTTGACACGAGATTGCATGTCATGATGTAGTGGCATCTCGTTATCCTGGTTCTTGTTGACGACATGCGAGATGGTGTTTTTAAAGATGATGGAAGCAGGCACATTATTGGCTAATACAAGGTGGGTTGCATCCTGCTTTTAATCATAACCCTAGCTTGAGTCTTGGGAAGGCTCAATGCTAGGTTGTCTTTGATGTTGCTCATAACCTATCAATTTGTTTGTCCACTTCTTCTAAGTGAGTGCTTTTTATGTCACTCATCTTTTTTTTCTTTGTTCCATAGCTAAAGTGGTGGTTTGGTTTGAGTTCGCATGTTCATACCAAACCATGGACAGGCACAGCTTATATTCATTCTTTCCTACAAAATATTAATGGACCCATACCCGAGGGAATACAACAAGTTTGAAATATGGGTTGTTATCCATAATCTATATGATTTTCATCTATGCTAATCAAACTCACCATGACTCACAAGATATAATTTGTGAGTAGAGCAGCATTTGTTTCCATCACTTGAGATGTGATTTGAATTCTTGTGACGTTGACCTTCTCCAGTCTACACATGGTTAGAGAATATACATATGTCTATACAAACCTATGAGATTACAAGGTTCCAGTGTTGATGGATCTTTGAATGTTCAGGCACCCTAGGTTCTTTAATGTCTTTCTTATGGAAGCTTGCCGGAAGGTCAAAATGGCATCTGTTATCCTATCTTATTCCACAATTCAACAAAATAGGGGTAATCCTACTAAAGCTGGCGGTATGCTAATGATCTAAACCTTTACGCCAATTGTGTCCCCGACAACGGCGCCAAAAATGCGTGTTGGTATTTATAAGTGCAAATAGAATATGAAGGATTCCGTAAGCGCACAGAATATCATTGTAGCATTTTACCGGGAGTATTCTAGGTATCATTATTTATATTTTACCACAGGGAAACAATGGAGTAAAGACTTATTGAATATCAAAGGAGTATCTATCAGGCAACATACCAGCATGGCTAGGGTAGGTGTGAAAGTAATGATAGGAATTAAGGATAATGATACTCAGGGGATAGATTTATAAGATAACGTAAACTAGTCGACTCAGGAGAGCAACGGTGAGGTAGATTCTTATGACATTCTTATTACATGGTCAAAGTATATATACATATCTAACTATAGCTAAGACTAACTCTACTCTTGTGCACTTCAGGACGCCGCTTAGATGGTAGAGCACCCACAATAGATAACTCTACTGACGCGACTATGGTCCTACAATTTAAGAATCTGCTCAATTCGGTATGGACTACAAAGGATAGACAGGGCTATCACCTCCTGCTGCTACCATACAACCAGAGAATAGGGTGTACTCATAGGCAGAGCATCATATAAGCACCATGCTTACATGTGGCTCAGCTACTTAACCCAACCATGGTAAACTAGCAGGCTAAGCGCTCAATGTACCCGCACACAAAAGTAATGATAACCTCAACTAAGCAAGATACATATTAAAAGTAAGCATAGTCATGTAGATAGGAATATGATGAATTGAAAATAAGTCTTACAAGATATAGAAGTGAAGATACAAGGCTTTGCCAAGCCTCCAAGACTAGATCTGGAACTTGAGCATGAGCCCAACTCGACCCTCACTCCCGAGCTACTAATCTACTACATTAGAGAGTCTAGACCTAATCCTCCTAGTGTATCTTCATCTCTGAATGAGAGGTACGAATTAGGGTTTTAGGGATGGCCTAAGGGAGGGGGGGTAGGGGCCGGTATATATAGGCCAGAGCATCCATCGTGATCCCTTGGATAAAACCAACTTAAAGGACGGCGTAGATGCATCCTAGGAAGTGGTGGAGAACCGTCATTGTGACACGGAGGCTGATAGTGGGCCCCAGGGGCTGGGTGTCCTGCAGGTGGGGCTGGGTGGCCCCACATGGCAGCCACCTACCTTCCGCTTCGGTGGTTTGCCTTCTGGAGTCTTCTAGAGTCTTCCCACGTCAGTTTCGCTGTGGATAAACGTGATTTGCTTTGACGAATAGGCCCTCCTTGACGGTGTTCTGAGTAAATCCTCCTGTAACACAGATTCACCAAAACTTGTGGAATTTATTAGTTTAAACCCCTAGACCTATGTTGGTGATCCTTTTTATTCATTTATATAAGTTATATTGATGGTTTATGATGAACGTTAACTACCGTCAACAAGGTGCATGTGTGTGGTATATTTGGTGGAAGTGGTACTCCATTGAGAAGTTTTCCTTCTCTAGCTTCTTTTGAGAGGGCATGGCTACTTTTCTTTTTTCTCACTCTCTTTCTCTCTCTCTCTCTCTCTTTTGAATACTAGAGCTTTTTGCTCTTTTATTCTCTCATTTTTTCTGTAGTCCATTCCTCTCTTTTGATGTAAGACAACATAGAGAGGTAACTTTGATTCTCATAGAGCAATAGAAAATGCATATGTGAATGCGTATCCCCAGTGTAGGAATAGCATAAATATGTGGGTGTACGTGATCTTGATCAAAAAGCATGAAAAGTTTCTCTACTCAGATCAACAAGGCTTGAAAAAGCTCAAAACAAACAAGCAACTTTTATGGTGGCTTTATCATGTATGAGTGATATATATTTGGCTCTGGTAGGAATTTATCACCATTGAGAAACTTCTAGCAAGAGAGTTTAGCATTTTGCAAAACAAAACTCTAGGTTGTCTTTACTATTTCTTAGATAGGTTCAAAGATTTAATCTAATCATGGCTACAACATATCTCACAACAGCCTATTCTTGGTTCTAGCATTTGCAACCCACGAAAGCATTCAACTTAAGATGAACTCTAAGTTTATTATGCTCAAAACTTAAGAAGTATAAGGTTGTATAACAAGCTTTTGCAAAGAATCACAGAGCAACTATTCATCATCTCCAAATAATTTTATCATCATTTTATTATAGCAGAGTTTTTCTCGGTACAAATTTAAAGGCACTCCTCTCTACATTCTATGATCATGAATATTAAAATATAAAGCAAACATGAATGTAAAGAGAGGGTTTAAGATCTTCATACCTGAGCGGGGAGAGACATCTCCCCCAAGCTTGCCTTTTGCATAGGTTGGAATGTCTTCTGGCGGCTCTGTTGATTCATTTGTTTATTGACTAACTAATACTACAAAAATGCATAACTGACTAGCTAAACCTATAACTACTAGATAACTTATTCAACATGGATGCTACTAAATTTTTATTCATTATTACTAAATTTTTTTTCATATGTGTTGCTTTAAATGCATATCTATCCTATCGGGCATTAGCTACTACAGACTTTATTTATTAACATAGAGTAGCTAAATGCAACTATCCTATCATGCAATGTAAAGCAACTTTATTGGAAATGAAATGCAACTAACGAAATGTGGTAAATAAATGCAGGGAATAGAAAACTTACCTTTTTGTTGGGCTCAAGGTCATTCGTCCTTGGGCGGAGGTGTTTCCTCTTGTTCCACCTTGGAGTCCTTGTCAGGATCAGGATCAGGGGATGACAAGTTTGAGGTTGGATCTTTCTTTTTATGCCATCTCTTTCTATTCTTCTTCTTCTTCTTCTTCTTCTTCTTCTTCTTCTTGACAGGTTTCTCTAGTTCTTTAATCGGCTTTGGTTTCTTCATCTTGATTCTCTTCGGATGCTTCTTCCTTACCTGTTTCTCATCAAAGAAGGGTTGTCTAGAGGCAAAAGCAAATATTTATTTTCTTCTAGCAAAGTGGAATTGGATTTTCTCGAAAGCCACATATATGCAAGCATTTGCAGTATTAAGGAAAGGACGACCAAGGATTAAAGGTGTATCCTCGGTGTTACCCATGTCGAAGATCATAAAATCCATAGAAACATAAGCACTCCTAACTTTAACTAGTAAATCAGTGGCTACTCCCTCGAGATAATAGATGGATTGATCGGCTAGCTTTAGGTAAACTGAAGTTGTCGCTAAGGTAGTGTAAAACAATTTATCATATGTTGCTTTTGACATTATGTTAACACTAGAGCCTAGATCACACAGAGCATTATGGAAGGTATGAGTTCCAATGGAGCAGGTAATCGTGGGAGTGCCGGGATCACCTTTCTTAATGGTAAATGGGGAATCTAATAAATAGGAACCCCAAGAATTTAAAGCATAGCCATACTTTGCAATAACAAGGTTGGCTATCTCGATTGTTCCCTCAGGTTTGCCAGGAATTCTATCTTTTTCATAGGATGGGAAAGCAGCAGCAATTTGAGCTAATTAGGTTTCTATCATCTTATTGAAACTAAGTTGATTCTTTAAGATAGAAGAAAATTTATCCAATTTAGCATTTATATTTTCCAACATCTTGTCATGAGCATGTAGTTTCTTATTTATACT
Organism: Miscanthus lutarioriparius; assembly: GCA_904845875.1. Taxonomy (NCBI): domain Eukaryota; kingdom Viridiplantae; phylum Streptophyta; class Magnoliopsida; order Poales; family Poaceae; genus Miscanthus; species Miscanthus lutarioriparius. The sequence goes on along the minus strand of CAJGYO010000017.1, from coordinate 49,580,907 downwards.
ATCAGTCATTCTACCATTGCTATAAACAAGATCTTTCAAGAAAGCATAACTTTTATTACCTTGATTATTCAAATGAGAAGAAGAGTAATAATTGTTACCTCCCTGGTTGTTGGAGCGCTGATTCCAGCCATGATGTTGTGGATGAAATGTGTTGTCGGTGTTGATGAAGTTGAGGTCCTCTTGAGTGTCGGGGCAGAATTGCCCAAATGTCCAACATCTCCACAGACTTCGCAAGTCATATGGGAATCCATGGCTTTGAGTGTCTCTTGGGCACTCACCTTCTCATAATGTTCCACTCACTTTGCGACTAGTTCCATCTTAGCTACAAGCATGTCAATTTCTTTAATTGAATGCATACCTCATTTATGGGGTTGGAGTCGATCATCGCTCCATCCTTGGTTGGAGACCATCTTCTCAAGCAGTGTCTTTGCATCTGCAACACTTAGCGAAAAGAATGCACCACCAGCAGCAGCATCTAAATGGCTCCTATCTAACGGCACTAATCCAAGGTAGAAGTTCTGGATCAAAAGCCAGTCTTCCATGCCATGGTGTGGGCATGTAGAGACATACTCTTGCATTCGTTCCCAAGCTTCGGGAATCGATTCATCTGCTAGTTGTTGAAAACTAGAGATTTTATTGCACAGAGCATTAGTCTTCCCCATGGGGAAAAACTTAACTAGGAAAGCATTGGAACACTTGTCCTAGGTATCTACAGTGTTGTGGTTAAAGTAAAACCATTGCTTAGCCTTTCCTAACAAAGAGAAGTTGAAAAGGCGAAGACGTATAGCCTCTTGGCTCACTCCCTTAATTGTGAATGTGCTACAAATCTCCAAGAAATGTTGGAGGTGAGCATTTGCATCCTCGTGGGCTTTCCCACAGAATGGACTAGCTTGAACCATCGTAATTAACGTTGGCTTAAGCTCAAAGTTAGCATCCCCATTGATAACATTGGGTCCGCTGGCTACATTAGTAGCCGAGGGTGCTGAAAAATCACAAATGGACTTGTCGCCCATGATCGTGTAGGGTAGTGATAGGATATGATGAAAAAAGGATAAACTACTTAGTATACCTAAAAACCTAGCTAGCGAATCTAGCAATATAAATCTAAGGCCAGTTGCCTTCCCCAACAACAGCGCCAGAAATGCTTGTTGATATTTCTTAACGACTATTGGAGGATTCCGCAAGCGCACAGAACTATCGCATAGCACTTCGCTCGGTGAGTACCTAGTTGTCGAATTTATATTTTTTCCCACAGGAAGGCGGAAGGCTAGAATTTATAATTAGACTAGGATTTGCTAGAGGAAAGCATTAAGTTGATCCTAGGTAGGTGAATGATAGTGAAAATGATGGGTCTGAACTACCTAAACTTACTACAAAATACAAGCTTACCAGAGATAGCTAGGTGGGAGAGCGAGCGATATATCTTTCTAGTAACTAAGGGTAAACAAATAACTAGGAGAAATATGATAGTACTTCGGGGCACAGCTCGCCTACCAACTAGGAGAGTTAAATAGACAAGGTCTGCCATGAGCCCTATGATTGGTAAGGGTAAAAGTGGTATGGTATAGTAATTTGGACTAAAGTTTGGGCCCTAGCAGAGTATTACCATTCTCACTAGTTCCCGTTGCTCATTATGGTTACCAATTTAGTAAAATACATCTTACCAGATAGTTGTGGAAGTCTAATCATAGTATCCTATCCTAGCATTTGCCCATTCCAAGGATGTGGCTATTCGAATAGATTTAGTTAACTCTGCAGAGGTGTACGAATTTCCCCACACGATGGACACAGTCCAACACCATCGTCATGGCTTAGACAGGCCTAACGAGATCCCGTACCAAGAAGATACCAAATCCCCCCAAACGTGATGATACCAAATCATCACAAAAGAAAGACATGGCTCGAACACAGCCAAGAAAATAGTGGCTCGAACACAACCTAAAAACCTAACGCTTAATGTGGAAGATCACATAGCATCCACGCCAACCAAACATGGAAGAAAACCTATCCCCCGTGTTGGCTCCTGATATTTCGTTGCCTACACCGGCTTCCAAGTAGAAACTATACTTCTATCTAACGTGGTGTGAGATCAAGTCTACCCATATAGGCATGTGGCTGTACATAAAGACTCACTAGGCGAGTGGGACTACGAACTGGTCCTTATGTGACCGAGGCAAGTATCTCCCATAGGAATCCTCTCTAGGCATTCCTGCCAAGGTAATTTATCCCACATAAATTACCCCCTACTAGCCCCATGTCGGGGTTTAGTCAAGTTTTACCAGTTTTAAGTTCGGTAGTTATTATCATCAAGTTTATCAAGGTAACCATTACCTTATCATATTATTTTAATCAAGTTCAAAATTATAGTTTTATGGTTTTCAAGTGGTATAGGTTGGGTTATTATTTAGTGGAGGTGAATGGTAGTGGGTTTATGGTGGAGGTTTGCAATATATGGTGGTGGTGATAGGGAGGTGGTTATAGGGGTAGCATGTATGTAGAGGAAGGGGTTAGGTGGGTGTTAGGACTTACCTCCATTCGCTGACGATTGTATCCTCGTCCAATTCTTGTGTCTCCTATTCCTGTCTTTTGGACTCCATCGGGTTCTCTCACGTCTTCTATCCTACGTGGTCTAGCGTCAACAAACAAGAGAACACAAATAAGGAAAATAACAGGCAAGGCATGTAAAACAAGCATAGGCAATCAATCGATCCTAGATGGGTTGGTCCATTTGGATGATGGGTTGGTTTACTAGGGTTATCACTATTATGTCAATCTAAAGTAAGGTTTGGATAGAGGTATTCCATCCATAAGGTTGGGCTTCTACGGGTTAGGTCAGGGCGGGTGGTTGGTCTGATGGAAAACCAGACCACATTATTAGGATTCACTATTATGTGAACCTGAAAGAGAAACATAACCAAGTCATCATAAATGACCTGGTTGGTCTCTATAGATCCACCAGGGTTAGCCACGCATATGCATAGGCATGTGCGTGTGACTATGGTTAGGTTGGTGGGCTAGGCTATGGCTAGGGTTAGTGGCATATACGCATATGCATGTACGTATGCCCATGTTTAGGTGGGGGTTAGAGTTAGCCATACATGGGGCGTATACCCGAGTATCGGGCCTATCCATGTATGTATGGTTGTCTACCTATTTTAGGTGATTGGGTGCGGATATATTCGGGTATGTGTCATGGTACATACACATACGCGAATATATGGGGTTTACTACTACTATGGCGAAGGGCTACATCTATATTCGCTATTTACTCTACTTATAAAAAGGAAAGCAATCAATCTAGAATTTAAATGGGCACCATAATTAGGGTTAATTGTATGATTATGTAGGGTTTTATTTTATAGGATTTATGGTGAAGGAATTACGGGATTTGGAATTAAAACGACGGAGTTATGAGTTATCTAAGTTTATTAATTAAACACTAATGGAAACTAGCATGGTAATTATTTCTACAATTTTAGTTAATCAACATGAGCGGTGAACTAGCTAGGTGTAATCTAGGGTGACTCTAGTTTATTTAGGAATTTTCTAGGAATTTTTATGCAATTAATAACTTACTTTTTTAACACTTTGTGTATGATTCACTGTGTGCCCTTAGCAATTTACCATGACTCGGCGACTAACGCGTGGGTCCCATATGGTGATGTGGCTCGCGGCCATAGGGCTGAGCGACATGGCTTAGGCCGGGTGCTTCTGCTCGTTCTCATCCCCATTCGGTCAACTAGTGAGAGCAGAGAGACAGAGCGCGAGAGAGAGAAGGGAAAGGGGAGGAGTGAAAGAGAGGGAGGAGCAGGAGCTTGCAGACGGTGGTTGTGTGCCTAGTGAGGGGAAATGGAGCAGGAGCGGCAGCAGGGCAAGGGCGTGGTGGCGCTTGGCTATGATGATTTTACGGCGGTGCGGCGGGAGAGCGAGGTGAAGGAAGCAGATCACAGGGCGGAGTGGCGGTGGCACGGCGCTCCAGCAGTAGGTAGCATGGCGGCAGCGATGGCGCGATAGGAGACTAAGAGGGGAGGGCAAGGTGAGACAGAGAGCAAGGCATGGGGCATCACCGGTGGTGGCCTCGGCTTGGCACCACGCCGGTGGTGCGATGGCGGCGCAAGGTGAGGGCACGGCGGACGATAGCGGAGCGAGAGAAGGCGAGGGTGGAGAGAGAGGGATCCGGCGGTGAGTGCAAGGGAGAGATAGCAGAGAGGGGAGAAGGGAAGGGAAAAGGCTGATCGGAGAGGAAGGGGAAGCGTAGCAGAGCAAGCACGGCGATTGCGGCGACCTCCACACTCGAGCTTGGCGAAGTGCCTCTCGACGGCAGCCTTGGGAGGCCCTTTTATAGCCACAACGAGGTGGTTCGGTGCGGGAAATATCTCCGGCAATGGAGATATTCTCCGACAATAGCGGCAGGGCATAGCTCGGCGATAGCTATGACCTCCACCCATTGGCGTATGATGTCAACGATGGCGGGTGGCTGGTCGGCGGCCGTGGGGACATGTACACGGTGAGTCAGCGAGGATAGGGAGGCAGGGTGATAGCTGGGAATGACGGTGCGGCATGGTGAAGTCAGCGGCATCAGTGACTTCCTCACAGTGCATCCGCTGACCACTGGAGGAGACAGATATGACATGCGGTCCCCAATCGTTAGTGAAAGAAGGGGAAGGGAAGGGAGAAGTGGCTAGGCTGGGCCGGCGTTGGCCCAGGCAAAAGATGAAAGAGGAGATGGGGTTGGGTCACGGTGTGGGCCGGCGTGGCCCATCGTGTGGAGGAGGAGGAAAGCGAAAAGGAGAAGGGGAGGAAGGTGGGCTGGGCCAATAGGTTGGGCCAGCCCATTGTGGGGAAGGAAAAGGGAGGCGAGGAGGGGAAGGGTGACGGGTTGTGCCAGGGCTAGTGCTGGGCTTGGCCCACTCGGGAGAGTACACTGATTTCCTATATCCTAGTTCCCAGAAATGCCATATACGTATATGTGTAGATATATATGCTTATATGATGTATCCTCAATAAACTAAATATCATCTCTATTCTAATATACCATGAAAATTAATAGTAGGAATATTATATTTCTAGGTTTTCTATGAATTAATGAAAGGGGACATGAGGAAGGAGTACTATATTAATACAATGGCCGTAAAAATATTAATTATGCCTATGACGCATTATCTACTTCTATATTCGGAAATGCAATTAATAATTAAGGAAGGTTATTTTGGTGCTGCAAATAAATTCCAGAAAACAATCAAGCATGCAATCCAAAAAACAATCAGGCATGCAAGCAGTCAAGCATTCACGCAAGCATTGAAGCATACACCCAAGCAATGCAACTTAGGCAATGGGACTTTAACATACAGAATGGCCTTCTATTCCTATGGGTCATTCCTAGTGCTATAACTAATCCTACACGACACACAAAATGCATATGGTGGGTTTTGATGCAGGGTTTTGGAAATATATTTTCAAAATGGTTTTGCAAAGAATAACTAGTCAAGATTTTAATTTGTTGTAAAATTTTAAAAAGTTCTAATTTTTAGTGGATTTTAATATGATGCAAAAACATGGGTTGCCTTCCCCGGCAATGGCGCCAGAAATGCTTGTTGATATTTCTTAACGACTACTGGAGGATTTCGCAAGCGCAAAGAACTATCGCGTAGCACTTCGCTCGGTGAGTACCGACTGTCAAATTTATATTTTTCCCACAAAGAGGCGGAAGGCTAGAATTTATAATTGGACTAGGATTTGCTAGAGGAAAGCTTTAAGTTGATCCTAGGTAGGTGAACGATAGTGAAAAGGATGGGTGTGAACTACCTAAATTTACTACTAAATACAAGCTAACCAGAGATAGATAGGTGGGAGAGCGAGCGATATATCTTTGTAGTAACTAAGGGCAAACAAATAACTAAAAGAAATGTGATAGTACTTCGAGGCACAGCCCGCCTACTAACTAGGAGAGTTAAATAGATAAGGTTTGCCACGAGCCCTATGATTTAATAACTAGACCTATCATGATGGAATACAGAGGATGGACAAGGCTGTCAACACTTGCCACCTACCACAATCAATCCAGAGGCCTAGCCGTATCCATAGGTAATCTATAGGCTAAGCACCATGCTTAATATACAGGCTTACTACTTCAATCCAAGCTTCGATGAAATGAGATCAAAGCACCCTAACCAGATGGTAGAACTAGTACTAACGAAAGACTACTAATGATAAGATAACCTATGCTACTAATGCCAAACAATAAGCACCTAAGCTCACTAATGATGAACACTAATGACTAAGTACTTAAAGTGAAGCAAGCAATACTATAATAAAGTACTGAAATAAATACTGAATAAAGTAATGTAGAAATGTATGAATTACAAAGGAGCTATACCAGACCCAAAAGACTCTTCCGGACTCCGAGAAGCTCCGCTCTTGCTCTACTCCACTACTAGACTACTACTCTATAGCTAAAGCTAAGCTAGAGAAACTTGGAGAGCTTCGAAATGACTAGAACTAAATGGGACGTCTTCCACCGAGCTCCACACCCCCTATTTATAGTGTAGAGTGAGGGGAGGGGTATTTGTAGGCAGCAGGCAGGTCGGTGGCCACCGAGGGGCACCGGGCGGTGGCATAGGGGCGCCGGTTGGCCCTAGGATACACCGCCTTAGCATCCAAGGGTGCTAGTTGGCTCCCAGTGGTGGTTGTGAAGCCAGCACGTGGTGAAACTTGGTAGGTATGTCGGTTGGTAAGTCAGTGGAGAGCTCAAGTGTATGACAATGGGCCCATCAATCCATCATGAGTTAATCTTGGCCCTTGATCAAACTGACTTGAATGGAGGCTTCCCATTGGCTGAGGAGTGGCTCCCATGGATCACTGACGTGGCATGGCCACAGGTGGGGCATGGCCACAGGTGGGGCTGGGCTAGCATGGCCACAGTGACCATCAACACACCACACCTTCTTAATTGGTATGATTTTCTTGTTCTTGCTCTTTCAGCCGTCATGGAGCAGCTGAATGCCGCGTCCGTGCTGACATTAGGGCCGAACTTCCTTGAGCGCGTCCATGCTCTACCTGCGTGGATCCAAGAGGTAGTGATTCATGGCCTTCGTAATAAGGCTGCATCAGCCCTGGCCACCGCCGACCTCCATTCAGACATGAACTGGCTTGCGGTGGAGCTGGGGTTCCTGCCGGAGCTGTCGGTCCAAAGGGCTTCATAGGATTTTTTTTTCCTATAGGATTTGGATCCTTTGAAATTCCTGTTTCTCCTCCATTCCAAAGGAGCTATAAGTTTTTTAGTTTCTTTTGTCCATTTCTTGGGATTCCATTTTGCAGTGTTGGGGGCCCTAAATAGACGGGGAGATCTATCCGTGTGAAAATTTCATTTTTGGCAAAATTTTGCACCGCGCCGAGCAGTGCCTCCAACATGCACCGAAAATTAGATGTCTCTCTTTTGCCCTCTATGCAGAAATTAGGTTTACCATGCCATCAATTTCAGACAAGGGCATTTGTGATACTGTGATGGCCACATAAAAGCGCAAGGAGTCGCCGTCTCTACCTCCGCCTCTGCCTCCGCCTCCATCTCCATCCTCCAGTCTGCCACAATCTCTCCTCTGCTCTAAATCCTAGCCCCATGGCCTTCCTCTCAACTCTCCAGCCACCCCCTCTGCCACCCCTCTCCAAACCCTAGGCGCCATCGGCATAGCAGCTCGACTCATCAATCTCTACTCTACAGCCACACCCTCTCTCATAGCTTTTCGAACCTTGTAACACCCTAAAATTTGCCTCTTTTGAAATAGAACTAAAATGATTTATTTATGAATTTTGTGCACATGAAATATAGGAAAATAAAAATTTTCATTAATTTAAAATTCATCATAAGGTAGTAACATGTGTGAGCATACATGTTGTTGCATTTTATTTATTATGATGAATGGTGTTGATCCAAACTCCAAAGTAATTTAGAATGTTTTTGAAAAGGGTTTGAAAATGGCTTTGAAATAAAAGAAAAGAAAGAAAGAAAATTAGAAAAATAAAAGTATTTTTAAAAGTTGTAAAGTTTATCTTGGGAAGCCTAACAAAATTGTCCATTTTTATTTGAATAGGGAAGTATATTTGAAACTATACTTGAATTTGATTTGAATGGGCTTGGAATTTGAAAAAAAAATCTTTTCTCCCTTTTCAGCCCAGCCCTAGTAATTGGCCCAGCCTCTTCTTCCTTCTCTTCTCGGCTTTGGCCCACTCGTTGGCCCACTCCTTTTGTCTCCGCCGGCCCAGCTTCCTCCTCCTCCCACTCTCGACCTGCTTGGCAGCCCAGCCGCTTCCTCCCCACCTTCCCACCTTCCAGCTCTGCACCGACCCACCGCTCGATGGCCCACTGCTTCACGCCCACCCTCCACGTTGCTCCGCGCGCGCACTGTGCAGCCCAGCTCGGCTTGCCCCTGCATCGCCTATATCCGCATGTGCCCGCTCCTTCTCCCTCTCGCTACGAACGTGGGTCCCGCCCGTCAGTGTCGCGCCCCCTTCCCTTTCCTTTCTTCTTTGCGTGCCTTTCCTTTCTTTCCTCCGCCCCTTTCCTTTCTAGCTGCCCGGCGATGGCACAGCCATGCAAGGCAAGTCGCCGGCACCACGCCCATTTGGCAAGCGGCCAATCCCGCCTGAGCGCCCCACTTCCTTTTAATTCACGCAACGCCTGCACGCCTATAAAGCCCAAGCCGGACCCCCTCCCTCTCCCTTTCTCATCCGCTCAAGCTCACCCTCACCGCTGCTAGCAAATCCCCCGTTCCCAAGCACTATCCTTGATGCCGACGTGACCCGGAGCTTCGCCGTGACCCGACTCTGCCGAAGGTACCACCAATTCCTCGATTTGGCCTTCAACTGCTAGGATTTCTCCACACCCACGCGCCACTTCTCTCTCCAGCCGCCGCCGTCGTCAACTACGCCTTTGGAGCCCTCCCCAGACGCTGCGCTCCCCACCTAACGACTCATGGTGAGATCCCTTCACGTCGCGTTTGGTGCACGGGAGTGCCGTAACGGCGAGCTCCCAAGCCGCTGGCCATGGCAGCGTTGTGGAACCAACGCTCCGGCGTCCTCCTCGCCTCGGTAGCGCCTCCACCGTGTTCGCCAGGTTCTGTAGATCATCCCCGTGCTTTTTGTTTCGATCGTGGAAGTCCCGAGCGCCATCCCGACGACCACCGCCGAGCTCGGGTCGCCGCCGACAATGGCAGGCTCGTCGGTGTCATTGTGCTGCCGCCGGAGGATCTCCCGATCACTTGCGCCGTCAGATCTTGAATGAGCGGTTCGGATTAGATACCCCTTCGGGGTTAAGTGGCCGATCCACCGTGGACCCATGGACCTGGCGCACCGTGCCGCGTCAGCACTGGTCCACGCCACGTGGTGCACCGCACTAGTCCGCGCGCGCCACGCGTTAGCCCGGTCAGCAGCGCGATCAAACCAGCAGTCAAGCCGCGCATGTTTTGCAGTTTAGCCCCCGGGTTTTCAAGTGATCAACCCGCAGTCCGGTTTAATTCAAAATAAATGCATATCAGTCCTGATTTTATTCGTTTAGGTCCCTGTGTTTTCCCAAAATAGTACCCACAGTCCAGCAGCCATGTAATTTCATATTTTTAATTGTTTTAATTCAAAAATAAGTTCAGTTTATTTACAGAAATGCCATTGCACCTTATTTCATGGGTAACTTTTGTGTTTTAAGTCCGATTTGACCCGTTCGAATTGCGTTAGGATCGTATTTACGTTTTTTACATGTTTATACAACTGTTAGGCATGTTTTCAATATTTCAAATTCATGGGTAGATTTAATCTATTATTTAATTAAAGGAAGACTTGTTTAAATCAAAACTTATTCATTTTAACTCCAAAATAGTCCGTTCAAGTTGCGTTTGTTTCATAACGACGAGATCTACGCAATAGTAACAGTGTTTACTATATTGTATTTCTAAAACAACATGGTTTAAATCATATCTTGATTAATGATTATGCAACTGGATTTTATAAATAAAATATGATTTGTTTCACTTTAGTTTTATAATTAAAATCTAAAATTGACTTAATTTAATCTATATTATTTATAAATATCTTTTATATATGAATTCATATAGTTAACATAAATGAAGCCTATAGTCTTCTTTTCCACGTATAAAGCAAATCTTTCGGTAGTTGTAACTTTTCAACCGTAGCTCCGATTAGAGTGCTTCTCGCAACTGTGTGTTCGTAGCGATGCGTAGAATCGTATTTTAAACTCTTTTACTTATTTTTCTATGATTGGTGTACTATTTTGATATAGATGCAATTATATGCTATGCATGTATGTGTATCGATGTTTGTGCGGTGTTCTACAATTACGTCCAGTCGGTGAGATATACGTGGTGATCCAGAAGGAGAAGAAGGACGTTGAAGATTAAAGCTTACCAATGGATCGGTGTTTAAGGCAAGTATAGCATGGGACCATCCTTGTTACCTATTCACCTTTACTCACTTAATTCATATTGCATGTGTCTACCTTGTTGCCAATAAGGATGTCCTAGATATTTGATATCTTGTACCTTGATACCTTTGGGTTATTGCATGGGGTAGTTTTTGCTAGTGCTTAATCAAAACCATGATCTTGTAACTTGACTAATGGTATATGCAATAAACATTAAAACATGACTTTTTAGTAACATGGAAACAGGGGCTGAAGTGTTTAGCTACTTTCTAAATGCTTCAGATTCCTCTCCCTAAGGACTTATCTGTAAGCGACCATCCAAGACTTATAGTACAGCTGTGAGGGCTTTATGGTTCTAGCTTTAGCTCAGTATTAGGACCTTTTCTAGCTTGTTAGTGGTTACCTTTATGGTGCAAGAGGGTATGTTTCCTTTCCTGCTGGGATGTGTGTACCGTGCTGCATGCCCACGCGTGCCACTCCTAGAGAAGGGCCACATACGCCTAGCGAACCTAACTTATTAGACAAACCTTTGAAAGGCTTCATCATGAACCCTGTCGACCTTCCTTGGAAGTGGGTCAAGAGATTAGCTACCTCGGGCGAAAGGGTAAATCACGACTCACAGTGAAAGTGTACAACCTCTGCAGAGTGTAAAACTGTTATAACAACCGTGCTCACAGACATGAGCGGCCTTGGACCCTTATGGAATAGATGATCATTAATGGCTAATGATGATGCTAATAATTAATTGTTTATGCTATTCATTATTCATGTTTACCTGATCATGTGTTTATGGGAATGATAAATTCTTTGCCACTCAATTGCTTAAAAAGATGACCTATTAAAGCTAATCGCAGTAAACCAGTGTTAGCCTTTTGAGCCTCATGAACCCCATGTTATGTTGAGTACGATATGTACTTACGCTTGCTTTACTTTTCTATACTTTGGATAAAAATCCCGAATGGGTACCAGATTGCTGGTTTGGAGGAGTTAGGCTTGTGGTCAACCAGTCAGTCGTCCCTGTGGATTTGGAGTCTTCGCCTAAAGATCGGAGTCAACTTTTCACTGTCTATACTCTGAGGTTATATTTCTTATACTAATAGGTTATGTATTTAAGTAGTGTCTTCTGATATTACCCTTATTTTGTGGCTATATGTGATATTTGACTTCCTGGGCTCACATATAGTGTGTATCTGGTTTTGTCTTAAGAACCGGGTGCTACAAAATGGTATCAAAGCAATGCTGACTGTAGGACGCAAGCCTAGATAGAACTGGACATTTTAGCATGCTTTCATCTTTGCTTAGTTCTTGTTTTCTCTCCAACCTTGTTATTTGCTAAAAGTTATGCTCACTTCAACCTCTGTCTATTATGAAAACTTTGTCTCTATTCTCAATCCTCTCTCTTCACTTATATAGATGGGTCATAATGAGGAGACCACCAGCATCAGAGATTAGGAGGACCAAGCTACGTTGTCCTTGACTGTATTCGACAAGGAAGCTTGTAGCTATGCAACAACAAGCACTAGAAGGAATGACTTAACCTAGGAGTTTTCAACAGTGCTTGCCACAAGGTCAAACCAACATACCAAAGGGACCAGTGAAGAGACAAGTAGTAGAAGCTTGGAAGAATATGAAGTCCAATGAAGATATTGGAAGAACGGCGCATGGATGCCAGGATCACCCATAGTAGAAGCAAGAACAGAAGGTCCAGAAGAAATAGGAGCAAGGAAGTAAAGTAAAGAGAAACTACATCCAAGGAAGATTGAATAATGTGGATATGACTACTACTCATGGAGCTAGGGAGGTTGTGTATGGTTTCATTCTAGTAAACTCAGCTTCTGTCACAGTGCTGTTTGACCCCAGAGCTTCACATTCGTTCATCTCTAGCCAATATGTAGAAGATCATAAGATAACTATGCTTCCAATGAGGAAACCAGTGATAGTTAAGTCCCCAAGAGGAGAAATGAAGGCAGACCACATATGCCCAAAAGTTAGTCTTGACATAAAGGGGGTGAACTTCGTGGCAAACCTTATCGTTTTGGAGTCAATGGAAATTGATGTTATCCTAGGACAAGGATGGCTATCTGCTTGTAAAGGAGTGATTAAGTATGCCCAACGTTTGGTTCTTCTAACAACACCGTCAGGAGAAAGAATTGAGTATGAAGGTATTCAGCTTGTACCTAAGGACAATGTGGATAAGAAGAGAAAGGAGGTCTCACCAGAGTCAGAATCAGGAAGCAATCAACATTCGAGTTCTATTACATCATCACATCCAGCTCCAATCCCTGGTCAAATAAACTCAGACTCTAGAGAATTAGAAGGTTCTCAAGCTAAGGTTACTCCACTCTTTCCACATGAGGTATGCATAGATGGGTGGACAATCACCTACAAGGAATTTCAACCCTGAAAGATCAAGCGAGCTAAAAAGCGGTCCAGTCAAACAAAGATGAACTTACAGAGTCAGCAAGCTGACAATACTCTAAGCAACAATTCTGTGGAGTATGACATCACTAAAGATCTAGCTAAGAGAAAGTGTTATCATTGCCAGCAGGAAGGATGTTATGTTAAATCTTGCCCACATAAGAATCAACAATTACACCAAGGAAGTAGCCAGAGTCGGATCACTACTGGTCTGTTACCAGAAAGTGTCAGTGATAACCAACCTGAAAGAAGCATTTGGTGAGAGTGGTGAATGAAGAAGTTATGCTAGACTATCCAAGATCCTTAGCTAAGGATAGGAGATGTGCCCCTTATGTAATAAAAACGTTAGTATCGCAAGTCGAGTCAATGATTGAGTTGTGCATCTCTACCGCTTGTTGAATTGTCATTATGCTTATGATTGTTTTGAATCTTTGTAATGATTGCAATGATCTTGTTGGGTGTTCCCACAATTTCATTTAGTTCAAAGGTTTAAGGTATAAGGATTAATGAAATAAATAGTTGGGTTATGGTTTTCTTCTATTTTTCCTATCCTTTCTTCGGAGCTGCCTGTCTTTATCGGTTCATATCTCTGATTTTGGATGATAAAAAATCCTGAGGAAATTCTGGACAACAGTAGACTTCAATCACAAGGCGATGCATCTATGCTATTTGGAACTAGGAACAGTTTCTCTTGTGCACTGTTTTCGACCAAGTGAACTGTAGAATTCGGAAAAGTGTTCTATAAGGAGGTTGTGGAGAATTTTATAAGCTTCCCAACGATATAAGCTAAAACTTCATTGGATTAACAGAATGAGAGTTACAGATGTCTTACCACACTGCTGTTTTTTTTTTGCTCGCAAGGAAATTCATATTTCTTGTCCTTGCCCATGTACAAGAGTATCATTGGGATGACAGAACATCTTGATACTAGTAAGCTCATCTGAAGAAGATGCAAGCTATACTTTGGTGTCCCCTAGTTTATCTTTTCTTAAGGGGGGTAGCCAAGTTGAGGAATTTGCAAGATGAAGTGTCCTACATTCTAGTTTGCGCAGTGGTAGCATGGTGGTACTCAAGGATGTAAGAGAGAACTCAGAGTATTAAATAATGAGGTTTGGTTAGAGGAAAGTTTATCCAAGACCAGCAAGATGTTGATCAATCTACCGGAGAAGCTTTTAAGTTAGCTTGGATCAAGAGACCTCAGTCAAGTGTTTGAAGGAGTCCAAGAGGTTGAAGTAAAACCTAAGTATTAGCTTTGTCAGATCAGGACAAGAGCTTTGTATCTACAATAATGCATCTTGTGAAGGTGTGGGATGTGTCCTTATACGAGAAGAAAAGTAGTGGCTTGCTCGTTAAGTCAGCTAAGGAAGCGTGAGTTGAACTAACTAACATGTTATCTGGAGCTATCCATTGTGGAGCATGAAAGTACCATCTTCTTGAAAGTAAAAGTGACATCTAGGAGGATCACAAGAATATATAGGACATCTTCACCAAGTTGGTCTTGAGCTTGTGATAACCTCGTTGGAATGAGATTGATTGTGACTCAGAAAAGTGCTATCACTTCGAGAAGCAAAGTCATGGCCGATGCCCTTAGCAATAGAGAATTGTGCTAAGAAGGTTTGGGTGACACTAAGGATTAAGAGTTGTATTCCCAGTTCGAGCAACTTAACTGGGATCATTAATGTTTTGAAGATTGGTGGTAGATTCTCTTTCGGACCAAGAAGATAAGGAAGCCTTGTTGAAAGGTGAACATATGAGGAAAGAGAATTATGGCTAGTGATTAGGGTTACTTGAGAGTTGTTCAAGGTACCTGTCAAAATTTTGGAATTAGTTAGGCAAATTAGTTGGAGTAAGGGCAACAGGTATCCAAAGTAAAGTGGATCTTTATCAGATAATGGAACTGCACGAGGAAGTAAAGAAGAATCCAAGGACGGAGTATTCCCATCTCTTAGTCGATATCTTCCGAATCTCGAGGACAAGATTCATCTTAAGGGGGGTAGAATTGTAACACCCTAAAATTTGCCTCTTTTGAAATAGAGCTAAATAGAGCTAAAATTGTAACGGCGAGCTCCCGAGCCGCCGGCCATGGTGCCGCCGTGGAACCAAGGCTCCGGCGTCCTCCTCGCCTCGGTAGCGCCTCCACCATGTTCGCTAGGTTCTGTAGATCATCCCCGTGCTTTTTGTTTCGATTGTGGAAGTCCCGAGCGCCATCTCGACTCCCGCCGCCGAGCTCGACTAGCCGCCGGTAATGCCAGGCTCGCCGGTGTCACTATGCTGCCGCCGGAGGATCTCCCTATCACCTGCGCCATCAGATCTTGAATGAGCAATCCAGATTAGATACCCCTTCGGGGTTAAGTGGCTGGTCCACCGTGGACCAATGGACCCGGCGCACCGTGCCGCGTCAGCGCTGGCCCACGCCACGTGGTGCACCGCGCCAGTCCACGCGCGCCACGCGTCAGCCCAGTCAGCAACGCAGTCAAACCAGCAGTCAAGCCACGCACGTTTTGCAGTTTAGCCCCCGGGTTTTGAAGTAATCAACCTGCCTGCAGTCCGGTTTAATTCAAAATAAATACATATCAGTCCAGATTTTATTCGTTTAGGTCCCTGTGTTTTCCCAAAATAGTACCCACAGTCCAGCAGCCGTGTAATTTCATTTTTTTAATTGTTTTAATTCAAAAATAAGTTCAATTTATTTACAGAATGCCATTGCACCTTATTTTATGCGTAACTTTTGCGTTTTAAGTCTGATTTAACCCGTTCGAATTGCGTTAGGATCGTATTTACATTTTCTACATGTTTATATAACTGTTAGACATGTTTCCAATATTTCAAATTCATGGGTAGATTTAATCTATTTTTTAAATAAAGAAAAACTTGTTTAAATCATAACTTATTCATTTAAACTCCTAAATAGTCCGTTCAAGTTGCGTTTGTTTCATAACGATGAGATCTATGCAATAGTAACAGTGTTTACTATATTGTATTTCTGAAACAACATGGTTTAAATCATATCTTGATTAATAATTATGCAACCGGATTTTATAAATAAAATATGATTTGTTTCACTTTAGTTTTATAATTCAAATCTAAAATTGACTTAATTTAATCTATATTATTTATAAATATCTTTTATATATGAATTCATATAGTTAATATAAATGAAGTCTATAGTCTTCTTTTCCACGTATAAAGCAAATCTCTCGGTAGTTGTAACTTTTCAACCGTAGCTCCGATTAGAGTGCTTCTCGCCACTGTGTGTTCGTAGCGATGCGTAGAATCGTATTTCAAACTCTTTTACTTATTTTTCTATGATTGGTGTATTGTTTTGATATAGATGCAATTATATGCTATGCATGGATGTGTATGGATGTTTGTGTGGTGTTCTACGATTACGTCTAGTCGGTGAGATATACGTGGTGATCCAGAAGGAGAAGAAGGACGTTGAAGATTAAAGCTTACCAAAGGATCGGTGTTTAAGGCAAGTATAGCATGGGACCATCCTTGTTACCTATTCACCTTTAATCACTTAATTCATATCGCATGTGTCTACCTTGTTGCCAATGAGGATGTCCTAAATATTTGATATCTTGTACCTTGATACCTTTGGGTTATTGCATGGGGTAGTTTTTGCTAGTGCTTAATCAAAACCATGATCTTGTAACTTGACTAATGGTATATGTAATAAACATTAAAACATGACTTTTTAGTAACATGGAAACAAGGGGCTGGAGTGTTTAGCTACTTTCTAAATGCTTTAGATTCCTCTCCCTAAGGACTTATATGTAAACGACCATCCGGGACTTACAGTACAGTTGTGAGGGCTATATGGCTCTGGCTTTAGCTCGGTGTGAGGACCTTTTCTAGCTTGTTAGTGGTTACCTTTATGGTGCAAGAGGGTATGTTTCCTTTCCTGCTGGGATGTGTGTACTGTGCTGCGTGCCCACCCGTGCCACTCCTAAAGAAGGGCCACATACGCCTAGCGGCTCTAACTTGTTAGACGAACCTTTGAAAGGCTTCATAGTGAACCCTACCGACCTTCCTTGGAAGTGGGTCAAGAGATTAGCTACCTCGGGCAAAAGGGTAAATCACGACTCACAGTGAAAGTGTACAACCTCTACAGAGTGTAAAACTGTTATAACAGCCATGCTCACGGACACGAGCGGCCTTGGACCCTTATGGAATAGATGATCATTAATGGCTAATGATGATTCTAATAATTAATTGTTTATGCTATTCATTATTCATGTTTACCTGATCATGTGTTTATGTGAATGATAAATTCTTTGCCACTCAATTGCTTAAAAAGATGACCTATTAAAGCTAATCGTAGTAAACCAGTGTCAGCCTTTTGAGCCTCATGAACCCCATGTTATGTTGAGTATGACATGTACTTACGCTTGCTTTACTTTTCTATACTTTGGATAAAAATCCTGGATGGGTACCAGATTGCTGGTTTGGAGGAGTTAGTCTTGTGGTCAACCAGTCAGTCGTCCATGTGGATTTGGAGTCTTCGCCTGAAGATCGGAGTCGACTTTCCAGTGTCTATACTCTAAGGTTATATTTCTTATACTAATACGTTATGTATTTAAGTATTGTCTTCTGATATTACCCTTATTTTGTGGCTATATGTGAGATTTGGCTTCCTGGGCTCACATATAGTGTGTATCTGGTTTTGTCTATAGAACCGGGTGCTACAAACACGAAGCTAGGTCCCCTTTGATTCATCGACAGCAGGTCAGCTGATGGCAGAAGGACCACCTCGATGACGGTATAGGCCAGATCTGGATCCCCTACTTCGCACTTGTCACGACCAGCCAGATCCGAACCCTAGTCGGAGCAAGATTTGGACCCCTTCGTCAACGCTGGCCGCACCAGTTCCGCGACCACGATGACAAGACGGTTGTGCGAACGACAAAGTGTAGCCAAGGTATGCAGAGGAAGAGGTACCCAAATTCCTTTTATGATGTGTGCTTTATTGTAGTGGTTCAACCTGGGATATGTAGATAGCGATGGGGTTGCATATTTCCTATAGTTCAGTGTAGCTAACATGTGCTTTATTGGATTAATGACTTCCATATAAGCTGTAGTTACTAGTTAGGTGCTTATTTGCATACTCTTGCTCTCTGTATTACATTCGCTAGAAGCTATAGTTAATAAATACCTTTATAATCTAGATGAACAACCACTAACTGCTTTTGAATGAGAGCGGGAGGCACAAGTCACAAAGAATCATAGGAAGATGGAAGAACTTGGGGTGGTTGTTGAGGGATTTAGTGATATAGATGAAACATATTCATATTTACAAGATGAGCTAGTGGCCCTTGCAGTTGAGGTGCTTGTTTTACCTTGTATTGAGTTCGGGCGGGAGGGGTCGGGGGTAGAGGGGGGTAGATAGCAATGCAATGCTTTGTTATCAATGCAATGCTTTGTTATCTGGATAGCAATGCAATTTGTACATGCTTCCTGCTTAAATTTGTTTCTCCAATTTCAGCGTTCGGTTCGAAGAAGCCATAGAGGAGGCTCCGCCAGTAGGACAAAAGGCAGCGCTGATATCAGTCCTAGACGAAGGCAGTCCAATAGAGTGAAGTCAACATGACCTAGAGAGTTGACTCATGGATCTGAGAAGAACAAGCAAAACCGTGCAAAAGTGAAGTGCCACCAGGCTATAGAATCTCGCTCTTATGTTGTACAGCTGCAATCATTTGTAAGTGATGGTTGTATTTTATTGTTACTCTAGCCTTTGTATAAATAGAAACTCATGTGCACTATTAATAAAAGCAATAGTGGTAGGAGCCTAAGGCCCCCTTTGGAACGCAGGATCGGAAAAATGTAGGAACAGGAAAAATACAGGAATATGATTGGAATGCATATGGAAAACAGAGGAATTTTGTTAGAAGGGGTGTTTGGTTTTGTACTAGAAAAACATAGGAAACCAATACAATGAGGTTTCACTGGATATTTTTTCTTTGTTTTTCCTATGAATGTTGAAGGATAGGAAACTTTCCTATGGTTTTCCTTCCTCCATTTCTTCCTGTGAACCCAAGGCCTCTACGGTGTTGATTCCATAGGATAACTGATTCTTACATTTTTTCTTTGGAAATCCTATGAACCAAAGGGGCCCTAAATCTTGCATCATCATTTAATTTTGAAGTTGCAATAGTTGTGCATTGTGCTTATGTAATCTATATCTGTAACCTATTGTTTACTGCTTGAATTTTGTAGTATGTAATCCATATCAGTACCTGTGTGTTGTGCTTATGTAGAGGGTGTTTGGTTGAGGGCCACCTGTCGTCACACCACAAACTGTGGCTCATCATGGGAACCGGGGTAGCTGTTTGGTTGCTGACTTAAATGAGGCTACCATAGCTTTACTCAGTAGAGAATGAGCCATAAGAGTGTGGTGGATGAAAACCCCGCCACCACCGCAACTCGCCACAGCGTGGCTATGTGTGTCCAAGATCCAAACAGCCCCATAATCCATATCAATATGAAACCTACGTTACTTGTTATGAACTAATATCTTGGGTTTTCAATTAAAGTCCTCTTCCACTATCTGTAACCTAATGTTTACTGCTTGAATTTCAAAGGAAGCTATGGAAACTATGCGAGCAGAACCTGTTGCTGATGGGCATGAACCAATGACAAGTGTTGATGTTGTTCCCATGGTCCTTTGCCTCTCCCATGGCCAGGTCCAATCCTAGGTCAGCGGCAACAACTTTTTTTAAAGAATGTTGGTATCCTGACAAGCTCCGCCAGAATAGAGACATCAGCGGAGAGAATGCTTCGGGAATAGCGTGTTGCTGAACAGGAAAGTTTTGCTAACCTCGTCGAACAAGTGGATGAACTAAAGAGGAAGACAGAAAAGACTAAAAGGGAGTTTGAGGAGTTCAAGATACAGCAACAGGAGGAGTACAATAAGCTACGTGAGGATATCATGCGCTTTAGCCCTTCTTCTGGTAAGTCTCAGTCGTCAACTCTATTGGCTTGATGCAGTGAACATTTGTGGTTTGATGTGTGTACTCGTGTGCTGGTTTGATGTGGTGAAACTATCAGCGAGTTGCTACTGATGTGTAAACAGTAATTTGTTGTATTTGATTGTTATGCTGAATAAGTATGTCGACATCGTCGAATAGTTATGTAGTCAATCTATGCAACAGTGACGATCTTGAATTACTTTTATGATGAATTGATTGTTGGGCACGTGGTAGAACCTGGGCAGGCCATGTGATCAAATAAAAATACGACACGTGGATGAACCAGTGCATGACACGTGAAATAGCCATACCACGGCACGTGGGCTAATAAAAATCCAACACATCGAAGGAAGCCGTCAAGCCACGTGGTCGAATCAAAAAATGAAACGTGGATAGACAGCACCATGACACGTGGTCGAATAAGAAACGGCCACGTGGACCAATAAAAATACGACACATGGTCCAATGAAGAAATGACACGTGACCCAACCACAACATGACATGTGTGTGCCAATAGAAAACAGACATGTGAAACAACATGGGCCCAGCACATGGTCCAATAAGAACCTGAAACGTGCAAGAACCGGAGATGGCCACGTTGTCCAACAACAAGGTGACACGTACCCGAACCATCTCCAATGCAACCAGCTATAGCAGGTACACGTGGAAAACATCTCCAACGGAAATAACCGCCAGCGTGGCTGCCCCCTGCCACGCATGCCAAAGCAGTTCTATGACGATCAGTTTTCGTCATAGATCTATCTAATTCTATGACGATTTTCTATAATCGTCATAGAATTGCAAGAGTGACGCGACTTCTATGACGAACTGGTTTTCGTCATAAATTCATCATAAAACTGAAATTATGACGAATTTGGCTCCTTCAGTGATGAAATCTATTCGTCATAGAAGTGGATATTTCTAGTAGAGCGATGACCATGCCCCTGCTTAGCCACCTCTCCCTCGCATCCTACCTACCGCTGCTCTTCCTCTACTGCTTCACCGCTGCCGCCGCCTAGGCCCCTCGCCCACCGCTGCCATCGTGGGTGACCTGACTCTTTCGCTCAAGATGGATGTGACAACGATAAAATTCAAATGTTTTGTGTATTTATTTAATTTGTTTCAATTGTTCGTTTCTCTTGTTGCGGATTTTGTTCACTTTACTGGGATTTCTATTCTGATTTTTGCTTGCCCCTCTCTATAGGATTTGTGATGCTTCAATGTTTGATTTTGCATGTTGCAATGGTTGATTTTGAGATGTTAAGGTGGGAATTGGTGTTGACATGGGGGTATCCGTCTTCCTCGTCGGCTGACTTCGTGAAGGAAACGCTTTCATGTTGTAGCCGAATGAATTTGATGTTGCAGTAGCCTTTGTTCTGATGTTGCAACGAGTAATATTTCTTTGTTGCATTAGTCTTTTTTTGTTGTTGCATGGGTTATCATCGGATGTTTGAATAGCTGAATTGCAAAGTCTCCCTCTTACAGGAAAAAAGTGCTCCCGATCGGATGTTGCAAGAAACATCTCCGTTGTTCCAGTTCGAATTCGTTTTTCTTAGAATCTCAAGGGATCAGATAATATTATTCTTATCATATATTTCTCATTGTTGCAAATCATAACTTCTGATGTTACATCTCGCATTGCTCCGTGTTGCAAAGTCACTTTTGGTCGGATCACTTGTGACACGCGAATCCTCCAAGCCACCATGGCGCCCGCCGTTGAGCGCATGGGCCCCACCGTCATCGGACCATCGCCGTCCGCCGGATCCTTTGCCGTGCTCTCCGACGGTTGCGCATCTTGAGCACTAGGTGCGAGTCGTGAGGCGAGTCCCTTCGCCTCCGCGCCACAGGCAACGTCTGCCTCCAATCTCGTCAGCTCAGGCGCTGGCATCGATGGGAGGAGAAGTAGCAGGGGAGAGGATAATGTTGTGTTTGCGAAACGCTAGCAGGGGAGAGGATAAGACTGTGCTGGATCCATGGGGAGGAAGCAGCATGCAGATAAGCATGGTGAGAGATTTTTTTATTCGCGTATTAATGTTTCAGCGGGAATTTGCACTGTCCGCCGCTAAGCGCCCGGACGTCCAATCCCCGGACGTCTACCAAGATTGGACGTCCAGGCGCTAGGAACTCCATTCTATTAGTGAAAACCGACTAAAAACAACAATGATTTCTAGCCCGCCCTTAATTAAAAGTTTCAAGAAACAAATAATTAGATTGTAATCTCACCGCCACTGAATCTCGAACTAGGCTCTGTTGCTGAGAGCTCTCATCAGCGCCGGCTCCCAGTTA
Organism: Miscanthus lutarioriparius; assembly: GCA_904845875.1. Taxonomy (NCBI): domain Eukaryota; kingdom Viridiplantae; phylum Streptophyta; class Magnoliopsida; order Poales; family Poaceae; genus Miscanthus; species Miscanthus lutarioriparius. The sequence goes on along the minus strand of CAJGYO010000017.1, from coordinate 49,558,806 downwards.
AAGTTATAAAAACCTGCTTCACTACTAATTCATTTTACAGGGAGCATTTCTTTTAAACATAATTTACAGGGGACTTCGTGAAGGTAAAGTAAGATTATTTCAACTTGTTATTCCATTCCCTCCATGACAGTACAATCACAAGTTTATTCCAAAGCTTTCATTCGACCACCAAACTATATATATATATAGTAGTTGATCAGTAGTTGACGACGTGACACTCCTTCCTGATCTCACCCTCCTGACCGGTGAGCACACCAAACCCAGCAAGCTTCACGAACGCCGAGGCAAAGACGCCAACGAAGCCCTCCCTGTCGTGAGCAAACCGCCGCACGTACTCCGCCGTGCGTGCATCAGTGGAAGCCTCGGCGTCGACGTTGAAGATCCCACGACCTGCGACGGCGCCCCAGTAGTAGTGGGTGTCGAACCATGTCGGCGTCAGGTCGCTGGGGACAACGACGACGGCCTCTGTGATCAGTGGCGGCACGATCTTGGGGCACTGCAGATGCAGCAGGGCCTAGAATGCCTTGTCACGCCACTCGCGGCCGGTGTCTATGTTGATGCAGTGCCCCCCCCAGCGTGTGGCTTCCTGCATCAAGAAGAACAACACACGATCACACACATTAAGAAATCTTCAAACTTCTGTAGAAATTTTATATCAATGTATAAGTTGGTGTATGTGTATATCCATAGGATGGATTTTTTGCACTGTACGAAATTAAACCTAGAATGGCGACTGTCTCCTCGACGGTCATGCCGTGGTTGGTAAAGATGTCGAGCGCGCCGTCAATCCCGAGGAAACAGGATGGAAGCTACGCATCGGCGGCCTGCGTGCTGGTAGTCATCGCATCCCTGCGGCCAAGGGGCACGCCGGGGATGCGCGGCCCGCTGGCGTGCGCCACGGCCTCCCTCGCCGCCAGGACGATGATGTCGGCGCAGGACACCAGGCCGGGGCAGGCCGCTTCCACGGCCGCCTTCACAAGCCCGATCGTGCTGACGTGCCGGATGCCGAGGTTCTTGCGTGAGTCCAGCTCCGAGGTTATGTGCCGCTGCAGCCACGCGCACACCAACGATCGATACCATCAGTCATCCAACGAAGGCGCTACTAGATCACTTCACCACTCAAGAGCTACTAGCTAAACTAGGCTATTCTAGTTAATTAAACTAGTGAACAACTAAACAAGCTACTCTATTACTAAAGCTACAATTAACAAGCAACTACCACAATCAATATATGAATGTAAAAGCACAATGTGCAGCTCAATAACGAACTGGGCAAGAGAGAGACACAATCAATTTCTACGTCCTCGTTGTTGCGAGTCTCAATGTGATGATTCATGCACTAACAAGCCTTACAAGCTTGACCCTCAACTTGAGTGTCGAATGAATCAAGCACAAGCAGCACTCCAACTAGCCACGAGCATTTCACTAGAATATCTCTTTGCAATCTCTGCGAGGTGGGATCAATACCTCTTACAAATCACCAATCGGAGGTGGAGAACAATCAACAACACTCCCCTCAATGACCACCGCTGCTCCAAGTTGTCTAGGTGGTGGCAACCACCAAAAGTAAGAAAAAATCTACAGCCCAAATGATGAACTAGTGCCACTAGATGCAAATCAACTAAGCAAATGCACTAGATCTCTCCCAATCTCACTTTAGATTAAGCAACAAGCAAAACATGAGTGAGATGTGTTCTTGAAGGCTCACACAAGTGTTGGAATGCATAGAATTCCAAGAAGTACTCACCAAGAGCAGGTCAACACAAATATATAGAGCTCCACCAAAACTAGCCATTGGAAAGCTTCCTCGTGGGTTGCCTACTGAGCACTAGAATAATCCAGTGCTCACCACTGAAACAAGCATTACTCGATCAGACAACTGAGATTTAATTGCAGATTTAAACTTTGTAATGCATTTTCCTGTGTTCACTTAACCGAACACACCGGTTTAATCCGGTGGCCACGCACACTCTAGGCCAAGTCAAACTAGCTATTGGCCTCCAATGGCTAGTGGAGTGCAAGCTTTGGTGAGGGGTATCGGATGAATCCGGTGACCCCCAAAACCTTACTGGTCACCAACTAGAGAGCTATAGACCTATACCAAATAAGTCCAATGGTCAGCACTGAGACATTCTATGAGTAAGTCTGAAAAACCCTCTCGGTGAACAATAACTCCGATTCTTTCGGTGAGTTCAAGGGATAAGCACCGAATAAATCCAATACTTAACCCTAGTCACTATGAACTCCCAACACCATAGTGTATACTTTGGTGACTCCCTAACTAGGGAACCAGATTTGGTCGGAGGAGAGGATAGTCATATAGATGGTGTGATCAACTCATGTTGGAGAAATCTAGGTTGTTCAATTCATTTCTCAACTTGCAAAATCATGATTCATCAAGTGGCTTTGTGAATATATCGACTAGTTGATCTTCGGTGCTCACACTCTCAATTGTGATATCCCTTTTTGCTTGATTATCTCTAATGAAGTGATTGGTGGATATCAATATGCTTTGTTCTTGAGTGTTGAATTGGGTTTGTGGCTATCTTCAAGGCACTCTCATTATCACATAGCAATGACACTTGTTTAAACTTGATTCCTTAATCCAACAAGGTTGCTTTCATCCATACCAATCGTGCACAACAACTACTCACGCGTATGCACCCCGCCTCAGCCGTTGAAAGTGCAACAGAGCTTTTCCCTAACATTAGAGTCTCTTTCCATTTGTTCGCTACTCATTTTAGGACGTGTTGACATGTTGCCACAACGGTCGAGATTCAAATTAAGCTCTAGTATCTTGCTAACTAGGGATGTTGGTCCTACCCGCAGGTGCGGGTACCTGCAGGTTTCTTATCCGATGGGTGTGAGCATGGGCACAAAAACTCACCTACGGATACATGAGGGTCAGATACCCATAAAGATGCGAGTAGGGTGTTACTATTAAATTTTACCAGCAGGTACCCATCACTCCATCAGGTACCCACAATTTGAGAATAAACATGAATATCTATATACTGTGGCATATGCATATCATGTCGACTGACCCATTTAACTTGTAATTAGTAGCAAATGCATAGCATGTCAAACTATAAAGATGATATTTTTCGTGGATGCTTGAATACAGTGATTGTGTGAGCTATTAACTTGTTGATTGTGTAAGTTGTGTTGTGTTATTTGTATGAGAATGAAGGATCGAACAAGCAATCTATGATGTATTGTGACTTGTGAGCTACTGTATATTATCCTTGTGAACTCTATGTAAGCGAGATTGACATATTTGTGTGATGCTTAACTGTTTACACCAAAATTTGGGAAGAAGAACGCGGGAACTCGAAGCTTCTAAAATTGTGTCGATCAAGGAATCGATTGCATGAGGATCGATATCAGCTGATTCAGATGCGACACTAGAATCAGCTCTCTTTGAATGACGTCAGCAGATAACGATAATGGGCTACGGTTAGCATCGGGGAATACATATCGAACTCTACAAAAGGAAAGATTAGGTTCCAAGTTATCTTAAGTTAAGAATGTTTTCTTTTATACCAAATATTATAATGAGTCATACTTGAGTAGGATTCATGGTTAGGCTCCGGGTATAAATATTGGACCCCGGCTATTGTAAAAGGACATCCAATCAATCAAATACAACTTACTTTTTTCGGCTCCGTGCCAACCCTTAGGAGTAGGAGTAGAGTAGATCTCGACGATTTCTTCAGCAAGCAGGGCTACATCGGTCCGGCCGACCTCCGTCTTGTCTGTAAGGACCATCATGGCTTATACTTTGGTTTGTACGGCTGCATCGATCCGGTCGACCTCCACTTCAAACTCTAATATAAGATAGTTATTGACTCTTGTCTAGTCCAAGTACGGCTACATCGATCCGGTCGACCTCCACTGCTCGAATTAGATTAAGGTCAAGTTATCGGCTCTACCTAGGGGTGGCGTCCTTCAGGTAGATTCATTAAGTTACCGATCTTGTTGATGTTCTTATTGTCATTAGTTTGCAGCAACATCAATCTACCCGGTCAAGATCGATTTAGATCGACCTCATATCCTTTTAGTACGTCGTTTGCTTTGTCACAACACGATATTTCTTACTCTGAGAGATGGGTTATGTTTCACGGGCTGTTTTGACTTTGATCTTGATCGTGCATAGTACGCGATTAAGGCATGTATGATCTTGGAGAGGTTTGCTGGTTAGTTAAATCTGGTTTATAGTTCGCTATTATGGTTGTAATGATCTGGTCGATCCCCACTGATGGCACTATAGATTGGAGGACGCTAGTTAGTAGATTTGTTCTCGATTAGGCATGACCTTAACTATTTGCTATGCCTGCATCGGCTAAATAGCCGATCGCCTATGCTTTAACGTCTACAGTGTGCGTCCATGATTCTGTTATACGTGAAAAGATCTGTTTACTTTAAAGGTTTGATTTGTTGTCTTTATCACGGCTACACCAATCCGGTTGAACCCCACTGTTAGAGATAGCAGGTTAGGTCTGATAAGTCCATACGTTTGTTCGCATGAAATAGTCGATTGTTCACACGATGTAGTCCCTCTTCGCCCGAATCGGCTACCGATTCGCCTGAGCCTTCATGTATAGCATGTCTTTCGGAAAGCCTATCGAAATATAGATGCTTTTGTGGATTCTTTGGTTTTAGTTTGTTATTACCATCATAGCTGCCATTGATCCGGTCGAACCTCACTGTTGATGGTAACAGATTAGATTCAGAGCGTTTATAGATCCATTTGTATTAGACAGTCGATTTGTTCGCATGCTATATCCTTTCTCATTAGATTCATCGGCTCAATGCTTTATACTGGTGATATCTGCCTAGCTGGTGATCTCAATTATATCTACGTGTGTTGTACCTGTCAACATAAAAATCAATCGCTACCCACGAGCTTTATAGTCTGTAACAACCGATTTCTGTGCGTATTGGCTATTTAGTCGATTTTCCCGTCTGGCTGCTCCCGAAGCGGCACACTTGGAACTATCTGGGAAAAGACTAGCATGTTCCACCTTAAATTACTGATAAACTTTCTCTCCTTGTCAATTGCAGGTCAAATTGACTGGCATGTCACGGGAGGAATTCGTAGGATCGGTTACCCCTGTGTTGAAGCCAAGCGGATCTTTAGCCTTGCTCCATCAAGCAAATCATTCTGGCTTGTCGTGTGTTGACACACATTTTCATGCCGACACATGTTTTGCCACGCCTAGTGGGACCCCACAATCATCATGGTGGCTTACAACAACAATGACATCCTTATGGTGCCTTATGAAGACCTACCTGATGGAGATAAAGATGTCATTAGCAAAGCTATAGAAGAATTTCAGAACAAGTGTTTGTTGTCCTACACCAAGATACGTGACAATATAATTGTTCAGAAATATCCAGTACCGAGAGTTCTGTTGCATGGGTAGACAGATGCAGATGAAGTTGAAGACATGCGTTTCTTCGTAGAGGCTGTAAACAAGTTTGTTCATGATGCCATGTCAAATCATAATGAAGTTTTCTTGAACACATTCCACAATACCATGAAAGAGGTGTTTCATGGGTTTCTAGTTGATCAGGTTGGGGCGACTTATTACAACATTCTACATCCGTTGACTCAGGGGACTAATCAAGCCGATACTAGCTATCAAGAAGCAGCACCAGCTGGTAATGATGATGTCTAGGTGGTTCAGAGCTCATCGAAGCAAGTTCAGGGTGCTACTACTAATCAGATATAGTATAATCCTGGATCGTCATAATAGCATGCGCAACAGCCGACGGGGCAAGTTTGGAATCAAATGGTTAATTTTGGCTCATCAGGCCAGATATCGTCATCGGCTCAAAAGATAGCGCCATCAGTTTAAAGGATTCATAGAGATATAGATCCTAATATCTATAACCAGTGACTTCAAGCAGCAAACCAGCAATGTACCCAGCAGATAGAGATTCCACAAGGGTATCATTATGGCACAGATTACAACACCCTTCACATGATTCCAAATCCGGGGTATCAAGGTACCCGAAATTTCAATCCACAGATGGGTCAACAATTACAGAGTAATCCAACTTCAAATGCTGATGAGTTGTTGCTTAGGGTGACTGAAATGATGAAGAATCAGTTCGGTTTGAAGCCAAAAGGGTAGACCTTCTCGTACAAACGCCTATATCTAGAATGGTATGATTTGATCGCTCTTCCTATAAATGACAGGCTCCTAGAGTTTGCCAAGTTCATTGGCCAAGGTAGCACAAGCATAATAGAACATGTCAGTCGGTATCTTACACAGTTGGGCAAAGCATCCATTGAAGAAGCCCATCGAGTTTGTTTCTTCTCCTTGTCTCTGTCAGGGCTAGCCTTCACTTGGTTCTCATCACTGCCAGTTAATTCCATTACCAATTGGGCTGACCTAGAGAAGAAGTTTCATACATATTTTTATACTGGGACTGGAGAAAAGAAAATTACTGATTTGACAACGATCAGGCAGAGAACTAATGAATCAGGCACTGAGTTTCTTCAAAGGTTCTAAGGGACCAGAAATCTGTACTTCTCATTGAACTTGACTGATGATCAGCTAGCTGCATTGGCCGTTCAACGAATGTTGCCAACGTGGAGAGAGAAGCTGCTAGGGCAAGAATTTGACAATTTAGGTCAGTTGACTCAACGAGTGGCAACGCTCAATAGCCAATTTCAGAGTGTGCGCAGGGATACCCGATTCTAGAAGAGTACCACAATAGCCGAAGCCTATAATCCATATTCAGTCGATGATGACTATGAGGACGACGAAGAAGAAGAGGTTGTCACGGCTGAATGGAATTAGGGTAAGAAGATAGTAATGGTGCCAAATCCTTGGGGAAGAGGAGTTGAAGAGAGCTACGATTTTGACATCACAAAATCAGACAAGCTCTTTGATTTCTTACTTGAGAAGGGATAGATCAAGTTGCCCGATAATCATGTTATGTTGCCCCTTGATCAGTTGAAGAACAAGAAGTTCTGCAAATTTGATAACGCCACTTCTCATTCCACTAATGAGTGCAGAGTTTTTAGGCAACATATACAGAGGGCTATTCAGCAAGGAAGACACAAGTTTGATACACCTCGAAAGATGAAAGTTGATGATAATCCTTTCGCTAGAGATTAGAACATGGTTGATGCTAGGTTACTCAAAGGAAAGACTAAAGTCCTAACACCAACTAGATCAAGAGAAACCGGAACAGTCGATCCTGAGACACAAATATCGGCTGATGAATATAGAGAAATTAGAAGGCATCATGACCAACAAAAGAGCCAATATGAGCAGGGGGAGACGTTAAAGGATGGGGCGACAAGGCCGAGTGTTACGTCTTGAATTTTGTTGAATAAATGGCAGCGGCAGAAGGTTTGCTGGAATCCCATTGGAATTGTCCTTTCTTCAGACATTGCTGGAACGAAGGTTTGAAGTTGCCTACTAGAAATAACTGTCTAGAATGCAACGAGCAATATTGGGAGTTCAGGCAATCTCAAGCCAATCATCGGTCTATCCATGCTTGAGATGAGTATCATCATAATAACATGGATCGGCGCTTAAAAATAGAAGTGTTCATGATTGGCTTGGAAAGTGAGTTGTTGATCAAAACTGGGCTGATTATGAAGATGAAAGTAATGAAGAAGAATATGTTTGGCAGGAAGGCCAATGGTGTCCAGGAGGTTTGACAAGAAGCTAGAAAAGAAGGGTGCAACGCCTAAGGAACAGAGAACTAGAACAGGCTCAAGCATCTGGTAGACCTCAAGTGTGGCGTGCTAAACAAACAGCCGATAGAGAGCAACCATCGGCTAATATTCAAATGGTTTTTCTATTGCCATCAGAATTTAGGGCTCTAGCAGATCAAGAAGTTTATTCAGATTTTTATGAATCGGAGTATGAGGGAATAGTTGCCAAGTTAACCGTGATACAGCAGGATATATTTGATAAGCCAATCAAACATCGACACTTAAAGGCTCTATATGTAAAAGGTTTTGTAATTGGGAAGCGATGAGCAAGATGTTGGTGGATGGAGGTGCTTCTATCAATCTTATGTCTTACACCATTTTTCGCAAACTTGGCAAGGGTCCAGGAGATTTGATTGAGACCGACATGATGCTTAAGGATTTTGGGGGTAGTGCGTCTAAGACCCAGGGGGCAATGAACATCGAACTGACAATCGGGAGTAAGACTCCACTCACCACATTCTTCATCATCGATGGAAAAGGTTCATATAGTTTACTCCTTGGTTGTGACTGGATTCATGCAAATTGTTGTGTGCCATCAACCATGCATTAGTGTTTGATTCAATGGCATGGAGATGATGTCAAGCTGGTTCGCGCTGATGAATCTGTGAGTATCACAACAGCCGATCCAGTATATTGGGAGCTAGAAGACTTCGAGTATTTTTCTGGAAAGCTATGGGAAGGAGGCTTCATTAAGATCAATAATGAAAGCCAACAGCTGATCCAAGCAATCAGCTCTAAGAGTTTGTTTTGATAATCATAGCTTTGCGTCGGCCGGTGGATTAAGGGAAAGTAAACATTGGTCCTAGAGATAGGCTTAGGCCGACGTATGTGAGCACTAAGTCAAATCCTGAGTACAAGCCAAAGTTGATGGATTTATTAAAGGAAATTTAAAAGATTGTTTTACTTAATGAGATGCTTGGCCTAGATCAATCAATTGTTTAAATTTTGATCTGAAGAGTTCTGATGCAACTTATCAAGAAGCGATCAGTGGAAAGTGATTGAAGGAGTATTATCTTAACATTTAGATCGACACTTGATAGCTGATTCATTCAGTCATCGGCTCTAATAGCCAATACCAGAAGGGTATTGTCTTTCGTTCAAAAATAAGCCCGAAGATGTAAAAGCCGATACGATATGTATCGCCTATAGAGCAAAAGCAAAAACGAAGATGATCATGACATATACAAGGGCATTGCACTGAGACACGGTCATGAAAGAGCGCAAGATTTTATTCATTAGTTTGCCCTAACTACAAACTAATCGAAGACCTTGTTCACTACATCCTGAGCGGATGTGATGTCCATAATGGCCTCCGTTGCGATGACAAATTCTTTGATCAGATCCTCATGCTTCTCAGGGCCGTCGCCCATCGGGAAACCAGTCTCCATGCTATGGAGCTCATACCCGGTCTGGACTTACGCCACGGCTAGCGCCACCGACGCGCCATGACGAACGCCATGAAGGGCGATCTCCTGGACGCGAGCCAGAATGTCATGGAGGCAGGCGTTGATGAGGGGGCCTCGAGCATTGACGGCATCTGTGGCCGCGTTCGCCGCCAGTTGGAGGTACTCCAATTGCACCGTCAGGGCTGGCGATCACAGAAACAAGAGAGCTATCAATATAAAGACAATGGAAATCAGAATAAAAGCGTTCTGAAATTAATCTTACCCGCCACCATGGCATCGGACTCGCCCAGCCATGCCCGAGCGGCGCTAGCCTCTTCTTCGGTGGCGTGAAGGGTAGCTTGAGAGACCCCGAGGCAGATCTCAAGCTGGCCGTTTTCCTGAGTCACCTCGGAATAATGGTCCTGGGCTGCCCTCCACTCTCAAAGGAAACGCCGGGCATCGTCACCGCTATAAGAGTTGCAGGAATCCGATGATGAGGCCGGCGCAGAAGATGCAGCATCAGAGGGCTCGCCAGCCCTAGGGAAAGGACGAAGACTGTCATTCAAGATGAACCTATAAACAAGTTAGAAAGTTCATCGCCATGAACAGAAGATATCGATCTCACCTCATGTGTCATAGGCGCTGGTTCACCGGCATAGCCTCCTCCGGAATCTCCTCCGCCCCACGTTTGCCGCGGTTGTCCTCGCCGGCCATGGAGTTTGGTTGGATCTACAAGAAGGGGGAAGAAAACTGCTACAGAATCTGCAAGGGCAGAGAAGTGCGAAGGAATGGGAATAGTTGTGAGTGTAGATGTGTTCGAGGCCGGAGCCCTCGACTGGTATTTGAAGCCACGAAGCGAGGAGGTGGATGCCTCGGGACATGTAAAAGGCAACCGCAATTAATAGAAGATGAAGCGCGACCTCACTAATGCTGAAGAGAATACGGCGTTTGGTGACTAAGGACAGAAGATCGAGGGGTTCTCTTAATAAAGGCCGTGTTTTCAGACTTACTCGGATTAAGGTTAGAAGTCTGGAATTGGCTATTTTCAAATTGGCTCTTTAGCCAAAACAAGAAGTGCCATGAGGCCACAAAAAGTATTGTTACCATTGATTCTACACAAGATATATGTTGATATACAAATTACAAGTCTAGAACATCCTGGATTGCTTTCAATACTTCTAGCCGGATAGCATCAACTTCTGCAATTTGTTGCTTATCTTCTTCGGCTGATCCAGGAATGTTCTCGAGGCTACTGTGGATGGCTCTGCCTTCTCTAACTTTGACCAGCAGTTCCTGTTCTTTTGTTTGATGTCATTGAGTATTTGGGCTAGGTTGGACTTATGACGATCGATGGCAGCCTTCGCATTCTCCAGCTCCTTCTCAAGTTCTACACGCTTGATTTCTAGTTGTGTCAGCACTTTAGCCTCTTGCCTGTTGGAGTTCCCCTTGGCCAGTAAGGTTTCATGGTTGGACAGGTTCCTCTGGGCCTTTTTCACCTTTGGGGCTTGATCTTCAATAATAGATAGAGGTGACAAGACTCTAGAAAGAACTAGGGATGGATTATCCTTAATAGCCAAGAAGACTCTTTGCATTGAATCAGTATCTTGGACCAAATCGACTATATTCTTCTCAAACATTGGCAGTACATCCCTTAGACGATTTTTGGTCTCTTTTGACAAAGCTTCCCTCGGCTGATGAGCTGATCTCGTCTTCATCTAGATACTCCTCAAGATTAAAAGTGTAACTCAGAGCTGGAAGATCGAGTGCCTATATATAAAAAAATCTTGATTAGGAGGTTTGGATCAGTTTATGATAAAATGAATGGTGAAAGTGGATATAGTACCTTCTCTGTGGTAACCTCTATCTAAAGAGAAGGAACGGCTGATGATGCACCGGTAATATCTGGTTAAATCGGCTCTAAGCTCTCAACATTGGTATCTGCAAATCTCAAGGAAGATCTTTAGTTCGTGATTATTGTAGAAGGATAAAATGGGTATATGATTTTCTTACCATCAGTTGTGTGCTGAACTAGGGAATCGACAACCTAGCTGTCCACAACAGCAGGATCATTTTCAATAAGTAGACTATCAAACTCCTGCTCCTGTGGGGGTGTTCCCTCAGAGGGTATCTGACGTGATAAATGGTCAGATGAAGGGTGAAAATGGGTAAGAATCAAAACTTTAAGGAGATACCTTGGTAACGTCGAGGATTGAAGTGGAAGGATCCTCCTCTTCTGCAATCCTAAGAACATCGGTTGGTTCAACCAAAATCGGCTCCCCTTGGGGAGCGACTGATGAAGGTTTAGTTGATGCTGAACTAAATGCCTGGGACAACAGCTCCACACCCAGAACCGATTGGGATGCAATGGTTGATAACTGCAAAGTAAGGGGATCAGAAGTTGAATATCGTTTTGAGGAAAAGATAAATTTTTTACCTGAGCAGCTGATGGTCTTGTTCTGCGGAGTCTTTTCCCAGTAACGGCTTTCTGGGTTGCCCCTTGGACCGCCTTGCGCTTTGAAGATTGATACGTCACAATCATGGGGGCAGCATGAATTTTCATCAACTTCTTCAATAGAGGTGCAACTGATCTTATTCTTGAAACTGGATATGGTGGCTGATAATCTATAGGATGTCCCTTCCTGTCCAAGCTCAGAGGATCAAATTTGGTGTCCTAAAAGGGTCTGTTAGAATAGTTGGCAAGAGAATTCATCGAATAGTTTTCTAAAAAAGGAATGGAAAGTTACCTCTCTGTCAGAAGCAAATTCTCCATCTAGAGCTATGCACAAAGGATGAACCAACCCACATAAGAGATGGGAGTGTCATTCTTGCCACCAGGAGTCAAAGAGAGTGGAAGAGAAGCTAACTCTGGTCCAGTCATGCAAGCAAAGGAAAGGAAGATCTAATCCTAATTGAAAGACTCTAGAGGCTTCTATCACCTCACTAATACATTCTCTTGGCTTCAGTGTGTTTTTGAAGAACAGTTGAGGGGGAGTTGATCAAGACCAAACTGACAGGCTACGAAAGACAAATTGTAAAACTCATAAGTTGGAAGGTTTCCTGGAAGGAAGGAACCTGTAGCCATCTTGCCACGGCCATGACAAAATTTAGCTCGAAGAACGCAAGGTTTGATAAAGGAATTAAAGATTGCACCTGCCATTTTGTTTGAACAGCTAGATTCAAATCAAAATTTAAATGGGAGGATCAGTTCATTGTTCTCATCCTCATCATAAGGTAGTCAAGTCAATGTATTTGCATCAAATCCTCTATAAAACTTTCTAAAGAGATGGCCAACATCGATATCAATTGTTATGGCCAATGCAGCTTCACCATAGCTCATGCACTGACGGGTTCTTCCTTCTTCGCCTCTATATTCCTCATCAAAGTTGAAGGAAGGAAAGCTTAGGTTTCTAAGATCAAGCCTTACAATCTTGTGCATATGTAGGTTCAGCCATAGCTGTATCAACCACCAAGGGTCACTGATAGTATGCACTGGTTTATTCTTCAGCAACTGGGCAACTACCTAGTGTATCAGATAATAAGCAGCTCCTAACAAATACTTTCCAAGGGGGATATCCTTGCCCACTGCCAGATGCTCTGCCATAAGTTTGTGATTGTAAGTTAGGCCACAAGATGACCCACAGAAGATGAATCTTTCTAGCCACATGTTCAAGAAAGCCATGTATTCTCTTTCACAAACAGCTGACCCATCTCCAACATGGTTTAGGATGTAGCTTGCCCATCCTGTGCAATCTGATATCTTGGCTAATTTTTTGAAACCAGCACTTAAGTAATCATAAGGCTGCATTGATCCAGTTATTCTAAGGCTGGTCAACATGTAAACATCGGCCAGAGTAATGGTCATTAGGCTGTGACCAAAAATGAAAGCGTTTAGGGTATGGGACCAGAAATAAGATGCAGAAATCAGGAGTGAATCATTCCTCTCAATTCCAGACAATGAGAGTGTCAAACATTGATTCAAATCATAAACCTCCCAATCTCCAACCTTTTTCTCGGATACCCTACGAAACCAGTCTCTCTATCCCCTAGGTATTTTGGGCCTATTTTTGAAAGGAGTTTTGGTGTTCCAGGAGGACGAATCCACTTCAGATTGTTTGAAGGGGATTTGGTTGGTTTCTTGATGGATAAAATCAGATGGATCAGGGTCACCCATAGGCCCAAGAAAATAGACATTGGGAGCAATGGCTGATAGAATCAAGATTTCGTTCCTCATTTCCTAGAAATTAGATAAAATAAATTTGAGAAGAAAGGAAATATAGGGTAGCGACCAATACTTTGAGAATGGGAACTTGAGAGCATACCTCAGGGACGTGGTCGTTGGTCGCCATTGCAGCCGAAATAGATTTGAATCTGAGGAAGACTGCTTGAATAAAATTTGATAGGGCAGAGGATTTGCTAGGGTTGAGACTTGGGCGATGGTGGCGTCGGCTGTTAAGATTTGCTCGAGAAAAAAAGGAAAAGCAAACAGGCTGAGTGAGTTGGAAAAGATACCATTGGGGTATTATATAAGACTCGGGCTGGGAAGTCAGGAGTCACGCGTATATCTAGGAATAGAACAATTGCGCGTGGTAAACAGATAAACAAGAATTTTGGAATAAAATGATTTTTATCCCAAAATTGGGGGCATGTGTTTACACCAAAATTTAGGAAGAAGAACGTGGGAACTCGAAGCTTTCAAAATTGTGTCGATCAAGGAATCGATTGCATGAGGATCGATATCAGCTGATTCAAATGCGACACTGGAATCGGCTCTCTTTGAATGACGTCAACAGATAACGATAATGGGCTACGGTTGGCGTCGGGGAATACATATCGGACTCTACAAAAAGGAAAGATTAGGGTCCAAGTTATCTTAAGTTAGGAATATTTTCTTTCATACCAAAGATTGTAATGAGTCGTACTTGAGTAGGATTTATGGTTAGGCTCCGGGTATAAATATTGGACCCCGGCTATTATACAAGAACATCTAATCAATCAAATACAATTTACTTTTTTCGGCTCCGTGCCAACCCTTAGGAGTAGGAGTAGAGTAGATCTCGGCGAGTTCTTCAACAAGCAGGGCTGCATCGGTCTGGCCGACCTCCGGTTTATCTGTAAGTACCATCATGGCTTATACTTTGGTTTGTACGCCTGCATCGATTCGGTCGACCTCCACTACGAACTCTAATATAAGCTAGTTATCGATTCTTGTCTAGTTCAAGTATGGCTGCATCGATCCGGTTGACCTCCACTGCTCGAATTAGATTAAGGTCAAGTTATCGGCTCTACCTAGGGGTGGCGTCCTTTGAGTAGATTCATTAAGTTACCGATCTCGCTGATGTTCTTATTGTCATTAGTTTACAACAACATCAATCTGCTTGGTCAAGATCGATTTAGATCGGCCTCATATCCTTTTAGTCCGTCGTTTGCTTTGTCACAACACGATATTTCTTACTTGAGCGACGGGTTACGTTTCACCGGTTGTTTTTACTTTGATCTTGATCATGCATAGTACGCGGTTAAGGCATGTATGATCTTGGAGAGGTTTGCTAGTTAGTTAAATCTAGTTTATAGTTCGCTATTATCGCTGTAACGATCCGGTCGATCCCCACTTATGGCACTATAGATTGGAGGACGCTAGTTAGTAGATTTGTTCTCGATTAGGCATGACTTTAACTGTTTGCTATGCTTGCATCGGATAAATAGACAATCGCCTATGCTTTAACGCCTACAGTGTGCGTCCATGATTCTGTTAAACGTGAATAGATCTGTTTACTTTAAGGTTTGATTTGTTGTCTTTATCATGGCTGCATTGATTCGGTCGAATCCCACTGTTAGAGATAGCAGGTTAGGTCTGATGAGTCCATAGGTTTGTCCGCGTGAAATAGTCGATCGTTCACACGTTGTAGTCCCTTTTCACCTGAATCGGCTATTTTAGCCGATTCGTCTGAGCCTTCACGTATAGCATGTCTTTTGGAAAGCCTGTCGAAATACAGATGTTTTTGCGGATTCTTTGGTTTTAGTTTGTTATTATCATCGTAGCTGACATCGATCCGGTCGAACCTCACTATTGATGGTAACAGATTAGATTCAGAGCATTTATAGATTTATTTATATCAGACAGTCGATTGGTTCACATGCTATATCCTTTCTCATTAGATTCATCGGCTCAATGCTTTATACTAGTGATATCTGCCTAGCTGGTGATCTCAATTATATCTACATGTGATGTACCTATCAATATAAAAATCAATCACTACCCATGAGCTTTAAGTCCGTAACAGCCAATTTCTGTGCGTATTGGCTATTTAGTCGATTTTCCCGTCTGGCTGCTCCTGAAGCGGCACACTTGGAACTATCTGGGCAACAACCGGCATGTTCCGCCTTAAATTACTGATAAACTTTCTCTCCTTGTCAATTGCAGGTCAAATTGATTGGCACATCTCGGAAGAAATTCGTAGGATCGGTTACCCCTGCGTTGAAGCCAAAGCGGATCTCCAGCCTTGCTCCATCAAGCAGATCATTCCGGCTTGACATGTGTTGACACACATTTTTGTGCCGACATTAACTATAAATTTATTATTTATATGACTGTAGTTTTATTATTTGTTGATTCTTGAATATACCCGTCGGGTACCTATCGGGCATAGATACAAAATGCTCGCGGGTAGATAAAAGCTATTTTTGTGGGTATACTTGCGGGCCGGTAAATGCTTTACTTGCATTGTACTTGACCCGTTGTCATCCTTATTGCTTACTGCATCTATCTATGGATTGATGCCTTTTTCTTAATTTAGAGTCACTAGATAAGTGTCCGTGCGTTGCAACGGGTGCAACATAAATTGAACGAGATATTTGGTAGCCAAGTCAAACTGAAGAATATATCAATTCAATTTTGCACGTGTGTTATACCATGATAATGTCTAGAAATACATTCATTATCGTAATGGATCTAAAATAAAAGTTAGGCTTAGAGCTTGTTGTCTGAAAGTTACGACAAGCATTAGTTGTCTGAAAGGCAAAAAATTTATTGTTAGGCATCGAATTGAATTTATCCATGTGCTCTGCCTTGCCCAAAACATGTATGCTCGGAATTACAATGTCGTAGCCTAGATGCATGAGGCATGGCAACAATTCATTTTCTTGGAAGAAAAATGTATTTGTTTCCCTTCTGTGGCAACAATTCTCGTCCGAGCATGGAAACACATTTTTTCAAAAGACGCATGAGGCATGGCAACAATTCTCATTGTGTGACAATAATTCCCATAATTCTCACCACACAATGAACGTGAAGGATCACGATCATGATCATTGTGTGGTGATATACCGATACATTTCTTTCCCTTCCCATAATTCTCTTTCTGTTTTATTCCATTTTATTACTTGCCTTCTGGTGTTTCCATTTGGTGATTATTTGTCTGCCGAGGATTTTCGTAAGGGTGATTACATTCCTTCCGTGTTTCCATTAAGTTCCATGCGGTGTTTGTGGGTTTTTTTGTGCCACGGGCGTGCGATTGACTTCCGTGTGTGGGTGATTGACAGTGATTTTTTTCCCGTATGCGTGATTGACTGGGATTTTTTTCCTACCGGGTAGTCATAGATCACATGATTATTTTGGTGTTGTCGGGTAGACGTTGACAATCCATATGTTTTAGTTGTAGAGATAGAGATAGAGAAGAGATATAGATCCATGGCAGTAGTGATCTTTGCAACATCTATTTGTTTCCCTCGTTACTTCAAAAGGGATTTTAGGAGACACACTCCTTGATTAATAAAGATAGATATTTTAGGAACCTAGACAGGTATCACGCAAACACCCGTATCTATTAATCATTTACAAAGGCTTAAGAAAACTACCTTTGTTAATCGACTATTTATAGAGACAGTTGCTTAGGACACTGCCTTTATTACTCGATTAATATAGGCAAAATTTTTAAATATCTCTTTAAAATGGCTATTAATAAAGATGGACATTCTAAGAGACCCGTTTTAGAAATAGTTTTCATATAAAGTCGGATAAAGATGAAATTTGTACCAATTCCAGATCTCAATGCGATCTACAACTGTATTTGATAAGTTTTTGGTTTGGAACTATTTAGAGTCACAAAATTTTGTTTTAAGTTCTCAATTTTTTTTGAAATTTAAAATTTAATTTTTTTAAACAACGTTGTATGTTAACATGGTCTATACCAAAGTTTTAGTCTTGATATAATTTATAACTTTGTAGTTGACAAGTTTTTTATTTAAAGTTGTTTAGAGTCCTAAATATACATTTTAATTTCTAAGATTTTGAAATTCAAGATGTAGAATTTCTAAACGACTTTGAATATTCACATGGTTAATACCAAAAGTTGTAGTGGTCAATCCAGATGTACAACTAGATGTACAAGTTTGTAGTTGATAAGTTTTTTATTTTAGGTTGTTTAGATTCTCAAATATTTATTTTATTTTCTTATATTTTGATGTTCAAAATTTTGAATTTTTTAAACAATTTTATATGGAGGCATGCCCTGTAACAAAGTTGTAATGCTTGACAAGATTAAAAACTTTGTAGTTCATTTTTTTATAGATTATGTAGTGGCCAAAATATTCAATACAAGACGCGAAATGTTAATAAACAAAAATATCACTTAGTGTAGTTGTTCGGATGCTGAGAAACCTTCATTTTTTCGGTTTTCTAGAAATCATTAATGGAGATGGATGTCTAAACACACTAAGGCACGGGCCACTTAAAATACTTACCTTTGTTAAATGATATACAAAGGTGAATAGACTAACCATCTCTACAAGTGACCTATTGAGATATACTACTGTGCCGTACCAAACAATTTGACTTTATAGGATCAAATTTTATCTCAAAATATTTTACCTTCTCATTTCTCAATATACATTTCTATTCTTTAATATATTTTTTGTTTTTTTAATACATCTTTGTCTCTATTTCTTTATCTTTCTCCTACTTGTTTTCTATGTACCATTTCCTTTTACTCTTTAATTCTTACGTTCAAATCTAAAACATCAAATATTTTAGGACGAGTGAGTAGACCATATGAGTAGTGTAAATCGAAAAAACGCATGCCTTTTGGTAGTAGTGCATCTCTTACTAGTTGTATGATCCTATCCAAACAGTACACGATATCAGCAGTTTATAGAAATGTCTTTCCTTTGAAATTCCATTGAAAAATATTAAATTACATGCACCATAAAATAACTCGTTGTGCTGTATCTCGTTAGTCCAATTAGTTGTAATATGTTATCAATCCTGTATTGTTTTATGAATTCGAGTGAGCACCGTTGCTTACTGAAAATTCTGAGAATTAATTAATCCCTCATGAATCCGAATGAGTAATGTTTGTTAAATTGTGGATTTTGGTTGACCCCATATTCTACATTGTAAACAAAAGATGTTCAATTAACAATTCATCGTCTATCCGATCATAATTTGTTCTATTTCAAAGTATTCGAGTTTAGTTTATTTTGAATAGTCTTGCACAGTTTACAGTTCACAATTCGTGTTTGCTTCACCTACTACAGTGGGCCTGTTTGGCTTCAGCTACAGTAACGTGTGTGGGAAAAAGCTACACGCGTTCAGCGGCTCCCCCTCACATGTTACTGTAGCTTACCGCTGCGGCTGCAGCCGAACACCGCCGTTGTTCACTCGGGTCCAGAGGTTGCATAGTTTCCCACCTTGCAAAATTGTCATTGCTTTGCAACGACGCTTAGAAGCGAGGTGGTCCTCGTCGTGTAGCTTGAGCTAGTTCGGGTGGATCCAAGATTAAATTATATATTTGTCACATGAAACGTGAATGATTTAGAGAGTAAATTTTAGAGAGACTTGAAGATGCTCTTAGATATAAAATGAAGGGCTAGGTTAAATCTCTCTCCACATTATCTTCTTCTCTTCTTCTTCCTCTATGCGCACGCACCCGACTCTGACCCCCAATGAGCCACTAGCCGGATTGCTGACCTCGACCACGGCTCGGCCCTACAATCCATCGGATATGTCTCCTTCTGACTGTCCTTGTCCATCTCTGCCCGAGCTCCCCCGCTTGGCTCCGCTTTCTCCATCGCAGCTTACATCCACCTCCATGCTAACTCGATGGAGGTTGCTGGGCTATCTTCGTCACATCCCCGCCCAACTGTCTTCCCCCATTGCCCAGCCAACGGTGCCGCTGCTGTCTTGCCCCACATCGCCCCCGCGCCTGCCACCACCGCTGGACTAGTCTTCTCACCCAACAATCCTTCTAAGCTTTGTCGGCTTCATGTAAGCCCTGAACCACAAATCTGAACCCTAACCTTGCTAGAGTTGAGAGAGAAGACCATGTGGCATTCTTAGATTGGGTGAAAGGAGACTTTAAATGCCCTGTTTGCTTGAATTTATCAATCTAGCTTATCAGCCATGGTACAATGTTTTTCTATCACAACAAAACAGCATCAGCCGGCTTATCAGCCACGAAAACCATCAGCCGAATAGCTTGAAAATCCCTTGAAGTGCATGTCGAACATGCATTTTGGCCGTACATTCCTATATATGAACCTTCTCATGTGAGCATGCCGCTAAATTCAAACAAACATGGACCCAACTTCATACATGGCCACCAAGCCAAAATAGGGTGACGCAAAAAAAATGTTTCTGCAATAAAACAATGATTGCGCTCGAATCTGATAAGATATGGATATGAGTTCGAATCATTTGGAAACTACACTTGATAAGTTTTCCATAAAGTACTGGAACGTCCTAATCAGAATCTGTATGATGCCGTGGTGACCATCGCAAGTTGATATTGTTCTACAGGATGAATCCAACTTCCAAAACATGGATTTGAACTCTCTTTTAATTAGGCCTAAGAGACGTGGTGTCCTAGTGAAGGATATTAGGAAAACTTGAACTTGGACCCTAATTAACTTTATTGACTTTCCATACTTTTCATATGCAATCAAATATTCCTTCGATCTATGTAAGTAATTCTAAAAGAAAAATATACAAACTTTAAGGTGCAATGTCAATTCATAAATTCTTTATAATCTATATCTATATCTAATAATAAAGAGGCAAAATTTCCGGCCATTTTTTTCATCCATCCATTTTTTTGGTCCATGTCCCTCTAACTACTGGACAATGAAGAGTTTCTTCCGTCCGGACTTACATATATACAACCCGTGCTCATACGAGTTCGAATAGCTCTTGTCTAGCGCGATACGGAGTCTGATTCCAAAACGTATTGGGTTGTGTACGGTCTATTTTTTACAAAAGAGTCCATACTCCTACACAAACAAAAAGTCCATACCAAATACAATTACTATATATAGTAAATTTGTTTTTTTTTCTTTTCGTATTCCGTCATCTGTTCGACATTTTTCTGTTTTTAGACTATTTCGGATCAGTATCCAATACATTTTTCATTTTGTGTATTCGTTCCACTTCTTTTCTTGATTTCCTTTTTTTGTTTTCTCTTCTTCTTTTTCCTTTTTTTCTTTTCTGGACTATCAAGTCAGTTCATGTCCTTTCTCTTATTATTTTGCATGTCATCTTTATTTTCACGATTCTCTCATGATTTTTCTTATAAACATAAAAAAATAATAAACACAATATTATGGGTCTTTGGATCCTTCATCCTTCCCTAATCCTTAATAATCAAATATTCCTACTACTAAATTATTGATGTAATTTGATTAAGAATAAATATTATTCTTATGATAACCTAGATTAGATAATGTTCTAATTAATTAAACCATGAACAGAAATCTTGGGTAGTTTATGTCCAATCTAACCGGGAAGCGACAACGAGAGTTGCTCCTCCAGCATATGTGGTGCCGCGGGAGGCGGTGGCGGTCGGGCAGCGAGGCGGCCAAGACAACCTGTTGGAGTGGGGAGGCGAGCGGAGAAGGTGCACGGGTGGGGAGGAGGTGGCAGACGCTGGCGAGGTAGCTGCCGCCGACAGTAGTGACGGCGAAGCAGACGCGACCGCTACGGCGGAGCCCCAGCGAGCGAGGCAGGCTGCCTGCAGAGATTCCTCTTTCCCACTAAACTTTTCCGCTCTTTCATGGATAATTAAGTATGTTTATATATTTCTACTGATTTTGCACCACATAAGGAATTTGCTAATTTGGCTGGTATTATTCTAAATTGTACTTTTATAGATGGTCAATGTCCTAATCTAATTATTGCTTCATTGCCGATAGATTAAATGTAAAATATACATATTATTAGTAACTAAGTAGAGATACAAATTTTGATTTCCTCCCGTTGCAACGCACGTGTATAAATATAAACTTCGTATTGAATAGTTGGATCTTTAGTTTAGAAGCCGTTAGCATAGTCATATATAATGTAGCGATGTTCTAATTAAAAATTTATAAACGTATCTGACCTATTTTTTTTTGAAGGGGCACACCTATTTTTCTCATGCCTCATCCGGTGACTTCCATCGTCAAGCCGTCAACTGCCTCTAGCTGAAACGGTCAGCATTCACGATGGCTTCCAATCCAAGGGAAGAAGAGTCCCAAGCAAGCCAGGCTCAGTGGACCGGGTTCAGGCGCCGTCCACGCAGCCACGCCACGCGTCCCTCCATCCAACGACCCGTAGACGCACCACTGCCCCAGTCTTGGGCGGTGTTTGATCCCGCTACTAAAATTTAGGAGACATATCGGAAGAATATAGTATAGAGTGTTTGGATACTAATAAAAAAATAAATTACATAATCCGTCGGTACACCACGAGACGATTTTTTTAAGCCTAATTAATTCGTCATTAGCACATATTTACTGTAACAAAACATTGTCAAATCATGGACTAATTAGGCTCAAAAGATTTATCTCACAAATTAGTCGCAAACTATATAATTAGTTTCATAATTAGTTTATATTTAATACTCCATGCATGTGTCCAAACATCCGATGGGACAGCGACTAAAATTTAGGAGGGGCAACCAAATACTCCCTCGATGATGAAGTGTCAAATAGTAGGAAGTCCCGGTGGGTAATCACCAAATGTTCTAGGACGAGTACATTCAGGGGTGTTTGGTTCTTTAGTCGCTCCTAAAATTCATGTCACATCGAATGTTTAGATACTAATAAAGAGCATTAAATATAGATTAATTACAAAACCAATTACATAGATGGAGGCTAATTTGCGAGATAAATTTTTTAAACCTAATTAATCCGTCATTAGTACATGTTTATTGTAGCGCCACGTTGTCAAATCATGGACTAATTAGGCTTAAAAGATTTCTCGCAAATTAGTCACAAGTTGTGCAATTAGTTTTGTAATTAGTCTATATTTAATACTCCATGTATGTGTCCAAATATTCGATGTGACAAGAATTTTAGGAGCTCCTGTAGAAACCAAACAGTCCCTCAGTTCCTGGTGGTCATCTAGTATGGGACCTAAGAGAAGCCCTTTTTTAATCCTTTTATTAAGCCATTGCTAATCCCGTAATCTTTCAACGTCGTACAAAAGAGTTCAATACAAAAGCCCACAAAAGGCTTTGGACTATGAAAGGCTACCTTTATCATGCATGAATAAGGCCAAGAGATTATGTCCTCAACAAACCTATCTACTACATAAAGATCTCGGGGTCTGTCTGGAAATGGAAAATAGTTCTCTCTCTCTCAGTCTGTTCTCGCCACAATAACAAGAAAAACAAGTGAATAATTATAATAGAACGTAATCGTCAACCAAAATCGGGTAGGATGTATTATAAAAGAAATCGTCTATACAAGAAAAGAAGGATTTGTGTTTAGCAAGACATAATTTAATAAGTAAAAAAAAGTGTGTACCCTTTATCGAAAAGAAAATATGACAGATAGGGTCCGACATATTGCTTATTCCTGATTGATCTAGTTGATGACAGTTGACTTGTTGGACCGATTGTGGATTGGAATAGAAGTTTCTTATATACAGATATTTGTGTTTACTGATTTCGCATACCGGGAATGGAACTTGATGTAACTCATTGGAAACTCTCTTTGAGACTCATTATCTGTTATATACGACAGGCTGATTAAGTCCTTAAATTTAAGAAAGGAGTCTTTCCTTCCTTCCTTATACAAAACTGTTATGTTATTATGCTGCTCGTGCAATTAAAACTTAGAATAGAACAAAAAGAGTTCCCTCAGGACCCATCCTCTTCTCCTTCGCTTGTGTGACTATCATGAGAAGAATTCCATTCCAAGAAGTAAAATAACAAGAAAAAGAACGAGGTCAAGATCTGTTGAAATCAGTACCGACGAAATGTAGAAAGTGTCCTCCGAAAACACAATCTACTACATTAGTTGGTGTAGCCAAAAAGAGGATGTCCCTCTATTTTTCAGACCAGACCCATACCATGGATACAAACACTATTGAGTCGGAGGAGACCGGCTAGATCGCCTTCTGAGGCTCTCTGGGCTTATCGGAGCAGGTAGATGCACCCCACCCCGTACACGGGTACACCCACCCAATGACAGGCCGGGCCCACTTTGACTTCTTTACTGGTAACGGCAGCGGTGGACGTGGACGCGGCGCCGCCCCCGATGCGCCAGAACAAAGGCGGGACGAGTGTGTGTTGCCTCGGTCGGGTCGGAAGTCGGAACTGCAACGGAACCCGAGTCGTCGTCGTCGCCAGTCGTCATCCCCGAAAAGGAGAAACAAATACGCCAGCCGCATCCTGTATTCCTGTGGGCTGCCTGTTCTCGGCCCGCTGACCGGTGGGCCTCCACGGAAGCTGCCGTCACGGCCGATCCCCCGTGGGGCCCACGTGGTAGCGATCGCGGAGAACGAGGAGTGAACGGGTCCCGGTCGAGTGCCGGGCGATAAATCGCCACGCGCGAGCGGCGCCTCGCCTTTCTGACCTTTCACATCTCCTCTCCCCCTCCCTTGGCAGACCACCTCCGCGGCCCCGTCCCACCCACCGTGGTTTCCGCCCGGCTCCAGCCGCCACTCCCGCCCATTGGCTGCCGCCATGGACGCTGCAGGGTTCGTGCTCCTCGCCTCTTCCCCATCGAGCGAACAATCGTCGTTTTTTGTCCCCTCCTCTTTTTCGCCTTTTTTTTTTTTGGTTTCGTTCCGACGGGTTTCTTGATCTCGCTTCGTCAGGTACCCGCACATGCAGGGGAGCGGGTCCGCCGCCTCCCCGTCCTGCCGCGCCGCCGACTATTCCGCCGGGTGGGACTCCGCGCAGCAGCAGAAGCGCCAGCGCTGCCAGGTAATCCGTCCCGCGTCCTCCTAACCCCCGCCTTTTGCGCGGTGTAAATCCGCTCCGGTTGGTTTGGTTCCGGTCGTTACCATCGCGATTCTCGTGCAATCGGTTGCTCTGATCGTTTTATTCCTTCTGGGAGGGTCTTCGAGTGCATTGCGGCCGAGTATGGTGCGAGGGTTTTTGCCTAAAGCTCCTTTATTTGTGTCGCCGAAATTCGTACCTGGTGAGAGGTCCTTTGATTTTACCCTGCCTTTTTTTTGTTTATGGGGTAGGTTTCGGTCGAATTGATGATTTGTGCTGGTTGGGTGCCGTACGACGGAATTTACCCGGATCGATCGTATTGACCGTAGGGTTTTGGGTTTTGGGGGCAATTTCGTTCTATATTGGGGGTACAAAAAAAAGTATTCTTCTTCACGGTGTGTTGCTGGTGGGGATAGATGTTCTTCTTACTTTGGTGAAGCATCTGTTCCATTGTGTTGTATGCCGTCTGCACTTGTATGTTTTGAGGTTTGCTTGTGGTTTACCTTTGAATCAGTCCTCATTACTCAAAGTGCTACATGTTTTGTAAGGTATGATCATAGCCTAGGTCTAAAATTTGATTTCCATGTTGTTTTGTGTAAGTTTCTACAATCGGACCTGTTCGCCTGTACACGATTGATTTTTGTACTGGAAACTTTGTATCTTCAGTTTGTATTTTGGCACAGATACTTGATCTGGAACTAACCAGTGCACTAAAGATACCATACAAAATCCTCCATACACATGTAATTGTCCTTAATAAAGCCTGAATTGCATTCGAAATTCACATTGCTGGAGCAAAGCTGTTGAATCCTACCGCCACATTTATACACATTTGCATACCATCATCCAAATCCTACTCCTACATAAGGTCCCAAGTAGAGATGCTGTCACCAGAATCAACTTACTATGTTACATTATAGAAAAAGGATAAATATACAGAAGAATATCATATGCTATATTTACAGCAGCAGGAATCTGAAACTTAGCAAGTCTGAGATGGAGATTTTGGTATGGGTTATTTATGTTGTTAATACATGAAAGTTTCGAGCAGCTGATTGGTTGATTTTTAAATTGTTGCATAGCCAACATGTTTTGCTTCTTTATTACTTGGAAATTTGGCTATGATATGTTATAAACAGTGGGGTATGGTGGTATGACCATGTGAGGTGTTATTCTGCTGTTCAACGCAGGAGGCAGTTATTGTACTAGTACATATCTTCATTAAAAATCTTATATTCTTGAAGACCATTTTTAGCCCTTCTACTTAAAGTTCTCAACATAGTTGGTTTTAGAATCTGGTTGAAATTATTCTATATTTTTATGTAAAGAGTTACAAGGGACAAAAAGATAACTTTTCCTAGAAGTCATATTACTGCTGATATTAGCCTGGTAACGTTGGCTTTCAGAATACATGGTATTAAGGTTATATGCTAGGAGAAAAATATTGGCTTCAACCTAAACATTATAGGTTCGCAGTGAGAGCAAATAGGAAGGTTCAGTTTACCATGTGTAAATGGCACTTTCAGCATGCATGGTGTATGTTCTAAGATTAAATAATGTTGGTGCAAGATTTTACTAGATTCATATAATAATTTCAAGATGTAAATTGTTGGCGTGTGTTAAGAGGTACTAATATATTAAAATTTGCATGTGGATTTGCATCATGGTAAAAAAAAAATATCTTTCAACATACATAACTTTGCTAATTAATAGATTAGTATGTTCTTAATGTTTGGAAGACTGCTGATGCTTAGTGTAGTAAAAGGCTAGTTGCCACTTACTCATATAATGGTACTGGCACACTGAATATATTTTGTGTTATGCGTCATAATCAGCAAATTTAAGGGATAACAGAGACTGCTAAATGTAAGAGAGAAGTAATTGCTTTGATATGTTTGATGGTTGCTTGAATGTTTAACCAACTAGATGGCATGCTACCCACCTGGTTCAGTCTTGGAGGATAGAAAGCAAATCCTGTTATTAATCCAGTACTTAAGTCAGGGAACAGTACAGCACTACTGCCAACAAGTTTATACATGAAATTATCAGAGAAGTGCTGATTTCTAGGACATTTCTTAACTTTAAAAGAAAACATGTATTTTTTAGTGAAATAATTTATTATTAGGTTCACAGGTTGTCATGTAGTCCTGTCCGCAGTCCTGGAACATCTGCATCTCCTTATTTCTTGGGAAGTTCTGAATGTGCGTGCAATTAACATATCTGGTCT
This sequence comes from Miscanthus lutarioriparius, assembly GCA_904845875.1. NCBI lineage: Eukaryota > Viridiplantae > Streptophyta > Magnoliopsida > Poales > Poaceae > Miscanthus > Miscanthus lutarioriparius. The sequence goes on along the minus strand of CAJGYO010000017.1, from coordinate 49,532,256 downwards.
CAGGCCCTGTTGGGGTGTTCTCCTTAATCAGGATTCTATAGGCAGCTGCTGAGAGAGGTGCTTTAGCTATTTGTGTTTTATAGAGAGTCAGAAGGCCAGCCTGCTGGCCCTCCTTATTAGTTATTAGTTATAGACATTGCTGTAAATAGCCCATTATAGCATTGCTATAGTTTTTTCAAGGGTCTCAAGGGTCTCGATATGACATTGCCAATTGTTATTTTATTGCTGCTAATGATGTTTTAGCTTCGCTAAACATCACTTAATCACATAACGCTATAACAATATGATTATATGTGATACAATTCCATCTCTAATTTTATCTCTATTATAATTACTCCCTCCGTCCCTGAATATAAGGCGCGATTTGACTTGGTGCGGTCTTCAAGAGCGTACTTTGACCTATAATTTCTCTTATAATATACAATATACATGCACAAAAGTTTGATCATTAGAAAGTATTTCCAAATACAAATCTAATGTAACTACTTTTGTAATACAAACTTTTGATATAATTAGACTAATTGTTAGTCAAAGATAACAAAGTTTGAATTTTGAAATATGTGCGTGCCTTATATTCGAGGACGGAGGAAGTAAATAAGATACAATACAATGCTATCTCTTACCTAGAGTTTGCTTAATGGACCCTTAATCACAGTTTCTAAATTTAAAGGAAACAAAATAATCAGTGATATAATCCCAACTAACAAAATCCTTCTATCCCCATGTGAAACCGTGAACAGTACCCACCATGCATAGTAACTGTCATTATGGCTGTTGCATAGGTTTATTGGTTTAGGTGTATTTTCTGTGAATATCTTATGCAGCTTTTTTTATGAGAGCACTATGGTGTGTTCTTTCTTATCCTGCTACTGTGTTGGGGTTATGCCCTGATAAGTGTAGGCCATGTAACCATGGAACCTTTTTTTTAAAATGTCTGCATTGGATATTTGGAGTTGACAAGGCAATTAGGCTTTTGCAGTTCAACTTGTTTGTTGGCAAACATATAGCAAAGTGCGTGTTCTGTTGTGAGAAGTACTTGACATTTTATTGACAATATTGCACACAGGGTTCTTCTTCTAATGATCAAGTTGGATCTAGCACAGAGAATAAGTCTCTTGAAGCACCTGGATCTGAGCTAAAATTTGACTATGGAAAAAATGAGGAAGAAGATTACTATTTTGAAGATGAAGATGATGGGTGCTATGATGAGGATGATGAGGGATCTGACTATGAGCTTGAGACTGCTGACTATAATCAACTGCTAGCTGATAAATTTGATCATTTAGACCTGCCTCCAGGTGTGGAGGCTACAGTACCATGGTTGCAGAAAGTTGAAAGGGATGAGCCTGGAAAATTCAAGTCAATGTCAGAAATAGAGGAAGAAATCGCAAAGAAGTATAATTTTTTCAAACAGTTTGATACCGTTGAGGATTTCATAGATCATAAATATGCTAAAAATTATGTCGGAAATGTAAGACCTTGGCACATATTACTTTTTTTTTTTTAAATTTGAAATCTTTTTCATCAATAAATCTCCTAACTGTTTCAGGCAAGGAAAGAATGGGCAAAAAGAATCCAGCATGAATGGAGTCTCCTGGAGAAAGATTTACCAGGTCAGCAATTTGCTAGAGCAATTGTGTCACCCTTGTTGTAGCAATGCATCTACCTATTCATTGACTATTCAGAATTTAAGCTCCATACTTCCAACTCCTGAAACTCAGTATTTCACTTTAACAAAAAAAAAAAAACTGCAGATTAAGTTCAAAATATAGTATTCCATCTGAATAATCTCTCTGAATTCATAACCTGAATTTTGTTCTGTTGTGCAGCATTAATATATGTTCGTGCCTCGGAAAATCGAATGGACCTTCTCAGGGCTGTAATGATTGGGCCTCAAGGAACTCCCTACCATGATGGCCTTTTCTTCTTTGATGCCCACTTTCCCCCTTCTTATCCTGCTATTCCCCCAGTTAGTATTCAATTTTTGTCCATTTGGTATGTAATACACTTCCGTATTTGGATAAAAAAATTGTGCTGATGCTTTTGCAGGTGGTACATTATCATGCAGGTGGGCTAAGGCTTAATCCAAATCTATATGCTTGTGGAAAAGTCTGTCTTAGCCTCCTAGGCACCTGGCAGGGTCAATCTTGTGAGAAATGGAACCCAGCACAATCAACAATGCTTCAGGTGCTAATCTCCATTCAAGCTCTTGTATTGAATGAGAAGCCATTCTATAATGAGCCTGGATATGAACGCAATGCCAATAGTGCTGAGGGACTGGCAAATGCCTTGGACTACAATGATACAGCATTTCAGTACTCATGCAGGACGATGTTATACTCACTTCGTAAACCTCCACAGGTAATCTTTTGCTAATTCTTAAGCTCTTGAACTAAAATTGAGTAGTTAATAGTATATATATTTGATAGTCATCTATTGATAGCTGTGCTGATGTTGTACTATCTATCATTGTGCTTTTGTAAAATAGAAATGTGGATGCAGTCCAAGCAGGATTCCAATATCTGTGGTTAAGTTACTTTTCACTTGTCGACATTTTTTACTGATTTAGACACCCAAATTTGAGCTGAAATGTGATACTCGTATCTCTGTCCATGTAATATCAGGTACTAGGCTAGACAATTGTTTTCAGTTGATGCAGTGATGTGCTTTTTCATTCTTTCAGTTATCAGCACAGTGTTCTCTTTCTTAGCACCTATGCTCATGTCCAGTATTTTTGATAAATAAGGCACCCAAGTTCAAGTTAGATATTCTTACACCTTTGTCATCCAAATTAGCATTGGATAGCAGGCTAACAATTGTTTTTGGTTGGTGTTAATATGCATTTTCATTCTCAGTTATCAGTACATTGCTCTTTTTTGAGCAACTGATGCGGGACAAAGAATCTTAGGTTTCATAGATCTAATGGTATTTGTGCCTGTTGATATGTTGTTTCAGCACTTTGAAGACCTTGTCGCGGGCCACTTCCGTGAACGCGGGCATGCCATTTTGGCTGCATGCAAATACTACATGGAGGGCCATGAAGTTGGATCCAAAGTCCCGGAGGAGGACGAGGACACCAAAGGGTGTCAAAACGGGGAAGGATCCAGCAGTAGCACCACGGCAAAGCCGCAGCAAAATAAGCCTGCATTGCGCACCAATCGCAATGCATCCTTCAAAACCAACCTGGAGGTTCTGTTTGAGGAGCTCTTGATGGAGTTCAATGTGAAGGGTGCCAACACTGCAAGATTCCGTGCGGAGAAATTGAAGAACAAGCTGGCGGCTGCTTGAACTGAACTGGCAGTGGAATTCTGTTAACTTTTGAGGTTTCCATAATGGATTGGGAAACCTAGGGGGATGTTTTTTCGCTTTTGGCTGACCATAGGAATGCAATGTAGATAGCTCTCTTTTCTTTCAGTTAGTGGTACATGTCCTGTGTGAAGTTAAACCGAGAACAGTGGACGGTCTTAGATCCTAGTAATTGAAGCATCCACCCCAAATTGTGGTGTGATCTGAAGTTGGCATCTATATAAATCGTCTTCCGTTATTTGCCTTTGAAAGGGATCCATGGCACCAGGTTTCATAATCAACCAGCCATGGAAGCTGTGGCATGGAGCAGTGGTTTGTTGATTCTGGCTACTTTTTACTGGTAGAAGTTACCTAGTGCAGGCGCATAGCGTGCATTTGTTGTGTAAAAATCTACGCGCCCTTCGAATTTTCTCATTCTCCGTCTCTGAGCGTAGGGTGCATTTGTGCTATATTTTTTTTTGTTTTTTGTTTTTTTGGTGTAGAGCAACCAAATGTTCGGTGCTTTGTCCTTAGGATTTGACATGGGTAAGCCTCGATTGACACTGATTGTCCGTCTGCTCAAATAGACAAAGTGGTAACCAAAATTACAAGATGTCTTTTCAATAATAATAATTTGCGCTCCATCGTTTCCTCGAAACGTTGAAAAAAAGTAAAACTACTAATTGCCAATGGGTGGGTTTCGACATTAATTAAGATGCCATGTAGATAAATGCTCACATGGCATTGAAGTTAACGAGGAGAGATATAAGGAAATAGATTCTTAGAGCATTTGTACTGGGGTTCTCCAATTACACCCCCACTATTGGAGGAGTTGAGATAATTTCCTTGTCCTAACATTCTTTCAATAGTCGTCATTTTCTTTAGTGGCCACTAAAAATACCTAATCTCCCTCAAATTGTTGAATAGGGAATGAAATGAACAAGATTTGGAAACAACCACCGATTTCATTGATCTCTTAGATATATATACAAGTGAAGGGTCACGTCGTATGGACGTGACTGTTCGGGAAAGTTAACTGCTAATCTAATCTCTAATCCTAACTGCTTGCTTGTACGGATGAGATCATCTGTTGAATATGTGTCTGTTGGTAGACAGGCACCGTTTCGTAACACTCTCCTTTGATCGAATCTTCTTTGAGATCAATGTAGCTGTATGTTTGAATTCCTCGAAAAACCTTGTGGAAAAAATCTGAGGAATATGTATGTATAGATATGCTATAAAAACTCCTTTAAATCTTATAGAAAAATAAGGAGAAAATAACATATATGAGTGTGATTTAAATAAATCACTACGTCATTGGTATCCCATTAAAAACCCTAGTGGGGAAAAATATTGGAGATACGACATATAGATTACTTCCCCAAAAACTTTTTCAGGAAAAATATGAGAAGCAATATAAAGTGATATGTCGCTAAAACTCCTGTAAAAACCCAGTGGAAAAATTAGGAGAAAATATGATGGCATATTATTAGTATTGCCTTTTGGATAACTCACATGAAAAACTTTTTCATGGAAAAACCATGTATGAGTTATGAGGGCAATATATATCTTTGATATTTCCCATAAAAAACCCCGGTGGAGAAAATAGGAAATATGACACATGCTTATGTTAATATTACCTCATTAAAAACTTTAACAAGAAACCTTATAAGTAAAAAAACTTGTGAAAGAAAAGAGTATAATATGTTGCCGGTACAGGTCAATATTTAGGAGATGTCTACCCCTAATTCTAGCAATCTCGAAGTCGCCGCATACCAATTCTATGTACTAATTTTTGAAACACAGAAGTTGGTAAGGACTTAGTAAATAGGTCAGCGAGATTATCACATGACTTGATTTGCAAGATGTTTATTTCCCCATTTTCTTATAATTCATGGGGATAAAACAGTTTAGGAACAATATGCTTAGTGATATTGCTCTTTATGTAACCTGATTGCATCTGTATAACACAAGCGGAATTATCTTCATAGATAATTGTAGGTGATTCGATTGAACCAATACCACATGACTGTTGTATGTGGTTAATCATTCTGCGAAGCCATACACATTCTCGTGATGCTTCGTATAGAGTAATAATTTCAGAATGATTAGTAGAGGTCCCTGTCAGAGTCTGCTTAGAAGACTTCCATAAAATAGCTGTACCTCCATGTAGGAATACAAATCCTGTTTGGGATTTTCCGTTATGAGGATCAGATAAGTAACCAGCATCAGTATAACCAATCATACTGGGATCATGATTTTTCTTGAAGAATAAACCAAGATCCATTGTGCCATTAAAATATCTGAGGATACACTTCGCTCCCATCCAATGACGGCAAGTTGGGTCCGCACTATGCCTAGCTAGTAAGTTCATTGCAAATGCGATATTAGGCCTGGTGCAATTTGCAAGATACATAAGTGCGCCAATGACACTGAGATATGGGATCTCTGGTCCCAACATCTTTTCTCCAATATCCCGTGGTCTAAATGGATCTTTCCCTATTTCTAAGGAACGAACAATCATCGGAGTTTTATTAGGGTATGATTTATCCATATTGAATTTCTCTAATATCTTCTGGATATAGGCCGATTGATGCACTAAAATCTTTGAAGGACGGTGCTCAAGTTGTAAGCCAAGACAATACTTGGTCTTACCCAAATCATTCATCTCGAATTCCCTCTTTAGATGTCTACGTGCTTCATCTATATCATTTGGGCTGCCAATGATATTTAAATCATCAACATATACGGATATAATACAAAATTCTGTTTGAGATTTCTTAATGAAAACACATGGGCAATCATCATTGTTAGAGTATCCTTTCTGTAGAAGAATTCCCTCAGTCGGTTGTACCACATTCGTCCCGACTGCTTCAAGCCATATAATGACTTTTATAGTTTTACACAATACATGTTGCGATTTGCGTTTGGATTTGAAATTTGGATTCCATCGGGAACCTTCATGTATATGTCTGAATCAAGTGACCCATATAGATATGCTGTCACCACATCCATCAACTACATAGATAGATGATTTTGAACTGCCAATGATATTAAGTATCGGAAAGTAATTCCACTCATTACTGGAGAATAGGTTTCATTGTAATCAATGCCGGGTCTCTGCGTGAACTCTTGTGCTACTAGCCTCGCTTTATATCTCACCATCTCATTGTTCTCATTCCGTTTTCGGACGAAAACCCATTTAAAGCCTACAGGAAAGACTTTGGAAGGTGTAGGTATTGCAGATGTGAATACCCCTCTTCTAGTGAGCGAGGCTATCTTAGCTTGAATTGCTTCTTTCCATTGAGCCCAGTCCGAGCGCTTTTTGCACACTGCCATGGTCTTGGGATCTGGATCATTGAGAAAGATTTCTGCAATTGTTGCGGAGAAGTACATGTCGACAACAGTAGTCTTACGATCGTATGATTCTCCAGAATCTATGTAATTGATGGAAATTTCTTTCACCCCATTATTTAACTCAACATTTCCCAAAACTATAGAGTCAGGGTGTTTCGATATCCCAGGATCAGAATTTGGATGCACCGTTGATCTGGGTTGTGGATTTGGTCCTGATGTTGGATTTTTATCCACTATTGGGTGTCTACCAACTTGAGGTTGGCTTAGATTTACTGATTTGGAGGATTTAGCCCTCGGTCTCCTCGGACGCTTACTTGTAGCATTATCCTTAGGAGCGGCCGTACTTCTCCCTCTCTTCTTTGGAAGTGAGAGTTGAATGGTTTTTATTGGTACCTCCACTCTTTCGGGCGCAATGCGAGCAGGATAAGAGGATTTAGTGACACCCTTATAATCAGTAAATGCTTCTGCCAGGTTATTTGCAATATGTTGCAAGTTTATGATTTTCTGAACTTGTTGTTCAGTCTCTAGAGGACGTGGATCTGAGGGGGGAATGCCTTGGGCATTCCAGATAATTTCCTGGCATTCGTTTTGGTACTTGAAGTCTCCCCCTAATGCCGGAAATGGTCCTCATTAAATATACAGTCAGCGTATCGGGCCATGAATAAGTCCCCTGTAAGAGGCTCGAGGCATTTGATAATTGATGGAGATTGATATCCCACATAGATACCAAGTTTCCTATGTGGACCCATAGAAGTACGCTTAGGCAGTGAGATCGGTACGTATACAGCGCAACTGAATTTTCGCAGATGGGAAATATTTGGCATATTCCCACGTACTAATTGCAATGGGGAGACTACATGATATGCAGTTGGTCGTAATTGAATTAAGTCTGCAGCGTGTAAGACTGCATGACCCCAACATAAAGTTGGTAGATTGCAATTTTGTAATAACGGTCTTCCAATGAGTTTAATTCTCTTAATAAGAGATTCTGCTAAACCATTTTGTGTATGGACATATGGGACAGAGTGCTGAACTTGAATTCCCAAAGCCATACAATAACCATTGAAAGCCTTTGAGGAAAATTCAGCAGCATTGTCCATTCGAATTGATTGAATTTGATGTTCAGGATGATGTGCTCTAAGTCTAATAACTTGAGCAATAATTTTTGCAAATGCATGGTTATGTGTGGACAAAAGACACACATGAGACCATCGAGTAGATGCATCTATTAGAACCATGAAGTACCTGAACGGTCCAGACATTGGTTGTATAGGGCCACAAATATCTCCTTGAATGCGTTCAAGAAATTTTAGTGGCTCATTTTGGATCTTAACGGGCGATGGCCGTACAATCAATTTCCCTGTAGCGCATGAAGTGCACATAAAATCTGAAGATTTTGGGAATTTAGCAGTATTTAACTCATGACCATTAGAATTGCTGATAATTTTTCGCATCATCCCTATACCAGGATGACCAAGGCGTTCATGCCAAATTTTGAATGCGTCAACATTCTGAAAAATTACCTTATACGCAACATGCGGTACAGGTTTGATGTATGTGTAGTACAATCCGGATGGAAAAGAGGGAATTTTCTCAATAATTCGTTTGCCATATCCGCTATTTTTAGTAACGAGGAGAATTTCCTCATTATTGTCATCACGGGTTTCAATATGAAAACCATTTTGACGGATATCTCTATAACTTAATAAGGTACGCTTTGAATTGAGATACAATAATACATCCTCAATTGTAATTTGGGTACCCATGGGGAGTACAATAGTGGCACGACCAGAGCCAACTATTGTAGCATCGCGCCCGGCGATTGTCAAAACATTTTCTTGTTTTTTGTAAGAGTTTGGAAATATTTTGTTTCTCTAAGTATAGAATTAGTGGTACCACTGTCCACTAGGCATAATTCCTTCTCCATCAGATTGACCCCCATAGAAATTATATATAAATAAAGAATTTGATATGAAACTCTTTGATAATATATAGAATACATACTTTATTTATTGAATATCAAATATGTTCATTACATTTATTGGATATTCAAACCAAATAGTGATGACATTATTAAATATTTACAACACATAGGACATAAATTATTTTAACTATTATAATCACTAGGACATAAAGACACTAGAATCTAAGGGATTGGGAGCCTATTCAAAGTCTCCAAATATGTCGTTGGATGCATATTCTACGATCATATTCCCCGTATCAACAAGATCCTCGCCTCCTCGTATGTTGTTGCTGCTTGGTTCCATTGGAACTTGTTGCGAACAACTAGCCTCATTCCTGGTGGTGTCAGGTCGAATGTTGTAGTGGGCATCATACTTCTGTCCTGGTGTAGCACGTCCGCGACCCACAGACTTTAAGTAGAGATCAACAAGATGACTTGGGGTACGATATTTCTTTGTAATATGGCTATAACAACCACACTTCTGACACACAGGTTTGTCATTCCTGTTTTTGGAAATGTTCTTACCCTTGTTGGAAACACGAATTTGGGATTTCTTATTAAATCTCAAGTTGTTTTTTACCTTTCTTGGAATTTCCACGAGGATGGGTCTTAGAAAGTCCACCATCAAATTTGGGTTTATTCTCGAGTGTAAGCATGTACTTGAGCAATGGAGCGACTTTATATGGTCACTGCTGATTATTCCAAACCATAAGTTCAGAATGTTTTTCGGCCTCAAGTAAAGTTTGTATAAGCTCAGAATAAACCTGGAAACGCCTTTCACGGTATTGTTGTTGAAGAATCCTTTCAGAGAGGGAAGCATAGTAGGTAGAGTCTTTTCTATTTTATCCGCGTCTGTAGGTTCTTTCTCGTAGAATTGCAACTTTGAGCAAATCCTATGAACAGCATGGTTGTAATCACTCACAGTTTTAAAATCCTATAAACGAAGTTGCGTCCACTCATAGTTGGCCGCAGGCAGGACAAGTGCCTTTTGTTGTTCATAGCGTTGCTTAAGAGAATTCCATAGATTTCGTGGGTTCTCTTCCAACAAGTATTCAGCCTTAAGATCAGGATGAATATGGCTTCTAATGAGATATAGGGCCGTGTATACATGTTGATCATCAAGAGGTGCAACACCATCTTCGGGTGGTAACATGGCTCGATAAAGTCCATGGGACGCAAGACTAACCTTTACGTCCACATCCCATGTGGGATAATTGTGGCCGTCTAGAGCAAGCAAATCAAACTCTTTGACAGTCATTGATCCTACACGAGGCAAACCATCAAAACATTTTAAGTTATTAAAATGTTGTGGTGTGTTGTAATTATGGGATGCAAGATAGTGACAAGATAAATCTTGTATTATTAATGGTGTAAAGATCTCATGTGCATAATAAAATAATAGGGGTAGTCACCATAAAAGTGTAGACCTCAAATTGGGCATAGTCTGTATTAACAGTAGATGCCAAATAATTATGCAAGTTGTATAAACACGTCTTAAGGTAGTCATCAAGAATGATGTAGACCTTAGTCAATTCGCAAACGAATTGGGTACGCACGTTGAGGATAGTCACTAAGTTGTGGACTTAGTGTAGATCCCACAGTAGCAACTATGGTGCTACCTTGTGTATGGTTAATAGGAATGCGAATTAATGGTAGTCATCTTTGTGAAAAGATGTAGACCAAATGTTCTCATTTGTGATGTTGGGTACGCACGTTGAGGATAGTCACTAAGTGTTTACTTAGTGTAGATCCCGCAGTAGCAACAGTGGTGCTACCTTGTGTATGGCCAACAAACAAATAGGGAACATGCGTGTTATACAATTGATGAGAAAATATACATAAAATGTCGCATCCATTATTTAAGCGCGTAGTGCTTTAAAGTAAAAAAGCATAAAAAGGGGCTTAAATAAAATGATCGATTGCAAAATTGATTAATGAGTAAATAATTTGCAAGACCATGGTCGTAATAACACGGATATTATTTATTGGATTTGTCATACATACAGGGACAAATACTTTGAATAATATCATAAATGGATATTTTAGGTAAAATATCATAAGTACAACTATAGTTAAAGTCAGTGACTAAACACAAGAGTACTTAATTTTACAGCACATAATTATAGGAGACTAACATAGTCATTGATGAATTAATGCTAAAAATAAATAAAAAGAAGAAAAGGAACTAGCCAGGCCATTGAAATGGGATTGAACCCATTTATGATTTTGGGCCTAGCTTGGCCCATTCGGGCAGCGCAGGGAGTGGAGGTAGGCCAAGGCATCGGCTTTGGGCTGGCCCATGCCGCGCGCGCAGCAGCCCCATAAAAGGAGGGCCGGTCGGCAGTTAGGGTTGAAACCCTAACCGCTCGCCGCCGCTGCTGATTTCGGAGGCCACCGCCGCCGTCGCAAACCACCTCGCCGCTCCGGTCCACTGCGCCGCCCATGCTCGCCATCTTCAGATTGAGGAGGTCTCCCCCTCGTCGGGGGAGTAGAAGCCGCTGCCGAGTACCTCCGCCGACGGGAGGCCGAGCACGGCCGGTTCCAAGTGCCCCGGCGGATCCCTGGGCGTCTGTCGACGGCGGCCACCCTGACGGCCGAGGAGGCGGCGAATCGTGTGTGGTGTGGCGGCGCTGCCCTCAACAGAAGATGGAGGAGCTGCCGGGAGAGCCTGCTCCTTCATGCGGGCCGCAGCGCCCGCGCGGGTCGCGGGTGGAGGAGGAGCAGCCACCAGAGCTGGAGTCGCCACCATGTCCGTGCGAGCGCCGAAGATGTTCCGGGGAAGGGGCAGTGCCGCTGATGGAGAAACCGAGGGTCCATCCACGTCGAAGAAGCCGTACATCTAGACGCCGGTCCTGGCCGCGTGCGAGCCGCCGGGGTTGAAGAGGTTGCCGACGCCGGGGCAGCCACCATGTCCTCGTCCTCTTCCTCAATCTTCACGGCGTCAAGCATGGGAGCAGCTCGTGTGTTCAAAAACCACGGATCGAGCGGGGGGACGTCGTTGCCTTTCACCACTGGAGTCGGAGAGGCTGGTGTGGGTGTCGGCAGCGAGTATGAGTACTCGAGCATGTGCGGGATTGAGGTGAACTCCTTGCAGAAGTGGCACCAGAAGCGAGGAAGTGACGGTGCTACGACATCGGCTCCATGGGGACGTACACGACGACGGGCTCGGCAACCACTTCATCAACAAGCGGCGCCGGGGCTTCCATGACTGGTGGTGCCGGGGTTCCCTGGACTGGTGGCGCCAGGGCTTCCTGGACTGGTGGCGCAGCGTTGCTGGGGCCGGCACCGTCGAAGCCAAGGCAAGGAGATGGTGGCTGGCTCTGCAGATGAAGATCGCGCGGAGGAGAAGCATGGAGGCCACGAACAGGAATCCATCGGCGGCGAGGAACCATATTGGAACGGGAGCCACGAACAGCGGAGTCAAAGAGGTGGCCGAAAGGACCATGGCCATGACCATGGGCACTGTCGCGGCGAACACGAGGCCCAAGGCGCTTCGAAGACGCTGCGACGTTGTCCATGGTGGCCGTGGTGGCAGATCGGGCCACGGCGAACTCCACCGACGCGATGAAGGGCGAAGAACAGTTGATGAACAACATGCGACGGTAAGTCAATCCTTGCCATGCTTACTGATGGGGGTTCAGAGGCATGTGCCTCTGTCGTCATCGTTCTCTTTCTCTTGTCCAGTAGAGCAGTGCTGATAACGTGTTGAATAGGGAATGAAATGAACAAGATTTGGGAACAACCACCGATTTCATTGATCTCTTAGATATATATACAAGTGAAGGGTCACACTGTATGGACATCGTACGGAAGTCGTACGGACATGATTGTTCGGGAAAGTTAACTGCTAATCTAATCTCTAATCCTAACTGCTTGCTTGTACGGATGAGATCATCTGTTGAATAGGTGTATGTTGGCAGACAAGCACCGTTTCGTAACACAAATAAAGAGAGATTTGTATCTCCTCCAATAGTCTAGGGCCCACAATAGTTGTTACTTTTTCTCCATCGACCACACTTGTTGTTCACCGTCGTGCCATGGGAGCGCTACCTGCATCCACTGCTCGCCACTGCAGACATAGGAGCATTGCCGTCTATACATCCGTCGTTCGCCATCGCGGATGTGGGAGCATCGCCACCCGCGTGAGCACAACGACCCCAAGCTAGGTGGTGGCAGATCGGGATCCATGTGCCGGCACTACAAGGACACTCCGCAATCCGCTCGGCCGCTCCTCGTCTTTAACTTCGTCCTCATGGTCGTCGGCTCAGTGGGCGGCTAGATGTTTACTGCGCCTACTTTCTCCACGGTGGCGCGTGGAAGTGGTTGTCAACCTTCCTCCAGACCATTGGCTTCCTGCTCCTAAAGCGACCGACTTTCCATTCTTCCTCGTGATGCCCCATTTCCTAGCGGCGTTTGCGAACCGGCCTTAATGACCTCCTCTATGCCTACGACCTAGCCTACCTGTTGTTCTCCACATCATCCATCCTCATCTCCACGTTTCATGGAGCTCGGTGATGGGCCGACAATGATGATAACGGGGTGGAGGTTGGGGCCGGTACGACAGGGTGAAGTTCACGGATTGAGGTCTAGGTAAAGGCCGATGCGGCTAGGTAGGTCTGGGCCGATGCTACCCAAGCGTGCACGTGGGGGAGGATGAGCCAAAGGAAGAGGAGTGAATAGGAAAAAAAGAAAATAAATAAATTGTAATATGACAGGTGAGCCCTACCCATTGGGAGAAATTATTATCGGTGATCTGCTACAGCATCTCCCCAATAATCCAAAAACTGATATTGAGCACCCAGTTTTACCTTATTGGGGGAGTTGTAGGAGCTACTGGAGATGCTTTTATACACCAAACCGTGTTTATATGGGAACCAAGATAGAAAGAACCATGATAGCTGAATGATAAAAGAGAGAGGCTAGATGGTTGGATGAAAATTTTATTTGTAGAAATAGATAATTTATATGGGTAGTGCCTACTGTATATATTAATTGGCAAATATAAAAACTATCTCATAGTTTCATGGTTGAGACTGTTTGTACCATATTATTTGCACTATGTGATTTCAAAAGTCTATTAAAATTTATTTGATGTATTCAATCCATTTAAAAACATCTAGCAGTTTTAAGTTTTTTATATTGAGTTAAACATTTAATTATTTAGTTAAGATCATAGAAAAATATATTAACATTTACTGTGGATTTAGTGAAACTGGTTTTATCTAAATTTGGAACGAGCAAAGTATATGATAGCCCCTAAATTATACACAGTGAACTGTTGGTCCTAATGGACCGAGAATCACCTACTTCTCTCCCAAGTCCCAAAAGAATAGAGTTAACACTTCATTTAAAAGTAATGAAAAAATTCTGAAATGGTATTAAAGTTAGTTAATGACACCCTCTCCGGTCACAAATAACTAGTATGGAACCTATATAAAACTAGAAGCATATCTCGCCTGTTGCAACGGGGATTGCGAATGAATTTTAGTGGTAATAGGTATGCTGACGTGGACAAATAAATGCATGTTAGTCGATAACTAGGCATGATATGCTGACGTTGATATTTGGCATGAATAGATAGGTGCCATAAGTACATGCGCTACTGGTTTGCTGATGTGTATGGTTATATGTGGAGATACAACTCTACTAAGGTTTAGGATTATAAGATATATAAATATGGATATAGATAGATAAAATATAATAAATATTGTACAAATCTGAAACAACTTTTAAAGACAAATCTAGGCATACATTTCTGTATAAAATATTTTAAGAGAGATTGACATTTTAACTTTAATGCGTTGGCTAATCTAAAACAAAAGGCACTATCTGTAGGAAAATACAGTTATCGATGGCCTAATGCAACGCTACTCGCTATATTTTTATATATCATAATATAGTGAAAACGTAAGGTATCAAGGGTTTTATTCGCTACAAAAGAAAGGATGTTATTAGCAAAGTAATATTGGATTTGGTACATGTCAACCAATATGGCATTATCAAATTTTGTACAATTCATAATTGTTTGGCTTGTCCTTTGAGTATTTCCACCTATACATAAAGAAAGAAAGAAAACATCTTACTTAAACTAGATTTTGAGAAAGCATTGGATAAAATTGAACATGAAGCTATGCTCTACATAATGCAACACGATATTTTTTAGAGCTTTTTGCTATTTTTAGCTAGAGACATCAGCAATCCTTCTCAAAGGTGCACTAGGCAAGACTTTACATTGGAGGAGAGGAGTAAGGTAAGGGGCCCCTCTCGCCCATTCTATTGTGTTAGCTATTGATTCACTAGTCTTTGCTAATAAAGTCAATGATTAGTGTTTTACGAGACTGCCCATTACTCTTGAATCTACATCTAACTTTTTCAATTTTGCAGTATGCCTATGATACTTTGATCACTATGGAAGGTTGTGGTCCTTAGTTGTTCTTCCTCAAAGCTCTATTGTTATAGAATTGCCTAATTAACCTGTTTTAAATGCATTTGTCACTGTTATAACAATAAGCACACTTCAAACAAGCTTAATCCGGTAGTTTGTCGGGAGTCCTCAGAGGATACCCGATATCTTGGTTTATTGATAACCCAATCGAACCACAATTTCAAATGACATTAGTTCAAATAACATAGAGACAATACTGCATAAGGTCCCATCGAAGTTTGCAAAACATAATTAAATAGCAAATCCATGTCGTGCCCACCGACAATGAACCTTCAACTTCCCCCAACTTAATTTTCATAGTTTAAGCATCAAGTATTATGTTTACAGGACTAACAACTACAAACACACACTTGATTAGCAATCAAATAGTACAAGTACCATCATAAGCAACATCCATGTTCCATAATATTAATTTACATCCACTTGAGCAAACCTAATCATACGAACATGCATGTCTGAGGTCACACATGGCAACCTTTCGCTAATTTACTACGAGGATCCTCCAATTGACCACACTAAATCAAGTTGTCATCTTTTGATCAACATTTGATTTGACATGATTAGTCCGGCCGTCCCTAGAATTACACCATCGTGCATCTTTGAGGATCCATTGCAAAGATAGGCATGCATAGCTCAAACAAATTGTAGTTGACATGAAAGGTAGTTAAGTTAATGTTGGGGACCAATACTAGGGTACCCGAAGAGGAGGAGCTAATAACCATCAACATTGATACATCTGAGCAGTCAAGAGCGCGACTACAGCTCCAACCGACCCCTAGGTGCACAAGCTCCGCCTCGCCCGACCTTTGAGGCTGCTGGCTCTACCTCACCCGACCTCTAAGGGCTGGTTCCGCCTCGCCCGGCCTCTAGGGGAGGACTCCGCCTCGCCCGAACCTTGGGTCTGCACTCCACCTCACCCGACCTCTGAGGCTGTGGGCTCCTCCTCGCCCAACCTCTAAGGGCTAGTTCCGCATCGCCCGGCCTCTGGGAGGACTCCGCCTTGCCCGACCCCGAGGGCGAGGGCTCCACCTAGCCCGACCCTTGGGTCTGCGCTCCTCCTCGCCCGAGCTCTGAGGCTGCGGGCTACACCTCGCCCGACCTCTAGGGGGGACTCCACCTCGCCCAACCCCGAGGCCGCGGGCTTCGCCTCTCCCAACCCTTGGGTCTGCGCTCCACCTTGCCTGGCCTCTGGGGGAGGACTCCGCCTCACCTAACCCCAAGGCCGGGGGATCCGTCTCGCCCGACAGAGACCCATACTACCGCCAACCACTCTAGGTCCAAGCGAATGGGGCCTGGGTCAAAGCTCTGACACTAGGGAGGTGACATGTGGCCTAGCACTCAATGGCACAGGGTTTATACTAGGTTCAGGCAACGTGCCCTACATCCAGTTTGAGTCGGTCAGTGACTTTATTCCTAAGCCCGGGTGCTCAAAGTTTGCTGTGCGGTTACAAACGAGTGGGAGTAAGATGGGAGGTGTAAGAGGTCCGGTCGGACTCTAGACTGAAGGGTCGAGAGTGACGGGAGCTCCTACATGCGCTAAGTATTCGAACATGCGCTCTGGGTAGCTTTAGAATGTCTAAAGCTATAAGAGAGTGAGTTGGAATGATCCGTCTGTTGTCCTGTGTGTTCGTTGTCTTCTTTTTTCATTGGGAGAGGGCGCATCCCCTTTTATAGATGAAGGGGATGGCCTTACAAGTGAGAGAAAGAGAGTGTGTGTGCTACTTAGTCTTGTTGCCCACGCTGTTGGGTACAAGACAGTTTGTCAGCGCCCACAATATTGTTGACGCCCAGATGCATATGGCAGGCTCCATCGTGTTCTTCTAGTTTGGCAAATGTTGGCGCCTACCATACTTTAGGACAAATATCGGCGCCCACAACACTGTTCATGTTCTGACATGTTTGTAAGGTTATAAAGTACCCTTCTGACATGACCCGACAGTACTGTCCTGCAGGTGTGCAGGGTACGGTCCTCGGTATTACGGTTGACTTGAGCGCCTTACCTTATCTACTCTGCCTGATCCTTGGGTCCTTACCGAGCGGGCGTCCCTGTTCGGTCGTTCCCAGTCGGCTCCGACCGCGCTGGTCGGAGAAAGAGCTGTAAGCAGAGGTTTGGTGTACTTCTGGTCAGAGATGCGGGTCGGAGTCGGAAGCGAGCGTCGTCCACTCCTTGGCCAGGCTCCTAGTCAGAGACGCGGGTCAAAGTCGGAAGTGAGCGTCGTCCCCTCCTTGGCCAGGCTCCTGGTCAGAGACGCAGGTCGAAGTCGGAAGCGAGCGTCGTCCCCTCCTTGGCTAGGCTCCTGGTCGGAGACGCAGGTCAAAGTCGGAAGCGAGCGTCATCCCCTCCTTGGCCAGGCTCCTGGTCAGAGACGTGGGTTGGAGTCAGAAGCGAGCACCGTCCCCTCCTTGGCTAGGCCTTCTGGTCGAAGATTGGATCACTCTTCCGGCCTGTCGTTTAGGTATCTGGGCTGGCCTAGGAGTTGCGCATCATTCGCAACGTCATCTGCTGGGCTAAGCTTTTGCTAGGAAGCAGGCCCATTAGGGACCCTGGGTTTATGAACCCGACAGGAGCCCCTGAGCCCCCAGGTGATTCAAGTAGAATCGTCTAGGGGATTTTTCATTTTGTCGGTGGGTGTGCGCGAGAGCACCCGGTGGGTGTAGCCCCCGAGCCTACATCCGACTGGTGAGTCGGTTGGAGTCTGAGCATCTTGGTACTCTTTCCTAGGGCCGTAGACTCTTGTGTTTCTATGGTTCAGGGTGTTCGCCCGTGTTTGTTCCGCCCGCGACCTATGCGGTTGGTTGATTTCCTGAGTCAGCGTTGGGCAACATGAGCCCCTGAGCCCCGTTGGCTTTGGTAGGGTTTGGTCTAGTTACGTGCGTTACCCTATCCATGGTTTCCACAACCGGAGGGGCTGAGCTAACGTCGCTTGCCTCGATGGCTCGAGTGACGCGCTCGGTGAGCTCGCTAACGGGCATGTTCGAGTGGAATCCGGGTCCATCGTTCGTGATGGGGTCGGCATAGCCCTCATGTGGCATTCCACTGCTCCTTAACCCGCCTCTCGGCAGATGCCCGGGTCATTCCAGAGACCGACTCAGGTGGCCCGCTGGCCTCCCCTCGATGGAGATTCTGTGGGCATGGCTCGAGGTTAGGATCGAACGAGAAGGTTGAGATGACCCTATCTGCTTCTAGGCAGATCGGGCAAGGGCCACTAGGGCTCATCTGTGTTTTCTCCCCTGGCTTTGTTTGATGCGAGGCGGCCTTGAGCCCTTCGTGGGCTGGCCTTCGAACTCCGGTCGGTCATCGCTCATGTTGAATGAGGCAACTACCGCTTCGTGACGCAACACGAAGCGTTATGATGCATTAATTTGCATATGCAATGCTTTGGATGTATGGGATGAATGGATGATTGTATGAATGAATGTGTGAATGCATGTATGAGAATGGATGAATGAATGATCATGCATTAGAAAATAAAGTAAGAACATTTGGTAAAGTTACCTTGCTGACTCAAGTGATGGGTTTGAGGAGCTCTTATCGGATATGTCCAAATAGGATCCATGTCCCTCATTCGTGGCGGAGTCAGCGTGGCCCTCAAGGGGTGTCCCATTGCTCCTTACCTATCTCTCGGTAGTCGCCTGAGCTGTCCGATCGACTTAGGAAGCCCATTGGTCTTTCCTCGACGGAGATCCCATCGGTGGGCCTTTCTATGCCCTACCTGGGGAGGCGGAGGGCCGTTTCCTACGATCGACGTGCGGTAGTGGTGGGCCATGCCTAGGCCACGTCCCTTTTAACCAGGCGACGTTTTGTTGGGCAGGGTGCATCCCATCAGTCAGGACGCGTCCCATCATATGCCCATCCACATTGAATTGGGGAAGGGAGAGGTTTTTTGCCCCAATCCTTCGCCTTTCTCCAACTGCTGCCCCTCCTCCATAAATAGGGGAAGGGAGAGGGTTTTTGTCCCCATTCCTTCACCTTTTTCCATCGGCCGCCTCTCCTCCTTCTTCCTTCTCGCCAAGTGCATTCGTGTGACGCGGCAGTTCCTAGGAGAGAGAGGGAAACGCGAGGGAGAGGAGAAACTCACAGATCTGTTCGTGAATCTAGAGCGTGATGTCGAGTTGGAGGCCATCCAACATAGATGAGGCAATGCTGGCCGCCTTTGCTGAGAAGTTGTGGTAGAACCGCCCAAAATAGCCCACTTATGGAGGCGCTCGTCTTCCACCAGACACTAAGCACCTCGAAAGCCAACTACAACGGATGGTATCCATCGGGCATACCCCAAGGGAGAACTCGAAAGATCCACATTTTTCCCCAAGGATCCAATAATGAGAACGAGTTATAATACTTATCCATTTCATACATCCAAAGTTCTTAAAAATTACATTATTACAATACCAAATGTCAGAGTGTGGAATAATAGTAAATAGCGGAATGAAGATAAACATCGAGGAAACAACTATTGATATTACGCAAGGATTCCGTCTTTGCCCACCAGAAGAATCTTTCACACAATGATACTCCTCATGCATTACCTGCAACGGGGGTAAATAAACCCTGAGTACACAATGTACTCGCAAGACTTATCCGACTAGTGGGGATAGTTCCCTGACTCCAAAGTATATGATGAGCTTTATGGCTTGCTAGTTTCCTTTTTGCAGAAAGTAGTACTAATAGTGAGTCCTTATGTATGTTATTATTAATAGCCGTATTAATTCATTAACTAGCCAGTCTATGTAAGCACATGTTCTACTTTCAACAAAGAGTTGAGCAATCAGTTCCATTTCATCACTTCCAACCTTCAGTTCTTACTACGATGCTAAACCATAGACAAGCCGTACCGGAATGCCGGCGATTCACGAATCAATGCCCCCAGCTGGGTACCCCAAAAACACATGTCATGCTTGTACCTTAGGCACAAGTAGGACTAACCCATCACCCTCCTATCCTAGGTGTCTAGGTCCTCGTCCAAACTTGGACTCCAAGCCCCCACTCCTGAGTCCCGGACTCAGTGTGGTGCAAGGACCTCCACCATCCCCGCCTCCAATCAGTCAGTCCAGAAAGAGCCGGATCCACGACAAGAGAGCAACGAGTCTTCCCTACTCCCATACTCAAGTACATGCTCGGGATAATAAGTCTGTGACTTGCCTAGAGCCATATGCAATGACCGGTCCTTAATCAACACAGATAGGGAAAAAAGTAACCAAGCTATGCCCTGTTGGCCGCAGGGCACAGCCTCTTACACCCACCAGTACCCAAACCATATCCTTGCCCAGTCACCACTTTTCCTTTCCATCATTTATCATGAGTGATCATAATTATCTCCTATTTGTGAGTAACGGCAGGTTACCCATGCTACCAAAATTTTGAGCATAGCAGCTACTCGACCTGTACTAGTAGGACTCATAGGTAGATATATTTATGCATGTATTTTCCATAAAATGCATGTAACGTAAATGCCCATCATATATATATATATATATATATATTCAGTGATCATAAAATAAGGTTATGCACCGGGGCTTGCCATGGGCAGGCGACGGGTCAGCAAAGTCAGGACCAAAAGACTTCGGGGCTCCCTCCTGCACGAGGATCTCCTCCTCATACTCCTCAATGACTTCCTTGTACTGCTATTCGTCCACAGGCATGAACTCTACCAACTCATGATCTATATGCATGAAATGATGATGCAACACTTAATAATATGGCAACAACAACTCTTAAAATAAAAATACATCTATCTAACTACTAAGCTAGTGCCATCAAAGGTACTAAGTTATCTATCGTTACCAATAACAAGTAATGAAGCATGGCATACATTATCATAGTAACTCCAGGTATTCTTGCTCCTAATGTTGATTTACGCTATATGTGATAAAATAAGGATAATATCTACTCTATTTATCAACCTACTCTAGGACTACAAAATTTACAGCAAGTACAGAATAATCTAGTGAGCCTACTATAAAATTTTCATAGCTATAGTTAACACCGATTTACCACAAAAAATTCTACAATTATTAATCTACATAATACTAAGCTCTCTAGTTTGGATTTATCAACCTATCACTATCATAGCTATCTGTAAACTAACTACACTAATAGATAGATGGTATTTTTGTGAATCTAACAAACTTAGTTTCACTATTTTTGGGCATCTATGGAATTTACTATAATTTATCAAAGTTCAGCTCAAAACTTAATTGAATAAACGTTTATACTTGCACTGGAAATTTGAAAACGTATTCTACTACATGGCTGAAAGGTCCTTGTGTGGTTTTGGTAATTGAGTGACAACCTAGGTGGACTAAATGTGTTTATGTGAGATACACAGGTGATTAGTCCAAAGGTACATGTGTGTGAGTAACATATGCCATGAAGGTGAAAATGGCTTGGAGATATTGCAAACTCACATATGTGATGATGAAGGAGCTTATTGCACATGAGACATGGCATTGAGTCATGTGATCAAGGTGGAGAAGATCAAGACAAGACTTGGCTTGATGGACCGGTTACAAGCGTGAAGGGCAAGTCGGAGGCTTTGGAGCGATGGTCCGCGTGGCGGTGAAGCTTGAGCAAGACTTGGCGTCGATGGACGAAGGGAACGGTGAAAAGCAAGTGAAGTCAAGATCGATGAACCAATATGATCATGTGATGATATGAAGTGGATCATATCATTGTTGATCATGTTGGTGCATGTGTTGCATCGACAATGGAGGAGATGGAATGGAATGCGCAAGGCAAAGGTATAACCTAGGGCATTTCATTTCACCGGTCATAGGTGTGTAGAGAAGTTGATGACCAGGTTTAGGATAGATGGCCATACTATCAAGAGGGGCAAACTTGTTTGCATATCGGTCATCTAGTGCCACTCGAGTGATCTAACTTTGCATCATCGCTAGGATCGAGTGGCGTGGCAAGTTGAGTGATTAATCCTTTGGAAAATGTTTGTGAAAAGCTAACACACATACACATGGTGGTGCACACTTGGTGGTGTTGGCACATTTGCAAAGGACAAGAAGTTAGAGTTGTTGTGAATCAACTTAGAGAAGAGAAAAAGTTTTTTCGGTGTACTCTGAACTATAGGATGGTACTTGGATTGGAATACTGTTTTGATCCATTGTGATTTGGATCAAGTATGCATGTGGGATGTGTAGCCCTCTGAGTAAGATTTCCAAAATATCCAAGATCATCAAAATTGGAGTTCGGAGCTAAGAGTTATAGCCGTTTTAGCGCTGAAAGGTCTGTGACCGGACTCTGTGACCTGCGCGTCTGGTCAGCACCTATGAGTCCGGCCCCAGCGTCCAGTCAGTGTTTTTAGCGTGTCCAGAAGAGACCGGACGCTGGGAGAGTCCGGTCAGTGATGACCGGACACGTCCGATCATAGAAAAATGTCTCTGGAACCTCTCTATAAGTGACCAGATGCTGGGGTCTAGCGTCCGGTTGTTATGACCTACGCGTCCGGTCAGTACGCGCTTTGCCCAGTGAAGGGGTAAAGTCTATTTTAGCCCTTGGGCTATAAAAGGAGTGTGTGGCCAGCCTTGGGCTGGTTGCTGAGCACCCTCATGCCTATGTGGCTTGTGTAGGAGTGCTTGGATGCCCTCTAACTCACTTGTGCTTGCAAGAGTGCGGATCGATTGCGAGTGAGTGTGATTCTAGTGCGTTGCATCGTGAGATTGCATCGAGTGGCACTAGGTGATCGAGTTGCAAGCCGGTGGTGCTTGTTACTCTTGGAGGTTGCCACCTCCTAGACGGCTTGGTGGTGGTCTCCGTCGAAGCCCGCAAGAAGCTTGTGCGGTGCTCCAGAGAAGAGCTCTGTGATGGGCATTATGCCTGCCCCGCGGGAGCCGCGAAGAGCAACTCTAGTTGAGCGTGTCTTTGAGCTACCCTCACTTTTGGGGTAGGTTCTTGCGGTGCCCGACGTGTGGGCTTGGCGGGTGATGCCAATTAGCCACCGAACCACCAAGTGAGCGGTCGACACAACAGGGACGTAGCGTGTTGGCAAGCACGTGAACCTCGGGAGAAAGTCACCGTGTCAACCTTGTTCTTCCTGTTGGTTTGCAATCCCCTTACCCAAGCTTGTGATTACTTTTATATATATTATGCTTGTGTAGTTGCTCTTGTAATTAGTTAGCTTGTGTAGCTCACTAGTTACCTTCTTGCTTGTGTAGCGTAGAAGTAGCTCCCTTGTGTAGCTAATTTGGTTTGTGTAACCTTGTTAGTTACTTTGCTTAGTTTGTGTAGCTAAGTATTTGCGCTCT
The DNA here is from genome assembly GCA_904845875.1 of Miscanthus lutarioriparius. Lineage (NCBI taxonomy): Eukaryota > Viridiplantae > Streptophyta > Magnoliopsida > Poales > Poaceae > Miscanthus > Miscanthus lutarioriparius. The sequence continues at coordinate 49,508,953 of CAJGYO010000017.1, read as the reverse complement.
CTAATTTGGCATTGGTTGCCTTGTTATTAAGCATTGCTAGTAAGCTTAGTTGGCTTTGTGCTTTTGCTTACTAGCATGTGTAGGAGCTCCCTCATTGCTTGAAATACTAGTGTCATAGGTTTGTGTGACCTTGCTCCTAGAATTGGTTAGGTGAGCTCTAGTTAGCCCGACACCTTTGTTGCTTAATTAGGATCTTTGCAAGGTGCTAGAGAATATAGATAGAGGGGTGTAGTCTTGGCTAGACCGATAGTTTTAATTCCACACGTGTTTCAGTTAGCCGACGTGATTAAGTTTTAGAAACGACTATTCTCCCCCCTCTAGTCGCCATCTCGACCTTACAAGTGGTATCAGAGCTTGGTCTCTCATTTGTGGTCTTTACCGACCCGAGAGGATGGCGAACTTTGGGCTTGAAGTTGTTTGTGACTCACACATTTTTGATGGCACACACTTTGCACGGTGGAAACGTCATATGCTTGATCATTTCCGTGAATTGGGTCCCAAGGCATGGTGGATCATTGTTGTTGGTTTTTCTCATGATGCTTTGGATAAGGACAACCTAACCCAAGCACAAGAGGATTGCTTACAACTTGATCATCGTGCTCTTTATTATCTAACGTGTGCTTTACATGATGATGTTTTTAAACGTGTGTGGGACTTGGAAAGTGCTCATGATATGTGGATGGCACTCCAAGCCTTCTATGGTGACTCCTCCACAAGTGATGATGGGAAATTCAAGAAGGAGGATGATTACAAGGTGGAGGCACATGAGTGTGTTGAGCATAACCACAATTTGGTGATTGTGGAAGATTGCTCCACCTCATGGTCAAGTGATGATGGTGATGATCGATCCACTACAAGTTCACTTGACAAGGTTGATGATGATGCCACAAGTGTTGCACATAAAGATTCTACCTCAAGCACGCTTGGTGGTGATCTTGACAATGTTGGTTCATGCTCAAGCCATGATGATGATGCTACTACAAGCTCTCCAACTAGACCACATTGTTTCATGTCACAAGGTGACACCAAGGTATCAAATGCTAATGTGGTTAATCATGTTGATTCATATGATGAGCTTGTTAGTAGACTTGCTAGCATAACCATGTCTTTAGAAAATGAGAAAGCTAAAACATTGAAATTAGAAAATGAAAACTCATTTCTAAAGAACTCTTGTGAAGAACATAAGAAATTACTTGATGCTTTTAAATCTTCACATGATGAGCTAAAATTGAATCATGAGACACTTCTTGCATCTCATGATGAATTATTAGAACAACATGCTTCTCTCATTAAAATGTTTACAAGAAACTTAAAAATAATGAGAGCTCATCACATGGATCAAATGATAAATCACAAATTGTTGCTAACCCTTGTGATGTAGGCTAGAAGCATGTATCCACCTCTTGTTATGATTTATTAGAAATGCCATGTTCTTCACAAATAGATGCTTGTTCTACTTTTATGTCTTGTGAGACTAACCCTTTGAAGGAGAACAATGAGCTCAAAATGAAGTGAAGAATTTGAGCAATAAGTTAGAGAGGTGCTACAACTCAAAAGTCATCTTTGAGCACATATTGAAGACTCAAAGAAACTATGGTGACAAGTGTGGTCTTGGCTTCAGAAGGAGATGACAAAGGGTGAAATAAAGAGAGAAAGAAAGATGAAGAAGCTACAACAAAGAAAGCTCTCTCATACCATGTGCTATCGGTGTCATGAAGCGGGACACCTTGCAAATGGTTGCCCTAACATTGAGAAGCTCAAGAAGATAAAAGAAGAAGAGAGGCTCAAGCATGTGAAGTGCTTCAAGTGTCACACATGGGGTCATCTTACCTCAATGTGCCCAACCAAGCAATTGGTGAAGCAACTAGAAGAGCCTCAACCAAAGCCACAAGTTGAGCAAGAAAAGACACCTCAAGTTCAAATCAAGATCAACCATGAAGATGGTGGTGACTTGATGAAGAAGAAGAAGAAAACAAGAAGGGGTGGAAAAGCAAGGCATCCAATGCAAACTCAAGATGCTAAGATGATGAACAAGAATGAAGACGAGAAAAAAGATTATGCTCATATCAAGTGCTTCAAGTGTGGAAATACGGGACACTTTGCCTCTAAGTGTCCTACCAAGCTTGAGAAGAAGGCCCAAGCAATCCATGAGAGACAAGGCAATGAGAAGCACCACATGAGCAAGGAAGAGAAGGCTCAATCAAAGAGAAATTGCTACTCATGCCGGAAAGGGGACACATGGCACATTCATGTCCCCTAGGTAACTCTTCTAAGCCTATTTCAATTGATGTTGATTCTATGCTTAGGAAGGATGGTAATGGTACCTCTATGATTGCTATTGCAAAGCATCCCACTATTCATACTAAGGCTATGCCTAAGTATGTTGCTCCTAACTTGAGAGGACCCAAACTAGTTTGGGTACCATCAAAAAGTGGATGATTGTTTGTAGGTACCATTGGCATTGGAGACTTGATTCAATTGATTTCATATTGATCATCTTATGTTGAGTCAAGATATGAAGCCTAGTGCACATCCAAACCCAATGCCAAGTGAAAATTGAGTGAAGTCCAAGTGCTATCAACATACAAGTGTCATATTCTAGTTGTGGTGATTTATTAGATTATTTGATGGCTTGCAAATAATTGAGTTGAAGCTTGCTAGTTGGATGATCATGAGCTAACCAAGGTATATCTCTTGTTGATTATTTTATTTGGGTGCATATGAGTTGATTAAATTGGATAAATATGCAAATGTTGCTTGCTATGAGATGTTTGAATGGATAAATTGATTAGTAGTCAAGTTTGGATTGATTTGTGTTGGATAAGTTCATAAGATGACATTTAGTAAGTGGATTGAATGGATTTATGTCTTGCGAAAATATTCAAACAAGTTGGTTTCAAGTTTGATTCACATTTGATGAAGTATCGCTCAAGTGATTGAAATCTGTCCTATATTGCAAAATCTGAGCTAGCTGTGATCTTAGCCATGTTTGAGTGATCAAAACTTATTGGATTGACATGAAAATTGGTGTACATGCTCTAGACTTATGGTATGAGATGCTTCAGAAATTTCATGAAAATTGGATAAGAAATGCTTCAGTTTTGGAGTGGATCTTGTCAGCTATAGTGCAGCAGTTTTCAGCATCTAGTAGTAGTGGAAGAATTGAAATCTGGTAGCAATCTAGAAGTCAAATGAAGCTCAAATTTTGACAGCTGCCAGATAACTTAGTAATGCACATCTCCACCAAATTTCATGGTATTTGGATTTGTACTTTGGGAAATATGCTTATTTCTTTGATGGGTACATAATATGCCAAAAAAGTGACAAATGTTGGATTGATCTAGAGTCACTTTGATTGAAAGGTCCTCAAACTAGAAATATGTTTACAAGTGGTTGAGGTACCTAAGTTTGGTTTTGAGATGATCTAGAAGCATTACAAGCAAAGAGTACAAGGACATTTGATTGTGGAGTGTATTTTGCACACTTTTGGTACTCAAGTTGAAGATCAAGATCAAACTCAAGTTGAAGATGAAGTTTAAGTTCTAGATATGATTGGAGATCATTTGGTAGAAAAAAAGGACTTAAACAAGTAGAAAGAAAAGGACTTAAAGAAGGAATCAAAGTTACTCATCAAGTTAAGTCCATCACTTGGATCAATCAATCAAGCTATTTCAAGTAAGTATCAAGAATGGTTCTTTGGAGAGAGGTCACTTCTCCCTAGTGTAGGGGCTTGACGCCTATGTGTAGGTAAACCAAGTGTGGTACTCGGAAGGCTAACATGGAAGTGGTGATCCGAGAGACATTTGAAATGCTTAGTTGAAGCAATCAAAAGGATTGACCAAGAAAAGCAAGCAACACCCAAAAGAGAGCTAGTCATGATATTTCAAGTGGTATTCCAAATAGTGCTCTCATGCAAGCATTGATCAAAAGATGAAGCAAGCCAACCACAACAAGAAAGTGCACTTGATCATAAGTGGTATTCATTTCATATGGGTGAAGAATGGAATTCAAAATGGTGTCTATTGGTCTTCACCAAGCTTATAATCGGACTTCACATTGCTATTGGAGTAATGGATTGGAATCTATGTGACTATCCTCTACTCCAACATAGCAAAGGTATCATTGTAATATGCATGATCATTTCATCCCTTACTAGTATGCGGTTAGTGCATATAGTACATGCTTCATAGGATCATGCATAACAAATGAAATATTTACATTCATAGCCTACCACAATTGCTTGAATGATTAATTGATCTAGTGGTTAGTATATGAATTTGTCCATGAGCTAGTAAACCCAAGTACTTGACTTAATTTGGATTGCTAACAAGTGATAAGTACAACATTGGTAAGATAACCCTTACAAACCTTGCAAGAGGTGTGAAGAAGCTTGTCATTGGTTCAAACCGGACTTGGAAGCTTGGGCAAATCAATTTAGTTCAAGTCAATATTAGAAGCTCATGATAATGATAAGAGTACAAGCACAAGACAACAATGCAAATGGATATCTAGTTTGGTTGTTTCAAGTGGTATCTAGACTCAAGTATTTTATCAAGAATTCACAAGTGATGTCTAGATCAACTCACAAGTGATATCCTATAAGTGGTACTCATGAGATAACAAAGGTTCAAGAAATGGTTTTTATTGATAAATCCAATAAGTGGTTCCATACTAGAAAATTCTTTCAAGTGGTATCACATCTACACATGGTATCAATCATATGAGATGATGGTTCCACAAGTGATCCTCAACTTTAAGTGATCATCAAATGAAGAATGCATCCCTCACCTACAAGAGCTCAGGTGTATCAAATGGATGACCCATGCTATCACATAGGGGGAGATGTCCCACTAATTGATATCAAGATCAAAGATCCTATGTGTGGTATCTCAAGAAGCCCTACACAAGATACAAGTGGCACAAGTTACAAGTGGTATCTACAAGTGGTGTCATTCCAACAATCAAGTGATGTCCATAAAAAATGCAAGATTCAAGCCTCAACCATCTACCCCAAATGCATACCTTTGCATCAATGAGAAGCATACCTTTTATGGAAATTGATGACAAAGGGGGAGAGATAAGATATGAAAGCCTTGGGAGAGATTGAGACAAAGAAGTAGAGGTTGGACATGGACATGGACAAAGAGGGAGCAACATTGAAGAAAAGAGATGGATCAAAATTCTTGGACAAGAGAAGCACATAAATAGGGGGAGAAAGCTCATGAACTTTGATTGATTGCATTTGATATGTGCATATTCATGTGCTTGCTTGCATTGCATAAGTTCTAAAATTCAATATGCATGCTTGTGTGAGGTATGCTAGTTGTAGAATTTGATTGATGAAATGAAAACTAGCATGCATAGGATGATAGCTAGAACTTGGTATGCTTTTCAAGTAATGCTAGTACCTTGCTTTTAATGTTGATCTCACGAGGCATCTAGTGATTTTATTTCCAAGTGATATCTAGCTAACCATGGTGCTAAGGATGAACTTAAAGGTGCAACTCCGATTAGTATCACGCTTCAAAGGTTTACCTTATACACCTTAGCATCATTTAGTAGTAATTACTCTCCCACAATTTCAATCTATGCATATGTGCGAGCTTCAAAACAAACACTCTAGCACATATGTAGGGGGAGCTAATACTACCATTTTAGGTTTGTGGTACTTGTCCAAAATTATTTACACATGGTAAAATTGCTTGGGCAAGCAACATGAATCCAAAAGAGCTTAATTTCCATATCTTTGTAGAGTTGTCATCAATTACCAAAAAGGGGGAGATTGAAAGGTCCTTGTGTGGTTTTGGTAATTGAGTGACAACCTAGGTCGACTAATTGTGTTTATGTGAGATACACAGGTGATTAGTCCACATTACATGTGTGTGAGCAACATATGCCATGAAGGTGAAAATGGCTTGGAGATGTTGCAAAGCTCACACATGTGATGATGAAGGAGCTCATTGCACATGAGACATGACATTGAGTCATGTGATCAAGGTGGAGAAGATCAAGATAAGACTTGGCTTGATGGACCGGTTGCAAGAGTGAAGGGCAAGTTAGAGGCTTTGGAGCGATGGACCACGTGGTAGTGAAGCTTGAGCAAGACTTGGCGCCGATGGAGGAAGGGAACAGTGAAAAGCATGTCAAGTCAAGATCGATGAACCAATATGATCATGTGATGATATGAAGTGGATCATATCATTGTTGATCATGTTGGTGTATGTGTTGCATCGACAATGGAGGAGATGGAATGGAATGCGCAAGGCAAAGGTATAACCTAGGGCATTTCATTTCACCGGTCATATGTGTGTAGAGAAGTTGATGACTATGTTTAGGATAGATGGCCGTACTATCAAGAGGGCAAACTTGTTTGCATATCGGTCATCTAGTGCCACTCGAGTGATCTAACTTTGCATCATCGCTAGGATCGAGTGGCGTGGCAAGTTGAGTGACTAATCCTTTGGAAAATGTTTGTGAAAAGCTAACACACATACACATGGTGGTGCAAACTTGGTGGTGTTGGCACATTTGCAAAGGACAAGAAGTTAGAGTTGTTGTGAATCAACTTAGAGAAGAGAAAAAGTTTTTTCGGTGTACTCCAAACTATAGGATGGTACTTGGATTGGAATACTATTTTGATCCATTGTGATTTGTATCAAGTATGCATGTGGGATGTGTAGCCCTCTGAGTAAGATTTCCAAAATATCCAAGATCATCAAAATTGGAGTTTAGAGCTAAGAGTTATAGCCGTTTTAGCGCTAAAAGGTCTGTGACCAGACTCTGCGACCAGTGCGTCTGGTCAGCACCTACGAGTCCGGTCCCAGCGTCCAGTCAGTGTTTTTAGCATGTCCAGAAGTGACCGGATGCTGGGAGAGTCCGACCAGTGATGACCGGATGCGTGCGGTCACTGAAAAATGTCTCTGGAACCTCTCTATAAGTGACTAGACGCTGGGGTCCAGCGTCCGGTCGTTATGACCTGCGCGTCCGGTCAGTACGCGCTTTGCCTAGTGAAGGGGTAACGACTATTTTAGCCCTTGGGGCTATAAAAGGAGTGTGTGGCCGGCCTTGGACTGGTTGCTGAGCACCCTCACACCTATGTGGCTTGTGTAGGAGTGCTTGGATGCCCTCTAGCTCACTTGTGCTTGCAAGAGTGTGGATCGATTGCGAGTGAGTGTGATTCTAGTGTGTTGCATCGTGAGATTGCATCGAGTGGCACTAGGTGATCGAGTTGCAAGCCAGTGGTGCTTGTTACTCTTGGAGGTTGCCACCTCCTAGATGGCTTGGTGGTGGTCTCCGTCGAAGCCTGCAAGAAGCTTGTGCGGTGCTCTAGAGAAGAGCTTTGTGAGGGGCATTATGCTCGCCCCGCGGGAGCCGCGAAGAGCAATTCTAGTTGAGCGTGTCATTGAGCTACCCTCACTTTTGGGGTAGGTTCTTGCGGTGCCCGACATGTGGGCTTGGCGGGTGATGCCAATTAGCCGCCGAACCACCAAGTGAGTGGTCGACACAACGAGGACGTAGTGTGTTGGCAAGCACGTGAACCTCGGGAGAAAATCACCGTGTCAACCTTGTTCTTCCCGTTGGTTTGCAATCCCCTTACCCAAGCTTGTGATTACTTTTATATACATTGTGCTTGTGTAGTTGCTCTTGTAATTAGTTAGCTTGTGTAGCTCACTAGTTACCTTCTTGCTTGTGTAGCATAGAAGTAGCTCCCTTGCATGGCTAATTTGGTTTGTGTAACCTTGTTAGTTACTTCGCTTAGTTTGTGTAGCTAAGTATTTGCGCTCTCTAATTTGGCATTGGTTGCCTTGTTATTGAGCATTGCTAGTAAGCTTAGTTGGCTTTGTGCTTTTGCTTACTAGCATGTGTAGGAGCTCCCTCATTGCTTGAAATGCTAGTGGCATAGGTTTGTGTGACCTTGCTCCTAGAATTGGTTAGGTGAGCTCTAGTTAGCCCGGCACCTTTGTTGCTTAATTAGGATCTTTGTAAGGTGCTAGAGAACATAGATAGAGGGGTGTAGTCTTGGCTAGACCGATAGTTTTAATTTCGCACGTGTTTCGGTTAGCCGACGCGATTAAGTTTTAGAAATGACTATTCACCCCCCTCTAGTCGCCATCTCGACCTTACAGCGGCCCAAATCGCGACGCGGCTCGGCCCACCACAACGACCCATGCGCTCACCAGCACGGCCCATGCGGCGGACCATGCCAGCGGCCCAGCGCGGGAAGACCCTCGCACGGCTGGCGCTTTTTGCAAATGAGTCCCCGTTCTTTCTCCTATTCGCGAAGCTAACCCGAGCACTATTTAAATAAGTCACTGGCTTCGCATCGAGAACCATGCTTCTATTCGAATTCTTGCTTTACAAAGTGCCTGGCCAGACTAACAGAGGCCATGGCCTCGTCGGTGAGCACAGACCTCTCTGGCACCAACCAGCACCCCCATGAGCCTCTACGTGCAACGCGCAACAGATTGAGGTAACAAATGCCAAGAATGGCACATCACGCAGGCGTGGCCACGTGCCGCGGCAGGGTCTGGCCGCGGCTACCCGACCCCGGTGAAATCACCTAACACCACGCCTCCACTACTACCCGGTAACCATCTATAGGCTAAGAGCAACAACATTGAAGCCCTAATTGAATCTCTACCGCTCCCAATCAAGCTGGCCATAGGAACGACATCTAAGCCAGCTCGCCGGTGGCAGCCAACGCACTCCGGGCGACCTAGCCCCTAATTGGCCCAACCGCCTATCCTAGGAGTAAGAGGGCCTCACCAGAGATGTGACGAATGGGCTGGACAAAGTCGTGACGCTCGACAACGGGTTGGCCACGTGAGTGAGGTTGCTCTGGTTCACGCCGGCCACGGTGAAGGCGTTCCCGGCGCCCTGCTGCTCCGTCGATGGAGCCACTGCACGGGCAAGGCAAACGAGTCATGGAGAGGCAACAACCCTGCTCGATTGAGACAAAAGAGCGAGGAGCATCGCCCCGGGCCAAGAACTTGTCTCGCCGGCCATGGCGGACCACCGAGGGAAAACTCTGCCCATTACCTGACCGTAGGAAGGAAACTCATCGGGATGTCTCCAATCAGAAGCTAACTACCCTAGCTATTTAGGTGCACGGTGAATTAAAAAGACATGGACTACACTTGGCCAATTTGAGGGGTGACGGCGTTCGGCTTAATGGTGTCGACGGCGACGGCGAAAACTTAAATTGGCGTCCGACATCGTACTACCGCCCAGGACAAGTTAGGCACGAAGCTGTACCCCCACTCATCCTCCAAACATTGGCAATTGCAAGAGGGGACTGGCCCAGTGAGTTAGGCCTTGGTGTGGCACGGCTAGCTGACGATCCTCCAAGCGATGCGACAGAAACGTGGCGTGTCCTCGCGCACAAATGTGAAGGCAAGGACCGACGGGACCAACCCATGCACGTGTAGCTGAAACATCAATGGGAGTAGTAGCTGTGTAGGCAGTGCGTGTGAGCGCGCTTGGGTGAGCGGCGACACCAGTTTGGACGAGTCAAAAACATAGGCGGACGCGACGGCGGGCAGTGGGTGTAGGCAGACGTGATGGAGGAGGCAGAGTAGCCGGGCCCGCTGGACCCCAGCGCGCGTGTGTGTGCACGAGTCGCGAGCTAGGCGTGGCAACAATAGTGAGGTCTGGGCGGTAGTGATGGCTGAACAGCCAGCGCGCAACGACGACGGTCGGGCTGCGCGACTAGACGCGTGCGGCATGAGCGAGCTACGTGCCAAATCTTGGCGGCAGGAGGCCGTGGCTAGCAGCGCAGGGACCACGCACGCGGGCGTGCACTGATGCGGCAGTGGCAACATAGCCGGCATGGCAGCGCGCGTTGGGTAGGCCAGTGCAGCGGTGCCACGCCGAACCGAGGCGGTGACCGCGCCCGAAGGTAGAAACAGTGTCGTGCACGTTTTTTAAAGTTGCTACAAAAACCAATTCGATGATCCAAAAGCCAAACCAGTTATTCTATCCTCAAGAAGGTACATAGGGCTATCAAACTAAGCCAAAACATCATGCCACTGCTTAACCCGATCATTCTACAAAAAATGTCGAACATGGCTTCGTCGACCCATTTTAAGACTTACGCGAAATGATTAAGCTTCAAACGGTTTTGCGTCGAATTCCTTTTCCAAGCTACTTGATACACTAGCTAGCGAACCCTGTCCTCGACCGCATGTATTTTATCATTGCCTATGAAGTTCGTACTATGAACTTTATCAAAGTTTCGCATAAGCATTCTATAGCATTTTTGTTCGATAAAAATTCACTTAGAACCCTAAACGATATAAAGTGACATGAAATGTAGCATTTGTTTCTCGTTTTAGATGAACGTTTCAAGTGCCGTACATTGATTTATACCCTATATTACACACATTTATACACAAGTATGATGCTCATGCAGTGTTTTAACAAAAACTGTACAATGTAACACTGAGGGTGTTACAAATCTACCCCCCTAAAACAAAATCTCGACCCGAGATTTCATGTGCCTAGTGTGAGAAGGAGATAAGAAATACATTTCAATGCAACAACTAACTATCAGAACTAGAGAGGAGGTGGGGGTAATGCTTCAATAGGTAACTCTCTTGTTCCCACAAGGCCTCATCCTCTGAATGGTTTTGCCATTACACTTTGTAGAACTTTACCACACGGTTCCTGGTCACTCTTTCCTTTTCATCTAGGATTTTGACAGGGTGCTCAACATAAGTCGAATCTAGCTGGAGGGGAAGTCCTTCAATTTCTACAGCTTCATCAGGAACCCATAAACATCTCTTCAGTTGTGATACATGAAACACATGTGTACCGCAGATAAGATATCGAGAAGCTAGAGACGATAAGCAATAGGGCCACACTGCTCCAACACCTGATAAGGACCTACATATCGAGGGGCTACCTTACCATGGACACCAAATCGATGCACCCCTCTCATAGGAGACACCTTGAGATACACATAATCTCCAGCTGCAAACTCTAAGGGCCTTCTTCGCTTGTCTGCATAAGCTTTTTGTCAGCTTTGAGCTGCCTTCAAGTGACTGCGAATAATGCTTACTTGCTCTCAAGCCTCTTTGATGAATTTAGGCCCAAAGTACCCATGGTCTCCCATTTCAACCCAATTGAGTGGTGTCCTACACTTTCTTCCATATAGAGCTTCAAATGGTGCCATGCGGATGCTTTCTTGGTAGCTATTATTGTAAGAAAATTCTGCTAGCTTCAAGCAGGCATCCCACTTCTCAGGGGAAAGAAATAGCACAAGCTCTCAACATGTCCTTGAGCACCTGGTTCACCCTCTTGGTTTGGCCATCAGTTTGTGGATGATATGCGGAGCTTCTAAGGAGACGAGTACCAAGACATTGTTGCAGCTGGTCCCAAAAATGAGAGACAAAGACTGGCCCTCTATCAGAGATTATAGTAAGGGGAACCCCGTGCAGAGTCACAATTCGATCAAACTATATTTGAGCGTACTTCCTGGCTGCGTATCTGGTGTCCATTAGGATAAAATGAGCAGACTTAGGTAGTTGGTCCACAATGACCCAAACAGAATCATAGCCCTTGGAGGTGCGGGGCAAACCCACCACAAAGTCCATGGAAATATCTTCCCATTTCCAAACATGAATGGGCAAGGGTGCAAATATCCCGAGGGTACGCATATGATCTGCCTTAACCCTACCACAAGTGTCGCACTCCATGATGTGTTGGATGATGTCCTGCTTCATGTTGGACCACCAGTACAAGTGGCGCAGATCATGATACATCTTGTTGCTGCCAAGATGGATAGACAGCTTTGAATGATGTGCTTTAGTCAAAATCTTTCTTCTCTAGCTCCTCATTGGATGGAACCACCAATCTATCCTTGTACCTCACTACATCATGCTCATCAATAATAAAGTGAGGGCCACGCCCTCCAGCAATCAATTTTCTGATGTGGGGAATTTCTTTAGGGTCTTGCCTTTGCTCTAAAATAATCTGCTCAAGCAACTCTAAGGTCAAGGCAATGTGAGCTAGCACTTCTGCATGGTTGAGAGATAAAGTTGTTTCCTCAACTTGATGTGACTTTTGGCTCAAAGCATCAACCACTACATTGGCCTTTCCTGGGTGATAATGGACTTCCAAGTTATAATCCTTTATCAATTCTAACCATCTCCTTTGCCTCATATTCAGCTCAGACTGAGTGAAAATATACTTGAGGCTCTTGTGATCTATAAAGATATGCACTTCGTTGCCCAACAAATAGTGCCTCCAAATCTTTAGAGCGTGGACCACAGCAGCCAGCTCTAAGTCATGAGTGGGATAATTCACTTCGTGCTTTTTCAGTTGGCGCGAAGCATAAGCTATCACATGCCCATCTTGCATCAGCACGCATCCCAACCCCATTTTTGAGGCATCATAGTATACATCAAAGGGTCTATCAATATCTGGTTGGGCCAACATAGGAGCAGTGGTCAGAAATGTCTTCAAAGCTTGGAAAGCTTCTTCATAGGCTGGGCTCCAATAAAACTTAGCTTCTTTTTGGAGCAGCTTGGTCATTGGCTGAGCTATCTTGGAGAAATCTGGAATGAAATGCTGATAGTACCCAGCGAGTCTAAGGAACTGACAAATCTGATGCATAGACTTGGGAGACTTCCAATCCAACACATCCTGCACCTTGCTGGGATCTACTGAAACACCGTCAGTTGTCAACACATGCCCCAAAAACTACACTCGATCTAACAAAAAATTGCACTTGCTGAATTTAGTATATAGCTTGTGCTCCCTTAGTTGAGCCAGTACTATCCAAAGGTGTTGGGCGTGCTCTTCATCATTCTTGAAATATATCAGGATATCATCAATGAATACTACCACAAACTTGTCCAGCTCTGGCATAAAGACTAAATTCATCAGGTACATGAAGAATGTAGGAGCATTGGTGAGACCAAAAGACATCACTAGGTACTCATACAACCCATACCTAGTAGAAAAAGTTGTCTTTGGTATATCATGTGGTCTGATCTTGATCTGATGATAGCTTGATCAAAGGTCAATCTTCGAGAACACCTTGGCACCAGCTAATTGGTCGAACAAAGTATCTATGCGGGGCAAAGGATACTTGTTCTTAATGGTTACCGCATTAAGGGGGCGGTAATCCACACACATCCACAGAGTACCGTCCTTCTTCTTCACAAAAATGGCTGGGCAACCCCATGGTGAAGAACTAGGATGGATGAAACCTTTTTCCATCAACTCTTCTAGCTGCTTCTTCATCTTAGCCAATTCCCTTGGAGCCATGCGGTACGGGCATTGGGAGATAGGATCAGTACCAGGCTCTAGCTCAATGGAGAATTCCACCTCTTTGTCAGGTGGCAACCTAGGAAGATCTTTAGGAAAAACATTCGGGAACTCACATACCACAGGATGGGGGTAAGATCAGGAGAGGCTTCAGCATGGGTAGCAACAGGTAAGACTAGATCTGAGGGTACAAGAAGAGACATCCTATCCTCAGAAGAATGAAGCCGTAACTCAACACTTCTCCACTTCAAATCCAAGACTACCCCATACACCCACAACCAGCTCATTCCAAGAATAGCATCAATGCCTTGCCTAGGCATTACCATGAACTATAGGCGGTAAGTGTGGGTGGCTAATACCAAGCTTACTATGTCCATTCGGGTATTGATGAACATTTGTGAACCCGCAGCACGGATTCTATAGGCATACGGTATAGCCATAAGAGGTAAGTTGTGCTGGTCTACAAATCCCATGCTCATAAAGGAATGTGATGCACCAGAATCAAACAACACATAAGGTGGATGTGAATCGATGGTAAACATATCAGCCATCACTGGTTCCTGCTGCAATATCTGCTCAGCATCTGTGAAATTCACCAGTTCAGAGGGGCTGGCTGGCACTTTCTTTTTGATCACGGTCCTCCTGACTAGCCTGGAGTTCGCCGATGCTTGAGTAGACTGAGCTGGCTGGTTCTGAGGACTCTTGGGCATAGTGGCCATCCTTGCCACATTTGAAGCAAGCACCAGGCTTGTTTCCAAATCCTAGGCACAGTGGGACCTGCTGTCCCTGAGGTTGCTAGGGCTACACCTGCTGAGTGGGTGCATGGTACTATGTGGAAGAAGTCTGAGAAGTATGCTGGGGCTGCTGAAATGAATGCCTGCCTGATGGTTGATAGGGCACCCATTGGACAACCTATATCTTCTGAGTATGAGGGTGGCTAGAAGACCCCGCAGCCACCCGCTTCCTCTTCCACTCTGCCTAGGAATCCCGCTGCAAGCCTTCCATGGCGATGGTAGCATTCATCATTGCCCCGAAAGTCTGATAGTTCGTAGTGTACAGCTTCTCCTAAAGGATATAAGAGAGGCCATGAAATAAGCGGTCCTTCTTCTTCTCGTTAGTGTCCACATGAAAGCCAGCATACTGGGACAAGTGATTGAACTTATTAACATAGTCCATCACTGTCATACTCCCTTGTCGCAGCTCCAGGAACTCAGTCAGCTTCCAGTTGAGGACACCAGCAGGGATATAGAACTCTTTGAATGCTGCGGTGAACTCTTGCCAGGTCATCGGATGATCTGGCTACTGCATGGCATGGAAAGTATCCCACCATGCACTCATGGACCCCAATATCTGCTATGCTGCAAAGCGCACCTTCTGCTCGTTGGCCACATGGAGCAATATAAACTTCTGCTCCAGAATACGAAGCCAGTGCTCCGCATCCATGGGCTCATCTGTCGATGTGAAAGTGGGCGGGTGGGTCATGAGGAAATCCTGGTAAGAGGATGGTCCCTCAAGACGGCGGGCACCACCCCCGTTCCCACCATTGCCCCCGTGGCCTCCGCGGGGGAAGCCACCAACATCTTGTGCCATTAGCTCCATGGCACGGGCTAACTCGCGGTGAGCAGCCATCAGTTCTGCCATCATCTCAGCGTGAGTCATTGGTGGTGGCGGTGGCGGCGGCGGAAAAGGATGAGGAGCCAGAAGTGGAGCCTCCTGACTCCCCCGCTACCATGCTCATTGGCCTAGCCACTCTCGCCTTGGCCCTCGCCAAGACCGTGGCCGCCCCAACACTGGTGCTCCCGCATCCGGACCTTAAATTCATCTGTAAGAGATAGGAACCATCCATTTAGAACAACCTTCCCGATCAGAAGCAAGGGATTAGAGAAATGACAGCACATTTATTAAGGCATTCTTTTAGTTAATCCTATCACTTAACTAATCCAATTATACGTGTAGGGGGTTTTAGTTTAAGTAAGATGCTATTATCATGATGCATGTATCGTCCTATACGCTCACTCAAGTCGAATATAGCGGCATTCGTAGAATTTTTGGCACATCGCACACTCAATTTCCGTATGCTAGACTATTTATTTCGCAACGTAAGTAAGTGTATCTGTAGAAAACTAATTAGATAAAACCAGTGCCGCTATCCTAGATAGACCATATTGCTAGGGCTTATACTTACTTACCTAACTTAATCGCATCCTACTTTTCGCAAAATTTTTGTTGGTCAAATTTTTAAGTTTTTAAAAAGGTGATGAAACCCGTAACCATTATTGGCTCTAGTACCAACTTTGGCAGAACCGCCCGAAATAGCCCACTTACGGAGACGCTCATCTTCCACCAGACACTAAGCACCTATTCTACTTTCAAGCAAGAGTTGAGCAATCAGTTCCATTTCATCAGTTCCATCTTTCAGTTCTTACTACGATGCTAAACCGTAGACAAGTCATACTCGAAAACACACGCCCCGCTTGTACCCTGGGCACAAGTAGGACTAACCCGTCACCCTCCTGTCCTGGGTGTCTAGGTCCCCGTCCAAACTTGGACTCCAAGCCCTCACTCCTGAGTCCCAAACTCAGTGTGGTGCAAGGACCTCCACCATCCCTGCCTCCAATCAGTCGGTCCGGAAAGAGCCGGATCCACGACAAGAGAGCAACGAGTCTTCCATGCGCCCATACCCAAGTATGTGCTCGGGATAATAAGTCTATGACTTCCTAGAGTCATATGCAATGACCGGTCCTTAATCGAAACAGACAGGGAAAAAGTGTAACCAAGCTATGCCCTGTTGGCCGCAGGGCATAGCCTCTTACACCCACCAGTACCCAAACTATATCCCTGCCCGGTCACCACTTTTCCTTTCCATCATTTATCATGAGTGATCATAATTATCTCCTATTTGTGAGGAATGGCAGGTTACCCATGCTACCAAAATTCTGAGCATAGCAGCTACTCGACTTGTACTAGTAGGACTCATAGGTAGATATATTTATGCATGTATTTTCCATAAAATGCATGTAATGTAAATGCCCATCATATATATATATTCAGTGATCATAAAATAGGGTTATGCACCGGGGCTTGCCTTGGGCAAGTGATGGGTCAGCAAAGTCAGCACCAAAAGACTCTGGGGCTCTCTCCTACACGAGGATCTCCTCCTTGTACTCCTCAATGACTTCCTCCTACTGCTATTCGTCCACGGGCACGAACTCTACCAACTCATGATCTATATGCATGAAATGATGATGCAACACTTAATAATATGGCAACAACAACTCTTAAAATAAAAATACATATGTCTAACTACTAAGCTAGTGCCACTGACCAAGTACTAAGTTATCTATCGTTACCAATAACAAGTAAGAAGCATGGCATACATTATCATAGTAACTCCAGGTATTCTTACTCCTAATGTTGATTTACTCTATATGTGATAAAACAAGGATAATAGCTACTCTATTTATCAACCTACTCTAGGACTACAAAATTTACAGCAAGTACAGAATAATCCAGTGAGCCTACTGTGATATTTTCATAGCTATAGCTAACACCGATTTACCACAAAAATTTCTACAATTATTAATCTACGTAATACTAAGCTCTCTAGTTTGGATTTATCAACCTATCACTATCACAGCTATCTGTAAACTAACTACACTAATAGATAGATGGCATTTTTGTGAATCTAACAAACTTGGTTTCACTATTTTTGGGCATCCATAGAATTTACTATAATTTATCAAAGTTCAGCTCAAAACTTAATTGAATAAACGTTTATACTTGCACTGGAAATTTGAAAATGTATTCTATTGCACAGCCCAACTCGCGACGCGCCTCGGCCCACCACGGCGACCCACGTGTGTGCACCAGCGCGGCCCACGCGGTAGCCCATGCCCACGACAGCTGCTTAGCACGGGAAGACCCACGCGCGGCTATCGCTTTTTGCAAACGACTCCCCGTTCTTTCTCCTATTCGTGAATTGATTTATACCCTATTCGTCCACGGGCACGAATTGATTTAAATAGTGAGTGGGAAGACCCACCCGAGCACTATTTAAATGAGTCACTGGCTTCACATCTAGAACTCTGCTTCTATTTGAATTCATGCTTTACAAAGTCCCTGGCCGGACTAACAGAGGCCGCGGCCTCGCTGGCCAAACACTGGCGAGCTCAGACCTGTCGTGCATCGCTAAGGTAAGCCTTCTGTGTTTTTAGTGTTTGTCCTCAACTCCTTGGTCTTTCGCTGGTTGTGTCAGCGTGCTTGCTTCTCGCTTTACATGAGTTAAAGGAGAAGTCGATCCGTAAGTCCCATTTCCTCTGGGAGGAGCATGGTCGGATGGAGCAGGAGGCCGTGATGTCATGGTGGGTCGCCAAGCTTGAGCACTAGCTAGAGTCAGTTTGCCATGAGTGCCAAGTCTGAGTGGCCAAGGCGTCGGGAGCGAGGCCGGTGGAACTGCTCGCGGCGGAACAGGCGACTGCCGCCGAGCGGGGACTCGATGCTACGAAGGTCCACCAGGTGGAGACCGAGACGGCACTCGAAAAGTCCTCGAAGGCTCTGGAGATGGAGCGGAAGGCTGGATCGGAGGCTGATCGAGAAATACTCGCGCTCTAGGGGCGAGTGCTTGGGGCGGAGGAGTCGAACGCCCGGCTGCTCGAGAAGGTGACCCGACAGGAGGAAGGACTCTCCATCCTCTAGAACACCCACCTTGGTATGTACCTATTCCCCCTATGGTTGATGCGTTGGTTTTTCCTTTCCTTTGCTTCTGAACTTGTCATCCTTTTCTAGAACTGGGCGGAAAGCTTGGTTCTGTGGAGCGGGAGCTGGAGACCGCCAAGGCGGCAATCGGTTAGGGCGTGGAGGCGCTAGCCAAGTCCCTCAAAGAGCGACATTCCCATGAGGAGGAGCTCGACTAGATCCACAACGTCAGCCAGGTGGTTGTTTCGAAGGTGTTCGGGTCAGCGCCGAGCACCAGCATGCCCGCCATCCAGCTGGCGGAGGTCCCGAATGAGGTTCGGGGACTCATCTCTGACAGGATGTTCTACGGGACGTCGAGGGTGCTAACTTCAGTGGCGACACACTACCCGAACCTAGACTTTGCCACCATCTATAGAGGGTTCATTGACGGCTGGAGCATGAATGCCATCCATGCGCTCAGGGAGAGCTTGGTGCCATGCGCACAGATGGTGGCTGAGCAAGTCTCCGTGTAGTGGGTGATGGAGGCTCACCGCTCAAGCGTGGCTGAAGGCATGCCTCAGGAAGGCATCATCCAGGTTGCAGACAGAGTGGAGACCGGGTCAGAAGTTAGCGTCGTCCCGCCTCGAGCTGAGCCGAACGTCATCCCATCGGAAAGCGAGCGACCCTTATCCTCATTGACCAAGCCGTCAGCCGATGCCACCGGGTGGCCACAATCGGATTTAGAGTAGAAGTAGTTGGTATGTGTAAGAGATATGTTCGTGGGGGAGCCCCTATGTGAAACTTTTTGTGTATTCATGAATACTTCAGTTTCGTTTTGTGATGGAATCACTCATAAGAGGAAGCATGTCCCATCCATTCCTTGTTTTTACCCTAGCATAGGTTTGTTTTTATCCTTTCTTTTTTATACCTGCCTATTTGACTCATAGGCTACAACCTTAAGAACTCGGGCGTGGCCCGGGAGGCTCAGCTACTCGTAACCATAGGTCGTGGCGGGGCGTGATCGGTTGGGAGTTTAAAACATAAGTCACATAGGGTAAGCAAAGGAACGGAATGCCCTTTCGCTCAGGTGATGCCCTTTTGTTTGGGCAAAAAGTATTACTATATGATAGTAAAAAAGAGAGGTGGTATCACACCCTCGTGGAGCCCCCGAGCGACCCAGGCTGAAAGTGTTCAGGCTAGGGTGCTTGTAGGAGCAAACGTTGAATGAAAGAAAGCGGTAAGACCAAATTTTTAGGGGAAGAAACGATGTAACTGTTCAATGTTCCAAGTGTTGGTGAGAACATTGCCGTTGTCATCCTTCAGTCGGTAGGCGCCCGGTCAGATCACCTCGGTCACCGTATAGGGACCTTCCCATGGTGGAGAGAGTTTGTGTTTCTCCTTGGTTGTTTGGGTTCTTTGTAGCATGAGGTCTCTGACCTTGAGGATCCTCCCTCTAATTTTTCTTTCATGGTACCTATGGAGAGTTTGATGGTAGTGAGTGGAGCGGATGACGATCGTCTCATGAGCCTCCTCGAGCAGGTCGACCATGTCTTGCTGAGCCTCCGTAGCTCGGTCTTGATCGAAGGCCTTCACTCTTGGGGCGCCGTGATCGAGGTCAGAGGGCAACATTGCTTTAGCTCCATAGGCTAGGAAGAAAGGTGTGAACCCTATGGATCTATTTAGGGTTGTTCTTAGGCTCTAGAGGATCGTTGGGACCTCTATGACCGATCACCCAGCGTACTTATTGAGTTGGTCAAAACTGCGTGGCTTGAGTCCTTGGAGGACCATGCCATTGGCCTGCTCGACTTGACCGTTAGTACGTGGATGTCCGACCAAGACCCAGTCGATCCTAATGCCGTATCCATCACAGAAGTCCAGGAACTTCTTCCCGGTGAAGTTAGTTCCATGGTCGGTGATGATACTGTTAGGAACACCGAATCGGTAGATGATGTCAAGGAAGAACTTGACCGCCTCTTTCGAGCGAATGTTGGTGATGGGCTTCGCCTCTATCCACTTGGTGAATTTGTCCACCGCTATGAGTAGGTGAGTGAAGCCACCCAGGACCTTTTTGAGGGGTCCTACCATGTTGAGGCCCCATACTGCGAATGGCCAGGTAATGGGGATGGTTTGGAGCTCCTATGCTAGCAAATGAGTTTGCTGAGCGTAGAACTAACATCCCTCACACCCGTAGATGACCTCCTCTGCATCTCGCAATGCAGTGGGCCAGTAAAAACCTTGTCAAAAGGCTTTTCAGACCAGCGACCTTGGGGCCATGTGATGTCCATAGATTTCGGGATGGACCTTGAGGAGGAGATGTTTCCCTTGGTCGGTAGGGATGCACTTTATGAGTATTCCCGACGGACTTCGCTTGTAAAGTTCATTACCGAATGTGACAAATGTCTTGGCGTGTCGAGTGATCCATCGCGCTTTAGTCCTTTCAGGTGGGAGGACCTCCTTATGGAGGTAGGTGAGTAGCGGCGCTTGCCAGTCAGCTTGATCGAGTGCTACCACGGTGACGTCGTCGGGCGACATCATCACGGAGGCACCAAGGTTGGAGCCCTCGAGTGCTAGGTTGGCATCAGGGTGTGTCTGGATTGGACCTTCCATGATGTGGGTAGATGGCTCGTGAAGGTCGTTGATGAAGACCCCATCAGGAGACGGAACCCGCCTAGCAGCCAATTTTGTGAGAAAATCGGCGGTATCGTTGTCCTTTTGGGGGACATGATGTAGTTCGATCCCCTAGAATTTGTCCTCAAGCTTGCGCACCTCCTGGCAGTATGCTACCATGAGGGGGCTTTTGCAAGAGGACTCCTTCATGACTTGGTCGATGACCAACTCCGAGCTCGATGGTGATGCACAGTCCGTTGCTGAGGGCCTCGTATTCTGTGGCAATGTTTGAGGCCAAAAAATGGAGGCGGATCATGTAGCGAAGCCTGCTCCTGTCCAAGGAGATCAAGACCACTCTAGCGCCATTACGGACCCGTCGAAGTACATCGTCTAATACTCATGGGTGAGGTCTAGGGTCAGGAGCTAGACCTTTGTCCATTTGGCGACAAAGTCCATGAGAGCCTGAGACTTAATAGCGGTGCGAGGGATGTACCAGATGTCGTGGCCCATTAGTTCAAGTGCCCACTTGGAGATTCGTCCCGCGGCATCGTGGTTGCGGATGATGTCTCCTAGCGGGTATGAAGTGATGACTAGGACTTCATGGTCGGTGAAGTAGTGTAGGAGCTTTCGGGTTGCCATTAGCATGGCGTATAGAAGTTTCTACACCTTGGGGTACCGAACCTTGGTGTCGGTGAGTACCTCCCCGATGAAGTAACAGGTCATTGGACCTTAAGGTGGTGTCCTGACTCCTCCCTTTCGACGACTAGGGCGGCGCTCACCACGTGGTTGCTTGCCGTGACATAGAGGAGGAGGGGTTCTCCCTATTCGGGAGCAACGAGGATTGGGGCTGACGTCAGTGATGCTTTGAGGCTCTCCAAAGCCTGTTGTGCTTCCTCAGTCTAGACGAAAGCATCCGTCTTTTTGAGGAGCTTGTAGAGAGGCATCCCTCGCTTGCCTAGCCAGGAGATGAACGGGCTCAAGGCGACCAAATAGCCAGTGAGCCTTTGTACGCCCTTGACGTTGCGTATAGGGCCCATGTTGGAGATGGCCATGATTTTTTCGGGGTTGGCCTCGATACCGCGTTCGGACACAATGTATCCAAGCAGCTTCCCCTTCGAAACCCCGAAAATACATTTTTCGGGATTCAATTTGATGTTGAACCTTCGGAGGTTCACGAACGTCGTGGCCAAGTTTGTGATCAGGTCACAAGCTTGAGCTGTTTTGACCACTATGTCATCAACATAGACGGTGATTGTCGGTTTTGGCCGCTCGACTCGGTCTGGTTGGTCAAGTGGGTCGATTTGATTGGCGAAGCTTTGCTGCATGCACCGTTGATAGGTGGTGCCAGCGTTCTTCAGACCGAAAGGCAAGGTTACATAACAGTATAAACCATATGGGGTGATGAATGAGGTTGTGAGCTGGTCTGACTCTTTCATCGCGATATGGTGATAGCCTGAGTAAGCATCCATAAAGGAGAGGATTTCACATCCTAAGGTGGAGTCAACTATCTGGTCTATGCGTGGCAAAGGAAAATGATCCTTTGGGCATGCCTTGTTGAGGCCAGTATAATCAATGCACATTCTCCATTTCCCGGTCTTCTTTTTAACAAGAATAGGATTGGCAAGCTAGTCGGAGTGGTATACCTCCTTGATGAATCTAGCTGCCAGGAGTTTGGCGCCCTACTCACCTATGGCCCTGCGCCTCTCGTCGTCAAAGCGACACATGCATTGCTTGGTGGGCTTTGATCCCAAATGAGGTGTAATGCATGCTCGACGACCGCCCGTGGTATGCCTGGCATGTCAGAAGGTTTCCATGCAAAGACATCATGATTGGCGCATAGAAAGTCGACGAGCTTGCATTCCTATTTGGCCGGGAGGTGGGTCCTGATCCGTAGCATCTTGGCTAGGTTGGTGGGGTCGATCCCCACCTCCTTTGTTTCCTCAAGTGGGCAGAAGGCAGTCGAGGAGGTTAGCTTATTGCAGTCTAGGACTACTGGGGTCGACGATTCTATGAGCCAAGGGAGCTCAGTTGAGTTGATGACGGCAGTGGCGAGCTCGTAATGCTCATGGTCGCATGTGTAGGCATGCGAAAAGGTGCTACCCACAGTGATGACGCCGTTCGGTCTCGGCATCTACAACTTGAGGTAGGTGTAGTTGGGGATTGCCATGAACTTGGCGTAGCATGGCCGCCCCAAGATATTGTGGTAGGACCATGGGAAGTCCACCACCTCGAAGGTGAGGAGCTCCGAGTGGAAGTTGGCTCGGTCGCCTAACATGATGGGCAGGTTGATCTGCCTGAGCGGGTTTGCCTACGTTCCAGGGATGACGCCATGGAAGGGAGAGCTCACTAGGCGGAGCTCCGACCGGGGGATGCGCATGGCGTCGAGGGTGTCGACATAGAGGATGTTGAGGCCACTGTCTCCATCCATCAGCACCTTGGTGAGGCACTTCTTGTAGACAATGGGGTCGATGATGAGCGGGTAGCGACCCAGTCAGGTGACGTGGGAAGGATGGTCCCTCTGATCAAAAGTGATTAGAGATTCTGACCAGCTAAGGAAAGAGGGGATGGCTATTTCGGAGACACATGCCTCTCTATAGCGCACTTTGTGATGGCGCTTAGAGTAGATGGCATCAGATCCCCCAAAGATCATGAGGCATTCCTCAGGATCGGGAAAGCTATCCCCATCCTTACCCCGCCATGCCTCCTTTCTTGGCCGCTGCCTCCTTGCCCTTTCCTTGTTTTGGTTCGTCGGCCTATCGCAGAAAGCGCTTGAGGAGTTCGCAGTCCTTGTAGAGGTGCTTGATGGGGTAGGCGTGGTATGCATAGACTCTCCATGAGCTTGTCGAAGTGGTCGGGCTAGCCCTGCTGGGGCTGCTTGCCCACATTATCGGTCACAGCGACCAAAGTGGAGTTGGCCGGTCGGCGCCGATTCTTCTTGTTCTTTTTGCACCTCTGTGTGGAAGGGCCCTCATCTTGGTCCTTGCGCTTGGCCTTTCACTTGTCCCAGCCTCCACTAAAGACCACTCTGACAGCCTCCTCGCGTGAGGTGTGGTTCGTGGTGACGTCGAGTAGGTCGCGGGTGGTCTGGCGCTTTAGACAGTCGAGCTTGTGGATCAAGGACTCATAGGTTGTCCTAGAGAGGAACTCCCTAATGATGTCCGTGTCAACGTCATCAGGAAGGGACTTGCATCATTTTGAGAACCTACAGATGTAATCCCATAGGGACTCATTGGGCTCCTGCTGGCAGCTCTTGAGGTTCCAGGAATTCCTAGGGCGGACATACGTCCCCTGGAAATTCCCGATGAAGATCCTCTTGAGATCCGCCCAGTCGCGGATGTTGTCATGCGGGACGAATTCGAGCCATGTTTGAATATGTTCCCCCACGTAGATGGGGAGGTATTGAATGATGAAGTGGTCATCATCCACTCCCCGGCTTCGGTAGGCGAGCTAGAAGTCTTCGAGCCATATACCAGGGTTTGTCTCCCCAGTATATTTGGTGATGTTGATAGGCGGTCGGAAGCGCGGTGGGAACGATGTTCTTTGGATGCCACGGGTCCTAGGCCATCTGAGCTGGTACTCCGGTCGTCCGGTCGGTGACCATGTCTAGGGGGCGTTTCCCCGCTCCCCTCGATGGTCCAGCTGGGGCCCATGCCGCCT
Organism: Miscanthus lutarioriparius; assembly: GCA_904845875.1. Lineage (NCBI taxonomy): Eukaryota > Viridiplantae > Streptophyta > Magnoliopsida > Poales > Poaceae > Miscanthus > Miscanthus lutarioriparius. The sequence goes on along the minus strand of CAJGYO010000017.1, from coordinate 49,484,743 downwards.
GCCCTCACCGCCCCTCGATGGACGTCCTCATCACATCGGGCTTGACATCGGTTATTGATGACGCTGCAAGCATCTTGGTTCAGCCCAAGGCATTCGCGCAGAGGTGGTCAGTGTGGAGCAGGCGTCGGGTTAGGCTTTGGTGCAGCTGCGGCCTCCTGTTCCACGCCCGATGACTGTAGTGGTGAGCAGATGGAGAGGTTGGTCTGGTGCGCCCCCATGCCTCCTGTAACACCCTAAAATTAGCTACTTTCTAAAAAGAGTAAAATGATTTCTGTCAATTGTTTTGTGCTCATAAAAACATAGGTAAAAAAAAATTTTTTTTAAATTAAAATCCAACATAAGGGTAGGAACATGTTTGCGCATACATGCCGTACTTTTATGATGAGTGGTTTGGAAAATAAATTCAAATCTCAATCTTTAAAATATTGATTTCAAGTAGTGGTTTAAAAATAATTTGAAAACTTGCAAAAACAAAAGTCAAATAAGATGCCTTGTTTTCAAAATCCAAAGGCTTGGAAAAGGTTTTGAGACGCGTTAGAACGATGCCTCTCTTTCCGTGAATCTTTCCGACCTTTTTCGGGATTAAATTCCTATTTCTTGGAGCTTTCTCTTTTTCCTCAGTCAATCCAAAAGTCTTTTCCGGGAGCTAAACCACCTTGGTTGTGTTCATTATTCTTACATCTATCCCTAGGAATTTTTAGTATTTTTTGGAGCTCAGAGATATTTTTCGGAGCCTAAATAGTAATTCCCGATTTTCTGTAATTATTTTAATTCCGAAAATCAATTATTTCCTAAAACATCTCGGATTTCCAAAATCTTCAAACCCTGCGTGTATATATATATATATGCTGGCGTAGGCCTCGACGCGCTGATTCTGAAAGTATGACCGCTTTCGCGAGCCGCCACTCGTAGCCCCGAAGATCAGACGCCGAAGTTCGGAAAAACTAGGTTTCCGGCGAACTCTTTGGCGAGCTTTTCTGGCCCAACCATCGTGTTTCGTGTCAACCACCACCATGATAAGGTAGATCTCGTCGTCCTCTACGCCGTGGTATACTTATTTTCACGAATCCATCACCGTTTGACTGTTCCCCTTTGTTTTCCTTTTTTCGGTTGATTTTCCGGCGAGCTCGTCCATGGCCGGCCCTCTTCTTCGAGTTCTCCGGCCATCCCAATCCTGCAGCCAACCCCGTGCACCGCCACCCGGTAGGGCCCCACCCTACGCCCTGGCTCTGCGCGCCACCACCGGATCGCGTCCCGACCCCCAGCTCCTCCGGATCACGTGCTCCTTGGCCGACGGCCATTGGCCGAGCGGGCCCTACCCCGCCCCGTGTCGCCCTGGGCCGCCACACGGCCACGTACCATCGCTGGCCAGCCAGGCTGGCCGTCCCCGAGCTCTCCACACGAGTAGCTTCCATCGCCACGTATGTAAATAGACAGGAAGAAGATGAGAGAGAGTAGAAGACGAGGTATTTACGAGTTCGCCACCAGTCGCTAAATAATCGTAGTTTATTCATTTTAGCTCCGTTTTAGTTCGTTCCAGTTGCGTTAGTTTCATGTCATGGAGATCTACGTAGTAGAGTTATTAGTTTTTATATCACATGTTTATGAAATTATTTTATTAAAATATTAATTATGTCTATAATTAATTAATTAATCATTGTTTAATTAAAGTCGATTTAGGTTTTTGATTTCGATTCGATTGCACGAGTTTCATCGCAATGTGTGATACGTGTTAGCAGCGTCATCCAATATAACAAATGTTTCTGAATTTTAATATAAGGTATTAATTTAATTTATATTTATTCAATAGCTTTTAATTAAAAGAAACTACATAGGGTTAACTTCGTTCTTGTCGTGTTAAATTGTACCAATGTAAGGTACGCGTTAGTAGCAATGTAGCTCCGATTAGCGTGACTGAGTGTTCCTAGCGATGCGTAGAATCGTATTTCAAACTCTTTTATTTATTTTTCTATGATTGGTGTATTGTTCTGATATAGATGCAATTGTATGCTATGCATGTATGTGCATGGATGTTGTGTGGTGTTCTACGATTATGTCCAGTCGGTGAGATATACGGGGTGATGCATGAAACATGACCGACCCCTACCGAGCCCCACGGGGCTCGGGGCCTTGAACCGCCCGACCCTAAATCAGGAGTCCAACTGACCGAGGTTCGAAGGCCGGCCCATGAAGGGCCCGAGGCCACCTCGCATTGAATAGAGCCAGGGGAGAAAATGCAGATGAGCCCCAGCAGCCTTCGCCCAACCCGCTTAGAGGCGGATAGGGTCATCTCAACCTTCTCGTTCGATCCTAACCTCAAGCCGAGCCCATAGAATCTCCATTGAGGGGAGGCCATCAGGCCACCTGAGTTGCTCTCTAGAGCGACATGGGCATCTGCTAGGAGGCAAGTTAAGGAGCAGTGGAATGCCACATGAGGGCTATGCCGACGCCATCATAAATGATGGACCCGGATTCCACTCGAACATGCCCGATAGCGAGCTCACCGAGAGCGTCACTCGAGCCATCGAGGCAAGTGACGTTAGCTCAACCCCTCTAGCTACGGAAACCACGGACGGGGCGACGATCACAAAGATGAGCCAACCGTCGACCAAACTTGCGGTCACAAAACAATGCCTCAGATCCTAGGAAGGGAGTACGCATGAAAACAAAAGATGCTTTCTCCTACTAGTTTCACTATCCTCTCCTCAATCTTTAGTGACACCCGACCCAGCAACGGCAAGGGGTCAGGTCTCACCTAGGGGCTGATAAGGGTATACATACACCATTTCTGAAATAGTTACGGTGCCCGACACCCTTCCTTAGATTAAACCTAGTAGTAAGGTCTGCAAAAATGAACGACTGAGCAAGGCTGGTAGGACTGCGAGAAACCTACGCCCTAGCAGTTACGGCACTCTTGCTTACTAGCGTGATCAGAGTTTCCCTCCTACACCTCGAGCTCTATGGTCTTAACAAACAAATGGAAGGGTCGAAACGCACCAAAACAAAAGAACAGACTTGGTCAAATGAAACAAAATGACAAGCTTGTTTAAGCGCTACACAAAGGTCAACATCTGTCCTCTTATTACAAGAATGATCAACCTATTGAACTAACTAACCCCTCTAGGGGAGAACTATGCTTTCGATCCTGTCCGCCAGGTACTATGAAAGCGGAGCCACCGCCGCTTCCATCTCCTCTAGCTAGTGGACTTCATAGCCAGGCATGAAGCCGTGGCTCATCATCTCCAGGTCGATGTTGTCCCCATAATGAGAACGAGCAATCATGAAGGATTGGTTGACCCCAATGCGAAGCGCATTCCTCTCGAGCTGGCGCACCCGAGCTGTGATCTCAATGGCATGGACCATGAGCGAGCTGGTCCCCTCCGACCACACCAACTCAAGGTCATCGTAGACCACTCCAAGGGCGGTGCTCAAGATACCGAGCTCATCGCTCTCAGCCTGAAGATTCCTCCTCGCCTCGGCGAGGTCCACGGCCAGCCCGGCGAAGACGCTCTCAGCCTCTAGCTTCTGGGTCATCGCATTTATGAGCTCGGCCTGGAGGGAGCCAACCTTCTACTGCGTGTTGTCGCGCTCTTGGCAGGCCTGGTCATGTTCTCGGAGGGCCTAGTCGCACTCCTCGTGAGCTGCACCATGCTTCGAGCGGAGCCTCTCCGCGGTTTGGAGCAGCTCATCCCGCTCCTTGCATAGCCGGGCGACCACCGTGGCATCTAGACTCGCCCTCTTCTCTAGGGCCGTGAGCTTCTCCTCAGCCCCTAGCTTCAGCTCCCTTTCCTTCTCAACCTCGGCTAGAAGGTCAAGGATCTGTTGGCGGGTCTTGGCATCCTTCTAGAGCAGCTCATCCCGCTCCTTCCTAACCTTGGCTGCCTCCTCATCGTCCCTCCATGATCTTGCTAACAGGGCCTCGAATGCCCTCTCGGCCTCGTCAGCATGCCGACGGGCCTTGGCCACCCGTGATCGAAGACTGTCTACCTCCTTGGCGAGGGGAGTCAGCTTGGGCACCCTCTGCTGGGCGACAACAAGCTGAGCGGTCACCTCCCCGCACGGCCGCGCCTCCTTGACGAGGCGGTCCTAGGTTTCCTTCTGCTCATGAAGGAACCAAGACTTCCCCCGGCTGTAGGCAATAAGGGACTGAAAGGAGATGATGGTCAAAATACAAAAGACAGAGAAAGAAAAGGGCAAGAAGCAGGGTCAAGCGAATACCAGGCCAGAGGGAATGACAATGTCACGCAAGGCACCTCAGGCATGGTCTAGGGCTTCAAGCATGGAAGCGATCCCCACGTTGAGGCTCTCCCACTCCATGCTCTCTGTGGCATCGTCGAGAGTGAAGAGCATTGATGTTGGATCCTTTGGACTTGCCCACCGAAGTAGGGGCTCGCCACGCGCAGGTGTAACACCTCTGGTGTTTTAAACACTAAAATATGCCATGTCATCATATGCATTGCACATCATTCTTGTGTTAGTGAAAACTTTGATATGCATTCACTAAAACAAGTTTACTTTTATGATTATATGTGTTGCCTTGTATGGGATGAATCAAGTTCAAAACCTTTGTATTGGATTGGAATTCTAAAACCCTAATTTCTAGCATTTAATTCTACCCTGGAGAACCTAATTCAAAATCTAAGCACATTTTGGGGTTGAGCTTATAAGGAAAAGTGTAAAGCTTGTTAATGTGTACAAAGTTGGTTTTTAGAGTTTTCAAAGTTGTTATATAAAATTTGAAGTAATTTGAAAGGGGATAAATTCTTTAAGTGTCCCCTTTTGATTTTAAACTTGCATTTTTAAATGTAGACCGAATTAGAGTATGGTTATTAAAGCAAAGTTGTAGAACTTTGGATTTGGAGCAACTTTTATTTTTGAAGATTTTTGAGTTACCATACAAATTTGAAAGTAATTTGAGAAATGAAGCAAGTGGCATTTCGGTAAATAGCTTGAATAGTGAAAGCAGGCCAACTCTCACCGACGGCGAGCTTCCACTGGCTTCTACGCGCGCCTCGGGTGACACCTCCAGCTTCGATGTGTCCGTGCTGCTGTTGCGTGTCAAGCGCACCTCTCACCACCGCTCTTCGCTCGCCGATAAGACTGGAAGTGCCCTCCCGTCGCTCTTTCTCCTTCCTCTGTTTTTCTCGTCAGCGTCGCCCTGCTCCGTCGAGCTCGTGCCCGAGCCGTAGACCTCTCCCAGCCTCAGCCGAGCATGTCACCATCATCGCCATCACCTAGCGCCTCCATATCACCCACTTGCGTAGCATCATACCCTCTGGTTTGCCCGGCGCAACATCGTCTTCTCCAACCTCGGCGAGGAGCCATCGTGATCCATTCCACCGTGGATAGGGAGTTCGGGTGGGCTTCTTGCTTCATCCTTTGTTGTTTCTTGATCTTCATTCTCCCATGATGCTCGTGAGCTTCATCGTTGATCAATTAGTCAATTGCTTTCCTCAGAACGGAGCTTTGTCGTGAGTTCACGTTGCCGCTGTCGTCTCCAACGCCGATGACCTACCTCCGCCTCGACATAGCCGCCGTTCTCGCACGCATCAGCTTCGGGGTGAGCCAATGATCATGCCTGTGTGTTCTATTTTACTTCCACCATGCCGTAGCCATGGGACCGTGGGACGTCGGTGAATTTTTGCTCCGCTGTGCCGCTGCGCGTGTCGTTCCTTGTGTTAGGGATTGCGGTTGGCTCAATTAACTGCTCAGTTAGGTCCGTTAGGAGGTGCTGAGTATGTTGGAGACTTTTGTTTTGCCAACAAGGCTGTAGTTCACCATCGCCATCTTGGCGGGACACTGCCGTGTCGCCATCGTCGTCGGCGAGGTCACTACAACCACCTAGATGCTCAGCCGTACTCTCAGTCGAAGCGCAGCGCTGAGGGGGTCATGTTTGTGCAATCCTTACCATCGGAAACCTCACCGTCGGTGAGTAGTCGCCGGTCAGAGGGCATCACCGCCGTGGTCAGCGTGGGCTGGCCGATGGGGTCACCCTATCAGTGGCCGTTGATTTGAAAATGAATTTTTCTATTTTGCAGAAATGATTAATAGTGCTGTGATTTTTTTATTTTGTGTAGAAATAAATAGAGCTCCAAAAATTATAAAAAATTTTGTGTGACCTCTGTGAGATGTAAACTATTTAGTAAAAATATTAAATGTTACTTTTAAGTACATTTTGAATGTGATAAAAATTGCTCAATTTAATTAATAAATGAGATTCCATGATTTTTCTAGGCTTAAATAATTATTCAAAAATTATGGAAATTGTTTTTCCACTTAGTTATCATGGGATGAGTCTTCACAAAAATTTGGAGCTCATTTGGAAAAAGTTTATTTATTTCATAATTTTGCATTAAATAATTAATTCATAAAAACAAATAGTAAACCTTAATGACTTAGGTTTTGTTTGAATTTGGGATTGAGTGATGACCTTGGGTCATTAGCGTAAAATGATCTTTGGCACTAAGGTCATTAGTGTTAATCTAAGTAAACCCTAAAGAAGGTTTAGTTAGTTGTTGGTTTGCAACTGTATCGCGAAGGAAAGTTGTATTCAAGTTACTAACTTTTGCATCCATCGTCAAGCATAAATGGATTTTTGGATGCGATTGGTTATTTATGTTATCATGAGATATAATCATGTGGAGTAATAAATCTAGACCGGGCGGACTCGGTGTGTGAGAGCCACAAGACATGGATGTCTTGTGAGCGGGTTCTTTCTGCCCGTGTGTCGATTAAGAACCGTCCGTTGTTGAATTGCATGAGGTGAGACTTTGTAGTACTAGCCACATACTCTAGTAAGCCTTAACTTGGCTATTCTATTACGAGAATGACTACTCACACACTAGGAGTTGAGAGATGGCGGGAGTAGCGTGTACCCACGTGGCAATGGGCTGGATTGGTGGAGTACTATGCTCTCGGGTGGCACGGACCCATTCTTGTTTTAGAGGATCTAAGGGTAGGTTGATTTATGTAGGTCAGGGACCTACATATGTTGTGTGGTTGGGAATCCCTAGCTGGGTTATAATCGGTTCGAATCGTCGTTGCTCCTCGGTTATGGAGACTCACCTCACTGTTTATCATCGTAGTTAATAAATGAAACTTGAGTAAGTTTTGAGAAAGAGTTTGATATGAAGTTCATGATCTCAATACGGATCATGGCAGATTCATATATGATCTTGATGAACATTTAAATGTTGAAAGAAAGAATCTTGTTAGGAAGCTTTTACGCAAAAGAACTTTGATTGTTGCTAAAGCCTTACCTTGAATCCCTGAGCCTACATTCCTGAGTCTTCTCTGTTTTTACTTCGCTTAAGTCTTGTTCAGTACTTTTGTACTCAGGGTTCTTTAACCCTTGTTGTAGGTGAGTCTCATGAGCAGGTCTATTTTGGACCGTGATGCATGACGGTTGTTCAAATAGATGATGGCAAGTAAATGTGTGGCCCTTGGGCAGGGCACTTTAATTGTGTGTTTTGTTTTATGTTACTAAGCTACTCCACTACTATAGTTTGTAATAATAATCATACTTGGTTTGTAAGATTTGAAACAACGGTTTTGTAAACTAAGTTATTGTAAGACTTCCGCTATGTTACTCTGATGTAAATTATTGAATGAAATTGTTGTAATATTGCAATGACTCTGTAATGGATCCTGCTCAGAAAAATCATGGATGATTCGGGTTTCCCGAGGACACTCGACAGGCTTCTTAAGTTACCGGGAACATATGCATAGTCGTCAGAGGTCATTGGATAGTGACAGGTGCATATGGGTCCTATAATTTAGGAGGTTCTGCCACATAATGGTATCAGAGCGACCATTACAAAGATTTTTGTAGTATTGCTTTACAAAAACTTCAAAACGATTTGGGGCAAATAAATTTATCCTGTTAATTTGGTCCAAATTGCTTCTGACTTATCTTCATTCTCGCATTTCCTTATTTGATTAACAAGGCTTTATATGGTGGAGTAGTAATCTTATTATGCCCTATATAATAAGAACTCTTGTCTATGTACTTTAGGAGCTTTGATGTTTAAGTTTCGTACGGACGATTCATGCATCATGATTAATCCACTTGTTAATTACTTTCCCTCTTAGTCTAGGTTGAGTAGTGTATTCCCTTTCTTACTACTCTTTAGACTTTTCTCTAATTGTCTTACTGTTATTAAATTGTGCTTGCTACAGTATGGCTCGTACCAAGGTAACACCCCATAAGTCCATTGGACCCAAAGGAGTTCCTCATCACCAGCTTGCCCCTAGATGTGATGGTGCTAGCAGTAGCAGCTTTAGGCCTGATCCTCAGGCTGAGGTACAGAGGCTTTTAGCAGAATTAGCACAGGCTACTAGAGATAGGGCCTTGGATGCTATCTAGGTGGGTGAGTTACAGGACCAATTGAGGCGTCTCACCATTGCTCATCAGAAGTGTGAGCATATGTTAGTTCGTATGGTGGAAGGAAGAAATGAGGCTTGGCATCGAGAAGATGTAGCTAGAGCCCGAGCTCATGAGTTAGAGTTCTATGTAGAAGACTTAGAAGAATATTATGCCCATCTACATGAAGAAGTCCATAGGCTGAACAATCTCATGGATTCAAATCATGAGCCTCAGGCAGATGCAATGGACCCAGGTGTCATCATTGCAGATGATAGTGAACCGGAAGAGGAAGAAGAAGAGGATCCAGAAGAAGTAGTGATGGTCAATGAAAGTGATAATGAAGTCAGAAATGTTTCTAGAATGGATACCGATCATGAGGTTTGAGGTGATCGAGGAGAAGAGTAGAGTTGTAATATAGTGAGTTCTAGTCAAGTTGGGTAGTCTTGTTTAAGTGTAGACTTGTGTATAAATAAGTGAACCCAATGTAATGTGTTTGTAGTAAGCTCTTTTAATAGTTCAATAAATGTTTGTGAGTAAAGTTTGGTTTGTCATGAACAGATGAGTCGTACTCGGGCTTCGAATATTCCTGGTTCTTCGCAAGACGAGGATGGTATTCCCGATCCCCCACCAGTTCCGCCAAATTTGGCTGATGCTATTGCGGCACTGGTCAATGTGACTGTAGATAATGCTCGGTTGCTTTGGGAGTTAGCTCAAAGCAATCAAAATATGATGCAAGGGAATCGTGGTCATAATCATCAAAGGCAAGAAGCTCCGTATGTTGACTTCACGGATACATGACCACCAGTATTTACCAAGGCTGACGAACCACTTGAAGCTGATGATTGGCTTTGTACCATGGAGCAGAAGTTCGACCTCATTCCATGCACTGAGTTTCAGAAGACTGTTTTTGCTGCCCAACAGCTTAGAGGTGCAACGGGTGCTTGGTGGGCGAACCTTGTGGCCATGCAACCAGTAGGTACTCGGTTAACTTGGGCCGAGTTCCGCGTTGCTTTTTGTGCCCATTATATTCTAGATGGAGTTATGGCCATGAAGCTTGATGAGTTTCTTGCTTTGAAGCAAGGTGATCAAATAGTCATGCAGTATGTGGGCAAGTTCAATCACCTTTCATAGTATGTACCTGAGCATGTTAACACAGATGCCAAGAAGAAGTGGTTCATGCGTGGCCTTAATACCAAACTTCAGACCATGATGACTACCTGCACAAATGTCACGTATCATGAGGTAGTTAACATTGCTATTGCTTCAGAGGAGAAATATCGGCAGCATAAGGAAATTAAGAAGAAAAAGAGCGTGTCATCTGGGTCTTTCGATGGCAATCAAAAGAGACAGAAGATAATTTATCATCCGTTGAATCACTACCGTCCTCCTTATCGCCCGTAGTAGTTCCAAGCCGGTCAACGACCAAATGTCCATCCTACCATACCTTACCCGAACTCACAATAGACAAATGTTCCTGGCGTTCGTGCTCCAACACCCCAAGGCCACAGTTACCCCTGTTTCAATTGTGGGAAGTCTGGTCATTTCTCTAGGGAATGTCCGTATCCTAAAAAGTATAATCCGAATTTTCAGAAGGCTCCCGAAAATCAACAACAGGGTCAAGCTCAGGACAAGAACAATAACCAAAATGCTCAGAAGGGCAGAAATGAAAAGAAGACGGTGGGTTTTCTATACTCAAGCTGGGGAGATTCCAGAAGGAGAACCCATGAAGCTGGGTATGTTTCCTGTTGCCGATCATCCTGTAGTTATGCTTTTCGATTCTGATGCATCTCATATATTCATCAATAGAACCTTTGTCATAAAGCATGAAATTCCAATTAGGGAACAAAGGAAATTTTCTATATACAGTCGCCCGGGGGACGTCTGTGTACTAAGGAAATGGTGTACCAGGTACCCATAAACCTGGGTGGACACATTTTTCCCACCACCATGATTATTCTAAAGGATTAGGATATAGATGTGATCTTGGGAATGAACTGGATGTATCAGCATAAAGCTGTTGTAGATACTTTGAATAGGACAATAAGGGTAAGTTTGCCAGACAGTAGTTCTCAGCTTCTTATCCAACTTGCAATCTTAAAGAGATCAGTGGAAAAAGTTTGTGCAACTTTCGTCAAGGAGATTAGAGATATCCCTGTAGTTTGTGAATTCCCAGATGTTTTTCCTGAAGATTTACCCGGTCTACCACCTGATAGGGATGTTCAGTTTGGAATAGATCTAAAACCTAGAACAGCTCCGATCTCTCGAGAGCTAATAGGATGCCTCCCAAGGAATTAGTCGAGTTGAAGACTCAGTTGCAAGAGTTGATTGATAAAGGATTTATCCAACCTAGTTCATCACCTTGGGGATGTCCTGCAACTTTTGTGAAAAAGAAAGATGAGACCCTGAGATTGTGTGTTGACTATCATCCATTGAATGAAGTGACAATTAAAAATAAATATCCCTTACCTTGGATAGATTTACTTTTTGATCAGCTGGCTGGAGCCAAAGTTTTCTCCAAGATTGATTTGAGGTCAGGTTATCATCAAATCAAAATTAAGCCTGAAGATATTCCCAAAACAACATTTACCACCAGATATGGATTATATGAATACCTAGTAATGTCTTTTGGTTTGACGAATGCCCAGCTCACTTCATGTATCTGATGAATTCAGTATCATGCCTGAGCTAGACAAGTTTATAGTGGTCTTCATTGATGACATATTAATATATTCCAAGAACAAGAAAGAACATGTTGAACATGTCAGAGTTGTTCTGACCCGCCTAAGAGAACATCAGTTATATGCCAAGTTTAATAAGTGTGACTTCTGGCTAAAGGAAGTACAGTTTTTAGGACATGTCTTGTCAGCTGAAGGAGTTGCGGTAGATCCAAGCAAAGTTAAGGATATACTAGATTGGAAACCACCAACCACTGTACATCAGGTTCGAAGTTTTCTGGGAATGGCGGGTTATTACCGTTGTTTTATTCCAGATTTCTCTAGAATATCCAAGTCCATCATTGGATTGTTGAAAAACCAAGCCAAGTTTGTCTGGTCACCTGACTGTGAAGAAGCTTTCCAGACTTTGAAGAGGTTATTAACCACTGCGCCAGTGTTAGCACAGCCAGATATCGAGAAGTCGTTCAACGTTTATTGTGATGCTTCTAGTATTGGTATTGGGTGTGTATTGATGCAAGAAGGCCGAGTCATTGCCTATGCTTTCAAACAACTTAAGCGACATGAAGAACATTATCCAACTCATGATCTGGAGTTAGCAGCAGTTGTCCATGCTTTGAAGATTTGGTGGCATTATCTGCTTGGTAATACTTGTAATATTTATACAGATCACAAGAGTTTAAAGTATATCTTTACTCAATCAGAATTGAACATGCGGCAAAGAAGATGGTTGGAATTGATTAAAGATTATGACTTAGAGGTGCATTACCACCCTAGTAAGGCAAATGTGGTTGCAGATGCACTCAGTCGTAAGAGCCATTGCAATTGCATGACCATGACAACAATGGATTTAACTTTATGTCATGAGATGGAGAGGTTGAATATAGAGATAATTCAACAAGGTAGTTTGACCAATATAACTGTTGAATCAACTATTCGAGACCAAATTATTGCCGCTCAAAAAGAAAACAAGGGTATAGCCCATATCAAAAGTAGAGTCAAGAATGGAAAAGCGGTATGCTTCAGTATAGATGATGTAGGTGTGCTATGGTTCAAGAATCGTCTTGTGGTACCAAAGGTTCCTGAGTTGCGATAGTCGATTCTTGAAGAGGCACATACCACTAGGTTCTCTATTTATCCGGGAAGTAATAAAATGTACCATGACTTGAAACAGAGATTTTGGTGGACCAAAATGAAGATAGATATTGCTTGATATATAGCCAAGTGTGATACTTGTCAAAAAGTAAAAGCTATACATTTGAAGTCCGCTGGAGAGTTACAGCCACTGCCCATTCCAGCTTGGAAGTGGGAGGATATTAGTATGGACTTTATCGTCGGTCTACCCAAAACATCAAAAGGTTTTGACTCAATATGGGTTATTGTAGATCGACTGACTAAGTCAGCACATTTTCTTCTAGTCAAGAGTATATATCCCACTATCCAATATGCCAAGATGTATTTAGCATGAATAGTAAGCTTACATGGTGTACAAAAGACCATTATGTCGGATAGAGATACACAGTTTGTCTCCAACTTTTGGAAACAATTGCATGCTTCGTTGGGTACCAAACTTCTGTATAGTACCGATTATCATCCACAGACTGATGGTCAGACTGAAAGGGTAAATCAAGTACTTGAAGATATGTTAAGGTGTTGTGTCCTTAACTGTTCCAATAAGTGGGATGAATGTTTGCCTTTGGCTAATTCTCATACAACAATAGTTATCAAGAGAGCATTAAGATGGCTCCATTTGAAGCACTCTATGGTCATAGGTGCAGAACCTCACTAAATTGGTCTGAACTCGGGGAAAGATGGTTCTTTGGAGTGGACCTTGTGAAAGAAACAGAAGAGAAGGTTAGGCAGATACAAAATAATTTGAAGATAGCTCAGTCTCGACAAAAGAGTTATGCAGATAAATGACGTCGACCATTGGTGTTTAACAAGGGAGATTATGTATATCTGAAGGTATAACCAATGAAAGGAGTCAACCGTTTCGGGGTTAAAGGCAAGTTAGCACCTCGTTATATTGGACCATTTCAAATTTTGGAGATGTGTGGAAAGGTGGCATATCGCTTGAAGTTACCAGAACATCTCTTAGATATACATGATGTGTTCCATGTTTCCCAATTAAAGAAATGTCTTCAAGTGCCTAATCAAAATGTTGATATTGAAGGAGTGGAACTTGAACCTGATTTGACCTATTTCGAATATCCAATCCGAGTTCTGGATCAGAAAGACCGTGTCACTTGAAGGAGGACAATCAAATTCTATAAGATACAATGGAATCAACATTCTGAAGAAGAAGCTACTTGGGAATCCGAAGATTACTTGCTAGAACAGTTTCCAGAGTTTCTTTCGTCTATATGAAATACTATTAGTTGTACTCTATCTTTACGAACCATGTTTTGTAAAGGGACTTTAGCTATTTTATGGTTAAGTTTTGAACGTATTTGCTTGACACATTTTCTTTTCCATTACTTTATTCTAGGACTCTAAATCTCGGGACGAGATTTCTTTTAGGGGAAAGGATTATAACACCTCTAGTGTTTTAAACACTAAAATATTCCATGTCATCATATGCATTGCACATCATTCTTGTGTTAGTGAAAACTTTGATATGCATTCACTAAAACAAGTTTACTTTTATGATTATATGTGTTGTCTTGTATGGGATGAATCAAGTTCAAAACCTTTGTATTGGATTGGAATTCTAAAACCCTAATTTCCATCATTTAATTCTACCCTAGAGAACCTAATTCAAAATCTAAGCACATTTTGGGGTTGAGCTTATAAGTAAAAGTGTAAAGCTTGTCAATGTGTACAAAGTTGGTTTTTAGAGTTTTCAAAGTTGTTATATAAAATTTGAAGTAATTTGAAAGGGGATAGATTCTTTAAGTGTCCCCTTTTGATTTTAAACATGCATTTTTAAATGTAGACCGAATTAGAGTATGGTTATTAAAGCAAAGTTGTAGAACTTTGGATTTGGAGCAACTTTTATTTTTGGAGATTTTTGAGTTACCATACAAATTTGAAAGTAATTTGAGAAATAAAGCGAGTGGCATTTCAGTAAATAGCTTGAACAGTGAAAGCAGGCCAGCTCTCTCCGACGGCGAGCTTCCACCAGCTTCTACGCGCGCCCTCGGGTGACACCTCCAACTTCGACGTGTCCATGCTGCCATTGCGTGTCAAGCGCACCTCTCACCGCCGCTCTTCGCTCGCCGATAAGACTGGAAGTGCCCTCCCATCGTTCTTTCTCCTTCCTCTGTTTTTCCCGTCAGCGTCGCCCTGCTCGGTTGAGCTCGTGCCGGAGCCATAGACCTCTCCCAGCCTCACCGAGCATGTCACCATCATCGCCATCACCTAGCGCCTCCATATCACCCACTTGCGTAGCATCATACCCTCTGGTTTGCCCGACGCAACATCGTCTTCTCCAACCTCAGCGAGCAGCCGTCGTGATACATTCCACCGTGGATAGAGAATTTGGGTGGGCTTCTTGCTTCATCCTTTGTTGTTTCTTGATCTACATTCTCTCGTGATGCTCGTGAGCTTCATCGTTGATCAATTGGTCAATTGCTTTCCTTAGAATGGAGCTTTGTCGTGAGTTCACGTCGCCGCTATCGTCTCCAACGACAATGACCTAGCTCCGCCTTGACTTAGCCATCGTTCTCGTGCGCATCAGCTTCGGGTGAGCCAATGATCATGCATGTGTGTTCTATTTTACTTCTACCACACCGTAGCCATGGGACCGAGGGACATCGGTGAATTTTTGCTCCGCTATGCCGCTGCGCGTGTCATTGCTTGTGTTAGGGATTACGGTTGGCTCAATTAACTGCTCGGTTAGGTCCGTTAGGAGATGCTGAGTACGTTGGAGACTTTTGTTTTGCCAGCAAGGCCATAGTTCACCATCGCCGTCTCGGCGGGACACTACCGTGTCGCCATCGTCGCCGGCGAGGTCACTACAGCCGCCTAGATGCTCAGCCAATACCCTCAGACGAAGCATAGCGCCGATGGGGTCATGTTAGTGCAATCCTTACCATCGGAAACCTCATCATCGGTGAGTAGTCGCCGGTCAGAGGGCATCACCGCCGTGGTCAGCGTGGGCTAACCGATGGGGTCACCCTGTCAGTGGCCGTTGATTTGAAAATGAATTTTTCTATTTTGCAGAAATGATTAATAGTGCTGTGATTTGTTTATTTTGTGTAGAAATAAATAGAGCTCCAAAAATTATAAAAAAATTTTGTGTGACCTCTCTGAGATGTAAACTATTTAGGAAAAATATTAAATATTACTTTTTAGTACATTTTGAATGTGATAAAAATTGCTCAAATTAATTAATAAATGGGATTCCTTGATTTTTCTAGGCTTAAATAATTATCTAAAAATTATGGAAATTGTTTTTCCACTTATCTTATCATGGGATGAGTCTTCACAAAAATTTGGAGCTCATTTGGAAAAAGTTGATTTATTTCATAATTTTGAATTAAATAATTAATTCATAAAAACAAATAGTAAACCTTAATGACTTAGGTTTTGTTTGAATTTAGAATTGAGTGATGACCTTGGGTCATTAGCGTAAAATGATCTTTGGCACTAAGGTCATTAGTGTTAATCTAAGTAAACCCTAAAGAAGGTTTAGTTAGTTGTTGGTTTGCAACTGTCCGCAGTGAAGGAAAGTTGTATTCAAGTTACTAACTTTTGCATCCATCGTCAAGCATCATGTTTTATATCTCGCATCATATTAAACATGGCATTGTTACTATGTGTAGTGATGAAAGTGAGAACTTGGTAGTCCATCAAGTTGTTGAGGAAGTCAACCCACCTGTTGAGGTCGGGTTTGATATCTATGGAACAACTCCGGAACCTGACTATTCTGACAATCAAGGCAAGCCCCAGATGCATTTAAACCTACCTTGTGTTTTACAAATTTATATCACTTTTGTTATTAATATTGCATTAAGTGATTTGGAGTTGAGTGGAAACCTAATTGGTGCATTACCAACCTTGTTTTTCCATATCAACCTTGTTACCAATTTCAATTCGAGAATGCCTAATTATGCTTAGCCATGCTTAGACCGATAAAAGTCGGGTGATTACCGGTCACCTGCGAGATATAAACAGATTTTTGGATGCGATTGGTTATTTATGTTATCATGAGATATAATCATGTGGAGTAATAAATCTAGACCGGACGGACTCGGTGTGTGAGAGCCACAAGACATGGATGTCTTGTGAGCGGGTTCTTTCCGCCCGTGTCGATTAAGAACCGTCTGTTGTTGAATTGCATGAGGTGAGACTTTATAGTACTGGCCACATGCTCCGGTAAGCCTTAACTCGGCTATTCTATTACGAGAATGGCTACTCGTGCACTAGGAGTGGAGAGATGGTGGGAGTAGCGTGTACCCACGTGGCAATGGGCTGGATTGGTGGAGTACTGTGCTCTCAGGTGGCGCGGACCCATTCTTGTTTTAGAGGATCTGAGGGTAGGTTGATTTATGTAGGTCAGGGGCCTGCATATGTCGTGTGGTTGGGAATCCCCAGCTGGGTTATAATCAGTTCGAATCGTCGTTGCTCCTCGGTTATGGAGACTCAACTCACTGTTCATCATCGTAGTTAATAAATGAAACTTGAGTAAGTTTTGAGAAAGAGTTTGATATGAAGTTCATGATCTCAATATGGATCATGGCAGATTCATATATGATCTTGATGAAGATTTAAATGTTGAAAGAAAGAATCTTGTTAGGAAGCTTTTATGCAAAAGAACTTTGATTCTTGCTAAAGCCTTACCTTGAATCCCCGAGCCTGCATTCCTGAGTCTTCTCTGTTTTTACTTCGGTTAAGTCTTGTTGAGTAATTTTGTACTCAGGGTTCTTTAACCCTTGTTGCAGGTGAGTCTCATGAGCAGGTCTGTTTTGGACCGTGATGCATGACGGCTGTTCAAATCGATGATGGCAAGTAAATGTGTGGCCCTTAGGCAGGGCACTTTAATTGTGTGTTTTGTTTTATGTTACTAAGCTACTCCACAACTATAGTTTGTAATAATAATCGTACTTGGTTTGTAAGATTTAAAATAATGGTTTTATAAACTAAGTTATTGTAAGACTTCTGCTATGTTACTCTGATGTAAATTATTGAATAAAACTGTTGTAATACTGCAATGACTCTGTAATGGATCCTGCTCGAAAAAATCGTGGATGATTCGGGTTTCCTGAGGACACCCGACAGGCTTCTTAAGTTACCGAGAACATATGCATAGTTGTCAGAGGTCATTGGACAGTGACAGGTGCATGTGGGTCCTATAATTTAGGAGGTTCTGCCACAGAATGGTATCAGAGCGACCATTACAAAGATTTTTGTAGTATTGCTTTACAAAAACTTCAAAACGATTTGGGGCAAATAAATTTAACCTGTTAATTTGGCGGTGGCTGTGATAGGCGGGTGATAGGTGCATGTGATAGGTGCATGTGGGCCCTATAATTTAGGAGGTTCTGCCATAGCAAGCGAGTCACTGCCCACCGATGTCAGGACCAAGGATAGCTCCCCGCCAGCTCCAATCGCCGCCGACCCTTCTCGCCGCGACGTCCCCACCGGGACACTCCCTCCAGTGATGGAAGGGGTCAGTGGTACAGACGCTGACTCCTCTCCTAGCACCATGACCTCTAGGGACCCCTCGGCCATGTCCCCCTCCATCCGTACCATGACAGACACCATCACCTGGGCCGTCGATGGCATGAGTCCCGCTAGTTCCTCAGGCACCGCCACCATAGCGCCCGGCTGTGACCCACCTATCACAGCCACCGCCACCTCCGCCTGTGTTAGTAGGGTCTTGACTGGCTATGTCGTGCTTGCCACGGTTGGCGCCACGAGCATGGTTGGTAGCCCCATCCGTCCTATCGTTGGCAGCGGTATCGCCACCATCACCGGCTATTTTGTGACCTCCAAAAGCGTCCCTTGAGCCCCCGCATCCACCCATCCCGCCGAGGGCACGGGCATCACTGTGGGCGGCGCCTGACCGGCCGGTGACGTAGTCACACTGGCGCCGCTCCCACTCAAAATGGGTGCGACGCCAGCCAATGGCTGCTGCCTCGCTTGAAGGGCGACGCTCTTATTTGGCACCAGCACCAAAGGATTACGCTGCCTCCCGATGCTGCAAGAGACGAAAAGCATAAGTCACGATGAAATCTGACCAAAACAGGGAAAACAGAGGAGCTATGACTCACCTCGGTGCCGTCGGGCAGCAAATACATTTGGGGGCGAACCCCTCGACCTCTGCTCTGCCTCGTTGGGGCGAGGCTGTTTTGAGCCTGCCCCCTGCTCCTGGGCAGAGGGGCTCGCTGCCCTTGGATCTTGGGGCACGATGGCAGAGCCACCCATCTCCACTGGCACCTCGGTGCGGCAGCAGAGCCACCCGCCCCTATTGGCTCCTGGGGCGTGCCGACGGTATGGCCCGTCTTTGCCGGCTCCTCGGACGTGCCTTCCCTTTCATGGAACGAGAAGGTTCCTGACTCTTGCAAGGATGAACCGATACCTATCAGCACATCCTTGTTCTCTAGGTCACCCCACTTGATGTCGTCGACTACCTCATCGTAGTCTCCATCATCATCATCATCGTCACCGTCGCTGTCGGTGTCCTCCCCTCGCTCCTGCGCCTACAGCTTCCACTGCTTCTTCTTTCTCTTGTCGTCCTTCGCCTTCCTCAGTCGCTCGCCCACGGCGTGATTCACCGCCCTCATGGATGAATCCCTCGGCAATAGCGTTTGGTGATCCGTGAAGATGAGATCCCTCGGCTGGTCTCATCCCTCTCAAAGTTGGTATCAAGAGGTCAGGAAATCAATTGAAGAGGAGGTATGAGGAGGGGAAACTTACGAGGACGACATGGCCTGGTTCCGGCCACATCGGAGGATGTCCCAGCACTGGGTAGACGAAATTGAGGGGCACGCCTACGTCATCCCACGAAGGCTCCATCACCTCCTTAATGTGTTGCGTGACCTCGGAGTGGGGGAGCGCGACCTCGGCAAGCACAATTCCATTGAATGACGCCTCGGGCGCCATCGCGTACAGTGGGAGCACGTGCATCATCAGCGGCACCACCCACCTTGCATGGTAGGCCCCGATGACGCCCGACCCCTTCAGGTCACTCTCCTTCAGGATGTGGATGGCGGTGATGTGGTCCTGGATTTTCTTCTTGTCCTTCTCCGGAATGCCCCACTTCCTCCACGACCCAAAGGAGCATGATTATTTAAATTTTTTCTTGTTAGTGATTTAGCAAGTTGAGTTCATCATAAAGGTAGGGATGACCAAGACAAACTAGCAACATGACATGAGATGTTTTGAAGAACTCTATCCCCCATACTCGAATTTTGTGAAATGCAGAATCAAGTTTTGATGACAAAATTCTCCTATGAATATGATTCTATGTTGCATAATACTTGGTTAGATATACCTTATGTTTTCCTTCTTTTTATTGAAATGATTAGTGACAAGCATACCTGAAGGAGGCTTATCCAATTTACCTATTGATGGGAGCTCGTAATCCAATAAGCAGGACCTTTCCTTACATTAAGCTTTGTCTTTGCACCATCCGAATAATTGCATGCTCTTCTTCCATCAACCTTTCTTGATTTTTGTTGATTCTTGGTTGACGAATTGGGGTTCATTGGAGATGCAACTCAAGTTCCTCCTTGATTGTCTAATGGCGTGGCGGAGAGTTGTTCTTTGTTTGTTAACGATATGTCGGCCGTCTTGATGGTCAAAGAAGGAACCTCATTGGTATTTGCATGAAAGCTTCATCTTTGATGACTTAGGGATGTCTTCTTGTGCCCATGGTTGTTCATGATTCCACGAGACACCATCGACAGACCACCACTGATTGATGACATTTTGTTGACACGAGATTGCATGCCATGATGTAGTGGCATCTCGTTATCCTAGTTCTTGTTGATGAGATGGTGTTTTCAAAGATGATGGAAGCAGACGTATTCTTGGCTAATACAAGGTGGGTTGCATCTTGCTTTTCATCATAACCCTAGCTTAAGTCTTGGGAAGGCTCAATGCTAGGTTGTCTTTGATGTTGCTCATAACCTATCAATTTGTTTGTCCACTTCTTCTGAGTGAGTGCTTTTTATGCCACTCGTCTTTTTTTCTTTGTTCCATAGCTGAAGTGGTGGTTTGGTTTGAGTTCGCATTTTCATACCAAACCATGGACAGGCACAGCTTATATTCATTCTTTCCTACAAAATGTTAAAGGGCACATACCCAAGGGAATACAACAAGTTTGAAATATGGGTTGTTATCCATAATCTGTATGATTTTCATTAATGCTAATGAAAGGATGGTTTTTAGAATTTCCTTAGCATAGATCATGTTCTATAGCAAGTTTTATGTGTTTTCTGCATTCTAGCATGGTTCAAGGCAAAGGTAACTTGCAATAAGAGATAAGTGGATAAACCTTGATACTCACAGTTGTTCCTTCCATGAAGAATGAACTGGGCCTTCTTTTACGCAAAGTTATTGGAGTTCATCGCATGCCTTGATTCATTTCTGATGTGAATTCATCTCTTGACTTACCTAGATTAGATTTGAGAGTTTCCTACAGGGGTTATTCCAACAAAATATCCAGTGTCTACACAAGCAATTTTTAGTTCAATAACCAAACTAGACTCCATGTATAATTTGATTAAGGAAGGTTATTTAACCTAAGCACCACGCTTAATCTAAAAGCCTTTGGAAGTATGTGCAGTACTTCTAAACCAAAACTTACTATGGTAGGCAAAGGTAGCATGAAAGTTCTATAGAGATTTATTCAAATAGGGATGAAAGAGCATGATCATGGTGAGAGATATTTTTTATTTATTTATTTTTTAGATAATTGATGCAAGTGGCATGGATGTATGTGTGGGGGTATTAACCCCTATACCCTTATGGCTAGGCTTGGGCCGGGCCAGGTCAGAGGGTCCGGTCCGCTAAAAGATGACACATGGCCCAGCCAACCTGTTCGGAGTCACACGCAAGGAGTCAAGACAGATTTGGCGATCAAGCAAGATCCTGGTCGGTTAGGATAGGAATCCTTATCCGGCCACCTATGGCAATTGTAACTAGCTAGGATTAGTTTCTAGATCTATAGCCTTGTCCCCCGAACTATATAAGGCGGGCAGGGGACCCCTCTAAAAAACACCTCATTGACATACAGCAATACAATCAGATGCAGGACGTAGGTATTACGCCCTCATGGTGCCCGAACCTGGATAAAACCTTGTGTCCTGTCTTGCGTCACCATCTTGTTTGTGGCTTGCGCATTTGTCTGTCGACAATCTACTACCTTGGGCATACCCCTAGGTAGACTGCCGACCATATTTTGTCGACAGTGGCGCGCCAGGTAGGGGGTGTGCGTACTGCTCTCCAAGCGAACAAGATGGTCATCATCCCCGGCTCCATGGCTACACCAAATGGCCTCACGTTCACCGTTGGTCAGATCACCTGGACCACCGGCTCCAACGACTTCATCGCCATGATCACGGAGGAGGCGCGGAGTCAATCTGCGTCGACCACTGCTTCACCTGCATCGGCTATGGCTCCGACCATGGGGGATCTGGCTCCGACCACGATGGATCTGGCTCCGACCACGGTGGATCTGGCTCCGACCACGCCCGCATCGCCTTCAGCCACGCCGACAACCCGTCGTCCGCTTCCCCGCTACAAAGGGAATCAGATCGACAACACCGACTTGCTCGACTCCATCGATCGGGTCGGCACCAAACTCACTGAAACCCTAGCTCTGGTAAGTTCAATTCAAAGTCAACCTAATGAGCAGGTAACCGCTCCCCATAACATATCTACCTGACCAGCTCAGGCCAGTCGTCCAGCACGACTGGGTACAGATCTCGTGGTTATATCTACTCCTGAAGGGCGCTCCGCTCGTCGCCAGCCAGCATCTACGACAGGTCTCTGGCTCTTCGAATACGAAGCCTCGATGGGAAACAACCAGGCCCAACCCTACGGCCTGCGAAACGCTGCCTCCAATTACGCTTACGATATACAACGCTGCTCGGGTCTGCGTTCTGTACTCCGACCTCGGCCAAAGCCACGTGACTTCGTCAACATGGTCCGGATTGAGGATTGTCAAGAAGGATCGGTCCACACGGTTCAAGAGGGTAGCTCAAGCTCCTCGTCCGGCACTACATCTAATGCCTCTGTTCGCACAGAGCTCCAGAATCACAACGATGAAGGCGTCGAATACGATCTGGATATCCCAGATCACGCCCCGAGATACCCGCGATTCCCATCTTTCCCACCAAGGTGGGGAAGTTTGATCAACATTGTCAGTAATGATGAACCACCGGCAATCGGTGAGACAGAGCAAGAAAGGCTGGCACGTGAAGCACGCAATATTGATCGGTTTAATCGCCGACAAATCGAAGCCGAGGCGGAAGAAGCGCGACGCATAAGGGTTCAGCCATGCGACCTCAACAATGCCTTCGACAGGGTGGGGGATAAATAGGTCTTCAGGACTCCAAGCGCCAACGTGGCCATTGCTATGGCAACAATGCAACGGCTGCCCAACACCCCAAAAACCCAGGCAATTCACGATGATATACAAGCTTACCTGACGGCTGCTATGGCCTAGACCGCACAGATCGTAAATCAAGCCCGGGCTCCATCCGTCTCAGTCGAGTCAAGTCACAGCCGCTAGTTCTCAAGTCGCTCACAGCCACCCAACCAACATGGCTCGCGCAACAATGACCCATCAGACAACCGCCAAGGCACAAATGGTGGCCACGACGGTGGTCGGGATGACAACCGCCGTCGCGAGGACGACCACCGCGACGTTCGGGACGACAACCGCCGAGACAACCGCAATAATCGCCACAAAAACCACGGTCATAGGGCTAATCTGGATGGCAACCGAGATCGCCGTGATGGCAATAACGATCTCCGCCATTACCTCGGAGGACGTGATCTGCACGATCGCATCAACCAGAGAGCCAACGATCGTGCATCCCATGAAAGCTATCGTCGTATGGAATATGATACTGCCCAAGAACTTCAAGCTCGAAAAACTTCAAAAGTATGACGGCAAGAAGAACCCCGAATTATGGGTCATGCTCTATGAAACCGCGTGCAGGTCAGCCATGGCTGACGAGCACATCATGTCTAATTATTTCCCAGTCGCTGTTGGTCATGCAGGTCACCAATGGCTGGTCAGCTTGCCGGCAAACTACTTCGATTCCTGGCAAGAACTCAAGCAAGCTTTCATCGACAACTTCATTGCCACTTGCGAGCAACCCGGCAACAAATATGATCTGTAGCGGATTCGAGATCGGAAACATGAGCCACTGCGCAGAGTACGTCCGGTGTTTCTCGAGATGTGCATCAAGGTTCTGTTAATCTCCAACAGCGAGGCAATCGAGGCTTTCATCACTGGCCTCCATTTCCACGACGCCTAAGGGACAAGCTCCTCCGCAAGAGACCTAAATCGGTCATAGCGCTCCTGGCCACCGCTAAGAAATATACGGACGCTGACGACGCTAAAAAGATAATTATTGAAGAAGCAGCAAGGGTCCCACGCTCCGACCACCCCCCACACCTCAACGATTACCGCGGCAACCGTGGTCGGAATGACAATTTTGACCGCTGTCACCAGCGCAACGACTCCGCGACCACCGTGACCAACGTAATCAGAGGCGTAACCGCCGTGACGATTACAGGGGCAAGCGTGCTTGGGAAGACGATGGCGAGGTCAACACCATGAAAAAAGGTGGTGGACATCATAACTACGAAGAAGACTACGCCAAAGCATTGAAAGGGCCCTGCCAGCTCCATCCCAAGGCAAACCATACCATGGAGAACTGTCGCGTTCTCAAGTCTATCTGCGAGCGTCAACAGGCTCCGGATACGTCCTACAAGCCTAATGACGCAGGGGAACAGCACAACGAGGACAACGACGATGAAGATACAGATCCCCATCACAAGTATGTCAAGCCAACCGATCGCATGCACACCATCATTGGAGGCAAAGTGTCCATCGAGACCAAACGAGAACGCAAGCTGCTTGCTCGCGCCTGCTTAAACGTGGCCTACACCGACAACCTCATCGCCGATCCGCGGCTCCCTCCTTGGTCTCACTGCGAGATCTCCTTCAGCAGAAAAGACCAATGGGCCGCAATACCTGAGCCAGGACGTTTTCCTCTGGTCCTCGATCCTTGTATCAACAAGGTTCAATTCGACAGGGTGTTGATTGATGGCGGCAGCTCCATCGATATTCTGTTCAAGAACAGTCTGCCAGCACTGAAGATAACCCAAGCGGATCTCAAGCCATATGAGGCACAGTTCTGGGATGTTCTCCCCGGACAGAGCTCTACACCTCTCGGGCAGATCACGCTACCTGTGCAATTTGGGACCCCGGACCACTTCCGCACCGACTACGTCAACTTCATGGTCGCTGACTTCGACGGCACCTACCATGCTATCCTGGGTCGAGCATCGCTCACCAAGTTCATGGCCATACCTCATTACAGGTATCTGGTGCTGAAGATGCCTACCGAGAAAGGAGTTCTAACCCTCAGGGGCAACGTATACGCAGCTTATACCTGCGAGGACAATAGCTTCAAAATAGCAAAGGCTCACGACCTCTCTATTCGCATGGCCAAGACCATGCTCGATGCCAAGAAGACCTCGGCCGACCACCTGGAGATCCCAGAGCTCGAGGCCCCATGCAAGAACACCAAGTCCAAGGAGCACAAGGTGATCCAGCTGGTCAACGGCGATCCCAGCAAAACGGCCCTTATCGGGGCCAACCTGGACCCCAAATAGGAAGACGCGCTCATCAGGTTCTTGAGGAGCAATGTGGATGTGTTCGCATGGAAACCTGCTGACATGCCCGGTGTACCTCCGAACTTGATTGAGCACTCCTTGAATGTCAACGGCAAGGCCAATCCTATCAAGCAGAAGCTATGACTGTTCGCTCGTGACAAGAAGGAGGCGATTAGGGTAGAAGTTACATGGCTTTTGGCAGCCGGATTTATTAAAGAAATGTATCATTCGGAGTGGTTAGCCAACACGGTTCTTGTACACAAAAAGAATAATGAATGGAGAATGTGCGTTGATTACACTGATCTCAACAAACACTGCCCTAAGGACCTCTTCGGCTTACCTCGCATAGACGAGGTCATAGATTCAACTGCCGGTTGCGAGCTGCTTTCATTTCTCGATTGCCACTCTGGTTATCACCAGATCGCTCTCAAAAAGGACGACCAGATCAAGACATCTTTTATCACGCCTTTCGGCGCCTACTGCTACACGACTATGTCGTTCGGGCTCAAGAACGCTAGGGCTACCTACCAACGCGCTATACAGGCCTGCCTCAAAGACGAGATAAAAAGACGACCTCGTCGAGGCTTATGTTGATGATGTAGTTGTCAAAACCAAGGAAGCACATACCCTTGTTGACAACCTAGAACGCACCTTTGCAGCCCTTAACACATTCCAATGGAAATTAAATCCAAAGAAGTGCATCTTTGGTGTTCCTTCTAGCATATTACTTGGCAACGTCGTCAGTCATGATGGCATACGCCCTAACCCGGAGAAAGTCAAAGCTGTCTTGGACATGAAGCCACCCAAAAAGGTGAAGGATGTTCAGAAGCTTACCGGATGCATGGCCGCTCTCAGCCATTTCATATCAAGATTAGGCAAAAAAGGATTATCATTCTTTAAACTGCTCAAAGCATCCAAGAAGTTTGAGTGGTCGGAGGAAGCAGACGCTGCCTTCACACAGCTAAAACAATACCTTACATCACCTCCGGTCCTCACTGCTCCCAGAGAAGATGAAACACTCCTGCTTTACATTGCAGCGACTAATCGAGTGGTCTCCACTGCCATGGTGGTCGAGCGTCACGAGTCCGGCCACGTCTACAAGGTACAGTGACCAATTTATTTCATCAGTGAGGTACTCAATGAATCCAAGACCAGGTACCCACAGATTCAGAAATTGATTTACGCCATACTGATAACATCCCGAAAGTTGAAACATTACTTCGATGGATATCGTGTGGTGGTCATGACTGAGTACCCTCTGCGAGACATTATTAGCAACAAGGATGCGAATGGGCGCATCGTCAAATGGGCAATGGAGCTATATCCCTTCTCCTTGGAGTTTGCAAGCCGTACTACATTCAAGTCTCAGGCACTCGTCGATTTCATCATCGAGTGGACAGACTTAAGCACGCCTGCCTCCTAGGGGCCCGACGAGTATTGGAAGATGTACTTTGATGGCTCTCTCAACATCGATGGCGCAGGAGCAGGAGTCCTTTTCGTGTCACCATCCAAGGAGTAGCTCCGGTATGTCCTCAGGATTTATTTCCCAGCATCTAATAACGCCGCCGAGTATGAAGCATGCCTACATGGTTTGCGCATTGCGGTCGAGCTTGGTGTTAAACGTCTCTATGTCTATGGAGACTCGGCTCTGGTCATCAACCAACTCAACAAGGACTGGGACACGACCAGCGAAAAGATGGATGCATACTGTAAATCGATCAGAAAGCTGGAAGGCAAGTTCTATGGCATCGAGTACACACACATGGTCCGGGACAAAAATCAAGCAATAGATGCACTGTCAAAGTTAGGATCATCCCGAGCCAAAGTCCCACATGGCGTATTCGTCCAAGATCTGCTCACGCCTTCCATCGAAGAGGAAGATCCCATGGTCGACAAGACTCTAGACCAGCAATTAGTGGCTACGGTTCCGACGTCGAGCACCACCGAGCCACCTCCAACCACTCATAAGCCCGACTAGAGAGTACCTTTCATCAAGTACCTGACAGATGGCAGTGGTTACACTGATCGTGCAGAAAAATGAACGCCTGATGCGTCGTAGTAAGCAGTATCTGCTCGTCGATGGCAAGTTATGGCGCAAGAACGCAAAGGAGGAAATCTTGATGAAGTGTATAACCCAGCAGGATGGCGCACACCTCCTAGACCAAATCCACTCTGGCTCCTACGGCAACCATGTGGCCTCGAGAACACTGGTCGGCAAGGCTTTCCGAGCAGGGTTCTATTGGCCGTCAGCGGTAGCCGATGCAGAGAAGCTAGTCCGCCACTGTGAGGGTTGTCAGTTCTTTGCCAAGAGAGTCCATGTACCAGCACATGAGATCTAGACAATACCAGCCTCTTGGCCCTTCGCATGCTGGGGACTGGATATGATCGGACCCTTCAAACCGGCTCCTGGGAAATTTACATGTGTCTTCGTGCTGATTTACAAATTTTCTAAATGGATAGAGTACATGCCTCTGGTACGGGCATCATCAGAAAAGGTTGTCACGTTCCTCGACTAGGTCATCCACCGCTTCGGCATACCCAACAGCATCATCACTGATCTGGGTACTCAGTTCATCGGGAACGCTTTTTGGGACTTCTGCGATGAAAGGAGCATAGTAGTAAAATACGTCTCGGTGGCACACCCTAGAGCTAATGGACAGGTCGAGCGGGCAAACGGTATGATTTTGGACGCATTGAAGAAGAGGATGTACAGAGAAAATGACAAAGCTCCCGGAAGATGGCTCAAAGAGTTACCAGCTGTGGTCTAGGGCCTCAGGACTCAGCCCAGTCGTAACACAGGCGTCTCACCATACTTTATGGTTTACGGCACTGAGGCAGTCCTCCCAGCAGATATAGCTTTCAGATCAGCACGGGTAGAGAACTTCGACGAAGGCAAGGTTAATGAAGTACGGGAGCTAGAAGTGAATAGTGCAGAAGAGAAGCGGCTCGATTCTTGCGTATGTACAGCCAAATACCTTGCTGGTTTGCGCAGGTACTACAACAAGAATGTTAAAGAGCGATCCTTCATGGTTGGGGACTTGGTCTTGAAGTGGAAGACGAATCAGGCTGGTGTCCATAAACTCGCAACTCCATGGGAAGGGCCCTTTATGATCAAGGAAGTCACACGACCAACGTCTTACAGGTTAGCTTACCTGGATGGTACATACGTACCCAATTCATGGCACATCGACAAGCTTAGGCGTTTCTATGCTTAACTACTAAGATATGTACTCCTCTTGTACTTTCAAATTAATTCAATAAAGCTATTATGATTTCTCCGACCACTCTGATGTGTCACTTCGAATTTTACGGTTATTCTAACTTAGCCAGTCAAAGTTG
The DNA here is from genome assembly GCA_904845875.1 of Miscanthus lutarioriparius. Classification (NCBI taxonomy): domain Eukaryota; kingdom Viridiplantae; phylum Streptophyta; class Magnoliopsida; order Poales; family Poaceae; genus Miscanthus; species Miscanthus lutarioriparius. The sequence continues at coordinate 49,456,561 of CAJGYO010000017.1, read as the reverse complement.
ACCACCATTCCTTCCCGGGTTTTCAGAGCAGGCCCCGTCTTCGGTTCCTCCCAACGCGTGCATGGGATCCGCTCTCTACGCTACGGGTGGTCGGCAGGTCCCCCCTGGTTTGACATGTCCGTGTCTACGTGTGCACAGGTCATGCACCTCACACTCCGACCACATGGCAAATCAGGGTCGTACAAACTTTTTAGGATGACGTGTCGACTAAATTGGTACAACTAAACAAAATGCTAACATGTTCTCACTTAGTTCCACCAACACGAGTTTCAAGCTTAAATATGTTTTATACAAAAGAAACAAGCTTATGATGATATACAGTTACGTTATTACAAGCTTGCCTGAAAAGGTACAGGTTTACAATAACACTACATCTTCTACAGCTACAGCCTATCCTATTGGCTAGTCGGGGCAAGTGGCACCTGCTGCTCGCTGCTCCTGACATCTTGCTTGAGTCTCGGAGACTCTTGTACTGGTCGAGCTGAAGAAGATGGCCCCGCCGATGCCTGGCTGGTCGAGACCGTAGGCTTCGTCGGTTGGCTTAAAACTGATGGCATTTCTAGCTGACTTGTTGATGGCGTACCCGGTACAGGCACTGTCCCGCTTCCACATAGGTTAATATCGCCAATTATTTTTGCCAACAAGTCTAGCTGGGTCATCCGAAGCTCCTCAACCTTGTCTGGATCTACCTCTTTCGGGTACCCAGTCTCTAGGCGCTTGAGATCGATCAGGGGGTAGTGGGCACGCACCATGCTTAGCACATGGGCGCCTGTGTACTCACCCGCCTCCTTCACGAACTCTTGGAACCATCCCCATGCCTTTCGGCACCTCTCGACCAGTCTGAGCTGTGGTGTCCTTGGCACTTCCTCTGTAAGCGCTGGGTCGATAATGTTGAGGATGGGCAAAATGCCAGTTGCCACTTCCTGGCACCGGTTCTTCCATGTGTCCCGATCCTCGGTAATCTCTAGGCATCGCGCCTTCCAGCCGTCACGATCTTTCATCACGGTTTCCAGATGCTTCTTGGCATTGACTTTTAAAACTACAAACCACACAAGGCATTAAAATGTCACACCACGACAAGATAAGGCGGGCAACAGAGTGAGCAAGGTGGTCTAGAACACTTACTTTTCAGTTCCTCCTTCATTTTGGTTGTGCGGTCCCGGAGTTGCGACTGGTCGTGCGCCAGTTTCTTGTTGTCCTCCTTCAGGCGACCACACTCTACGGCCACACGACTATTCTCCTCTTGGAGACGGAATACTTTGGCTTCTAAGCCTGCACTAAAGCTATTATTACCAACAATGCAACAACACGTGTCATGCACTCGTTGTGATAAAGTGACAACTTACTTGTTTTTTCCTGCTCTTTGTTACTGAGCTGGACGACCAGGTTCTGGTTCTGCACCTCTTGCTCTTTCCTCTCCTAGTTGGCGGCTTCAAGTTTGTGGCACAAGCGTTCCACCTCGGCCGCCAGTTCTTTATTGCTTGTTGTGATTCCCTCAATCTGGTCGAAGCACTTTTTTCGGTACCTAGCGGTCTTCATTAAGTCTTGCATGTAAAAAGCTAAGTCAGACAGTTTGACTGGGTAGCAGGATCAGGTGGTCAAGCAAAACATACCTGGACTTCCGTCACCAGACGTTTCGCCGCTCGTTCAACTTTCATGGTCTCTTCGATCTCTAGGATTTCTTCATGAACAACCCATTGGTCGTTCCACCAGCGCGACACATATACATGTTGTCATTTGTCTTGGGGATGGCCCAGGACCTCCTCTACTTCGTCCTCTTCGGCTTCGTGTTCGGGTAGCGGCGCTGGTCCAGAGTTTGTAGCCTCTACGATCGCTATGGCCTTCCCACGGGCCGTAGCATCGGGAGACACGCTCTGTGCTACCTCCGGCTGCTGCTCCTCGGTTTGGTCTATTATCCTTGGCGATGACGTGTCACCCTCAGCAGGGTTAGTGCTCGGAGCACCTGTATTTGGTTCGGCTCTCCCCTCGACCACCTGCTCGGGGACTGTTGTCTGGCCACTCATCTACTGAGGCTCTGGTGGACTTTCTGCTATAGGTTCCTCCATAGCTGGCTGCTGGGTAGTTTTCTCTGACATTGTTGGTGGAGCCATGCCGCACCTGGCTAGTTGGTATGGATTTTCGGTGGACGCCGACCTAATACATCCGAGATAAGTTCAGAAGACAACATTATTCAAATTGTAAGCTTACATTAAGGTTACAAATACTTACAGCTTGGAAGCACGGAATGATGTGGCGAAGGCGCGTCTCTTCGGCCGTGCTTGCTCCGCGTGCTCTGTGGGTGTCACTTGGTTTCTCTCTACGACCAGCACCGGCGCCGGGGCTTGACGCTCGACCCCTTTGCCGCTTGTCCTCTGCACTTCAGTGGTCGGTGATGCGGGTCCCATTGGCACGGAGGAGCCACTTTGATCCATCGGCTCCAGTTGCCTCCTCCTCTTTCTAGGGACAAGTCGAAAGATGTCCGCATCCTCTGTTTCATCTTCTGACAATGTGAAGATCGCCTGACGACGCTTGCTGGCCGCTAGCCACTTACCAGTAGCTCTAGCTGCTGCCTCCTCCCCAACTCCGAGCATGTCCTAGTCGACGTCTTTGATGCTGGCGCTAGTCTGGGCGTTTGGGCCGACAACTTGCGGCCAATCTACACCGGGGGTGGAGACACAAACACTGTTGCTCTATCTCTACCATTAATCTGGGAAACATAAAGGAGATAACACAGTAAGTTTCTGTTACAGCATAAGACTGACGGGTATAAGGCAGAATGATTTACCTCTAGGGGAGGTTGGGCGAGCTTGAAAGCGTGCTCGATGTCGCTCAATCTCACATAATTTGGATCAGCTAAGTTAAATAGCTCTCCAATTCTGGCTTTGACTTCGATCTTGTCAAGCGCCTCTTGCCTGGTCCTCGTTGGGTCTATGCTACCCTGGTACTCATAGCCAGGATGTACCCTCCTCTGGTAGGGCTGGATCCTTCGGCTGATGAAGTTTCTGACCATGCTCGAACTGTCTAGTTTCCTCCATAGGGTCATCCCAAGCAGTACTTGGATCTGTTCTAGGTGCTCGGGCTTATCCGACTAGCTGTTCTTTTTCTCCGGAATGAATCCCACATCGCACAGTGTGATCGTGCTTGATTCTTCGCGGATGTAGAACCACTTCTTGTACCATTCGATCCAAGCGATGTGTTCCAAGGGCAGTGCAAGTACTAGGCCTTCATCCCGTCACACAGATTAAGGTACGCACCTCCGGCTATCTTCGAGCCACCGCTTCCTTTCTTCCGTAGACAGAAAAGATGGCGAAAGAAGTCAAAATGGGGCTAGAAGCCACCATATGCTTCGCAAAGATCAATGAAGGTGGAGACAAGAAGAATCGAGTTGGGATGCAGATTGCAAACCCCAATCTCATAATACAAACAGAGCCCCTGAAGGAAAGGGTGCACTGGAACCCCAAAACCCTGCTTGAAAAAATCTTCGAAAACCACAATCACACCTGGTTGTGGATCAGGGTACCCTTCTCCTTCTGGCGTGCGCCATCCCGCGAGTGCCTTGTTGTGGAGTACTCCCATGGTGATGAGGTCTTCGATGGTCTGCTCGTTGCTTCTTGACTTCCACCACTCCTTCGCCATGACTTCGGCTTTCTTCTGGGCGTCGCTCTTCGCCATGAATCCGCCCTTGTTGATGGAGGTGGATGTGGTGGAGGGGTTATTGGTGATGATTTCGGAGGTATTAGGGTTGGCAAGAGGAAGAAGAAGGCTGCGGCGATGAATGGTAATGGGAATCGGTAAAAAGTAACTTACCAGTTCTATATTATAAATAACCAAGAGTTCTACCATTTTGACTGCCCGAGATTCTTGGGAGACGTGCGCATGCGCCGCAGATGGTTGTTTTCACAACCTCAAGATCTATGCCAATATGCGCGCCCCTTCGTTACCAGTGTACGTGCCTCTTCGTTGCTAGTGTGAGAGGGCCCACACTGACGCACCTCCTTACAGGTGCCAAGTGACTGTTTGCTTGAAAGGACAAGAGGGTAGTATGACGTGCTATACGCGTCTATTTTTTTTACCAAACATGTCAGATTTGACTTGACAGAGTAAAAAGATACATAAATACACCAAGTAATAGTACAAGAGATATTTGTTTCTTCGCTGCAATACTCGTGCTCGGGGACTGCTCTGACCACTACCGCGCTCGGGGACTGCTCTGACCACTACCGTGCTCGGGGACTACTCTGACCACTACCATGCTCGGGGACTGCTCCGACCACTATCATGCCTCGGGAACTGGTCTAGACCACTATTGTGCTCAGGGATGGTCCAGACCACTACCATGCTCGGGGATGGTTCCAAAGAATGCTTGGCGATTGTTCTCCTCGGCTACATGTGATTTGCACTTACATACAGTTGAGAGACATTTATTTAGACCTTGCTGCAAGGTTTCTATTTTGCCTTCCAGCAAGCTCGGGGGATACATCGGTACGATGCACCTGCCGGTGCATCCCGTATTGATTGTACGACGACTGGATTCTTAACTTTAGTAGAAATTCTTTTTATACCCTGGCACCACGTGCCTGCGTCACCTACTACCAGGCTCGGGGACTAAGTGGGCACACTTCACCTTGCGGTGAATGTGTTTATTTAATAGACCCCTATGCTTTGACTGATTGTTAGGATTACTATCGGGCTCGGGAACTATCCCGACCACTGCTCAGAGACCGCTCTCCTCGGCTACATGTGACTTGTACTCACATATAGTTGAGAGACATTTATTTAGACCTTGCTACAAAGCTTATACTTTGCCTTCCAGCAAGCTCGGGGACTACATCGGTACGATGCACCTGCCGGTGCATCTCGTATCGCTTGTATTATGATTGGATTTTCAACTTGAGTGGGAATTCTTTTTGGACCCTGGCACCACGTGCCTACGTCACCTACTACCAGGCTCAGGGACTAAGTGGGCACACTTCACCTTGTGGTGAATGTGTTTATTTTATCGACCCTTACGCTCTGACTATTGGCCATAGCAACTACTGTACAAGGGTCACTTACATTTCTTTTCAAAAATACAAGTGGGCACACTTGATCTGGAAAGAAATCTTTTTCTTTTCTCTTTAAGAGCACCATGCATTCTTCGGACAACCAGAATCTTTGGCTATAATCGTGGTCTACTGCTTTCTGTACTGATCAGAATGTTGGCGCATTTGATTGGTTAATGTTTCAATCAGTTGAAAATGACATGAAGACGGATTGCATTAGTCGAAGGAGATCAAACGGCATGTCGCAGCAGAATACATGGTGCTCGGGGACTAGCTGTGGGGGTATCAACCCCTATACCCTTACGGCTAGGCTTGGGCCGTCCTAGGTCAGAGGGTCCGGTCCGCTAAAAGACGACGCGTGGCCCAGCCAACCTGTTCGGAGTCCCGCGCAAGGAGTCAAGACAGATTTGGCGATCAAGCAAGATCCTGGTCGGTTAGGATAGGAATCCTTATCCGGCCACCTATAGCAATTGTAACTGGCTAGGATTAGTTTCCAGATCTGTAACCCTGTCCCCCGAACTATATAAGGCGGGCAGGGGACCCCTCTAAAAAACACTTCATTGACATACAGCAATACAACCAGATGCAGGACGTAGGTATTACGCCCTCACAGCAGCCGAACCTGGATAAAACCTCATGTCTATCTTGCGTCACCATCTTGTTTGTGGCTTGCGCATCTGTCTATCGACAATCTACTACCTTGGGCATACCCCTAGGTAGACTACCGACCATATTTCGTCGACAGTATGCAAAGAACTAAGTATGTTGTGGATTTGATATGAGATAATTCAAACTAAATGGAGTGGATGCATGGATTATTCAAAGTAAACATGCAATGGAAAGCAATAAGTTAAACGATAACTACTCATCAAATTTAAAGTCCATGAGTAAGACTATCTCACCTTTCTTTATCAAACTCACCATGACTCACTAGATAGAATTTGTGAGTAGAGCAGCATTTGTTTCCATCACTTGAGATGTGATTTGAATTCTTGTGACATTGACCTTCTTCTCCAATCTACACATGGTTAGAGAATATACATATGTCTATACAAACCTGTGAGATTACATGGTTCTAGTGTTGATGGATCTTTGAATGTTCAGGCACCCTGGGTTCTTTAATGTCTTTCTTATGGAAGCTTGATGGAAGGTCAAAACGGCATCTGTTGTCCTTCCTTATTCCACAATTCAACAAAATAGGGGTAATCCTACTAAAGCTAGTGGTATGCTAATGATCTAAACCTTTACGCCAATTGTGTCCTCGGCAATGGCACCAAAAATGCTTGTTGGTATTTATAAGTGCAAACAGAATATGAAGGATTCCGCAAGCGCACAGAATACCATTGTAGCATTTTACCAGGAGTATTCTAGGTATCGTTATTTATATTTTACCACAGGGAAACAATGGAGTAAAGACTTATTAAATATCAAAGGAGTATCTATCAGTCAACATACTAGCATGGCTAGGGCAGGTGTGAAAGTAATGATAGGAATTAAGGATAATGATACTCAGGGGATAGATCTATAAGATAACGTAAACTAGTCGACTCGGGAGAGAAATGGTGAGGTAGATTCCTATGACATTCTTATTACATGGTCAAAGTATATATATCTAACTATAGCTAAGACTAACTCTACTCTTGTGCACTTTGGGATGCCGCTTAGATGGTAGAGCACCCACAATAGATAACTCTATTGACGCGACTATGGTCCTACAATTAAAGAATCTGCTCAATTCGGTTTGGACTACAAAGGATAGACGGGGCTGTCACCTCCTACTGCTACCATACAACCAGAGAATAGGGTGTACTCATAGGCAGAGCATCGTATAAGCACCATGCTTACACGTGGCTCAACTACTTAACCCAACCATGGTAAACTAGCGGGGTAAGCGCTCAATGAACCCGCACACAAAAGTAATGATAACCTCAACTAAGCAAGATACATATTAAAAGTAAGCATAGTCATGTAGATAGAAATATGATGAATTGGTAATAAGTCTTACAAGATATAGAAGTAAAGATACAAGGCTTTGCTGAGCCTCCAAGACTAGATCTAGAACTTGAGCATGAGCCCAACTCGACCCTCACTCCCGAACTACTAATCTACTACATTAGAGAGTCTAGACCTAATCCTCCTAGTGTATCTTTATCTCTAAATGAGAGGTATGAATTAGGGTTTCAGGGATGGCCTAAGGGAGGGGGTAGGGGCTGGTATATATAGGCAAGAGCATCCATTGTGAGCCCTTGGATCAAACCAACTTAAAGGACGGCGTAGATGCATCCTAGGAGGCGGTGGAGAACTGTCATTGTGATGTGGAGGCTGACAGTGGGCCCCAGGGTCCGGGCGGCCCCACATGGTAGCCACCTACCCTCCGCTTTGGTGGTTTGCCTTCTGAAGTCTTCTAGAGTCTTCCCACGTCGGTTTCACTGTGGATAAACGTGATTTGCTTTGACGAATAGGCCCTCCTTGACGGTTTTCTAAGTAAATCCTCCTGTAAATATAGATTCACCAAAACTTATGGAATTTATTAGTTTAAACCCCTAGACCTATGTTGATGATCCTTTTTATTCATTTATATAAGTTATATTGATGGTTTATGATGAACGTTAACTACCGTCAACAAGGTGCATGTGTGTGGTATATTTGGTGGAAGTGGTACTCCTTTGAGAAGTTTTCCTTCTCCAGCTTCTTTTGAGAGGACATGGCTACTTTTTTCTCACTCTCTTTCTCTCTCTTTTTTTGAATACTAGAGCTTTTTGCTCTTTTATTCTCTCTCATTTTTTTCTATAGCCCATGCCTCTCTTTTGATGTAAGACAACATAGTGAGGTAACTTTGATTCTCATAGAGCAATAGCAAATGCATATGTGAATGCATATCCCCAGTGTAGGAATAGCATAAATATGTGGGTGTACGTGATCTTGATCAAAAAGCATGAAAAGTTTCTCTACTCAGATCAACAAGGCTTGAAAAAGTTCAAAACAAACAAGCAACTTTTATGGTGGCTTTATCATGTATGAGTGATATTTATTTGGCTCTGGTAGGAATTTATCACCATTGAGGAACTTCTAGCAAGAAAGTTTAGCATTTTGCAAAACAAAACTCTAGGTTGTAGTTACTATTTCTCAGATAGGTCCAAAGATTTACTCTAATCATGGCTACAACATATCTCACAAAAGCCGATTCTTGGTTCTAGCATTTGCAACCCATGAAAGCATTCAACTTAAGATGAACTCTAAGTTTATCATGCTCAAAACTTAAGAAGTATAAGGTTGTATAACAAGCTTTTGCAAAGAATCATAGAGCAACTATTCATCATCTCCAAAAAATTTTATCATCATTTTATTACAGTAGAGTTTTTCTCAAAACAAATTTAAAGGCACTCCTCTCTACATTCTATGATCATGAATATTAAAATATAAAGCAAACATGAATGTAAAGAGAGGGTTTAAGATCTTCATACCTAAGCGGGGAGAGACGTCTCCCCCAAGCTTGCCTTTTGCATAGGTTGGAATGTCTTCTGGCGGCTCTTTTGATTTATTTCTTTATTGACTAACTAATACTACAAAAATGCATAACTGACTAGCTAAACCTATAACTACTAGATAACTTATTTAGCATGGATGCTACTAAATTTTTATTCATTATTACTAATTTTTTTCATATGTGTTGCTTTAAATGCATATCTATCCTATCAGGCATTAGCTACTACAGACTTTATTTATTAACATAGAGTAGATAATGCAACTATCCTATCATGCAATGTAAAGCAACTTTATTGGAAATGAAATGCAACTAACAAAAATGTGGTAAATAAATGCAAGGAATAGAAAACTTACCTTTTTGTTGGGCTCAAGGTCATTCGTCCTTGGTCGGAGGTGTTTCCTCTGGTTCCACCTCAGAGGCCTTGTCAGGATCAGGATCAGGGGATGACGAGTTTGAGGTCGGATCTTTCTTTTTACGCCATCTCTTTCTATTCTTCTTCTTCTTCTTCTTCTTGACAGGTTTCTCTGGTTTTTTAATCGGCTTTGGTTTCTTCATCTTGATTCTCTTTGGATGCTTCTTCCTTACCTGTTTCTCAACAAAGAGGGGTTGTCTAGAGGCAAAAGCAAATATTTATTTTCTTCTAGCTAAGTGGAATTGGATTTGCCCTGAAGCCACATATATGCAAGCATTTGCATTATTAAGGAAAGGATGACCAAGGATTAAAGGTGTATCCTCGGCGTTACCCATGTCTAAGATCATAAAATCCATAGAAACATAAGCACTCCTAACTTTAACTAGTAAATCAGTGGCTACTCCCTCGAGATAATAGATGGATTGATCAGCTAGTTGTAGGTAAACTGAAGTTGGCGCTAAGGTAGTGCAAAACAATTTATCATATGTTGCTTTTGACATTATATTAACACTAGAGCCTAGATCACACAGAGCATTATGGAAGGTATGAGTTCCAATGGAGCAGGTAATCATGTGAGTGCCGGGATCACCTTTCTTAATGGTAAATGGGGAATCTAATAAATAGGAACCCCAAGAATTTAAAGCATAGCCATACTTTGCAGTAACAAGGTTGGTTATCTCCATTGTTCCCTCAGGTTTGCCAGGAATTCTATCTTTTTCATAGGATGAGAAAGCAGCAGCAATTTGAGCTAATTGGGTTTCTATCATCTTATTGAAACTAAGTTGTTTCTATAAGACAAAAGAAAATTCATCCAATTTAGCATTTATATTTTCCAACATCTTGTCATGAGCATGTAGTTTCTTATTTATACTATCAGTCATTCTACCATTGCTATAAACAAGATCTTTCAAGAAAGCATAACTATTATTACCTTGATTATTCAAATGAGAAGAAGAGTAATAATTGTTACCTCCCTAGTTGTTGGAGCGCTGATTCCAGCCTTGATGTTGTGGACGGAACCCGTTGTTGGTGTTGATGAAGTTTAGGTCCTCTTGAGTGTCGAGGCAGGAATTGCCCGAATGTCCAACATCTCCACAGACTTCGCAAGTCATATGGGAATCCATGGCTTTGAGTGTCTCTTGGGCACTCACCTTCTCATAATGTTCCACTCACTTTGCGAGTAGATCCATCTTAGCTGCAAGCATGTCAATTTCTTTAATTGAATGCATACCTCGTTTATGGGGTTGGAGTCGATCATTGCTCCATCCTTGGTTGGAGACCATCTTCTCGATTAGTGTCTTTGCATCTGCAACACTTAGCGAAAAGAATGCACCACTAGTAGCAGCATCTAAATGGCTCCTATCTAACAGCACTAATCCAAGGTAGAAGTTCTGGATCAAAAGCCAGTCTTCCATGCCATGGTGTGGGCATGCAGAGACATACTCTTGCATTCACTCCCAAGCTTCAGGAATTGATTCATCTGCTAGTTGTTGAAAACTAGAGATTTTATTGCGCAGAGCATTAGTCTTCCCCATGGGGAAAAACTTAACTAAGAAAGCGTTGGAACACTTGTCCCAGGTATCTACAGCGTTGCGGTTAGAGTAAAACCATTGCTTAGCCTTTCCTAACAAAGAGAAGGGGAAAAGGCGAAGACATATAGCCTCTTGGCTCACTCCCTTAATGGTGAATGTGCTACAAATCTCCAAGAAATGTTGGAGGTGAGCATTTCCATCCTCGTGGGCTTTCCCACATAACGGACTAGCTTGAACCATCGTAATTAACGCTGGCTTAAGCTCAAAGTTAGCATCCCCATTGATAACATTGGGTCCGCTGGCTACATTAGCAACTAAGGGTGCTGAAAAATCACAAATGGACTTGTCGCCCATGATCATGTAGGGTAGTGATAGGATATGAGGAAAAAAGGATAAACTACTTAGGATAACTAAAAACCTAGCTAGCGAATCTAGCAATATAAATCTGAGGCCAGTTGCCTTCCCCAGCAACGGCGCCAGAAATGCTTGTTCATATTTCTTAACAACTATTGGAGGATTCTCAAAGCGCAGAACTATCGCATAGCACTTCACTCGGTGAGTATCGAGTGTCAAATTTATATGTTTTCCCACAGAAAGGCGGAAGGCTAGAATTTATAATTGGACTAGGATTTGCTAGAGGAAAGCTTTAAGTTGATCCTAGGTAGGTGAATGATAGTGAAAAGGATGGGTGTGAACTACCTAAACTTACTACAAAATACAAGCTTACCAGAGATAGCTTGGTGGGAGAGCGAGCGATATATCTTTCTAGTAACCAAGGGTAAACAAATAACTAGGAGAAATGTGATAGTACTTCGGGGCACAGCCTGCCTACCAACTAGGAGAGTTAAATAGACAAGGTCTGCCACGAGCCCTACTATTGGTAAGGGTAAAAGTGGTATGGTATAGTAATTAGGACTAAAGTTTGGGCCCTGGCAGAGTATTACCATTCTCACCAGTTCCCGTTGCTCATTATGGTTACCAATTTAGTAAAATACATCTTACTAGATAGTTGTGGAAGTCTAATCATAGTATCCCATCCTAGCATTTGCCCATTCCAAGGACATGGCTATTCGAATTGATTTAGTTAACTCTATAGAGGTGTACAAATTTTCCCACATGATAGACACAGTCTTACACCATCGTCATGGCTTAGACAGGCCTAACGAGATCCCGTACCTGCTCAGAAACTAACCTAGATTTCTATATAATCTCTACTATGGCTTCCAGGGGTTGGAAACACAAAGCTGAGAAGATACCAAATCACCCCCAAACGTGATGATACCAAATCATCACAAAAGAAAGACATGGCTAGAACACGGCCAAGAAAACAGTGGCTCGAACACAACCTAAAAACCTAACGCTTAACGTGGAAGATCACATAGCATCCATGCCAACCAGACACGAAAGCAAACCTATCCCCCATGTCGGCTCCTGATATTCCATTGCCTACACTGGCTTCCTAGTAGGAACTATACTTCTATCTAACGGGGTGTGAGATCAAGTCTACCCATATAGACATGTGGTTGTACATAAAGACTCACTTGGCGAGTGGGACTATGAACCGGTCCTTAGGTGACCGAGGCAAGTATCTCCCATAGGAATCCTCTCCAAACATTCCTACCGAGGTAATTTATCCCACATAAATTACCCCCTACTCGCCCCATGTCGGAGTTTAGTCAAGTTTTACCAGTTTTAAGTTCCATAGTTATTATCATCAAGTTTTTCAAGGTAACCATTACCTTATCATATTATTTTAATCAAGTTCAAAATTATAGTTTTATGGTTTTCAAGTGGTATAGGTTGGGTTATTATTTAGTGGAGGTGGATGGTAGTGTGTTTATGTTGGAGGTTTGCAATATATGGTGGTGGTGGTGGTAGGGAGGTGGTTATAGGGGTGGCATGTATGTAGAGGAAGGGGTTAGGTGGGTGTTAGGACTTGCCTCCATTCGTTGATGATTGTATCCTCGTCCAATTCCTGTGTCTCCTATTCCTATCTTCTGGACTCCATTGGGTTCTCTCACGTCTTCTATCCTACGCGGTCTAGCGTTGACAAACAAGAGAACACAAACAAGGAAAATAACAGGCAAGGCATGTAAAACAAGCATAGGCAATCAATCAATCCTAGATGGGTTGGTCCTATTGGACGATGGGTTGGTTTACTAGGGTTATCACTATTATGTCAATCTAAAGTAAGGTTTGGATAGAGGTATTCCATCCATAAGGTTGGGCTTCTATGGGTTAGGTCAGGGTGGGTGGTTGGTCTGATGGAAAACTAGACCACATTATTAGGGTTCACTATTATGTGAACCTGAAAGAGAAACCTGACCAAGTCATCATAAATGACCTGGTTGGTCTCTATAGGTCCACTAGGGTTAGCCACGCATACACATAGGCATGTGCGTGTGACTATGGTTAGGTTGGTGGACTAGTCTATGGCTAGGGTTAGTGGCATATACGCATATGCATGTGCATATGCCAATGTTTAGGTGGGGGTTAGAGTTAGCCATACATGGGGCGTATACCCAGGTATCGGGCCTATCCATGTATGTATGGTTGTCTACCTATTTGAGGTGATTGGGTGCGGATATTTTTAGGTATGTGTCTTGGTACATACACATACGTGAATATATGGGGTTTACTACTACTACGGCAAAGGGCTACATCTATATTCGCTATTTACTCTACTTATAAAAAGGAAAGCAATCAATCTAGAATTTAAATGGGCACCATAATTAGGGTTAATGGTATGATTATGTAGGGTTTTATTTTATAGGATTTATGGTGAAGGAATTATGGGATTTGGAATTAAAACGACGGAGTTATGAGTTATCTAAGTTTATTAATTACACGCTAATGGAAACTAGCATGGTAATTATTTCTACAATTTTAGTTAATCAACATGAGCGGTGAACTAGCTAGGTGTAATCTAGGGTGACTCTAGTTTATTTAGGAATTTTCTGGGAATTTTTATGCAATTAATAACTTACTTTTTTAACACTCTGTGTACAATTCCCTATGTGCCCTTAGCAATTTACCATGACTCAGCGACTGACGCGTGGGTCCCTGATGGTGACGTGGCTCATGGCCATTGGGCTGAGCGACATGGCTTAGGGCAGGTGCGAGCGCTTCTGCTCGTTCTCATCCCCATTCGGTCAACTAGTGAGAGCAGAGAGACAGAGTGCGAGAGAGAAAGGAAAGGGGAGGAGAGAAAGAGAGGGAGGAGCAAGAGCTTGCAGGCGGTGGCTGTGTGCCCAGTGAGGGGAAATGGAGTAAGAGTGGCAGCAAGGCAAGGGCATGGTGGCGCTTGGCTACAGCGAATTTGCGGCGGCGCAGCGGGAGAGCAAGGCGAAGGAAGCAGATCACAGGGCGAAGTGGCTGTGGCGTGGCTCTCCAGCAGTAGGTAGCGCTGCGGCAGTGATGGCGCGATAGGAAACTAAGAGGGGAGAGCAAGGTGAGATGGAGAGCAAGGCATGGGGTGTCACCGGTGGTGGCCTCGGCTTGGCACCGGGCCGGTGGTGCGACGGCGGTGCAAGGCGAGGGCGCGGCGGCCGACAGCGGAGCGAGATAAGGCGAGGGTGGAGAGAGAGGGATGCGGCGGTGAGAGCAAGGGAGAAATAGCAGAGAGGGGAGAAGGGAAATGGCTAACCGGAGAGGAAGGGGAAGAGCAGAGTAGGCACAGCAACTGCGGCAACCTCCACGCTCGAGCTTGGCGAAGTGCCTCTCGACGGCGTCCTTGGGAAGCCCTTTTATAGCCACGGCGAGGCAGTTCAGCGGGGGAAATATCTCCAGCAACGGAGATATTCTCCGACAATAGCAGCAGGGCACAGCTCAGCGACAGTTGTGACCTCCACCCATCAGCATACAACGTCAACAATGGGGGGTGGCTAGTCGGCGGCCATGGCGACATGTACACAGTGAGTCAGCGAGGACAGGGAGGCAGGGCAACAGCTGGGAACAACGGTGCAGCATGGCGAAGTCAGCGGCGTCAGCGACTTCCTCATAGTGCATCTGCTAACCACTGGAGGAGACAGATATGACATGCGAGCCCCAATCGTTAGTGAAAGAAGGGGAAGGGAAGGGAAGGGAGAAGTGGCTGGGCTGGGCCGGCGTCGTCCCAGGCGGAAGACGAAAGAGGAGATGGGGTTGGGTCATGGTGTGGGCCGGCGTGGCCCATCGCGGGGAGGAGGAGGAAAGGGAAAAGGAGAAGGGGAGGAAGGCGGGCTGGGCCAATAGGTTGGGCCGGCCCATCGTGGGGAAGGAAAAGGGAGGAGAGGAGGGGAAGGGTGACGGGTTGGGCCAGGGCTGGTGCTGTGCTTGGCCCACTCAGGAGAGTACACATATTTCCTATATCCTAGTTCCTAGAAATGCCATGTACGTATATGTGTAGATATATATGCTTATATGATGTATCCTCAATAAACTAAATATCATCTCTATTCTAATATACCATGAAAATTAATAGTAGGAATATTATATTTCCAGGTTTTCTATGAATTAATTAAAGGGGGCATGAGGACGGAGTAATATATTAATACGATGGCTGTAAAAATATTAATTATGCCTATGACGCATTATCTACTTCTATATTTAGAAATGCAATTAATAATTAAGGAAGGTTATTTTGGTGCCGCAAATAAATTCCAGAAAACAATCAAGCATGCAATCCAAAAAACAATTAGGCATGCAAGCAGTCAAGCATTCACGCAAGCATTCAAGCATACACTCAAGCAACGCAACTTAGGCAATGGGATTTTAACATACAGAACGGCCTTCTATTCCTATGGGTCATTCCTAGCGCTATAACTAATCCTACGCGACACACAAAATGCATATGGTGGGTTTTGATGCAGGGTTTTGGAAATATATTTTCAAAATGGTTTTGCGAAGAATAACTAGTCAAGGTTTTAATTTGTTGTAAAAATTTTAAAAAGTTCAAATTGTTAGTGGATTTTAATATGATGCAAAAACATGGGTGTTACACCTAGCTAGCGAATCTAGCAATATAAATCCAAGGCCAGTTGCCTTCTCTGGCAATGGCGCCAGAAATGCTTGTTGATATTTCTTAACGACTATTAAAGGATTTCGCAAGCGCACAGAACTATCACATAGCACTTCGCTCGGTGAGTACCGAGTGTCGAATTTATATTTTTTCCCATAGGGAGGCGGAAGGCTAGAATTTATAATTGGACTAGGATTTGCTAGAGGAAAGC
Organism: Miscanthus lutarioriparius; assembly: GCA_904845875.1. NCBI lineage: Eukaryota > Viridiplantae > Streptophyta > Magnoliopsida > Poales > Poaceae > Miscanthus > Miscanthus lutarioriparius. The sequence goes on along the minus strand of CAJGYO010000017.1, from coordinate 49,440,878 downwards.
TTTAAGTTGATCCTAGCTATGTGAACGGTAGTGAAAAGGATGGGTGTGAACTACCAAAACTTACTACTAAATACAAGCTAACCAGAGATAGATGTGTGGGAGAGCGAGCGATATATCTTTCTAGTAACTAAGGGCAAACAAATAACTAGAAGCAATGTGATAGTACTTTGGGGCACAGCCCGCCTACCAACTAGGAGAGTTAAATAGATAAGGTTTGTCACGAGCCCTATGATTTAATAACTAGACCTATCGTGGTGGAATACAGAGGATGGACAAGGGTGTCAACACTTGCCACCTACCACAATCTATCCGGATGCCTAGCCGTATCCATAGGTAATCTATAGCCTAAGCACCACGCTTAATATATAGGCTTACTACTTCAATCCGAGCTCCGGTGAAATGAGATCAAAGCACCCTAACCAGACGGTGGAACCGGTACTAATGAAAGACTACTAATGATAAGATAACCTATGCTACTAATGCCAAACAATAAGCACCTAAGCTCACTAATGATGAACACTAATGACTAAGTACTTAAAGTAAAGCAAGCAATACTAGAATAAAGTACTGAAATAAATACTGAATAAAGTAATGCAGAAATGAAAGAATTACAAAGGAGCTATACCAGACCCAGAAGACTCTTCCGGACTCGAAGAAGCTCCGCTCTTCCTCTACTCCACTACTAGACTACTACTCTGTAGCTAAAGCTAAGCTAGAGAAGCTTGGAGAACTTGGAAATGACTAGAACTGAATGGGATGTCTTCCACCGAGCACCACACCCCCTATTTATAGTGTAGAGTGAGGGGAGGGGTATTTGTAGGCAGTAGGGAGGTCGGTGGCCACCGAGGGGCGCCGGGCAGTGGCATAGGGTCATCGGCCGGCCCTTGGATGCACTGCCTTAGCATCCAAGGGTGCTAGTTGGCTCCCAATGGCGGTTGTGAAGCCAGCACATGGTGAAACTTGGTAGGTACGTCGGTTGGTAAGTCGGTGGAGAGCTCCAAGTTTATGACAATGGGCCCATCAATCCACCGTGAGTTAATCTTGGCCCTTGATCAAACCGACTTGAATGGAGGCTTCTCATTGGCTGAGGAGTGGCTCCCATGGATCACTGATGTGGCATGGCCACAGGTGGGGCCAGGCGGCGCCTGCCTGTGGGCCTAGGTGGCCCTGCACATCCACTTGCTCCTATGGTCCATGTTTGTCACCATTTTGGCCAAAATTTGACATATTTCCTACATACAAATAATTCTCCAAGTACAAGTGGAACTAGGTGAAATTTAAACATAATTCTTCACATGTGATGATAATTTTCCATACTTTTGGGTGGAATGTTGTTGGTCAAAATGGGTGTTAGTGACCGTCAACACACCGCACCTTATTAATTGGTACGGTTTTCTCGTTCTTGCTCTTTCTGCCGTCATGGAGCAGCTGAACGCCGCGCCATGCTGCCGCGGGGCCGAACTTCCTTGAGCGCGTCCGTGCTCTGCCGGTGCAGATCCAGGAGGTAGTGATGCATGGCCCTCACCACTGGGCTGCGTTAGCCCTAGCCACCGCCCACCTCCGTTCAGATGCGGACTTGAGTGCGGTAGAGCGGGGTTCCTGCCGGAGCTGCCGGTCCAAAGGGCTTCATAGAATTTTTTTTCCTATAGGATTTGGATCTTTCGAAATTCATGTTTCTCCTCCATTTCAAAGGAGCCATAAGTTTTTGAGTTTCTTTTGTCCATTTCTCGGTATTGCATTTTGCAGTGTTGGTGGGCCCTAAATAGACAGGGAGATCTATCCGCGCGAAAATTTGATTTTCGGTGAAAATTTCGCACCGCGCCGAGCAGTGCCGCCAACATGCACCGAAAATTAGATATCTCTCTTTTGCCCTCCGCGTGGAAATTAGGTTTACCATGCCATCAATTTTAGACAAGGGCATTTGTGGTACTGTGATGGCAACATAAAAGCGCAAGGAGTTGCCATCTCCGCCTCCGCCTCTGCCTCCATCTCCATCCTCTAGCTACCACCGACTCTCCTCCCGCTCCAAATCCTAGCCCCATGGCCTTCCTCTCAACTCTCTAGCCGCCCCCTCTGCCACCCCTCTCCGAACCCTAGGCGCCATCGGCATAGCAGCTCAACTCATCAATCTCTACTCTCCAGCCGCACCCTCTCTCATAGCTTTCCGAACCCTAGCCAGAACCAGATCCCCTTTGATTCATCGACAGTAGGTTAGCTGATGGTGGAAGGACCACCTCGATGATGGTATAGGCCATATCCGGATCCCTAGCTTCACACCTGTCATGACCAGTCGGATCCGAACCCTAGCAGGAGCCGGATCTGGTACCCCTTCCTCAACACCAGTCGCACCAGTTCCATGACCACAATGACAAGACGGTTGTGCTAACGACGAAGCATAGCCAGGGTACACGGAGGAAGAGGTACCCAAATTCCTTTTATGATGTGTGCTGTATTGTAGTGGTTCAACCTGGGATATGTAGATAGCAATGGGGTTGCATATTTTCTATAGTTGAGTGTAGCTGACATGTGCTTTATTGGATTAATGACTTCCATATAAGCTATCGTTACTAGTTAGGCGCTTATTTGCATACTCTTGTTCTCTGTTATGTTGATATTCGCTAGAAGCTTTAGTTAATAAATACCTTTGTAATCTAGATGAACAACCACTAACTGCTTTTGAACGAGAGTGGGAGGCACAAGTCATAAAGAATCATAGGAAGGTGGAAGAACTAGGGGTGGTTATTGAGGGATTTGGTGATACAGATGAAACATATTCAGATTTACAAGATGAGCCAGTGGCCCTTGCAGTTGAGGTGCTTGTTTTACCTTGTATTGAGTTCGGGCGGGAGGGGCCGGGGGGTAGAGGGGCGTAGATAGCAATGCAATGCTTTGCTATCTGGATAGCAATGCAATTTGTACATGCTTCCTGCTTAAATTTGTTTCTCCAATTTCAGCGTCCGGTTCGAAGAAGTCACAGAGGCGGCTCTGCCAGCAGGACAAAAGGCAACGCTGATATCAGTCCTAGAGGAAGGTAGTCCAAGAGAGTGAAGTCAACATGACCTAGAGAGTTGACTCATGGATCTGAGAAGAACAAGCAAAACCGTGTAAAAGTGAAATGCCACCAGGCTACAGGATCTCGCTCCTATGCTGTACAGCTGTAATCATTTGTAAGTGATGGTTGTGTTTTATTGTTACTCTAGCCTTTGTATAAATAGAAACTCATGTGCATTGTTAATAAAAGCAATAGTGGCAGGAGCCTAAGGCCCCCTTTGGAACGCAGGATCGGAAAAACATAGGAACAGGAAAAATACAGGAATATGATTGGAATGCATATGAAAAACAAAGGAATGAAAAACAGAGGAATTTTGTTAGAAGGGGTGTTTGGTTTTGTACTGGAAAAACATAGGAAACCAATACAATGAGGTTTCACTGGATATTTTTTTCCTTTGTTTTTTTATGAAAGTTGAAGGATGGGAAACTTTCCTATGGTTTTCCTTCCTCCATTTCTTCCTATGAACCCAAGGCCTCTACGGTGCTGATTCCATAGGATAACTGATTCCTATATTTTTTCTTTGGAAATCCTATGAACCAAAGGGGCCCTAAATCTGGCATCATCATTTAATTTTGAAGTTGCAATACCTGTGTATTGTGCTTATGTAATCCATATCTATAACCTATTGTTTACTGCTTGAATTTCATAGTATGTAATCCATATCAGTACCTATGCGTTGTGCTTATGTAGAGGGTGTTTGGTTGAGGGCCACCTGTCGTCACGCCACAAACTGTGGCTCATCACGGGAACCGAAGCGGCTATTTGGTTGCTGACTTAAATGAGGCTGCCATAGCTTTACTCGGTAGAGAATGAGCCACAAGAGTGTGGCGAATGAAAACCCCGCCACCGCCACAACTCGCCACAGCGTGGCTATGTGTGGCCAAGATCCAAACAGCCCCGTAATCCATATCAATATGAAATCTGCGTTACTTGTTATGAACTAATCTCTTCGGTTTTCAATTAAAGTCCTCTTCCACTATCTGTAACCTAATGTTTACTGCTTGAATTTCACAGGAAGCTTTGAAAACTATGCGAGCAAAACATGTTGTTGATGGGCATGAACCAATGACAAGTGTTGATGTTGTTCTCATGGTCCTTTGCCTCTCCCATGGCCAGGTCCACTCCCAGGTCAGCGACAACAACCTTTTTTTGAAGAATGCTATATCCCGACAAGCTCTGCCAGAACAGAGACATCGATGGAGAGAATGCTTCGGGAATAGCTTGTTGCTGAACAGGAAAGTTCCGCTAACCTCGTCGAACAAGTGGATGAACTGAAGAGGAAGATATAAAAGACTAAAAGGGAGTTTGAGGAGTTCAAGATACAGCAACACGAGGAGTACAATAAGCTACGTGAGGATATCATGCGTTTCAGCCCTTCTTCTGGTAAGTCTCAGTCGTCAACTCTGTTGGCTTGATGCAGTGAACATTTGTGGTTTTATGTGTGTACTCGTGTGCTGGTTTGATGTGGTGAAACTATCAGTGGGTTGCTGCTAATGTGTAAACAGTAATTTGTTGTACTTGATTGTTATGCTGAATAATTATGTTGACATCGTCGAATAGTTATGTAGTCAATCTATGCAGCAGTGACGATCTTGAATTACTTTTATGATGAATTGATTGTTGGGCACGTGGTAGAACCTGGGCAGGCCACGTGATCAAATAAAAATGCGACATGTGGACGAACCAGTGCATGACACGTGAAATAGCCATGGCACGGCACGTGGGCTAATAAAAATCCGATACGTGGAAGGAAGCCGTCAAGCCACGTGGTTGAATCAAAAAATGAAACATGGATAGACAGCACCGTGACACGTGGTCGAATAAGAAACGGACACGTGGACCAATAAAAATACGACACATGGTCCAATGAAGAAATGACACGTGACCCAACCGCAACATGACACGTGTGCCAATAGAAAACAGACATGTGAAATAATAGGGGCCCGACACATGGTCCAATAAGAACCTAAAACGTGCAAGAACCAGAGATGGCCACGTTGTCCAGTAACAAGGTGACACATACCCAAACCATCTCCAATGCAACCCGCTATAGCAGGTACACGTGGAAAACATCTCCAACGAAAACAACCGCCAGCGTGGCTGCCTCCTGCCACGCATGCCAAAGCAGTTCTATAACGATCAGTTTTTGTCATAGATCTATCCAATTCTATGATGATTTTCTATAATCGTCGTAGAATTGCAAGAGTGATGCGACTTCTATGATGAACCGGTTTTCGTCATAAATTCGTCATAAAACTGAAATTATGACGAATTTGGCTCCTTCAGTGACAAAATCTATTCGTAATAGAAGTGGATATTTCTAGTAGTGTCAGCGCTGACCATGCCCCTGCTTAGCCACCTCTCCCTCGCATCCCGCCTACCACCGCTCTTCCTCTACTGCTTCGCCACTGCCACCGCCAGGCCCCTCGCCCACCGCTGCCATCGTGGGCGACCTGACTCTTTCTCTCAAGATGGATGTGACAACGATAAAGTTCAAATGTTTCGTGTATTTATTTAATTTGTTTCAATTGTTCATTTCTCTTGTTGCGGATTTTGTTCATTTTACTGGGATTTCTATTCTGATTTTTGCTTGCCCCTCTCTATAGGATTTGTGATGCTTCAATGTTTGATTTTGCATGTTGCAATGGTTGGTTTTGAGATGTTAAGGTGGGAATTGGTGTTAACATGGGAGTATCCTTCTTCCTCATCGGCTGACTTCGTGAAGGCAACGCTTTCATGTTGTAGCCGAATGAATTTGATGTTGCAGTAGCCTTTGTTTTGATGTTGCAACGAGTAATATTTCTTTGTTGCATTAGTCTTTTTTTGTTGTTGCATGGGTTATCATCGGATGTTTGAATAGCTGAATTGCAAACTCTCCCTCTTACAGGAAAAAAGGGCTCCCGATCGGATGTTGCATGAAACATCTCCGTTGTTCCCGTTCGAATTCGTTTTTCTTAGAATCTCATGGGATCGGATAATGTTATTCTTATCATATATTTCTTATTGTTGCAAATCATAACTTTTGATGTTGCATCTCGCATTGCTCCGTGTTGCAAAGTCACTTTTGGTCGGATCACTTGTGACATGAGAATCCTCCAAGCCACCATGGCGCCCGCCGTTGAGCGCATGGGCCCCACCGTCATCGAACCATCGCCGTCCGCCGGATCCTTTGCCGCGCTCTCCGACGGTTGCGCATCTTGAGCACTGGGTGCGAGTCGTGAGGCGAGTCCCTTCGCCTCCGCACCACAGGCAACGTCTGCCTCCAATATCGTCAGCCCAGGCGCTGGCATCAATGGGAGGAGAAGTAGCAGGGGAGAGGATAATGTTGTGTTTGCAAAACAAGAGCAGGGGAGAGGATAAGACTGTGCTGGATCCATGGGGAGGAAGCGGCATGCAGATAAGCATGGTGAGGGATTTTTTTTATTCGCGTATTAATGTTTCAGCGGGAATTTGCACTGTCCGCCGCTAAGCGCCTGGACGTCCAATCCCCGGACGTCTGCTAGGATTGGACGTCCAGGCACTAGGAACTCCATTCTATTAGTGAAAACCGACTAAAAACAACAATGATTTCTAGTCAACCCTTAATTAAAATTTCAAGAAACAAATAAATAGATTGTAATCTCACCGCCACTGAATCTCGAACTAGGCTCTGTTGCTGAGAGCTCTCATCAGCGCCGGCTCCCAGTTAAAGTTATAAAAACCTGCTTCACTACTAATTCATTTTACAGGGAGCATTTCTTTTAAACATAATTTACAGGGGACTTCGTGAAGGTAAAGTAAGATTATTTCAACTTGTTATTCCATTCCCTCCATGACAGTACAATCACAAGTTTATTCCAAAGCTTTCATTCGACCACCAAACTATATATATATATAGTAGTTGATCAGTAGTTTACGACGTGACACTCCTTCCTGATCTCACCCTCCTGACCGGTGAGCACGCCAAACCCAGCGAGCTTCACGAACGCCGAGGCAAAGACGCCGAAGAAGCCCTCCCTGTCGTGAGCAAACCGCCGCACGTACTCCGCCGTGCGTGCATCAGTGGAAGCCTCGGCGTCGACGTTGAAGAGCCCACGACCTGCGACGGCGCCCCAGTAGTAGTGGGTGTCGAACCATGTCGGCGTCAGGTCGCTGGGGACAACGACGACGGCCTCTGTGATCAGTGGCGGCACGATCTTGGGGCACTGCAGATGCAGCAGGGCCTGGAATGCCTTGTCACGCCACTCGTGGCTGGTGTCTATGTTGATGCAGTGGCCACCCCCCAGCGTGTGGCTTCCTGCATCAAGAAGAACAACACACGATCACACACATTAAGAAATCTTCAAACTTTTGTAGAAATTTTACATCAATGTATAAGTTGGTGTATGTGTATATCCATAGGATGGATTTTTTGCACTGTACGAAATTAAACCTAGAATGGCGACTGTCTCCTCGACGGTCATGCCGTGGTTGGTAAAGATGTCGAGCGCGCCGTCAATCCCGAGGAAACAGGATGGAAGCTGCGCATCGGCGGCCTGCGTGCTGGTAGTCGTCGCGTCCCTGCGGCCAAGGGGCACGCTGGGGATGCGCGGCCCGCCGGCGTGCGCCACGGCCGCCCTCGCCGCCAGGACGATGATGTCGGCGCAGGATACCAGGCCGGGGCAGGCCGCTTCCACGGCCGCCTTCACAAGCCCGATCGTGCTGACGTGCCGGATGCCGAGGTTCTTGCGTGAGTCCAGCTCCGAGGTTATGTGCCGGCGCTCGTCGGAGCTGAGCAATATGGAGCCGTCACATCCCTGCAGCCACGCGCACACCAACGATCGATACCATCAGTCATCCAACGAAGGCGCGCGCGCATCTCTTCTCGTACGTACGTACGTACATGGACTTGGCAGTCGTGGAAGAGTAGGCGGAGGAGGGCGGCCGGCGAGGTGATGTCCACGGCGAAGATCGGCGCCAGGGAGTTCTTGGTGATCATCACCAGCTCCGGGCAGGACTCGCTGTAGTGGTCGTCGGAGAGGCCGCCGCCGTAGTCACCAGTCGCCTTGCACACACACGGCGCTAGCACGAGCAACAATAACGATACATGTGCCAGAACACAAACAATAGTACCAAGCTTTTCACCACGAGACACGGCCATCTCCTGACTCCGATCGACTCGAGAGGAATGAGAACGTCTGGATGGAAGTGAGGAACATTAGAGACAAGTGACAGCATATTTATAGGACAAAAGCTTCTGTGTTTTCTGTACATACCATGCGGTTAACTCGTTAAGCACTACTACAAGACAGACAATCATCACTGCCGAATAATTTAAAACTGATAGCGGTAGGGATATCACAGCCTATTCGTAAGTTACAAGTCTATCACTACTGAATTTTATAAACAACCAGAAGTGATGGGTAATTATCATTGTCAGTTGGTAATATGAGCCAACTGTGATAGTGTCACTGTGCCGTATTACCAACCGATAATGATTTTTGTTCCAGGCTCAAAATTTTGTTTCATGTGTTTAACTCCCGCACTTCACGACCGCACCCCTCTCTCTTCCTTCTCTGTCCCTCTCACTCCCCCACCCGTCCGGTTTCCACATCCGGCGGCGTGGGCCCCGATAAGCGGACTACTACACGGCTGGCATGCATGGGGAAGCGGGCTACGGTGGGTGACCTCCCTGGCCGAGGTATGCGGGTGGCACAGGCACTGACAGGTAGCCTCCCTGGCCAACTCATGGGACGCGGGCAGCTGATCTCTCCGGCGGTGCTATCTGCGTGCACGGCTGGCGAAGCTCCCCAACATAGGCAACGAAGGTGATGTGTGGATGAATCGGTGTGTTAAGTCTCTTCTCTCTCTCTCATGTGTTGGATCTCGATTTGTGATTTGATGAATCGATCTGTGATGCTTTGAATTTTGCTCTCTGTGATGTAATGAATCAATTTGCGATGTCTTAACCTCCCCCCTACTTTTTGTGATGAATTGATCTATGGACGAATCAATCTAGTGATGTGTTCAATCTTCCCTGACTGTGCGCTAGGCGGTGTGGGAAAGGTGTGGATCCAATGCATGCTACCAGGTGTTTTTTTTCTTTTTTTTTTGTGAAAATGGATATCGCTGCTGGGTGAGAAACTGGCAGTAAAGGCGAAGACTATCACTGCCAATTGCTCAGTGCGGGATCAAAACCTAGCAATGAAAGCCGGATTTGAACCGGCAGTAATTACTGTTTATGGGGTAGTGAAGGAGTTAATGATGGTATAGATGTATGCTAAAATTTTGTAGTTTATCTAACCCTTCTAACCCTTCCAAGCCGGATTTGAAGCTGGTCCGAGAAGCAGAGAACGAAATATTCTCATTCCCGGAGGAGGTTACTGTTCTTTGCAGAAGAAATGTCAGGATGCAGATTTTGAGGAGAGAAGTCTCGATCATGAGTTTAATTGCATTTGGTTTCTATAGGGTGCCTAACTTGCATTGTAACCTGATATTGCATCTCACAGCATGGATGACCAAAATCAGCAACTACCCACTTGACCTAATTAATGACTCTCTGTGGCAACGAAGTCTCAGTGATGAAGTTAATGAACTTGGAGCTAGTGCTAGTGCCTCGAAGAACAACGGTTGCATTGTGCATGCAGTGGAATGTACGATGCACCAACTTGGTTGACGATGATGTTGACGGGGAAAGATAGCATGGCATGCCACGTAATACGAGGGACAAGATTGAGCTGAACACAAAAAATTAAAGAATGAAACAACTATTTTTGATAGTTCATGGATAATATTAAGCTTAAAAACAAAGTTTGAGTAATTAAAGGGTCAATTAGTAATTCTAGGATGAAAATGAGCCAGATAGTAATGTTTAAGACCTAAAAGATACTATAGAACTGGCGATCACTGTCGGACTATCATTGTCGGTTATTTTAGAACCGACAGTGATAGAGTATCACTGTCAGTTCATAGCTTCAACCGGCAGTGATAGATGAACTATCAATGTCGGTTCATGGCTTCAACCGGCAGTGATAGGCTGTGTACTATAACTGCCAAACCAGCAGTGATAATTGTTTTACACAAAAAAATCATAACACTTTCATATGAGATCGGATTGAGATAAATTTTATATCAAAATTGTAGAGTTTAAAGAGATCTAAAACTTATAGTTGACAAATTTTAAATTCGAGATGGTTTACAAATCTAAATATTCAATATAAGTTCCCAGATCAGATTTGTCATAATTAACAATGTCGAATGGAGACAAAGTCAACATCGTCTACAAACTTTGCAGCTAACAACTTTTTCACTTGAGATTATTTTGAGTGTCAAATATACAATATAAGATTCAAAAATGTTTAGTTAAAAAAATAGGGTCAGTTGTATAGTTATATGTTCCACATAGCTCAATTAGTACGTGCGCTCGCAAGAACGTGAACGTTGAGGTCTTGAGTGCAAATCCTGAAAAGCACATATTACCTTTTTATTATCTTTTAAAAATATCAAGAATAAACTAAGCCTCATCAAACAATAGTTGGTGAAAGAATGGGACCTCATGATGGCAACGATATTCTATTATCCATACAGGGCATCAACGTCGTTGGTGAAAGAATGTAGAGCAAACACTGGAGCAGGTGGTTAGTAAAATAAAAGGCCCTAGCCACTACTAGCACTAGCTTTAGCTCTATCTCACCAAAACAAGCCCCTACACAATTATAGTAACAATTGAATTTTACACTAGATCACTTCACCACTCAAGAGCTACTAGCTAAACTAGGCTATTCTAGTTAACTAAACTAGTGAACAACTAAACAAGCTACTCTATTACTAAAGCTACAACTAACAAGCAACTACCACAAACAATATATGAATGTAAAAGCACAATGTGCAGCTCAATAACAAACTGGGCAAGAGAGAGACAATCAATTTCTACGTCCTCGTTGTGGCGAGTCTCAATGTGATGATTCATGCACTAACAAGCCTTACAAGCTTGACCCTCAACTTGAGTGTCGAATGAATCAAGCACAAGCAGCACTCCAACTAGCCACGAGCATTCCACTGGAGTATCTCTTTGCAATCTCCGCGAGGTGGGATCAATACCTCTTACAAATCACCAATCGGAGGTGGAGAACAATCAACAACACTCCCCTCAATGACCACCGCTGCTCCAAGTTGTCTAGGTGGTGGCAACCATCAAAAGTAAGAAAAAATCCACAACCCAAATGATGAACCAGTGCCACTAGATGCAAATCAACTAAGCAAATGCACTAGATCTCTCCCAATCTCACTTTAGATTAAGCAACAAGCAAAACATGAGTGAGATGTGTTCTTGAAGGCTCACACAAGTGTTGGAATGTATAGAATTCCAAGAAGAGCAGGTCAACACAAATATATAGAGCTCCACCAAAACTAGCCGTTGGAAAGCTTCCTCGTGGGTTGCCTACTGAGCACTAGAATAATCCAGTGCTCACCACTGAAACAAGCATTACTCGATCGGACAACTGAGATTTAATTGCAGATTTAAACTTTGTAATGCATTTTCCTGTGTTCAGTTAACCGAACACACCGGTGGCCACACACACTCTAGGCCAAGTCAAACTAGCTATTGGCCTCCAACGGCTAGTGGAGTGCAAGCTTTGGTGAGGGGTATCGGATGAATCCGGTGACCCCCAAAACCTTACTGGTCACCAACTAGAGAGCTATAGACCTATACCAAATAAGTCCAATGGTCAGCACTGAGACATTCTATGAGTAAGTCTGAAAAACCCTCTCGGTGAACAATAACTCCGATTCTTTCGGTGAGTTCAAGGGATAAGCACTGAATAAATCCAATACTTAACCCTAGTCACTATGAACTCCCAACACCATAGTGTATACTTTGGTGACTCCCTAACTAGGGAACCAGATTTAGTCGGAGGAGAGGATAGTCATATAGATGGTGCGATCAACTCATGTTGGAGAAATCTAGGATGTTCAATTCATTTCTCAACTTACAAAATCATGATTCATCAAGTGGCTTTGTGAATATATCGACTAGTTGATTTTCGGTGCTCACACTCTCAATTGTGATATCCCTTTTTTCTTGATTATCTCTAATGAAGTGATTGGCGGATATCAATATGCTTTGTTCTTGAGTGTTGAATTGGGTTTATGGCTATCTTCAAGGCACTCTCATTATCACATAGCAATGACACTTGTTTAAACTTGATTCCTTAATCCAACAAGGTTGCTTTCATCCATACCAATTGTGCACAACAACTACTCGCACGTATGTACCCCGCCTCAGCCGTTGAAAGTGCAACCGAGCTTTTCCCTAACATTAGAGTCTCTTTCCATTTATTTGCTACTCATTTCAAGACGTGTTGTCGTGTTGCCACAATGGTCGAGATTCAAATTAAGCTCTAGTATCTTGCTAACTAGGGATGCTAGTCCTACCCGCAGGTGCGGGTACCCGCAGGTTTCTTACCCGATGGGTGTGAGCATGGGCACAAAAACTCACCTACGAATACATGAGGGTCAGATACCCATAAAGATGCGAGTAGGGTGTTACTATTAAAATTTACCAGCGGGTGCCCATCACTCCATCAGGTACCCGCAATTTGAGAATAAACATGAATATCTATATAGTGTGGCATATGCATATCATGTCGACTGACCCATTTAACATGTAATTAGTAGCAAATGCATAGCATGTCGAACTATAAAGATGATATTTTTCGTGGATGCTTGAATACAGTGATTGTGTGAGCTATTAACTTGTTGATTGTGTAAGTTGTGTTGTGTTATTTGTATGCTAGCAATCTATGATGTATTTGTGACTTGTGAGCTACTGTATATTATCCTTGTGAACTCTATGTAAGCGAGATTGACATATTTGTGTGATGCTTAACTATAAATTTATTATTTATATGACTGTAGTTTTATTATTTGTCAATTCTTGAATATACCCGTCGGGTACCTATGGGGCATAGATACAAAATGCTCGCAGGTAGATAAAGCTATTTTTGTGGGTATACTTGGGGGCCGATAAATGCTTTACTTGCATCGTACTTGACCCGCTGTCATCCTTATTGCTTACTGCATCTGTCTTTGGATTGATGTCTTTTCTCAATTTAGAGTCACTAGATGAGTGTTCGTGTGTTGCAACGGGTGCAACATAAATTGAACGAGATGTTTGTAGCCAAGTCAAACTGAAGAATATATCAATTCAATTTTGCACGTGTGTTATACCATGATAATGTCTAGAAACACATTCATTATCGTAATGGATCTGAAATAAAAGCTAGGCTTAGAGCTTGTTGTCTGAAAGTTATGACAAGCATCAGTTGCCTGAAAGGCTGAAAATTTGTTGCTAGGCATCAAATAGAATTTATCCATGCTCTACCTTGCCCAAAACATGTATGCTCGGAATTACAATGTCGTAGCCTAGATGCACGAGGCATGGCAACAATTCATTTTCTTGGAAGAAAAATGTATTCGTTTCCCTTCTGTGGCAACAATTCTCGTTCGTCCTTGTAATTCCGAGCATGGAAACACATTTTTTTAAAAGTTGCATGAGGCATGGCAACAATTCTCATTGTGTGGCAACAATTCCCATAATTCTCACCACACAATGAACGCGAAGGATCACGATCATGATCATTGTGTGGTGATATGCCGATACATTCTTTTCCCTCCCCATAATTCTCTTTCCGTTTTATTCCATTTTATTACTTGCCTTCTGTTTCCATGCGGTGATTATTTGCCTGTCGAGGATTCTGTAAGGGTGATTACATTCCTTCCGTGTTTCCATTAAGTTCCATGCGGTGTTTGCGGGTTTTTTTTGTGCCACGGGCGTGCGATTGACTTCCGTGTGTGGGTGATTTGATAGTGATTTTTTTCCTATATGTGTGATTGACGGGGATTTTTTTCCTACCAGGTAGTCATAGATCGCATGATTGTTTTAGTGCTGTCGGGTAGACGTTGACAATCCATATGTTTTAGTTGTAGAGATAGAGAAGAGATATAAATCCATGGCAGTAGTGATCTTTGCAACATCTATTTGTTTCCCTCGTTACTTCAAAAGGGATTATAGGAGACACACTCCTTGATTAATAAAGATAGATATTTTAGGAACCTAGACAGGTATCACGCAAACACCCGTATCTATTAATCATTTACAAAGGCTTAAGAAAACTACCTTTGTTAATCGACTATTTATAGAGACAGTTGCTTAGGACACTGCCTTTATTACTCGATTAATATAGGCAAAAATTTTAAATATCCCTTTAAAATGGCTATTAATAAAGATGGACATTCTAAGAGACCCGTTTTAGAAATAGTTTTCATATAAAGTCGGATAAAGATGAAATTTGTACCAATTCCAGATCTCAATGCGATCTACAACTGTATTTGATAAGTTTTTGGTTTGGAACTATTTAGAGTCACAAAATTTTGTTTTAAGTTCTCAATTTTTTTTTGAAATTTAAAATTTAAAATTTTTAAACAACGTTGTATGTTAACATGGTCTGTACCAAAGTTTTAGTCTTGATATAATTTATAACTTTGTAGTTGACAAGTTTTTTATTTAAAGTTGTTTAGAGTCCTAAATATACATTTTAATTTCTAAGATTTTGAAATTCAAGATGTAGAATTTCCAAACGACTTTGAATATTCACATGGTTAATACCAAAAGTTGTAGTAGTCAATCCAGATGTACAACTAGATGTACAAGTTTGTAGTTGATAAGTTTTTTATTTTAGGTTGTTTAGATTCTCAAATATTTATTTTTTTTCTTATATTTTGATGTTCAAAATTTTGAATTTTTTAAACAATTTTATATGGAGGCATGCCCTGTAACAAAGTTGTAATGCTTGACAAGATTAAAAACTTTGTAGTTCATTTTTTTATTTGAGATTATTTAGTGGCCAAAATATTCAATACAAGACGCAAAATGTTAATAAACAAAAATATCACTTAGTGTAGTTGTTCGGATGCTGAGAAACCTTCATTTTTTCGGTTTTCTAGAAATCATTAATGGAGATGGACGTCTAAACACACTAAGGCACGGGCCACTTAAAATACTTACCTTTGTTAAATGATATACAAAGGTGAATAGACTAACCATCTCTACAAGTGACCTATTGAGATATACTACTGTGCCGTACCAAACTATTTGACTTTATAGGATCAAATTTTATCTCAAAATATTTTACCTTCTCATTTCTCAACATACCTTTCTATTCTTTAATATATTTTTTGTTTTTTAATACATCTTTGTCTCTATTTCTTTATCTTTCTCCTACTTGTTTTCTGTGTACCATTTCCTTTTACTCTTTAATTCTTACGTTCAAATCTAAAACATCAAATATTTTAGGACAAGGAAGTAGACCATTTGAGTACTGTAAATCGAAAAAACGCATGCCTTTTGGTAGTATTGCATCTCTTACTATTTGTATGATCCTATCCAAACAGTACACGATATCAGCAGTTTATAGAAATGTCTTTCCTTTGAAATTCCATTGAAAAATATTAAATTACATGCACTATAAAATAACTCGTTGTGCTGTATCGCGTTAGTCCAATTAGTTGTAATATGTTATCAATCCTGTATTGTTTTATGAATTCGAGTGAGCACCGTTGCTTACTGAAAATTCTGAGAATTAATTAATCCCTCATGAATCCGAATGAGTAATGTTTGTTAAATTGTGGATTTTGGTTGACCCCATATTCTACATTGTAAACAAAAGATGTTCAATTAACAATTCATCGTCTATCCGATCAGAATTTGTTCTATTTCAAAGTATTCGAGTTTAGTTTATTTTGAATAGTCTTGCACAGTTTACGGTTCACAATTCGTGTTTGCTTCACCTAGTATAGTGGGCCTGTTTGGCTGCAGCTACAGTATGTGTGTGAGAAAAAGCTACACACGCTCAGTGAATAATTAGAATAGAACGCAGTTGTCAACCAAAATCGGGTAGGATGTATTATAAAAGAAATCGTCTATACAAGAAAAGAACGATTTGTGTTTAGCAAGACAGAATTTAATAAGTAAAAAAAGTGTGTACCCTTTACCGAAAAGCAAATATGACAGATAGGGTACGACATATTGCTTATTCATGATTGATCTAGTTGATGACAGTTGACTTGTTGGACCGATTGTGGATTGGAATAGAAGTTTCTTATATACATATATTCGTGTTTACTGATTTCGCATACTAGGAATGGAACTTGATGTAACCCATTGGAAACTCTCTTTGAGACTCATTATCTGTTATATACGACACGCTAATTAAGTCCTTAAATTTAAGAAAGGAGTCTTTCCTTCCTTCCTTACACAAAATTGTTATGTTGTTATGCTGCTCGTGCAATCAAAACATAGAATAGAAGAAAAAGAGTTCCCTCGGTACCCATCCTCTTCTCCTTCGCTCGTGTGACCATCATGAGAAGAAATCCATTCCAAGAAGTAAAATAACGAGAAAAAGAACGAGGTCAAGATCTGTTGTTATCACTACCGACAAAATGGAGACAGTATCTTCCGGGAAAGCAATCTACTACATTAGTTGGTGTAGCCAAAGAAGAGGATGTCCTTTTTTTTTTGACCTGACCCATTGGTACTATAGCTACAAACACTTTTGAGTCGGAGACTTGGCCAGGGCCCTGTTTAAATTGTCTTAAAATTTCAAAGTTTTTTTCACTTTCTCTCCATCACATCAATTTTTAGACGCATGTATGGAGCATTAAATGTAGATAAAAAAATAACTAATTACACAATTTGGTTGTAAATCACGAGACGAATCTTTTGAGCCTAGTTAGTCCATGATCGAACAAAATTTGTCAAATACAAACGAAACATACTACAGTGGCTCCAATCTAAACGAGTCCCAGATCGCCTTCTCCGGGCCTATCGGGGCAGGTAGATGCACCCCACCCCGTACACGGGTACACCCACCCAATGACAGGCCGGGCCCACTTTGACTTCTTTACTGGTAACGGCAGCGGTGGACGTGGACGCGGCGCCGCCCCCGATGCGCCAGAACGAAGGCGGGACGAGTGTGTGTTGCCTCGGTCGGGTCGGAAGTCGGAACTGGGAACGGAACCCGAGTCGTCGTCGTCGCCAGTCGTCATCCCCGAAAAGGAGAAACAAATACGCCAGCCGCGTCCTGTATTCCTGTGGGCTGCCTGTTCTCGGCCTGCTGACCGGTGGGCCTCCACGGAAGCTGCCGTCACGGCCGATCCCCCGTGGGGCCCACGTGGGAGCGATCGCGGGGAACGAGGAGTGAACGGGTCCCGGTCGAATGCCGGGCGATAAATCGCCACGCGCGAGCGCCGTCTTGCCTTTCTGATCTTTCACATCTCCTCTCCCCCTCCCTTGGCAGACCACCTCCGCGGCCCCGTCCCACCCACCGTGGTTTCCGCCCGGCTCCGGCCGCCGCTCCCGCCCATTGGCTGCCGCCATGGACGCTGCAGGGTTCGTGCTCCTCGCCTCTTCCCCATCGAGCGAACAATCGGCGTTTTTTGTCCCCTCCTCTTTTTCGCCTTTTTTTTTTCTGTTGGTTTCGTTCCGACGGGTTTCTTGATCTCTCTTCGTCAGGTACCCGCACATGCAGGGGAGCGGGTCCGCCGCCTCCTCGTCCTGCCGCGCGGCCGACTATTCCGCCGGGTGGGACTCCGCGCAGCAGCAGAAGCGCCAGCGCTGCCAGGTAATCCGTCCCGCGTCCTCCTAACCCCCGCCTTTTGCGCGGTGTAAATCCGCTCCGGTTGGTTCGGTTCCGGTCGTTACCATCGCGATTCTCGTGCAATCGGTTGCTCTGATCGTTTTATTCCTTCTGGGAGGGTCTTCGAGTGCATTGCGGCCGAGTATGGTGCGAGGGTTTTGCCTAAAGCTCCTTTTATTTGTGTCGCCGAAATTCGTACCTGGTGAGAGGTCCTTTGATTTTACCCTGCTTTTTTTTTGTTTCTGGGGTAGGTTTCGGTCGAATTGATGATTTGTGCTGGTTGGGTGCCGTACGACGGAATTTACCTGGATCGATCGTATTGACCGTAGGGTTTTGGGTTTTGGGGGCAATTTCGTTCTATATTGGGGGTACAAAAAAAAGTTTTCTTCTTCATGGTGTGTTGCTGGTGGGGATAGATGTTCTTTGGTGAAGCATCTGTTCCAGTGTGTTGTATGCAGTCTGCACTTGTATGTTTTGAGGTTTGCTTGTGGTTTACCTTTGAATCAGTCCTCATTACTCAAAGTGCTACATGTTTTGTAAGGTATGATCATAGCCTAGGTCTAAAATTTGATTGCCATGTTGTTTTGTGTAAGTTTCTACAATCGGACCTGTTCGCCTGTACTCGATTGATTTTTGTACTGGAAACTTTGTATCTTCAGTTTGTATTTTGGCACAGATACTTGATCTGGAACTAACCAGTGCACTAAAGATACCATACAAAATCCTCCATACACATGTAATTGTCCTTAATAAAGCCTGAATTGCATTCGAAATTCACATTGCTGGAGCAAAGCTGTTGAATCCTACCGCCGCATTTATACACATTTGCATACCATCATCCAAATCCTACTCCTACATAAGGTCCCAAGTTAAGATGCTGTCACCAGAATCAACTTACTATGTTACATTATAGAAAAAGGATAAATATACAGAAGAATATCATATGCTATATTTACAGCAGCAGGAATCTGAAACTTAGCAAGTCTGAGATGGACATTTTGGTATGGGTTATTTATGTTGTGAATACATGAAAGTTTCGAGCAGCTGATTGGTTGATTTTTAAATTGTTGCATTGCCAACATGTTTTGCTTCTTTATTACTTGGAAATTTGGCTGTGATATGTTATAAACAGTGGGGTATGGTGGTATGACCATGTGAGGTGTTATTCTGCTGTTCAACGCAGGAGGCAGTTATTGTACTAGTACATATCTTCATTAGAAATCTTATATTCTTGAAGACCATTTTTAGCCCTTCTACTTAAAGTTCTCAACATAGTTGGTTTTAGAATCTAGTTGAAATTATTCTATATTTTTATGTAAAGAGTTACAAGGGACAAAAAGATAACTTTTCCTAGAAGTCATATTACTGCTGATATTAGCCTGGTAACGTTGGCTTTCAGAATACATGGTCTTAAGGTTATATGCTAGGAGAAAAATATTGGCTTCAACCTAAACCTTATACGTTCGCAGTGAGACCAAATAGGAAGTTTCAGTTTACCATGTGTAAATGGCACTTTCAGCATGCATGGTGTATGTTCTAAGATTAAATAATGTTGGTGCAAGATTTTACTAGATTCATATAATAATTTCAAGATGTAAATTGTTGGCGTGTGTTAAGAGGTACTAATATATTAAAATTTGCATGTGGATTTGCATCATGGTAAAAAAAATATATCTTTCAACATACATAATCTTTCAACATACATAACTTTGCTAATTAATAGATTAGTATGTTCTTAATGTTTGGAAGACTGCTGATGCTAAGTGTAGTAAAAGGCTAGTTGCCACTTACTCCT
The DNA here is from genome assembly GCA_904845875.1 of Miscanthus lutarioriparius. Lineage (NCBI taxonomy): Eukaryota > Viridiplantae > Streptophyta > Magnoliopsida > Poales > Poaceae > Miscanthus > Miscanthus lutarioriparius. Next base: position 49,421,377 of record CAJGYO010000017.1, on the reverse strand, counting down.
GTAATGGTACTGCCGTACTGGCACACTGAATATATTTTGTGTTATGCGTCATAATCAGCAAATTTAAGGGATAACAGAGACTGCTAAATGTAAGAGAGAAGTAATTGCTTTGATATGTTTTATGGTTGCTTGAATGTTTAACCAACTAGATGGCATGCTACCCACCTGGTTCAGTCTTGGAGGATAGAAAGCAAATCCTGTTATTAATCCAGTACTTAAGTCAGGGAACAGTACAGCACTACTGCCAACAAGTTTATACATGAAATTATCAGAGAAGTGCTGATTTCTAGGACATTTCTTAACTTTAAAAGAAAACATGTATTTTTTAGTGAAATAATTTATTATTAGGTTCACAGGTTGTCACGTAGTCCTGTCCGCAGTCCTGGAACATCTGCATCTCCTTATTGCTTGGGAAGTTCTGAATGTGCGTGCAATTAACATATCTGGTCTCAGGCCCTGTTGGGGTGTTCTCCTTAATCAGGATTCTATAGGCAGCTGCTGAGAGAGGTGCTTTAGCTATTTGTGTTTTATAGGGAGTCAGAAGGCCAGCCTGCTGGCCCTCCTTGTTAGTTATTAGTTATAGACATTGCTGTAAATAGCCCATTATAGCATTGCTATAGTTTTTTCAAGGGTCTCGATATGACATTGGCAATTGTTATGTTATTGCTGCTAATGATGTTTTAGCTTCGCTAAACATCACTTAATCACATAACGCTATAACAATATGATTATATGTGATACAATTCCATCTCATTTTATCTCTATTATAATTACTCCCTCCGTCCCTGAATATAAGGCGCGATTTGACTTTGTGCGGTCTTCAAGAGCATACTTTGACCTATAATTTCTCTTATAATATACAATATACATGCACAAAAGTTTGATAATTAAAAAGTACTAGGTAACGTGCCCGTGCGTTGCTACGAGATAACTAACAATTTATACTAAAAACACACGGATCGCACGATAAGAAAACAATACTGTAAAAATTAAATACTAACGTTAAAGTGACATTTAATCCAAAAAGTTAAGTTTATGAATTTAACACAGTCACGGAGTGCGCGGCATCGCAGGCTCACAAACTCTACTTTATAGACCTTTCCGTGATGCGGCTAAGATAATGTTTTATATTAGCAGGAAGAAATCTCCGATATCTATTTCTTTCATTGTAATGCATTTATCTGGACAATGTTTGAGGTGAGGGCACGGTTACAGTTTTTAGTAGCTTTGTGATATTGTCCGAAGCTATGAGATGATTGATGTCTTGCAATGATCCTTCCAGAGATTGGGTCGAATCCAACCTAGAGCCTCGGAACCCTGCATCTTTTCCTGGACGGGCTTCACTTCGAATGCGTCGGTAGCAATATCAACAATCTCCAATCGATGGACTAAGTCGTATGGATCCCCATACAATGGCTCAGACATGTAGATTTTGTTCTCCTTGTATTTGGATACACTTGTTCCACTGAAGCTTTAATTGAAATGTTTAGACACGAACAGTGTCTGATCACCGATGTCCTTCACCCTGGACCACTCCGGCGTACGGTCGTGGAGGTTGCACTTGTAGATCGTCGCGGTTAGAGTAGCGCCGGCGGCGTTGCTGCTGTAGACGGAGATTTCTTCAGTGCAGTCGATCGTCAAGAACTTGTCTTGGCAGTGGACGATGGACCCCACGGAGAACTCCAGTTTGATGTCGAGCAGCGTCCATGCGCTGTCGACTCCAACCCGGCAGAACGCGACCTCCGTGGAGCACCCAAGCATGGCCATGGCCACGCACTCGCGGCCGGTGGCGTTAGGCGGCGCCGAGAGCACGATCTCACGGAAAAACACGTCTCATGTTTTCTAGCTTGATGGCTCTGTCTGCGGCATCCGCGTCCCCGTAGCCGTTGGTGGGATGGAGGACCCACTGACCGTGGACCCTAGGCACGCGTTCCGATGAGGACGCCGCCGCAACGTGTTCGCCTGCTGGCGGGAGCTCAACGCGGGGGGCATGGGCACCGACGAATGGATTCAGTAGCGTCATGGATGCCGCCTCGTCCATGAGCGCCAGCCACCACACGAGGAGCCGCACGCCACCTTGCCGCGCACGTCGGGCAGCGTCTTGGACAAGACCTTCTCCGGGACGCAGTAGAAGTCGACGCGGTCCGAGTCGGGGTCGAACGGGAGCAGCAGGAGTGGCCCGAAGGTCGCGAACGGGACGGTGACGCGCCATGGGGAGCAAGCGGATCGGAAGGACGCCGCGTCGTGGCCTGATGCAAGACGCTGCCCGATGGACTCGAGAAGATCCTCTGGCAGGCCAGATCTCCAGTCAAGGAGAGGTAGAGACATTCTCTTGAGATTGGGAGGCTGAGCCATGGAAGACAGATGAACAGACCCAAGGGCAATTTCAGCAAGAAACAGCAAGCGAGGGCGATGGAACACGTGAGCGTGAAACCAAATGAAAGGAGGAAAAAACTGTCCCTTTTGCAAATGCAAAGAGGTGAAGTAATTAAATGTAGGCAGATTTGGCAAGGTTATCAGAAATGCAAAGAGGTTCCTTTTATCTTAATTCTCTTTCCTTCTGTGTTAATTCTTTTTTCTTTTGCTCGTTGCCATATATGCTGGTGCATGCAAACATGCAATGTATATATGGATAGCACAATAATTTTCTACTTCCTATTTTGCTGTGATTCCTCTATCACACGACAGACAATATTTAATTAAGGAGAATGGCACGATCAATCAGTAATTAAGATCAACCTGTAATCAATGTGTAATCGGTTTTATGGCAAAGGAATAACAATTTTGAAGAAGAAATTTGAATATCATCTGACATATTTAGTTGGACGTATATAGTTGTGGGGAGAAGCCTTAAAACTAAGCAACTGAGTTTCCGGTTTGTCGTGACCATGGAAATGAGTATAAATGGTACAGAGAGTAATATGCATAGGGCCCCAAAGAGAGATGTATAGCAGAAAAGCTAGAAAAGTTGCATCAAGAACATGTAGGTAGAGAAAATGGCAAACTAAGCAAATCATAAAGAGGTGACAATATCTGAGCTGTAGTGAGTTATGGAGCAAACATTGTGTAAAACAACGTATCTAATTTTGTTCAGAGGAAGCAGTGAGCTGAAGCCTGTCATCACACTGAAGCCTGAATATGAACTGAAGGCAGCATTGAGGAATTTAACACATTGTTAAAATTGAAGGTTGGGCACATAGAAATACAACTATCAAATATTTAGGCTGTGCAGAGTAAGCAAAAGTAATTTTTATTTGAGGTCAGGTTAACATTTAGTATCGTGTAATTGCAAAGTTAGAAGTAACTTTTAATACATGGTGTGCATTATGTACATAAATTGTATGCGACAAAAGGATGGGGGTATGAACATTATGTATCATAACCGTGATTAGTAAATGGAAAAACACAAGATGGAAGGACGCACAGTATTACATTCTTAATTAAAACATCAGGAATCCTTACCATCCCAAAATGCCTTATTAGACCTCTCAATGGATCCATGTAGTGGAGCATACTGCCATATATATTATCGAATAGATAAGCAACAAGATTTCCCAAATTAATTTGGTAACCTGAAAAATAAAAGATGTGTCAGGCAAAGTAACGAGGGCATTGTATAAAAAAAAGTAAAGAGGCTAATTTTACAATAATGAAAGGTAATACATGGCAGATAATGTGTAGGCAGAATGTACATTGGGGGGTTCATGCAACTACAGACACATGATGTTTGACCATAAACCAATCAAGCATGCAACTACAAAGATACTGCACATGTGAACTGCATCTTATTAGCAATAGTTTTGCCAATGCCAGCCCAATGTGATCAAGCTTTTCCAAATCCGTTTATGTTATTAATCACCACCAAAGTTCGGCTAGCAGTATGGTTAACATGCTTTGTAATCTCCTATAACTAAAAAGAACAAAGTGTGGACATTTTTTGGTGCGACATTTATTTTGTTTCATCCGTCTGTCCACGCCTGCGATCTCATGACATCTTAATTACTGATTGATTGTACCATTTTTTCTCGATTGAATATTGTCTGTCATGTGATAGAGGAATCACGGTAAAATAGGAAGTAGAAAATTATTGTGCTATCCATATACACATTGCATGTTTGCATGCACCAGCATACATGACAACGAGCAAAAGTAAAGAGAATTAACACAGAAGGAAAGAGAATTAAGATAAAAGCAACCTCTTTGTATTTCTGAGAACCTTGCCAAATCTGCCTATATTTAATTACTTCCCCTCTTTACATTTGCAAAAGGGACAGTTTTTTCCTCCTTTCATTTGGTTTCACGCTCACGTGTTCCATCGCCCTCGCTTGCTGTTTCTTGCTGAAATTGCCCTTGGGTCTGTTCATCTGTCTTCCATGGCTTAGCCTCCCAATCGCAAGAGAAGGTCCCTACCTCTCTCTGACTGGAGATTCGGCCTGCCAGAGGATCTCCTCGAGTCCATCGTCAGCGTCTCGCGTCAGGCCACAACGTGGCGTCCTTCCGATCCGCTTGTTCCCCATGGCGCGCCGCTGTCCCGTTCGCGACCTTCGAGCCGCTCCTGCTGCTCCCGTTCGACCCCGACTCGGACTGCGTTAGCTTCTACTGCGTCCCGGAGAAGGTCTTGTCCAAGATGCTGCCCGATGTGCGTGGCAAGGTGGCGTGTGGCTCCTCGTGTGGGTGGCTGGCGCTCATGGACGAGGCGGCGTCCGTGACGCTGCTGAATCCAATCGCCGGTGCCCGTGCCCCCCGCGTTGAGCTCCCGTCAGCAGGCGAACACGTCGCGGCGGCGTCCTCATCAGAACGCGTGTCTAGGGTCCATGGCCAGTGGGTCCTCCATCCCACTAACGACTACGGGGACGCGGATGCCGCAGGCAGAGCCATCAAGCTAGAAGACATGAGGGACGTGTTCTTCCGTGAGATCGTGATCTCGGCGCCGCCTGACGCCGCCGGCCGCGAGTGCGTGGCCATGGCCATGCTTGGGTGCTCCACGGAGGTCGCGTTCTGCCGGGTTGGAGTCGACAGCGCATGGACGCTGCTTGACACCAAACTGGAGTTATCCGTGGGGTCCATCGTCCACTGCGAATACAAGTTCTTGGCGATCGCCTGCATTGGAGAAATCTTCGTCTGCAGCAGCAACGCCACCGGCGCTACTCCAACCGCGACGCTGCTGCCATCGCTGTCGCCACCTACGGGGCTCTGCCACTGTAGCTACCTGGAATCAAACGGTGAGCTACACATTGTGGGTGCCATGGTGAGCACATTCCACGAGACACATAGCTTCACCTACAGCAGCGCGATCTACATGTGCAACCTCCACGACCGTACGCCGGAGTGGTCCAGGGTGAGGGACATCGGTGATCAGACACTGTTCGTGTCTAAACATTTCAATGAAAGGTTTAGTGGAACAAGTGTATCCAAGTACAAGGAGAACAGAATCTACATGTCTGAGCCATTGTATTGGGATCCATACGACTTGGTCCATCGACTGGAGATCGTTGATATTGCTACCGGCGCATCCGAAGTGAAGCTCGTCCAGAAAAAGATGCAGGGTTCCGAGGCTCTAGGTTGGATTCGACCCAATCTCTGGAAGCTCTAGAGATTGTGAGCCTGCGACGCCGTGCACTCCGTGACTGTGTTAAATTCATAAACTTTGCTTTTTTGGATTAAATGTCACTTTAACGTTGGTATTTAATTTAACAGTTTTGTTATCTTATCGTGCGATCCGTGTGTTTTTAGTATAAATTGTTAGTTATCCCGTAGAAACGCACGGGCACGCTACCTAGTGAAGGATAAATAGGAAAAACAGAGTGCTGCCTCACTTGGTTAACTTCTTTTCTAGTACCCAAAAGTATAAATTTCACTTAAGGCACTAATTAAATTAGATACGATGCTAAATATATAGAGATCGCTATATGTATAAAGATCATTTTCCAAAATTGGTAAAAGTTGATATGATATTAGGTGCTATGAGAAGGTAACTGAGTCTATATGCTTTGTGAGAGAGCTGAAACACAAACATACCTATTTTTTAACTGGACTCCTGTAGCAATGTTATAATGGATACTAATTAAGTCTCCTGTTTTTTCTATTATGTCCTTTACTGTAAGCAAAATGTAGCTAATATAGAATGCATGAAGGAAGTGAAGTATGCTAAAACAGAGGCAGGAGCAGGAAGAGGTAGCACCAGAGTTTGACAAAACTGCATGGCATGAATCTTCTGCAGTAGGATAACCAGAGTACGACAGCATATAATCGACAAACACCATCCTCTGTAAAATTGCAGTGTGGCAGCCTTGACTGGCAATGAAATTTGTAGAATTTAATCTAATACACAATTATTTCAAAATCATGTCAGGATTCATAATATGCTCTATGCAAAAACTTGCACTATTTGGCAGCTTAACATGAGTACCGATCACCAGGTCAGTAGAACAGGAAGCAGGTCAGCTCTTCGAACCGGATTCGTGACCACCGATCAAGGTGCCTATTGTTAGGCCTACAGAATTAGCATAATCCAGAGTACGTATTATTGATAGGATCAGAGGCAGGTCAACTGCAAGGATACATGATTTGACACAATCCATGTTTTGCACCGATAACCCAAAATAAGTATATCTATCGAAATGCTCGACTCACTATATCAGAAACTGGATATTTGTATGAAGAATCGGGGATAGAAAATATCAAGCAACAAACTGAAAATGCAATATCAAATACCACCAAACCTTGAAAAGATTGATTTGCTCTCAGTTGATTCAATTGCACATTGATCCGGACACAATATATTTAAGCTATCTCCCATCTCATCCCTGTAAAAAGCAATGATGATTAGGCGAACTTTTGCAGTCTGAACTGAATAGTTCTTGCATCACAATATATTAACATAGATTCTTAACTTGGTAAAAAGGTGGGACTATATAAATGAACAAAAATTCCTTTTCCAAAGTGAATTGATCTGAAGATAATATCTTAGGATATAAATGAACAATATTACTACAGCGAAAATGAACAATGCAATATCTCATTCACCTGCTAGGTAACCAAGTATGATTAGCTAGTTGGATAAGAAATTATTTTCTTTTTCGCGATTCACCTGTAGAGAGGGATCCAAATTAAACAGACGATTGATGTATACATTGCCGAGGCGACACTTAGGATAGCACGCCATCATGGAAGGGATGATGGTAGTGAGACTATATTCCCCACTCATGGAGAAAACTATAGATCAAACCAGACATAATTACAAAAGTATTGTTGAGAAACTTTAGTCCAAACATAAATGGCAGAAGGACTACCTTAAATTTTAAGAACACTATTAATCTCACATTGTCATTATTGAAAGAAGAAAAGTGGAGACTATGACCAGCATGAGGTTCTATTGTGAATTAAGATCCTCCACATGGTGGAACATAACTGTAAAGATAAAGTGGTTTTTAGCATGAACCAACAATAGGGAATGCTAGAAGTACCATATTTGTGCATATAAAGATGCCATGTACACATATAAATAAGTATGGAAATGGAACAATAGTATGAGACAATCGAAGTCAGATTGGTACGCACCAAACTGAACCATCATTGGCCAGCGTTTTTCTGAAAAAAATGGAATTGGTTCGGCCGTTTAGACGTTGCCAACGTCGGTCTGCCTGACTGGCCTGGTAGAGAAGGGGTTATTGCTGATGCCTAGAGCAATTCTTTGGCGTGGAAATCACGCATAAGGAATGAAGACATAACCAAATCAGATCTGGGCGCAATAATGAGATCGAGATCGAGAAGAAGGCAGAGATCGGACAGACCGAGAATTCGAGATTGAAAAGGAGGGTACACGTACCTGTCGTTGTCAGGACAATGGCGAGGTATTCGAGGATGGCGGCGAGGTCTGGCGAGGTATTGGAAGACAACGGGGAGCCCATACTTGCTGACGGAGATGACGATGGCCACGGCCTCTAATCGGCGCCCGGGCCATCACCGCCCCTCTGTCATGGTCCGCTGTCGTAGCCACCGACACGGCAAGGTACCACATCCACGTGCGCCGGCGCTGGGCAAGAGGAAGAGGCAACAAAGATCTGCTGGTGGCGGCGTCTGCGCACTGGGCAGGGAGACGACAAAGCGGAGGCGGTGACGGCGAGGCACCCGGGCGTGGCATCTACGGGCGCTGCGGCCGGTGGAGAGGAAGAGGACCAAGAGATGGAGGCGGAGGCGGTGACCGGCGAGGCACTCGGGCTACGCGCGCTGTGGCCGGTGGAAAGGAAGAGGACGGACGGAGAGATGGGGGGCTCGTACGGAAGCGTAGGAGGCGGAGGGAGGGGAAGCGGATGTGCTGCTGCCTGCGGGGGCCGAAGTGGAGGCGGGGAGTGGCGGCTGCAGGTACGGTGTCGAGGGTCAGCTCCGCCTCCGGCGCAGGTTCGAGCCACGGTGCAGCAGTGGCCGCAGCCGTGGGCGTCGAGGTCGTCGTCATCGGAGGCGGACGCCGTGGGCGTCGGGGTGGTGCGGGTGGCGGCGTGGACCTTCAGGATGGGCACCGACGGCGTGGGGATGAGGGAGGGGGGCCCTGCACCGTGGTGGCCGCTGGTAGGCGGCCTGGCGTCCTTGGCCGGTGCCCTCACCTGGTGGGCGGCTCCCTCGCCTGGTGGGATGAGAGATGGGATGAGCCGTCGTCGCACGCGTGGGAGAGGAGGCGTCGGGGGAGTCGTGCGGGGTGGGAGGCGTCGGGGCTGAGCGGGAGGCGGTTCGCATGGATAGGCAGACGGACGAACCAAAACAAATGTCGCACAAAAAAATATCCACGCTTTGTTCTTTTTAGTTGTAGGAGATTTCCAAATACAAATCTAGTGTAACTACTTTTGTAATACAAACTTTTGATATAATTAGACTAATTGTTAGTCAAAGATAACAAAGTTTGAATTGTGAAATATGTGTGTGCCTTATATTCAAGCACGGAGGAAGTAAATAAGATACAATACAATGCTATCCCTTACCTAGAGTTTGCTTAATGGACCCTTAATCACAGTTTCTAAATTTAAAGGAAACAAAATAATCGGTGATATAATCCCAACTAATAAAATCCTTCTATCCCCATGTGAAACCGTGAACAGTACCCACCATGCATAGTTGCTCTGTTCGCTTAGTTGATAAGCCATGCCTGAAAGTACTTTTGGCTGATTTGTTGTGAGAGAAAAATATTGTTTGTTGGCTGAAAAAGTATTGCTTATAAGCCAAGCGAACAGGGCGAACTGTCATTATGGCTGTTGCATAGGTTTATTGGTTTAGGTGTATTTTCTGTGAATATCTTATGCAGCTTTTTTTATGAGAGCATTATGGTGTGTTCTTTCTTATCCTGCTACTGTGTTGGGGATATGCCCTGATAATTGTAGGCCATGTAACCATGGAACCTTTTTTTTAAATGTCTGCATTGGATATTTGGAGTTGACAAAGGCCATTAGGCTTTGCAGTTCAACTTGTTTGTTGGCAAACATATAGCAAAGTGCGTGTTCTGTTGTGAGAAGTACTTGACATTTTATTGACAATATTGCACACAGGGTTCTTCTTCTAATGATCAAGTTGGATCTAGCACAGAGAATAATTCTCTTGAAGCACCTGGATCTGAGCTAAAATTTGACTATGGAAAAAATGAGGAAGAAGATTACTATTTTGAAGATGAAGATGATGGGTGCTATGATGAGGATGATGAGGGATCTGACTATGAGCTTGAGACTGCTGACTATAATCAACTGCTAGCTGATAAATTTGATCATTTAGACCTGCCTCCAGGTGTGGAGGCTACAGTACCAAGGTTGCAGAAAGTTGAAAGGGATGGGCCTGGAAAATTCAAGTCAATGTCAGAAATAGAGGAGGAAATCGCAAAGAAGTATAATTTTTTCAAGCAGTTTGATACCGTTGAGGATTTCATAGATCATAAATATGCTAAAAATTCTGTCGGAAATGTAAGACCTTGGCACATATTACTTTTTTTTTAAATTTGAAATCTTTTTCATCAATAAATCTCCTAACTGTTTCAGGCAAGGAAAGAATGGGCAAAAAGAATCCAGCATGAATGGAGTCTCCTGGAGAAAGTTTTACCAGGTCAGCAATTTGCTAGAGCAATTGTGTCACCCTTGTTGTAGCAATGCATCTACCTATTCATTTTGACTATTCAGAATTTAAGCTCCATACTTCCAACTCCTGAAACTCAGTATTTCACTTTAACAAAAAAAAAAAACTGCAGATTAAGTTCAAAATATAGTATTCCATCTGAATAATCTCTCTGAATTCATAACCTGAATTTTGTTCTGTTGTGCAGCATTAATATATGTTCGTGCCTCGGAAAATCGAATGGACCTTCTCAGGGCTGTAATGATTGGGCCTCAAGGAACTCCCTACCATGATGGCCTTTTCTTCTTTGATGCCCACTTTCCCCCTTCTTATCCTGCTATTCCCCCAGTTAGTATTCAATTTTTGTCCATTTGGTATGTAATACACTTCCATATTTGGATAAAAAAAATTGTGCTGATGCTTTTGCAGGTGGTACATTATCATGCAGGTGGGCTTGGGCTTAATCCAAATCTATATGCTTCTGGAAAAGTCTGTCTTAGCCTCCTAGGCACCTGGCATGGTCAATCTTGTGAGAAATGGAACCCAGCACAATCAACAATGCTTCAGGTGCTAATCTCCATTCAAGCTCTTGTATTGAATGAGAAGCCATTCTATAATGAGCCTGGATATGAACGCTATGCCAATAGTGCTGAGGGACTGGCAAATGCCTTGGACTACAATGATACAGCATTTCAGTACTCATGCAGGACGATGTTATACTCACTTCGTAAACCTCCACAGGTAATATTTTGCTAATTCTTAAGCTCTTAAACTAAAATTGAGTAGTTAATAGTATATATATTTGATAGTCATCTATTGATAGCTGTGCTGATGTTGTAGTATCTATCATTGTGCTTTTGTAAAATAGAAATGTGGACGCAGTCCAAGCAGGATTCCAATATCTGTGGTTAAGTTACTTTTCACTTGTCGACATTTTTTACTGATTTAGACACCCAAATTTGAGCTGAAATCTGATACTTGTATCTCTGTCCATGTACTATCAGGTACTAGGCTAGACAATTGTTTTCAGTTGATGCAGTGATGTGCTTTTTCATTCTTTCAGTTATCAGCACAGTGTTCTCTTTCTTAGCACCTATGCTCATGTCCAGTATTTTTGATAAATAAGGCACCCAAGTTCAAGTTAGATATTCTTACACCTTTGTCATCCAAATTAGCATTGGATAGCAGGCTAACAATTGTTTTTGGTTGGTGTTAACATGCATTTTCATTCTCAGTTATCAGTACATTGCTCTTTTTTCAGCAACTGATGCGGGACAAAGAAACTTAGGTTTCATAGATCTAATGGTATTTGTGCCTGTTGATCTGTTGTTTCAGCACTTTGAAGACCTTGTCGCGGGCCACTTCCGTGAACGCGGGCATGCCATTTTGGCTGCATGCAAATACTACATGGAGGGCCATGAAGTTGGATCCAAAGTCCTGGAGGAGGACGAGGACACCAAAGGGTGTCAAAACGGGGAAGGATCCAGCAGTAGCACCACGGCAAAGCCGCAGCAAAATAAGCCTGCATTGCGCACCAATCGCAATGCATCCTTCAAAACCAACCTGGAGGTTCTGTTTGAGGAGCTCTTGATGGAGTTCAATGTGAAGGGTGCCAACACTGCAAGATTCCGTGCGGAGAAATTGAAGAACAAGCTGGCGGCTGCTTGAACTGAATGGCCCTGGCAGTGGAATTCTGTTAACTTTTGAGGTTTCCATAATGGATTGGGAAAACCTAAGGGGATGTTTTTTCGCTTTTGGCTGACCATAGGAATGCAATGTAGATAGCTCTCTTTTCTTTCAGTTAGTGGTACATGTCCTGTGTGAAGTTAAACCGAAAACAGTGGACGGTCTTAGATCCTAGTAATTGAAGCATCCACCCCAAATTGTGTTGTGATCTGAAATTGGCATCTATATAAATCGTCTTCCGTTATTTGCCTTTGAAAGGGATCCATGGCACCAGGTTTCATAATCAACCAGCCATGGAAGCTATGGCATGGAGCAGTGGTTTGTTGATTCTGGCTACTTTGTACTGGTAGAAGTTACCTAGTGCAGGCGCATAGCGTGCATTTGTTGTGTAAAAATCTACGCGCCCTTCGAATTTTCTCAATCTCCGTCTCTGAGCGTAGGGTGCATTTGTGCTATATTGTTTTTTTTTTGTTTTTTTTTTTGGTGTAGAGCAACCAAATGTTCGGTGCTTTGTCCATAGGATTTGACATGGGTAAGCCCCGAGTGACACTGATTGTCCGTCTGCTCAAATAGACAAAGTGCTAACCAAAATTACAAGATGTCTTTTCAATAATAATAATTTGCGCTCCATCGTTTCCTCGAAATGTTGAAAAAAAAGTAAAACTACTAATTGCCAATGGGTGGTTTTCGACATTAATTAAGATGCCATGTAGATAAATGCTCACATGGCATTGAAGTTAATGAGGAGAGATATAAGGAAATAGATTCTTAGAGCATTTCTACTGCGGAATTACACCCCCACTATTGGAGGAGTTGAGACAATTTCCTTGCCCTAACATTCTTTCAATAGTCGTCCTTTTCTTTAGTGGCCACTAAAAATACCTAATATCCCTCAAATAAAGAGAGATTTGTATCTCCTCCAATAGTCTAGGGCCCACAGTAGTTGTTACTTTTTCTCCATCGACCACGCTTGTTGTTCACCGTCGTGCCATGGGAGCGCTACCTGCATCCACTGCTCGCCACTGCGGACATAGGAGCATTGCCATCTATACATCCGTCATTCGCCGTCGCGGATGTGGGAGCATCGCCACCCGCGTGAGCACAGTGACCCCAAGCTAGGTGGTGGCAGATCAGGATCCATGTGCCGGCACTACAAGGACACTCCGCAATCCGCTCGGCTGCTCCTCGTCTTTAACTTCGTCCTCATGGTCGTCGGCTCAGTGGGCGGCTAGATGTTTACTGCGCCTACTTTCTCCACAGTGGCGGGCGGAAGTGGTCTTCAACCTTCCTCTAGACCACTGGCTTCCTGCTCCTAAAGCGACCGTCTTTCCATTCTTCCTCGTGATGCCCCATTTCCTAGCGGCGTTTGCGAACCGGCCTTAATGAGCTCCTCTATGCCTACGACCTGGCCTACCTGCCGTTCTCCACATCATCCATCCTCATCTCCACGTTTCATGGAGCTCGGTGATGGGCCGACAATGATGATAACGGGGTGGAGGTCGGGGCTGGTACGACGGGGTGAAGTTCACGGATTGAGGTCTGGGGTAAAGGCTGATGTGGCTAGGTAGGTCTGGGCCGATGCTACCCGAGCATGCACGTGGGGGAGGATGAGCCAAAGGAAGAGGAGTGAATAGGAAAAAAAAAAATAAATAAATTGTAATATGACAGGTGAGCCCTACCCATTGGGAAAAATTATTATCGGTGATCTGCTACAGCATCTCCCTAATAATCCAAAAACTGATATTGAGCACCTAGTTTTACCTTATTGGGGGAGTTGTAGGAGCTACTGGAGATGCTTTTATACACCAAACCGTGTTTATATGGGAACCAAGATAGAAAGAACTATGATAGCTGAATGATAAAAGAGAGAAGCTAGATGGTTGGATGAAAATTTTATTTGTAGAAATAAATAGTTTATATGGGTAGTGCCTACTGTATATATTAATTGGCAAATATAAAAACTATCTCATAGTTTCATGGTTGAGACTGTTTGTACCGTATTATTTGCACTATGTGATTTCAAAAGTCTATTAAAATTTATTTGATGTATTCAATCCATTTAAAAACATCTAGCAGTTTTAAGTTTTTATATTGAGTTAAACATTTAATTATTTAGTTAAGATCATAGAAAAATATATTAACATTTACTGTGGATTTAGTGAAACTGGTTTTATCTAAATTTGGAACGAGCAAAGTATATGATAGCCCCTAAATTATACACAGTGAACTGTTGGTCCTAATGGACCGAGAATCACCTACTTCTCTCCCAAGTCCCAAAAGAATAGAGACAACACTTCATTTAAAAGTAATGAAAAAATTCTGAAATGGTATTAAAGTTAGTTAATGACACCCTCTCCGGTCACAAATAACTAGTATGGAACCTATATAAAACTAGAAGCATATCTCGCCTGTTGCAACGGGGATTGCGAATGAATTTTAGTGGATAATAGGTATGCTGACGTGGACAAATAAATGCATGTTAGTCGATAACATGGCATGATATGCTGAAGTTGATATTTGGCATGAATAGATAGGTGCCATAAGTACATGCGCTACTGGTTTGCTGATGTGTATGGTTATATGTGGAGATACAACTCTACTAAGGTTTAGGATTATAAGATATATAAATACGGATATAGATAGATAAAATATAATAAATATTGTACAAATCTGAAACAACTTTTAAAGACAAATCTAGTCATACATTTCTGTATAAAATATTTTAAGAGATATTGATATTTTAACTTTAATGCTACGCTAATCTAAAACAAAAAACACTATCTATAGGAAAATACAGTTATCGATGGCCTAATGCAACGCTACTCGCTATATTTTTATATATTATAATATAGTCATATAAAACATAAATATATGAAATTATATAGTGTTTCGCAATCAAATATACATCATAATTTTTGTATTTTTTAGCTAAATATTTTAAATAAACATTTAAAAGTTTGACTAAATTAGACTGAAGCTTAAGCACACTTGACCATGCTGGAAATTCAAAAATTGTGAAAACGTAAGGTATCAAGGGTTTTATTCGCTACAAAATAAAGGATGTTATTAGCAAAGTAATATTGGATTTGGTACATGTCAACCAATATGGCATTATCAAAATTTGTACAACTAGATTTTGAGAAAGCATTGGATAAAATTGAACATGAAGCTACGCTCTACATAATGCAACATGATATTTTTTAGAGCTTTTTGCTATTTTTAGCTAGAGACATCAGCAATCCTTCTCAAAGGTGCACTAGGCAAGACTTTACATTGGAGGAGAGGAGTAAGGTAAGGGGCCCCTCTCGCCCATTCTGTTGTGTTAGCTATTGATTCACTAGTCTTTGCTAATAAAGTCAATGATTAGTGTTTTACGAGACTACCCATTACTCTTGAATCTACATCTAACTTTATCAAATTTGCAGTATGCCTATGATACTTTGATCACTATGGAAGGTTGTGGTCCTTAGTTGTTCTTCCTCAAAGCTCTATTGTTATAGAACTGTCTAATTA
Organism: Miscanthus lutarioriparius; assembly: GCA_904845875.1. Classification (NCBI taxonomy): domain Eukaryota; kingdom Viridiplantae; phylum Streptophyta; class Magnoliopsida; order Poales; family Poaceae; genus Miscanthus; species Miscanthus lutarioriparius. Next base: position 49,406,089 of record CAJGYO010000017.1, on the reverse strand, counting down.
ACCTGTTTTAAATGCATTTGTCACTGTTATAACAATAAGCACACTTCAAACAAGCTTAATCCAGTAGTTTGTCGGGAGTCCTCGGAGGATACCCGATATCATGGTTTATTGATAACCCAATCGAACCACAATTTCAAATGACATTAGTTCAAATAACATAGAGACAATACTGCATAAGGTCCCATTGAAGTTTGCAAAACATAATTAAATAGCAAATCCATGTCGTGCCCACCGACAATGAACCTTCAACTTCCCCCAACTTAATTTTCATAGTTTAAGCATCAAGTATTATGTTTGCAGGACTAACAACTACAAACACACACTTGATTAACAATCAAATAGTACAAGTACCATCATAAGCAACATCCATGTTCCATAATATTACTATGATGATGGTCAGGATGATGCGGTACTCATATCCAAGAGGTGTGATGATTTGAATCAATTTACATCCACCTGAGTAAACCTAATCATTCGAACATGCATGTCTGAGGTCACACGTGGCAACCTTTCGCTAATTTACTACGAGGATCCTCCAATTGACCAGACTAAATTAAGTTGTCATCTTTTGATCAACATTCGATTTGACATGATTAGTCCGGCCGTCCCTAGAATTACACCATCGTGCATCTTTGAGGATCCATTGCAAAGATAGGCATGCATAGCTCAAACAAATTGTAGTTGACATGAAAGGTAGTTAAGTTAACATCACACGTATTTTTTTTAAAGTTAACATCACACGTTATACACTATCATTAAGATCACAACCACATAGTATTACGGTAGAAGTCTAACAACGAGAGTTTAATTGACAAGATACATCACATGGAACATGCCATATCCATAGGTTACGCTTCTCATACAAGTCATAACTCTCATGCAGTTCTACGCGCCAAGATAAGTATTTAGATGACTCCTTTTAATTTTGTGCACAAAAACATACCCTTGCTAACGTTCAATACAAATCCATCGATACAAGTTTCATGTTCTAAACTTATATATAATTTCAATAATTGCTAGTCAAATTTATATAAGTGACTTTCCTTATTTGAAATATGATATCATTCAAATATATTTTTGCATCTTTAGAAAGACCATTAAAAAAAAGGATTTGCTAAATTTCAGATGCCTAAATTTTAGTTTTCTTTCGAGCGACGGGTATTGCATATATTTTAGATTCAAATTGCAGTTTTAGTTCATAACAATTTCTGTAGACACAATCTGTAATTTTTGGTTCAGAGAATAAAAAACTCGTTAGACAAAACCACAAACTTGATAAAATCTGATATTTGTTGGCAAAAAAAAATTAAACAATTTACATTTATTTATGTAGTCAAACAAAGATAAAAATTTGATATGTTATAAGACAAAAACAAATAAAAAATCACAAAAGTGATAATTTATTTGTACTAATTGGTAGTACAAATATGTTGCCTGAAATCATATTAAAACTCAGACACCTAAAATATAGGAGAAGTGTTAAACAAAAAACTAGGAAACATTAGGAAGACTATTGTGAAAAGAAACTAGAAAACACATGTTAAATCCTAGAACCCAGCATATCGTCGTTCACTTTTCCGTTTTCCGGTATTCCCAATCCCACCCAAGCCTGATAAATAAAATAAAATAAAAAATCCCACCCAAGCCGCCATCTTCCCATCTACATCTACCCTTTCCCTGCTGCCGCCGCCGCGACCTCCTCTCCTCTGCTCTTCACTCCCCTACCGTGATGTTATCGTCCCTCTTGTCGCCACCCTGCCGCTCCATAAAGCTCCGCGGCCGCAAGATGTGGCCTCACCATTTCCACTACGGCGTAGCCCTCCTCCCTACCTGCTCGCGCTAACAACTAGCCGCCGGCCCCCTTTCTTCTTTTCGCCGAACACTTGGTGTGCTCCTCCTTCCCTTTCTTCTTTGCTCGATAAATCCATCTAGATGATCAACACCTCCTTGGGAACGGCCGCGCGCGCCGGCGGCGGGGGAGGCCCCTGTTTCAAGCTGTTGGCGTCGCTCAACCACCGCTTGGCGACAGGTTGCGCATCCGACGCTGTGGATGCAAGAAATCACGAAAAGCCCAGGAATTCCGAGCGTATGGCTGCTTCGTGCCAAGAACCCAAAGTGGTTGTCGTGGCCGCCCTAGCATGTCCTCCTCCTCCTCTGAGGGATCAAGAACCGGTGAATAACAAACGTGGGTGCGACTTCAATGGCGAGATGATCTGGGCTTCCAAGAAGCAACGCTCGTCCATCGCTGCAGTTCGTGAGCATGGCAATGCGATTGCTGAGGTGAAGAGGGCTGCGGCTGCTGCCACGTCGCCCCCAATTGCACAGGCGAAGAGGGCTGCCGCTGCTGCAACTGCTGCCACGTCGTCCCCGATTGTGCAAGAACAGAAAGGCCACGCTCCGTGGGGGTGCATTGGTGTGGCCCTGGATGAGAAGAAAGAAGAAAAGCTCCGGCATTGCATGTTCGCGGCCCCTGTTTGTGGTTTGGATGGTCTGCACGGAGATTGGGAGGTTACTGCCCCGAACATTGCATTGCGGTCTTGCCGACATGTGGATCGTGATCAGCGCCGTAGTGCTGAGGACGAATGCTGGCTGATCAAGAGGAGCCGCCCTTGCCCTTCCACCATGGCTGTTTGTGAGGGCAGCAACAGAATAATGCCATCAGCTCAGTCGACAGAAATCCAGGAACCGACAAGTAGGAGCAACCCTGTGCAAGAAGCAAAGGCTGCTGGTGAGCATGGTCGCGAGACTGCCAATTCTTCTGGTCGTTCTAATACTCCAATGCGACCTTTCATGAGCTTGAGCCACGGCCTTCAATTCTTGGGCGTGACCGATGTGACACCAATTCTTGCCAGGACGCTAACTGCCACAGATTGCCGCTTGGACCAGTCCCGCATGCAATTCTCACCTCGGGAGGTCATTGATTCACCGTTGTTCAGCATTCTTACAACAGATGAGCATAGATTTGTGCATCAATGGGACGGTCAGAAGGGACTAGAGTTGGAGGCCATTGATCGACATGGTTATTCCTACAACATGAGGTTCAAGTATGTCTATAGTGCCAGGCAATACCGCCTTATGCAAGCATGGGTACCTTTCTTGAGACAGAATGGCGTGCGCCAGGGGGATCTGGTCGAGGTTGGGGCTTTCCGTGTTGATGGGAAGCCCGTGCTAACGTTGTTGAACTATGCAACAGAGGGGTGGATTCCTGAAGAGATAGAGGCAGCAAAAGGCTTGTTGATGCTGTCAGATTGCAACAATGGAACAAAGTCTTAGAAATTATGTCCAGGAAATTGCATCACAGATGATGTAGTTAAGTAGGTACATTTATATCTAGGATACTTAGGTGATAAACTTTTCTAGTTCTCTGCTCATTTTAGGCTGCTTGGTGCCCTTGATTACTGGTTTGTGTGCTAGGTTGCTGTCATGCTGCAGGAGTTTGTTATCTCTTAGTTGTGATTCTTTGTAGGATTTACTATCAACATACTTCAAGATGCTAGTATACACAATAGCTTGTTCAATTCTGTAGCCTTGAGTGCATTGTAAGTATATTTTTTCTTATATAATCATAGGAAAACAAAAAAGGCAGAATTTACCTTGTGATTATGATACTGAAAATAGTTCTTGCTACTTATTCTCCTTGTCATTTTCGGCACGTGACACAAGTTATGCTTCAATATGATGTGCACTGATATGGGTTGCTTATTACTTTTGGGGCTCCCATTCTGATTCTGGCTGGAATTCTGTCGCATTGTCAGGTAGTTCTTTAATTATTGTTGTGTCCACTAATTATAATGATATGCACATCAATGTTTATATCAAGGTTTAATAGTATCTTGAAGATGTTTTTCATTTCTTTTCTAGCATGTATTGGTACTACCCTTGGCAACATTTAGTGCATACTTGTTGCATATCTGTAGTTAACTTCCTCTGTAATTGCATTTAGTCAGGAAGCTAAGCAGTGTGCTCTGGTATTATACTTCACCACAATTCTACTATTAAGAGAAATGTAGGAAGAGGATAAACCTTTGGAATTGAATTCTTTCCATATAAAGATTAGTATATGAGGCTAGCATTAGCTAATATCTTTGTTGTATAGTTTGATGAAACAGCTAAAAGGAACTCTGAACTGTAACTTTGGTTGAGAATATTTCTGTGGTGTTCCTAACCCGGTAATTTTGACTTATTAGAAAATCTGTACATGTATTTCTGTGGTTTAGCATTTGCATTATCTACCTTGTTTCTACAAGCCCTAAAATTTTAATTGCTGGTTAAATCATGGAGTCTTAGTTTGCTTGTAATATTGTGAACAATAAAAAAGATTGCTTCTGCTATTATCTGTTGGAACTTCACCACATCATATAATAGGTCTGTACCAAATCGCGAATATGGATAGCATATTGAGATAAACCAGAGTTGCTGCAGTCTGCACCAAATCGCGAATATGGGATAAGTTGCATGACTTTTAGATAGAACTGTCCTTTTTATACCTTTTTGGTGCTTCGGAGTTATAAATTATAATAATGTACTACAAAACCGCCCATGAATTATCCTCTATGATCTGAAAAGTTTTTCCTCTAAGCACAATGTTATCAAGAACGACTCATTTACTCCTTCCTAAATATCTACTGTTTTGAGGATCTTTACCTTGGTTCTTCTGTTGATTCATTTGTCATCGCCATGTATTGTATAGTTGCATATATTTGTATAGTAAGTATGGATTTCAAAGGTAAAGATGCCAAGTAGATAGACATAAGTACGTCTGAAACCTGAAGAGAACGAAGGCTCAAGATTACAAGTTGGGAATGGAGTAGGGAAGAAATGGGTAAGACTAAGAGGAGATTCAACTTTAGATATCTCTTTGAGCTGCTCCAGCTGCTAGGAAAGGCAGGAAAGGCGTCGATAAGCCTTTTAGCTAGCCTGGCTGTTTCTATGACCTTTTTATTTCTCAATCATGCTGATGCACTCATGATGTTCTGATTTCAAGTGCAGATTCCTCGTTGGATCATAATTCAGGCTTAGCTGAAGCTGATCTGTTGAAGTAGCACCATGCTCTAGCAGAGCAATTTGCACTGCTGTTTGCCTTGCGTGCCTATATGCGCAGAGATTTCATCAGTTCTGTCTGCAGTTAACTCGGAGGTACATCGCCTTGGTTGAAGACTAATTAATCAGAAATGTCAAATGTTGTTAGTAGATTGAGGTGATAATGCTAATGACTCATTGAACTTTGTTTTTCTCTGTTTCTCGGAACATGAAAAGATGACAGAAACAACCCTTATATATTGTATTTATTTTTGGTAAAATTTTGCTACCACTTGTTTCCTCTTGCTACAAATTTAAGTCAGAGTAGCTCTGCTACGAAGTCTCTTGACTTGCAGGAGGGAGGACAGGCTGTTGTGATAAATTTTCAAAAGGTTGGTGCTCTCAGACAGTGTCCGCATCCTATATTGATATACCAGTCACTGACCGAGATAGATCCCCTTAAATGTTGAGATGACTCCAACACAACTGACCCTTTATATATAATTTTTTTTTACATTTTTATATTGCCCTGTCCTTAACACTTCATATATTAGAGCGTTTTCGTTATTCTATACCCAACGGGTTCAGATGTCGCATAAGAACAGTGTTATTTTAATTTGCAGCATAAACTCAACTTGCAGCTGATGTGTTTGTATCATAACTCTTCAGGGTGGGTTATCTTTGATTTCGGCGCTGAAATCAGATGTCCATCACGAATGTTTCCGCTTGTTTCTTTTCCCTCCCGAACAATTTGGGAAAGGCTTAAAAATGGGCACAGTTTACAAAAGTTGTCAACCATACCTGAGAGAGATTACAAGGTGAAGGCCAGAAAAAAAAATACAAATGAGGTTGGCAGTTTCTCATGTGCTCTATCCAAGCATCCAGGGAAATGGAAATGGAGTCGTCCATCCAGTAGCTTCCAATTTCGAATCGCACGGAGAAACGGGTTTTTTTTTTGCGTTGGAGGCGGAGTGTCATTTTTTTTCTGGCTCAATCGAACATCACCGCCCGTGCACACTGCTTGCCGTGGATTGCTCTGCTCGTCGTACGTCGTCGCGGATGCACGACCTGGCGCCCCACCCATTTGCGGCGCCGTTGCCCACAGCCCACGCCATGAAGATGAAGGTCGCCACTGCTCGTGCTCGCCGGTGCTGAAGCACGCAGTTGCCCGCGGGAGGCCGCCATAGCGCTCGCTGGTGCCATATCTGGGCCACGCTGTGGACTCCGCCGGCGCGCTCGCCATGGTTGCCGTCTGCCTGGACCTCCGATCGCTCTACTCACGAGGCCAATCTCGGGAGCTCGCCGCAAGATCTATGAAAATCACGAGACGGTTTCTGAGCTGAGCTTACATAAGTAGATGCATACAAGAAAGTTGATAGGATCCGAGCGCATATTTAAGCAAGTTGATAGGATCTAAGCGCATATTTAAGTCGTTTTGTATATACCTGAATAATCTGAGATAGTTGAAACTTTGTCATTATCAAACTTTGGCTTCGCTCGTCTGCCGTTCTGCAAAAGAGATACGCCGGAACGTAATTATCAAACTGGACACATAATTCATTTTCCTCCTTTCTATCCAATTTTATCATTTTTTATTCCACCTAATCTTTTATTCTCGTTTTACCCCTGCTTTCAAAAACGTTATCCCTTCGTTCTACCATCCGCACACACACACACATCTCCCGCCGCCGGCCACGCGTGGCTCCCCGAGACCGCTTTAGCCCCGATGCCGGAGCTTCACCGCCGGCCGCTGCCCATGGAATCTCAGCGGAGCCCGTTGCCCTCTACCAGAGCTCGTGCGGACCTCGCCGCCGGCCACGACTTCCATCCGTGCCCGATGATTCCAGACCACGCGAGCACCCCGACCCACCTGTGGCCGCGCGGGTTGTCGCCGACACTGGCAGCGCGGGCGCCGCTGCGAGCACCCCTCCACACCCCGCGGACGTGTGGGTCGTCCCCGACGTTGGCAGCACGAGTGCCCCTCCCCACCCTACTCCCGCGGTCGCACGGGCCGTCCCGCACGCATGACCGCACCCTGCTCGCGGCATCAGCGTCGAGGTCGGGCGGGCACTGGTGGGGTCGCGCCAAACCTCTAGTGCGCCGTGAGGCTGGCGAGCGTGGTGCGGTCGCGGCACTAGACGACAAGCGAGGACACGGTGGGGAAGCAGTAGATGAGTCGCGTCGCGATTAAGGTGTTCTCCTCCACGACCTACTCCTCCATCAAGAGCGCGGCGCACATAGCCCGCTCCACCGTGAGGAGCCGGTGTCTAGGGGCGACAACACGGCACGGTGGGTGTTCGGGTGTGTGCGTGGTAGGAAGACGAACATGATGAAAGGGATAAGGTTGAGTTTAGGGGCAGGGGTAATTTGGGAATGAAAGATTGGTTGGAATAAAAATAATGATTAAATTGGAGAGAAATCACCATAATGGCATTTCAGCGGGTGCACCCAGTTTGATAATGGCAATCCGACGAATCTCTTTTGCATAATGGCAAACGTGCGAAGCCCTGATGGCAAAATTCCAATTTTCTCTAGTGTAGAGGGGTAATCGAATTTGGATACAAAGGGTGATGAAACAAGCTCAAGATAAAGATAACTCAAGAGATAACTAGTGTCACGGGGTCAAAACCGCGGCAAACATTGTTGTTCGTGGTAGTGTTAGAGTGCGTGTCTCCAGTGGCTCGGGTAGACTCAAGAACACAAGAATCACAGAGGGGATGCAACGGTTTATCCTGGTTCGGGCCGATCGGTGCCCTACGTCCAGCAGCTGATGATCCTTATACTCAAGAGCATCCAAATTCTAGGGGGTTACAACAGAGTGTAAGAGAGAAAGAGAGAGATTTGGTAGGGGATCACTTGGTGCTAATCCTAGGTTTGCCTCGCCACTAGTGGAGCCTTCCCCTTGTTGGAGAGGAGGAAGACGACGGGTGCGGTGGAGGAGCTCTCGGTGCCCATCTCTGGGTTGCTCTGATCCCGGCACAGAGCGTGAGCGGAATCATGAGGACTCGAATGATCTATCTAGAATCGTCCTCCCCCTTATATATTGAGGTAGGTCGGGTACATGGTGGTTTGGGGAGTTGTGCCTATGGTCTATATGCACCGGAGTCCAGGAGGGTCTTGCCATAGCGCCGTGTGGATCGTGGCGATGTTGTGGAGCCAAATAAGCTCTAGGCGTCATCCGGCTGCTCTATTCTGACACCTTGAGTGTCAGGCTCTATCGGCTTGGACCAGCCTCCACCAGGTGCACCTTCTGGAGACTTCTTGGTGGCGAAGGAGATTGGCTTGAGAGGCTGACGTGCGGGCCTAGAAGCCCCCGAGCCCCTAGAGCTAGCGAGGGAGTCACGTCCCGTGCATGACCCTGTCGGAGGAGTCAGTGATAGAGCTGCGCCCTCGGGGCAGCACTAGGGAGCCCCCCGAGCCTCAGTGGCTCGGTGCGCACCTTCTCGCGCCCGGGCCTTGGCTGGCGTCGAAGGCCGGGAGGGAGCCAAGGATCGGGTCCTGGATTCCGTCGAGCCACCGAGTCTAGAGCAGTGGCGGCGGGCGTACTCGGGCTCGGCCGAATTCCTTGGCCTGTGGGTATGCGTGAGCGTACCCGATTGGTATAGCATCCGAGCCACCGGACTATCCTAGAGGAGTTGGTCGGGGGGTCTCTTGGTTGGGAATCCTTGATCCCGAGGCTTAACATACCCCAATGTTAGGATCTTATCAGGAGCCCCCGAGCCCTTCGTGGCCTCACTTGGCCAGATTTGTGATGCTGACGAAGGGCTGAATTCGTTCTTCTGGTGACCGAGCTTGCCATGGTGGGGATAACTTCTGCTGACCAGAGCGTGATGCCCCTCGTGGGGCCTTTCCCAAGTGTGATGGGGACGCTCGGCTATCAGGGCCGAGCGATGGTGATGCTGACCCCTTTTTGACCTGCGTTGCATAAGTCTGAGGCCTAAGGCCTGAGCGAGGGTCTAGCGGACTCGTCTGGGAGTCGCCGACCATGGGCCTGGGGCCACCCTCCTTTTTGATCTAGACCTGCCATGGGTTAGGTGATCGAGAGCGTCTAGGCTCTAGCTCGGGGTCACCTTCTATAATACCCAGATATGGATACTTGTATCTGATACGATACATATCCGATACGTGGATACACTATTCTCCAAAAAACAGTGACACGGGGATACATCTAGGATTTTTTTAATAATAATAATAATAACATGATTTAATATGAAATAACATAGTTCACAACTTAAAAGGTCACATCTAGTCATCCAGACCACAGGTTCACACTTCACAAACATAATTAAGTTCACATGCACGGTACATAACTGATAACACATGCAACTCAAATTCTAGGATTCTACTCGTATTCATCATTACGTGGGTTCTCCTCTGTATCATCATCGTCTCCACCTTCAAAAGACACACTCTCCATTTCAGGTTCATCAAGAGAGAGATCAGCAACTTCTAGAATTCCAACACCAGATAAAGATTCAAAGTCATCTCCTCCCACATCCCACATTCTTGTTGGCCCTGTACTATAATCTTCCGCCTTTCTTGATAGAAGTCTCAAATTGTTATGTATAAAGACCAAGTCTTCAGCACGTTCAGGAGCTAGTTTGTTTCTTTGTATGCTATGAATGAAGTTGTATGTGCTCCAATTCCTCTCACAAGAAGAAGAAGAAGCTGGCTGATTGAGTAATTTGAGAGCTAATTTTTGCAGCACAGGAATAGACTGTCCATGATTTGCCCACCACTTCAATGGGTCAAGTACCCATTTGTCATAAATGGAGTCAAAGTCATTGAGTTCTTCTGAGCAAGTAGCAAACCTTGAGTACTCATCTTTAACTTGATTGAGATCTTTAAGAACAGGGAAGAATTTTCTAAAGCATTTCATTCTCTGTACTGAAATATCATGGTCCTTGTGTGGGGGTTGACGTCCTTCACTTTCACTAATCCATTTCTCATGATAGTACCTACAAATAAATATGATCCACACAATGCAAATGAACAAAGAATGGACATCAGCCATTTATAATACAAAAATGGAGTGGACTGAGTGGTACAAAAAATTTACCTTGGATTAAGTGAATGTGCAAGACAAATGAGAGGTGTGTTGCTTTTTGACCAGCGATCAATCAATATGTCTTGAACAGTAGAGAAGAAGGTGGATTGTTCATCATAATTCTTCTTTTCTTTAGTATATATCACTTTCTTCACTTTTGCTATCATAGTGTCCCACATCTCATAAATTAGATGAAGCAGGGTCTATCAGTGTCAGCCATACGTAGCATTTCATAAATGGGATCAGTGAAATCAACAATGTACTCCACATTCTCCCACCATTGCCTACAAAGAATTTTCTCTCACATGTCGTGCTGTCCCTGCATTATCATCTCTGTAAGTTTCCCATGCATCACTAATCACCATGCTTTGGAGTGCTCTCTTGACCATCAAAAACCGCTTTAACATAACAACAACCGATGCAAATATTGTTTCAGCTACAGCTAGTAACTTCAACTTGCTAAACACATTGAACATTGACAACCTCATTCCATGGTTCATTATATAATTCTTGATCATATTAGCATCCCTAGCTATTAAAGTTATCCAATGCAACTCATCATATACCATCTCTTGCTCTTCAGTACGTGGCAATTTAGCAGCACAAATATTTTTCAGTGCAAGATTGAGGGTGTGAACAATACAAGGAGTCCAGAAGATGTTATCATACTTTTGCTGAACAATAAGACCCGCACCTTTGCAGTTTGCTGCATTATCTGTTGATGATTTGGACCACATTTTTTGCTCCAACTTCTTCTACAACAGCCATCAGCTTCTCTGCAATATAATCTTTTGTCTTCTCTTCACCTGAAGCATCAATAGCTCGCAAAAACATTGGTGAAGTTTCAGAAACAGCAATAAAGTTAATGAGTGGCCTTCTTTGTGCATCAGTCCAACCATCAGAACATATGGTAACACCCTTTGCAGCCCAAACACTCTTCATTCGATCAAGTAAGCTCTCAACATGTACCCTTTCTTGCTTAAGCAAATTAGTTCTCAGTTTGTTATAACTAGGAGGAACATAACCACCAAGGTTGTGGTTTGCTGCAAACTTGTAGGATTCTCTGTAATATGGATTTCTTGCAATGTTGAAGGACATACCTAAAAAGTACAAACATGAAAAAGATATAACAAAATACCTAGGGATGTGAATTACTTAACTCCATAACAAAATGGAAATGAAAGAATTTTTTGCTAACCTCCTGAGTAGAATAGCCTTGCAATTAATGCATCCAATTGATTGCGAGTATCCATGTTGAAAGCTTTCTCAAGAGCTGAACTTCGCAGTTGCTTCTTCGTCGAATAAGCAGAACCAGCAGAGCTGGATGCATCCACATTTGCCACCGGCAATGGAATAACTTTTGCTTTTGATTTATCAATCTCATTTGTAGCTTCTATAATTTCACTTTTTAGCTGTGCTAGGATGGATTTTGTAGCAGCTATGCAAATCTTGATTCCACCTCCAGTTATCCGAAGCAAATGGCTTTTTATCCTAGAGTAACTTCCCATGTACTCAAGATTGCTGTACTTGCATCGCCATACAACATTGCCTCCTGTAACAGCCTTCTCTAAAAGCACAACATGTTTCCACAATGGATTCTTCTTCTGCTGGTCATCAACTTCAATTGGAGCACGTTCATCATGCGGCACCATCTACTCATACTAAACTACTAACATCTAACAAATAAAGATGAACAAAATGTCAGATCGAAGCACATGACATGTTGAACAAAACTACAAGGATGGTTGCCTGGTTCGAGTAGGGGGCACAAGGATGCACCTTAACAACTGTATGGACTAGGGAGCTTGGAGTTGGGAGGGCCAGAGGGGGCGCCACCTGACTTTTTGCCATCGGCCGCTTGCTGCGACGCTAGCTGCCCCGCCGCCGGTCGATTCGATTATTGCGCAGGGCTGTAGGGGGCTGGGATTTTGGAGAGGGCGTCTCTGGCTTGCCGCCGGCTGCTTGCAGCCCCGCCGCAGGTCGCCGTTCGACACTGTCATGCACGCCAAGTCTCCATCAAAGTCAAAGGGAGTCGGGGATGCGGGGGCGGTGGGGAGGGAGTAGGTCATGCATGGGAGAGTGGGAGCTGGGAGTTAGGTTGGGCCATTTTCATGTCATGGGCCATATCCAAATCAACCCATACGTATCTTGTAACAACCCAAAAATCCACACACCAAAAATACCAACTATAAATTTTTTTCTTAGAACTTCCATGTGATGATGAGTGTCATGTATAGAAACCCAACCTCAGAGATGCATTAGGTCTAACCCCAACCCAAGTCAACACCTAAGCATGGCATGTCATTAGTTAACTGTGTTTAATTAAATTCGAACAAATAAAGTATTGCATACAGTGTTAACTCTCATGGTGATTTGGATCTTTAGTTGCTTTATGTAATGCCTGAAAATTCCTTGAAAGTAATTATTAAACAGATCAAAAGAATAAATGCTTAAGGAGAAAACTAACCCTATTTTTGTACAACAAAACCACATCTATTTTTATTATACAAAATAGCTAAACAAAATTCCCTAAACTCCAATGAATAAGTTACATCAGTTTTGAATTCAAATTCTAAACCAAATTAGAATTCAAACAATGGAAAAGAAATGAAAAACAGAAAAATGAAAAGAAGTAGGCCTCCCAGCCAGCAGCTCGGCCCGCGTCAGCTAGCCAGCCCAACCAGCCTGCCAACCCTTCCCATCTTCCCAGCGCGAGCGCGCGGCCCACGAGCCAGCCCAGCGCGTCGCCCACGCCCGCGCACCCCTCTGCCTCGCTCGCTGCCACTGCCCGCTGGACCATGCATGTCAGCCGCACACTCATCTACAATGTCGTCTTCCTCACCCACGCCTCAACCGCCTACGCGACCGGCGCCCGACAGTGGTGGCAGGGCGGGACAGGGGTCACGCCCGGGGCATGGCCCTGTCTTTTCGTTGCACCGCGCCCACGCAACCTCACGCGAGCCACTGGATGCCATTGAACACGCCTCCACCGCTCGATCGCCATCCGCCATAGGAGCATGGAGCTCGGCTATAAAGCTCGGCCCTCGGTTGCCCTAGCACCCCTCCATCGCCCCGCCACCACTTGTGGCCATCCACCAGACCACCCAGCATGAGGGCCGAGGGGAGGAGAAGAACAAAGAGGGCAGAGCCGCTGCCTGGAGGAAGACCGGGAGATCACCAGAGCCAGAGCGGGCGACACTGCACGGCATGGCTTCGGGAGTTACATGGCCTCGACTCTTCACTGCACCGCTATCCTCTCGCCCTCAACACCGACGGTGAGCCGTATGCCACTGAGACCCCTCCTAAGCCCCATGGACACGAGCACGCACGGGCGTACACCGTAGACACGCGCACGGCCATGGTGAAGCCACCGCGGCCGCATCACTGCAGTAGAAGTGACGCCACCGCCTTGGTTAGCTCGTTCTCGCCACGGAAGACGCCCCGCTCACGATCAGTGAAGATGTAGGTCATTGGAGGACCTCGGAGGCCACACCGTGCCACGGTCGAGCACCGCCGCCACCGTGTCGACTCCGCCGTGGCCAAGTCCGCTGGGGTGCCTGGCGTCTCCTTGACTCGCCCGTCCTATTCGCTGAAGCCACGGGTAACTCATGCGCACACCGTGACCACCCCGCTGGAGCCCCGTAGTGACCCGCGCGCCTCGCCGTCGTCACCATGTCGTCGTGGCCTCCGGGAAGTCCCTATCGGCCACCTGGAAATAGAAAGTCCCGCCATGAGCTCTGGACGCCCTCGTCGCGTCCACACGGATTTGTAGGAGCCTACACACCCCACTATGACGCACCTCCGAGGCCATAGCCCCACATCGACGCCGCCGACGTGATCGGAAGGCCACCCCGCTGGAGCCCCGTAGTGACCCACGCGCCTCGCCGTTGTCACCATGTCGCCGTGGCCTCCGGGAAGTCCCTATCGGCCACCTGGAAACAGAAAGTCCCGCCATGAGCTCTGGACGCCCTCGTCGCGTCCACACGGATCCGTAGGAGCCTACACACCCCACTATGACGCCCCTCCGAGGCCATAGCCCCACATCGACGCCGCCGACGTGATCGGAAGGCCACCGCCGTGGCCAAAGCCACCGGAGGCCCTAGAGGACCCCTCGACCTGCCCAACATGCCCGCTGGAGCATTGTGACACCCACGCGCACCATAGAACCGGCCAATGCCGCTGCACCCGCGCCATTCCCGCACGCCGGTTGTGCTCGAGCCGCCGTTCGCCGTGGCTAGTGACTTAGGAAGCACCATCTGTTGCCCTGACCCCATCGTTGTAGTCGCCATGGCGCGGGGAGGCTTTTCCCCACCTCAATTGGATGCCTGAGCCATTGCGGGAGCTCACCGGTGAGCTCGTCGCCGGCGGGAGCGCGCCGTGGAAGAAATAGAGGAGAAGGGGCGAGTTGAGCAGCGCAGCCCTGCACCTGGTGCACATGAGCCGAGCCGAGGGGAAATGACGATGGACTCGGTCCACCATGGACCCTGCCTTAGGTCCATGGACCGTGAACTTGGGTCCACCATGAGCCGCGCTCACGCCCACGCCCGAGAAACGGTTTCTAGTAAGAGCCCAATCTGCGCCACGTGGCGCGCCGCAAAGACGCCACGCGTGTCCGGTCGGCCCGCCCTGACCGCCCAAATCCAACTGTCCGAGCCCGGTTTGGACCCGGCCCATGTTGGCCGTTGACCGGTCAACGCTGACCGTTGACCTGGCCCCACATGTCAGTGGCACAGACGCATTAGACCCACACGTCAGATGCTGACGACATGATGACATCACGCGGGACCCACCTGTCAGTACCAGCACGGCCGAGGTGATGTCATGCTGACGTCACGCTGACATCAGCTGCTGACGTCAACAACCCTAGGCCCACACGTCAGTGACCCTGACCGTTGATCGTAGACCATGGACCGTTGACTCGCCGTTGACTGACGTTGACCTTGACTGGACCCACATGTCAGTGACCCAAGAGCCCCTGGACCCACCTGTCGGAACTGACGACGTTGATGATGTCATGCTGACGTCAGCTGGACCCCACCTGTTAGCTCGGAACCGAGACGATGACGTCATGCTGATGTCATGCTGCCACGTAGACCAGTCACAGCGTGACACGTGTCAGCCCAGGATTAATTCAGCCTTTTTCATTTTTAGAAATGGATTTAATCTTCGGAACTTCATAACTAATTCATATGACCTCAGAAAAATATGAAACCAGGACCAAAATTCATCTAAAATCAAGCTCTACGCAATGAACCCATGTTTGAGTGCATTTGGCTCTTTTGAATTTTCATTGCTTCTTTGTGCTATTCTATAGACGTCGCTAACGCGACAATTATGCAATCGTTTGCAGACTCGGAGGAGAACCAGACGGACGAGGATCGTGAGTACCGTGAGGAGTACGGAGATGACTACACTGAAGGTGCCACATCCCACCCAACCTCGTAGCACCTATTACGCATGGCTAAAATAGAAATGCTAGTGCTTTACTTTATTGTTGTAATCACACTATGATAGGACTTGCACGGTAGTATGCTTTCTTGATGGCCTTTACCTTGACGCAACCTTACCCCTGCTCACCCTGCTGTTAGGCTAGTCACACGCTTCCTATTATATTTCATTGCTTATTACTTCTACTACGCTTGCACTACATTGATGCGTGATGGAAACTGGTGATAGGGGAGAGTGCTGCGTGTGTGATTTGGGTGCGTGGAGGGTGAGGGTTGTGTCGACCAAGTTGGAGTATATGATGAGCCTGGGGCAAGTCTTGCCATGGGGTGCTACCTGGGCACCCCTAGAATGGATACCTGTGGTGGGTAAATGGTATATGAGGTGGCCCTAGGTGTGATCCTGTGATGGGAGGAGCCCAGGGTGGAGGTGCTGTGGTGGCACGGTAAATGGAAACCCTAATGAAGACATTCTGGCTTGGTCATCCCTAAGGACTTACTAGTACTTAGATTCACCGGGAAGCCTTACGTACCACTCGCCCTATATGGTGCGGGACGGCCGGACTACTTGGTAGGATATTGCCACTACTGCTAGGTTGATAGCGGACAGTGTGAGGGAGGTACGGGGTGCGGAGGATTTCCCCCACACCCTTCTGAGACTTCATGGACACCTTGTGGACCCGTTTCATGACTCATAGTTTCAGCCACCCTAGACCGGACTTGGGGTGTACCAGGGCTGAATGGTAGAGTGGCATTATCCTAGGCTAGCAAGCGGCCGAAATCAGCCCAGTTGACGACGGTCAGCGAGGAAGGCGGATCTTGTGGTTATGTAAAACCTCTGCAGAGTGTATGGTTGATCGATCGATACATATGCCGACTTGTCGGCTATGGACCTTGCCTGGGTTTCGCTTAAACTAGATAGTGAGATGAGTCCTTCTCTTCTCCCCCTAGGAGTGAGTGTTCGGACATAGCCAGGGGCTACGGGCCTTGAGACAGTGCCGAGAGGGAGTTGGCCTATCGGCTGAGCGATGGTATGGGTGTGGTATGGAGATGGTGTGGAGATGCTGGTATATCGATCCCAGGATCGAAACCTGGCTCTGGAATGGGAATGGGGTGGAATGGGTGTGTGAATGGTGTTAAAACTTGACCAACTGTTATTAAATACTTGATATAGGAAACCCCAGCCTTATAGGTTCCTTTTGATTAATATATCCAACTTGCATCCAATTTCCACAAAGCAATGCTCATAGGGTTGGGAGTGGCCAGTACAAATCGTACCGATAAATTTTGGCACACAGGTTCTGCTGAGGAGTATAGCTCCGAGGAGTTTGACGGTTGAGGGGTTCGTTCTTATGCTCGAGTTTGGCGATCTTATCTTCAAGCTGTTCTGAATGAATGCTACTTTTGATTCCGCCAATGCGGCGATGTAATAAATTTATGTAATTCCGCACTATTTGTACTCTGATATTATCGTTGTATGGATGTGATATTCGACTGGAATTTAGGTAATATGATCTACAACGGTCTTATTACACTTTGACACTGTGGATTTCCTTCGCGGAATCGGGGTCGCTTCAGTTGGTATCAGAGCCATACTTGACCATAGGACAAAACCCTTAGAAATGGACGATAGAATAGGACATGAACAACCCTTCTTTCGATTATATACCGACCTTGCATTTACTTTTATGCAAGGCTTATCTATTTATTGACCTGCTAACACCTGTTCCTTAAAACATGCAGATGGCAACGAACGTCGACTGGCCGCCTCTAGGACCGCTACCTCTGGACCACGCCAAGCTTACCTTCGACCTATGTGAGCTCGGGGGTTTTGCACAAACCCTCTGTCGAGTTCTCGTCACGTTAGGAGTCCCTGACGAGCTTATCAAGGTCACCTGTACCGGGAAGTCAACGCAGGGAGGAGGAATCGAAGGACCAGTTGTCACCTCCGTTGAGTTCCCAGCTAGCACTACCTTACCATCTATCCCAGCTTTCACTGAGTTGACTATAGAGGACACAGTTGAGGAGGGACTGCGAGCTGTCTCACACAAGGAACTTCACAGAGTGATGAGGGACCACTACGAGCACCTGAAGACGATAGAGTTCCATCTACTTCCCTAGGCCCTCGACCTCAGCCTTACCCCTAGTGAGCAGAGTTTCACAGCCGGCAGAGTCATCTTTGCAGAGGAGGACAGATGCCTTCGTGTCTCAGCTATCCACCTACTAGAGCAGGACAGGTACGTGACCCAGCTTGAGCAGAAGAGACGTCAGGACCGGGCTCTTCTATGGGAGTGCCAGGAGCGAGACTCGCAGGGAGCTCAGGAGCGAGCTAGTCTGCTCGAGGCAGTTGCCAAGCTACAGGACGAGCTCAACCATCGTGAAGAAGTCCACAGAGCCGAGGTCGCTGACTTACAGGACAAAGCAGCCGACCTAGGCAACAGAAACTGCTACCTCAACAGCAAGGTCTTGGAGTTGTAGAGGGAGTTGGATGACAAGAAGGCCGAGTTCCACTGCAGAGGAGACAGAGAGAGGTCTAAGGGGATTGATATGCTGAAAATCCAATCTCGGAACAAGACCATAACCTAGGAGTTAGAGGAGTTCAGGAAGTAGGCCGTTCGCAACCAGGGTCACCTGATCGAGGCACTCAGGCAGAATGAGTACCTACAGGACAAGTGTGAGAGGACTTGGCAAGCTTGGCAGAAGTCTGACAAGAAGCGCCTCAGGGAGATGAAGGGTATGTGGGATCAGCTACCCAAGGAGATTCGCAGCAAGACGAAGCCGAGGATAGAGGAGTTTGAGTTAGCACCGACTCGCCTCAACCTAGACACCTGCCCTACCCTACCTGGAGCCAGGCCTACTGAGGAGCTCACTGAGGCCTTGAAGTACGTGTCCCGGCTTCACAAGTCTGATGAGGAGATCGAGATCGAGAACAGTCGTATTCCAGCTGCGGTGTACGAGTTAGAGTAGATGACCCTGCGTGGTCATGAGTTATGTCAGTAGCTTCCATGAGTTGTACCCCATGATGTACCCCTTATGAGATGTATTATGAGACACTATGCGTAGTACGATTCTCACACGTCTTCAAGTGTAGCTACTGGAGATGATGCTATGTAATAAAACCCATGTAATGAATGTCTTGGATCTTATTGCATCTTATGGATCTTATTGCTTCTTTGTAATGAGTGTTGGATAGTATAAATGATTATCTTTAAATCATCAAAATCATGTAATCATATTGAATTATAAGCACTTATGGCACAAGCACTAAAATTCCTATGATCCGTGTAGCAGATGCCAAACCGCCGATCTGCTCGCCTAATGAACCGTGGACGTGCGCCCATCCCTGAACCAGTCGAACCCAACGGGGGCCGTGGTGGCAACAACCGTGGCCATGGTCGTGGTAGTGGATGTGGAGGGATACCCTTCAACCTGGAGATTACCCCGCCGCCTGCCGAGGAGAAAATTCCGCCACCACCACCACCGAACCTGGTAGAAGTGATGGCACAACAGACTAAGCTTCTTGTAGCTCTTGTAGAAGGAGCAAACTGTCGCCAGGGAGGTCAGCAGAATGACTTCTAAAGGAAGCTGGAGGGATTCCTGAAGCTAAGGCCACCTACCTATGATGGCACAGACCCTGACCCGCTTGTAGCCGATGACTGGCTCAAGGAGATGGAGAAGAAGCTTGATCTCACCACTTTCACCGACGATGAATGTGTTGGAGCAGCCGCACACCAGCTCATAGGTGCAACACGTGCCTGGTGGGATAGTTTAAGTGATTCTCATGAGGACCCTACCAACATCTCGTGGGATAAGTTTGCCGAAGCATTCACTGAGTATCACATTCCCAAGGGTATCATGGAGGCCAAAGCCGAGGAGTTCCGCAACATCAAGATGGGAAAGGACAAGGTGACTGAGTACACTACTCGTTTCACCAACCTTCTGCGCTATGCCCCTTCCTATGTTGTGAACTCTGAGAAGGAGAAGCTGTACTATTACCGCAAGGGACTTAACCCGCACATCAAACTGAAGTTTGGCGGTATTGAGAGTAACATGTTGCATGCTCTGGTGGATCGCTGCATCCAGATTGAAAAGGACCATGCTGAAGCTGGAGAGGAGTACAGGGAGAGAAAGCGTAAGCCTGAGGAGTCTTTCCATGGCCGTGATCGCAAGAGGTTCCGCAGAGATACACCATCCAGGGAACGCTCACGCCACAACAGGGATGACAACCCTGGATCGAGTAGGGGAAGTGGAGGCTACACCGCCAAATACTCCCGCCCTGCTCAGGATCATTACACCTGGGACCGTTATGCTCTGGACCGCAACACTCAGGACCGTTTCAACCGTCCCCGCTCTGTGAATGAACGCCCAGCACAGAACCGCTCTGCACCAGGCACTAGAAACTGGAAGGCACCCGCACCAACCCCTACAGGCGGTGCACCTTTCACCTGCTTCGCTTGTGGCCAACCAGGTCACAAAGCCACTGAATGCCCTCAGAACTCAGCTACTCAGAAGTCTCAGTTCAAGGGATCTGCTACCCATGGACATCTCAACCATCTAGACGCCGAGGAAGCACAGGCTGCTCCTGACGTTGTGTACGGTATGTTTTTAGTTAATGGCAATACTGCATCAGTTCTATTTGACTCTGGAGCAACTTGTTCATACATATCATCCAAGTTTGCACGAGAGCATGACCTGCCTGTAACCCCACGTGAAAAGCCTATCATCACCAGCTCACCTTTAGGAGACCTAAAGTGCACCCACATCTGTAAGGGAGTGAGTCTTACCATTGAGGGTCTTACCTTTAGAGCCGACCTAACCCTGTTACCTTCCACTAACCTAGATGTCATCTTAGGCATGGATTGGTTAACCATTCACCGAGGTATCATATCATGTTCACCTAGATACGTCCAAGTGACCCATCCATCAGGCCAAATTATTAGATGTGAACCCCAGTCCGGAAAGTCCACCTCTATCCTATGTGCCCTTAAAGCGAGTTCAGAATCACAAGAAGAGGAAAAGACAGTTCATGATGTGCCTGTGGTCAGAGACTATCCCGATGTATTCCCTGAAGAATTACCAGGTATGCCACCAGACCGTGATGTAGAGTTCATCATTGATCTTTTGTCGGGAACAGGACCCATTGCCAAGAGACCCTATTGCATGTCAGTTGATGAACTGGCCGAGCTCAAGAAATAGCTTGATGAGCTCATCTCGAAGGGATATATCAGACCCAGTGCTTCACCCTAGGGATCCCCTGTTCTGTTTGTTAAGAAGAAGGATGGCTCAATGAGAATGTGCATTGATTACCGGAACTTGAATGCAGTCACCATCAAGAACAAGTACCCCCTGCCAAGGATTGATGACTTGCTTGATCAACTTAGAGGTGCCAAGTATTTCTCTAAGATTGATCTCAGATCTGGCTATCATTAGATGAAGATTCGAGAGAGTGACATCCTGAAGACAACTTTCGTGACTAGGTATGGGCAGTTTGAATTCACTGTGGTATCCTTTGGACTCACGAATGCACCCGCATACTTCATGAACATGATGAATAAGGTTTTCATGGATGATCTGGATAAGTTCGTGGTAGTATTCATTGATGACATCCTTGTCTATTCATCCACCGCTGAAGAACACGAACATCATCTGAGAACTGTACTTGAGAAACTAGCCCAACATTAGCTCTACACAAAGTTCAGCAAATGTGAGTTTTGGCTACAGGAAGTTGCCTTCCTAGGCCATGTACTATCAGCTGAAGGTGTTGCAGTTGACCCGACTAAGATTAAGGCTGTGAAAGAATGGGAACAACCCCGTAATGTGACAGAAGTCAGAAGTTTCTTGGGATTGGCTGGATATTATCGCCGATTCATTGAGAACTTCTCCAAGATAGCTCGTCTGATGACCAACCTTCTGAAGAAGACTAAGGAGTTTGAATGGACGCCCGAGTGCGAACAAAGCTTCTAGGAATTGAAACAGAAACTTACCACAACTCCTGTGTTAGCATTGCCTGATATCAGCAAAGATTTCGTGGTCTATTGTGATGCATCCCATCAAGGACTTGGTTGTGTATTGATGCAAGATGGAAGAGTGATAGCTTATGCTTCTCGACAGTTGAAAGAACACGAGAACCGTTACCCTACTCATGATCTTGAGTTAGCAGTAGTTGTGCATGCTTTAAAGATCTAGAGGCACTACTTGATAGGCAACAAGTGTGATATCTATACTGATCACAAGAGCTTGAAGTACTTTTTCACTAAAGAAGATCTGAATATGAGGCAATGCCGATGGCTAGAGTTGATCAAGGACTACGACCTGGAAATTCACTATCATCCGGGAAAAGCTAACGTAGTCGTAGATGCTCTCAACCGCAAGAGTTACTGTCACACTTTGATCACTGAATCTGTACCACCTGAGCTCAAGGAAGAGATTGACGATTTCCAACTTGAGATACTACCGCATGGCTTGCTGAGTGAGCTCCGCATATAGTACGATCTCACAGATCGCATCCGTCAAGCTCAGAAAAATTGTAAGGAGATTGAATATATCCGTGGTCTGATGAAACTAGGCTACAAGACCAACCACCATAAAGATGAACAAGGGACCATCTGGTTCAAGGATAGAATCTGTGTACCTTCTAATCTAGCCCTACGAGAGGAAATTCTGTCAGAAGCCCATGATTCTAAGTACTGTATTCACCCTGGAGGTTCAAAGATGTATCAACACTTGAAGAAACACTTTTGGTGGAAAGGCATGAAGACGGACATTGCGGGACATGTGGCACGATGTGACACCTGTAATAGAGTCAAGGCTGAACACCAAAGGCCTGCAGGATTGCTAAAGCCTCTTGACATTCCTGAGTGGAAATGGGAGAACATATCCATGGATTTCATAGTTGGATTGCCCCGTTCATAGAAAGGCAATGATTCCATCTGGGTGATCGTTGATCGTTTGACCAAGATTGCTCACTTTGTACCAGTGAAGACCAAGACCAATGCAGAAAAATTAGCAGATCTATATATTGAGCATATTCTCAGACTGCATGGAGCTCCCTCCAGTATTGTATCTGATTGTGGTCCTCAGTTTGTGTCCCGATTCTGGGAAGCCCTGCACAAGTCCATTGGAACCAAACTTGATTTCAGTACCGCTTACCACCCACATACAGATGGACATACAGAACGAGTAAATCAGATCTTAGAAGACATGCTTCGTGCTAGTGTACTGAATTATGGCTCTAATTGGGAGAAATGCTTACCCTATGCAGAGTTCTCTTACAACAACAGCTACCAAGCCAGTATCAAGATGTCGCCGTTTGAAGCTCTGTATGGCAGACCTTGTAAGACACCTTTGATGTGGTCTCAACCGGGTGAAAGATCATTCTTTGATTCCATAAGATTCAAGATGCAGAAGAAGGAGTTGCTCAAGTAAAGGAGAATTTGAGAATTGCTCAAAGTCGATACAAGAGCTATGCTGACAAAAGGAGAAGAGAACTTGAGTTCAATGTGGGGGACTTCGTCTATCTCAAGGTATCCCCGCTACGTGGGACTATCAGATTCCATGTGAAAGGCAAGCTAGCCCCTAGATTTGTTGGCCCATACAAGATTTGCAAGAGGATTGGAAAGCTCGTATACAAACTTGAGCTACCTAAGGAATTGGCGGGTGTACATCCCGTATTCCATGTCTCACAGCTATGCAAGTGTTTGAGAGTGCCCGATGAAGTAGTTCCAACTGAGACACTTGACATACAAGATACACTTGAGTATAAAGAACATCCTATCAGAATTCTGGGCAGAGATACCAAAGAGACCCGAAGCAAGACTATTCCTATGTGCAAGATCCAATGGAATAATCACACTGAGAGAGAAGCAACATGGGAGAAAGAGTCTGACCTCTGGCTACGATATCCTTACCTCTTCGAAGAGTATGTTATACTTTAATCTCGGGGATGAGATTCTGTTAAGGGGGTAGGACTGTAACAACCGAAAAATCCACACACCAAAAATACCAACTACAAAATTTTTTCTTAGAACTTCCATGTGATGATGAGTGTCATGTATAGAAACCCAACCTAAGAGATACATTAGGTCTAACCCCAACCCAAGTCAACACCTAAGCATGGCATGTCATTAGTTAACTGTGTTTAATTAAATTCTGACAAATAAAGTATTGCATATAGTGTTAACTCTCATGGTGATTTGGATCTTCAGTTGCTTTATGTAATGCCTGAAAATTCCTTTAAAGTAATTATTAAACAGATCAAAAGAATAAATGCTTAAGGAGAAAACTAACCCTATTTTTGTACAACAAAGCCACATCTATTTTTATTATACAAAATAGCTAAACAAAATTCCCTAAACTCCAATGAATAAGTTACATCAGTTTTGAATTCAAATTCTAAACCAAATTAGAATTCAAACAATGGAAAAGAAATGAAAAACAGAAAAAGGAAAAGAAGAAGTAGGCCTCCCAGCCAGCAGCTCGGCCCGCGTCAGCCAGCCAGCCCAACCGGCCTGCCAACCCTTCCCGTCTTCCCAGCGCGAGCGCGCGGCCCACGAGCCAGCCCAGCGTGTCGCCCACGCCCGCGCACCCGTCTGCCTCGCTCGCTGCCACTGCCCGCTGGACCCCGCATGTCAGCCACACACTCGTCTACAGTGTACTCTTCCTCACCCACGCCTCAACCGCCTACGCGACCGGCGCCCGACAGCGGTGGCAGGGCGGGACAGGGGTCACGCCCGGGGTATGGCCCTGTCTTTTCCATGCGCTGCGCCCACGCAACCTCACGCGAGCCAGCTATTAAAGTTATCCAATGGAACTCATCATATACCATCTCTTGCTCTTCAGTACGTGGCAATTTAGCAGCATAAATATTTTTCAGTGCAAGATTGAGGGTGTGAACAATACAAGGAGTCCAGAAGATGTTATCATACTTTTGCTGAATAATAAGACCCGCACCTTTGCAGTTTGCTGCATTATCTATTGATGATTTGGACCACATTTTTTGCTCCAACTTCTTCTACAACAGCCATCAGCTTCTCTGCAATATAATCTTTTGTCTTCTCTTCACCTGAAGCATCAATAGCTCGCAAAAACATTGGTGAAGTTTCAGAAACAGCAATAAAGTTAATGAGTGGCCTTCTTTGTGCATCAGTCCAACCATCAGAACATATGGTAACACCCATTGCAGCCCAAACACTCTTCATTCGATCAAGTAAGCTCTCAACATGTACCCTTTCTTGCTTAAGCAAAGTAGTTCTCAGTTTGTTATAACTAGGAGGAACATAACCACCAAGGTTGTGGTTTGCTGCAAACTTGTAGGATTCTCTGTAATATGGATTTCTTGCAATGTTGAAGGACATACCTAAAAAGTACAAACATGAAAAAGATATACAAAATACCTAGGGCTGTGAATTACTTAACTCCATAACAAAATGGAAATGAAAGATTTTTTTGCTAACCTCCAGAGTAGAATAGCCTTGCAATTAATGCATCCAATTGATTGCGAGTAGCCATGTTGAAAGCTTTCTCAAGAGCTGAACTTCGCAGTTGCTTCTTCGTCGAATAAGTAGAACCAGCAGAGCTGGATGCATCCACATTTGCCACCGGCAATGGAATAACTTTTGCTTTTGAGTTATCAATCTCATTTGTAGCTTCTACAATTTCACTTTTTAGCTGTGCTAGGATGGATTTTGAAGCAGCTATGCAAATCTTGATTCCACCTCCAGTTATTCGAAGCAAATGGCTTTTTATCCTAGAGTAACTTCCCTTGTACTCAAGATTGCTGTACTTGCATTGCCATACAACATTGCCTCCTGTAACAGCCTTCTCTAAAAGCACAACATGTTTCCACAATGGATTCTTCTTCTACTGGTCATCAACTTCAATTGGAGCACGTTCATCATGCGGCACCATCTACTCATACTAAACTACTAACATCTAACAAATAAAGATGAACAAAATGTCAGATCGAAGCACATGACATGTTGAACAAAACTACAAGGATGGTTGCCTAGTTCGAGTAGGGGGCGCAAGGATGCACCTTAACAACTGTAGGGACTAGGAAGCTTGGAGTTGGGAGGGCCAGAGGGGGCGCCACCTGACTTTTTGCCGTCGGCCGCTTGCTGCGACGCTAGCTGCCCCGCCGCCGGTCGATTCGATTATTGCGCAGGGCTGTAGGGGGCTGGGATTTCGGAGAGGGCGTCTCCGGCTTGCCGCCGGCCGCTTGCAGCCCCGCCACAGGTCGCCTTTCGACACTCGTCGTCGCCGCCAAGTCTCCAGTCAAAGTGCGGGAGTCAGGATGCGGGGGGGGGGGGAGGGAGTAGGTCATGCATGGGAGAGTGGGAGCTGGGAGGTAGGTTGGGCCATTTTCATGTCATTGGCCATATCCAAATCAGCCCATACGTATCTTGTAACAACCCAAAAATCCACACACCAAAAATACCAACTACAAAATTTTTTCTTAGAACTTCCATGTGATGATGAGTGTCATGTATAGAAACCCAACCTAAGATATACATTAGGTCTAACCCCAACCCAAGTCAACACCTAAGCATGGCATGTCATTAGTTAACTGTGTTTAATTAAATTCTGACAAATAAAGTATTGCATATAGTGTTAACTCTCATGGTGATTTGGATATTCAGTTGCTTTATGTAATGCCTGAAAATTCCTTTAAAGTAATTATTAAACAGATCAAAAGAATAAATGCTTAAGGAGAAAACTAACCCTATTTTTGTACAACAAAGCCACATCTATTTTTATTATACAAAATAGCTAAACAAAATTCCCTAAACTCCAATGAATAAGTTACATCAGTTTTGAATTCAAATTCTAAACCAAATTAGAATTCAAACAATGGAAAAGAAATGAAAAACAGAAAAAGGAAAAGAAGAAGTAGGCCTCCCAACAGTGAAGCTCGGCTCATACCAGCCCAAATTTAACCCGGCCTGCCAACCCTTCCCGTCTTCCCAGTATGAAAGGCCTTGCCTTGACCTGAAACCAACCCAACGTCCCACGCCTTGCACCACCTGCCTGCCTCGCTCGCCATTGCCATCGCTGGACCCCCGCATGTTAGCCACACACTCGTCTACAGTGTACCCTTCCTCACCCACGCCTCAACCGCCTACGCGACCGGCGCCCGACAGCGGTGGCAGGGCGGGACAGGGGTCACGCCCGGGGTATGGCCCTGTCTTTTCCATGCGCTGCGCCCACGCAACCTCACGCGAGCCAGCTATTAAAGTTATCCAATGGAACTCATCATATACCATCTCTTGCTCTTCAGTACGTGGCAATTTAGCAGCATAAATATTTTTCAGTGCAAGATTGAGGGTGTGAACAATACAAGGAGTCCAGAAGATGTTATCATACTTTTGCTGAACAATAAGACCCGCACCTTTGCAGTTTGCTGCATTATCTGTTGATGATTTGGCCCACATTTTTTGCTCCAACTTCTTCTACAACAGCCATCAGCTTCTCTGCAATATAATCTTTTGTCTTCTCTTCACCTGAAGCATCAATAGCTCGCAAAAACATTGGTGAAGTTTCAGAAACAGCAATAAAGTTAATGAGTGGCCTTCTTTGTGCATCAGTCCAACCATCAGAACATATGGTAACACCCATTGCAGCCCAAACACTCTTCATTCGATCAAGTAAGCTCTCAACATGTACCCTTTCTTGCTTAAGCAAAGTAGTTCTCAGTTTGTTATAACTAGGAGGAACATAACCACCAAGGTTGTGGTTTGCTGCAAACTTGTAGGATTCTCTGTAATATGGATTTCTTGCAATGTTGAAGGACATACCTAAAAAGTACAAACATGAAAAAGATATACAAAATACCTAGGGCTGTGAATTACTTAACTCCATAACAAAATGGAAATGAAAGATTTTTTTGCTAACCTCCAGAGTAAAATAGCCTTGCAATTAATGCATCCAATTGATTGCAAGTATCCATGTTGAAAGCTTTCTCAAGAGTAGGCCTCCCGCTTGTCAGCCAGCAGCTCGGCCCGCGTCAGCCAGCTAGCCCAACCGGCCTGCCAACCCTTCCCGTCTTCCCAGCGCGAGCGCGTGGCCCACGAGCCCGGCCCAATAGCGTCATGCCTTCCACAAGACCTGCTCTCGCTTCGCCACGCCACCGCCTCACTGGACCCGCGCATGTCGGCCGCTGCACGCGTCTATAGTGTCGTCTTCCTCACCCACGCCTCAACCGCCTACACGACCGGCGCCCGACAGTGGTGGCAGGGCGGGACAGGGGTCATGCCCGGGGCATGGCCCTGTCTTTTCCTTGCGCCGCGCCCACACAACCTCACGCGAGCCACTAGATGCCACTGAACACGCCTCCACCGCTCGATCACCGTCCGCCATAGGAGCATGGAGCTCGGCTATAAAGCTCGACCCTTGGTTGCCCTAGCGCCCCTCCATCGCCCCACCGCCACTTGTGGCCATCCACCAGACCACCCAGCACGAGGGCCGAGGGGAGGAGAAGAACAAAGAGGGCGGAGCCGCTGCCGGGAGGAAGACCGGGAGATCACCGGAGCCAGAGCGGGCGACACTGCACGGCATGGCTTCGGGAGCTACATGGCCTTGACTCTTCACTGCATCGCTATCCTCTCACCCTCAAAACCGACGGTGAGCCGTATGCCGCTAAGACCCTCCTAAGCCCCATGGACACGAGCACGCACGGGCGCACACCATAGACAAGCGCGCACGGCCGTGGTGAAGCCACCGCGGCCGCATCACCGCAGTAGAAGTGACGCCACCACCTTGGCTGGCTCCTTCTCGCCGTGGAAGACGCCCCGCTCGCGATCAGTGAAGATGTAGGTCACTGGAGGACCCCGGAGGCCACACCGTGCCACGATCGAAGCACCGCCGCCACCGCGTCGACTTCGCCGTGGCCAAGTCCGCTGGGGGCGCCTGGCGTCTCCTTGCCTCGCCCATCCTATTCGCTGAAACCATGGGTAACTCACGCGCACACCGTGACCACCCCACTGGAGCCTTGTTGTGACCCGCGCGCCTTGCCGTCGTCACCATGTCGCCGTGGCCGCCGGGAAGTCCCTACCGGCCACCTAGAAACCGGAAGTCCCGCCATGAGCTCTGGACGCCCTCGCCGCATCCACACGGATCCGTAGGAGCCTACACACCCCACTGTGACGCCCCTCCGAGGCCATAGCCCCACATCGACGCCGCCGTGGCCAAAGCCACCAGAGGCCCTGGAGGACCCCTCGACCTGCCCAACATGCCCGCTGGAGCATTGTCACACCCACGCGCACCACAGAACCGGCTAATGCCGCTGCACCCGCGCCATTCCCGCACGCCGGTTGTGCTCGAGCCGCCGTTCGCCATGGCCAGTGACTTAGGAAGCACCATCTGTTGCCCTGACACCACCGTTCCAGTCGCCATGGCACGGGGAGGCTTTTCCCCACCTCAATTGGATGCCTAAGCCATTGCGGGAGCTCACCGGTGAGCACGTCGCCGGCGGGAGCGCGCCGTGGAAGAAATAGAGAAGAAGGGGCGAGTTGAGCAGCACAGCCCTGCACCTGGTGCACATGAGCCGAGCCGAGGGGAAATGACGATGAACTCGGTCCACCATGGACCCTGCCTTTGGTCCATGGACCGTGAACTTGGGTCCACCGTGTGCCGCGCTCACGCCCACAGCTAGGAAACGAAGCCCAGTAAGAGCCCAACTATGCCACATGGCCGCACCACAGCACGCCATGTGTCCGGGTTCAGCCTGGCCCAGACCGGCCCAAATCCAGCCCTATCTAGGATCAGTTTGGACCCGGCCCATGTTGGCCGTTGACTGGTCAACGCTGACCATTGACTTGGCCCCACATGTTAGTGGCACAGACGCACTGGACTCACACATCAGATGCTGATGTCATGCTGACGACGTGATGATGTCACGTGGGTCCCACCTGTCAGTAGCAGCACAGCCGAGGTGACGTCATGCTGACGTCACGCTGACATCAGCTGCTGACGTCAGCAACCCTAGCCCCACACGTCAGTGACTCTGACCGTTGACCGTAGACCGTTGACCGTTGACTCACCGTTGACTGACGTTGACCTTGATTGGACCCACATGTTAGTGACCCAAGAGCCCCTGGACCCACCTGTCGGAACTAACGACGTTGATGACGTCATGCTGACGTCAGCTGGACCCCACCTGTCAGCTCGGAACCGAGACAATGATGTCATGCTGACGTCATGCCACGTAGACCAGTCACAGCGTGACACGTGTCAGCCCAGGATTAATTTAGCCTTTTTCATTTTCAGAAATGGATTTAATCTTCAGAAATTCATAACTAATTCATATGACCTCAGAAAAATACGAAACTAGGACCAAAATTCATCTAAAATCAAGCTCTACGCAATGAACCCATGTTTGAGTGCATTTGGCTCTTTTGAATTTTCATTGCTTCTTTGTGCTATTCTATAGACGTCGCTAACGCGACAATTATGCAATCGTTTGTAGACTTGGAGGGGAACCAGATGGACGAGGATCATGAGTACCGTGAGGAGTACGGAGACGACTACACTGAAGGTGCCACATCCCACCCAACCTCGTAGCACCTATTACGCATGGCTAAAATAGAAATGATAGTGCTTTACTTTATTGTTGTAATCACACTATGATATGACTTGCATGGTAGTATGCTTTCTTGATGGCCTTTACCTTGACGCAACCTTACCCCTGCTCACCCTGCTGTTAGGCTGGTCACACACTTGCTATTATATTTCATTGCTTATTACTTCTACTACGCTTGCACTACATTGATGCGTGGTGGAAACTGGTGATTGGGGAGAGTGCTACGTGTGTGACTTGGGTGCGTGGAGGGTGAGGGTTGTGTCGACCAAGTTGGAGTATACAACGAGCCTAGGGCAAGTCTTGCCGTGGGGTGCTACCTGGGCACCCCTGGAATGGATACCTATGGTGGGTAAATGGTATATGAGGTGGCTCTAGGTGTGATCCTATGATGGGAGGATCCCAGGGTGGAGGTGCTGTGGTGGCACGATAAATGGAAACCCTGATGAAGACATTCTGGCTTGGTCATCCCTAAGGACTTACTAGTACTCAGATTCACCAGGAAGCCTTACGTACCACTCGCCCTATATGGTGCGGGACGGCTGGACTACTTGGTAGGATATTGCCACTACTGCTAGGTTGATAGCGGACAGTGTGAGGGAGGTACGGGGTGCGGAGGATTTCCCCCACACCCTTCCGAGACTTCATGGAGACCTTGTGGACCCAGTTCATGACTCACAGTTTCAGCCACCCTAGACCGGACTTGGGGTGTACCAGGGCTGAATGGTAGAGTGGCATTATCCTAGGCTAGCAAGCGGCCGGAATTAGCCCAGTTGACGACGGTCAGCGAGGAAGGCGGATCTTGTGGTTATGTAAAACCTCTGCAGAGTGTATGGTTGATCGATCGATACATATGCCGCCTTGTCGACTATGGACGTTTCCTGGGTTTCGCTTAAACTAGATAGTGAGGTGAGTCCTTCTCTTCTCCCCCTAGGAGTGAGTGTTCGAACGTAGCCAGGGGCTACGGGCCTTGAGACAGTGCCGAGAGGGAGTTGGCCTGTCGACTGAGCGATGGTATGGGTGTGGTATGGAGATGGTGGTATATCGATCCCAGGATCGAAACCTGGCTCTGGAATGGGATTGGGGTGGAATGGGTGTGTGAATGGTGTTAAAACTTGACCAACTATTATTAAATACTTGATATAGGAAACCCCAGCCTTATAGGTTCCTTTTGATCAATATATCCAACTTGCATCCAATTTCCACAAAGCAATGCTCATAGGGTTGGGAGTGGCCAGTACAAATCGTATTGATAAATTTTGGCACACAGGTTCTGCTGAGGAGTATAACTCCGAGGAGTTTGACGGTTGAGGGGTTCATTCCTACGCTCGAGTTTGGCGATCTTATCTTCAAGCTGTTCTGAATGAATGCTACTTTTGATTCCGCCAATGCGGCGATGTAATAAATTTATGTAATTCCGCACTATTTGTACTATGATATTATCATTGTATGGATGTGATATTCGACTGGAATTTGGGTAATATGATCTACAACGGTCTTATTACACTTCGACACTGTGGATTTCCCTTTGCGGAAATCGAGGTCGCTTCATATCTGATACTCATATCTAGGCTAGTATGTATCCATATTTCCTGGTATGGCCTGGATACGTATCTGGGGCGTATTCAGGCCATATCCGTATCCAAAACGTGTTGGATCCGCGATATGGACCCCCTTGGAGTATCTGCGCATTGTAGGCCACCTGATCACCTAGCGTGCCATGCCCTTCTAGGGCTTTGGTAGCAGGCCCCAATCCTCTCGGCCCAACCTAATGAACCATAGGTCGGGGCATGGGGAGCGCGCCGAGCTTGGACGGGGCCCTTGCTAGGCCCAATGTCTCAGCGGCTCCTGACCCAACTCTAGGGAGTTTGTTGGTTTTGGGGGCGTGCCGCCTAGGCGCCCGTCGATCGGAGGCTGGGTTCTCCGTCTAGGGAGTTGGCGTAGCCCCCGAGGCCATTGTGGTGCCTCAAGGTTTTTCGTACTCAGGCGAGTTCGCAGCTCAAAGATTGCCACGCCCGTGCTACTAGAGGGTAAGCCCATGAGAACCCCAAGTTTACGGTTGTTCCATGCCTTGGTCATGTCACCCAAGGGTGAGATTCTCGGCTTCCCAATCAAGCCGCTTGTTCGGTTCCTAAGCCCGTTCTCCTGAGCTTGGGGGCTCTCTATCTCCCTCGGTGGGTCACCTCGAGCAGCTCAAGGCTGGTACTCGGACAGCATTCATTAGGATGGTCGAGATGCTTCTGGGCATCTTGGCTACGACCGTGTGGACCCGTCTCTTGAGGAATCCCTCGCACTTTAGTTTTTTCCTAGGGCAGCCTTGAAGCTCAGGGGAACCGACTTTGAACCCTGGGTGGCACCCCCTTTTCTAGGGGGTGTCCCTTCCACCCGTTCAGGGGGTAGGCTCCTGCTAGAGGGTTAGAGGTTTGGAAATGAAATATGGGGAAAACAAGCTATGGGTAAAAGCGATGTAGCTATTTGATGTTCCATGCATTGTCATACTCTCTCCCCGAAATGTCGCTGATCTTGTAAGCGCCTAGCCAGATCACGTGTGAAATGTAGAAAGGCTCTTCCCATGGTAGACACAACTTGTGGCCCTTCTTGGATGAGGCGATCCTTCAGAGGACAAGGTCACCTACAACAAAGGAATGCTCGCGTACCTGCCTGGCATGGTTGCGATGGAGTCCCTGCCGATACTTGGCGGACCATACAATGGTGGTGTTTCATAGCTCCTTGAGCATGTCAACATCCGCTTGGCACTGCTCCTCGGCTTGCTTCTCGTCGTAGAAGTGAATTCGAGGGGCGTCGAAGTCAAGGTCGGAGGGGATGACCGCCACTACCCTATAGATGAGGAATAAAGGCATGTAACCAGTCGAGTTGTTCACACTCGTCCTGAGGCTCCAAAGCATGGAGGGGAGTTCATCCACCCAATGGCCGATGTGGATCTTGAGCTTGTTGTAGATACGAGTCTTGATCCCCTGAAGGATCAATCCATTGGCGCGCTCTACCTGGCCATTGGACTCAGGGTGATAAACCGACGCCCAATCCACTCGGATTCGCTAGGCATCGTAGAAGTCCAGGAACTTACGACCTATGAATTGAGTGCCGTTATCAATAATAATGTGATTTGGAACCCCAAACCTATGGATGATGTCCTAGATGAACTCGACAACCTGCTCTGACTTGAGGTTGATGATGGGCCTAACCTCAATCCACTTGGTGAATTTGTTGATGGTGACTAAGAGGTGGTTGAACCCCTCGGAGGCCTTCTTGAATTCCCCAACCATGTTGAGGCACCAGATCACGAATGGCCAAGTGATGGGGATCGTCTGAAGTGCCTGCGCTGGCAAGTGGTTCTGCTTAGCATAGTACTGGCAGGCCTTGCACGCCCTGATGAGGTCTCAAGCATCGGCAAGGACCGTTGGCCAGTCTAAACCATGCCTAACAGCTTTCCCCATGAGGAAGTTGAGGAGCAGCTGCCTTCCTTCTTCCAGGGAGATACACCAAAGGAGCACCACAGAGGCGCTTTGGCGATAGAGTTGTTCGTCCACAACCTTGTAGCTTTGTCACGTTTTACCAGTCTACGAGCGTCGATGACATTGGCGGGAAGGATCCCCTGCATGAGGAAGTTGAGGAAGGCTGCCATCCAATCCTCTAAGCCTTCAGGCTTCTGGGGGGAGTCTCCTCCCGGCGTGCCCACCTCATTGGTGTAGGGCAACACCGAGCTTGCAAGAAGCGTGCCTTGGCGGTCAAGTGAATCAATTGTCTGTGCTAGGGGCTCCTTAGAGTCCCTGGTGGTGGGGTCATCGTCCTCCTCATCAGGGGCGATGAGTTCCTATTGGCTACATTTCTAGGGCCATGCCAGAGGGTTAGGGAGACCACCCGTCAGTGGCTCAGTCCCTCGGCGTCTCTACGTGGTGACCACTAGCATGCATCCCTCGGAGGGCATCAACTTGTCACTGATCGCGGGAGCGACAGCGGCGCCTTCCCTATGGGTCATCCCCTGTTCCCCCTTGAGGCGGATCAAGGGGTGTCGAGGACATTGAGGAAGACTCTTGGCAGCAACGGCTTCTAAGAGGATGTTAGTTTTGCCAGGACATCGACTTCCTCATTGTCTCATCGGAGGACATGATGGAGGTTTATGACATCGAATTTCTCCTCCAATTTCTAGACCTCTGAGCAGTCGGCCTCCATCTTCACATTACAGTAAGTTGAATCCTTCATGACCTGGTTGATGACTAGCTTGGAGTCCCCTCGTATGAAGAGGCACTGAGCACCAAGCTCGACGACCGCCCGGATACCATGGAGGAGAGCTTCGTACTCTACAACATTGTTAGTGGCCTAGAAATGGAGCTGGAGGGCATACCTTAGCTTGTCTCCACTAGGGGATATAAGGAGGACCCCCGCGCCCCCCTCGAGTGTGAGGGAGCCATTGATGTACATGGTCCAGTACTCCATTTTGGTAGGGACAACTGAGGCTTGTTACTCTATCCACTTTGCCACGAAGTCGACGAGCACTTAGGACTTGATCGCCGTGCCAGAGGCGTAGGTGATGTTGAGGCCCATGAGCTCAAGCCCCCATTTGGCGATGCGGCCCATGGACTCTCGATTGTTGATGATGTGCCCGAGGCCACTAGAGGATACGACCACCACCGGGTGGCTGTCGAAGTAGTGGCAGAGCTTGCTCTTGGTAATGAGCACGGCATAGAGGAGCTTCGGGACTTTCAGGTAGCGGGTCTTTGAATCAGAGAGGATCTCACTGATGAAGTACACTAATTGCTGAACCTTGAGGGCATGGCCCTCCTCCTTTGGCTCCACCACTAGAGCCGCACTGACAGTACATGGGGTGGCATCGGTGTATAGAAATAGGGTCTCCACCTTAGAGGATAGGTTAGGACCAGCGACGTGGTCAAGAAGTCCTTCAGCCGGGTTAGCGCCTCCTGGGCTACCTATGTCTACTCGAAATGCTTAGATTTCTTAAGGAGTTTGTATAGCAACATTGTTGATGTTTGGGAGTGCAAATATAATATTAAGGATTTCACAAGCGCACAGAACATCATTGTAGCATTTCACCGGTAGTATTCTAGGTATCGTTATTTATATTTTACCATAGGGAAACAATGGAGTAAAGACTTATTGAGTAATAAAGGAATATCTATTAGTCAACATACCAGCATGGCTAGAGCAGGGGTGAATATAATGATATGAATTAAGCATAATGACACTCAGAGGATAGACCATTAATGATTGAATAATAACTTGAGTATAGTGGGTGAGGTAGATTCCTATGATATTCTTGCTACAAGTATATGTAACTTAGTTATAGCAAAAGATCAACTCCATGTTCATGCATAAGGGACATTACTAAGGAAAAGCACAAATAGAGTATGCTATTCCGTGTAACTAGGTCCTACTTGGCCTACAAACGGGAGGTAGAGTACAAAGGACTCAACAAGGTTATAGTCACCCTCGCGATCTACCACTGGTCTGGAATGCAGGGTGCATCCACAAGCAAACAATTGTATAAGCACCACACTTACACACAGTTGGCCACTCAATCCTAATTAATCAAGGCTAAGCTTGGTTGAGCGCTATATGAACCTATGCATGATTATAAAGATAACTTCAACTACTTCTAAGCATATAAACATCATAAGCATAACCTTGTAAACAAGAATATAGCAAAGGCATAACCTTGTAAATAAGAATATAACATGAAGTACTAAAGTCTCATATGATATGAAAGTATTGATACAATGGCTTACCAAGCCTCCAAGAATAGATCCAGAATCTAGACATGAATCCACTCGACCCTAACTCTCAAGATACTAATCTACTACATTGGAGAGTCTAGACCTAGTCGTCCTAGTGTGTCTTGATATTGATCTCTGATGAATTTCTCTAGAGATTGGAGATTGGAGAGATGCTTTAGGAGGGGGGGTATGGGGGGCCTTATATAGGGGGAGCTAGGGGTCCATCATCAAATCTGAGCCCTCGAATCAAACTGACCTTAAGCAACATTGTAAGATTGATCCTTAGAGCCAGTGGAGAACCAACGTTGAAGCCGAGGCTAGGCCGATCGGCCTACAAGTGGGGCCGGCTGGCCCCACATGGCAGTGGCTTGGGCCACGTCAGGGTGGTTTGCCTTCTAGAATGTTCTAGAGTCTTCCTAAGTCAGTTTCGTCGTGGATAAACGTGTTTTGATCTGACGATCGGGTACACCTTGCTCATTTTCTAAATAAATCCTGCTGAAAACTTAGATTCACCAAAGCTCGTGGAATTTGTTAGTTTAAGCCCCTAAACCTATCTTGGTGATCATATTCATGCATTTGTATAAGTTATATTGACAGTTTATGATGAGTGTTAACTACCATCATAGGCATACCTCGCTCCCCAAGACAGGATATGAAGCGGTTGAGCACCGCCAAGCACCTAGTGAGGCTCTGGGCTCCCTTTAGGTTCTTGATCGGCTCCATATCCTTGATCGCTGAGATCTTCTTGAGGTTGATCTAGATGCCATGCTCGGAGACAATGAAGCCTAGGAGCTTTCCCGATGGGACACCAAACACGCATTTCTCTGTGTTGAGCTTGATGTGGTTTGCCCAGAGGTTGGAGAAGGTTTCCTCCAGGCCAGCAATTAGCCACGTGGCCATGCAGTTCTTCATGACGATGTCATTGACATAGACTTCCAGATTGCGGCTGATATACTCTCAGAAGCACCTTTGCATGCATCGCTGAAAGGTGGCTCCAACGTTCTGAAGGCCGAAAGGCATGGACGTGTAGCAGAAAGTGCTAAAAGGAGTGATGAAGGATGTGGCCCGTTGATTCGAGGGGTTCATAGCAATCTGGTGGTATTCGGAGTATGCGTCCAAAAAGCAGAGAGCGTCGCAACCAACGGTCGAGTCAACCACTTGGTCAATTTAGGGAAGGGGGAACAGGTCCTTCGGATAGGCCTTGTTGAGGCCCGTCTAATTGATGCACATTCTCCACTTCCCATTGTTCTTGTTGACCAGGATAGGGTTGTCCAACCAATTAGGGTGCTGACCTCCTTGATGAAGCCCACAGCCCGGAGCCTAGCGAGCGCTTCACCAATCGCCTCTACTTCTCTTCATCGAAGCGGCGGAGGCGCTGTTGCACCAGCTTGGCATCGGCCTTGATGTTGAGGCAGTGCTCAGCAATCTCGTCAGGGATGCCAGGCATGTCCAAGGGCTTCCACGCGAAGACATCAGCGTTGTCACATAGGAACTCCATAAGGGCCGTTTCAATGTCTGGGGACATGCTAGTGCCTATGCAGAGCAGCTTCTTGGGGTCTTGAGGGCAAACCCAGACTATCTTGATGTCATTGGCTAGGTGGAAGGTTGCTGTGGGGCTCCCCTTTGTGCTATGCGGGGATTCCTCCTTCAGCTGGTGCCAGATCTAAGCGAAATCCGTGGTAGCGATGTTGGCTGCGATGAGGGTCGTGCCCTCTTATTCGCATAGGTAGGCCTTGACCACAGAGGAGGCCATGGTGATGACTCCTCACAGGCTGGGCATCTTAAGCTTTAGGCAGCCATAATGCGTGATGGCCATGAACTTGGTGTAGCACGGCCGCCCTAGGAGAGCATGGTAAGGGCTAGAGAAATTGACTACCTCGAAGTTCAGGGTCTCCTTCTAGAAGTTGGTGGGATCCCCAAACGTGACAGGGAGCTAAATACTCCTAAGGGGATGGCTTGGACCCCGGGGATGATCCCAAGGAAGGGAACTGTGCTAGGGCGGAGGTTTTCCCTTGAAATCCCTATGCCGTCTAGGGTGCTGGCATAAAGAATGTTGAGGCTGCTCCCTCCGTCCATCAACACCTTCATGAGGCGTGCCTGTCCTATGATGGGGTTGATAATGAGGGGAAAATGGCCTGGACTAGGCACATGGTTAGGGTAGTCATGGCGGCCAAAGATGAGCGGAACCTCTGACTAGTGGTGGTGCTGGTAGGGCACCAACCCTACCATGTTGACCTCTTACAGAGCAGCCTTCGAGCACCGCCAAGGCATTGGGCCCGGTCCTCCATCGAAGACCATAGGGTAGATCTGTGCCGCGTCGGAGGTAGGCTTGCCCATGGTGAATCCCCCCACGGATGGGGAAGGCGGTGACTCGCGGTACTCAGGTGAGGATGCAGGGCTCCCCGATGCCACCATTGGCTAGTGTCCAGCTACCCAGACATTGCCCGCCTCGGTGAATCAGGGCGATGAGTGGGCATCTCCTCTATCTCAGAGGTGACTTTGATCTAGATGCCAGGTGGGGCCCATATCACCCTCGGCCACTGGCAGATCCATGCTCGGATCTGGTGGCGGTGAGCCTTAGGGCCCGGCCTGAAGGGGCCTACCAAAAAGGGCAGCACCAGGGGTCGTTGCTTGCTAGTGCGGCCTCATTGAGCAGGTGGTGCTCACCATTGCAGTCAACGACGTAGGCTAGGCTCCCAAAGTTGAGAAATTGGCCCAGGGCGAAGGCGCCAGCCATGATGAAGAACTCGCCGGGGAAGCCGACACAGCCATCTAAGGCAACGCCGCTTTCTCTGGCGACGAGGCAGGTGGCTTCGGCCACCATAGAGCCTAAATCACACTTGACGCGCTCCCCTACCTAGCATGCCAGCTGTCATAGGGTTGGAACTATGACAAGCATTGTTGTTCATGGTAGTGTTAGGGTGTGTGTCTCCGGTGGCTCGGGTGGCCTCAAGAACACAAGAATCATAGAGGAGACACAACGGTTTATCCTAGTTTGGATCGATCGGTGCCCTATGTCCAGTAGTTGATGATCCTTATACTCAAGAGCACCCAAAATCTAGGGGGTTACAACAGAGTGTAAGGTTGAAAGAGAGAGATTTGGTAGAGGATCGCTCAGTGCTGATCCTAGGTTTGCCTCACCGCTGGTGGAGCCTTCCCCCTTGTCAGAGAGGAGGAAGATGACGGGTGCGGTGGAGGAGCTCTTGGTTTCCCTCTCTAGGTTGCTCTACCCCTAACTTACAGCGTGAGTGGAATCGGGAGGACTCGAATGATCTATCTAGAATCATCCTCCCCCTCTTAGGATCCAACCTTCCATACATATATATAGCGAGGTAGGTCGGGTACATGGCAGTTTGGGGGAGTTGTGCCTATGGTCTACATACGCCAGAGTCTAGGAGAGTCTTGCCACGGTGCTGTATGGACTGTCGCAATGTTGAGAGCCGAAGAAGCTCTAGGCGTCGTCCGGATGCTCCATTCTAACACCCTGAGTGTTAGGATCTGTTGACTTGGACCGGCCTCCACCAGGTGCACTTTTAGAGGCTCCTTAGTGGCGATGGAGGCTAGCTCAAGGGGCTAATGCATGGGCTCAGAAGCCCCTAAGCCCCTGAGCCAGCCGAAGAGTTTGTCTTCTTGCATCACGCCCCGTGAATGACCCTATTTGAGGAGTGGTTGATATAGCTGCGCAAGCGGGGCAGCGCTGGGGAGCCCCTGAGCTTTGGTGGCTCAGGGTGCACCTTCTCACACCCGGGCCTTGGCTGGCGCCGAAGGCCTAGAGAGAACCAAGGATCGGGTCCAGGCTTCCATCGATCGGGAGCCTGAGGCTTGATCAAGCCCCCGTGCCCCAAGTAGTGGCGCACTGGCGTGCTTGGGTTCGGCCAGATTCCTTGGCCTGTGGGTACGCGTGAGCGTACCCAATGGGTATAGCCCTTGAGCCCCTGAGTGATCTTGGAGGGGTTGGTCGGGGGGTCTCTCAGTCGGGAACCCTTGATCCTGAGTCTTAACATACCCCTATGTTAGGATCTCATCAACTAGTAAGGTATAGCTAGGTGGGATATGATAGAGTAAAGGTTCCTATGATTCTAACTCTACTTCTATGGTTCTATCGTAATCACACAATTGTAGCAAACATGTTGAGTCCACACAACGGCCGGTACACGAGGCGATAGGTGAAACAACAAGAGGAGAAAACTCTTGCCCGAGGCGTCTATCTATTTATGGAGGCCTTACCTTTTAAGAACTTGCCTACCAATGGACATGGTAAAATAGAAAGACTAGATAGGATTGTCACCACCTACTAGCTATCACAGATAATTTGTGTGACAAGTGGCAACTATAGGCAAGATCATCGGGTTTAGAGACATACGATTAACATTTATCCTATGATGGCAAATATATGTACTTTTATAGTTTTTAAACTTTTTTGAGAGGTTTATAGTTACTTTTATAGTTTTTAAAGTAACATGAAATTAAACCCCTACTGATGATACGTGTGTCAGAACAAGAAAAAGAGTGATGTCGGGTATATTCCCCCGATGCCATATCTAAAGTGTGGTTGCCGTGGCTTGTGTGGTGAACTGGTGATGATAGATACTTGGATTGATTACTTTCGGTTGGGGCATGCCCATAAGATGACTGTAGAGGATTAGCCCTATTCAAGCTAAGCAATTGATAAGCTTGTACATTCACGTATACCACACTAGAAGCCTCTCCTGGATGATATGGCACTATACCATGGACAATTGCACATTCCTGCCACTTTTATAGAGAAAGCGCTAGCACGCCATGCCATTTCACCTAGCCTAGACGGCATGTAGGCATGGACTCTACTCATGTGCACGCATGTAGAATGTGTGATGTATTGATATTGTAACACCTCGGGTGTTAGCCACAAGTTAAGCAATGGATTTGGACTTAAGTAAAC
This sequence comes from Miscanthus lutarioriparius, assembly GCA_904845875.1. Taxonomy (NCBI): domain Eukaryota; kingdom Viridiplantae; phylum Streptophyta; class Magnoliopsida; order Poales; family Poaceae; genus Miscanthus; species Miscanthus lutarioriparius. Next base: position 49,365,336 of record CAJGYO010000017.1, on the reverse strand, counting down.
TATGTCAAGTAATAATCATGATCTCTAGTTAATAATGATGAAGGTGTTGTGGTCCAATCTATGAAATTGAGCCCCAACTTGAACTTGGACAACACACCTTTGTTTACATGTGGACCCTAGTTAAGATTAGGCACGACTAATGTTAAACATGCTTATTTCTTATACATTACATCAACATGCATCCATCTTAACCAGTAGAAAAGTTTCATGAAGTTTGGAGCAAAAAAGTCACATGAAATGATAAGTTAGATTTTTGCTTAAATTGCTTCATTTAGCAAATGGAAACATGGGATGTCGACCAAACCTTGCAACCTTGCTCAAACAACTCTAATTCAACTCATGAACAAAAGTCATGAAGGGTTCATGTTGAGCAAATGTCAAGAAAATGCTTCTAAGTGTGGGAATAGCTAAAATTGTCCTTTTCATGATATGGTTTTGACCTGTGTTGACCAACTATCTAGATTGCTTGCATGGAGTTGGACCTTAAATAAAAGTTGAAGTTTGAGTGGAGTACAACAAACTTTATTTTTGGACCAATACCTGATTCAACTTCTAAGTGTCTCATATAGTGGTCTCAATTTTGAATGCAGTGCTATTTTGACCACTCTGAAATTTTTCTAAGTCCTCGATTAGTAGCAGCGTGGTGGCAAGTTTGTGACATTTTATCTTCCAAATTTACATGGCAGCTCAAGTGGGTTCCTTAGTATGAGTTGGAGTACACTTTGTGTTGGAAAAAATAAGTCTCATCACTTTTGGAGCATGTTTGGACTTTCAAAAGTTATTGCAAGAACAACAAAAAGTTTCTTGAATTCAGCCCTTAATTGAATTCAATTTTCAGTTTCGTATACCCTACTTTGGAGGCTTGTATATTCGTAGCCATGCCAAACTAGCCCAAGATCGTTTAAGCAAAGCTGTTGATCTTGCGTAGCTCTACAACTTTGGTTACTATAGCTTGTGCCAAAACTAAATGGATTAGGAGTTGGAAATGGGAGAAGAATGCCGTTTCAGTCGGCCTGAAACCAAAATTCATAGTTCCATTTTTAGGTATCCTCATTTGAAGATCCGTATCTCCAAATCTTGGCCGAGTTATCTCTTGATCCTTAAATCAATGTTGTTCACCTCACAAAGATCTACAACTTTGCCTCTTGCACCGTGATCACAAGACAACCGGATCGGGAGATAGAGGATGGGAAAGTTTGGAGTTTCAGTTGTATTTTCGCGGTGGTATTAACTTATAGTTTTTGAAATGCCTCATGTTCATGGCTGATCATGTGCAGGAGAAACACGCTGCGTGGCCCTCGCACTCGCTCGCATGCTTGCCACCGCACCCTACGCGTCTATTTGGAGAACCGAGCGCCTTCCCTTTCTCCTCACTAGCTCTCCATCCTAATTGCTCTGAGGTCGCGCGGCCACTGCCGCCATTGATAGCCAGGCCAAGCTCACTGCCGCTGCTGCTCTTGTCTCCTCCAACTTTCCTCCGCCCAACCAGCAGCCACACCTCCTTTCACTTGCCACGCCTCGCCTTCCGCGCTCCTCGCCGTGGCCGCTCGCCGCCATTACCCCCACCGTCGCCGGACCGTGCGGCTAGGAGCCACCAGCGCATGTGGCTATGCCACCACCGGCCATCCTAGGCCATAGGGTGGCCACCGGCAGGTGCACCTGACAGTGGGCAAGTCACGGCGCCTCTCCCTCGTCACCGACGAACGCCCCAGCCGGCCGAAATCGCCATCCCCGTGCGCCTCCTCTGCTCCAACTCACGTCGCGGACCTCATGCAAGAATTTGATAAATGGGAAGGGCCTAATTGCAAAGTCTATGACTCAATTGAATAGTGCCTAGAAGGACCTGTTTGTTGGAATCTGTTTTCATGAAAGTGCAGGGTCCTCGGTGCAAATTTGTTTTTCTTTTATGGCTAAAACTTTGGAAAATCATAATAAATTGTAGAAAAATCATAAAATAGCAAATAAGGACTTTTTAGAATCCTTGTGAGTATATCTACACAGTAGAGTCATCTTATGATATGTGTTAGTAGAAAGTTTCTGCTGTTTTTATTTATTCTTGCAAAGTGCTTTTAAAAATCCTTTTAAGTTGTCGGATGCATATCTTGAGTTATAGAAGTTCAAAAATGGTAGTTCTAGTTGTGTTAATCTTGTGATAACATGATCTAGCTAATAAAAACATTAAATAGGCTAGTTGTGTACTATTTTGTAATGTTTTGATTTAAGTTTGTTAAATAGGCAATTTTAGCTTGTTTTGCTTGTTATTTTCATTTCTAAAGTTGTGTTGCTCCAATTGTTGTGAAATTTTTATGGTAGGCTAATGATGCTATATGTGTGCTGTGGTAAAAATGTCATATTCATTAGATCCAATATGGTTGAGTTATTGATTTAACTTGATTAATGCTTGATAAATGGTTTTAAATAAGTTATAATTTTTATGTAGGTGTAAAAATGGAAAATGTGGTTCCACTACCTTTGTATGATGTTATGATACCATAATAACATATAATATAGCTATGTGTTTATAGAAAATGATGATCTTTAGATTTATCTTTCTTTTAAATGTTTTCCTACAATAACAATTTGTCTTTTTTATAGTAATTAAATTATAAAACCTGAGCATGTGAAATTCGTGCACTAACAATGTTTTGATAACATCTACCACTCATATAAATCTCAGCCCCAAACTAGTTGTTGTCATATATCACTAAAATTATATATATGTTTATTAGGAGAAAGGATTAATAAAAGCATAATTGTAGATAAAGTTTGTAATTGTATTTGGTGATGCTTTGAGTGATTGGTGTTCAATAAAGTGTTGCTGAGTATGTTAGTGGTGGTTGAAATTCTTGAATGGCTCATTTGTGCATGCTCTTTGTTAGCAAAACAAGTGAAACATCAATTGTTACATTCTGAAATGGCTGCATGTGCATTTTCTGTTGTGATGATAAATTTGTGAATCAAATGATGTTTTTTGTAAATATGGTGAATACAAAAGTGGTAGATAATTTTCTTATCTTGATTGTCCTAAAATTTCATTATTTTAGGCCTGATGGTTTAGTAGTTATAGATTTTAGAAGTTTGTTGTTAGGTTTTTGCACATGTCCTCTAGATAGATCTGAATGATTGTATTGTTTGGCTCATTTCAACATGGAATCATGTATTGGTGATAATAGGAGAGTTGTAGTGATTTTTCTAAGATTTCTAAAATGTTTGAAATCACTACTTTTGGTGTTCTAGAACTCCAGTTATAGCTTAACAAAGTTTAATGGCAGATTTCTATCTAAATCTAGACAGAGATGCCTTTTTAGTGTTGTTTGATCTTGTTAGCTGTAGAATAATCTTAAAATGATATTTATAAAGTTATATATAACTTAATAAGCTTTCCATAAAATTAAGAATCTTGTTTTCTGAATGTCTAGAACTCCAGTTATGCATTTCTGAAGTTAGTTGTATAAGCTCTGTTTCATGAAGTATTTTGATCTTGTTATTTATTGAATCAGCTTTTGGTGTTAATAACAAAGTTTTAGATAATTTCATTAGCTTTCCAGAAAGTCTTGAATCACACTTTTTGTATGCCGATAACTCTGGTTATGATTAAAACAATTGACTATGGTGCTGTTGTTCAGAATCTGTATTTGTACCTAAAATTGTTTGCTTCACTTTGCTTTGCTTTGCTTTGTGTGTTGTTAAGTGTGGCTCATGCCTTTGATGGTGTAAAGTTAATATACCTAAAACCATGTGAAACTTGTGTCATGCTTGGTGCTATCTTCCTTGCTATCCTAGCATGATAGGTTGTGGGATGTTTAATTAAGTAATGTGGAGTGCTTATATATGTTCGGTGTAACCTTCTACTCATCTTAAATACTTTTATGTGAGGCATCTCATATTTTCATTCTTCGCATTCATGCACTTGCATTGTTGCATCTCATCTAGGTACGCTAGATGCACAACGTGAAAGGACGTGATGATGGAGTCGAACCAGAAGACGGTGTTGGTGGACCTATCCCGAAGATGGAAGGACTAAGCAAGTGCTTAGACTAGAGATGTCACAATGACGGTGCGAGCTAACTGAACTGACTTATATCGGATCCCAAGCAAGTCCCGGAGCATTTTAAGCCTCCTATGTTTTTATAAATATCACTTGAGTCCTTTATGTTTAATGCATTAGGTTATAATAGTTGATTGGAACCACTTGATGTATAGAACTACCTTGTCTAGAAATATACCCTGAACCCTAAGTAGGTCCAGGATCGAATATATGCTTAGCAATGCTTAGACTGGTAGAAGTCGGGTGATTTCCTGTCACCTGCGAGATATAGGTGGATACCAAAGCACGGTTGGCTATATTTGCTATCGTGGAAATAACCATGTGTTGATAAATAAAAGGAGACCGGGTAGGATTGTGATAGAGAAGCAACAAGGCATGAAGGTCTTGGTGCCTATTTATCCTCGTCTATGTCGGTTAAGGACCGATTCGCTGTATGTCCTCATGTCATATTGAACGTATGCCTAGCACTTAGTTGGCCGGATAAGTAGTTCCGACCGTGAAGCCGAGTAGCTCAACTCAGGCTGGGACTCAGTAAGTCAAAGCGCGCACACTGGAGGAAGTAAGGATGTGCGGGGAGCCAGTGGTGTGAGTCAAAGGGCAGGCCGGGCATAAACTTTCTAGCAGACTAGTAGTATCCCTGAGGGTGCGGCGCTGCTCGGACCCACGATTGTACCTGAGTTGTACCAAAGGTGACCTAAGACTATCTTGGTGCAGGTATGTCTAGGTTTGTGTTAGGAATAACTCCTCAGTTGGTTGGAATGGATTCGAGTCGCTGTCTCTCCTGGACAGTGAGAACTTGACAAAGCAGCGACAACGTAGTATTAATTGATGGAATTTGATGGTTATGATGAATATGGAAATATTACACCGGCTATGGTTACTATTGCATGTTACTAAATGATATTTCATATGTTTGGCATAAATTAGTTGTTAATCTAGAGATGAATAGCTATAATTAACTTGGTTACCGAATTATAAAATGTATAGTTCAACTTGTGGCTTTTATGCAAAATGTTGTCAAGCTAGCTCCACCTATAAAGTCTTGTATACTCTTTGGTGTCACTTTATTTCTGGTTTATGACGGGTAAATCTAGCTGAGTACATTCGAGTACTCAGGGTTTATCCCACCATGTCGCAGGTGAAGTTCTCGGCCTGCTGAAGATGGTGGCTAACCGCTGGTGCGCTCGGTGACTCTATATTTATTTCTCATCTATATGTTTTTATCAGAGGAGGTCACTTATGCTATCAATGTATTTGGAACTTATATTGATGTAATCATTTGAAAACTATGTTGTTTTCCTTTAACCGGTTTTAAAACCCAAACTTGTACTATTATTTGTGAACCCATTTGTAATATTATTTTCACTGTAACTCTGTGTATGTGATGCGTATTTGCTTAATTATGCCATCTTGTTTATGATGTTGATTTACCGAGGTCCTTCGTGACACTCGGTGGACTATCCAGTTTATATAAGTGAAAGTATGTGCGCGTCGACGTGTTAAACGGGGACAGCCGTACTTGATCTTGTATAAATTGGACGGTTGTGTTATAGATATGGATCAGAACTGAGCTTTACTAAATTAATTCCTTTGAAAGTAAGGAATTGAAAAGGAAATATCCCTTGCATGCATGCATAAATCAAGGGGTCGCCGCTTCCTGTCCGTTGGCTGGCTTAGTAACAGGCTAACTGACCATGGTTTCCAGGGCTGGCGCTCTCAGACGCACACTTATCAGTTGAACGTCGATACATGCACGGTTTTTTATGACATTGGGCACATGGAGTACACATCATGTCGTCCAAGAGATAGACACATCATACATACACAGCCACATATAGCACACCGAATCGGCACAACACCGCGTGCATGCACGTTTTTCTCCATGCACCAAAAACTGACCGAGTAGTGAAGAACACGACGCTATCAGCACTAGATCACGATGACCCGTCACTGGCCCAGTTGTCCCTGATGGATGCCTATGGCTACAGCAGCCCCCGTACCGCATGCGAGGGAATGTGGACCCTGCGTTGTCCCGCCTGTCCGTAGCCTGCATCACAAAGGGCCTGTAGCATATAGCCACAGCATCCCTCGGCCACTGACGCACGCACATCTCTACGCGTCTGGTTGCCAACCGCGTAGCCCTCTTTTACATCTTCATGCAGACGAGGCGACGGCTGGAGCAGACCGACATGCATGAGCGGCGTGCATAAGCATACGTCCACGGGAATCACAGGCCAGGGCAGGCAAACCGGAGGGAGGTCACGGCAGGCTGCATGGTGCACACAGGTAGAGACATTCCAAAACCCGGGCACCTGTTGCCAGCAGCAGCCGAGGCTCTGGCGGGAAAGCGAGCTCGGGTGCGCAAGGACAAGCATGGCACAGTTGGAAAGAACAAGAGTCCAACGCCCAGTGGAAATAGACACCACCGGAAAAGACGGGAGCCGAGCAGAGGATATGAGGCTTCAACGGAAAGTGGCTCTTGTGAACACGCCTCCTGTCTATTTAAGCTGCGCTGCAGTGCCCTGCTCACTGCACCAGAACAACTCATCCTCAATTCGTCTTGGTGAGCGAGCGAGAGACCTAGACTTACCGGCAGGTCAAGAAGAATTTGTGCATGTATGTATTCTTCGTTGTTTTTTAGTACCATATGCGAATTATTCCTTGATGCTTGATGCATTTGTTGGCTCTTCCTGGTTCTAATTTTAGTTAAGGTGCAAGAGAACGATGGCGGACCAGCAGCAGCTGTAGCCGGAAGAGATGAATATTGTCCGTACCGGTGACCTTGACCTGCCTCCAGGGTTCCGCTTCCATCCGAGTGACTTTGAGATTGTAAATGACTACCTCACGGAAAAGGTGCGCAACAGGGACTTCATCTGCGCCATCGGGGAGGTCGACCTAAACAAAACTGAGCCATGGGATCTCCCGAGTATGTATCAAGCAGCCTCGATCTGTACTGTAGATGCATATATGCCTTGCTATTGTTTGATTCGTGCAGTGGATGCATGCTGCTATGCTAGTGATCGAGATGTGGTCTAATATATTTTGCTTAATTCGATCGCATGCTGTAGGGGAGGCAAAAATGAATGAGAAAGAGTGGTACTTCTTCTCACAGAAGGACCGCAAGTACCCGATGGGGCTAAGGGCAAACAGGGCCACGGAAGCTGGTTATTGGAAGGCGACCAGCAAGGACAAGGAGGTATACAAGCCTACCAAAGGGGAAGGGGTGGTGTTGCTCATCGGCATGAAGAAGACGCTTGTCTTCTAAGAAGGCAGGGCTCCCAGGGGCAACAAAACAAACTGGGTGATGCACGAGTATAGGCTCGAAGGCAGCGGCAGCCTCCCTGGCCCAACATCTGCATCTAGCGCTTAGCCGCCAATGTCGCCATGGCCATGAAAGCTTCAGCTTCAGCTTCTAAGGTGCGTGGTAGTGGTAACAACACTAGCATGCATGATGTATGTCAATATGCTACTTGCTTTATTTGCTTACCCAAATCTGATTTCGCTTCTGGTTTACAAATGAAATTCGCATAGGATGAGTGGGTGACTGGGTGGTCTGTCGTGTGTTCCACAAGACCACTGGGATAAGGAAGATGACTGTACCAGTGTACCAAGTGGCCATGCCCGGTGCTGAGATTGATCAGAATCAGAACAACATCCCGGTCATGCCCATCCCCATGTCGCTGCAGTTACCGCAACCCGTGCCCATGCCAATGCAATATCCCATCCTGCCAGACTTTGCCATGCATGGACCCAGTGCCCCCCTACTACCCCAACCCCAACGCTAGCGTGGGGATGCCACTGGTGATGCCGCCTATGGCAGGTATCGGTGGCGCTGGTGGGCTCCAGATCAACGGTGCCCTGTTCGACAATCCAATGGCCATGCCACCAGTGATGAACTTTTACCACCAGATGGGCATGGGGGCAGCCGCTGGCCAGATGGGCATGGGGGAACCAGCAGGCCAGATGGGCATAGGGGCACCAGTAGGCCAAATGGGCATTGAAGCTATTGACCATATGGACATGGGAGCAGCTGGCGCTGGGAACTTCGATATTGCTGCGCCTGAGAGTAGGCCGTCCTCGATGGTGTTGCAGAACGATGAGCAGGCTAATGCCGCTGAGATCTCGTCGATGATGTCCGTGACCGGCCTAGGGTCCGTGACCACCACCATAGAGATGGATGGCATATGGAAGTATAAGTATTGAAGAAGTAAACATGGAGGGTGGAGGCGAAGACTTGAATTCGCATAAATATGCATGTTATATCTATCTCTGCATTGCATTTTGTGAAATAACGCATGGTTTATATATTTCTGTAATAACTAGTCGATAAGCTATGTTTGTATGCATGTACTAGTATATGCACCATATCATTGTTGCATGTGTGGTATATGTCATGATGGTATGCATACCTGGATATATGACATCTGCTTGTATATATTATGTATATGTGAATTATAGTATGTTGTTTAAGATATGAATTTGATTACCAAATTAAATATCTAATTATATGCATTTATATTGTGATCTTTTTGTTAAGGCTAACTGAATATGCATGTGATAGTTGTCATGCCTGCACACCTCTCTGTTTGTCACATAGGAACAAAACAAACCCCGCAGCGCTGGCTCAACCTTATATTCACTCCCTATCAATAATAGCTTGCAACACAGTTTTCTCGCTCCCCCGCTCCACCCCGTCGAGCAACCCCCACCCCCGATCTATGCACTCTAGATCTAAACCATCGGTGTCTCATGAGGTAGGTGTTGATCATGATACTCCCGGGTAGAGTAGGACATGCGTCCTCCCTGGTGCTCACTCTAGGTTTCTTCATAGGTCTGCCCTTGGTAGTTGTGATAGTTCCCGTCTTGCCAATGCTCACTCAAAGCTTGTTGCCAAGAGCCTTCAGATTGGTCAGGTGATGGATGGTCCCAACTAGCATGTTCGGCCTGGAACCCACGGGAAGTTCCCGCTTGGTCCTAGCCTACATAGCTAGTGTAGGCTGGTCCTTCAGGTATCGGATCAGTGCCATAGTAGTGAGGCCGAGGTGCTTGAGACAGTCTCGCGGATGCACTCCTGCGAGGTGACGCATTCCTTGCCTGTAAATCAAAAGTGAAAGAGTCGACAGTATATAAACCGAGATTCCGGTTAGGTAACGGAATCTCAGTTGAATAACCACGATACATGATGACAATCCTTCCATCCTCTCTCTTTTTAAGTATTTGGGCTTGACGGAAGTATTCGAAATCAATGTACAAGCGCCCCTCATCAATAAAAGTGATCAAAGCATTATTCAACAATCCCAAGTTTTGGGCAATCCGAGTGACCAAAGAGGTACATTCGACATCACCCGTGAGAGTGAAAACCTCCAGCCATTGGTGCATCACAAATTTAACGGGTGAAACTTTTATTCTTTTCACCATGTCATAAAGCAATTTGAGGTCATCCATTCTCACAGTGCGAGTATAAGGTCTAGGAAACATGGTAAATCCTAGCCATTTATGCATGAAGCAAAGTGTGGGATGTTGAATGTCATTGGTATGGGGTCGATAAAATTCATTATGCCCCGATATTTCCTTCTAGAATTTTAATTTGTCAAAGTCTTGCAAAGCATGATCTAAATTTGATCCTAGGAGCAAACTTAGATCCTTCCCGGGAGAAGAATACTCTTTCCCGAAAAATCTAAATTTGACCCTAGAGTCAGTGATTTGCAATGTGCATAAAAATTCCAACGTCAAAAGTCTAGAATCATGCTCAGTGATATTCCAGAAACCATCCCAACCTACAAATTGGAAAATGAAATCAAACTCAACGTCCATACCTGTCCCTTGCAGTAGGAGAGGATCGTACACAGTTGTGTGTATAAACCTTTGAGATTTCAGCTTCTTGAAAGCCTCCTTCTCCGCTTTGGATTGCCAGTGGATATGTGATTCCTCCAGCAGGACGTTGTTCGTAAATGATGGCGACTGTGGTGGTGCTCTGGCTCTAGGGTATCAAACATCTACCTGCATGTCAGAACTCGCCCTGGTGGATGAACTCCTCAATGAGGGGGATGACTGCGAATGGGTGAACTTGTCCTTCAGTTTGTTTATCATCCTACAAAAATTAACATAACAACAAAACTCGTGGAACGGCAGGGTTAAGAAATAACGTAGTCAGCGGTTAGCCGTCCAAGAGTTAGTCATCCAGGGGTTAGTCGTTCTAATTGACTATAATTTCTCTAAGCAAGATTTTAGCAGAACTTCTACCCTTAATATTTTTGGATTTTCCAAATTTCTGCAACACTTTTGCTAATAGGATTACTAAACTACAGAGTTGATTTCAAAATTTGGAGGCAGAGAGCAGCTAGGAGCCTCCAATTTATAGAGTGGCACAGCAGCAGGCCGGCCAGCCTAGTCATGGGGACGGGTGTCTATGGGTCCGTATACCTGTATTTCTTTTGTATACACAGTATATATATATAGTGTGCAGAAAATATTTTATGATGCTATAAAATATAACTAGATGTATGCATGGTATTTTTTTTATTTTTACACCTCCACAGTAAATATTCTTGCGGATTTTTACACACCATAAAAATTATTCACATGGGGCCTAAAGATTTTATAATGCAATAATGAAAATTTTATTTTATTTTCTAATGTAAGTGTTGAAAAGTAAATATGCTAAAGTAAAAATAAATTTATGCAATATAGAAAGTAAATATGGATGACTACCGATTTTATCTCCCGGCGAGGGTTTGGGGTTTTATGTGCGCCGAACTGGACTTCTCTAGTCTTTGATCATTCTTCGGGTGCATCAATCGGTACCAAAGATGGAGACCTTGATGGTTGTACTTGCTTCTCACGCCACACCAATTTAGAGTATTGTTCCAGTCTTGGCTTGAAGGCAAATCGCTCTTCCTTCCCATAGATATGGAATCGGATTTCTCTAGCTCCGACATCAATGTGTGCATTTATGGTGCTTAGAAAGGGCCTCCCAAGAATGAGGTGCGTCTTTATGTCCTCCTGCATGTCAAGCACCACAAAATCGACTGGTACAAAGAAAATTCTTATTTTTACTGGGATATTCTTGGTGATTTCTGTAGGGTAGCGGACTGATTGGTCGGCTAGTTGCAGGCACATTGATGTTGGCGTGAGTGTTGAATAGTTGAGCTTGTCGAAGACGGCTTTGGGCATGACACTGACACTGGCACCAAGGTTATATAGTGCATGCTCAAAGTTCTGGTTTTCGATCGAACACTCTATAGTGGGGCATCCTGGATCCTTGTTCTTTACAAGTGATGTGTTCAGGATGGCCGCACTACACTCCTCCATTTACTTGATTACCTCAGTGGTGGGCAGTAGTCTCTTGTTGTTTAGAATGTCTCTGAGATATTTCGCATAGGTAAGTACCTGTATGGCATCTAGTATAGGGATATTGATATATAACTTTTGAATTACCTCTACAAACTTACCAAACTGTTCATCCACTTTGGCTTTTCGATTTTTGTGCGAAAACTGTAGGAGGTTGGTGTCATGAAAATCTTGCAGCAATTCTTGCTCTTGTGGCTCAACTTCTTCAACTTCATCGTTCTTCTTCTCCTGCTGTACTGCTGGTGTCTTACCTGTCCTTGTTGGATATGGAGGATCACGAGTAGATTTACCAGCTCTTGTCATTATGGCGTTGACTTTTTCAAGGTTAGTGGCAAAAGACAGAGCAGCGGTCCGCTGAGCTAATTGTGATTCTATCTTTTTATTATAGCTAAGTTGGTCTTTTATAGCAGAAGAAAACTCTCCATTTTAGTATTTATATTTTCTAAATTGTATCATTAGAAGCAAGATTTTTAGAAATGTTCTCATTAATCTTAGCCTCTTCTAAGATTAAATCTCTCAAGGATGGCTGATTAGGATAATTATAGCAATTCCCTAGGTACTTGCCTTGATATTTCGACTGTTGTTGTTGTTGACTCCACCCTTGTCTTTGTTGCTGTGAACCAGAATTGTTGATGATGAAGTTTACATCTTGTTGTGTTTCTAGGCAGTTATTTCCTAAGTGCCCATTGGTTCCACAGATGTGGCACGTGATTTGTGAGTCATAAGTGTCCTGGATGGCTTGTCGATCCTTCTTATAATTGGCTCACTGATCAAGCCAATTTAGCAATACCTCCATCTTGGTTGATAGTGTACACACCTCTTCTTGTGCTTCTTCGCTCTTCTTGTATAATTGAATGCTATATTGAGACCAGCCTTACTTAGAGGCTATCTTTTCCATGAGAGCTTCAGTTTTTCCAAGGGTGAGTGACATAAATGCTCCTCCAGCAGTAGCATCAAGTTGTTCATGAGCTTTCTTAGTTAATCCATGGTAGAAATCTTGCATGAGCAACCAGTCCTCCATTCCATAACGAGGACAATCTGAAATATATTCTTGGAAGCGTTCCCATACTTCTAGAATGGTTTCACCTTTCTGTTGCTGGAAGTTGAAGATTTTTTCTCTTGGGAAAATGGTGTTCTTACCCCTGTCTAGTAAGCTAATTGTGATTTTACACTTCTTTTTCAACTTTGTGTTTTTACCCCTGTTATTTTGAACTGAACGGTCTATTTGCCCTTGTTTCTGACGTCCGTCGGATGGACATGGATTAAACGAATTAAAAAAAATTCTAAATCTGAAAAACAAAGGCCAAATGACCATAGTGCCCCTTATCCTTATCTCCTCATCTCAAATGCATAGGGCGTCGTCGCTCACATCGGGCTTGGGCGCGGCTTTTCCAGTGGCGGCGCTGCAGAAGCACCAAAGGGAGGGGAGGCCACGACTCCAGGTTCGGGCGCAGGGAGGGGCTGCTTCCAGGGCGCGGGGCTGCCTCCCGGTCGCGGCTCCAAGGTGCGGGCGCAGCCTTCCTATAGGCGCGGGGAGGCCGCGGCGCCCTCCCACGGGTCGGCGTGCGCGCGCCGGGCGGCGGCGGCGGCGCCCTGCCGCAGCTCACCGGTGGCGTCCGCCTGCAGGTCCCGGCGGCGCCCGGCCACGGGTCGTCTTCTTCCTCTAGGCGCCCGGCTTCGTGGCTGCAGGGGCGGGCGGCTCCGGTGCCTGGACGCGGCTCCCGGTAGTGCCTGGCAGCGGGTCTCCGTTCACTCCGTCGGCCGTCCGCCCCATGCCGCGCGGCGCGTGTCATCTGCCTCGGCCGCCACGTTCCTGGATCCATCAATAATCAGCCCCACGCCGGCACTGATTCCGGCGCGGTTTTTGTCCCGTGCCGTCCGCCGCCTTCGACGACGCCACCGCAAGAGGGGATGGCGTCCACGGCTTGCTCTCTTCCCCGTGGCCTCTCGTTCAGGCTCAGCCGCTCTATAACAGCCGCTTCCTACGCGTCTCGGCGCTCTCGCGCACCGGCCTCGGCCCTGCCTGTTCTTCTTCGAGCGGAAGCGGCAGCCCGTCAGGTTTATTTTATTCTTGATCGCTTCCTCCTTCCTAGGAAATTTGCCTTCCGTCATTCCGTGACAGATTGGAGGCACTGTGAAGCTGGTTTCTCCAGGAAAGCTTAGTGCCAGACAATTTCGTAGATGCGAAGTACTGTAATTCCATATACTCGTGCTAAGTCAATGCAGACTGGTTGGGTAGCTCGATTGACGAAAAAAATATTTTATCAGGAAGTTTCAGTTAAGCAATGAGATCAGGAAGTATCAGCAAAGCTCCTGGATCAAATTGACATCACAGAGGGCGCAGGTAGTACATGAGAAATCTGATGGTTCTCAAACCATTTGGAATCTAAGCAAAATGCATCCTCGATTGATCTAGGAAGTTATAAATCCAATTAATAAATCTGAATAGGATCAGACATCAGGATCCTATGGATTTTGGTTAAAACAACGATGCGGCTTCATTTTTTATCCAAATTCGAGACAAACATGCATACAGTTCAAAGTTGCCTTGTTTTTATATTCTTCACACGCTTTCAGTAAAATATACTGGAACTCGTCCCTGCAGCACTACATGATTTTTGCAGGATTGCGATCTGCCGAAAACCTGTATCTTCATCCAGTATCAAGGGGAAGTACTGTTGTGTGTTCAATGATGGATACACCCAAAAGCAAGCAAGGACCAGACCATCTCCTTATTCTTGTCCATGGTATCATGGCAAGGTAACTGATTAGATCCTAGTTCTCCTGTACTAAGTTGTTACCGTAGATTTGAAAGAGGCTTAATTGCTTAAAGTCTACACACATGAGTCTGACACAGATTACTTGTCTTCTTTAACCAAACTGATTAGATCCTAGTTCTCCTGTACTAAGTTGTTACCATAGATTTGAAAGAGGCTTAATTGCTATCTCCATCTTGTTTCAATTATTTGACTGATGTGCTTGCGCAATGCGCATTCATGTGTGCGTGTTGGAGGGTGAATGTTCACAAATCCATGTCCATCCAAACATTTATGTGCTTAGATGCATGTTTGTTGCTGAATGGCCTGCTATTATGCCACATCTTCTATGCCTAAGGCACAGTCTAGTGTAATTGACACTCTTGCTCATATCTGTTGTTTCTTGTAAGAGGACGCTATAAAACCTTGTAGCTCCTTCTGTCCAAACTTTGGCCTCCTTGTGTAACACCATGCCAATCGCAGTGCATTGCCTCCCCACTGAATAATCGTTTCACCATTCATTTTCCTGCCGTTTGTTGTATTTACACATCTTATAGATGCAAGGATGCACTCCATTTTTCTTTCCAAAATCTACACTCAGCAGTTGAGTAAAGGAGATACTTTCCATCACTGCAAATGCGTACATGTCATTGGTGTCAATATGCTATTTATCGTCGAAGCAAATTGATTGTTAGTTTTCACTGACACTAATAGATACTGTATATTTTCAGGGTTGCACCACCGTAGATGCTGTTCTTTTGTCACATCCTGACATGATGCATCTAGGAGCTTTGCCTTATGCTATGAAACATCTTGGGCTCTCTGCACCAGTTTATGCAACAGAACCCATGTTTAGACTTGGCCTTTTGACCATGTACGACCATTTCCTATCTCGATGGGTAAGTTTCATGGTGCTCAATATTTTCCTAGGGCGTACACTTTTCAACCACACTCATTTCCAATACCGCAGAAGCAGAGGAAGGTGGAGGCGTCGCGTTCGGACGGCGCCGCCAACTCGGCGGTCATGCTGGTGCTGCCTACGACCCGGAGCCGTCGTGTTTCTATAGTAAATGCTGCTATGGTCGATCATGATGATTCACAATTGTCTTTTTATTCATGTCATTCTCTTTTCCAATTTGGTTAGTAAATACATGTTGTAGTTTTAGTGCTTGTAGTGTTACATGAACCAACTTGTATGACGGTTACTTTTGCTGAAAAAACATGTACTGTATGACATTCCTATGTGGTAAGGCACTAAGGTTATCAGTGCATGCATCTACTTATACAGTTTGTTATCCGATGTTCTACATGCATTCTTATACATTGAAGATTTTTGGTCCCACACAAAAGATTATATCGAAATATTTCTTATGGCGTTACATCTGTCATCATTATGAACCTTTTGGTCCCAAAATTTTGAATATTTATCAATATTAAATCTGAGTTCAAATAATTACAAGTTGTGCCAAATATGTTTGACCAAATTTAATCAATTGTCAGCATACAATAAAATAGTCTAATTCTAAATTAGGGTAAAATCACAATTAGACATAACAAACAGGGGCAAAATCGCATGGGCATTCATGTCCTTTTATACAAAGTTTAACACTGTTAGGAGCAGGGGCAAACTGGTGCTTCGTGAATGGCACAATAGGGGTAAATTCATAAAGTAAAAAAAAATAGGGCAAAATCACAATTTCGAACAAAACAAGGGTACAAACGCAAGAGCCCCTTTTCTCTTAAGGCGTTGGTTTTGTCTATAGGGAAAAACTTTGCTAGAAAGACCTTCGAACATCTTGCCCATGTGTTGATGTCATCCTTGTTGGTGTAGAACCACTGCTTCGCCTTTCCCATAAGTGAGAATGGAAATAGGTGGAGGAGTATGATGTCTCGAGCAATGTCCTTGATGATGACTGTGCTGCTAAGCTCTAGAAAATTCTAGAGATGCGCACTAGCATCTTCTTGTGCCTTTCAGCTGAATGGGGTAGCTTGCACCATGTTGATGAGGCTTGGCTTGAGTTCAAACTCAAGATTGTTGGTGTTGAGTGTTGGTCTAGTGCGAATGTTCTCAGTGCTTGGAGCAGAGAATTCACGCAGTGTCTTGTTAGCCATAGCTTCAGAAACTAGTGTCGAGCTACCTCTTGATTGGTTTGATTTTGATTGATGGAATTTGTTGGTTAATCAAAACCAATCCTACAATACCCTGTATAACATATGAACAAATAAAAACAAGGGTAAGCCTGCTTGAGTAGTGGTGTCTAGTTATGATATCATCAATAAGTATTATTTGATCAATTCTCTTTTTAGCCTTGTGCCCTCCCCGACAACGGTGCTAGAAATGCATGTTGGTATTTATTAATGACACTTGTAATTTTAGGAGTATATAAGAATTCCGCAAGCGCACAGATATACCATTGTAGCACTTCACCTAGAAGTATTCTAGGTATTGTTATTTATATTTTACCATAGGGAGGAGCGGTGGCTAGAGATATTGATAAATAGGAATACTTACGATGAGATCATTGATTAAACACTTACTCTAAATAAGGGTAAGCCAGATGATATATAAATGATATGCATAGGGCAATAATAATAATTCAGAGATAGAAATAGATACTCATAATATAGTATAGCTAGACTAAGTGATTAATTAAGAGAAAGATTCCTAAGTCATTCCTATCTACTAAGTCTTATGTACACCCCAATATTTATACTTTCATCTATAGCATAATTAACTCTTCATCTACGCATAAGGAACATTACTAAGGAAGATCAAGAACAGAGCCTGATTTCCTTCGCAATTAGGTCCTACTTGTTCTACAGATGGGGAGTGGACTACAAAGGACCCAACGAGAATGTCACACTCGCGATCTACCACATGGCCCAAAATGTAGGATGCATTCCACGTAAACAACATATAAGCACTATGCTTACATAATGTCGACCACTTAACTCACTCAAGTACTGAGCTAAGTGCTTTACGAACTTATGCATAAACTTAGTATCAACTATGACTATATCAGCATACTACCAAAGTAAACTAAGAACATAATAGATAGAAACATAATATAGATTAAGAACAAAGTCATGAATAATAAATGATACAATGGCTATACCAGCCTCCAGATGACGAATCTAGAATCCTGAGCAGTAACCCAACTCTACTTGAATCTTACTAGCTAGCCTATACTAAAACTTTGAGGAATTGGAGTTATATTCTCTCTGGTGGATCTTCCTGAATAATTGTGGTAGTTCTGAAGATGAGGAAGATATGCCCTAGGGGGTAGCGGTGCTTTATATAGGGGAACCAGGACTCCATCGTCAAATTTGAGCCCTCGAATAAAACCGACCTTAAGCAATGATGTAAGATTGATCCTCAGAGGCGGTGGAGAACCGACGTTGAAGCAGAGGCTGCCAGGTGGCCCTCATAGGCCGGACGGCCTATAGGTGAGGCCGGCTGGCCCCACATGTCATCCTCTCAGGCTCTAACTCGGTGGTTTGCCTTCTGGAGTGTTCTGGAGTCTTCCTAAGTTAGTTTCCTCGTAGGTAAACATGATTTAATCTAACGATTGGGTCCACCTTGATGGTTTTCTGGATAAACCCTGCTGAAAACACAGATTCACCAAAACTCGTAGAATTTGTTAGTTTAAGCCCCTAAATCTATCTTGGTGATTATTTTCATGCATTTATACAAGTTAGATTGACGGTTTATGATGAATTTTAACTACCATCAATAGTAGGTTGCCCTCCTCTAGTTCTAAGCATGTCAGAGCTAGGGTTCTCGTGGTTATGGACTGCATATAAAGTGAAATTCAGGGAGGCTAGTTCACTGGTAGTTGAAGAGGTGGCATGAGGCGGGGTGAGATATGAAGTAGTTTGTGTTGGTGTCGGAAGAGGCTAGCAATGGTTTGCTGCTAGAGCCCTGCAAGATCAAGTGTGGTGTGTAGGGACCCGGCATGTTAATTTAACTAAATCGAGTGTCATCCACTTGAACAGCTCAATTGAAGCAAACCAACATCAGCGACTCCCCTGGAGATGCAACCACATCTCCACTACCAAGATCCCGGTTGAGTATCATACCACAATACCCTCCACAACTCAAGATCACATCTCATCATCGGATCACATAATTTAGAGGAAAACATATATTACTAGTCTTATTGAAAATTAATACATTTGTTGTACGACATAACTCTAAATGTAGTGAGAACCAAACTCTCTTACTAAACACCACTATGCTACGATATACTCTCATTAGTAACCAGTGGTTGCCTTGCCCATGGGCATGGCCACCATAGCTTGGACGGGGTGAAATGGCCGCCAATGTCCTTTACTTGCAAAATAAATTAACGGCAGCACCGTGAGTACATTGCGTACTCGCAGGACTTAATTCCAACATATATATTTGGTGGATGCAAATGGAATTATTAGGCATTTGTAAATTTGCATAAAAGCATAGGGTTCATTAAAAGATTGATATGATAATGACTCATAATTAAATTAATTAGCAATTATCAGTTCATGACAGATAATAATGAGTAATAAAATTAAAGTGATCAACATTATAATTCATCTCATAACCATGTGTCATCATTATCGCTACAATGGGTATAGAAGTAAGAACAACCGGTTCTGTCCCGAAGGACTTCACTTCAGGCTTTCAAAAGAACTCTGCACAAAGGGTACAAGTATACCCACACAGAGAATGGGATGAACCACCATACCCAAACTCGAGTAAGGGTTGCCTCATGTCTCCAACCTTTCCCTAATCCGGCCAGAATGTCCAATGAAAGGTTCGACTGGTTCCCGGTTAATGCCACCACCATCTAATTGGTGCCACCTTCTTGCTAGTTTCATGGATAGACCAATCACAATTAGTTACTTGGCTTACCAGTCCCATACCCAATATGTGGTCAGACTCGCTAACCTAATGAATAGTCCTTAATCGCTCCACAAGCTACGTCACTTGAGGTCCCACACTCATAGTGACCTTACCCCTCGCAAGAGTAGAGATTGCCAAATTGATCATCATGATTATATTTCAAGTTGAGGTTGGTCCTTAGTCATATTTAAATAACTATAAATCAAATTAATACCCTCAGAAATTTTAATTGATTAATTATCCTGGTGAAGCTCCTACTCTCATGAGAGTGAGTTCCCTTCTCACACTCGACTTCTAAATGCAACTAAGCAAATAAGCAATTAAAGCTCCCATCCCGTTGTTAAGTGAAGGCTCTAATTATTTAGTGAGTAGTTCTAGATTAGTGAAGCAATATTAAGTTGTTATTCATATTCAAATGAAATGTATAACTCATAATGAAACAAGTAATAAGTATCCAAAATAGGGTTCATAGTAGTGGGGTGCCTGCCTGTTGGATGAGCAAGATCCCAATAGCTTGGAACATCATTTGGCGTCTCTCCGATATCGCATACCTATATGTATGCACATGTATGAGATATCTATGTATGCATGTCATCGTATGAATATAATAAATATGAAGCTCATTGTTGGTATTTCTTAACGCAAATAGAAAGATTCCGCAAGTGCACAAAATTACTGTTGTAGCTTTCACCCGGAAGTAATCAGGGTATCGTATTTTCTATAGGGAATGGAGGTACTTCTTCTAGCTAGTTTGTCCAAGGACAACACAAGGGGTAAAGTTGGAAAGGGTAGAGAAGGATTCCTATAGCTTTTGAGTCTAAGGACCGATAAACTCTACCCTTACTTGCTTACTTCGGGCATCGGAGCGCACTTGGTATGCCAGGCGATACTAGCGTACGGCTCTACATTGTACCTAGACATGGAGGATTACAAGGGACAGACAGGGCTATCACCACTTGCTGCATACCCCTCAACCATAGGGCACGAGGAAAATGAAGGTAGCCTCTATCCTAGATACCACGTCTATGCTATCGATTACTACTCTAGCGTTGTGTAGGGTTATCCATCTTTATCAGGGCCCTCTACTAGAGTATCCGCCATGGGGACGAATGATGAACCCACAAACAAGTAAGAGTAAAGCTTAACTAATCAAAAGCCTTATAACCATCAGAACCACGAAGAGTCACTTAGTGGATACTCCGTTGAGGCATAAGTGTTCATCGAGGTACAACCTCAGGGAGACACCGACAAGTCCGGCACTTCCCCGTACTCTTCCCTCACATCTCTCCCAAACCAAGTCTACTAGCTATGGCCTAAGCCTTGGAGTGATGCTCAAGTGTGGTGCTCTTTCCCTTAGTGTGTTGTTGTCTCAAATGAGGAGGAGGGAACCTCCTTTTATAGGTGGAGTGGAGGGGGGTCTTTGGAAAATGCTCATCTCCTCATGGAAGGTACTAAACTGACCTCTAGGTACGTTGAACCTAGGCGTCATCATGTGAACTATCCTTGGAGAGGTGGTATGAACCAACCTGGCAAGGTTGGGCTCGAGGTAGGCCACTAGGGGTGCGCCCGCACCCTCGGTGGGCCACCTTGAGTCTAATTTCGTTGGGATACTTCTTGTGATCTCCTAGACTTGGCACATGGAGGTGTTGCACAGAGTTGAGCTGGTTTGGTTGGATTTTGGGCTTGTTCTCCACTTGTTCTGGGCTCTGATTTGCTTGGTTGTGGGCCTCCTTCCCCTTTGGCTCA
The DNA here is from genome assembly GCA_904845875.1 of Miscanthus lutarioriparius. NCBI lineage: Eukaryota > Viridiplantae > Streptophyta > Magnoliopsida > Poales > Poaceae > Miscanthus > Miscanthus lutarioriparius. Next base: position 49,344,554 of record CAJGYO010000017.1, on the reverse strand, counting down.
TGTCGGGTACTTGTATTATTGTATTTCTTGTATACTTTAGGTATATTTCTTGTGTAATTCCGACATGTCCTTCTGCAAAAGATCAAACACCAAAACTTGTGGAAAGTGTTAGTTCTAAAGCCCTATTTCTAGGTTTGGTGTCTATATTCTAGGATTTTATGCGAGTGTTGGCAGTTAAAAGTGTGAGTTAAGGACCACCAACAAACTCCCCCACACTTTGCCCTTTGCTCATCCTCGAGTAAAGTTATGGACTAAGATGGGTCATCTCCTTGATACGACATCTGCATACAGGCTATTCCAAGCTTCACCTGCACTTGTGAACTTTGGAGTGTCTACCACATTATCTTAGGTGATTGAATAATGGAACATTATGGATTCAAATCCCCTTGCATCAATCAGTTCAGAAACTTGGGTTTTTCATTTGAGTTCAAAAATGTAAACATAACTTAGCTCCTCAAATGATTCTCTCAAATCGCTCATATATGTGTTTGGTTCCTCACCAAGGTATATCATGGTGTTGCCTTCTTTCTTTCCCACTTCTAAAAAGCTTATATGGATCTTTGGGTAGGGAAAGATATGAAGGCATACTTACTCTGCATATTTTGTTGAGTCAAAACTCGGATCCAAGGAGAGAGGTGTCATACCCTTAGATCAAGAAGTGCAAGTGTGTGGATAAAACATTTCTAAATCTATACTATACTCCTTTTGTATGAGTGATCTCTCTCTAGCTTTTTATTTTGAGACATGGCTATCATTTCATTTTTTTTCCTTTTTATGAGCCTACATGTGCTCATTTTTTTTCAATACCTTGGGACTTTCATGTGTCCCTTTTTTTCCTTCTTGGACGTTCATGTGTCCATTTTTTTCTTTTTCATACTTTTGCGTAGCCCATGTCTCTTAAAGCAATATTGAGAGAGATCACTATCTTGTAAAACTTGGAGTATTTTCCTAACAAACATTTTTTTTGTCTACTCCTAATGTAGGAGCAAAATTTTGGGTGGATGGAGGCATGTTTTAGTGTATTCCTAGTGTAGGAATAGCTTATGTATGTGGGTGTACGTGATCTTGATCTTGGAGGCATGATAACTTTCTCAACAAGACTTGACAAAACTCAATGCAGGAATAAGTAGCATACTTTTGGAGATTTTAAGCTCAAAGCACTAGATATGGCTCTAGTAGGAGTTTGCATATCATTGAGGAGCATGCTATTTGAATTTTGATTTTACAAAATAAATCCCAAGTTCTTTGCATAAGAGAGCAAGGTTCATTTTCATCCCAGTATATTACATATTCCAATTACTTAGATAACATGGGGTCCCTATGATGATTTGTTCACAAGTTATAGGCATATTGGCGAGGAATAAATAGTATGCAAATTTAATCAAAGGATAGCATGGAGATTGAGCATCATTTATTTTATGTTTTTATTTTGTTCCATTTTAAACTTTCAAAATTTTGGGAGAGTGGAGGGTATTGTTGCACAAACCATCGTTGTAGAGGAAGGAGTTGAAGGATTCAGATGTGGTTTGGCTAAACCTCTCAGGTTTAGCCAATCCTCTCTAGAACTTTCTGTCTTGTCCTTCTTTCATGATGAATCGTCTGATGGTTGTGCAACGTGTTGTTGGGAGATCTTTGAATGTGTGTTAGTTGTGCCTGAAGATCTCCCCCACACTTATTCTTGTACCTGTTTATTTGATAAAGAAACAAAAGCAAAGGAAATAACAAAGGTTCTGCTGGTTTGAACACCGGGAAGCCTAATTTTTTTTTCATTATTATTATTATTTATTTGTTCACCAGACTTTGTATACTCAAGCAAGGCTAAGGTAAAATTGTAGCATAATTCTAGCCTTGATTTATCTCCATCATGTATTACCTCTATTGTTTACGAAAATAATTACTTGAGTTCATTAACCAAAATTAAACACCATGTTTAAGTTTGATTAAAGAAGGCTATTTTAACCTAAGCAGCATGCTTAATTTAAAAAGCCTATGGATGTACCATGTGTGAACACCCAAACTAGAGCACATGACATAAACAATAGAGGCATGAATGTGTATGATCTCATGGAGACAAATATGTGCAAGGGAGTTAATGAACATTTTATTTACTTTTGCATCCCTGAGTGTTTTTACCAGCAGCATATGTGGATGATGCTTGAAACTGCTGTAGCGGTGACTCAGATCACACATGGTCCTTCTCAGGCGAGTAACAAGGCTAGAACACACACACAAATACTGTGCATAGACCATGGGCCTTGTGGTAGTGGCAAAGGTCTAGAATGGGAGCGCCCGTCTTACGGTTTCTTTTCTTTCTCTTTTTTTTATATAACATTTTCTTTTTCTCCTTTTTTCAGCTCCCTTTTCTTTCTTTTTTTTCAAATATTATTAACTCTCTCTTTTTTATATCATCTATATTCTTTTTTAGCTTTTTTTTTCTTTTTCAACTCTCTCTCTTTTTTATAGCAAGGCAGAGCTGACATCACTATCTATTTTTTTTCAAGATACCTTTTGGTATGGAACTTGTGGTGAGATTCTCACCATCCTCCCCCACACTTGGACTTTTGTGTAAAAGTCAAGTGTGTGGGGTTAGGGTCTCCTTTTTGAGCGTGTTCCATTACCAGAGAGCATCATGGTGTGTAATTGATGCAACTCCTCATGTTCTCAAGCATTGTACATCCCGTCTTCTTCTTGATCTCTTCCTAAAAGGTTAGCAACCAAGAATACCCGAAGGTGCATACTAACTTGACAACATGTTCTTGCTTTTATTAAAAAGAAAAGTTTTGTTTTCTTTTTTTTTTATAATAATTCAGGGTATCTCCCTATAGTGCTCAATTTATGGTCTTAAGCTTGACCACAGGAACTTCTTCTTGCAGCTATCAATGGTGGTGTAGTTCCCAGCTTCACCACCAACCATTTAGCATTATCGTTCAAGCTGTAAGGTTAGTGCCGTGATGCAACTATGGGATTTGCAATATTTCTGATAAACATATGCATCTACAACCATTCTCCTAAAAAGTTTTGAAACAAGGATCAGGAGATGGTTGGAATCCTCGTAGGAGCACGTCCCACTAAGCAAGGTGTCTGTTGACGGTCACTAACACCTATTTTGACCATCAACATTCCACCCAAAAGCATGGTAAAGTGAGGTAAATCATCATCCATGTGAAGAATTATGTTTAAATTTCACCTAGTTCCACTTGTGCTTGTAGAATTATTTATATGCAGGAAATATGGCAAAAATAGGCCAAAATGGTGACAAGAATGGACATATGGAGCAAGTGGACATGGCAGGGCCACCTGGGCACATAGGCCAGCACCGCCCGGCCCCACTTGGGCACCACCCGGTGCCACCTTGGCACCAGCCACGTCACCGATCCGTGGGAGCTACTCCTTAGGCAATGGGAAGCCTCCATTCAAGTCGGTTTGATCAAGGGCCAAGATTTGTTCATGGTGGATGTTGACACTTCTTAACATAGCTACTAGGTTCATATCCCCAGCAACGGCGCTAGAAGTGTTTGTTGGTATTACTTAGTAATATCACTAGTGATCAGCAATGCCACTAAGTAATAGCCATGATAGTTCCTTAACAATTTTAGATATTTATTCGCAAGCGCATGGATCTATCATTGTAGCATTTGATCAAGATGTGCAAGTGTGTGGAATATTTTTCTAATCCTAATAGTTTTGGTACTCCTTTGATCATGACTTTCTCTATTTTTAATAATTGCCTTAGAAGTATGGGCTATCTCTCTCTCTCTTTTTTTTCAATACTTTGGAACCTTCATGTGTTCCATTCTTTTCTTCTTTTCTTTTTCTATTTTGAGAGCTTCATGTGTCTCTCTTTTTTTAGCATAGCCCCATACTTCTTTTTGGCATATGAAAACTTTGGAGAGAAAGACTCATGACAAATGAATGCAGTTTTTATTTTAGGTAGACGGAAAACATGTTTTTACGTAACTCTCGGTGTAAGACTTAGCATTTTATTTGGAGGTGTATGTGAATCTTGATCATGAACCGCGACTAGAATCTATACAAGGGTCACAATAATTTGACAAAACTCAATGTGAATATAAGTAGCATGTGACTAAGGTTTGTATTTGAAGCATGTCATATGGCCGTGGTAAGAATTCATAACCATTGAGAAACTTTTGATTTTAGCATTTTTTAAATGAAAACTCCAGATGTCAAGTTTGTCTTAGAATAAAGTCATAGCATATTCTATTTACCATATCATAACTTGCAATAAGTTAGAAAAGGATCATGCTTTTGCAACCCATAAGTTTTAAGTTTTAGGATGAGATATTTTAGCCAACAAACTTTAAATCTTGGAAAATACTTAGTTACAGCCTAGGCACAGATAAATTATAGACAGAGCAACTATTCATCATTTTCAACAAAGGAGAAACTAAACATTCTTAAATCACATATGAGAGTGGAATAATTATTTTTGTTGCTTTTATCATATTTCATTTTTTTGGATTTTATATTTGTTTTTCATTTTTTAAATGATAATAAATAAAAAAATGTAGAAAATAAGTAATGCAAAAATTGAAATACGAAAAATAAAAGATAGTACTTACCTCTGCGGGAGGTCCTACCCCAAGCTAGCTCGTTGCCTACGGTCCAGGATTGAACCCCATGTATCGCCAGTAGGCCGCCTGCTGTTCTCGCTGCTGTGGCAGCATCGCGTTCATTTGTGCCATTTGTTATTGCTACTGTTGATGCCACTAGGCCAAATCCTACACGTGAGTATTAAGTGTGTTTTGGATCTCATCAATGTAGATTTCTAATCCTCCAAGGTGGTTGTTGACGTCCTCCCATCCTAAGATGGACTGTCGTGGTTGCACAGGTGGAGGGAGCCCCTCGGAGTCGGATGAGTGCATTGCCCATGCTGCGGCGTCAGCCTCTGCCCACCCGGATCCTCCAGCCTCATGTGTCTATGGAGTATGCTCTCAACTGGGGTGGTAGATGGGTGAAACCCTAGTACTTGCCTAGTCGGGAGCACTCCGGGTGGAACGCCTGGGGCGTAGTTGAAAAAGGTTGCGACCGTGCCTCCTATGAGCTGCTTGCTTCGTTTCTGGCTCTGCTCCTTGTCATCCTGCCAGACATAGAACTTCTGCGAGCTTCCTCTTGTGGAACAAGAGGGGAGGTTAGCACAGGGGAATTATACAAATGAAGATCTGAGTAAGGTAACTGGATTTTGTTTGTACACCCCTAGAAGAAAAATACAAGTTGTCCGGCTGCATTATGTTTTAGGTGATGTCCTTGTAACAAGTAATGCTCATCGATAATAAGGCGTGGAGTTGAAATATATTCTACTTCATGATTTCCATCACACCAACACCAGTGGCAATACGAGTGATAAGAGATGTACACGATATGGAAGTAGAAAATGTCTTTAATAATTCTAACTAGTGCTTGAATATTTCTTTGAAAAGAGCAATTTTAATCTTTTTAATCATGGCATAGAGTATTCTCATTTTGTCATTATGAACAACTCAAATATCTTGCCTAGAAAACAAAGTCATTGCAATCCAACGATGCATGAGCCTTAAAGTGGGGTGTTGGATGTCCATGTTATGGGGTGCAAATTTTCCAACTACGACTTGACCCAAAATTTCACTCCAAAATTTATGGCGATCAAAACCTCTAATAGCATGATCTATGTCAAGTAAGCATTTTTGATGGAAACCTATGTGTTGGGCAAGATCTCTCCAAGTGCAAAAATACTTTATTTCAAACAAGCGAAAGGTGACCCCATTGTTGACTTCTTTCAGTGAGCATAAAAAATGGATGGTTAAGAGATGAGAACCTTCTTCCCAAACAGGATCAATTTCTTCCCATCCAACGGCCTTCCAAATAGAGGCGAACTTGACATCCATACCTATTGCTTGGAGAAGCGCGGGGTCGTATAATGGCATGGGCTCGAACTCACGGTCCTTGATGAGGTGGTAGGTTTCCATCTATCGGCCTCTTCCCAAGTCAAGGTGGGGCTCGTCATCTTCCTCCATAGGTCGTCCTTGCTCTTATTCTTGCTCTTCGGTCGGCATGGTTTCTTCATCTTCATGCATTGGGCTTTCTTCATGCTCGGTGTAGCATGAGCTTGAGCTTCCACGGGACCACTTTGGCTTGATCCTGTGACCTTCTTGACAGCGCTGGCAATGGCCTTCCCGAGCCTACCCATGGCGAAAAACAACACAACAACAAGCAAAAACTCAGGCATGGGTTAAGGGTTAGCACAAAAATAAAATGATGAACCCGAGAACTAGCTTGAGCTTGGAATTATTGCAGCAGTTTCTTGCACTAAAACTTGTTGGAAAATGCTTGGAAGAAAATTGGGAGCAAGTGAGTGAGTGGGAGAGTGAAAATGAGAGTGTGAGGGGTGAGGAGCTCTCCCAGCCACCCTTTGTATTTATAGAGTGAAAACCCAAGAGGAGGGGGGAGGGGCAATGGCCAGGCGCCTGCTATCCAAAGGATAGGGCCAACGGCCACCTATAGGGGCGGCCACCCCGTGGGGTCGCCCGCCCCCCTGGTGGCCCCATTCGGTCTGCCGTTTGGCAGAGAGCTCCCAACGACTATTTCAAACTTGGAGCCATTGGGGTTTGTCCAGATGCCCAATGGTTTGCTCATTTTTGATTTTCCAACAAATTTTTATTGAATTTTTATTTTTAATAATTATTGCAAAAATGATAATTAGTAATAATAAATTATTCTTATTTAGAAAATGATTTTTGTGGGATTTTTTGAAGGTCTTTATTTTGACTTAAAAATTCAAAATTTTAAATCTTAGAAATATTTATTTTGAATATTTTTAATTTTAAAGATAACTATCGATTTATCTTCGGCAAGGGTTCGACGTTTTTGGTCTGTCGAACAAGACCTCTCCTCCTTCATTGATCTGCAACTACATTAACATTTTTGAGGGAATTCTCATGTTGCCCTGGGATTTTCCCCGATTGATATCCAGGAATAGCGGCAGCTATTTGAGAAATTTGAGTTTCTATCATTTTGTTAAAACTTAATTGATTCTTCACTACGGAGGATAAACTTTCTAATTGAGAATTTATATTTTCAAGCATTTTATCGTTTGACATTAATTTCTTTGTAATATTTTCATTAATTTTTGCTTGGCCTAGTACCAAGTCTTTGAAAGAAGGTTGATTCGAATTGTAATTTGAGTTGTAGTTCGAATTATCTTGTGGGCGGGATTGGTTGTTCGACCTATTATTCCTAGTTAGCGAAACCCGTTGTTGATGAAGGCAGCTTCTTCACGGGTTTCGGGCAATCATTCCCCAAATGGCCAATGTTCCCACAGATCTCACATGTCATGTGTGAGTCCATGGCCTAGATGGTGCCCATCATGGCATCTTTATTTTGGGCCCGTTCCTCCAGTCTTTTCATCAATAAATCTATTTTTGAGGAAAGCATGTCTGTCTCCTTCACGGTATGCATTCCATTTTGTGTTTTCCTTTCCTCCCCCAGCTTTGATTTGACACCGTTTTATTGATGTGAACAGTGGCTCCATCAATGGTGAGGGAAAGGAAAGCGCCTCCAGCAGCAGCGTCGAGGTGGACCCTAGACATGGGTATTAATCCATCATAAAAATTCTGGAGCACTAACCCACCTAGCTATCTCTGGTTAGCTTGTATTTAGTAGTTAGTTTAGGTAGTTCACACCCATCCTTCACTATCGTTCACCTACCATGGATTAACTTAAGGCCTTCCTATAGCAAATCCTAGTTCTGCATAGATTCTAGCCTTCCGCCTTCCTGTGGGAAAAAATATAAATTCAACACTCGGTACTCACCGAGCGAAGTGCTACGTGACAGTTCTGTGTGCTTGCGGAATCCTCCAATAGTCGTTAAGAAATATCAACAAGCATTTATGGCGCCGTTGCTGGGGAAGGCAACTAGCATCGAATTTATAAGGCTAAATTTGTTAGCTAGGTTGTTTTTAGTTATCCTAAGTAGTTTATCCTTTTTTCCTCATATCCTATCACTACCCTACACGATCATGCGCGAGAAGTCCATTCGTGATTTTTCTGCACCCTCAGCTGCTAATGTAGCCACCAAACCCAATGTTATCAATGGGAATGCTAACTTTGAGCTTAAGCCAGCGTTAATTATGATGGTTCAAGCTAGTCCGTTCTATGGGAAATTCCATGAGGATGCAAATGCTCACCTCCAACATTTCTTGGAGATTTGTAGCACATCACCATTAAGGGAGTAAACCAAGAGGCTATATGTCTTCGCCTTTTCCCATTCTCTTTGTTAGGAAAGGATAAGCAATGGTTTTATTCTAACCGCAACGCTATAGATACCTAGGACAAGTGTTCCAACGCTTTCCTCGTTAAGTTTTTCCCCATGGGAAAGACTAATGCTCTGCGCAATAAAATCTATAGTTTTCAACAACTAGCAGATGAATCAATTCCCAAGGCCTAGGAACGAATGCAAGAGTATGTCTCTGCATGCCCACACCATGGCATGGAAGACTGGCTTTTGATCCAGAACTTCTACATGGATTAGTGCTATTAGATAGGAGCCATTTAGATGCTGCTGCTGGTGGTGCATCTTTTCGCTAAGTGTTGCAGATGCAAATACACTGATCGAGAAGATGGTCTCCAACCAAGGATGGAGCGACAATTGACTCCAACCCCATAAACAAGGTATGCATTCAATTAAAGAAATTGACATGCTTGCAGCTAAGATGGATCTACTCGTGAAGCCAGTGGAACATTATGAGAAGGTGAGTGCCCAAGAGACACTCAAAGCCATGGATTCCCACATGACTTGCTAAGTCTGTGGAGATGTTGAACATTCCAACAATTCCTACCCTAAAACCCAAGAGGACCTCAACTTCATCAACACCGATAATGGGTTTTGTCCACAACATCAAGGCTAGAATCAGCGCTCCAACAACCAGGGAGGTAACAATTATTACTCTTCTTCTTGTTTGAATAATCAAGGTAATAATAGTTATGCTTTTCTGAAAGATCTTGTTTATAGCAATGGTAGAATGACTGATAGCATTAATAAAAAGTTGCATGCTCATGACAAGATGTTGGAAAACATAAATGCTAAATTGGATGAATTTTCTTCTGTTTTAAAGAATCAACTTAGTTTTAATAAGATGATAGAAATCCAATTAGCTCAAATTGCTGCTGCTATCCCATTCTATGGAAAAGATAGAATTCCTGGCAAACCTGAGGGAACAATGGAGACAGCCAACCTTGTCATGGCAAGGTATGACTTCTTTGAGAATGGTTGTGGATTTCCTATTAAGAAAGGTGATCCTGGGAACCCAATCATTACTTGCTCGATAGGCCCCACACTTTTCATAATGCCATTTGTGATCTAGGCTCTAGTATTAACATCATATCTAAGGAAACTTCTGATAAGTTGTGCTATACTCCCCTACCATCAACATCAGTTTATGTGCAATTAGCTGATCAATCTAACCGTTATCTTGAGGGAGTAGCCACTGATTTATTAGTTAAAGTTAGGAGTGCCTATATTCCTATAGATTTTATGATCTTAGACATGGGTAACGCCGAGGATACACCCTTAATCCTTGGTCGTCCTTTCCTTAATACTGCAAATGCTTGCATATATATGGCTTCTAGGCAAATCCAATTCCACTTTGTAGGAAGAAAACAAATATTTTCTTTTACCTCTAGACAACTGAAAGCTCTAGTTTGGTTTTGGTGAATTGATGAAACCTTAAGTGCTAACCTAGTTCATCTAAGTGATCATGATATAGGTAGCATTATTCCAAGTGGTGAAGTAATGGTGAAGATCATGATGATGGTGATGCCATGGTGATGATCAAATGTTTGGACTTGGAGAAGAAGAAAGAGAAAAACAAAAAGCTCAAGGCAAAGGTGAAACTTGATAGGAGCTTTTTTGTTTTGGTGATCGAGACACTTAGTGAGTGTGATCACATTTAGGATCGATAGCCATACTATTAAGAGGGGTGAAACACGTATCAAAATGCGGTTATCAAAGTTCCAGTAGATGCTCCAACTCATTGCATATGCATTTAGGATCTAGTGGAGAGCCAACACCCTTGAAAATGTTTGTGAAAATATGCTAACACATGTGCACAAGGTGATACACTTGGTGTTTGGCACATTTGAGCAAGGGTGGAGAAGTTAGTGATGTAATGGAGGTGATTGTCACTGTGAAACAGTGACCGGACGCAGGTCACATATTGACCGGACTCGGGGGAGCAGCATCCGATCAATTTTAGATGAAGTTGGCGCGATCGGGCTCTGTTGTTGAAGTGACCGGACGCTAGGTCAAAATGTGACCGAACACGATAGTGGTGAGTCCAGTCAGAAGAAGCTAAGGAAGCGTAACCTAGGGTATTGCATCGGACGTTGAGCTAGGTTTGATTGAGGTACACTGGACGCCTCCGATCGAGAAAATGCGGCTGTAGGTGTTCTCTGGAAGTGACCGGATTCCACATTATTGGAGCATCTAGACATTCCATCGGTGCATCTGGTCGCTGGGTGTTGGTGCGTAGGCGTGTGAGGACCTGACTTGAGCGTGGTGCGTCCGGTTAGCTTGCTTGTGCATCCGGTCATGACTTAGGGGTTGCACTAAGTCACTTTACTATTGATTGTGCAGATGTCGTTGAACGTGGGGGACATGTGGACGATGATCAGTGACCGGACACTGGGGCTAGTGCGTTCGGTCGATCTGATCGGCGCATCTGGTCACCCCGAGTTGGGCTACAGTAAGAGCCTAATGGCTCTATTTCAAGGGGATGCTTGTATAAGGCATTTGGCTGGCTCTATCTCACTCACTTGGCCATTTGAATTTACATAGCAACCTTGTGAGCTTAGCCAAAGCCCTCCCACTCATCTCCATCATAGATTCATCATCTTTGTGAGATTGGGAGAGAATCCAAGTGCATTGCTTGAGTGTTTGCATCTAGAGGCACTTGGTGTTCGTGTTTCACTGTGGGTTTGGCTTGTTACTCTTGGTGGTTGCCGCCACCTAGATGTCTTGGAGCAAGCGAGGATCATCGAGCGGAGGTTGGTGATTGTCTCCGGCTCCGATCGTGGTGATTGTGAGGGGTTCTTGATCTTTCCCCGGTGGAGAGCCAAAAGATACTCTAGTTGATTACTCATGGCTTGTGTGATCCTCATCATGTGTTGGTTGTGCGGCACCCTATTGAGGGTTTGGCGTGTGATGCCAATTAGCGCATGAACCTCCAAGTGAGTGAATCGCCACAATGGGGACTAGCTTGCCAGCAAGCAAGTGAACCTCGGAGGAAAAATCATTGTGTCTTGATTGTCTCCTTGGTATTCACTCATTGGTCACTTGCCATGGTGGTATACCTCTCTACCACTCTCTTGTATTTCATTATACATTCACTTGGATAGAGCAAGTGGTAGTTAAGACTAGATAGTGTATCATTTGATTGTATTACTCTAACTAGGTTGATCAGCTAGGTGTATATTAGTGACATAGCTTTGTTGTGATAACTAGAGATCATAGAAAGTAGAATTGTGTAGGTGACATGCAACCCCAAGTATAGTGCTAGCGCAAAATTTGCTTCGCCATCTTATTGACTAATCATTTGTCTTAGTGTTGTTGTAGAAATTTTTAATAGGCTATTCACCCTCCTCTAGCCATTAGGACCTTTCAAGTGGTATTGGAGCCATAGTCACCGTGATTTGAGGCTTAACAACCTTCGGTGTAAAAAATGACTCAAATCAACAACACCAAGAAGCCACCCCAATTTGATGGCTCAAACTATCCCTATTGGAAGGTTAAGATGACAACATTTATCAAGTGAATCAATAGGAAAGTTTGGAAGGTGGTGGAGACCAAGATTGAGATAGAGGATCCAGAGAACCCCACCGCCGCCAAGGAAGGGCTTCTCCAAAACAATGACATTGCTCTTAGTGCCATTCATGATGCTATTAATGAGAGAACATTTGAGCAAATCAAGAACATTGAGATGGCTCATGAAGCATGAAAGAAGTTGGAGGAATCATTTGAAGACACTCAAGCCGTGAAGGGTGCCAAGGCATATATCCTCAAGGATAAGTTTTCTAGTTTTAAGATGAAGGAGGATGAGAGTGTGCCAGAGATGTTTCATAGGTTACAAGTGCTTGTAAATGATCTCAAAGCACTTGGTGAGAAGGTGGAGGACAAGGACTTCTCCCATAAGTTCTTGAGATGCTTACCCTCAAGATTTGGCACATTGGTCAGTATTCTAGTGAGGAGTGGTTTGGACACCATGACACCAAACTAAGTGTTGGGAGATATAATGATCAATGATACATATAGAGATGATGATGAGAAGGAAGAAAAGAAGGAGAAGAAAGATGAGAAGAAGGATGAGAAGAAGAGGAGTGTGGCATTGAAGGCCACATCATCCAAGGGCAAGGCAAAGCAAGATACATCAAGTGAAGATGATGGTTCATGGGATGATGATGATGATGAGAAGATGGCTCTCTTTGTCAAGAGATTTGGCAAGTTCATGGTGAAGAAGGGCTACCGCGCTAGAAGGAAGAAATCTTCATCCAAGAATAAGGAAGAGTCAAAAAGGTTCTTCAAATGTGGAAGCAAGGATCATCTCGTTGCCCAATGCCCATACAACAGCGACAATGATGATGACATCAAGAAGAACAAGAAGAAGGACAAGAAGAAAAAGAAAGAGAAGAAGGACAAGATGATCTTCAAAAAGAAGAAGAAGGGTGGTTCATATGTGGTCACTTGGGATAGTGATGCTTCCTCAAGTGATGATGATGATAGTGATGATGACAAGACCACCAAGAAGAAGGCACTTGCAAGCATTGCTATCAATGAGAAGCCTTCTCTCTTTGACACTCCATCATGCTTCATGGCTAAGGCCACTAAGGTACAAACTTGTGATGATGGAAGTGATGAGGAACATGATAATGAAAATGAAAATGAAAATAAAAGTGATAGTGATGATGATGAACCAACTAAGGATGAACTACTTGACATGCTAGATGATGCTAAAGAACACTTTGACATTAAGAGAAGGGAATGCAAAAGCTTGCGTAAGGAACTAAAAGTCCTTAAGCAAGCCTTTGATGAGCTCAATGCATCTCATGAGAGGTTAGAGGAAGCCCATGAGAAGCTTGGCAAGGCTCACAAGAAGCTTGAAAAAGCTCATTCCTCTTTGCTTGATGAGCAAAATAAGAAGCATGTTGAGACATGTAATATAGGCTTAACTTGTGACTTAATTGATGAATCATTCTATAAGCGTATAATTGTTGCTCCCACTAACCCTTCTTGTAGCACTTCCACTTTCACCTCATCTAGTAGTGATGGTTTCACATATGATGCCTCACTAATGGTTGAGAATGAGACCCTCAAGAAGGAGGTCAATGAGCTCACTCACACCTTGGCTAAGGCCTGTGGCGGTGAGGATTGCTTGCTTATGTGCTTGGGTAGCCAAAGAGCCTCTCTCTACAAAGAGGGAGTGGGCTATACCCCAAGAAAGGCAAGGCAGCCTTTGCTCCTCTCAAGACTAGTTTTGTGAAGAACAATGGTCGGTTTTGCACTAGTTGCAAGCAAGTTGGTCATAAAGAGCATGAGTGCAAGAATAAGAGCAAGAATGCTATTGTATCCTCAATTAAGATTAATTCTTTCTATGTGCTTACTAAGGGTACAAATGGTGTGAAAGCTAAGTTCAATGGTACACCATGGATGGGCTCAAAGAAGAATGCCATTTGGGTGCCAAAGAGCTTGGTCACTAACCTTCAAGGACCCAAGCAAGTTTGGGTACCTAAAAAAGAATTGATCTTCTTTTGTAGGTCAATTACAAAGCCGGAGGAAGGCATTTGGTTCTTGATAGTGGGTGCACTCAACACATGACCGGTGATGCAAGAATGTTGAACTCAATCAATACCAATGGCAATGATGGTTATGATAGTATCACATTTGGTGACAATGACAAAGGCAAGGTCAAAGGGCTTGGTAAGATTGCAATATCCAATCACATGAACATATCCAATGTGTTGCTAGTAGAGAGCTTGAACTTTAATTTGCTATCCGTGGCTCAATTGTGTGATCTTGGATTTAAATGCATCTTTGGGGTAGATGATGTAGAGATCATAAGTGTAGATGGCTCTAACTTGATCTTCAAAGGCTTTAGATATGAGAATCTATACTTGGTTGATTTCAATGCTAGTGAAGCTCAATTATCTACATGTTTGTTCAGTAAGTCTAGCATGGGTTGGTTATGGCATAGAAGGCTTGGTCATGTTGGAATGAAACAATTGAATAGATTGGTTAAGCATGACTTGGTTAGAGGCTTGAAAGATGTTGTGTTTGAGAAGTATAAGCTTTGTAGCTCTTGTCAAGCCGGCAAACAAGTTGGAAACACCCATCCTAAGAAAAGCATGATGAGCACTAGTAAAGCATTTGAGTTATTGCACATGGATTTATTTGGGCCAACACAATACACTAGCATCGGTGGAAACAAATATGGCTTTGTGATAGTGGATGATTATACTAGATACACTTGGGTATTCTTTCTAGTGGACAAGAGTGATGTATTTACAACATTCAAATCATTTATCAAGGGCATTCACAATGAGTTTAAAACAACCATCAAGAGAGTTAGAAGTGACAATGGTAGTGAGTTTAAGAACACTAGAATTGATGAGTTGTGTGATGAATTTGGAATTAGACATCAACTCTCAGCCAAGTACACTCCACAATTAAATGGCCTTCTTGAGAGGAAGAATAGAACACTCATTGATATGGCCAGGTCTATGCTTAGTGAGTACAATGTGAGTCAATCTTTTTGGGCCGAAGCTATCAGCATGGCTTGCTATTGTAGCAACCGCCTCTATTGTCACCCATTGAAAGAGAAGACACCATATGAGCTCTTGAATGGTAGAAAGCCCAACATTGCATATTTTTGGGTATTTGGTTGCAAATGCTATATCTTGAAGAAAGGCACTAGATTGGACAAATTTGATAATAAATGTGATGAAGGATTCCTACTTGGATACTCAACTACTAGCAAAGCATATAGAGTTTGAAATTTGGATAGTGGTACTCTTGAGGAAGTTCATGATGTTGAGTTTGATGAAACCAGGGGTTCACAAGAAGAAAATGAGAACTTGGAAGATGTTAGAGGCATTCAACTTTCAAATGCCATGAAGAACATGGATGTTGGTGAATTGAGGCCTAGGCAAGTGAATGACAATGAAGATGATCAAGTGCAAGTGCTCTCTAACTCAAATGTGCAAGATGATATAAATCAAGCTAGTACAAGTGGCTCTCATGATAATGAACAAGATCAAGTGGCTAGTGCATCATCTCAACCCAATGATCAAGCAAGTGCAAGCAATCAAGTTCTAATCCTCCAACCAACCAATATTGCAAGGGATCATCCATTGCACACTATAATTGGAGATATTTCTAGAGTTGGGCCAGTAGGCCGAATAGAGGGGAGGAGAAAAGAAATCCTTTCTTTCTTTTTCTTTTTCTAATTTTCAAACCAATTTTGAACTAAAAATTCAAATCAATTTGAAATTTGATTTCAAACCACACAATACAAAAATAATATGCAGCAACATGTATGCACATACATGTATGTAGACCTATATTTGATTTTAATTTTAGCAAAGTTATTATTTTCCTAAATTTAAATGCTCACAAAATGCATAACTAAATCATTTCCTCCTATTTTAAAATCATACAAATTTTAGGGTGTTACACTCAACCACAGGGCACGAGGCAAACAAAGGTAGCATCTAGACTAGACACCACGTTTATGCTATCGACTACTACTCTAGCATTGCACAGGGTTATCCATCTTTATTAGGGCCCTCTACTAGAGTATCCGCCGTAGGGACGGACGATGAACCCGCAAACAAGTAAGAGTAAAGCTTAACTAATCAAAAGACTTATAACCATAAGAACCATGAACAGTCACTTAGCGGATACTCCATTCAGGCACAAGTGTTCGTCGAGGTACAAGCTTGGTGAGACATCGACAAGTCCGGCACTTCCCCGTACTCCTCCCTCACATCTCTCCCAAACCAAGTCTACTAGCTATGGCCTAAGCCTTGGAGTGATGCTCAAGTGTGGTGCTCTTTCCCTCGGTGTGTTGTTGTCTCAAATGAGTCAAATGAGGAGGAGGGAGCCTCCTTTTATAGGTGGAGAGGAGGCGGTCTTTGGAAAATGCACATCCCCTCATGGAAGGTACCAAACCGACCTCTAGGTACATTGAACCTAGGCATCACCCTATGAACCGTCCTTGGAGAGGTAGTATGAACTGACCTAGAAAGGTTGGGCTCGAGGCAGGCCACTAGGGGTGCGCCCGCACCATGGGTGCGGCCACACCCTGGGTGGGCCACCTTGAATCCAATTTCATTGGGCTGCTTCTTGTGATCTCCTAGACTTGGCCCATGGTGGTGTTGCACATAGTTGAGCTGGTTTGGTTGGATTTTGGGCTTGTTCTCCACTTGTTCTGGGCTCTGATTTGGTTGGTTGTGGGTCTCCTTCCCCTTTGGCTCATGTCAGGTTCTTGTATTGTTGTATTTCTTGTATACTTTAGGTATATTTCTTGTGTAATTCCGATATGTCCTTCTGTAAAAGATCAAACACCAAAACTTGTGGAAAGTGTTAGTTCTAAAGCCCTATTTCTAGGTTTGGTGTCTATATGCTAGGATTTTATGTGAGTGTTGTCGGTTAAAAGTGTGAGTTAAGGACCGCCAACACTCATGCGTGCTATGATATGCTTAGACATGTGCATGATTAACTATTAAGTACACGGTACTAGGTGAGTGTAACATGTGTGTGTAACATAGGCTTATTGTGCTGTTGACCTGGGTTGACAGACTCTCCGTCGAAGGTGATAGACTCTCCATTATCTTATGGAATGTTCTGGAGAATGTTTCGATGGTTTAGGACTTAGGCATTTTTGGTAAACAGTCTCAATTAGACAATCTGGTCTAGTTGACGGATACTACGGTGAAAACTGGGGACTCTCGGGTTCCTCAATATCCTTGGTTTATAATTCAATAGACCCTTCGTGGAATGTCGCGGACCCTCCACTGGAAGTGGGGTGTTCTCGGATTCTTTGGAAATGAATATGTATGAACTGACGGACACTCCACGGGGTGTGGCAGACACTCTGTCAATCCAAGTCTATGGCTTCTAACTTCTCTATCTCTGTGAATAAACTCATGGACACTCCGCCAAGGGTGGTAGACTCTCCGTCATTTATTCAGTGTTTTGTATAAGTGTGTGAGGCATAAAGGACATGTCCACAAATGAGATGAAATGATGCTCACAAATATGTCTCCTCGATAGCACATGCTTAAAGGAAGCTGTAACAAAACAAGTTTCATAATTTTTGGAGACCTAGAGAATAAGTTATGCATTTTATAATTTAAAAAATGCATTATTTAAGTGAAAATTGAAATATTATTTTTGATGCCAAATTTATGTTTAGATGATAGAGAATATTATAAGGAACACGAAAAATCTTGTTTCACAAGTTTTGGATTAAAAATGAATTTTTATGAATTTTATAAGTTTGGGCTGTGCGACGGCTATAATTTACCACACAGTCCGCCAAGAATGACGGACCATCCATAAAATCAAGGCTGTGTTCAGGTTGGATTGGCTATAAATCAGCGGACTCTCTGCCAAAATGATGGACCTTCTGCCAAACCACGAATAGCAGCAGTGCAAAAACTTCAGAGATGATTTCCAGGGCATTCAGAGTCCGAATCAAGTGCGGTTTATTTCTATGGTTTTCTAGTGATGTGAGGAACCTAATCTAAGTGTTAGATTCACCATGCATGGGCTGTGGGGAGCTCACCCCAATCAATAGTTAAAATCACCATAGGTGGCCAAGGAGCTCCATGGAGAGGGCTATGGAGATGGGGATGATGGGGAAGAAGGCTTGGGGGCTGCTCACCATGGCTTGGGGGACCTCCAAATGCAGCAGCTCAGATGGGGACGACCTATGGAGGGACATCGACCATGGGTACCTCCATTGCTCGTTGAAGAAGAAAGCATGGTGGAGGGTGGCTCCTCCAACTCCGGCGACGACTAGGTGGCTGCCGGCACGCTCGTCCGGCGAGGCTGCAGCAGGGGAGTTGTTGGTATATTAAACGCACACAGAAAAAGCCACAAGCGCACGGATACTACTGTAGCTTTCACTAGGAGTATTTCAAGTATCATATCCATAGGAAAACATGTGAGATTGACTACAGTCTAACTTAACTAGGGGTAGCAACAAGGTTAAGGATAAACAGGAGCATAGAGAGGACTACTAATGTTCTATATTTCTAACTTGAGTAAGTTGTGCATTCTACTGTTCAACTAGGGACATTACGAAGGAAAGACATGAACAGAGGATGCTTTTCATCGCAACCGCATCCTACTTGGCCTACAGATGTGAGGTGGACTACAAAGGACTCAACAAGGCTGTCACCCTTGACGAGTAGCCGAAGTCTAAGCACCGTCCTTACACTAACAATTACTACTTTACTCCTCCTAGGAAAGGAATAAAGCACTCAAAAGAGTCACGAACCTAATGAACAATATAAATACGAAACTTACTTGAATTGGAAATCAATTACCAGAGATGTCTCAGAAGCAAACTCAAGTAGAGCTTGGATCTGCCAAGGTACAAGCCATAGAGAGAGCACCGATAGGCCGACACTTCCTCCAAACTCTTCCCTCACTCTCTATCTCACTATTTCTATTTACAAAGGCTAGATCCTAACTTGGAGGACTATTCTTCTCTTGATTGCTAATGTACCCCCTGGAGGGCCCATGAATCCATGGCAATGTCAAATTTGAGCCTTCGATACCTCATGGCTTCTTTCTCGTGGGCACGCTCGTTTATCCTCTTCATTAACAAGTCCATTTTTGTGGCAAGCATATCCGCATCCTTCACGGTTGTTGACGGTAGTTATTCATCCATCATAAACCATCAATATAATGCATGAAAATGATCACCAACATAGATTTATGGGTTTATACTGACAAATTCCATGAGTTTTGGTGAATCTATGTTTTCAGCAGGGTTTATCTAGAAAACCGTCAAGGTGGACCCAATTGGCAGAATTAAACGCAATTATCCACGATGAAAACAACTCCAGGAGGTTCCAGAGGACACCAGATGGTGAACCACTGAAGCAGAGAGGAGGTGGCCACCAGCTGGGGCCCCTGTCAACCTCTCGTTGTGATGTTGGTTCTCCACTACCTTAGGGTTTGCATCTACGTCATTCTTTCAAGTTGGTTTGATCCAAGGGCTCAGGATTGACGCTCCTCCCTATATATACCAGGCCCAGCCACCCTCTTGGGCATAACCTTGATCATCAAGTCATAAGTCAAGATTAGACCAGACATTAGGGTTTCCAAAGAGAATAGAATAGATCTCCAATTCTTCAAGTTCTAGTAGAGGCTAGCTTGCAAGATTTAAGTAGAGTTGGGCTATTGCTCAGGATTCTGGATTCACCGTCTGGAGGCTGGTAAAGCCATTGTATCCTCTATATTTTGTGACTTTGTGCTATTTCAATACTATGTTTCTATTTATTATGTTCCTAGTTTGCTATGGTAGTATGCTTGATATAGTCATGATTGATAATGAATTTATGCATGAGTTCGCAAAGCGCTTAGCTCAGTACTCGAGTGAGCTAAGTGGTCGACATTATGTAAGCATGGTGCTTAAATATTGTTTACCTGAGGATGCACTCTACATTCTGGGCCATGTGGTAGATCACGAGTGTCACACTCTCGTTGAGTCCTTTGTAGTCCACTCCCCATTTGTAGAACAAGTAGGACCTAGTTGCAAAGGGAATCAAGCTCTGTTCTTGATCTCTCTTTGTAATGTTCCTTATGCCTAGATGCAGAATTAATTATGCTATAGATGAAAGTGTATATATTAGGGTGTACAAAAGACTTAGTAAATAAGAAATGACTTAGGAATCTTTTCTCTTAACTAATCTCCTGCCTAGCCATACTACATTTATGAGTATCTATTTCTATCTCTGGATTATCATCAATGCCTTACACTTATCATTTATATATCATTTGGCAAACCCCTATTAAAACAAATGTGTAGTTAATGATCTTGTCATAAGTATTCATGTTTGTCAATACCTCTAGCCACTGCTCCTCCCTGTGGTAAAAATATAAATAATGATACCTAGTATACTCCCGGGTGAAATACTACAATGGTATATTATCTGTGCGCTTGTGGATTACTTCAACATATATAATATTTCCTAAATTTACAAGTGTTACTAATAAAATACCAACAAACATTTTTGGCATCATTGCTAGGGATGACAACCTAGTGAGAGTGATGTTAACAAATATCAACAAGCATTTCTAGTGCCGTTGCCGGGGAGAGGCACAAGGCTAAAAGAGAATTGATCAAATAAATACTTATTGATGAAATCATAACTATGCACCTCTGCTTTAGTAGGCTTACCCTTGTTTGTCTTTGTTCATATCTTATACAGGGTATTACAGGATTGGTTTTGATTCATCAACAAATTCCATCAATCACAATCAAACCAATCAAGAGGCAACTCAACACCAGTTTCTAAAGCTATGGCTGACAAGACTCTACGTGAATTCTCTGCTCCAAGCACTGAGAACATCCACACTAGACCAACACTCAAAATCAACAACCTTGAGTTTGAACTCAAGCCAAGCCTCATCAACATGGTGCAAGCTACGCCATTCAGTGGAAAGGCACATGAAGATGCTAGTGCTCATCTCTAGAATTTTCTAGAGATTAGTAGCGCAATCATCATCAAGGACGTTGCTCAAGATATCATACTACTCCTATTTCCATTTTCATTTCTGGGAAAGGCAAAGCAATGGTTCTACACCAACAAAGATAACATCAACACGTGGGCAAGATGTTTGAAGGCCTTTCTAGTAAAGTTTTTCCTTATAGGCAAGAGTAATGCCTTACGAGGAAAAAATTCTAACTTCCAACAGCAAAAGGGAGAAACCATTCTAGAGGCATGGGAACATTTTCAAGAATACATTTTAGATTGTCCTCATCATGGGATGGAAGATTGGTTGCTTATGCAAGGCTTCTATCAAGGACTAACTCAAAAAGCTCATAAATAACTTGACGCTACTGCTGGACGAGCATTCACATCACTCACCCTTGGAAAAGCTAAAACTCTCATGGAGAAGATAGCCTCTAATCAAAGCTAGTCTCAAGGAAGTATTCAAACATGCAATAAGAGCAAAGAAGTACTAGAAGAGGTGTGTGCACTTTCAACCAAGATGTACGTACTGTTGAATTGGCTTGAACAGCGAGCCAATTACAAGAAAGATCGTTAGGCCATTCAAGATGCTTACAATTCCCAAAACATATGTGAGAATATTTGGAGGTTGGTTTCCCCGAATATCAACAAGATGCAAATATTGACAATTCTGCTCCACAACAACAAAGACAAGGATGGGGGCAACAACAACAATCAAATTACCAAGGTAAGTACCCAACTAATTACTATAATTCTTCCAATTCCAAACAACCATCCTTGAGAATTTTGATCTTAGAACAACTAAGATTAATGAGAGTATTTCTAAAAAGCTTGCTTCTATAGATAAGGTCCTAGAAAGCATAAACACTAAAATGGAAAGTTTTTCTTCCGCCATAAAAGACCAACTTAGCTATAATAAAAAGATAGAATCGCAATTAGTCCAGTTGGCCGCTGCTCTGCCTTTTGCCACTAACCTTGAAAAGGTCAACGCCATAACCACAAGAGGTGGCAAGACTACTCGTGATCCTCCATATCCAACAAAGACAAGTAAGACACCAGCAACAATACGAGAGGAAGAAAAAGAAGAAGCAGAAGAATTTGGACCACAAGCACAGGAGATGATGCAAGATTATCATGACACCACCCTCCAACCGTTTTCACGCAGAAATTGAAAGGCTAAAATGGATGAGCAGTTTGGTAAGTTTGTAGACGTAATTCAAAAGTTATATATCAATATCCCTATTCTAGATGCCATATAGGTACCTACGTATGTAAAGTAACTTAGAGACATTCTGAACAACAAAAGACCACTGCTATTGACGGTCGTTAACATGCTTTATAAACCATCAACATAACTTGTATAAATACATAAAAAGGATCACCAACATAGGTTTAGGGGTTTAAACTAATAAATTCCATGTGTTTTGGTGAATTTGTGTTTTCAGTAGGATTTAATCAGAAAACCGCCAAGGAGGACTTATTCGTCAAAGGAAATCACGGAATTCCACAGCATAAACAGCGTGGGAAGACTCTAGAAGACTCCAGGATACTTCCACCAAAGATGACCATGAGAGGCTGACATGGGGGGCCGGCCAGTCCCACCTGTAGGCCGGCTAGACTGTGGGTCCCACCAGTCAGCCCCTCCTTCGTACATCGATTTCCCACCGCCTCCTAGATTGCATCTACGTCGTTCTGTCAAGTCGGTTTGATCTGAGGGTCTAGAATTGATGCTCTAGCCTATATATACCAGACCCTGCCCCCTCCCTGAAGCCATCCTGAAACCCTAATTCATATTCTCCTTGTCAGGATTAGAGCCAGCTATCAAGAGAAGATTAGTCCTCTTTAGGATCTAGTCTTGTAAACAATAGTGAGATAGAGAGTGAGGAAAGAGTTTGGAGAAGGTGCCGACCTATTGGTGCTCTCTCTATGGCTTGTACCATGGTGGATCCAAGTTCTATCTAAGCTTGCCTTTGAGATTTCTCTGGTAATCAACTTCTGATCCAAGTAAGCATATTGTTTATATTGTTCATCAGGTTTGTGACTCTTTTGAGTGCTTTATTCTCTTCCTAGGGGAAGTAAAGTATTAATCATAAGTGTAAGCATGGTGCTTAGACTTAGGTTAATCGTAGATGCATCCTGCATTCTGGATCGATGGTAGCTCACGAGGGTGACTCTTATAGCCTCGTTGAATCCACTGTAGTCCACCTCCCATTTATAAGGGCATGTAGGACGCGGTTGCAAAGGAAAGCATCCTCTGCTGGTGTCTTTCCCTAGTAATGTCCCCAGTTGAATAGTAGAAGACATAGCTTACCCATGTCAGAATTAGAGAACATTAGTTTTCCTCTCTATGCTCCTATTTATCCTAACCTTGTTGCTGCCCTTAGTTAAGTTAGACTGTAGTTAGTCTCACACGTTTCCCTATGGATATGATACTTTGAATACTTCTGGGTGAAAGCTACAGCGGTATCCATGTGCTTGCGGATTTATCTGTGTGCGTTAAAATATACCAACAACTGCCCACCACTGAAGTAATCAAGCTAATAGAGGAGTGTAGTGCGACCATCCTCAATACATCACTTGTAAAGAAGAAGGATCCATGATGCCCCACTATTGATTGTTCGAGCATGCGCTATGCGACCTTGGAGCCAGCGTCAATGTCATGCCCAAGACGGTCTTCGACAAGCTCAACTATTCAACACTCACACCAACATCGATGTGCCTTCAACTAGCCAACCAATCGGTTCGCTATCCTATATGAATCATTGAGAATATTCTGGTAAAAATAAGAAACTTCTTTGTGCCAGCCGATTTTGTAGTGCTTGATATGCCGGAAGACATGAAGACACCTCTCATACTTGGGAGGTCATTCCTGTGCACTACAAATGCACACATTGATGTCGGAGTAGGAGAAATCAAATTCCACATCAATGGGAAGGAAGAGCGATTCACCTTCAAGCCAAGACCGGTACAATGCTCCAAATTAGAGTGGCTATTGATGGTCACAAACACCTATTTTGACCAACAACATTCCACCCAAAAGCATGGTAAAGTGAGGTAAATCATCATCACATGTGAAGAATTATGTTCAAATTTCACCTAGTTCCACTTGTGCTTGTAGAATTATTTGTATGCAGGAAATATGGCAAAAATAGGCCAAAATGGTGAAGAATATGGACACATGGAGCAAGTAGATGTGGCAGGTGGGCCAGGGGCCCACATGCCACGCCACCCGGCCCCACATGGGCGCCGTCCGGTGCCACCTTGGCACTAACCACATCACCGATCCATGGGAGCTGCTCCTCAGCCAATGGGAAGCCTCCATTCAAGTCGGTTTGATCAAGGGCCAAGATTTGTTCATGGTGGATTCATGGGCCTATTGTCATACACTTGTGAGCCACCACCGACTTACCAACCGATGTCCTGCCCAAATTTTGACAGGTGTTGTCCAAGTAACCGCCATTGGGAGCCATCCATCGCCGTTGGATCAAGAAGCGGTGGAACCAAGGGCCGACCGGTGCCCTACAGCCGCCGCCTGGCGCCCTAGGGTGTCCACCAACCTCCTAGCTACCTACAAATACCCCCCATGCCCCTCTACACTATAAATAGAGGTTGTGGAGCTCGGTGGAAAGACGGCCCCATTCATTTTCAAAGCTCTCCAAGCTTCTCTTAGCTTTGTAGCTTAGCATTAGCTATAGAGTAGTAGTCTAGTAGTGGAGTAGAGCAAGAGCAGAGCTTCTCGGAGTCTGAAAGAGTCTTCTAGGTCTAGTATAGCTCATTTGTAATTCTTTCATTCCTGCATTACTTTATTCAATATTTATTTTAGTACTTTATTCTAGTATTGCTTGCTTTACTTTAAGTACTTAGTCATTAGTGTTCATCATTAGTGAGCTTAGGTGCTTATTGTTTGGCATTAGGAGCATATGTTATCTTATCATTAGTAGTCTTTCATTAGTACTGGTTCCACGTTCTTGTTAGGGTGCTTTGATCTCATTTCATCGGAGCTTGGATCGAAGTAGTAAGTTTATAGAAATGGTCTCTAGATAGATACGGCTAGGCCTCTAGATAGATTGTGGTAGGTGGCAAGTGGTGATAGCCTTGTTCATCCTCTATATTCCACCACAATAGGTCTAGTTATTAAATCATAGCGCTCGTGGCAGACCTTGTCTATTTAACTCTCTTAGTTGGTAGGTGGGCTATGCCTCGAATTACTTTCGCATTTCTCCTAGTTATTTGTTTACCCTTAGTTATTAGAAAGGTAAATCACTCACTCTCCCACCTAGCTATCCCTAGTTAGCTTGTATTTAGTAGTTAGTTTAGGTAGTTCACACCCATCCTTCACTATCATTCACCTACCTAGGATCAACTTAAGACCTACCTTTAACATATCCTAGTCCTGTATAGATTCTAGCCTTTTGCCTTCCTGTGGGAAAAAATATAAATTCAACACTCGGTACTCACTGATCGAAGTGATACATGATAGTTCTATGCGCTTGCGGAATCCTCCAATAGTCATTAAGAAATATCAACAAGCATTTCTGGCGTCATTACCGAGGAAGGCAACTGGCATTGAATTTATAAGGCTGAATTTGTTAGCTAGGTTGTTTTTAGTTATCCTAAGTAGTTTATCCTTTTTTCCTCATATCCTATCACTACCCTACATGATCATGGGCGACAAGTCCATTCATGATTTTTCTACACCCTCGGCTGCTAATGTTGCCACCGGACCCAATGTTATCAATGGGACGCTAACTTTGAGCTTAAGCCAACATTAATTATGATGGTTCAAGCTAGTCCATTCTATGGGAAAGCCCACGAGGATGCAAATGCTCACCTCCAACATTTCTAGGATATTTGTAGCAGATTCACCATTAAGGGAGTGAGCCAAGAGGCTATATGTCTTCGCCTTTTCCCCTTCTCTTTGTTAGGAAAAGCTAAGTAATGGTTTTATTCTAACCGCAACACTAATGCTCTACGCAATAAAATCTCTAGTTTTCAACAACTAGCAGATGAATCGATTACTGAGACTTGGGAATGAATGCAAGAGTATGTCTCTGCATGTCCACATCGTGGCATGGAAGACTGGCTTTTGATCTAGGACTTCTACCATGGATTAGTGTCGTTAGATAGGAGCCATTTAGATGTGCTGGTGGTGGTGCATTCTTTTCTCTAAGTGTTGCAGATGCAAAGACACTGATCGAGAAGATGGTCTCCAACCAAGGATGGAGCGACGATCGACTCCAACCCCATAAATGAGGTATGCATTCAATTAAAGAAATTGACATGCTTGCAGTGAAGATGGATCTGCTCGTAAAGCGATTGGAACATTATGAGAAGGTGAGTGCCCAAGAGACACTCAAAGTCATGGGTTCCCACATGACTTGCGAAGTCTATGGAGATGTTGGACATTCAGGCAATTCCTGCCCCGAAACCCAAGAGGACCTCAACTTCATCAACACCGACAACGGGTTCCGTCCACAACATCAAAGCTAGAATCAGCACTCCAACAACTAGGGAGGTAACAATTATTACTCTTCTTCTCATTCGAATAATCAAGGTAATAATAGTTATGTGTTTCTATTAATTTCTTGTTTATAGCAATGGAAGAATGACTGATAGCATTAATAAAAAGTTGTATGCTCAAGACAAGACGTTGGAAAACATAAATGCTAAATTGGATGAATTTTCTTCTGTCTTAAAGAATCAACTTAGTTTTAATAAGATGATAGAAACCCAATTAGCTCAAATTGCTACTGCTATCCCAACTTATGAAAAAGATAAAATTCCTAGCAAACCTGAGGGAACAATGGAGACAGCTAACCTTGTTACTGCAAAGTATGGCTACTTTAAATTCTTGGGGTTCCTATTTATTAGATTGAGAAAATTATCTGTATGGCCCTGTGAAACTCAGTTATTCCTTGTATGGCCATGCAAACTTCAAAATTCATTGTATGGCCCAGTCTTCGAATTTTAATGACCCATATGACACTACCGTCAATTTTGGACCCCAACATCGTTAAGTGCCATGCAAATTATCCATAATACCCCTATTGTAGAAAAATGCGCTGATTACTTGTATGGCCCTGCTTCATCTGATGTTTACAATATTACCTCTATGACACTTAGTATTTGTATGGTTTGTTTTGACATTAAAATTCATCCACATTGTATTATAATTTGGAAATAATTTTGTTATGATAATATGCATTATCTAAGCTTTGTAATTCATCCATATTATATCTTATCTACTGTGGTTAAAATTTATCAAAAAAAAGAGATGTATTGACGATCTCCATTATTTGTACAATAAAATTCATCCACATTATATAGATAAACACTAATGAGATCTCAATATAAATTGGTTCAAATAGTTCACTTCATGTAGCAAATACAAATGGTCTATAGCTACCTACACTCTTAATGTTAGCGTACATATATGTTCAAACATTACATCAAGTCGACATGCATACATATCATAATTTTTTTGCGAGAATCACAAGCTGAGTCTCCTTTTGCTTCTAGTACCCATGGCAGGGCTTGCTGGATCGGTTTTCTTGCTTCTGGTGCTCATGGCAGGGCTATCTAATGGTGCCATAGGATAGATCGGAATATTTTTAGCAATTTGTTTCTTTTTTTCTTTACCATTTTTCTTCACAGGTGCAGCTGTTTGCTCATAGGCCAAAGGGATTTCAGTGGAGACCGGCTCCGGCTGATTGGAGCCACTTCTTGATCTACACCTGTACATCTCAAAGAACAATAATTTTTGGATGAAACTCATGGGACCAAAACAAAAGCAATGCTGGACTGTAGGGAATGGACAGCAGCTATACATATAGGAATGGAGAGAATTACCTTTTTGATGTTCCAGAATCTAAGTTAGCATGTTTTATCTTATTAGTACTTGTGGTTTCTAAGGTTGGACTGTAGAAAAAAGCAAGCAATGTAGAATTTCCTATATATTTCATGTATCATAATATATATTCCGAATTAAAGTATTACCTTCTTGAATGTCCAGAACCAGACCTATCATAGTTTCCCTTCTTCTTACTTGTAGTTCCTTGACTTTGACTATGAGAAAAAAATAAGAAACTTAGAAATAAAACAAGTTTTCATGTGTCATTATATAAATTTGAAAAGTATAGGTAGTAACCTTTTCGATGCCTGAGAAGTAGCATTAGGTTTTTCCCCTTTTTCTTATTTGCAGGTTCCAAATTTTGGCTGCGGCAACAAAATAGCAATCTATTAGGACTGAAACAGTTATTTAACCAAGATCATAAGTTTATAGCTTGTTAACCTTGGTGGAAAAGACATAGATGCTTGTGGTGCTTCATGCTCAATAGGGATAATGGATGACTGAGCTGATTTGGCTTGTTCTATTTTTGGGTTCTCTTCTACATAAGCGGTAAGGAAAAAATTATCAGCTACATTAACTTGCATAATACAAGAAAAAGAGAGCATTGCTTAACCCTCTTTTTATTACCTTATTAGCTTCATAGCTTCTATATCCTCTGGTTTACCCTTCTTGCAATTGTGCCAATGATGGCCATAGTCTAGGCAAATAGGACATTTATGTTGGCATTTAATACCTTTCTTTTCAGCATTGCCCTTCAACCTCTTGACTCGGGGCCTACCAGCAATAGTTGTTAGTAATGGTGGGTGCATAAAAAATCCATGTGTTGCTTTAGGCCATTGGGACTTGTCAGGCATTGCAGGGATTTGGTGCTCATATGCTATTCTGAACTTCCAAATGGAGTAATACAAGTCCACATAACTGTCTAGAGATGAATTGGTTTTGGCTGTGATGAATGCTATAGCATGTTTGCAAGGAATGCCAGATACCTACCATTCTCTACAAGAACATGTCCTATCATTCAAGTTGATCACAAACCTGAATCCACTCCCTCCTAATGCAGTAATTTCGCCAACATCTTCTGAGCATTCCTCAACCACTAAGGAAGCCATCTATGCAAGGTTTCATAGCAAAGAAAAATCTTCTAAACATGATTTTGCCATCTATTTCATAATGATCAATCTCTATTATGCTACCTATCGGCATGAAATTTCATTCTATGCTGAGGGCACACGAGCAAGCCGGAAGGGTTCGCTCGATGGAGCTAGAGATCTGCCTAGCTTCAGCACAGGGATGGTCGATCCTGCGCACTCCTCCTGAGACATGCCAGTTAATTTGACCCTGCAATTGACAAGGAGAGAAAGCTAATCAGCAATTTAAGGTGGAACATACCAGTGTTGCTAGATAGTCCCGAATGTGCGGCTCTGAGAGCCGATATGGAAGGAAATTGACTAAATAGTTGATTCCAACATACTCATAAGAATAAATCAATTAAAGCTCATGGAATTATGGAAGGTAAATCGGTTGTCACTCAGGACAGATCTCGTTATTTAGATAAACATTAGTCAATGGCAAAAGGATGTCAACAATAATTAATTTATGCTAAGCCAATGACTGTAAGTAATCGAATCCCTTTTTATATAGAATAAGTGTCTCATCATCCTTTAACCATCTAATAAAGATAAATCTAGTGAACATATTAGATCTCGTTTATCGCTATGACCAGTTGGGCATGAGACAGAATCATGCAGGACGTAGAAACAACAATATATTTGATGTGGCAGAACCTCCTAAGGAATCGGGCCCACTTGCACCTATCGTCGTCTTAACAGACCTCGAATAGTGTACATGAGTTCCCAACAACTCAACAGGTCTGTCGGGTGTCCTCGGAAAACCCGAATCATCCACGATTCTCTTTTCAAACAGGATCCCAATCATAGTCATTGCAGATTACAACAGTTTATTCAAATATATACCAGAGTAAATGATAGCGAAAGTCTTAAGATAACATAATTACAAACCAGTTGTTTTCAAACTTACAATACCATAAGTGTTATACAACCATAGTAGCGAGATAATATTACATTAACATTATTTATTTCACACAAACTAGTGCCTTGTCCAAAGGCCATTCATCATTCCTCATCGTCATCGACTTCATACACTGACATGCAGCAGGGACCAAAACAAGCCTGCGCATGCAACTCACTTGCAACAAGGGTTAACAAACCCTGAGTACAAAAGTACTCAACAAGACTGACCCGACCAAAAAGGGCGAAGGTTTTAGGGATGCAGGTGTTGGGTCAAGGTAAGGATGTAGAATGATTCAAAAATTCTTTGCTAAAAGCTTACTATTCTTGATCCTAGTTTCAAGTTTTACCACTAAGTATTTTAGTTCAATATCTCCTACTAAGTGTTCATATCCCATGTTCCAATCCTTCTCATTCCATTCTTTTTCTCATGTTTTAGTAATTCACCAGTCCTACATTGCTTCTATAATGAATCGAGTCTCCATATCCATGAGCACCGCAAGCAATTCAATTGATTCAAGTCCCACTGGGATTCCTTATCACACGACATATGTAGAACTTAATCTTGCATATATCAACCTTTGCTACCGGATCCTCCCATACTAAGCCGTCTCCACGCCACCCGAGAGCACAAAGACACCTCAAATCGCCACATTCAAGCCACGAGGGTACACGCTTACTCCCGCCATCTCACCACTCCCAGTGCGTGGGCATTCGTCTTAGTATCGGATTAGCCGAAGTAGGCTTACCGGAGTATGTGACTAGTACTACAAAGTGTCTTGTTCAGAAGATCCACAATGAGTGGCCTTTAAGCGACATAGTCGGCAACATTACCCAACATTCAAGATAAGCCACCCAACTAGTCTCTACCTTCCTTCTTTCTTTCTTTGGCCAGTATGCCATCTTTGATTATATCGAAACTTTTACTTTGAAAAGCCTACCATAAAGCATACTAAGCAATTCTACGCCATTGTAAATGAAATCATCTTCAAGGATGGTAAACAATTAACAAGATAGGCAATGCATCAAGTAGGTAACATTTGAATAAACAACTTAATGCGATAAGTAACATAAGTGATAAATTTTTCAAAGTAAACAAGGTAATGGTGTAATGCATAAACCGGGGCTTGCCTTCGATGACGATTTCCGGTTCCGGATTAGTACCACAATTATCAAATCCCGCGACAACCGGGGATTCTTCCAGAACTTGCTCAACTAGAATCGTTTCGTTCTCGGGTTCTACATGAAATGATAACATATGCTTTAACATGATGATAATGTAAACATGATGCTTTCACGGTACATGAAATATAAAAACACCAAGAATGATTTTATTTCATGATGCACGATTGCAAGCCAACAAAACCAACTTGCAATCCTACCATTAAGAACCATACATGTGACTTGACCAAATGGATCTTGGGACCCTACTAGTCACACTACACGACCCAAATCAAGATCAAACCCTAAACCTACACTTAGGGTTTACCTTTATTTATTTTTGAATTAATTTAGAATTAAGCTCAAAATGAACTTGCTCCAAATGATCTCAAAAATTTACACAAGCATCCTCATGATAAATTAGTGTACCAAAATAAATTTCATAATTTTTGGAGTTATACAGTGGCCTACAAAAATCATGGAGATTGCATTTATTAATTAATTGACTAAATTTTTGAACATTAAAAATTTATCCAAATTTCAAATTTCAAATTTTTAAATCATACTAGAACATGTACAGAAGCTACACAAAAATTTTCAGAATTTTTGGAGCTATGATTATTTTTCTACAAATTTCCAAAGATTCAGTACTATTCACAAATTCAGAAAATAAAATTTTTCACTGTTCTTCTTCCTCACTCACCTGACACAACTCAGGCCCATTGTCAGCGACATTACGAGAGAGACAGGCACGACGACGCTGCTGCCCAGCTCCGGCCAGCAAAACGCGCGTCGGCGGTGCTTCTCCGGTGAGACGGATTTGTACCACCATGCTCTCTCTACACCACGTCGCGAATCTAACCCAATCCTCAGAACGACAGAAGACTCACGGGAGTGAGCTCCACGCCGGCCATGGCGGCTCGGGCACGGCGGCGCACGATGTAACCACGGCGACGATGCAGTAGAGAATAAAGCGAAGTGATAAACACGTTCAGGAGCTCACTATGATCACGATGGTGGACTCGGTGAAGACGGAGATGGTCTGGAGCAGCTTGGCCACGGGGAGGGCAGTCGTGGCGGAGCTCCGACCGGTCTCGGGGAAGACGGGTTGCGCCGGGCGATTCCGGCCAACACCAGCGATGAGAGCAAATCGAGGAGGAGCGCAAGACCGAGGCGATCACGTTGACGTAGCTGGGAATGACTGACGCGACTTCGGCGATGCCTACGGCGAAGCGGCGAAGCGCGGAGCAGAGCGAGCGAGGGAAGAATGGGAACGGCGATCAGTAGCTATTTATAGCCCGGAAGAAGGCGTCCGGCGTCGCCAACAAGACGCGGCGGGTTCACCACGGTGACATTGGCGTGTCACCGCGCTAGCAAGCGTGAAAAAACCGATCGACGGCGGCAGCTCGGTGGCGAGCAGGGAGGTGATGACCTGTTCCGGTTGATTTTTGAATAAATTACAGAACTGCCACTAAGACTATTTTTCGAATTACTCACAAATTTTCTAAATAAGTTGAAAATCTCCAAAAATGAAAGTTGTTCAATTTTTCAAACTCTACAACTTTGCTTCTAGAAACATTTTCAAATTCTGCCTCCATTTTGAAATTTGAATTTGGGGTGCATTAGAGCATTTGAATCATTTCAAAATTACTCCAAATTTTATATGTAAACTTGAAAAACTTTGAATACCAAAGTTGATCCTTATAAAATAAGCTCCAACTTTGCTTTTTGTCAAAACTCCAAATTCCAAATGGATTTTGAATTAGTAAAAAGGGGCAAAAATGACTTATGTAATTTGAATATGAATTCAAATTTGATTTGTCTTCCTTTCACTTAGATTTTGATTTTTGACCAGTAACATGGCCCATTAGGATTATTTGAGTCAAAGGACATATGACCTCACATGATCACATGAAATTTAACCCTTGTGGTCATGATCTGTATTTAGAGTTTTTGAAACACATCACATGAAATAACAACTTATGAAACAAATCTTATTTAGTGAATGCATTCCAAATTTTCTTCCTTATGAATGCTTTGCAATGCATATGATGACATGTCAAATTTTAGTATTAGGTCAAAACACCAGAGGTGTTACATTTGATGACCCTAACTCATTACTAATATCAGTGGGGCATGAGGCAGAATCATGCAGGCTGTAATACAATAATAAGATCATGGGGCTAACACATCTTTCAACCTATCTTTACTTCAACAGTCTTGTAACGTGAACTGCATGTGTGAAAGCACTCGATATCGGCTAAAACAGCCGATTCAGGCATAGCGCACAGTTAAGGTCATGCCCTATCAGGAACAAATCTACCAAGTAATGATCCCCACTCCACGGTGCTAACAGTGGGGTGTGAGGCAGAATCACACAGGCCGTGATAACGGGCCATGAAACGGTTTTCGTTAGCCAACAGATCTATTCAAGACAAAACATGCCTTAACTGCACACTATGCACGATCAAGATTGACATAAAACGGCCAATAAAATATAACTCATCGTTTAAGATGTAGATTAGATCAGTTTAGATTAACAAACGATGGGTTAAACAGGATATAAGGCCGATCTAGATCAATCCCAATCGGGCGAAGTGATATTGCTGTAATCAAATAAACAATGGAAGCTATAAGCAATATCGGTAACTTAATGAATCTATCCGAAGGAACGCCACCCTTAGATAGAGCCGATAACTTGACCTTAATCTAGTTCGAGCAGTGGAGGTCGACCGGATCGATGCAGCCTTACTTGAACTAGACAAGAGTCGATAACTAGCTTATACCAGAGTCACAGTGGAGGTCGACCGGAATGATGCAGCCGTACGAACAGAAGTATAAGCCATGATGATACTTACAGATAAGCAGTGGAGGTCGACCGGATCAATGCAGTCGTACTTGCTGAACAACTCACCGAGATCTACTCTACTCCTACTCCTAAGGGGTGGCCAGAGCCGAAAAAAGTAAGTAATGTGTATTTGATTGATTGTGTGTCTTTACAATAGCCGGGGTCCAATATTTATACCTGAGACCTACGCATGACTCCTACCTAAGCACGACTCATCACAATTTTTAGCCTAAGAGAAAATATTCTGAATTTAAGATAACTTGGACCCTAATATTTTCCTTTTTGTAGAGTCCAACATGTTTTGTTCCAGCGCTGATCATAGCCTTTGTCGTTATCTGCTGGCGCTATCTGAAGAAAGCCGATTCTAGTGTTGCATTCGAATCAGCTGATACCAACCTGCATGTAATTGATTCCTTGACAACATGATCTTGGGTGCTTTTCGAGTCCTTGCGATTCTTCTTCCAAATTTTGGTGTAAACACATGCCCCCCAATTTTGGGATAAAAGTAATTTTATTCCAAAATTATCACGTCTGCACCCCCGATAGGTCCGCAGTCACGGGTAGAGAATCTTGATCTAGGGTCTACTATTTGTCACCATCCATGTGAGCTCATGAGCCCATGCTTCAAAACTTTTACGAGAGCATTATTGCTTTACGGGCGCTTGGATCCATCCTTCTAGGCCGACTATAAGATGTCTATCCAATTTTGGCGAGAGCAATTCCACATTTCAGCCATGTCTCTCTTCTATCTGCTCCCTCGAGTGTCTCTGACCCCGCCTGACCCTCCATGTTCTATCTTTCTACCATGAAGATCTTGAGCGATTAGAAGAATTCTTGTGTATAGGGTGATTGTGTCGCTCATCTTAGTACCTTGTCGAGCAAGAGGATCAGCTACTGCAGTTAGGAGAATTCTTGTGATATCACCTGAGTCTTCTCTCCACGCTCGCAGAGTTGTTCTAGTGTTTGCAAGGGCTAAAATGTGTGGACACCTTCCCCTTGTTTGCTCCATCTAATGCCCATCTAGAAAGCCACAAGCTTCTTTCCCACAGTTTTCCAGTCACCGAGAAATCAGCTGGGCATCTGTTAGGCAGGCGGCATTTCCCCTTCTCTAGCATAATTTCATCAACGGGCCAATGTGACTCGGTTTATGATGACCTTTGGCCCTGTGGGGATTCAAACTCCCTTCAATCCAAAGAAGCCTTGGTGGGCTAATTGCGTGTCATTGTAAATCTTTCATGTCCATCCCGTGATATTTTGTAATTTAGGGAAGCCATAAGTCCGAATCTGTTATCTCTTCATTATCCATCCCCTGAATTTCTAGAGTGTCGATCTGTTTTCGTATCTAACTTCAATTTCACACCCCCGATGAAATCCATCTTCTCGCCTTCCTAGGCTATATATACGGGCCACGGCTGTGGATCGAAAAACAACCCGCTTCATCTCAAACCTTTTGCGTCTTTAGTGTAGTTTCTGCCTTCCCATAGGTTTGAGATCATGGAGAACATCAAGAGGTCTGCTGAGGAGGCCCTTAATGGATCCACGTCATCACGCCAGCGCCTTCATCACTAGGAGGGTGCAACTCGTGATGCTCTCACTACTTCGGGGCATAGGGCCGGCTCCGTTCAGCCTTTGAGGTTCTCTTCGTCAACAGCTCGCCACCAGCTTATTGGCTTTGATATTTTCAAGAGCACGCAGCCAAAGGCAACTCAAGTCCTCTAAGTTATCTATCATAAGATTCTTGTGGACTTTGGCTGACAAATCATTTTGCAATGTAACACACCTCGATCCAATCTAAACTTCCCAAGGAAGAACTGCATTATGGTCATACACAAGTTCATAAGGCAACGTTTTAATTGATCCATGATAGGCCATCCTATATGCCCATAGTGCCTCATTAAGCATTGAATGCCACTTCCTTGGTTGTTCTTCAATTTTTTTCTTAATCATCTTAATCATAATCTGATTGGACACCTCTGCCTGGCCATTAGCCTGAGCATAGTAAGGAGAAGAATTTAGTAGCTTGATTCCCATACTGGTAGCAAAATCTCCGAACTCCTCTGATGTGAACATTGTCCCCTGATCGGTAGTTATAGTTTGAGGAATCCCAAAATGATACACAATGTCCTCCTTAACAAAATCAACGATGTTCTTTGAGGTTACCGTCTTTAAAGGAATTGCCTCAACCCATTTAGTGAAGTAATCTGTTGCTACCAATATGAACTTATGTCCTTTACTTGAGGGCGGAAAAATCTAGCCAATTAAATCAATTCTCCAACCTCGAAACGGCCATGGCTTGATTATTGGATTCATGGCCGATGCATGCGATTTCTGGATATTACCAAAATGTTGACAATCCTAGCACCCCTTGTAATATTCAAAGTAGTCTTTCAATATTGTTGGCTAGAAATATCTAGTTCTGCGAATAATCCACTTCATCTTATAAGTCGATTGATGAGCTCCACATATAACTTCATGCACCTCGCCCATCAACACCTTAGCTTCCTCTCGATTTAGGCATTTGAGTAATACTCCATTGACTGTTTTGTAATACAGCTGATCATTCAGTAAAACATACTTAGTCGATTTACACCTTAGCTTTCTGGTAACATTATGTGATGGATTTCTAAGGTAGTCAGCTATTTCGACTCTCCAATCATCATTTGAGGCTTCACTACTCAAGACTTCTTGAAACACTCGATATCCTGACGCACTTTGAGCTGGACGATTAGCCTCTTGGTTTTGTGTTCTTGGAATATGTTGGAAAGAGACATGAAGAAATTCTTTGAGCAACTTTTGGCACTCATCATAATATCCTTTCAAAGTATATTCTTTGCACTTATATAGGCCGATCAACTAATTAATAATTAACTGTGAATCGCCAAATACTTCAATTGCTTCGGCCTTTACTTCGTGAAGAAGTTGAAGTCCCTTAAGAATAGCTTCATACACCGCTTGGTTGTTGGTAATCATTGGTTTAGTTGGAAGAGCAAACTCAAAACTTGCCCCTCGAGGCAAAATAATAACAATACCAATGCCACCACCTTGCTTGCATGATGATCCATCAAAGAATAACGTCCAAGGCATCGTCTCTACATAACCAATGCTTGGCTTATGATGCTGGGTGACAAAATCGGCCATTATTTGTCCTTTGACTGCTTTAGCCGATTCATACTTCAAGTCAAATTCCGATAATGCAAGAATCTACTTTCCCACTCTCCCGTTCAGTATTGGCATTGATAACATGTGCTTAATCACATCAGCCTTGGAAACAACCGTACATTTGGCCGATAATAAGTAGTGTTGCAACTTAGGGCAAGAGAAATATAAGCACAAGCATAACTTTTTGGTGGGAGAATATCTTGTTTCTGGATCCAAAAGCCGTCTACTCAGATAGAAAACAACTCGCTCTTTTCCTTCAAATTCTTGCATCAAGGCCGATCCAATTGTCTTGTCATCAGCCGATATGTACAACTTAAAAGGCTTACCTTGCTGAGGAGGGACCAACATAGGTGGACACTTCATGTATTCTTTTACTTCTTCAAACGCCTTTTGTTGTTTGTCACCCCACTTGAATTCTTGATCATTTTTCAACTTCAACAAGGGAGAAAACGGCAGGATCCTTTTCGACAAATTTGAAATAAATCTTCTGATGAAATTAATCTTACGAAGCAGAGATTGCAACTCTGTCTTAGTAGTCGGGGGAACTGTCTCATCAATTGCTTTTACACTTTTCTGACCAACTTCGATTCCTCTCTCGTGGACCATAAATCCCAAGAATTGTCCAGCTGGCACTCCAAAAGCACACTTCTTAGGATTCATCTTTAGAACATGTTTTCTTGTGCATTCTAGAGTCTCTCGCAAATCAGCTAGGTGCTCTTTGTACCCTTTGGATTTTATCATCACATCATCGATGTAGATTTCAACAATCCTGCCGATCAACTTATGAAAAATATAATTCATTGCCCTTTGATAAGTTGCACCGGCGTTCTTCAGACCAAAGGTCATTACAACCCACTCGAATAAACCGATTGCGCCGGGGCACCTGAAAGCGGTATTTGCTATGTCTTCCTCAGCCATGAAAATTTGGTTATACCCTGCATTGCCGTCCATGAAGCTAATAACCATGTGCCTGGCTGCTGCATCTACTAACATATCAGCTATCAGTATCAGATAACCATCCATGGGTGTGGCTTTGTTCAGATCCCTGAAATCGATGCAAACTCTTAATTTTCCATTCTTCTTATACACAGGGACAACATTCGATATCCACTCTACATATCGGCACGGTCGGATAAACTTTGCTTCCAGTAACCTTTCAGTCTCCTTTTTGATATCATCAAGCACGTTCAGGTTGAATCTCCTTGGATCCTATTTAAACGGCTGATATCTAGGTTTGATTGGCAACCGATGTTCGATAATTGATCAGTCTAGACCAGGCATCTCATAGTACCCCCAAGCAAAATAATATTTAAATTCCTTTAACAAATCAACTAACTCT
This sequence comes from Miscanthus lutarioriparius, assembly GCA_904845875.1. Classification (NCBI taxonomy): domain Eukaryota; kingdom Viridiplantae; phylum Streptophyta; class Magnoliopsida; order Poales; family Poaceae; genus Miscanthus; species Miscanthus lutarioriparius. Next base: position 49,306,416 of record CAJGYO010000017.1, on the reverse strand, counting down.
CATTTATACTCAGGGTCCAACTTGGCACTTACATACGTCGGCCTAGGTCTATCTCCAGAACCAATATCTACTTCTTCTAATTCATCGGCCGATGTGAAACCGTGTCCTAGTTTGCCATCTGTACCATCTATTGGATTATCCATTAAGACAAATTTTCAAAGCCAACTGCTTGGATTGGCTGTTGGCTTTCATCGTTGATTCTAATAAAGCCTCCTTCCCATAACTTGCTAGAAAAGCATTCGAAGTCTCCTAGCTCCCAAAAGACTGGATCGGCTGTTGCGATACTTACAAACTCATCAGCACGAACTAGTTCAACATCATCTCCATGCCATTGAATCAAACACCGATGCATGATCGATGGTACACAATAGTTCACATGAATCCAACCACTACCAAGGAGTAAACTATATGACCCTTTTCCATCGATGACGAAGAACGTGGTGAGCAGAGTCTTACTACCGATTGTCAGTTCGGCATTCATTTGCCCCCCGGGTCTTAAACGCATTACCTACAAAGTCCTTAAGCATCATGTCAGTCTCAATTAGATCTCCTGGTCCCTTGCCAAGTTTATGAAAAGTGGTGTAAGGCATGATATTAACAGAAGCACCTCTGTCCACCAACATCTTGTTCATTGGCTTCCCATCAACCTAACCTTTTACATATAAAGCTTTTAGGTGCCGATGCTTGACTGGTTTATCAAATATCGCTTGTTGTATAATAGTCAACTTGTCAATTATCTCCTCATACTCTGATTCATCAAAATCTGAATAAACTTCTTGATTTGTCGGAGCTCTGAATTCTGAGGGCAATAGAAAAGCCATTTGAATATTAGCCGATGGTTGCTTTCTATCGGCTGTTTGCTTAGCATGCCATACTTGAGGTTTACCAAATGCTTGAGCCTGTTCCAACTCTCTATTCCTTAGGCGTTGCACCCTTCTCTTCTGGCTTCTTGTCAAACCTCCTGGACACCATTGGCCTTCTTGCCAAACGTATTCTTTCTTGTTACTTTCTTCTTCATAATCAGCCCAGTTTTGATCAACAACTCTTTTTCCAAGCCGATTATGAACACTTCCATTTTTTAAGCGCCGATCCATATTATCATGATGATATGCATCTTGAGCATGGACTGACCGGCGGTTGGCTTGAGATTGCCTAAACTCCCAATACTGATCACTACACTCTGGATAGCTATTCCTAGTAAGCGACTTCAAACCTTCGTTCCAGCAATGTCTAAAGAAAGGACAATTCTGATGTAATTTAGCTTGTTTTCTTTCATACCTCTCTTTTTCCTGTTGATGCTGGTATTCTTGCTTTTCTAACCAATGCTGATAATCCCTTTTCTTTTGCCGCTGCAATTTATTCAACAGAATTTGAGATGTAACTCATGGCTTTGTCGCCCCTTCTTTTGTTGTTTCTCCCTGTTCATATTGGTTCTTTTGCTTGTCGCGACGTCTTTTAATTTCTCTGTATTCGTCAGCTGATATTTGCATCTTGGGATCGACGGTTCTAGCTTCTCTCGATTTGGTCGATGTCAGGACCTTAGTCTTTCCTTTGAGCAGCCTAGCATCGACCATGTTTTGATCTCCTAGGAAAGGATTATCATCAACTTTCATTTTCTAAGGTGTATCGAATTTGAGTCTTCCTTGCTGAATAGCCCTCTGTATATGTTGCCGGGAAATTCTGCATTCATTAGTGGAATGAGAAGTAGCATTATGAAACTTGTAGAACTTCTTATTCTTTAACTGATCAGGGGGCAACATAACATGATTATCGGGCAACTTGATCTATCCCTTCTCAAGCAAGAAATCAAAGAGCTTGTCTGATTTTGTGACGTCAAAGTCATAGCTCTCCTCGACTCCTCTTCCCCAAGGATTTGGCACCATTACTGTCTTTTTGCCCCAATTCCATTCAGCCACGGCAACCTCTTCTTCTTCATCTTCATAGCCGTCATTGACTGAATATGGATTATAAGCCTCAGCCACTATGGTACTCTTCTAGAATCGGGTATCTCTGTGCATACTCTAGAATTGGCTATTGAGTGCTGCCACTCGTTAAGCAAATTGACCCAAGTTGTCAAATTCTTGTCCCAACAGTTTTTCTTTCCACATTGACAGCATTCCTCGAATGGCTAAAGCAGCTAGCTGATCATCAGCCAAGTTTAATGAGAAGCATAAGTTTCTAGTCTCTCGAAACCTCTGAAGAAACTCAATGCCCAATTCATTAGTCTTCTGCCTTATAGTTGTTAGATCGGTAATCTTCTTTTCTCTAGTTCCAATATAAAAATATGTATGAATTTTCTTTTCCAGATCAGCCCAATTGGCAATGGAGTTGACCGACAGTGATGAAAATCAAGTGAAGGCTGGCCTTGATAGGGATAAGGAGAAGAAACAAACTCGATGGGCCTCCTCAACTGATGCCTCGCCCAATTGTGTAAGATACCAACTGACATGTTCTATTGTGCTTGTACTGTCTTGGCCAGTGAACTTAGCAAACTCTGGAAGCCTATAATTTGCAGGAAGAGCGACCAAATCATACCATTCTGGATATGGGCGTTTGTACGAAAAGGTCAGCCCTTTTGGCTTCAGACCGAATTGATTCTTCATCACCTCGGTCACATTTAGGAACAACTCATCAACATGTGAATTTGGATTTCTCTATACCTGCTGACCCATCTGTGGATTGAAATCCCGTTTGCCTTGATACCCTGGATTTGGAATCATGTGAAGGGTGTTATAATCTGTGCCATAATGATACCCTTATGGAATCTCTATCTGCTGGGTCCTTTGCTGGTTTGCTGCTTGAAGTCTCTGATTATAGACATGAGGATCTGTATCTCTACATGGATCCTTTGAACTGATGGTGCTATTTTTTGAGCCGATGACGGTATGTGGCCCGATGTGCCAAAATTAATCACCTGGTTCTAACCTTGCTCCGCCGGCTATTGCACATGCTGCACTGACGATCTAGGATTATACCGTATCTGACTCGTAGTAGTACCTCGAGCTTGTTCAGATGAACTCTGAACTACCTGGACATCATCATTACCAGCTGGTGCTACTTCTTGATGGCTGGTACCAACTTTATTAGTCCCTTGGGTCAACAGATGTGGAATGTTGTAATAAGCCGGCCCAACCTAACTAACTGGAAACCCATGAAACACCTCTTTCATGGCGTTGTGGAATGTGTCCAAGAAAGCTTTATTATGGCTTGATATGGCATCATGAACAGATTTATTTACAGCTTTCGTGAAGAAATACCTGTCTTCAGCTTCATCTACATCTGACTGCCCATGCAATAGAACTCTTGGTAGTGGATATTTCTGAACAATTATGTTGTCACGTGTTTTGGTGTAGGACAACAAACACTTGTTCTGAAACTCTTCTATAGCTTTGTTGATGACACCTTTATCTCCATTAGGTAAGTCTTTGTAATGTACCATAAGGATGTCATTGTTGTTGTAAACCACCATGATGATTGTGGGGTCCCACCGGGCGTGCCAAGAACATGTCGACATGAAATTTCGTTTCGTGCCGAGGGCACATGAGCAAGCCAGAAGGGTCCGCTTGATGGAGCTAGAGATCCGCCTAGCTTCAGCGCAGGGATGGTCGATCCTGTGCACTCCCCCCGAGACGTGCCAGTCAATTTGACCCTACAATTGACAAGGAGAGAAAGCTAATCAGTAATTTAAGGTGGAACATGCCGGTGTTGCCAGACAGTCCCGAATGTGAAGATTTGAGAGCCGATATGGAAGGAAATCGACTAAATAGTCGATTCCAGCATACTCATAAGAATAAATCAATTAAAGCTCATGAAATTATGGAAGGTAAATCGGTTGTTGCTTAGGATAGATCTCGTTATTTAGACAAACATTAGTCAATGGCAAAAGGATGTCAACAATAATTAATTTATGCTAAGCCAATGACTGCAAGTAACTGAATCCCTTTTTATATAGAATAAGCGGCTCATCATCATTTAACCATCTAATAAAGATAAATCTAGTGAACATATTAGATCTCGTCTATCGCTATGACCAGTGGGGCATGAGGCAGAATCATGCAGGCCGTAGAAACAACAATAGATTTGATGACCCTAACTCATTACTAATATCAGTGGGGCATGAGACAGAATCATGCAGACCGTAATACAATAATAAGATCATGGGGCTAACACATCTTTCAACCTATCTTTACTTCAACGATCTCGTAACATGAACTGCATGTGTGAAAGCACTCGATATCGGCTAAAACAACCGATTCAGGCATAGCGCACAGTTAATGTCATGCCCTATCAGGAACAAATCTACCAAGTAACGATCCCCACTCCATGGTGCTAACAGTGGGGTGTGAGGCAGAATCACATAGGCAGTGATAACGAGCCATGAAACGGTTTTCGTTAGCCAACAGATCTATTTAAGACAAAACATGCTTTAACCGCACACTATGCACGATCAAGATTGACATAAAACAGCCAATAAAACATAACCCATCATTTAAGATGTAGATTAGATCAGTTTAGATTAACAAATGATGGGTTAAACAGGATATAAGGCTGATCTAGATCAATCCCAATCGGGCGAAGTGATATTGCTGTAATTAAATAAATAATGGAAGCAGTAAGCAATATCGGTAACTTAATGAATCGATCCAAAGGAACACCACCCTTAGATAGAGCTGATAACATGAACTTAATCTAGTTCGAGCAGTGGAGGTCGTCCGGATCGATGCAGCCTTACTTGAACTAGACAAGAGTCGATAACTAGCTTATACTAGAGTCACAGTGGAGGTCGACCAGATCGATGCAGCCGTACGAACAGAAGTATAAGCCATGATGATACTTATAGATAAGAAGTGGAGGTCGACCGGATCGATGCAGCTGTACTTGCTGAAGAACTCGCCGAGATCTACTCTACTCCTACTCCTAAGGGGTGGCCAGAGCCGAAAAAAGTATGTAACTTGTATTTGATTGATTGTGTGTCTTTACAATAGCCGGGGTCCAATATTTATACCCAGAACCTACGCATGACTCCTACCTAAGCACGACTCATCACAATTTTTAGCCTAAGAGAAAATATTCTGAATTTAAGATAACTTGGACCCTAATCTTTCCCTTTTTGCAGAGTCCAGCATGTTTTGTTCCAGTGCTGATCATAGCCTTTGTCGTTATCTGCTGGCGCTATTTGAAGAAAGCCAATTCTAGTGTTGCATTCGAATCAGCTGATACCAACCTGCATGCAATTGATTCCTTGATGACATGATCTTGGGAGCTTTTCGAGTCCCTGCGATTCTTCTTCCAAATTTTGGTGTAAACACTACCAGGGCAAGATATCTCAACTTGTGACTTAAATCTAAACAAATTGTCAAAGCTGCTATCCCAATCACCATATAGTTCCTTCAATGCTAATTTGCCACCATCCCATACTCTCTTGTACGGGCTGGTCACCTTGTGATGTTCTTTAATCTTCTTCATCAATTCTTTTGCTCCAAGGGTTGCATCTTCAATCAGCCAATCTTTCACCTTTTCACATATCCAAAACTTGGTTGCATTCTTTACCATTTTTGACCATCTACTACTAGGGCATCGATGAGTAACAGGGTTCTTTTTAACCTACACAAGACAAAACAAGCTTAAAAGGTGGCAATGAAAAACAATGCACAAGGTCAGATAAATGAATAAGGTTAGATAATTACCATAATAGTGCGCATATCGTGCATTGTAGATGCATGTAACCTCCATGGACAATTGTCTTTGTCTCTCCTTGAGCAATAGACCTGGTATCTACATGGTGCACTCTTCTCAATATTGAATTTGAATTCATGATTGATTGCATGCTAAGAAAGGGCCACCTTGAACTCTTTCATATTGGGATACATGGTGCCTACTGCCATTGGAGGGTCATTTTTATCATAATTGACATTAGGTGTGTGATCTTTCCCATAACCAGCCAACTCCTCATCAACTTCCATATCCTCACTCCCATCACCATCCTCACCATCACCGTCCTCACCATCACCGTCCTCCCCATCACCATCACCATCTTCATCACCTCCCCATCACCTTCACCTCCCCCATCACCATCACCATCCACATGCTTTCCAACGTTGTCTGTAGGAACAATCTGTAGATAGATACCCTCTTCATCAACACCTACAAATTCATTCTCTGGTAATGGGTTACGAAGGTAAGAATCATCTTTCGTTTCTTCAGTGTTCATATTAAGTGGCTCTTCCTCATCAAAATTCCACTCAGTGATAGGTTCATACATCTCAAGGGGGTCACAATATGTAACGAACATATGCACAACCTTTGTCTCATGGTGTTTCTCAAACATAGACATTAAATCTTGGTCACATTTCACTTCTGGGAAGGTTTTCAAAGCATCATCATAATACTAAACATGTGCAACTTCTAAATAGCCAGGAGGGTACTGCTGAACAATTGATTTAACTAAATCCATATAATTTGTCAAGTCTAAATCAAGAACCTTCTCAAAGTTAAAACTTCTGACATCTTTTCTTGCTTTTTTTTACCAAGCAACTTAATTTTGAGACAGAAAGTTGAATATGGATCCAACCTATACATGAACATGGAACTAGTTTTACATATGTTGCTGTCATAAATTTTCTTGCTATACTAATCTTATAGAACTGGGGCACAAGCATGGGGAACTCACCGATCATCCGAGTCAATGCGTGCTCCATGCTGGGTTTCCGGTTCCATCGGTACCACACCCTTGGCCTTGAGGGGCCGCACCTCGGCCTCAGCTTCTGCCTTGTCCCTAGCCATGAGGAGCAGGGTGTAGTGCGCCCCACCCTAGTTGCTTGCCATGGGCCTGGCCGTGCCCCCTGTAGGAGGCAGCGCTGCCCGTAGCCCTTTGCCCCTTGCTGTGCCCACGCCCTTGGCCTAGCCCCTCATCGTGCCCTTGGCTGTGCCCCTTGATGCGCACCAGGCAGTGCCCCACGGCACACCATTGGCTTGGCCCCTTGCCTCCCAAGCACTGCTGGCCTAGCCCCCTAAGTCTGCGCCACTGGCTTGGCTCCCTACCACATCCACCCGTGCCCCGCTCTCGATCTAGGGTTCCACTAGGAGAGGGAGACGAGGGGGAAACAAGTCGGGCTTTTTTTTATTTTATAAAACTTGTTCGGTCATTCAGAAGGGAGAGGAGGCTAGGGGTATTTCTGTCTCCTCCAACACAATATGATAAGAGGGACCCACTTTTAACTGAAATCTAACAGAATGGATGGTAGTGTCATATGGGGCATTGAAAATGGAACACAGGGCCATACAAGGAATTTTGAAATTTTCAGGGCCATACAAGGAATAACTGAGTTTCACAGGGCCGTACAAATAATTTTCTCTATTAGATTCCCCATTTACCATTAAGAAAGGTGATCCCGGTACCCCCGCGATTACTTGCTCCATTGGAAGTCATACCTTCCATAATGCTCTGTGTGATCTAGGCTCTAGTGTGAACATAATGTCTAAAGCAACTTATGATAAATTGTTCTACATTACCTTAGCACCAACTTTAGTTTACTTATAGTTAGCTGATCAATCTACTCGTTATCTTGAGGGAGTAGCCACTGATTTATTAGAAATGGGCAATGCTGAGGATACACCTTTAATTCTTGGTCATCCTTTCCTTAATACTGCAAAAGCTTGCATATATGTGGCTTCTAGGCAAATCCAATTCCACTTTGCTGGAAGAAAAGAAATATTTGCTTTTACCTCTAGACAACCCCTCTTTGACGAGAAATAGGAAAAGAAGAAGCATCCGAAGAGAATCAAGATGAAGAAACCTGTAACACCCTGGCTCAGGGCTTAATAGGATTAATAGGATACTCATACCAACAAGTTGCAACTTCTTTTCTGAAAGCCCATCTCTTAAGAACTCTAAGGTTAAGCGTTCTTGGCCTGGAGCGATGGGTGACCGACTGGGAAATTCTTCCCGGGGGCGCATGAGTGAGGACAAAGTGCGCAGAAAAGACTGGTGTTGGTCTGTGAGGGCAGTCTATGTCCTAGGAAAGCTATCAGATGTAAGCGGGCCTGGCCTCGAGGAGGCGGGACGTTACAAAACCAAAGCCAATTGAAGAGCCGGAGAAACCCGTCAAGAAGAAAAAGAACAAAAAGAGATGGCGTAAAAAGAAAGATCCATCCTCAAACTTGTCATCCCCTTATCTTGACAAGGTCTCCGAGGTGGAACAAGAGGAAACACCTCCGCCTAAGGATGAATGACCTTGAGCCCAACAAAAAGGTAAGTTTTCTATTCCTTGCATGTAGCACCCGGTTTTAACAACAAAACCAGATACGCACCATATGTGAGCCCAGGAAGTCAAATCTCACATATAGCTACAAATAAGGGTAATATCAAAAGACAATGCTCAATATATAACATACTTAGTATAAAGGATATAACCTTAGACAACAAACAGCGGAAAGACAACTCCGATCTTCGGGTGAAGACTCCAATTTCACAGGGACAACTGACTGGTTGATCACAAGCCTAATTCCTCCAAACTCTAGCAATCTGGTACCCATCTGAGATTTTTATCCAAATAATTGAAAAATAAAGCAAGCATAAGTACATGTCGTACTCAACAAATATATCAGGGGGTTCATGAGGCTCAAAAGGCTGACACTAGTTTAACTACGATTAGCTTTTAATGAGTCATCTTTTAGCAATTGGGTGGCAACAAGTTTATTCACAAGCCCATATAAACACATGATTAGGTAAACATGAATAATGAATAGTGTCGGTGTTTTGAACAAGCACCGGCTAGTAAATTTATAATTATGCGCGTTAGGCCTGGATGGTGCGCTAAAGGAGACAAGGTTTATACTGGTTTGGGCTGAATGTCCCTACGTCCAGTATGTTGCTGCTCGTGTTATTAGCACTAAAAGTGGTTCGTAGTAGGGGGTACAAATGGTCGAGAGAGGGACTGGTCCCAGGTCTCTAATGGAAGGGTTGAAAGGAGGCCAAGAGCCTGGTGGTGGCTTAGCTGTGTATATGAGTCGAACTAAACTCTCTATGAGTTCGTCTGTATGTGAGTTGTCCGTTGAAAGTTGGTCTCTTCGGTCCCCCTTCAGTGGGGAGCCTTGTCCTCGCTTTTATAGACGAAGGGAAGAGCAGGGGTTACAGATGGGTGAAAAGAGGAAAATACCAAGGGTATAGAAGGTCCTTTGACCGGTCTGGGTCTTCCTTTTCCTCCAAGCCGGCTTTGTAGACACGGCCAGCTGGTGTTAGAGGTTGGCACATTCGCCGGGTGCCTGTGTGCTGATGATGTTGCGCCTTTACCTAATCTGCATGTGGTCACGTCCCGTCCCGCCCCCGCGGGCGGTGTGTCAGGCTGAGATGTTTCCCCACGGCCCTATGGGGAGCGGATGGTGCGGTGACCGCTCGTTCATTACTGTAGAGGATGGGAGTCCCTCCTTGCACTGTATTGGTTGTCCTATGTTGATGTCTGGTTCCTCACCCGGGGGCTGAAGGCAGCGCCTACAACACTATAGGCCAGAAAGTACGCGCCCACAACACTATTCAGCTCCTGCCATACCTGGAAGGGTCTAAAGCGCCCGTCCCGTTGTGCTCTGACAGTACTTTCCTACAGCGGCGTAGGGCATGGTCCTCGATGCCGTGATTTGACCCGAACGTCTTGTCTTACCCTGTGCCTATCATCATGAGGGAGAGGGGTGCGGTTGTCAGGTGAGGCGGAGCAGCCTTGGACATTGGGTGAGGTGAGGTCCGTTAGGCGAGGCGGAACCTAGCCTTCGGAGGTCGGGCGAGGCGGAGCCTAGCCCTCGGGGTCGAGCGAGGCGGAGTCTAGCCCTCAGGCCCTCGGGCAAGGCGGAGCCGCCCCCCATCCGTCGGGGGAGGCAGAGCTGGCCGACGGGCATCGGGCGATGTGGAACCAAAACTCCCGTTGTTCGGGCAAGAAGCGCAGCGGTGCTCTTGTCCGTTTGGGAGTTTTTAACGTTCGATGGTTATTAGTTCCATCTTCTTGGGTACCCCGATATTTGGTTCCCAACAGTAGCCCCCGAGCCCCTGGGTGGTTCGGGCAGAAACGCCTGGGGGTGTTTCGATTTCATCGAGTTTAGTTCGTCAGAGGGTGCGTGCGAGCACACCCGATGGGTGTAGCCCCCGAGCCCCTAGGTGATTTGAGTAGAATCACCCGGTGGGTAGTATCGAGTCAATTCATCAGAGGGTGCACGCAAGCGCACCCGGTGGGTGTATCCCCGGGTGATTCGGGTAGAATCGCCCGGGGGGTAGTATCGGACCCTCCACGGGTTAGGCCGTAAGACTCGGTATCTCGTTGACTAGATTTTCTTTAAGGGAATCGTGGTATCTCGTTCATGGGGATTTCACTCAGGGCTAGGCTTGATTGGGGCTTGACTGCGGATCGAGGCCTTGGTTGTTTTGTGGGCCCATCCCTCGTTGGGACGGGCCTTAGGCTCCGGGGTCCTAGGTGGGCTGGAGAGAAAGAGCTTTGTGGCCCGTATTCCCTTGGTGGGAGGAGAGTCCTGGTCCACATGGGGAAGGCGAACCACTCGGTGTGACTTTCGCGGGAAGGGATAGGGATCACGTGCGCGTGTCCCGTGATGTGACACGGTGGTGCGTCATGGCAGGCTCGGAGATCGAGGTGGACCAATGCCTTCTCGCATTCGTCACCCCTATAAAACCATGGGGTTTGCCCCTAGGTTTCCATACTTCACCTCCTTGCCCTCGTGTTCTCAGCCTCCGCCGCCAATCGCCCGAGCCTCTCGTACCCACACTGCTCCCACCATCAAACTCGCTGATGCCTTCTCCCTGTGCTGCTCCTGCCGTTGCAATGGACCCGGGGTACAAATCCAACATCTCCACTCGGCGCCTGGAGGGCCTCGTCTGCCAAGGCCTCCTTCGCCCATTGACCGCCGCCGAGGAGTTGCGGCTGCCCGGTGAGGAGGAGGAGCCGCAGCCGCCTGAAGGGTACGTCATGTCTTTTGCTCACTTCCATGAGCGGGGATTCACCATGCCCGCCCATCAGTTTTTCTGGGGGCTGCTGGACTACTATCAGGTGGAACTGTAGCACCTCACCCCCAACGAGATCTAGCACATTGCGACGTTCGTCGCCCTATGCGAGGGGTTCTTGGGGATCAGTCTCCACTTTGACCTGTGGAGGTATCTCTTTGCCATCAATCTTGTGAAGAGGCAGGTCGGCCAGCAAGAGCTGCATGCGCCGGTGGGGTGCGCCAGCATCCACCTCCGCAACAACCGGGGGGGTGTACCCACTAATGCGTCTGTCCACCTCCAACAAGGGCTGGCATTCGCAATGGTTCTATGTCAAGAATGACACCACCGCCCCCTTGCTAGCTTTCACTGGGCGCTACATCTTGGAGGCCCCGGGGTCATGGGGGTGGGGCGTCCCGGGCAAGGGAATGAAGCAACTCAACGGCCTTCTTGCCGCCATCCAAACTCTGAACCAAGGGGCGTGAAGGGGTCAGGGGTCATCGGCGCCTACCATGCGAGGAGGGTGGTGCCACTGATGGCGCGCGTGCTTCCCCTATATCAGATGGTGCCCGAAGCGTCGTTCGAAGGGATGGTGCTCGTCGATGAGGCGCTCCCTTACTCCGAAGTGGCGTAGCGCATCAAGGAGGCGATGGAGCCCACGAAGGACTCTGCCGGCGCCGTCCTTGACTTCGTGTATCCGGTGTCGGGGCATCACCCGATGCGACCGAAACCGGGGTTTGTTGACTTCGTAAGTTTTCTTTCCCCTTGCTCCTCTTTTCTCTTGAAATTTCTAATCCCCTGATGTTAACCTCGGGATGGCGGGACCAGCCGGGGGGACTGCACTTCAAGGACAGCCCGGCCCGTTGCCGAAGGACCCAACTCGGGCGGCAACGAATCACACCGTGGCTGGTTGGGACAAGAAGACGAGGGAGCTCACGAAGAAGAAGGCGATACGGAAGCAGCAAGCTCGAGATCGAGGAGAGGAGACAAGCAGTGAAGATGATGATGATGACAAGTCTGAAGAGGAAGCAGTCGGCGTGGATTGGGGTGACCTGGTGGACGAGGACTCGTTGCCCACGTAGGGACCCTTCCCGTTCCATGTGGAGGGAAGCGAGTCCACGGGGATGGTGGAGCCGGTGGATCTGCCACCATCACCATCGGGGTGCCGATGGAGGATCGGTGGACGGGAGGGGATGAATCCAAGGCCATCCCTGAGGTGTTGGTGGAGGGGGGCGGCTCCAATGCCGCGCCTCGTGAGCTGATGGACGGGGTTGGCTCCAGCACCGCGCCCCACGAGCCGATGGAGGGGGGCGGCTCCAACGCCACGCCTCATGAGCTGATGGACGGGGGCGACTCTAGCGCCGCGCCCCATGAGCCGATGGAGGGGGGCGACTCTGGCACTGCACCCTATGAGCCGATGGAGGGGAGCCCCATGAGCTGATGGAGGGGGGCTCTGGCGCCGCACCCCACAAGCTGATGGAGGGGGGCGGCCCCGACACCATGCCCCGTGAGCTAATGGAGGGGCGGCTCTAGCGCTGCCCCCCATGAGCCAATGGAGGGGGTCGGCTCTGGCGCCGTGCCTCATGAGACGATAGAGGGGGGCGGCTCCGGCGCCATGCCCCATGAGCCAATGGAGGGGAGCGGCTCCGGCACCACACCCCATGAGCTGATGGAGGGGAGCGGCCCTGTCGCCGCGTCCCACGAGCCAATGGAGGGGAGCGGCCCTGTCGGCGCGCCCTCGGAGACAAGGGAGATGAGCCCCCTGCCTCAGATCAGGGGGCAGGCATGAAGCGGTCCCGCCCACATGAGTTGGAGCAGGGGTCCGGGGGTTCGTCCCCAAAACGTACCCGCCACCCAAAAGCGACAAAGTATGTCATCAATTCCCCTCATTTTTCCCTTTTAGTTTTTTCTATTATGATTTTACGCCTTTTTCTCTTTTGCAGATTCTTGCGACGGGGCCACCATCTGGGTCCGGCTCCCAAGAAGAGCCTTGCCCTTCAGACGGGACGGCTGGTGCTGCCCGACGTCGCCCCTATTTCGGGAAGGAGCGACGCTGTCGTTGCGGCCTCGTTGGCCGGTCCGGCGGCGCCCGCGGTGGTGCCCGCGCCCTTGGTGGTTGCTGAATAGGCGACCACGACTATGTCAGGCCAGGAGCAACCGGACGCAGCCATGGTCGTGTCCAAGGGGGTGGCGCAGTCCATGCCTCTGGTGGCCCTAGAGATGCGGCGCCCGACGTGGATCGAGCAGAGTTGGATGTGGCCGCGGTGGCGTACGAGGGAGCAGCGCAGTCCATGCCACTAGAGGTCCAGATGGGGGAGGCCGCGACCGCGTCAAGCCCAGCAGGGTCGGATGCGACCGTGGTGGCGTCCGAAGTGGGCCAGACGGAGGAGGATACGGCCGAAGGATCTTCAGGCGTCTTGGCGGTGGTGGAGAGGACCCATAGGAGGTCGCCCCTAGCTCTGTTGTCGGGGGGCACCCGTTCCCCCACGTGGGCGAGCTGCCGCTCCATGGATGGATGCTCGGGATCCAACGTCTGCTCTATTCTCGCTTGACGATGTTGCCGAGAGTATGGAGCGGGAGAACCTTGACATCGGGTTCTCGGATGTGATGAATGCCTTGAACCAGGCCAGTGGAGCCCTGCGCGAAATCATCGTTCCTTCTAGCTAGTTATCCGTCTCATTTTCCTCTTTCTTTTCGTATCCTTGTGGTTTCGTATTTTTGATACTGGTCTTCTTTTCAGAGTCTTGTTGCCCGTAGCCAGAACAAATCCCGGTTTCTCCACGAGCGAAAGGCGGAGTGGGACCGCCTCACCGAGGTGGCCCGGCTACGAGGAGATGTGAGTGCGCAGCTTGTTGTCGCCCAGCAGCGGGAGGCCGAGGCGCGTCGTGACACAGAGGAGTTCCATGGGATGTTTGAGGATTTGTCGACGAGGACGAAGCTGGATGAGGAGGAGATCGCCAGGCTCCAAAAGGAGCAGGATGAGCTGCTACAGAAGAATGTCGCGGCCAGTGAGCGGGCCGGCGAGCTCCTAGCGGAGCTACAGATGGAGCGGGACCTCAAGCTAGAGGCTGAGGAGAGGTCTGTGATGTTGCAGGAGAAGGCAAACCAGGATGCCGTGGTGGTCAACCGGGCCATCCGAGAGCGCGACGAAGCGCGTCGAGAGGCCGAGGCACGCCAGGCGGATCTTGGAGTCGAGGTGGCCCAACGGCTGGATGCCGAGGAAGTTTCTGCCGGTCTGCGCGTCGATCTCGCCGAGGCGCGGGGGCTTATTTAGGTCAAAAGTGATGAGTGTGATCGCCTGTCTTCCACCGTCCTGGCGGTCTGTGGAGATTTGCAGGTGGCGCAAGAGGAGGGGGCTGGTTCCCTCGTGACTCGTGCTGCTAGTATCATGGCGTGGGTGGGCCAGCTTGAGGAGAGCGCCTTTTGCCTTGGGATCACCCAAGCCTTCACTGTCGCCCATTCCCATTATGCTCAGGAGATCAACCTGGCGGTGATGAGTGAAGGCTTTGCACCTATCTATGAAGACGCTGAGCTAGATGAGATGGAGAAGGCGGTGACTCCCTTTGCGCGGAACCTGGCGAACAGGCTAAAAGAAGAGGTTCTCCCTTCACGGAAGTAGTTAGTGAATTTAGTTTGAAAAACATTTATCTGTAATGGGTGAACAAGTGTCGGTTTATTCGTGTTCTGGAACAACTCCGTGATTTTGTTTCGTAATTTCATTTTGTTTGTTTTTACCTTCTTCCCTTTTAGTGATAAAAGAAGTTTAGGCGATTGACCCTTCTGTTTGTTAAGACCGTAGGGCCCGAGGTTTTTTAGGGAAAACCTTGATCATGCTGGTGAGCAAAAATGTCGTAGTTGTCTAGGCATGGGCTTTTTGTGGTCTTACCAATTTGTTCCCCCGAACCTTGCCGCCAGTCTTGATGCGAGGAAGAGGTCAGATGCAATGACTTTTGAAAAAAGAAGGGAGGTAGCTGTACCTTTATCAGCCCCCGAGTGAGATCCGACCCCTTGTGGTTTGCTGGGGTTGGATGTTACTAGAGACCGGAGCGAGGAAAGCGAGCTTACGTTTGTATTCGCTCGTACCCCCTTTCTTAGGATCTTTGGCGATCGTTGTGTGACTGTGCGTTCAGTCTTTACCGCTGGCTTGGCCTTCCTCGAGCCCCCGCGCGTGGTGAAGATTTGGTTGAGGGCCGGCCTGTTTCATGACATTTCGTCCCGTCCACAATTCTTCGTAATTTGGAGGGGTTGGGGAGGTTCGACCCCTCGCAATTTGCAGGGGTCGGATGTCACTAAAGATCAGGCTTTTGTAAAGACAAAAACTGATAAGGAAGAGTATGCGTTATTTAAGGGTAAAAACGACGTAGATGTTTGATGTTCCAGGCGTTGGTGAAGACCTTGCCTTCGATGGTTTTCAACTTGTAGACACCTAGACATAGTACTTCCGCGATGACGTATGACCCTTCCCAGGGTGGGGAGAGCTTGTGGCGGTCCTTGTTGCTCTGTACAAGGCGGAGAACAAGGTCCCCGATATTGAAGGTTCGGTCCCACACCCGTCGGCTATGGTACCGCCGTAGCGCCTGCTGGTACTTGGCCGAATGGAGGAGGGCAACGTCGTGGGCTTCGTCTAGTTGGTCCATGGCATCTTGGTGGGATGCTTCGGCTCCCTGTTCGTCGTATGCCCTGATCCTTGGTGCTCCGTAGTCGAGGTCCGTTGGGAGGACGGCCTCGGCACCGTAGACCATGAAGAAAGGTGTGTAGCCGGTGGCCTGGTCGAGAGTTGTTCTCAGGCTCTAGAGTACTACGGGGAGCTCGGCGACCCAGCGTGCGCCGAACTTGTTCAACCGGTTGAAGATTCTAGGCTTGAGGCCCTGTAGGAGCATGCCGTTTGCGCCCTCGACCTGCCCGTTTGTCCGGGGGTGCGCGACGGCCGCCTAGTCGATCCGGATGTGTTGTTCATCGTAGAATCGAATGAATTTCCTGCCGGTGAACTGTGTGCCATTGTCTGTGATGATGGAGTTTGGTAGCCCAAAACGATGGATGATGTCGAGGAAGAACAGCACGGCCTGCTCGGATTTGATCGTGGAGATCAGCCGAGCTTTGATCCATTTCATAAACTTGTCTATGGTCACATGTAGGTGGGTGAAGCCCCTGGGCACCTTTTTGAATGGCCCAACCAGATTGAGCCTCCAGACCGTGAAGGGCCACGTGATGGGGATCATCTGGAGTGTCTGGGCCAGGAGGTGAGTTTGCCGAGCGTAGTACTGGCACCCTTCGTAGGTGCGTATGATTTGCTCGGCGTCGGCTACTGTAGTGGGCCAGTAGAAGCCCTGTCGGAATGCGTTTCCAACCAAGGTCCTTTGCGCGGCATGGTGACCACAGACCCCACCGTGGATGTCGCTCAGCAAAAGTATTCCCTGTTCGCTAGGGATACAAAGCTGGATGATCCTAGTGTGGCTTTATTTGTAGAGTTCTCCCTCTACAAGAACGAAGGACTTGGCGCGACGTGCGAGCCGTTGAGCTTTTGTCCTGTCCGCTGGTAGTGCGTCGTGGAGGAGGTAGTCGATGTAGACCATTCTCCCGTCATCCGGAGGGTTGGGCTCCGTTGTTGGATTCACTTCAAGCTCCATGACCTCAGGGTCGGGCGGAGCCATCGGGAGATCGGCCCTCAGTGCTGGATCAGACGGGCCATCGTCGGTCGGTTTTGTCCTTTCATAGCGCACCGAGGGTTTATGTTGATCTCTGGCGAACACATCCGTTGGCACTGGCTCTCGGCCAGACGCGGCTTTTGCAAGTGCGTCGGTCGCCTCATTGAGGCGCCTTGGGATGTGGTTGAGCTCGAGACTGTAACACCCTCGGTGTTTGGCTTCTACTAATTGCATTTCGTCTCATAAACATGTGCATCATTTATCTCATCATGTCATTTTCCCTGAAACATACATATGAAACATTCGCATATTCTGTTTGTTTCGTACTGGATTGCTTGTGAATGGTAGTAGTGCAACATATCAATGAAACATGAATTTCCCATGTCTTGAAGCATGGCAACATGGTAGTAATGTGACAAGTATAGGATAACAACAAGGTCATGCAACAGGTGAAACATTGTATTGAAACATATGTATGAATTTCTTGTTTTACTTTCTTTATCACATGTGATCAGTAGAAGTGGTATAACAACTTTGTAAAATAGGTGATCAGGGTCTAATACACCTTAAATATACTTAGTTTACTTGTTGGAACATTGTTCATGTAGATCAAAATGACCAAAATGCCCTCAAGTGCAAGTTTGACTTAAATTGACCCATGGAGTGTCATCGTTTGACTGATTCAAAAGTCCAACTTGGAAGCTTTGCATGGCTGTGCACTCTTTACAAAAGTTGTAGCTAATTTATCAAGGAACAAAAGTTGTTTTATGACCAACTCATGAAAATGGCTAGAACATGCTCAAACATGGCCCACAAGTCAGAAGTACATGCTGATTCATACTCAGCAAATTTTTCTAAGTCCTAACGTGCAGTACAGTTTCGTGTACCCATGTTTGGAGCCGTGTATCTCCCTAACCGAGCCACACCAGCTTGAGCTTCAGTGGAAAGAGTTGTAGTTCAAGGATAGATGAACAACTTTGTTAACTACGGCATAGCCTAGATCACTACAGATTAGGAAATAATCTTTGTCAAAGTATCGCTGTCAGGCTTAGAAGGGAACACTGAATGCGCGCTACAGTGACCGGCCGTTTTCAGGAAACGCCGGACGCGTGTGCACCGCGCGTCGTCGACCGGCTGATCGCGCTGCCACGCGCCGTGCGCGTCCTGCCGTCGCGGCCGCGCCTTGAAGCTACCTCGCGCCTGCCCGAACGCACTCGCCTTTTCCCATTTCGCATTCCTCGCCTTCCACCGTGCGCTGCAAGGGAGCGTCGCCGTCCGCCATTGCTCCGCCTTCGCCCCGCTCGCCTCGCCACCGCGAGAGCGCGTTGCCCTGTTCGTCCGCAGCTGCGCCGTGACCTACTCCACCTCCTCCACCTCACAGCTGCGTCAATTAGACTTGGGTAAGGTTGATGTGACCTTTCTAACACCGCTGCGCCATGGCCACGCCGGTGACCTCACCGTGGCCAGCACGGCACCGTTCCCCTCCTCCTTTTTAGCTCGCGTTTAGCCTTCTCCTTCACGAGTAGCTGCTTGGGTGTAAATCCTTCCACCAATGCTGGTCCAGCCGCGCCGGGACACGGCCGAGCGCCGCCGTGCGCCATGGCCGAGTCGCCGAGCTCCGTGGCTGGAGCACCTAAGGACCGCTAGAGCTTCGGTTTTGTAGGTCAGTCGACGCGTGGGAACTTGGGGAGCACGCCGGTGTTGTCTAATTCGCCGGAGGAGTCACCGTCGGCGAGTTTCCCTGTCGCCACGCCGGCGGAACCGTCTCCCCTGTCTTCGTCTCGCTGACGGATGGGGTCAGCTGACGCCCGGGCCCCGCACGTCAGTCGCCAAGCTCAGGCGGGAGCCCAGCCTGGGCCGTTTGCGCCGTCGGCTTTGGGCCGCGCCTGTGCGTTCGTGGGCCGCCGTTCCTTGGGCCAGCCCACCAGTAGCGGTTAGGTTTTTATTTTTGTTTTGATTAACTATTTTTCACAGTTTTGGTGCACCATTTCAAAAATAGGTAACTCAAGTTTGATAGATCCAAATGATGTGGTTCTAATTTTGTTGGGTTCCTGGTCATGTCTAGTATTTAACAAAAATATTATATGAGCACATGTTTTAGAAAAATTGGATGAATTAAATAAGAGTTTGAAATGTGTTTTTAGAAGCATGCAAACTTGTTTGAATTTTATCTTGAGTTTCTGTGGTCCAAAAATTATGAAATTTTGTGGGCAGTCTGTTATTGCTTATGTGAAGCTCTGGTAAAAATTTTAGAGCTAGTGCATGTGTAGTTTTTAAGTTATAGAATTTCCTTTTATTAATAGGTGGATCTTGTGTGAATTTTCATAATTTTTCTATAGATCCAGTGAAGGTGAAATTTTATGGGTGATATTCTTATGCTAGAAGGATGCTAGGAAAAATGGGAAATCTGTTGCTTGACACTTTTTAATAAGGTTTCCTAATTATGCTAGAAATAGACATGTCATCTGTTATTTTGGATACAGCAAGTTATGTTGGTCCAATGGCTTTGAAATTTTTATGGTAGTCTATGTGCAGCATGAGATAGCTACTGTAATTTTTGTAGATTTTTATGAATAGTTTTGCTATATATTGCTTAAATCACCTAATTAACTAAATAAATTGGAAAAGGATATTAAATAATTTATTTAGAAGTTAGCACTATACTTTCTGATGTTTCTTAGATATGAAAAACAAGTTGGTAAACTTGGTTTGGTCAAATTAGGCTTTTGCACCATCATTAAATAATTAAGTTAGCAACCCCGTCATTCGGACAGATTCTAGGTCTACTGGAATTTGATTTGGTTAACTTCAGAATCATGCTTTGATATTTACAAGTGAATTGTAGAGAATTTCATAAGCTTTCCAGAATGTCCTCTTGCAAGTCATTTGGATTTATAAAACTCTGGTTATGATAGAATTAAGTTACTACTTGTTGCATATGAAGCTTTAAATCATTATTTTAAGTATGTCTTTACTATTCTAAGTTCATGGTACTGTTCCTAGGTGTTAGGCCTTTAACTGAAGATGAGCATCTTTATCTTAGGTTATGCAAGTTAGGTAAGTTGCTCTTGTTATTTAAGTTAAGTTGGATACATGCTTAAAGTAATTTGAATAGAGCTAATTACTCGATGGCAGAGTGTCCAATGATGTTTTCATAAACACCCATTGTGATCCATTCATCATGAGCATCATGTCATTCCTTATGCATCCATGATATTTATCTTGTGCATCGGCATGCAATAGGTGTACCGGAAGGAGTAACCTGTTGGAATTGAGGAACCGAAAGCGAAAGCAGAAGAAATGACGCCGAAATTCGTGAGGAGCAGCGACCTTGAGAAGTGCCGACGAGGTCGCCGTTGAGTGCCCCGACCACCGTCCTTGCAACTTTGTGAAAGGCAAGCCCCGAGCATATTAAGCCTCCTAATTTCCGAAATGCGATTCTGATATTATTGTTACATATATATATTGTTGCATTAAGTTTAGGTGTTGGATGCAAACACTTGCTTTGCATTGGTTATCCAATCCTTGTCCGAGATATTGTTACCACGAATCCTATGTAGCTCGAGCTCGAGTAGTGCTTAGCCACCTTACTACGCGGTAGAAGTCGGGTGATTTCACATCACCGCGAGATATAGGAAGATACATGTGGCACGGTTGGCTATATATTTTGCTATCGTGGAAAAGAACCAGTCTTAATTTGAAATGAAGACCGGACGGAGGCTTGCCGGTTTGCGGTGACTCCGTGCAGTGTCGCTTAAGGACTGATTCTTGGAGCCTTTCTGTTCATGTTGAACGCATGCCTCTCTCTTAGTTGGTCGTGTCCGATGACCGACCGCATGAAGCCGAGTAGCTCACCTCGGGCCGGGAGTCGATAAAGTATAAAGTCGCCTCGGAAGGGAGCCGTGGCGTGAGTCCAAGGGCGGTGATTTAAAAGTCCCGATCGTCTGGCGGAAGGGTAATCCACAGAGATCTACTGGCGCGCCGATCGAACCCACGAATTTGGTTCCTAAGATGTTCCAAAGGTGACCCACGGCTACCCTTGCAAAGTATGTCAGGGTGAGAGTTAGGAATACCCCCTCAGCTGAGTTGTAATTCGATTCGAGTCGCCGTCTCTCCCGGTTAGTGAGAACTTGACGGGCTTATCTCCAATGTAGATACACTTAATATCTTAATGGTTCGGAAATGATGATATGATGATGACAGCCTTATTATACCTGCTATGGTTAATATTGTTTGCTCCTAATAAGCGAGTGCTCTAGTACAAAAAGCTAATCTAGTGGACGTAATTAATGATAAGCTTGATAATAAGTTTAAATTGGTTACTATAATCATAAGCTCTTTTATGCAATCTGTGTCAAGCTAGCCCACCAAAAAGCCTCGCATGATCCTTGGTGTCTTTTATTTCTGATTTTTGTTGGGTAAGTCTAGTGAGTACCTTCTCGTACTCGGGGTTTATTTCCACCGCTGCGGATGACCAGTTCTTCTTTGGTTGTTGCAAAATCACGCCTTCTCCTCTTTGAGGATGAAGACTAGACCGTTAGGCGCGGTCTCTACTAGTTCTCGTGCACTGACAATGCTTTTGTGGGACATGACTCGATCCGGCAATGTAATTGAAACTATGAAGTTATGTACTAAACTATGTTGCTTCCGCACACTCAAACTTGGTTTGTAATATTTTATTTGAACTCGATGGATGTAATCCGAATGCTACTTGTGAAATGTTGTAACGAATGATGTGTTGTGTTGAATCATTACGATCTTGGTTTGTATGTCGAGAGTTGGTTGAAATCCTTCGTGATTTCCGAACTACCAGGATTATGGGAGCTTAAGTACAGGAATTTGATCGCTTCGGTGATTGTTGTTGTACTTACGTTCTTATGATTTGGTCGGTTCTGTTACAGCTGGCATCAGAGCAAGATTTGACACTAAACACGTCATTTGTGTATTTAAAACAAAAGTATTTGTGAAAATCCTAAATTAAATACTAAGTATTGCCAGTGGTCATATCCCTTATGCCCAAATAAGGACTCTTAGGTGGCTTATTAAAGTACTAACTTAGGGGTTCCTGCTTGTTTCTGTTTCGTCGTCCATACGGCATGCTATAGTATGGATGTCATCCGCTTGGGTGGTAATGTTTGCATCAAATACCTCTACGCTCTGGTAAGTGGGAGTTGTGAGAGCATGACCGTCCAATCGTCGGTCTAGGGGAGAGTAGTTGTGGTTGCTCGCATATTTACATGTTCAATCATGTATCTATGAGAGTACTTAAATGTGGGTATCTCTGACGGGTAGTTGTGATACTAGAGTATGTGCATCAGGGGATGTATGTATGAAAGTATTTAGTTACTGCTTGCTTTTATGCATTGTGGGAAATTACTGGGCTGAAATGAAATTTTCTGCAGGTACACTAACAACGTATCGTTGTAGATCGACTAGCTACCGTATACGAGAGAACGTATGTATGCCACCGTATATTTCGCTAGCCTTTAAATTTTTCTAGGATGGTGAGGACGTACGGATCGTGCATGCATCATGTTCAAGCATACATGGCATTTCTTGCATTACTCCCTCCTTTAAAATATGATTGTCCCGACTAATTAAATTTCGTATCCCTTAAATGATTCTCCCCTTACGTTGTAACTTTTGCTACAGATGGCGCGCACGAAGCGCACTGCTCGCAAGTCCGCTGGAGGCAGGGCGCCTCGTCACCGTTTAGCTCCTCGTGAGCCCCGTCCTGAGCCTACTGAGGAGGAAAGGCTGAGGACAGAGCTTGCTCGGGTGACTGCTGAGAGGAATGCGGCTCAGCACCGCTTGGAGCAAGTAACACAGGAAAGGGACCAAGAGACCCTTGAGGTTCAGAGGTTGACAGTTGCTCACCGCAACTGTGAACGCATGTTGATTCACGTGATGAACCAACGGAATGAAGCCTGGCACGAGGAGGATGTGTTGAGAGCACGACAGGTAGAACTAGAGCAGCAAGTGGCAATTGCTGAGGAGTACAATGACAATCTCCATGAGGAGGTTCACCTGTTACACAATCAACTTCACCCTCTCCTGCCACCTGAGGATGAGGATGAGATGGGTTCTGGTGTCATCATGGCTGAAGGTGATGATGACATGGAGGTCAATGGACCTGAGGACATTCCACCTGATGAGGAGGAAGATGAGGAGTTGGAGCCTGCTAGTGATGAAGATGGAGGAGAGATCTTCGACACTGACTCCGAGGACGATGCGTAGTTTAGCTTACTACTTAGCTAATGCGCAAGAGCTAGTCTTTTGTTGATCCTCATGCATGAACGAGTAGCTTTGGAATAAGTAATCGTTGGGATGTAATATCGAACCATAAGTTATCTTTGGATGTAAGTTTGGAACCACTGTGGCTTGAATGTAACCTATCGAACGTATTATGCTCCACGTATGTAAGCCTTTGATAAATTCCGTCTTTGCGGTCTATGGATCGAGTGGTTGGTTAAGTTCATCGCATTTATGTGTCCATTGACGCGCTTGATGAGTTGTGTGGTTGTGATGAATGATTGTGCCTCTGTTGATTATCTAAATGCATCCCCTCCAATGGACTCAGTTTGGGCATAATTATACGATTCATCTACAAAAATTTCCACATCGTCAGTGCTCATTGGCTATACATTTTGCAGACGGCTCATCATAACCTTCGTCATGCGGTCGTGGCATGGGAAATGAGGAACAACCACCTCCGCCACACCGCCCACACCAAATGAGCTAATGCGCAGACGATTGTGGAAAGTCAACATGATGTTAGCCGAGGCTATGCATCGATGGCTAACCGTGAGGATCGTCATGTCCGCCAAGGACCCGAGCCAAACCAATACAGCAGCTTTAAGGACTTCATGGATACAAAGCCTCCTATCTTTCGTGAGGCAGAAGAACCATTACAAGCTGATGAATGGTTGAGCACGATAGAGCAAAGGTTTGGATTACTTCGTTTGACGGAAGGTATGAAGGCCACATATGCAGGACACCAGCTCCAAGGCCCTGCAGTCATCTGGTGGACACATCACAAGACCACCTTCCCTGCAAACGTCGAGATAGTTTGGGGTCGAGGTTTGAGGCAGACTTTTCAGAGGACACTTTATCCCTCCTGGTCTCATGGCCATTAAGCATACTGAGTTTATGAAGCTCACCCAAGGCAACAAGAGTCTCAATGAATACCTCCGAGCGTTCAACAACTTTGGCGCAGGTATGCTCCACGAGTTTGTCGATCTCGACGCTAAGAGAATAGCTAGCTTCAAGAGGGACTTTCCCTAAATTGATGAAGTCAATGGGCAACTCGCAAGTGTGTCACCTTCAATGAGTTTATTAGTGACACTCGACTCAAGAGAACAATGATAAGATATATGCCGCTTCTAAGAACCGCAAAAAAAACTTTGAGGCGTGTGCTTCTCGGTCTAAGGCACCAATGGTATCCAAGGCCCATCGTCCCCCCAATGCTAATGTCCCATCACCCACCTCGGAAGAAGAATCAAGCTAAAACTGGTTTTCAAGGGGTACACAATTTCCTTGCCAAAGAATACCTCTGGTAAGGGGCAGCTCCAATGTCCCACCAGCCTAACAGTGCCGTGTTGGAACCAGTAACCAGACTGGTCATTGGGCAAATAGGTGTCCCCATCCTCCCAAGAATGCTCAAGGAAACGTCCAGATTGAGGCGTGTTCATTACACTCTTGTGGAGGAAATTCCTGCTTTGGTGAAGTGGTCACCACTGGTAAGTTTCTTGTTAATGATCACCTACTGAGCTTGTGCTCTTTGATTCGGTGCTTCACATTCCTTTGTGAGTTCTACTTTTGCATCTAAGCATAAGATGAATGTGATTACAATTGTCAAGGGTGGTTATTGTATTAGTCTTTCTTTGGGAATAATATCATGACTAACCAAGTAGTAAAAGATGTAAAGCTTGAAATTGGGGATCGAAAGTTTCTTACAGATCTTGTAGTGCTACCGGGGTAGGAATTGATGTAATCCTAGGAATGAAGTGGATGAGTGGGAATGGAGTCTTTGATCGATCACGTCAACCCGTGTGGTAATGTTGAGGATCCTGTGGATAAGAAGGGTTTTCTAGTGCAAGCGATTACCTCGTGATATCTCTCTTCACAATACAGCCAATGCTACCCTAGCCAAAGCCATTGAGGATCTACCAGTTGTCTGTGAGTTTCCAGATGTCTTCCCTGATGACTTGCCTGGATTACCTCCGGACCGCGATGTAGAATTCAAGATAGAACTTATTCCGGGTACGGCTCCTATATCTCGAAGGCCCTATAGAATGCCGCCCAATGAGTTGGCTGAACTAAAGAGTCAGTTGAATGAACTATTGAAGAAAGGTTTGATTCGGCCTAGTTCTTCTCCTTGGGGTTGTCCGGCTATCTTTGTGAAGAAGAAGGACGAATCTTTGCGCATGTGCGTAGATTATCGTCCCCTAAATGCTGTTACCATCAAGAACAAATACCCTCTTCCTCGCATCGATATTCTGTTTGATC
This sequence comes from Miscanthus lutarioriparius, assembly GCA_904845875.1. NCBI lineage: Eukaryota > Viridiplantae > Streptophyta > Magnoliopsida > Poales > Poaceae > Miscanthus > Miscanthus lutarioriparius. The sequence continues at coordinate 49,281,285 of CAJGYO010000017.1, read as the reverse complement.
AGCTCTCTAAAGCTAAGGTATTCTCCAAGATCGATTTGAGGTCTGGTTACCATCAGATCAAAATTCGTCCTGAAGATATACCTAAGACAGCTTTCTCTACCCGTTATGGTTTGTTCGAGTACCTTGTCATGTCTTTTGGGTTGACAAATGCTCCGGCACACTTTATGTACCTGATGAATTCTGTATTCATGCCAGAATTGGACAAGTTTGTCGTCGTGTTCATTGATGACATCCTAGTATATTCTCAGAATGAAGAAGAGCATGCTGAACATCTGAGAATTGTCTTAACTCGGTTGCGTGACAACCAGCTTTATGCTAAGTTCAGCAAGTGTGAATTCTGGTTGAACAAGATACCTTTTCTAGGTCATGTGTTATCTGGTGATGGAATTTCGGTTGACCCTACGAAGGTGCAAGAAGTCCTTGAGTGGAAGGCACCTACTACGGTCACAGAAGTCCGAAGTTTCCTGGGGTTGGCTGGCTATTATCGTCGCTTTATCCCGGATTTCTCAAAAATCGCCAAGCCCATGACTCGACTACTGCAGAAAGATGAGAAGTTTGTGTGGACTCCGAAGTGTGAAGAGGCTTTCCACACTTTGCGGACCTTGCTAACCTCTGCTCCTGTATTAGCACAACCTGACATCGAAAAGCCTTTTGATGTCTATTGTGATGCATGTGGCACCGGTTTGGGGTGTGTTCTTATGCAGGAAGGCCGAGTAATTGCTTATGCTTCGCGCCAGCTTCGAAAGCATGAAGTCAACTATCCTACCCATGACTTAGAGCTAGCCGCAGTTGTTCATGCCCTGAAGATTTGGAGACATTACTTGCTGGGTAATGTGTGCAACATCTATACTGACCATAAAAGCCTCAAGTACATCTTTACTCAACCCGAGTTGAACATGCGTCAGAGACGATGGTTAGAATTAATCAAGGACTACAACCTTCAAGTGCACTACCATCCTGGTAAGGCGAATGTGGTTGCCGATGCCTTAAGCAGAAAGGCCCATTGCAATTCCTTAGTTAGTGAAGACTTTCATCTGTCACACCTCCTTCATCCTGTAGTACTTCACAATATCACTGTGGATTGCTCTCTTAGAAGTCGAATTATCGAACTCCAGAAGACTGATGTGGGTGTGTTTCACATCAAACGGAAAATGAAAGAAAAAGAGACCAAGCACTTTAAGGTCGATGACAAAGGAATTCTCTGGTTTAATGATAGACTTGTGGTACCCAAAGATAAAGAACTTAGAAATCAAATTATGGCTGAAGCCCATTCTTCTAAGTTGTCCATCCATCCTGGAAGTAGTAAAATGTATCAAGATCTCAAGCTGTATTATTGGTGGACCAAGATGAAGAAAGAAATCGCAGCTTACGTGGCAAGGTGTGATAACTGTTGCAGAGTCAAGGCTATTCACATAAGGCCCGGACTGTTGCAGCCACTCTCCATTCCTGGCTGGAAGTGGGAAGAAATTAGCATGGATTTTATTGTTGGATTACCCACTACCAACAAGGGTTGTGATTCCATCTGGGTTATCGTAGATCGTCTAACTAAATCCGCTCACTTTATTCCGGTCAAGTCTACCTATCACCCACACAATTATGCTGAGATTTATTTTCAACAAGTGGTACGTCTCCATGGTGTACCCAAATCCATTGTTTCTGATAGAGGACCTCAGTTCACGGCTCGCTTTTGGGAGTGCTTACATCAAAATCTTGGCACTCATCTAATCCGCAGTTCTGCCTATCATCCGCAAACATCAGGACAGACTGAGCGTGTTAATCAAATTCTTGAGGACATGCTTAGAGCTTGTCTTATTTCTTGCAAAGGCTCTTGGGAAGACTGGTTACCTCTCGCTGAATTCTCTTATAACAACAGTTATCAAGAGAGTATCAAAATGGCTCCTTTTGAAGCTCTTTATGGCCGCAAGTGTAGAACTCCTTTGAACTGGGTGGAACCCGGGGAAAGAAGATTCTATGGTATCGACTTTGTAAAAGAAGCCGAAGAGCAAGTCCGAACTATACAAAAGAATATGACTGCCGCACAGGCTAGACAAAAGAGCTATGCTGACAAGAGAAGGAAACCTATTGAGTTTGAAGTAGGTGATCATGTTTATCTGAAGGTATCCCCGATGAAAGGAGTCAAGCGTTTTGGAATTAAAAGGAAGCTTGAGCCTCGGTATGTTGGACCCTACCGCATTATCGAGAAAAGTGGAAGAGTAGCATATAAGCTCGATCTACCCCGTGAGATGGGAGCTATATTTCCGGTATTCCATGTGTCCCAAATTTGAAGAAGTGTCTTCGTATTCCCGAGGAAAGAATAGCAACAAGGAAAGTCAACTTGAAATCTGATCTTTCTTATGAGGAAAAGCCCGTGCAAGTTCTGGATACTCAAGAAAGAGTGACTTTCATACACGAGTGGTTAAGTTATACAAGGTAGTTTGGAGTAATCATAGTGAGCGGATGCAACTTGGGAGCGGGAAGATTATTTAAAGGAAAACTATCCACTTTCTATACTTTGATTGAGTACGCTTTCCAAATCTCGGACGAGATTTTTCTAAGGGGAGGCTGTAACACCCTCGGTGTTTGGCTTCTACTAATTGCATTTCGTCTCATAAACATGTGCATCATTTATCTCATCATGTCATTTTCCACAGAAACATACATATGAAACATTCGCATATTCTGTTTGTTTCGTACTGGATTGCTTGTGAATGGTAGTAGTGCAACATATCAATGAAACATGAATTTCCCATGTCTTGAAGCATGGCAACATGGTAGTAATGTGACAAGTATAGGATAACAACAAGGTCATGCATGGTGAAACATTGTATTGAAACATATGTATGAATTTCTTGTTTTACTTTCTTTATCACATGTGATCAGTAGAAGTGGTATAACAACTTTGTAAAATAGGTGATCAGGGTCTAATACACCTTAAATATACTTAGTTTACTTGTTGGAACATTGTTCATGTAGATCAAAATGACCAAAATGCCCTCAAGTGCAAGTTTGACTTAAATTGACCCATGGAGTGTCATCGTTTGACTGATTCAAAAGTCCAACTTGGAAGCTTTGCATGGCTGTGCACTCTTTACAAAAGTTGTAGCTAATTTATCAAGGAACAAAAGTTGTTTTATGACCAACTCATGAAAATGGCTAGAACATGCTCAAACATGGCCCACAAGTCAGAAGTACATGCTGATTCATACTCAAGCAAATTTTCTAAGTCCTAACGTGCGATGCAGTTTAGTGTACCCATGTGTTTGAGCCGTGTATCTCCCTAACCGAGCCACACCAGCTTGAGCTTCAGTGGAAAGAGTTGTAGTTCAAGGATAGATGAACAACTTTGTTAACTACGGCATAGCCTAGATCACTCTGATTAGGAAATAATCTTTGTCAAAGTATCGCCGTCGAGCTTAGAAGGAACACCGAATGCGCTTCTGGTGACCGGCCGTTTTCAGAAGCGCCAGACGCGCAGTGTCGCGCCAGCGTCGTCGACCGGCTGATCAAGCTGCCACCGCAGCGCGTCGTGGCGTCCTGCCCGTCGCGACCAGCGCGCCTGAAGCTACCTCGCGCCGCCCGAACGCACTTTCGCCTTTTCCCATTTCGCATTCCTCGCCTTCCACCGTCTTGGCGCAAGGGGCGTCGCCGTCCGCCATTGCTCGCCTTCGCCCGCTTCGCCTCGCCACCACGCGAGAGCGCGTTACCTGATTCGTCCGCAACTGCCGCGACCTACTCCACCTCCCCACCTCACAACAAGGCGTCAATTAGACTTGGGTAAGGTTGATGTGACCTTTCTGACACCGATGCGCCATGGCCGCGCCGGTGACCTCACCGTGGCTAGCACGGCACCGTTCCCCTCCTCCATTTTTAGCTCGCGTTTAGCCTTCTTCTTCACGAGTAGCTGCTTGGGTGTAAATCCTTCCACCAATCTTTGGTCCAGCCCGCCGGGACACACGGAAGCGCCGCCGCCGCCGGCGCCATGGCCGAAGTCGCCGAGCTCCGTGGTGGAGCACCTAAGGACCGCTAGAGCTTCGGTTTTGTAGGTCGATCGTGGCGTGGAACTTGGGGAGCACGCCGGTGTTGTCCAATTCATGGGAGGAGTCACCGTCGGCGAGTTTCCCGCGCCGCCGTGAAACCGTCTCCCCCTGTCTTCGTCTCGGCTTGCCGATGGATGGGGTCACCGACGCCTGGCCCCGACGTCGATCGCCAAGCTCAAAGCGGGAGCCCAGCTGGGCCGCTTCTTGCCGTCGGCTTTGGGCCATTTGTCGCGTTTCGTGGGCATTGCCGTTCCTTGGGCCACCCACCAAGATGGCGGTTAGGTTTTTATTTTTGTTTTGATTAACTATTTTTCACAGTTTTGGTGCACCATTTCAAAAATAGGTAACTCAAGTTTGATAGATCCAAATGATGTGGTTCTAATTTTGTTGGGTTCCTGGTCATGTCTAGTATTTAACAAAAATATTATATGAGCACATGTTTTAGAAAAATTGGATGAATTAAATAGGAGTTTGAAATGTGTTTTTAGAAGCATGCAAACTTGTTTGAATTTTATCTTGAGTTTCTATGGTCCAAAAATTGTGAAATTTTGTGGGCAGTCTGTTATTGCTTATGTGAAGCTCTGGTAAAAATTTTAGAGCTAGTGCATGTGTAGTTTTTAAGTTATAGAATTTCCTTTTATTAATAGGTGGATCTTGTGTGAATTTTCATAATTTTTCTATAGATCCAGTGAAGGTGAAATTTTATGGGTGCTATTCTTATGCTAGAAGGATGCTAGGAAAAATGGGGAATCTGTTGCTTGACACTTTTTAATAAGGTTTCCTAATTATGCTAGAAATAGACATGTCATCTGTTATTTTGGATACAGCAAGTTATGTTGGTCCAATGGCTTTGAAATTTTTATGGTAGTCTATGTGCAGCATGAGATAGCTACTGTAATTTTTGTAGATTTTTATGAATAGTTTTGCTATATATTGCTTAAATCACCTAATTAACTAAATAAATTGGAAAAGGATATTAAATAATTTATTTAGAAGTTAGCACTATACTTTCTGATGTTTCTTAGATATGAAAAACAAGTTGGTAAACTTGGTTTGGTTAAATTAGGCTTTTGCACCATCATTAAATAATTAAGTTAGCAACCCCGTCATTCTGGACAGATTCTAGGTCTACTGGAATTTGATTTGGTTAACTTCAGAATCATGCTTTGATATTTACAAGTGAATTGTAGAGAATTTCATAAGCTTTCCAGAATGTCCTCTTGCAAGTCATTTGGATTTATAAAACTCTGGTTATGATAGAATTAAGTTACTACTTGTTGCATATGAAGCTTTAACTGTTATTTTAAGTATGTCTTTACTATTCTAAGTTCATGGTACTGTTCCTAGGTGTTAGGCCTTTAACTGAAGATGAGCATCTTTATCTTAGGTTATGCAAGTTAGGTAAGTTGCTCTTGTTATTTAAGTTAAGTTGGATACATGCTTAAAGTAATTTGAATAGAGCTAATTACTCGGTAAACGAGTGTCCAATGATGTTTTCATAAACACCCATTGTGATCCATTCATCATGAGCATCATGTCATTCCTTATGCATCCATGATATTTATCTTGTGCATCGGCATGCAATAGGTGTACCGGAAGGAGTAACCCTGTTGGAATTCGAGGAACCGAGCGAGCAGCAGCAGCCGACGCCGGAAATTCAGGAGGAGCAGCCTTCAGGAGAAGTGCCAGACGAGGTCGCCGTTGAGTGCCCTGACCACCGTCCTTGCAACTTTGTGAAAGGCAAGCCCCGGAGCATATTAAGCCTCCTAATTTCCGAAATGCAGTTACAGTATTATTGTTACATATATATATTGTTGCATTAAGTTTAGGTGTTGGATGCAAACACTTGCTGCATTGGTTATCCAATCCTTGTCCAGATATTGTTACCCTGAATCCTATGTAGCTCAGGCTCGAGTAGTGCTTAGCCCTGCTTAAACGCGGTAGAAGTCGGGTGATTTCCTGTCACCTGCGAGATATAGGAAGATACATGTGGCACGGTTGGCTATATTTTGCTATCGTGGAAAAGAACCAGTCTTAATTTGAAATGAAGACCGGACGGAGGCTTGCCGGTTTGCGATGACTCCGTCAGGTCGCTTTAAGGACTGATTCTTGGAGCCTTTCCTGCTCATGTTGAACGCATGCCTCTCTTTAGTTGGCGTGTCCGATGACCGACCATGAAGCCGAGTAGCTCACCTCGGCCGGGAGTCGATAAGTATAAAGTGCGCCTCGGAAGGGAGCCGTGGCGTGAGTCCAAGGGCGGTGATTTAAAAGTCCCGATCGTCCCTGGCGTAAGGGTAATCCACGAGAGTCTTGCGCTTGATCGAACCCGCGAATTTGGTTCTGAGATGTTCCAAAGGTGACCCACGGCTACCCTTCCAAAGTATGCCAGGGTGAGAGTTAGGAATACCCCCTCAGCTGAGTTGTAATTCGATTCGAGTCGCCGTCTCTCCCAGTTAGTGAGAACTTGACGGGCTTATCTCCAATGTAGATACACTTAATATCTTAATGGTTCGGAAATGATGATATGATGATGACAGCCTTATTATACCTGCTATGGTTAATATTGTTTGCTCCTAATAAGCGAGTGCTCTAGTACAGGTGCTAATCTAGTGGACATGTAATTAATGATAAGCTTGATAATAAGTTTAAATTGGTTACTATAATCATAAGCTCTTTTATGCAACTGTGTCAAGCTAGCCCACCTGAAAAGCCTTGCATGATCCTTGGTGTCTTTTATTTCTGATTTTTGTCGGGTAAGTCTAGCTGAGTACCTTCTCGTACTCAGGGTTTATTTCCCACCTGTTGCAGATGACCAGTTCTTCTTTGGTTGCTGCAAGTACTGCCTTCTCCCTGCTGGGGATGAAGACTAGACCGTTGGGCGCGGTCTCTACTAGTTCTCATACCTGACAATGCTTTTGTGGGACATGACTCTGATCTGGCAATGTAATTGAAACTATGAAGTTATGTACTAAACTATGTTGCTTCCGCACACTCAAACTTGGTTTGTAATATTTTATTTGAACTCTGATGGATGTAATCCGAATGCTACTTGTGAAATGTTGTAACGAATGATGTGTTGTGTTGAATCATTACGATCTTGGTTTGTATGTCGAGAGTTGGTTGAAATCCTTCGTGATTTCCGGACTACCGGGATTATGGGAGCTTAAGTACAGGAATTTGATCGCTTCGGTGATTGTTGTTGTACTTACGTTCTTATGATTTGGTCGGTTCTGTTACAGAGACCGCCGTCAGACCTCTTGGCAGTACGCAGCCATCCTGGTGTCGTGGCAGGTTGACTCCTTCATGGCTTGGTTGATGACCAGCTGGGAGTCGCCCCTGATGTCAAGGCGTCGGATGCCCAACTTGATGGCGATTCATAGGCCGTTGATGAGTGCTTCATATTCGGCCACATTATTTGATGAGGGAAAATAGAGACGAACCATGTACCTCATGCGGACCCTGAGGGGTGATTCAAAGACCAGCCCTGCGCTAGCGCCCTTTTTCATCAGTGACCCATCAAAGTACATCGTCCAGTACTCTTGATCGACGACTGTTGGTGGCATCTGGACCTCGGTCCACTCCACGATGAAGTCAGCCAACACCTGGGACTTGATTGCCGTTTGGGGTGCATACACGATCCCTTGATCCATTAGCTAGAGTGCCCATTTTGCGGTTCTCCCCATGGCGTCCTGGCTATGGACGACCTCGCCGAGGGGGAACAGCGTTACGACTGTCACGACGTGTGACTCGAAGTAGTGGCGCAATTTCCTCTTGGTGATGAGTGCGGTGTATAGGAGTTTTTGGATTTGGGAGTAGCGGGTTTTGGAGTCGGACAGTACCTCGCTGATGAAGTACACTGGGCGCTATACTTTGAAGGCGTGCCCCTCTTCTTCCCGCTCTACTACCAGGGCGGCGCTGACGACTTGCGTGGTGGCCGCTATGTATAGTAGGAGGGGTTCTCCGTTGCTCAGAGGGACCAAGACTGGGGGCTTTGTGAGAAGCAGCTTGACCATGTCGAGTGCCTCCTGGGCCTCAGCTGTCCACTCAAAGCGATCATCTTTCTTTAGGAGTTGATAAAGGGGGAGTCCTCGTTTGCTAAGGCGCGAGATGAATCGGCTGAGGGCGGCGAGGCACCCTGTGATCCGCTGAACCCCTTTTATGTTCTGGGTTGGGCCCATCTTCGTGATGGCTGAAATTTTCACCAGGTTGGCTTCGATGTCGTGCTTGGAGACAATGAAGCCAAGCAGCATGCCCCTCAGGACCCCAAAAACACATTTCTCGGGATTGAGTTTGATTCCATTTGCCCGGAGTTTAGTAAAGGTTGTTTCAAGGTCAGCGACAAGGTGGTCAGCCCGTTTGGACTTAACTACGATGTCATCGATGTAGGCCTCAATGGTCCGCCCGATGAGGTCCCCGAAGCAGTTGAGCATACAACGCTGGTAAGTTGCCCTGGCGTTCTTCAGACTGAACGACATAGAGATGTAGCAGAATGATCCAAAGGGGGTGATAAAAGATGTCGCGAGCTGGTCAGACTCTCACATCGCGATTTGGTGGTAGCCAGAGTAGGCATCAAGGAAGCAGAGGGTTTCGCATCCTCAGGTAGAATCGACTATTTGGTCTATGCGTGGCAAAGGAAGCGGGTCCTTTGGGCACGCCTTGTTGAGACCTATGTAGTCGACACACATCCTCCATTTCCCACTCTTCTTTCGTACAAGAATGGGATTTGCTAACCACTCTGGGTGGTGTACTTCCCTGATGAATCCGGCAGCCAACAGTTTTGTTATTTCTTCACCAATGGCCCTGCGCTTTTCCTCGTCGAAGTGGCGCAGGCGTTGTTTCACCGGTTTGGAGCCTGGGTGGATTTTTAAAGTATGCTCGGTGACCTCCCTCGGGATGCCCAGCATATTCGAGGGTTTCCATGCAAAGATGTCTTTGTTGTCGCGAATGAAGTCGACGAGAGTGCTTTCCTATTCGGAGGAGAGCACGGTACCAATGCGTACCATTTTTCCTCGGAGCTACTAGGGTCTATGGGGACCTCCTTGGAGCCCTCTGCCGATTCGAATGACCCGGTTGATTTCTTCACGTCGGGCATTTTTCGGTAGCCTCCTCCCTGAGGGCGGCGAGTTCCCTAGAGGCGATGACCACAGCGGCGTGGTCGCAGCATTCGACTTCGCACTCGTAAGCGCGTTGGAAGGAGGTGCCGACGGTGATGACCCCACGAGGGCCTGGCATCTTCAGCTTGAGGTATGTATAGTTGGGGACGGCCATGAACTTCACGTAACATGGTCGGCCCAGGATGGTGTGGAAGGTTCTCGGGAATCCTACCATGTCAAAGGTGAGGGTCTCAGTCCTATAGTTTGACTGATCCCTGAAAGTGATGGGTAGATCGATCTGCCCTAGTGGCATGGCCTGTCTGCTAGGCATGACGCCATGGAAAGGCGCTCAGATTGGGCGGAGATTCGTCTGGTCAATGCCCATCTTTTCGAGCGTCTTGGCGTACATGATGTTGAGGTCGCTGCCTCCGTCCATCAGTACTTTCGTGAACCGCTTTGGGCCGACGAGCTGGTCGACAACAAGCGGGTACCTTCCCAGATGTGGGACGGTGTCCGGATGGTTGGCCCAGTCGAAGGTTATGGTGGATTCAGACCACCGGAGGAAGGCAGGCGTGGCCGGTCCGGCTGTGTAGACCTCACGGCGCGCAATCTTCTGGCGGCATTTGGAGTCGTAGGCCATTGATCCTCCAAAGATCATGAGGGCGCCGTTCGGCGTTGGGAAGGCATCGTCCTTCTCGTCGGTGTCGTTAGTGGTGAGGGTAGGTTCCTTCCCTTGCTCCCCTTTGCTGAGGCCTCCGGACAAGTATTTGCGCATGAGGCTACAATCCTTGTATAGATGCTTGGCCGGGAAAGCATGGTTTGGGCACGACCCCTCGAGCATTTTTTTGAAGTGGTTCAGAGTGCCCCCCGCGGGCTTCCATCCCCCCTTGTGGTCGGTAGCGGCCACGAGCGAGTCATCGCGCCATTGCTTCTTATTCTTTCTTTTGGCGAAACGGTTAGAGGCGCCTTCGCCGGCGCCCTCGTCCCGCCTTGCCTTGCCATTGGAACGGTCGAAGATCGCTCCGACTGCCTCCTCTCCTGAGGCGTGGCTGGTGGCGATGTCCAGGAGTTCCTTGGTGGTCCATGGGCCCTTGCATCCCACTTTATGGACCAAAGACTCGCAGGTGGTCCTAGATAGGAAGGCTCCTATCATGTCGGCATCGGCGATGTTATGGAGCTCATTGCACTGCCGGGAGAAGCGCCGGATGTACCCGTGGAGGGTTTCATCGGCCTTCTGGCGGCAGTTCTTGAGGTCCCATGGGTTCCCAGGGCGCTTATACGTGCCCTGGAAGTTTCCCACAAAGATCTCCCTCAAGTCCGCCAAACTCTGAATGGCGTTGGGTGGTAGGTGCTCCAACCATGCTCGCGCCGAATCGACCAAGAATAGTGGGAGATTGAGAATAATGAAATTGTCATCATTCGCGCCACCGGCTTGATAGGCAAGCTGATAGTCTTCGAGCCAAAGCCCGGGGTTTGTTTCTCCAGAATATTTAGGGATGTTGGTAGGCGGTTGGTACCTTGGCGGGAAGGCAGTGTTGAGGATGTGCCGACAAAGGCCTGAGGGCCCGGCAGGCCGGGGCTTGGGCTCCAGTCCTCGCCGCTATCGTAGCGTCCGCTGTGCCGAGGGTGGTAGCCACGTTTGGATCCTTCTCTTGAGTCATTGTAAGCGCGTCTACGGGTGTCGATGGTGTTGCGTGCGTCGCGGCTGTGGCCAAGACGTTGATGCACCAGAATAGGGGTGTGCTGCCTGCCGTCTGGCGGTGTCTGGTGAACCGATGCATCCTTGGCGAGGCGCACCGAGGGCGTGCGCTGGTTGGTGTCGGGCTCGCATCGCCGAGACAATGAGCTTTTAGCCTGCTGCGCCACCACACGCTCGAGCAACGTGTGAATTTCCTAGCGCGCCCGGCGATCCTCGAACGTCATGACCTCTGGAAGGCCGTGAAATAAGGCCATCATAGCGGCGATGTTCTGACTTGCCTGGGCGAAGTGAGGGAGGGTCCCGTCATCGGTGAGGATCCTTTGGTGTACGTTACGGGCGGTGGCGTGTGCGTGCCCACCGTCTCAGCGATGCTTGATTTCCTCATCGACCTTTTGGTACTCCCGAACAGGCTGTTGTCCGGCGTCATCGATCTCCAACTTTCATGCTCTCAGCTGCTCCATCCTTACGTGGGATGGGGCCACCGCCTCCCCTCTGGTCCTGGCATCAAGGTTGGCTATCGGGGTGGCCTCCCCCTCGGAGATGCTTTCGACGTGCCCCTCAGAGGTTTCTGCCATGAAGCATTCCCAGGAAGGGTGATGGCTGCCCCTGCTGGAGTCAGAGCTGGAGGATGACTCTGGCTCCTCGGTGAGGAGTTTGTGGATGGACTCCATGTCATGTTCAATTACCCCCACGAACTCGCTGTCCATGGGCGGTTGAACCATGCATAGTGCCACGAAGTGGCAAGCGGTCGCCGTGGTGTTGCGGAGACCGAACGGAAGTGCTGTCGGGGCACTCCGCACGTGGTGCTCCGGAGAGAGGTGCCCCTCTTCAGAAGGTCATGCCACGTCATCGTCGTTGGAAAGGGCGAGGCGATGTTGGTTCTCCCTGGATTGCTAGGGTCCAAGGGAGATGCTGAGCTGGCGCCCACACTTATTGTGGTCGAGGACGATGGAGGGGAGAGATTGGATGGTGGTCTGCGCCTGTACCAACTCTCCTCCCAACGTGATGACGAAATCTAGGCTCCCGAAGCGCACGTGTGCACCTAGGACCCAGCTGACGTTGTGGTTAGCCATCCGAGGGCTGGTTTGGAACGCGCAAAGGCCCCAAACTGGCGCGCCAACTGTCGGTGTTTCGAACAAGCACCGGTTAGTAAATTTATAATTATGCACGTTAGGCCCGGATGGTGCGTTAAAGGACATAAGGTTTATACTGGTTCGGGCTGAATGTCCCTACGTCCAGTCTATTGCTGCTCGTGTTATTAGCACCGAAAGTGGTTCATAGTAAGGAGTACAAACGGTCGAGAGAGGGACTGGTCCTAGGTCTCTGATGGAAGGGTCGAAAGGAGGCAAAGAGCCTGGTGGCGGCTTGGCTATGTACATGAGTCGAACTGAACTCTCTATGAGTTCGTCTGTATGTGAGTTGTCCGTTGAAAGTCAGTCTCTTCGGTCCCCCTTCAGTGGGGAGCCCTGTCCTCCCTTTTATAGACGAAGGGAAGAGCATGGGTTACAGATGGGTGAAAAGAGGAAATCCAAGGGTATAGAAGGTCCTTTGACCGGTCTGGGTCTTCCTTTTCCTCCAAGCCGGCTTTGTAGACACGGCCAACTGGTGTCAGAGGTTGGCACGTTCGCGGGTGCCTGTGGGCTGATGATGTTACGCCTTTACCTGATCTGCAAGTGCTCACGTCCCGTCCCACCCCCGTGGGCGCGTGTCGGGCTGAGATGTTTCCCTCCTTGGACTGTATTGGTTGTCCTATGTTGATGTCTGGTTCCTCACCCTGGGGCTGAAGGTGGCGCCTACAACACTGTAGGCCGAAAAGTACGCGCCCACAACACTATTCAGCTCCTGCCATACCTAGAATGGTCTAAAGCGCCCGTCCCATCGTGCTCTGATAGTACTTTCCTATAGCGGTGTAGGGCATGGTCCTCGATGCTGCGATTTGACCCGAACGTCTTGTCTTACCCTGTGCCTATCATCATGAGGGAGCCGGGTGAGGTTGTCAGTTGAGGTGGAGGTAGCCTTGGACATCGGGTGAGGTGAGGTCCGTCAGGCGAGGCGAAACCTAGCCTTCGGAGGTCGGGTGAGGCGGAGTCCAGCCCTCGGGGGTCGGGCGAGGCAAAGCCTAGCCCTCGAGGGTCGGGTGAGGCGGAGTCTAGCCCTTGGCCCTCAAGTGAGGTAGAGCCACCCCCAGCCGTCGGGGGAGGTGGAGCTGGCCGACGGGCATCAGGCGATGCGGAACCAAAACTCCCGTCATTCGGGCAAGAAGCGCAGTGGTGCTCTTGTCTGTTTGGGAGTTTTTAACGATCGATGGTTATTCGTTCCATCTCCTTGGGTACCCCAGTATTAGGTTCCCGACAAATAGCATAAATAGTAATAATTAGTGAGCATCTTTATCATCGGTATCATCCGTATTCTTCATCTATTTCATAAGGGTCCAAGGCCGCTCGTGACCGTGAGCATGGCTGATATACCAGTTTTACACTCTGCAGAGGTTAGACACTTTCACTGTGAGTCGTGATTTACCCTTTCGCCCGAGGTGATCAGCCTCTTGCACCACTACCTAGGAAGGTCGGCATGGTTCACTATGAAGCCTTTCAAAGGTTCATCTAACAAGTTTTCCATTAGATTCACTCAGCAAACAGATATAGGAACCCCCCTTGCCAAGGGCACAATAACACGCAGCCTATACACAAGGGGACAGAGGCTGTCCTATACCCAATTCGGCAAGCCATACTTACGCCACTAAAGGTAACCTCTAACAAGCTAGAAAAGGTACTCATACTAAGCTAAAGCCAGAGCCATGTAGCCCTCATAGCTATACTATAAGTCCCAGATGATCACTTACAGATAAGTCCTTAAGGAAAGGAATCTAGAGCACCATAAAATAGCCCAATGCTCTAGCCCCCTTGTTCCATATTGCTAAAAAGCATCTTTTAGTGTTTATTGCATATACCAATAGTCAAGTTATAAGATCATGGCTTTAGTTGCGCACTAGCATCATACTACCCAATGCAATACCCCATAGGTAACAAGGAATCCATGATATTAAATAGCTAGGAAAATTACTACGGTTGCCAAGGTAGACACATGCATATGATTAAAATGATATTAAGGTGAATAGGACAACAAGGAAGATCCCAGCTATACTTTCCTTAAACTCAGATCCTTCTTCTATTGAATTGTAACCTCCAAAGGACTTCTTCTAGATCACCAACTTCTTTTATATCACTAACGCAAAGCTCACCGACTGGACATGATCATAAAGCACCACACAACCATCCATGCAATCATACATGAAGCAAATAATAGATCTAAATTAGAACAATACACCAAACATAAAATCAAGATGAAAAGTTTGTAAAACAAATCTACATCTCGCTACAAACACATAGACGTGAAAAGCACTCTAATCGAATCTATAACGAAAAAGTTATGAATTAAACAAGATTTCCTTTAATAAAATAATAGATTAAATCTAACCTCGAATTTCAAAAGTTGAAAATATACTTAATAGTAGGATAAACATGTAGATTACTCAATTATGAATCTAACAGAACTTGAATGGATCAAAACGAGAGTTGAAACGAAGAAACTACGCATAAAATAAGATCAATGGCATTTTTGTAAATATTTGGAAATCAATTTCGTATTAAAAACCAAATTAAAACAGTCCTGTGGACCGGGCGTCGTTTTTGCAAAACTGTAGGGGCTGAAATGGAAAATCTAGGGGCATATGTTGAATTATTTTCAACAAAGGGTGGACTGCGGGTTGATTTGAGAAAACTATAGGGTCTCTTTAGCAAAATAGCCAGGTTGACTGGGTCATAGTCCATGTGGGCGCCACGTGGCAATGCGGGAGTGGACCGAGGTGTTGAGCCGGCCGTGGACCGGCTGACGTGGGAAAGTGGACCAAGTCCACCACTATGCCATGGACCGAAGGGGTACGAATTAACACGATCTAATCTTGACCATTGTTGTGGATTCGGACTGCCAGGAATAGATCAGAGAGAGAGAGAGCGTAGACCGGCATGGCCAGTGGCGAACTTGGTGGCGGTGCCATGGTTGGCGATGAGAAGCTCAACGGTGAAGCTTGAAATCGGCCCTAGAGAACACGAGAGAGAAACCGAAACACTGGGAGAACGAGGACGGAGAGGTGAACTCACCCAGGTAGTTTTCGCGGTCGGAGACGGCACGGAGGCAACGCAAGATGTGACACAGCGGTCCATGAGCACGGCGGCGCTAGGTTACACAGCGGCGCAGTGATTCGGCGAGCGAGGCGGCTGCTTTAAGGTTAGATGGGGCGGCACGGCACCCGTAGCTACTATTTAAGGGGGCGGGGAGCTTGGCGCGCACGGCAAACGGCAAAGACGGGGCGGCGATGGAGTCCTGGCGGTGGTAGAGTCCGGTGCAACGACAACTCGAGGTAGGGTATGGTGCCGATAGGTGGGTGCCACACGTTAGCATGGCAAGAAGGTGGGGCCAGGGTGTCAGCGAGGGAGAGCGAGGGAGGCGCTCCACGTGGGCGGGACTAGAGGGGAGTTGGGCCTCGGGGTGGAGCAGTGCTGCGCGGTTTGGTTGCTGGGCCGCTTGCTGTGGGCGAAGCTGGTCCAATGCGAGGGAGCTGGGCAGGCCGAGCGGGATGAAGCGAAGCTGGTCCGTGAAAAAGAGTGAGGAGGGAGAAGAAGTTTTTTCATTTTCAAATACAAATTCCAATAAAATTCAAATATAATTTCAAATATACTTCTCAAGATGAGAGCTTTTGGGAGGTCTCCAAAACTAAACATTTGCAAACTTCTGAAAACTTTTTTATTTTCCAATTCTCTTTTTCGTTTCTTTTCTTTTATTTCAGAGCCCTTTTCAAACTTATTTTCAAAAGCGGTTTGAATCCATTTTGAATTTTGGATTCAACCACTCATTGCAATAAATCAAATGCACCGGCATGTATGCACATCCATGTTGCTACCTTTTGATAAATTTTAAATTAATGAAAATTTTTATTTTCCTAGATTTCATGTGCATAAAAATTCATAAATTAATCATTTTAAACCTATTTTCAAAATTGAAATTTTTAGGGTGTTACAATTCTACCCCCTTTAAGATGAATCTCATCCCTGAGATTCGGAAAACGTCGACTAGGAGATAGGATACTCTGTCTTTGGATTCTTCTTTACTTCCTCGTGTAGTTTCATTGTCTTGACAAGGATTCCATGTTACTTTGCATACCTGTTAACCTTACTCCAAGTAACTTGCTCTACTAATTCCAAAATTTTGACAGATACTCCAAACAATACTCAGGTAACTCCAATCACTAGTCCACCTTTCCTTTTTAGTCCATACCTATTAGACCTCTTTCTCCATATGTTCACCTCCCAACAGAGCCTGACGAATCTCTTGGTCAAAAGGAAATTCTACTACCAACCTTCAAAACATTAAGGATTTTGGTTAAGTTGCTCGAACTTGGAAACAATTCTTGATCCTTGGTGTCACCCAAACCTTCTTAGCACAATTCTCCATTGCTAAGGGCATTGGCCATGACTTTGCTCCTCAAAATGATAGCACTTTTCCAAGTCATAATCAATTTCATTCCAACGAGGATAACACAAGCTCAAGACCAACTTAGTGAAGATGCCCTATAGATTCTTGTGATCCTCCTAGATGTCACTTGTCATGCCCAAGTAGATAGTACCTCATGCTCCATGAGTGGTAATCAAATCCACAATGTTCAACCTGCCTTGAATGTAGTTTCGCTTTAACTTATTTCCTTGCACCTGCTCCTTACGGACATTCTGTTCTGGCTCCTACTGCTATTGATTTTGGCTTTGATTATTCTCAGCAAACTTCTTAAGACAATCGTTCTTATAGTGTTCAATTTCACCACAATCATAATCTTCCTCACCAGTAGAAGTATTTGTCGTTATCAAGGTGATAGTGGGAGATGACAGACATGGCTCACGAGAACTAAAACGCTGCACTTCATCATTGGGTTGCTGATACTAATCCTGATCTGTACTCCCAAGCAGATTCATATGGTGTGACTGATATTCTGGTTGTGTAGCAAAACGGAGACGAGTATTTCTTAACTAGCATTGAAGGTCACACTTTCTCTTCTTCTCTTTCAACTCTCGATACTTGTTATCAATTACAATTTCTCTGTCCACCAATGTTTGATAGTCGGCATACACCACGGTCATCAGCTGTAGTTGCAAACCATCATCCAGTTCTTTCAAAAAGTGTTTCTATTTCTTGGCATCATTATCCACTTCTTCTAGAGCATAACGCGATAACTGAGTGAACATGTCATGATACTCACACACAGTCATAGATCTTTGCTTCAAGTTGAGGAACTCTTCTTGCTTAAGTTCTACCACACCTATGGGAATGTGGTACGACCAAAAGCTCTCGCTAAACTCCTTCCAAGTGGTATATCCAACATTGTTGGGACGTCCATACTGGTAAGACTCCCACCAGTCTTGTGCTGTGCCCTAGAGTTGGCCAGACGCAACAAGCACCTTCTCATGGTAGCAACCATCACAGAGATAATCGATGCTTCCAAATGAATAACTAGAACGTATGAAACTTCATCTTGCAACTTCTTCAACTTGGCTACCCCCTTAAGAAAATCAACTAGGGGAAACAAAAGGGTAACTTGCTCCTCCTTCCATATGGTAACTATTATCAAGATGTTCAATGATACTCTCGTGTAGGGGCGGGAACAAAAAATCTGGAATTCCTCGCGAGCAGAAAAACAATAGTGCAGTAAAACAGCTGTAACTCTCATTCTATTAACCCAATAGAGCTACAGTTTATCTTGTTGGAAAGCTTATCAAATCCTCCACAACTTCCTTATAGAACACTTTTCCAAATTCTACAGTTCAGATATCCAAAAACAGTGCACAACAGAAACTACTGCAGGTTTCAGACAGCACATGTGCATCGTCTTGTGATTTTCATAACTCAATAACCAACATAGCTATTGAGGTGATTCTTGTGGTCAGAGAAATATATAGAAGTGTACTATTGTCCAGAATTTTTTTCATGATTTTAGGTCATCTAAGATCAGAGATATAAGCCAAAGAGTGCAGGCTGCTCAGAAAAGACAGGATAGGGTGAACAGAAGAAAACCATAACCCAACTATTTATTTCATTAATCCTTATACCTTAGGCTTATAAGCTAAATGAAATTGTGGAAAAACCCCACAAGATCATTGCACTCATTACAAAGATTTAACTCAAGCATTATCATAAAGACAACCAATCAAACACTGAAGGTTCACAAAGCACACATACTCGACTTTCGCTACTAGCGTTTTCATTACAAAGGGATATAAACTCCTATTCCTTAAACATGGTGTGGTTTCATGGGCATCTAGGGTAGCATCTCTTGCATGGGAGTGAGAGCGACACATCATCCACTTCATCAATTTCATCATGGGCTTCCTTCGTGTTGCGTGTCACTAACACTTGCTGGTGGCAGTCCGGTAGTAATCTAACTCTGGCTACTTCCATGGTGCAGCTATTGATTCTTCTATGGACAAGATTTAATATAATGTCCTTCCTGTTGGCAATGATAACACTTCCTCTTCTTATCCACATCAATTTCATGACTCAGGTTCACCTTAACTTCCTCCTTATTGGGCTGGTTTCGAAGATAAGGAAAACCATAATGTTGGCAACATTGACATTGATACTGACTTCCAAGTGTCTTACTACCAAAAACTTCATTGGACTTCATATTCTTCTAAGCTTCTACTACTTGTCTCTCCATAGGTCCCTTTGGTATGTTCACCTAACCTTGCAATGAGTACTGTTGAGAATTCCCATGTTGAATTATTCCTTCTTGTACATATTTCTGCATAGCAGATAACTTTTCCTTGTCAAATGAGATCAAAGGCGACATAGCTTGGTCTTCCTGAGATTTGATGTCGGTGGTCTCCTCGTTACGATCTATCTAACAGATGGATATAGAAGACTCAGAATAGAGATAAAGCTTTATAACAGAATAGAGTCAGAGGTGAGAATAATTTTTAGAAAATATCAAGGTTAGAGAGAAAGCAAGGACTAGGCAAGGTGAAAGCATGCTAAAATGTTCAGTTCTAACTAGGCTTGCGTCCTCTAGTCAACATTGCTCTAATACCACTTTGTAGTACCCGATTTTAAGAATAAAACCAGATATGCACCATATGTGAGCCCAGGAATTCAAATCTCACATATAGCTACAAATAAGGGTAATATCAAAAGACAATGCTCAATATATAATATACTTAGTATAAAGGATATAACCTTAGACAGCAAACAACGGAAAGACAACTCTGATCTTCAGGTGAAGACTCCAATTCCATAGGGACAACTGACTGGTTGATCACAAGCCTAATTCCTCCAAACTCTAGCAATCTGGTACCCATCCGGGATTTTTATCCAAATAATTGAAAAATAAAGCAAGCGTAAGTACATGTCGTACTTAACAAATATATCATGGGGTTCATGAGGCTCAGAAGGCTGACACTGGTTTAACTGCGATTAGCTTTTAATGAGTCATCTTTTAGCAATTGGGTTGCAACAAGTTTATTCACAAGCCCATATAAACACATGATCAGGTAAACATGAATAATGAATAGCATAAACAATAATCATTAGTGAGCATCTTTATCATTGGTATCATCCGTATTCTTTATCTATTCCGTAAGGGTCCAAGGCCGCTCGTGACCGTGGGTACGGCTGATATACCAGTTTTACACTCTGCAGAGGTTGTACACTTTCACTATGAGTTGTGATTTACCCTTTTGCCCGAGCTGATCAGCCTCTTGACCCACTACCTAGGAAGGTCAGCAGGGTTCACTATGAAGCCTTTCAATGATTCATCTAACAAGTTAGGGCCATTATATTCACTCAGCAAATATATATAGGAACCCCCCTTCCTAATGGCACAATGACACGCAGCCTATACACAAGGGGACAGAGGCTGTCCTATACCCGATTCGGCAAGCTATTCTTATGTCAATAAAGGTAACCTCTAACGAGCTAGAAAAAGGTACTCATACTGAGGTAAAGCTAGAGCCATGTAGCCCTCACAGCTATACTATAAGTCCTGGATGATCACTTATAGATAAGTCCTTAAGGAGAGGAATCTAGAGCACCATAAAATAGCCCAATGCTCATCTTTTAGTGTTTATTGCATATACCATTAGTCAAGTTATAAGATCATGGCTTTAGTTGAGCACTAGCATCATACTACCCAATGCAATACCCCATAGGTAACAAGGAATCCATGATATTAAATAGCTAGGAAAATTACTACGGTTGCCAAGGTAGACACATGCATATGATTAAAATGATATTAAGGTGAATAGGACAACAAGGAAGATCCCATGCTATACTTTCCTTAAACTCAGATCCTTCTTCTATTGAATTGTAACCTCCAAACGACTTCTTCTAGATCACCAACTTCTTTTATATCACCAACGCAAAGCTCACCAACTGGACATGATCATAAAGCACCACACAAGCATTCATGCAATCATATACGAAGCAAACAATAGATCTAAATTAGAATAGTACACCAAACATAAAATCAAGATGAAAAGTTTGTAAAACAAATCTACGTCTCACTACGAACACACAGACGCGAAAAGCACTCTAATCGGAGCTATAACGAAAAAGTTCTGAATTAAACAAGATTTCCTTTAATAAAATAATAGATTAAATCTAACCTCAAATTTCAAAAGTTGAAAATATATTTAATAGTAGGATGAACATGTAGATTACTCAATTATGAATCTAGCGCAACTTGAATGGATCAAAACGGAGTTAAAACGAAGAAACTACGCATAAAATAAGACCAATGGCATTTTTGTAAATATTTGGAAATCAATTTCGTATTAAAAACCAAATTAAAATAGTCCTGTGGACCGGGCGTCGTTTTTGCAAAACTGCAGGGGCTAAAATGGAAAATCTACGGGCATATGTTGAAATATTTTCAATAGAGGGTGGACTGTGGGTTGATTTGAGAAAACTGCAGGGTCTCTTTAGCAAAACAGCCAGGTTGACTAGGTCGTAGTCCACATGGGCGCCATGTGGCAATGCGGGAGTGGACCGGGGTGTTGATCCGGTTGTGGCCCGGCTGACATGGGAAAGTGGACCAAGTCCACCACTATGTCATGGACAAAAGGGGTACGAATTAACGCGATCTAATCTTGACCGTTGATCTAGATTCAGACGGCCAGGAATAGATCAGACAGAGAGAGAGAGAGCGTGGACCAGCATGGATGGCGATGAACTTGGCGGCGGCACCATGGTCGGCGATGAGAAGCTCATCGGTGAAGCTTGAAATCGGCCCTAGAGACCATGAGAGATAAAACCAGAAACACATGGAGAACGAGGACGGAGAGGCGAACTCACCCAGGTAGTTTGCGCGGTCAGAGATGGCACGGAGGCGACGCGAGATGCGGCGGAGCAGACCGCAAGCACGGCGATGCTAGGTTACGTGGCGGCACAGCATTTCAGCGAGCGAGGTGGCTGCTTTAAGGTTAGATGGGGCGGCGTGGCACTCGTGGGTACTATTTCAGGGGGGCGGGGAGCTTGGTACGCACGGCAAACGGCGAAGATGGGGCGGCGACAGAGTTCTGGCGGTGGCAGAGTCTAGCGCGACGATGACTCGAGGTAGGGGATGGCGCCGATAGGTGGGTCCCACATGTCAGCGAGGCAAGAAGGCGGGGCTAGGGTGTCAGTGAGGGAGAGCGAGGGAGGCGCTCCACGCGGGCGGGCCTGGAGGGTAGTTGGGCCTCGAGGTGGAGCAGGCCTACGTGGTTTGGTTGCTGGGCCACTTGCTGAGGGCGAAGCTGGGCCAATGTGAGGGAGCTGGGCAGGCCGAGCAGGATGAAGCGAAGCTGGGCCGCGAAAAAGTGTGAGGAGGGAGAAGATTTTTTTTCATTTTCAAATACAAATTCCAATCAAATTCAAATATAGTTTCAAATATACTTCTCAAGATGAGAACTTTTTGGAGGTCTCCAAAACCAAACTTTTGCAAACTTTTGAAAACTCTTTTATTTTCCAGTTCTCCTTTTCTTTTATTTCAGGGCCCTTTTCAAACTTATTTTCAAAAGCGGTTTGAATCCATTTTGAATTTTGGATTCAACCACTCATTGCAATAAATTAAATGCAGCGGCATGTATGCACATCCATGTTGCTACCTTACGATAAATTTTAGATTTATGAAAATTTTTATTTTCCTATATTTCATGTGCACAAAAATTCATAAATTAATCATTTTAAACCTATTTTCAAAATTGAATTTTTTAGGGTGTTACATTGCATTTATTTATAGTATTTCGTTAGTAGCATTTCCTTTCCAATAAATTTGCTTTACATTGCATGATAGGTTAGTTGCATTTAGCTACCCTATGTTAATAAATAAAGTTCTATAGTACCTAATGCCTGATAGGATAGATATGCATTTAAAGCAACTTATGAAAAAAATATTTAATAATAATGAATAAAATTCAGTAGCATCCCTGCTGAATAAGTTATCTAGTAGTTATAGGTTTAGCTAGTTATTTATGCATTCTAGTAGTCAATTAAGAAAAGAATCAAAAGAGCCGCCAGAAGACATTCCAACCTATGCAAAAGGCAAGCTTGGGGGAGACGTCTCTCCACGCTCAGGTATGAAAATCTTAAACCCTCTCTTTACATTCATGATTGCTTTATATTTCAATATTCATGATCATAGAATGTAGAGAGGAGTGCCTTTAAATTATCCCAAGAGAAACTCTACTCTAATAAAATGATGATAAATTATTTGGAGATGATGAATAGTTGCTCTATGATACTTTGCAAAAGCTTGTGATACAACCTTATACTTCTTAAGTTTTGAGCATGACAAACTTAGAGTTCATCTTAAGTTGAATGCTTTCATGGGTTGCAAATGCTAGAACCAAGAATAGGCTTTTGTGAGATATATTGTATGCCATGATTAGAGTTTAAATCTTTGAACCTATCTGAGGAATGGTAAAGACAACATGGAGTTTTGTTTTGCAAAATGCTAAACTCTCTTGCTAGAAGTTCCTCAATGGTGATAAATTCCTACCAGAGCCAAATAAATATCCACTCATATATGATAAAGCCACCATAAAAGCTGCTTGTTTGTATTGAGATTTTTCAAGCCTTGTTGATCTGAGTAGAGAAACTTTTCATGCTTTTTGATCAAGATCACGTACACCCACATATTTATGATATTCCTACACTAGGGATATGCATCCATATATGCATTCCATTTATTATTGCTCTATGAGAATCAAAGTTACCTCTCTTTGCTGTCTTACATTAAAAGAGAGGCATGGGCTATAGAAAAAATATTGAGAGAGAATAAAAGAGCAAAAAGCTCTAGTGTTCAAAAGAGAGAGAGAGAGAGTGGGAAAAACAAAAGTAGCCATGCCCTCTCAAAAAGAAGCTAGAGAAGGGAAACTTGTCAAAGGAGTACCACTTCCACCAAATATACCACACACATGCACATCTTGATCAATTTGTATGACTTGTTTCTCCTTGTGATCCAAATGTTTGACTTAGCAATAGATTCACTTCAAGTAAGCTATGCCTTTACCCCTACCTTGAGCTCCACATAAGCTTTAGGATAGAAATTAAGGCTAAAATTCATGGCCTTGGTGAGGATTTCAAATACCATTGAGTGACTTGAGTGTACCATCTGAGGAACTTAGGCAAGTTTTGTATTCAAATCATGTGAAAACCTCTAGGAAGTTTGAGCTAAACCAAAGTAGGCAAAAAGTATCTATCTAGCTACACATTCTTACAACTAATTGTATCAAGGTGAAAGCTATAAGTCCCACGTTGCTAAGACTGATGGTGAAATTTCTAAGTGCTAACATGTTCAACTTAAGAAATAGTATTTGTTTGTATACAAGTCTTTGTAGGGCATTACATAGTAGCAACTCCTGATTCAACCACCTATTCCATGCTAAACCCGCATCTTTGCTGAGGACAACAGAGGGGTAGCTTGGCGGAGCTTGCAGACAGTCACTAACACCTATTTTGACCATCAACATTCCATCAAAAAGCATGGTAAAGTGAGGAAAATCATCATCACATGTGAATAATTATGTTTAAATTTCACCTAGTTCCACTTGTGCTTGTAGAATTATTTGTATGCAGGAAATATGGCAAAAATAGGCCAAAATGGTGAAGAATATGGACACATGGAGCAAGTAGACATGGCAGATGGGCCAAGGGCCCAAATGCCATGCCGCCATGCCCCACATGGGCACCATCAGGTGCCACCTTGGCACCGGCCACATCACCGATCCATGGGAGCTCTCCTCAGCCAATGGGAAGCCTCCATTCAAGTCGGTTTGATCAAGGGCCAAGATTTGTTCACGGTGGATTCATGGCCCATTGTCATACACTTGGGAGCCTCCATTGACTTACCAACCGACATCCTGCCCAAATTTCCACATGTGCTATCCAAGTAACCGCCATTGGGAGCCAACCATTGCCATTGGATCAAGAGGCGGTGGAACCAAGGGCCGATCGGTGCCCTACTGCCGGCGCCCGGTGCCCTAGGGTGGCCACCAACCTCCTTGCTACCTACAAACACCACCCATGCCTCTTTATACTATAAATAGACGGTGTGGAGCTCGGTGAAAAGATGACTCCATTCATTTCCAAGCTCTCCAAGCTTCTCTTAGCTTTCTAGCTTAGTATTAGCTATAGAGTAGTAGTCTAGTAGTGGAGTAGAGCAAGAGCGGAGCTTCTTGGAGTCCGAAAGTGTCTTCTGGGTCTGGTATAGCTCCTTTGTAATTCTTTCATTTCTGCATTACTTTATTCAGTATTTATTCAGTACTTTATTCTAGTATTGTTTGCATTACATTAAGTACTTAGTCATTAGTGTTCATCATTAGTGAGCTTAGGTGCTTATTGTTTGGCATTAGTGGCATAGGTTATCTTATGATTAGTAGGCTTTTGTTAGTACCGGTTCCACCGTCTCGTTAGGGTGCTTTGATCTCATTTCATTGGAGCTCGGATCGAAATAGTAAGTTTATAGATTAAGCGTGGTGCTTAGGCTATAGATTACTTGTGGATACGGCTAGGCCTTCGGATAGATTGTGGTAGGTGGCAAGAGGTGACAGCCTTGTCCATCCTCTATATTCCACCACGATAGGTCTAGTTATTATATTGTAGGGCTCATGGTAGACCTTGTCTATTTAACTCTCTTAGTTGGTAGGCGGGCTGTGCCCCGAAGTACTATCGCATTTTTCCTAGTTATTTGTTTACCCTTAGTTACTAGAACGATAAATCGCTCGCTCTCCCACCTAGCTATCTCTGGTTAGCTTGTATTTAGTAGTTAGTTTAGGTAGTTTACACCCATCCTTCACTATCGTTCATCTACCTAGGATCAACTTAAGGCCTACCTATATAGATTCTAGCCTTTCGCCTTCCTGTGGGAAAAACTATAAATTCGACACTCGGTACTCACCGAGCGAAGTGCTACGCGATAGTTCTGTATGCTTGCGGAATCCTCCAATAGTCGTTAAGAAATATCAACAGCGGCAAGAGAAGCAAGTGCAATCATCAGGGTCTCCATCTCCAAGACCGACTGATGCAACCGAAGAATGAAGGACTTCTTCGATCAAGTCCGGTTGGGTGGACTCAAAAATCCAAATCCTCACTGGCAGGTAAAATCGGTAGTTAACCATATTTTACGTTGCATATTTATTTTTGCATTAGAAAATAAAAATAAAAAATTTCATCATTACATCATAAAATATTTTCAAGCCCCACGTAAATAATTTTTACAGTGTGTAAAAACCTATAAGAAAGATTTTCCATGGAGGCACAATTTTTTTTAAAATACCATCCATTCATCTTCTTATATTTCATAGTATCATAATTTTTTTTGCATTGCATATATATACTTGTGTATACGGTAGAAATATAGGAAGCCGGGACCCACAGGAGACACCTGGGACCCAATCAACCACCACCAAGCACCATGCACCGCTCATGTCGTATCTTCACCGAAAGAGCACCGACAACCATCGAATTTTGCTTAAGCATGAAGCAAAGGAGCATCTGGTGGAGGATGAGGCCAAGTGGGCCCCATGTGGGGCCGTTGGCCCCACCACTTGGCCGGCCGGCCTGTGGCTACGCCGCCTATAAAAGGCCACCCCTCCTGGTTGCTTATTCATCCACACACAACCACAAACCAGCATTTGAGTTCGAAAATTCAAATTCCAAGTTCGTAGTTTAAAAATCTAATTAATAGAAGTACTGCCAAAATTAGGAAGAAAAACTAAAGAGATTGAGGGTTGAAGTTCTATCAAAATACTGATTAGAAAAATCATTAAGCAATCAAGAACGACTAACACTCAGACGACCGGCTTTTGGACGGCTAACCACTGACATTTTATTTCCTAATCCATTCCACGAGTTTTGTTTGTTGACTTTGTGCAGGATGTTGAACACGTTCAAGGACAAGCTCATGCGCTCGGGATCATCCCGTTCTACAATAAGCTCTTCTTCTAGGGCGAGCACTGACATGCAAGTCGATGTTCCCGGAGCCGGAGTGCCACCGTCATCACCCTCACCCAACATCCTATTGGAGGAGAAGCATCTCAAGTTGTGGAACAAGCAAGAGAAGGATGCCTTCAAGAACTTGAAGACCAAAAGGTTCATGCACATGTCTGCATATGATACTATCTTCTCCAAGCCACATGTATGGATGTTGAATTTGATCTTGTTTTTAGAACTATAGGTTGGGAAAGTGTTTGGAATGTTACTGAGCAAGGGTCTAAGCTTTTAACATTGGATTTTGTATGCACTCTGCAAATCATTCATACCGGGGTTAAATTTAGACTCTTTGGGAAAGAATTTTCTTATCCCTAGAAATATTTAAGTTTGCTCTTAGGATTTAGTTCACAGTGCGTAGTTGATTTAGACCATGCTCTACAAGATTTTGATAAGTTAAAATTCTAGAGAGAAATTTCTAGAAACACTGTAACATATTGTCCTCGTACTAATGATATTCATCATCCTACATTACGGTTTATGCATAAGTGGCTAGGTTTCACTTTATTTCCTGGGCCAGATTTTCGTATAGTAAGAGTAGATGATCTTAAACTGTTGTATGCTTTGGTCAAAAGGAGAAAGGTTTCTCCTGTCCAATCTATGCTGTGTCATTATTTAGAAGTGTTTTCTCTCATAGGTGATATCTTGACTGTAGTTAACAACTGAAAGGATCAAGATGCCCAAGAAGGGGGGGTGAATTGGGCTAATTCTAAAATTCTTTGCAATAATTAAACCCTACGGTTAGCCCACTTCACCCTTGTGCCTAGAAAGTGTTTCTATTGTTCTATTGCACAAAAGTTTTGCAACCTATATTCCAATCCTACTCTAGCATGGCAATTCTATGAATGTAAAGACAAGAATTGAATTGCTCAAAGTAAATGCTTAAAGTAAAGAGAGAAGGAGGAACACGGCGATGTTTTGCCGAGGTATCAGAGAGTCGCCACTCCCCACTAGTCCTCGTTGGAGCACCCGTGCAAGGGTGTAGCTCCCCCTTGATCCGCGCAAGGATCAAGTGCTCTCTACGGGTTGATTCTTCGACACTCTGTCGTAGTGAATCACCCATAATCACTCACAACTTGAGTTGGGTCATCCACAAGCTCTGCCGGATGATCACCAAATTCCCAATCACCACCAAGCCATCTAGGTGATGGTGATCACCAAGAGTAACAAGCATGAACTCTCACTTGACCAAGACAAGCCTAATGAGAAGGGTGGATGCACACTTTGCTACTCTTCCTTTAACTAATGAGGTCTCTCTCTTGGATTCTCAAATCATAATCACCTCACTAGGACCTTGCTCTTCTTGGCACTCTCAAGGGTGTTTCTCAGCTGTTGGAATGAGCAAAAGTGATCCCTCACATGAATAGAGGAAATATTTATACACCCTTGTTCAAAACAAACCGTTATGTGCCACTGTGGGGTGTCCGGACGCTCCGGTCAAGGTGACCGGATGCTCCGGTCAGTTCACCCGCCACTGCGCAGTTTAAGTTGTGACCGAACACTGACCAACGTCCGGTCAGCACTGACCGGACGTGTCCGGTCATGAAAACTACTCTCTGGAACCTTACTGCAGTTGACCGGACGCTAGCACCCAGCGTCCGGTCACTCACCTCTCAGCGTCCGGTCACACCAGACGACTTCACCTTGATCAAATGAACTAACCGGACTCTGAGCCAGCGTCCGATCACACCAGAACCAGCGTCCGGCCAACATTTGACCCTCCATTCACTTCCAACTCGCAATCATATGTGAATGAAGTTTGCTCCAATTGATCTAAGGGCCAGCTACCTAGTGCTAGATTAGACAAGTGTGCACCACACCTAACCCACTAGACTCACCTAGGTCAAGCTACCCGTCCATACCCCCTTTAATAGTATGGCCAAAGGAAAAACAAAGTCCTAAACCACTCTAAGTGTCTCTTTAACACCAAACGACACTTAGAACTAGTTCATCCTTAACCTTGTCGTCCATCCTTTGAAAACATAAATGATTTCCATCGTAGGGGCATGACAACCATGATTGCCCAATCAATTGCCATTACCATGACCTAACTTACTTGCATCTACAAAACACACGTTAGTCACAATAATCTCGTATTGTCATTAATCACCGAAACCCAACTAGGGGCCTAGATGCTTTCAACAACCATTATAAACCATCAATATAACATTTGTAAGGGTATGAAAGTAATCACCAACAAAGGTTTAGGGCTTTAAACTAACAAATTCCACGAGTTTTGGTGAATCTATATTTTTGCAGGGTTTATCCAGAAAACCGTCAAGGTGGACCTAGATGTCAAAATTAATCACGCTTAATTGTGGCATAAAGAACTCTAGAAGGTTCCAGTGGACACAACAAGACACTACACCATAGTGGAGGGTGAGAGGCCACCAGGTGGGGCTGGCTGGCCTGTGGGACCCCCTATCAGCCTCCGCCTCCTTATGTCGGTTCTCCACCGCCTCCTAGATTGCATCTGCGCCATCCATTCAAGTCAGTTTGATCCAAGGGCTCAAGATTGATGCTCCGGCCTATCTATACCAATCCCTACCACCCCCCTAAGGCATCAAGAGAATCAAACCCTGATCAAGTCAGTTGAGAAGACAGAAACCCTAATCATCCTTAGAGCTCCACCATATTCTAGGGCTTTGCTAGCTAGGCTAGGTCTAGAGGGAGGCAAGATTCGCTTGGATTCCCGATCTTGTCAAGAGCGTGTCTTGGTATAGCTTTTGTACCCTTTTGTACCTCTCATTACTTTTATATGTTTGCTACAATTGTTATGACAATGTTCTTCATATCATTCATGTTCCAAGTTATAATGTTTATCATTTACTTTGATTATATGCTTAGTATAGCTAGATTGTCTCTATGTTCAAGCATAAGTTCGTATAGCGCTCGCTTTGGTGCACACAGGGTGAGTGGTCGACAATGTGTAAGTGTGGTGCTTATACATTGTTTACCTGTGGATGCACCCTATATTCCAGGCCATGTGGTAGATCACGGATGTGACACTCCTGTTGAGTCCTTTGTAGTCCACTCCCTGAATATAGGACAAGTAGGATCTAGTTACAAAGGAACACATGCACTGTTCTTAATCTTCCTTATTAATACCCCTTATGTGTAGATATGAAGTTGATCTTAGCCATGACTACTAGGTGTAATTGCACTAATCAACATATACTTTGATTTGTAATTAAGAATGACTTAGGAATTATTCCTCTAATATTCTACTTAGCCATGCTAATGCCATAGAAAGGAGTACTCTGAGTGATCAATGATTAGTTATTACCTACCATTCATATATATTTATCTCTTGACTTACCCCTGTTATGATAGAAGTTTGGTTATGGTTTATTTCACCATCATGCATATAAGTTATCAATATATTCCAACTGCATGTCCTTCCCTATGGTAAAAATATAAATAATGATACCTGGAATACTCCTGGGTGAAGTACTACAATGGCATATTATTTGTGCGCTTGCAGATCCTTTTCATTCATGCATTCTTCCAAGTCATAAGTAAATACCAATAAGCATTTCTGGCATGGTTGCTAGAGATTAAATTCAAAACCTTGTTCTTAGCAGTGACGTTAAGAAATGCCAACATGATGTTGACTGCACCTCTATGGTCACTCGGATTGCCCGAAATTTGGGCCTGTTAAATAATGCTTCACTTTCTTATATTGATACGGAATGCTGGTACGTAGACTTCAAATATTTCCGTCAAGCCCTTTTACTAAAAAAGAGAAATAATGGACAGCTTGTCATGATGTACCTCAGGTATACAAATTAGATTCCATTACCTAACCAGGATCTCAGTTGGTATGCTGTGAATTCTTTCACTTTTGATCTGCAGGTTAAGGAGGCAGCACCTCGCAGAAGTGCTTCTATGAGGTTGACCCATGATCCGCAACCTCGATATCGTGGTGCTGACCCAATTCCTGAAGGACCGACATTCACTAGCTATGTTGGCAGGGATCAACTATGATCTTCCTACATGTACCAGACTGAGAAAGCTAGTTGGCATCAACCATCCCCTCATCACACTAAAGGCTCCTCGCAACAAGGTTTAGGCGAGCAGTGGCACTTCGGAAACTTTGACAACTACCAGCAACAACACTATGAAGAAGTATCAAGTGACCACCAGGGAAGACGTATGTCTTTCTCTAGCCGAGGCTACCATAACCAACAGATGGAGCACCACTGCCACGACAATAGGCTGAACACCATTGAAGAAACGAAAAACACCATACAGAACACACTTCATTAGCATTCTCAATGGCAGGCAGACATGGGGGACGCAATCGCCAACATCCAACAAAACCAGCAGCAACAGAACGAGAACTATAACTATTTGTTCTAGAATCTAAACATCGACCCACCGAACTGAATGACTACAACATCTACCTTGGGGGAAAGGGATCCCCCATTTATCTAAGGTAAGTTTTTCTTTTCTAGAAAATTTCCTTTTATTTATTTATTTTTCAGTCTATCTTCTATAAAAAAGAAGAAGATGCATAACTAAAAACAAAATAAAAAGTTATCATTATCTTTTATATATATTAGTAATGTGTGATTTAAAGAATGAAAACAAAACAAAAAGAGTGTGTATAAAGTTTGCTTTAATTTATATTTTTAAGAGCTGAATAAATAAAAAGAACTTTGAAGATAATCTCTAATAACGGAAATGATTAATAGTTGCTCTATTATAATTCCTTTTTAGTACCTAGTTTTTAGCCATGAATTCTCCTGAGTTTTGGATAAAATTGCTTTGATATAAGAATCTGCTCTGAACTTGAAACTCGTGGGTGGCACATGCTTGATCTAAGTCTAGATAATTGATGGATATGATATGAGAAGGTCTGAGCTGCTGTTTATCTTGTTCCAAGTGATACTAAAATTCTGGAGATTTATCTTTTAAAAAAATGCTACATGTATGACAAAGCTTGAATTTCTACCAGAGCCATATATGTTATTTAGCATAGGAAAACTTCCACTCATATATGCTACTTGTTTTGCATTGAGTTTAGTCAAGCTTTGATGAACCTTATGAGAGGTTTATCATGCTTTTAAAATCAAGATCACGTACACACCACCCACATATGCACTACTCCTACATTGGGAGTAGGTGCAAAAACATGCCATTCCATCCACCCAAAAATGTTTCACTCCTACACTAGGAGTAAACACAAAAAACATGCTTGATAGGATATCCACCAAATAAATGCTCTAAATTCTTGTTACTATCTCTCAAAGGTTTTGTTAACAAAAAAGAAGCATGGGCTATGCAAAAAGTTATTCGAAAAAAGGGAAAAAAAGAGTTGAAAAAATGGACAAGTGTTCGGGATATCTAAAACAATGGGTACTACAATGCCCGCCTGAAAAAAGAGAGATAAATAAGATAGCCCATTTTTTCTTGCAGATATTTTCAAGTTTGGAAGAGAGATATGTTTTAAGGAGCATAGTAGAATTAGGTTAGCCACCACATATATATCCACCATACATATCCACACACATGCACATCTTGATTTGATTGTATGACTCAACTCCCTTTGGATCCGAGGTTTGACTTTACAATATATGCAATGTAAGTATGCTCTTTCATGCTTTCACCATTCCTATGAGCTCCATATAAGCCTTAGTTGCAAGAAAGGAAAGGTATACATCATCATTGCCTTGGTTAGGATCCACAAATACCACATATATTTAGAGACTTGAGAGTGTCATACAATGGAATCTCTGAGTTTTCTTTTGAAAACTTACAAAAACTCCAGAATGATGGTTGAACAAAGAACTTGAGACATAGTGCTTGTCTTTATCGTTCTGGCTTTCAATTGCTCAAGACTCAAGTGAAGGCTAAGAAGCTCCATGTTTGAAGGTAATATGGGTAAGTTTGAAAGTCAGATTGGTTTATGTTAATCCAGAGGAGAATTCTTGAATGAACGCATGTGTACTTTTGAGGAGGGTAAACATTGATGCAACTCCTGATCCATTTGCTGAGATTAGCATTGCTCAGGGACGAGCAAAGGTTAAACTTGGGGGAGTTTGTAGACGGTAGTTATTCATCCATCATAAACCATCAATATAATGCATGAAAATGATCACCAACATAGGTTTAGGGGTTTAAACTAACAAATTCCACGAGTTTTGGTGAATCTGTGTTTTCAACAGGGTTTATCTAGAAAACCGTCAAGGTGGACCCAATTGGCAGAATTAAATGCAATTATTCACGACGAAAACAACTCTAGAAGGTTCCGGAGGACACCATAGGGCGAACCACCAAAGCAGAGAGGAGGTGGCTGCCAGGTGGGGCCGCCTGGCTTGATCCGAGGGCTCAGGATTGACGCTCCTCCCTATATATGCCAACCCTGCCACCCCCTCGGGCATAACTGATCAAGTCATAAGTCAAGATCAGATCAGAAATTAGTGTTTCCAGAGAGAATAGAATAGGTCTCCAATTCTTCAAGTTCTAGTAGAGGCTAGCTAGCAAGATTCAAGTAGTGTTGGGCTATTGCTCAGGATTTCGGATTCGTCATCTGGTGGCTGGTAAAGCCATTGTATGCTTTATATTTTTGTGACTTTGTGCTATTTCAATACTATGTTTCTATTTATTATGTTGCTAGTTTGCTTTGGTAGTATGCTTGATATAGTCATGATTGATAATGAATTTATGCATGACTTCGCAAAGCGCTTAGCTCAATACTCGAGTGAGCTAAGTGGTCGACATTATGTAAGCTGTAACATCCTAGATGTTAAAAAGCAATTAAAACTTAACCATGAGCATCATTAAGCATAATCAACAAGTAATGAGTTATAAATGCATTCCATGTTTCAAGTATTGCCTTTCTATGTTGCATATGTGATGTTTCATATGTTGCATTGTAGTGTTTCATATGTTGTTTATAATATGTTTCATATGTTGCATATGTCATGTTTCACATGTTGCATGAAATGATGCCAATAAAAGTGATTAAGAAACTTTGTGAATTTGCTTGAGCAATTAAAATTTTGTTAAAATAAATCTTGTTGTTTCAAGTGTGCTTTATAATATAGAATAAAAGTTTATTTAAGTTTTCAAATCAAACATGCTTAAATCTAAGCTCAAAGATTGAATTCAATAACCAATTCTCATACTTAGCCAATTTGACTAAGTCCCTGATTATTAGTTATAAAGTTCAATGTTTGGGATTTTACTAAATAAATTTTCATAAATAAAATTTGTCCAAACTTTGTTCCTTTGCTTGGTGCTATGTTTAAGCTTTGTTAATGTATAATTAGATGTGATATTTGAATCATGTTTAGCCTCTAATTAATTGTCCAAAGTTGCTTGACTAAAACCAAATTTCAAACCCTAACTACAATTCAGTTTTCAGTTTGAAAGTGACCATCTTCCAAATTCAAAATCTCCAAAACCTTTTATCTTTTTGGGGTCGATCCTTTAAGTGAAGTTGGAGACTGTTGATCAGTGAACAACTTTGCTTAAGGGAGTTTAACATGTTTAGTAGAGAAATAGTGAGAACAAGGGAAGAGAAGATCGTGGTTTCAGTCTGCTACAGTGTCGCTGGAAGCAGCTGTCACCGACGCTGCCGTGATCGTTTTCGCTGCTCTCTCGCACGGGCACGCAGCTGTTTCAATGGCAGCATCGCAAGCAGCTGCTGGACGCCTTGATGCTTTGCCATTGCCTTCAAATTGCCCCGAAGCCGATCACAGTCTTCTTCTTTCTTCCCGCTGCCGTCGAGCTCCTTAGTCGCCGGCCAAATTCATCTCCACCAATCCATCTTCGCCCAATTGCTCACGCTCCTAGATTCACCTCGCCCTCGCGCACCTTCTTGACATGCTTGCACCATCTCTCGCCGAGTGGGAGTGGTAGCGTGTGCCATTTCCATTGTGGCAGTGCCACCATGGCCGCCGAGCTCGACCTCACCATGGGCAGCTCGTTCCAGAGCAGCTCTCGCTCCCACTCTTGTCATTTTGGATCCCTTGGCATTCTGTGAAGCTCATCGTCCTCTCCTTTTAATCTCTACCGCATAGGGTTTGCCAAAACACCGTCGTGGCTACTAGTTCGAACCACCGCCATCGCCCTCTACATCGACAGCCATGTCCGAGCCACCTCCGCTTCGCCCGTGCGCACCACCAAGTCACGGTGAGCCTCCCGTACCCGTAGAGCACTTTATCTAAGATGATTAGGTGCTGCTCTGCCATCCACCATGGTCGTGGCTAAGCTCGGAAGGAGCCCTAGCTCCCTCAACCATCATCGTGGTTAGGTCTGCTAGGTCATAGGGAACACGATGGTGGTCTCCCCATCACCGGTGACCTCGCCGTTGGCAAGGTCTGCCATGTCGAAGTGCCGCCGTACTACCATGGCCAGCATCGAGCGCGCCGGAGAGTCCTTTTCATTCAACCGGTAGCCTAGATCGATGCGCAAGATCGTCAAGAGCGCAGTAGGTCATGGTCTCGTCGCTAGCAACCTCGCCACCGGCGAGTACCCCCCCGGTCAAAGGCTAGCGTGCCGCGGTCAAAGTGGGCGGGGTCGGGTTTAACCTCGGGTCCATGTGTTAGTGGGTGTGGGTAACCGGAGGCTGAGTGAGAAAAGTTTTCCAGCAGTTTTTTATTTTCAGAAAATGATTAAAAGTGTTGAATCTTGTTTATTTCATATCTAGTTATTGGTGCATGCTAAATTCATGAAATTTGTTGTAGTTTTGTCATTAGATGCTCTACCATGGAAAAGTATGAATTTCTCATTTTCAGTAGTTTTATTATGCTTAAAAATTACCTCTTTTAATTCATAAATAGACCTACCATAATTTTTATAGGCTAAAATAATTATGCCTTAATCATGAAAATTTTTGTGTATGCTTTATATGCTAATACCTACCTTCAACAAAAGTTTAGTACTACTTTGATAATTATAAATTGGTTAATTAATTTAAGTGCTTTTAAATGTGTCGGTGTTTCGAGTAAACACCAACGAGTAAATTTGTATTATTGCGCGTTGGACCCGGATGGTGTGCTAAAAGACACAAGGTTTATACTGGTTCAGGCAGAATGTCCCTACGTCTAGTTTGCGGCTGATTGCTCGTGTTATTAGCACTAAAAGGATTCGTAGTAGGGGTTACAAACGGGTGAGAGAGGGTCAGGTCCCAAGTCTCTGATGGAAAGGTTGAAAGGATACTAAGAGCTTGGTTGCTGCTCAGTTGTGTGTTATGTGATGCGTAGTGTGTTCTATTGATCGATCCCCTTAGTGGGGTTCCCTGCCTTTCCTTTTATAGACCAAGAGGAAGAAGGGATTATAGATGGGAGAAAGAAGAAAAACCATAGGCAAAGAAGGTCCTTCGAAGGTGCTGGGTCTTCCTTTTCCTCTGAGCCAGCCGTGTTGTCACGGCAGACAGTGCTAGGGATAGCTCCATGCTGGGCATCTGTCCATTGATGATGACATGCTCTGACTTGATCAGCAAGTGGTCACGTCCCATCCCGCCCCAGCGGGCGGCGTGATGGACCAGGGTGTTGATCCACAACCCCACGGGGAGTGGACGGCGCAGTGACTATATGTCCATCACTGTAGAGGACGTGAGTCTCCTGTTGGACCGTAGTGGTTGTCATATGGTTCTGTTAGGATGTGTGCCCGATGGCCAATGGTGGCGCCCACAACACTGTAAAACAAATGTCGGCGCGTACAACACTGTTTGGGCTCTGACCTGCTCGGAAGGACCTTAAAGCGCCCGTCTTGTCATACCCTAATGGTACTTTCCTATAGGCTTGCAGGGTGTGGTCCTTGGTATTGCGGTTGACTTGAGTGTCCTGACATATCTACACGCGTACTTATGAAGGAGCAGCGCGCAGACGTCGGGCGAGGTGGAGCTAGCCCCTAGACATCAGGCGAGGCGAAGTCTGCTCCTAGATGTTGGGTGAGGCGGAGCCAGCCTCCAGGGGTCGGGCGAGGCAGAGTCTGCCCTCAGACATCGAGCGAGGCGGAGCCAGCCCCTGAACGTCGGGCAAGGCGGAGTTTGCCCTTGAACGTTGATCGAGACGGAGCCAACCCTCAGACGTTAGGCAAGGTAGAGTTTGCCTTTAGATGTCAGGCAAGACGGAGTCTGCCCTTAGACGTCGAGCGAGGCGGAGCCAGCCCCCGAACGTCGAGCGAGGTGGAGTTAACCCTCGGTCGTTAGGTAAGAGGTGTAGTCGTGTTCTTGTCTGTTCGAAGGCATCAACATTTGATGGTTATCAGTTCCTCTTCTTTGGGTACCCCAATATTTGGCCCCCAACAAAATGCCTTTTCCTTAATTAATAAATGCTAAAATGAATTAGGAAAATACTTAAATAACTTTGGTGTATTTTGAACATTGTTTATGGACCGTGGAACACCCAAACCCCTGCTATTCCTTGGCAACTTAATTACTTTCATGATTTGGTTGCAATCCACTTGTTGGTTAATAATTAAAATGAGTTATTCAAATGTTTGTTTAGTAAATAAATATATGTAAGCTTTGTTATTATTGTCTGCATGCAATAATCTAATATGGTTGCTCAAGTATGTTAATGTTAGATTAACCCTTTAAGATAGCATGTATACATGATCTCTTACTAATATGATAAATAATTATGTAAATAGTGGTTGATAATCTTTGTAATTAGTTTCTTATCATGATCATAGGTTAAGTTAAATGTTAGTCTCTTGCTGGTCCATACTAGTTTAATAAGTGTTGTTTTCATGATAACAACTAATTAACTTGATAGTTAATTAACTAAAAATGCTTTATGAAGTATACCCCTAGTTGTACCGTGAAGGAAAGTTGTATTCCACTTCCTTAGATTAGTTTAAGTTCTGCTATGCACTTGTTGTCTTTCATCATGCATCATGTCATGCATTCCATCATGTTAAGCAAAGCATCATTTATTACGTGTAGTGCTTACTAGAGTGAGAAGACTCGTGTTGATCAAGCTTCGGAGAAGGTCCATCCACCATTGGTGTTAGTGTCAAGTCTAACTCTTCTAGATCCTCTATGTAATCTAACCTTCTCTGCAACGTAGGCAAGCCCCGGTGCATACCACCCTTCTCTAGTATTTACAAATCTTTATTACACTTTAAGTCTTATGAGATGTGCATTAAGTAATTAGGAGTTGGTCGTATACCATTGCTGCATGATTACCTTGATAATCAGGTATCCTTAGTTATACCCTGCTAGTATGAATAGGTCGGTACCTCTTATGCTTAGTAATGCTTAGACTTTGATAGATGTCGAATGATGGTTTCATCATTCACGGGAAGCAGGTTTTACCTTGGCTCTTCTCAGCTCTGATGAGGACATCACTCCTTCAGATGTACCCGCTGATCCTCCAACCGTTATGCAAGGTCCAATGACCCGAGCGTGAATGCGTCAACTCAATTTAGAGGTGAGCTCGTTCTTAAGCGATCCTTTTCATACTTTTGAGAATAGACTACTACCTAATGATGTTATCTTGCTTAGGAACATAGGAGAGGGTCACGAGGAACTTGGAGAAAGGTATAGAGGTGGAGAAGACCAGCAAGGATGACCAACACAAGGTGGAGGCCCAGTCCAACTGAAGTTGGAGCCCATCTTGGGTTCCACGACTAGTCTATCATAAAACTAGTCACACGGGCGAGTCCGGGCTCTATTTTTGACGATCCACATATGGATGGAAAGATAATTAGATAAGGAAGCCAATGCAAGTGGTCTCACATCAAAATCCCTTTAGAATCAATAGGAATCATCAAAACAAGTCAGCGTCCAGAATCTGCCAGGGTGCTGTGACACCGTCTTTTCGTCCGTTGGACCATGTATCGTGTTTGGGCCCATTAGGGGCGCATCCAGGGTCTTTGTAGGACCCTAGATTCTTCATAAATAGCTGCCACCCCTTCATTAGGGTTTGGGTTTTGCTTAGATTAATCTATCAAGAACAGTTTCGCTGTTCATCGGTTTGTGAGACCCCAACATCATGAGATTAATCATTCATCTGCAATTTGGTTGTTTTCTTTCTTGCTCTTGCTTGTGTTCTTCATTGCGTGGGTAGGGGTTAGCCTTCTTGTCAAGGTCAACCGGATTTGTGTCTCGGTTGATAACCAGAGGAGTTGTGGTTCTAAGATTGCAGGGTTTGATCTTTCGATCTGAAGCCGGACCGGTGTGTCATTCTCCGCCACAATGATAGTTACCTCTACCTGACAGAAGATCGGGATGCCTATCCTCATTAAGGTGTATTTAGAGCTAAGGTATACCGTCAGGTTCACATTTATCCCCAAGTTTTGAGTGTTTTGCATTCGTCCCATAGTCCAGTGCCATACTCATTTTTTTTCCTGTCCTAGAACCTTCAACGCCATACCCTTTGCATATTTCAGTTTCAGAGTCTGTTGTGTTGAGTTTGTGTCCTAGTCGAGGTCTTGTTGCTAGTTAGGTCATGTTAGAGTCCAGTTCGTGTGTTTTTCCCTATCGTTTCCATCAAATCCTAGTTGTCGTGAACAATTTTGCGCGCATTGTTCCCGTTTTGTCCTCTAATTCGGAGTGAGTTCTCAAAACTGGTCTAGTTTTCGTATATGAATTCGGATTTCTATGTTCCATATATCAAAATTGATCAGAAAAAAATTTAGGATCTATTCGTGCCCTATCTTGTCGGGTTCAAAAAATTTTATTTTGGCCAAAAACTGCTCACAAGATCCTCTTTTCGTGGTCACAAGCTCTTTGTCAATTTTGAGCACATCTTTTGAATTTTCCACAGGCCATGCCTTTCACTTGTTTAAGCTCATATTTTCTTTGGTTACTTCTTTTGTGCTCCTAAGTGAAGAAAAAATATCAAAAAAATAAAAATAAAAAGTCAAAGAATCCCAAAAAAACAACAACAACCCAAAAATAGATAAAAAAGAGGGGCAAAACTGGAACAATATCTAGAGGAGCACATAGAGAGTATCATTTGAGTTGTGTTAGCGTGTGCTGTCTGGTGCCTTGTTCGTGTTGCTCTTGCTATCCACCATACTTGTTTGTCACACACCTGGCACTTAGAACGGTTTAGACCAAGCAACGAGAACAAGTACTTTGGACTATAATTCAACATTACTTTCTGTTACTCACTTGTGTGCCAAATATACATATTATTCATTGTGTGCCTTCCAAGCTCCACAAACTTTTCAGATCAGTAAAGAAAAAGGCCCTTGCAATCTTGGTACCACTGCCTCACAGGTATCACAAACCAGCCGCCAGTTGTACCGTCCACTGCTTGCGTTGGTAAGAACTTTGTAAGAGCTTGGTAAGACACTTCCACTTGCTGTGAAAAGTGACACCACTGCAACCACGTAGTCATTTGGTAGGGATAACTTTCACCGTTTGTTCCTATTTTTGTGTTTACAATGGCAGGAGATGATTAGACTGGAGATAACAATCCCAAGGATTTCAACGAGTGTGTCAGCCAAGAACAACTACAAGCTGCTATAGAGAATGCCCAAAAAAGGATGAATGAGGCCATCAGGAAGGCCATCACTGACGCGCTCATTGAACTCAACATTGGCAACAACATGGAGAGATTGGACAAATGAATTTCCACGCTAACCGACAAGGTTACTGAGTTGGAAACCTTTGTGGCGGCCAACAATGATGTCTCCAGTAGAAACACTGATGGTCTCTTGCCAGAAGACACGGTGTATGATGCCAATGGGAACATAGATCGAGCAGCCTTCTGACAAGCAAGATTACGACAACGTCTTCTCCGCAACACGACAGGTATGGGTGGTGTCCACCACCATCAAGGTAATAATCATTGTGTGCCCGATGATCCTTATGCTAAGATTAAGTTCATAATACCATCTTTTTCGGGTCATTATGATGCTGAGGGATATCTTGATTGGGAGATGATGGTAGAACAAAAGTTTAGTGCCCACCTTGTGCCTGAGCAACATAGAGTTCGACAAGCTACTAGTGAGTTTAAGGACTTTGCCATTATTTGGTGGAATGGGCTAGCTGCACAGGATGCTTTACCTGGTACGTGGGAAGAACTTAAGATAGCTATGCATGATCGTTTTGTTCCTCCTTATCATAGAGACTTGCGTAAGAAATTGATGCATTTAAAACAAGGAGAGAAATCTGTACAGGATTACTATGGTGAGCTCCAAAAGGGATTGATGCGTTGTAGTGTTGTGGAGGGGAACGAAGATTCCATTTGTTGTTTTTATTCGGGTTTGAGGCACGAGATTCAGGATATTGTTCATTATAAAGAATTTCACACTGTCAACCAGTTGTTTCAGTTCGCTATGCTTGCAGAAAAGGAATTGTAGGGGCGTGAACAGCAGAGCAAGAGCAAGGTCAGCACCGCATACACTCCACGCTCGGTGCCATCTTCGAGGCTGACCAAACCAACCACTTTTCGGGCACCTCCACCAGTGAGCAAGCGACCAACAACCTTTGGAGTTATTGCTACACGTAAGGCACCTCCCGCACGACCTTCAAATTCAGGTTAAAAATTCTTTGTATGTGCCTGCCAAGAGTGCCTCATCCGTTGCATCGATAGGACGCACTTCGGGCATTTAGTGCCACCGCTGCCATGGAATTGGCCATGTGTAGAAGGACTACCCAAGTCAATAGGCATACATTGCTATAGAAGATGGTTACATCAGCACCTCTGACATTGAAGATGAAGAAGACAAAGATACAGATGAGAAGGGTGGCGAAGTCCTTGGTCACGAGGCCACGATGACCTATAGGAGCATCATTGTATAGCGAGTGCTCAGCACACAAGTACAGCAACCTGAGAAGCTACAACACCATAACTTGTTCTAGATTTTCTTCATTGTCAGCAACCATCGAGCACGTGTCATTATTGATGGAGGTGGCTGCAATAATTTGGTTAGTTCTGATTTGGTCAAGAAGCTTGGCTTGACCACACGCCCGCACCCACGTCCATACCATATTCAGTGGCTAAATGATTCTAGAAAAGCAAAGGTAACACAAACTTGTAGAGTTTCATTTTCCATTAGTTCTTATGCTAATTCTGTTGATTGTGATGTGGTACCTATGCAAGCATGTTCACTCTTATTGGGTCGTCCTTGAGAACATGACAATGATGCTACACACCATGGTAGAAGTAATAAATACACTTTTGTGCATAAAGGAAAGAAAATTACTTTGGTACCTTTGACCCCTGCTCAAATTGTACAAGCTGATAGAGAACGCGCTGCTAGTTTGAATGATGTTCAATCTGAAAATCAGCAAGTTGCTAATTCTATTCTCCCACCTAAAAAGGATAAGTCTACATCTATTTCTAAGGTCGAGGGGATTAAATTGAAGGGTGGTGTTATGCTTGCAACAAAATGTGACTTTGCTGAAATTTTTGATGATGACATTTGCTATGCTTTGGTATGCAAACGAGTTATGTTTTTGCTTGATGATATTGTTAGCTCGGTGCCTCCTGCTGTCACTAACCTTTTGCAGGAGTATGAGGAAAATTTTCCAGCTGAGATACCCCTGGGACTGCCACCTATGAGAGGGATAGAGCATCACATCAATTTGATTCCGGGAGCAACCTTGCCCAACCGTGCTGCCTATCGAACCAATCCTGAGGAGACTAAGGAAATTCAGCAGCAAGTCCAAGACCTTTTGGACCGTGGGTATGTATGTGAACGCCTTAGTCCTTGTGCCGTTCCTGTACTTTTGGTTCCTAAGAAAGATGGAACTTGGCGTATGTGTATTGATTGTAGAGCCATCAATAATATTACTATTCGGTATCATCATCCTATTCCTAGGCTAGACGACATGCTTGATGAGTTGTGTGGCTCTATAATTTTCACCAAGATTGACTTGTGAAGTGGCTACCACCAAATTAGAATGAAACTTGGAGATGAATGGAAAACCGCATTTAAAAACCAAATTTGGGTTGTATGAGTAGTTAGTAATGCCTTTTGGTTTGACAAATGCACCTAGCACTTTCATGCGCTTAATGAATGAGGTTTTAAGAGCTTTTATTGGTCATTTTGTGGTAGTTTACTTTGATGATATATTAATTTACAAGTCTTTTGTTGAACATATGGATCTCTTACGTGCTGTTTTTAATGCTTTACGTGATGCACGATTATTTGGTAACCTCAAGAAGTGCATCTTTTGCATGGATCAAGTTTCTTTTCTTGGCTATGTTGTTACTCCACAGGGAATTGAGGTGGACGAGATGAAAATTGAAGCCATAAAGAGCTGGCCGATTCCCCAAACCGTCACACAGGTGAGGAGTTTTCTTGGTCTTGCAGGATTCTACCGCCGCTTCATCAAAGATTTTAGAACCATTGCTGCCCCATTGCATGAGTTGACAAAGAAAGGGGTGGTGTTTCATTGGGGAAAGGCACATGAGGAGTCCTTTGACACTTTGAAGGACAAGCTCACACACGCACCATTGCTACAACTTCCAAACTTTGATAAGACTTTTGAGCTAGAATGTGATGCTAGTGGAGTTGGCATTGGGGTGTTTTGATGCAAGATGGTAAACCCATTGCTTACTTTAGAGAAAAATTGCATGGCCCTGTTCTTAATTATTCCACGTATGATAAGGAATTATATGCACTTGTCCATTCTTTAGAGATGTGGCATCATTATTTGTGGCTTAAAGAATTTGTTATTCATTCTGATCATGAATCGCTTAAGTATCTTCGCTCTCAACATAATCTGAATCGTAGGCATGCTAAATGGGTTGAATTTATTGAATCTTTTCCTTATATTATCAAACACAAGAAAGGGAAGGATAATGTTATTGCTGATGCTTTGTCTAGACGATATACATTGCTGTCCCAACTTGATTGTCGGATTTTTGAGCTTGAATCAATAAAAGAACAATATGCGCTTGATCCTGATTTTAAGAACGTGTTGATGAATTGTAGAGAGGGACATACATAGAATAAGTTTATGATCAATGATGGGTTTTTGTTTAGAGCTAACCGCCTAAGCATTTCAGTTGGCTCCGTTTGTCTTTTGTTGTTGCAAGAGGCACATGGAGGTGGATTGATGGGACATTTTGGTGCCAAGAAGACAGAGGAGGTGCCATCCACACATTTCTTTTGTCCAAGGATGAGGCGGGATGTAGAATGGTACGTGGCTCGGTGTAACACCTCGGGTGTTTTAAATACTAAAACAGGACATGTCATCATATGCATTGCAAGGCATTTGGTCATATTGCAAACTTTGATATGCATTCACTAAAACAAGTTTACATTTACGTTATGAGTGTTGCCCTGTATGGTTTGAATTGAGTTCAAATTTTGGTTTGGATTTGAAGTTTCGAAAACCCTGATTTCCAGCGATTAGTTTTGACCCAAAAAATTGATTTAAAAAACAAAGTACATTTTGGGGTTGAGCCTTAAAGCAAAAATGTAGAGTTTGTTGAGTTGTACAAAGTTTGTTTATGGAGTTTTCAAAATTGTTATGAAAAATTTGAAGCAATTTGAAAATGCGTAATTCTTTAAATGTTCCCTATTTGAATTCAAATTTGCATTTCAAAATGTAGACTAAATTAGGGGGTGGTTATAAAAACAAAGTTGTAGAAGTTTAGATTTTGAGCAACTTTTATTTTTGGAGATTTTTGAGTTGTTAAACAAATTTGGGAGTAATTTAGAAATGTAGACGAATGGCAATTATGTAATTACGTTGAACAGTGCTCGCCGCTTAAGCAACATTGCCGCGACCTTCTCCTGGCTTCCAGTTGTGCCTCTGGCCGCCCTTGGCTTCGC
This sequence comes from Miscanthus lutarioriparius, assembly GCA_904845875.1. Classification (NCBI taxonomy): domain Eukaryota; kingdom Viridiplantae; phylum Streptophyta; class Magnoliopsida; order Poales; family Poaceae; genus Miscanthus; species Miscanthus lutarioriparius. Next base: position 49,237,186 of record CAJGYO010000017.1, on the reverse strand, counting down.
GCTGGTGTGGGAAAGGTCCCTGCGTGGCTTCTCCTTGCTTCTGAGCCGAGTTATAAGACCTGCGTCGTCGTCGTTCTTCGCCGTTTGCCTTCCTCTGTTTTCCCGACATCGCCGCTGCTGCTCTGTCGAGCTCGCCTCGCCTCCTCAGTGCAAACCAGCCTCAGCTAAGATTGCCATAGCTTCGCTAGTTCCTTGCGAAACCAGTCCTCCAGCCCTTGTTGCTTGATTGCGCCGGGAACCGCCGTTCTTTGTGTTTTTTCCCCGCGGCCGGCAACTTCACCATGGTGTGCGCGTCACCGTGGTTGGAGCTCCATGGTGGGTCTTTGTCCTTGCTCAGCGTGTCACCAGCTTCGCCTTGATCCCATGTTTCTCTATGACCGGTTATTGGATCCTTTTGACCATCGTAGTCGCCTGAACGCCGTCACCGACGTGGTTAGCGCCATCGTGATCGCCGTGACCGTCGACCCGCCTCTCCTTTGTTCCTCTGACTCGTCCATCGCCTTCAACGTGATCGGGGTGAGCTCCTGGTTCTTCCTGAGTGGTTTGTTTCACTGTTACCGGTCTTCTATCGCCGGCATAGCACCGCCGTGTGGTCGTGTCCGCCATGGCCGTCGTCAAGCTTGTATACCGCTGCAATTAGTCTCGATAGTACACTCAATCGATGCAGGGTGATGAGGGGAGTGTGTTGGTACTCTCGCTGTCGCCGTTGGTCTCACCGTCGGCAAATTTTCGCCGGTCAGCGCTTTATCGTCGTGGTCAAACGTGGAAGGTTAGGGATGACAGGTGGGACCCGATGTCAGTGACCGTGAGTTCAAAATGGATTTTTCTATTTTCAGAAATGGATGAATAGTTTGAGTTTTTGTTATTTTTGTGTAGATTTATGTAGAGCTCCAAAAATTATGAAAATTTTTGTGTGACTTCTCTATGATGTATATTATTTAGTAAAAATATGAAATGTTGATTTTCAGTACTTTTTGATTGTGATAAAAATTGCTCAATTAATTAATAAATGAGTTTCCATGATTTTTCTAGGCTTATTTTTTTATCCAAAAATTATGAAACTTGTTTTGCCACTTATTTATCATGAGATGAACATTTACAAAAATTTTGGACCCAATTGGAACAAGTTGATTTATTTCATAATTCTTATTTAAATAATTAATTCATAAAAGCAAATAGTAACCTTTAATGATTTAGATTTTGATTGAATTTTTTGATTGAGTGATGTCCTTGGGTCATTAGTTGGTAATGATCCTTGGCAATTGATGTGAGTGTTATGAAAAAAGGTTTAGTTAGTTTGACTTGTAACTGTACCGCGAAGGAAAGTTGTATTCAAGTTATTACTTTTGCATCCATCGTCGAGCATCATATTTTATATCACGCATCATGTTAAACATGGCATTGTTACTATGTGTTGTGAACGAAGGTGAGCACGTGGTAGTTAATCAAGTGGTTGAGGAAGTTGATCCGCCTGTTGAGGTCAGATTTGATAATTGTGGAACGACTCCGGATCTTAACTTTTCTGTCAACGAAGGCAAGCCCTGGATGCATTTAAACCTACCTTGTGTTTTACAAATTGATTTCGCTTTTGCTTTTCTTTACTACATTAAGTGATTAGGAGTTAAGTGAAAACATAATTGGTGCATTACCAACCTTGTTTTTTTTCATATCTACCTTGTTACCAGTTTTAATTCGTATATGCCTAGTTATGCTTAGCTATGCTTAGAACGATGAAGGTCGGGTGATTATCTGTCATCTGCAAGTTTTAAATGGAACTTTGGTTACTCATGTTATCATGTGATATGAGCATGTGGAGTAAGAAATCTAGACCGGGCGGACTCGGTGTGTGTGAGCCACAAGACATGGAGGTCTTGTAAGTGGGTTCTTTTCGCCTGTGTCGATTAAGTCCCGTACCATTGTTGAATTGCATGAGGTGAGACTTTGTAGTACTAATCGCATACTCCGGTAGCCTTAACTTGGCTATTCTATTACGAGAATGGCTACTCGTGCACTGGGAGTGGAGAGATGGCGGGAACAGCGTGTTCCCACGTGGGAATGGGTTGGATTGGTGGAGTACTGTATTCTCGGGTGGCACGGACCCGTTCTTGTTTTAGAGGATCTGAGGGTAGGTTGATATATGTAAGTCGGGGACCTACATATGTCGTGTGGTCTGGAATCCCCAGCTGGATTTTAATCGGTTCAAATCGTCGTTGCTCCTCGGTTATGGAGACTCAACTCACTGTTCATCATCGTAGTATTAATAACTGAAACTTGAGTAAGGTTTGAGAAAGTGTTGGGTATGAAGTTTCATGATCTCAATGCGGATCGTGTCAGCTTTGTATATGATCTTATGAAGTTTTAAATGTTGATATAAAGAATTTTGTTAAAGAGCTTTTACGCAAAAGAACTTTGATTATTGCTAAAGCCCTACCTTGAATCCCATGAGCCTGCATTCCTGCGTTCTAATAATTCTTATTTCGGTTAAGTCTTGTTGAGTACTTTTGTACTCAGGGTTCGTTGACCCTTGTTGTAGGTGAGGCTCATGAGCAGATCTATTTTGGATCGTGCTACATGACTGTTGTTCAGTGCGATGGTGATAAGTAAATGTGTGGCCCTTGGGCAGAGAAACTTATTTGTGTGTTCTGTAATATGTTATAATGCCACTCCACTACTACGTTTTGTAATATTAACCGAACTTAGTGGTATGGTTTGAAACAAATGGTTTGTAAACTATGTTATTATAAGTCTTCCGCTAATCTTTATTCTGATGTATTTATATTTGAATAAACTGTTGTATACTGCAATGACTCTGTAATGGGATCCTGCTCGGAAATTGTGGATGATTCGGGGTTCCCCGAGGACACCCGACAGTCTTCTTAAGTTACCGGGAATATATGCATAGATGTCAAAGGTCATTGGACAGTGACAGGTGCATGTGGGCCCTATAATTTAGGAGGTTCTACCATAGAATGGTATCAGAGCGATCATTACAAAGTCTTTGTCGTATTGGTTTACAAAAACTTCAAAATGATTTGGGATGACTAAATATAACTTGTTAATTTGGTCCAAAATGCTTCCGACTTATCTAATTTCTTTCTCACCATTCCTTATTTGATTAAAAAGGTTTTGTGTGGTGGAGTAGTAATCTTACTATGCCCTATATAAAAACAAATGTTGTTTATGTGCATTATAAGCTTTGATGATTTTGTTCGTAAGAACGATTCATGCATCATGATTAATTCACTTGTTACTTCCTTCACCTCTGAGGCTGGGTGGGTAGTGTGTATGGGTTGAGTTGTGTAGTCCACCCTTGCTGCTCTTGAGACTGTTGTCAGATTGTCTTATTGGGATTAATCTTGCTTCCTACAGTATGGCTCATACCAAGAAGACACCCCATAAGTCCACTAGACCCAAAGGAGTTCCTCGTCACCAACTTGCCCCTAGGAACGATGGTGCTAGCAGTAGCAGCTCTAGGCCTGATCCCCAGGCAGAGATACAGAGGATTTCTACAGAGTTAGCACAAGCTACTAGAGATAGGGCCTTGGATGCCATCCAGGTAGGAGAACTACAGGGTCAATTGAGGCGTCTCACCACCGCTCACAGGAACTGTGAACTTATGTTAGTTCGTACGGTGGAAGGAAGAAATGAAGCTTGGCATAGAGAAAATGTAGCTAGAGCTAGAACTCATGAGCTAGAATTCTATTTAGAAGATTTAGAAGAACATAATACTTATCTGCATGAGGAAGTTCATAGGCTAAGCAATCTCCTAGATCCAAATCATGAACCCCAAGCTGATGCAATGAACCCCAGTGTCATCCGTTGCCGATGATAGCGAATCGGAAGAGGAAGAAGAAGAAGATCCTAAAGAATTAGTAATGATCGATGAAAGTGATAATGAAGGTGGTAATATTTCTGAAATGGATACTAAGCCTAAAGTTTGAAGTAATCGAGGAAAGGAGTAGAGTTGTATAATAGTTAGTTCTAGTTAAGTTAAATAGTCTTGTTTAGGTACATGTGGGTTTGTGTTTATATTAGTAAACCCTATATAATGTGTCTGGAGTAAGCTTTTGTTGCAATTCAATAAAGATTTGTGAGTAAAGTTTGGTTTGTTATGAGCAGATGCGTCGTACGTGGGGTTTGTATATTCCTGGTACTTCACAAGATGAGAACGGTATTCCAGATCCGCCACCAGTTCCAACAAATCTGGCTGATGCTATAGCCGCACTTGTCAATGTGACGGTTGAAAATTCTCGTCTGCTTCATGAGATAGCTCAAAGTAATCAGAATCAGATGCAAGGAAACCGTGGTCACCATCATAACAGGCAGGAGGCTACATATGTTGATTTTACAGACACAAGGCCACCGGTGTTCACCAAGGCAGATGAACCACTGGAGGCTGACGATTGCCTTTGAACCATGGAGCATAAATTTGATCTCATTCCATGCACGGAGTTTCAGAAACCAGTCTTTGCTGCCCGCAACTTAGAGGTGCAGCCGGTGCTTGGTATGCAAATCTTATGGTCATGCAACCCGCAGGTGTTCCGTTAACTTGGATAGAGTTTCATGTTGCTTTCAGAGCCCATTATATTCCGGAGGGAGTTATGGCTATGAAGCTGGATGAATTCCTTGCTTTGAAGCAAGGTGATGAGGACATCGCCAAGATGGAGTCGAGGACGACTCCAATTCGAGAAGGGGAGGATGATGAGGACATCGCCACGCTGACACACCACGCCCATGGTCTTCCCCAAATTGCAATTCGCTCCCAACTCAGCCGCCACGTCGCCCCTCGGATTCAGCAGGCACATCGTCCTTTATTTCGGTCATAACTTTCTCATCATACGACATCAAACGGGCCGTTCTTGGATGCGTTGAAAGGGGACGACGACGCCGCCGTCTTTTGGATCTGGTCCCAGCTCCAGAAGGTCCGTGGATCATTCTGTGTGACCACGGCAAGGTGCTGCATCACCTATTTGGGCCAACTTGGCCATGTATCGTGTCGGGCCTTAAGCCCAAGTTGTGGGCGCCCAACCCCGGCCGTCCCAAACCCTAGGTCGAGTCTTAGACTATAAACACAGCCGCCACCGCTGCTACACAATTGGTTTGTTTAGAGTTTAGTTTTCCATCAAGAAACTAAATCGTTCTCATTGTAACTGTGGTGACAAATCCTTTTACAGAGGATCCAGGGCCCCGTTCTTGATCTCCTCCACTCGTGTCGATTAGTCCTTTGGAACCGAGTTCTTGACCCTCTATTGATATTCGCGTCATTCATATTTGCAATATCAGATTGAGTGTTTTACCTTCTTGCTTGTGCTCTTCGATTATAAAAGCCTTCTTGGTGAGGTCAATCAAGTTGTGCTTGGTTGATAACCAACGGAGCAAAGGTGTAACGGATGAAGGTGGTTCAATCGCGTCTGATTTGAAGCCGGATCGCCAACGTCGAGATCTCCACATATCGAACTTACCGGCTACCTCTCGGAAGATCGGGCCTGTACCCATCACAAGGGGATCAGACGGTTCTGCAGTATGTGGGAAGATTCAATCATCTGTCGTAGTATGCATCTGAACATGTCAACACAGATGCCTAGAAAAAGAAATGGTTCATGAGAGGTCCGAATACCAAATTGCAGACTATGATGACAACTTGTACCAATGTCACTTATCATGAGGCAGTGAATATTGCAATTGCTTCAGAGGGAAAGTATCGACAGCATAAGGAGCTCAAGAAGAAAAAGAGTATGCCATCTAGATCTTTTGGGGGAAATCAAAAGAGGCAGAGGGTGATTTATCATCCAGTAAATCATAATTGTCCTCCATATCATCCACCGTAGTTTCAAGCCGGTTAGCAATCAAATGTCCGCCCTGCTACAACTTATCAGAATCCACAACCGACAAATGCTTCTAGGGTTTCTGCTCCAACACCCCAAGGTCAAAGTATCCCTGTTTCAATTGTGGCAAGCCTGGTCATTTCTCGAGAGAATATCTATATCCAAGGCAGTCTAATCCCAATTATCAGAAGGCCCCTGCCAATCAACAACAGGGTTAAGCACAGAATAAGAACAACAATCAGAATGCTCAGAAGGGCAAAGATGAAAGGAAGATAGGAAGGGTTTTCTATATTCAAGCCGAGGAGATTCCTGAAGGAGAGCCAGTGATGATGGGTATGTTTCCTGTTGCCAATCATCCTGCAGTTATGCTTTTTGATTCGGGTGCATCTCATTCATTCATCAATAGAACATTTGTGATAAAGCATGAAATTCCAATTGGGGCAACAAAGGAAAATTTCTTTATACAGTCGCTCGGGGGACGTCTGTGTACTAAGGAAATGGTATACCAGGTACCCATAAACCTGGGTGGGCATATTTTTCCCAAACCATGATTATCCTAAAGGATCAGGATATAGATGTAATTTTGGGAATGAATTGGATGTATCAGCATAAGGCTGTTATAGATGCTTTGAATAGAACTATAAGGGTGAGTTTGCCATATAGTAATTCTCAACTTCTCATCCAACTTCCAACCTTAAGAAGATCAGTGGGCAAAGTTTGTGCAACTGCTGTCAAGGAGATTAGAGATATCCCGGTAGTGTGTGAGTTTCCTGATGTATTTCCTGAAGATTTGCCCGGTCTACCACCTGATAGGGATGTCTAGTTTAACATAGAGTTTAAACATGGAACAGCTTCGATTTCTCGGAGAGCTTATAGGATGCCACCCAAGGAATTAGCCGAGTTGAAGACTCTGTTGCAAGAATTGATTGAAAAGGGGTTTATCTAACCTAGTTCTTCACCTTGGGGATGTCCGGCAATTTTTGTGAAAAAGAAAGATGAGACCCTGAGGTTATGTGTCGACTATCATCCGTTGAATGAAGTGACCATCAAGAATAAGTATCCCTTATCTCGGATAGATTTGCTTTTTGATCAACTGGCCGGTGCCAAAGTTTTCTCCAAGATAGATTTGAGGTCAGGCTATCACCAAATCAAGATAAAGCCTGAAGATATTCCCAAAACGGTATTTACCACGAGATATGGATTATATGAATACTTGGTAATGTCTTTTGGTTTGACAAATGCTCCAGCTCATTTCATGTATCTAATGAATTCAGTATTCATGACTGAGCTAGACAAGTTTGTAGTGGTGTTTATTGATGACATCTTAGTGTATTCCAAGAACAAGACCGAACATGCAGAACATCTCATAATTGTTCTGACCCACTTGTGAGAACATCAACTATATGCCAAGTTCAGCAAGTGTGATTTTTGGCTGAAGGAAGTACAGTTTCTTGGACATGTCTTGTCAGCTGAAGGAGTTGATGTTGATCCAAATAAAGTTAAGGATGTGCTTGATTGGAAACCGCCAACCACAGTTCATCAAGTTCGGAGTTTTCTGGGATTGGCAGGGTATTACCATCGGTTTATTCTAGATTTCTCTAAAGTATCAAAGTCCATAACTGAGTTGTTGAAGAACCAAGTCAAGTTTGTCTGGTCATCTGATTGTGAAGAGGCATTCTAGACTTTGAAGAAACTATTGACCACTGCACCAGTATTAGCCCAACCTGATATCGAGAAGCCGTTTGATGTTTATTGTGATGCTTCAGGTATTGGTATTGGATGTGTGTTGATGCAAGAAGGCCGAGTCATTACAAATGCATCCAGGCAACTTAAGCAACATGAAGAACACTATCCGACTCATGATCTAGAGTTAGTAGCTGTGATCCATGCTTTGAAGATTTGGCGGCATTACCTGCTTGGTAATACGTGCCATATTTATACAGACCACAAGAGTTTAAAGTATATCTTTACTCAGTCAGAATTGAATATGCGACAAAGAAGATGGTTAGAACTGATTAAAGATTACAACTTGGAAGTACATTATCACCCTAGTAAAGCCAATGTGGTTGCAGATGCCCTCAGTCGCAAAAGTTATTGCAATTGCCTGACAACAAGAACAATGGGTCTGACTTTATGTCAAGAGATGGAGAAGTTGAATGTAGAGGTAATTCAACAAGGTAGTTTGACCAACATAATTGTTGAAGCCAATATTCGAGACCAGATTATTGCTGCTCAGAAGGAAAACAAGGGTGTAGCTCATATCAAGGAAAGAGTCAGGAATGGAAAAGCAGAATGCTTCAGTATAGATGGTGAAGGTGTGCTATGGTTCAAAGATCGCCTGGTGGTACCAAAAGTTCCTGAGTTGCGACAGTCCATTCTTGAAGAGGCACATGCTACTAGGTTATCTATCCATCCGGGAAGCAACAAGATGTACCATGACTTGAAACAAAGATTTTGGTGGACAAAAATAAAGATAGAGATCGCTAGATATATAGCTAAGTGTGATACTTGTCAAAAGGTGAAAGCTATACATTTGAGGTCCGCTGGAGAGTTACAACCATTACCTATTCCAACTTGGAAGTGGGAGGACATTAGTATGGACTTTATTGTTGGTCTACCCAAGACATCAAAAGGATTTGACTCAATATGGGTTATTGTAGATCGACTCATTAAGTCAGCACATTTTCTTTCTATCAAGACTATCTATCCTACGATCCAATATGCCAAGATGTATTTAGCAAGAATCATGAGCCTACATGGAGTACCAAAGACTATAGTGTCAGATAGGGGTACACAGTTTGTCTCCAGTTTTTGGAAACAATTGCATTCTTCATTGGGTACCAAGCTACTGTATAGTACAGCTTATCATCCGCAGACAGATGGTCAGACTAAAAGAGTCAATCAGGTGCTTGAAGATATGTTAAGGTGTTGTGTCCTTAACTATTCCAATAAGTGGGACGAATGCTTACCTTTGGCCGAGTTCTCATACAACAATAGTTATTAAGAAAGCATTAGAATGGCTCCATTTGAAGCACTCTATGGTCGTAGATGCAGAACATCGCTAAGTTGGTCTGAACCCGGAGAAAGAAGGTTCTTTGGAGTTGACCTTGTGAAAGAAACAGAAGACAAGGTTAGGCAAATACAAAGTAATTTGAAGATAGCTCAGTCCCGACAAAAGAGTTATGCGGATAAACGACGTAGACCATTGACGTTTAACAAGGGGGATTTTGTATATCTGAAAGTTTCACCAATGAAGGGAGTTACCCGTTTTGGTGTTAAAGGCAAGTTGGCACCTCGATATATTGGACCATTTCAAATTTTAGAGAGGTATGGAAAAGTGGCATGTCGTTTGAAATTACCAGAACATCTCGCAGCGGTACATGATGTGTTCCATGTTTCTCAATTGAAGAAGTGTCTCCGAGTGCCTGAGCAGAATGTTGAGGTTGAAGGACTGGAACTTGAACCGGATTTGACTTATTCCGAATATCCTATCCGAGTTTTGGATCAGAAAGATTGTGTTACTCGAAGAAGGACAATCAAGTTCTACAAGATACAATGGAATCAACATTCAGAAGAAGAAGCTACTTGGGAATCCGAAGATTACTTGTTAGAAAAATTTCCAGAGTTTCTTGCGTCAATATAGAAAAATGTTGGTTTTGCTCTATTGTTGCGAACCATGTTTGTAAAGGAACCTTAGCTATTTAATGAACAAGTTTTGGATGTTTTTGGATTGACACATTTCCTTTTCCATTACTTATCCTATGACTTTGAATCTCGAGACGAGATTTGTTTTAGGGGGAAGGATTGTAACACCTCGGGTGTTTTAAATACTAAAACAGGACATGTCATCATATGCATTGCAAGGCATTTGGTCATATTGCAAACTTTGATATGCATTCACCAAAACAAGTTTACATTTATGTTATGAGTGTTGCCTTGTATGGTTTGAATTGAGTTCAAAGTTTGGTTTGGATTTGAAGTTTCGAAAACTCTGATTTCCAGCGATTAGTTTTGACCCGAAAACCCCATTTCAAAAACAAAGTACATTTTGGGGTTGAGCCTTAAAGCAAAAATGTAGAGTTTGTTGAGTTGTATAAAGTTTGTTTTTGGAGTTTTCAAAGTTGTTATGAAAAATTTGAAGCAATTTGAAAAGGCGTAATTCTTTAAATGTTCCCTATTTGAATTCAAATTTGCATTTCAAAATGTAGACCGAATTAGGGGGTGGTTATAAAAATAAAGTTGTAGAACTTTAGATTTTGAGCAACTTTTATTTTTGGAGATTTTTGAGTTGTTATACAAATTTGGGAGTAATTTGGAAATTTAGACAAATGGCAATTCTGTAATTATGTTGAACAGTGCTCGCCGCTTAAGCTACATTGCCGACGACCTTCTCCTGGCTTCTAGTCGCGCCTGTGGCCGCCCTTGGCTTTGCGCTGGCGCGGGAAAGGTCCCTGCATGGCTTCTCCTTGCTTCTGAGCCAAGTTATAAGACCTACGTCGTCGTCATTCTTCGCCGTTTGCCTTCCTCTGTTTTCCCGACGTCGTCGCCGTTGCTCCGTCGAGCTCGCCTCGCCTCCTCAGCGCAAACCAGCCTCGGCTAAGCTTGCCACAGCTTCGCTAGTTCCTTATGAAACCAGTCCTCTAGCCCTTGTTGCTTGATTGCACCGGAACCGCCGTTCTTTGCCTTTCTTCCCCGCGGCCGGCAACCTCATCGTGGTGTGCGCATCACCGTGGCTGGAGCTCCACGGTGGGTCTTTGTCCTTGCTCAGCGTGTCACCAGCTTCGCCTTGATCCCATGTTGCTCTATGACCGGTTATTTGATCCTTTTGACCATCGTAGTCGCCTGAATGCCGTCACCGACGTGGTTAGCGCCACCGTGATCACCGTGACCGTTGACCCGCCTCTCCTTTGTTCCTTCGACTTGTCCATCGCCTTCAATGTGAGCGGGGTGAGCTCCTGGTTCTTCCCGAGTGGTTTGTTTCACCGTTACCGGTCTTCTGTCGCTGGCGTAGCACCGCCGTGCGGTCGTGTCCGCCATGGCCGTCGTCAAGCTTGTATACCGCTGCAATTAGTCTCGATAGTACACTCAATCGATGCGGGGTGATGAGGGGAGTGTGTTGGTACTCTCGCTGTCGCCGTTGGTCTCACCGTTGGCAAATTTTCGCCGGCCAGCGCGTCATCGTCGTGATCAAACGCGGAAGGTTAGGGATGATAGGTGGGACCCGATGTCAGTGACCGTGAGTTCAAAATGGATTTTTCTATTTTCAGAAATGGATAATAGTATGAGTTTTTGTTATTTTTGTGTAGATTTATGTAGAGCTCCAAAAATTATGACAATTTTTGTGTGACTTCTCTGTGATGTATATTATTTAGTAAAAATATGAAATGTTGATTTTCAGTACTTTTTATTATAATAAAAATTGCTCAATTAATTAATAAATGAGTTTCCATGATTTTTCTAGGCTTATTTTTTTTGTCCAAAAATTATGAAACTTGTTTTGCCACTTAGTTATCATGAGATGAACATTTACAAAAATTTTGCACTCAATTGGAACAAGTTGAATTATTTCATAATTCTTAATTAAATAATTAATTCATAAAAGCAAATAGTAACCTTTAATGATTTAGGTTTTGATTGAATTTTTTGATTGAGTGATGTCCTCCGGTCATTAGTTGGTAATGATCCTTGGCAATTGATGTGAGTGTTACGAAAAAAGGTTTAGTTAGTTTGACTTGTAACTGTACCGCGAAGGAAAGTTGTATTCAAGTTATTACTTTTGCATCCATCGTCAAGCATCATATTTTATATCTCGCATCATGTTAAACATGGCATTGTTACTACGTGTAGTGAACGAAGGTGAGCACGTGGTAGTTAATCAAGTGGTTGAGGAAGTTGATCCACCTGTTGAGGTCGGATTTGATAATTGTGGAACGACTCTGGATCCTAACTTTTCCGTCAACGAAGGCAAGCCCCAGATGCATTTAAACCTACCATGTGTTTTATAAATTGATTTCGGTTTTGCTTTTCTTTAGTGCATTGAGTGATTAGGAGTTAAGTGAAAACCTAATTGGTGCATTACCATCCTTGTTTTTTTTCATATCTACCTTGTTACCAGTTTTAATTCGTATATGCCTAGTTATGCTTAGCTATGCTTAGAACGATGAAGGTCGGGTGATTACCTGTCATCTGTAAGTTTTAAATGGAACTTTGGTTACTCATGTTATCATGTGATATGAGCATGTGATATGAGCATGTGGAGTAAGAAATCTAGACCGGGCGGACTCGGTGTGTGTGAGCCATAAGACATGGAGGTCTTGTGAGCGGGTTCTTTCCGCCTATGTCGATTAAGGCCCGTACCGTTGTTGAATTGCATGAGGTGAGACTTTGTAGTACTAACCGCATACTCCGGTAAGCCTTAACTTGGCTATTCTATTACGAGAATGACTACTCGCGCACTGGGAGTGGAGAGATGGCGGGAATAGCATGTACCCACGTGGCAATGGGCTGGATTGGTGGAGTACTGTATTCTCGGGTGGCGCAGACCCATTCTTGTTTTAGAGGATCCAAGGGTAGGTTGATATATGTAAGTCGGGGACCTACATATGTCGTGTGGTCTGGAATCCCCAGCTGGGTTTTAATCGGTTCGAATCGTCGTTGCTCCTCGGTTATGGAGATTCAACTCACTATTCATCATCGTAGTATTAATAACTGGAACTTGAGTAAGGTTTGAGAAAGTGTTGGGTATGAAGTTTCATGATCTCAATGCGGATCGTGTCAGCTTTGTATATGATCTTATGAAGTTTTAAATGTTGATATAAAGAATTTTGTTAAAGAGCTTTTACACAAAAGAACTTTGATTATTGCTAAAGCCCTACCTTGAATTCCATGGGCCTGCATTCCTGAGTTCTATTAATTTTTATTTCAGTTAAGTCTTGCTGAGTACTTTTGTACTCAGGGTTCGTTGACCCTTGTTGCAGGTGAGGCTCATGAGCAGATCTGTTTTGGATCGTGCTGCATGACTGTTGTTCAGTGCGATGGTGATAAGTAAATGTGTGGCCCTTGAGCAGGGCAACTTATTTGTGTGTTCTGTAATATGTTATAATGCCACTCCGCTACTGTGTTTTGTAATATTAACTGAACTTAGTGGTATGGTTTGAAACAAATGGTTTGTAAACTATGTTATTATAAGTCTTCCGCTAATCTTTACTCTGATGTATTTATATTTGAATAAACTGTTTGTATACTGCAATGACTCTATAATGGGATCCTGCTCAGAAATCGTGGATGATTCGGGGTTCCCCAAGGACACCCGACAGTCTTCTGTGTTTTGTAATATTAACTAAACTTAGTGGTATGGTTTGAAACAAATGGTTTGTAAACTATGTTATTATAAGTCTTCCGCTAATCTTTACTCTGATGTATTTATATTTGAATAAACTGTTGTATACTGTAATGACTCTATAATGGGATCCTGCTCAGAAATTGTGGATGATTCGGGGTTCCCCGAGGACACCCGACAGTCTTCTTAAGTTACCAGGAATATATGCATAGATGTCAAAGGTCGTTGGATAGTGACAGGTGCATGTGGGCCCTATAATTTAGGAGGTTCTGCCACACTCGGTGTGCCACATGTCAAAAAGCAAAGTCGCGATTGAACCCACATGGTTTGTATATGCCTCTTCCTGTTCCTTCAACTCCTTGGGTTGATATATCTATGGATTTTGTGTTGGGTTTGCCAAGGAATAAGAGGGGGAGGGATAGTATTTTTGTGGTGGTTGATCGTTTTTCTAAGATGACGCATTTTATTCCTTGTCATTGGAGCGATGATGTTGTTCATATTGATGACCTTTTCTTTCAAGAAATCGTTTGCTTGCATGGTATGCCTTCTACTATTGTTTCAGATCGCGATGCAAAATTCTTGAGTCATTTTTGGCGCACTTTGTGGAATAAATTGGGGACCAAGCTACTATTTTCTACAACATGTCATCCCCAAACTGATGGGCAAACTAAGCTAGTGAATCGAATATTGTCCACCATGTTGAGAGCAATTTTGAAGCACAATTTGAAGATGTGGGAAGAGTGTTTGCTGCATGTGGAGTTTGCATATAACAGTGGAACATTCCACCACCTAGGTAGGTCCCTTTTAGGTAGTGTATGGTTTTAACCCCCGTGCTCCTATTGATCTTTTGCCTTTACCTACCACTGAGAGAACACATAGTGATGCTAGAGAGCGTGCTGATTTCATTCATAAGTTGCACAAAACAACTAAAGCAAATATTGAAAGAATGAATGAAAAGTATAGAATTGCTGGTAGTAAAGGTAGAAAAGAAATTGAACTTGAACTGGTTGATTTGGTTTGGTTACATTTGAGAAAAGATAGATTTCCTGAGCTGCGTAAGTCTAAATTAATGCCAAGAGCAGCTGGTCCTTATAAGATAATTGAGAAAATAAATGATAATTCCTACAAACTTGAGTTGCCACCCGAGTTTGGGTTATTTCCACCTTTAACATTGCAGATTCAAAATCTTATTTGGGAGAAGAAGATGAGCTTGAGTTGAGGATGACTTAGTTTCAAGAGGGGGAGGATGATGAGGATATCACTCCTTCGGATGTACCCACTGATCCTCCATCTGTTATGCAAGGTCCAATGACCCGAGCGCGAATGCGTCAACTCAATTTAGAGGTGAGCTCGTTCTTAAGCGATCCTTTTCATACTTTTGAAAATAGACAACTACCTAATGATGTTATCTTGCTTAGGAACATAGGAGAGGGTCATAAGGAACTTGGGGAAAGGTATAGAGGTGGAGAAGACTAGCAAGGATGAACAACACAAGGTGGAGGCCCAGTCCAACTGAAGTTGGAGCCCATCTCGGGTTCTAGGACCAGTCTGTCATAAAACTGGTCACACTGGCAGGTTCGGGCTCTGTTTTCGACGATCCATATGGATGGAAAGCTAATTAGATAAGGAAGCGAATTCAAGTGTTCTCATGTCAAAATGCCCTTCGGAATCAACAGGAAATGTCGAAACAAGTCAGCATCTAGAATCTGTCAGGGTGCTGCGACACCGTCTTTTGGTCCGTTGGACCATGTATCGTGTTTGGGCCCATTAGGGGGTGCATCTAGGGGTCTTTGCACGACCCTAGAGTCTTCATAAACAGCTGCCATCCCTTCATTTGGGTTTGGGTTCTGCTTAGATTAATTGTGTCAAGAACAGTTTCGCCGTTCATCGATTTATGAGACCCCAACATCGTGAGATTAATCATTCATCTGCAATTTGGTTATTTTCTTTCTTGCTCTTGCTTGTGTTCTTCGTTGTGCAGGCATGGGTTAGCCTTCTTGGCGAGGTCAACCGGATCCATGTCTCGGTTGATAACCAGAGGAGTTGTGGTGCTAAGATGGCAGGGTTCGATCTTTTGATCTGAAGCCGGATCGGTGTGTCATTCTCCGCCACAATGATAGTTACCTCTACCTGATGGAAGATCAGGATCCCCTTCCCCATTAAGCTCTCTTTATGGGTCATGAGAAAACCATGAATATGTTAATGTTAAAATTGAGACTGGGCGGGTGGCTTGCATCATGAAAGAATCGGTGTAGTGCTCCATCTGTGTCAATTAAGGACCGTTTGTTGTTTGGCCCTTGGATCAAAATTTTTGTAGTACCAGCTGCATACTCCGGTAAGCTTGAGACCTCGGCTATTCCATTATGTGAAAAGGTAACTGCGCCCTGGGAGATGGCAAGAGTAGCGTGTATCCACCTTACAGAAACATCACGGATGACGTAGGATGGTGGAGTACTATATTCTCAGGCAGCACAGACTGGTTCACAATTTGGAGGATCCGAGTGAAGGTTGTACATGTAGGTCTAGAACCTGCATATGTCATGTGGTTGGGAAATCCCAGCTGGCCCTAATCAATTCGAATCATCATTTGCTCTACGGTAACAGGAGACTTTATCCTCGCACCATCATTGTAGTTAATCAATGGAATCAGGGTTACTTGTGGATAAGAGATGAAATAAGAAGAGATGGTTAATGGAGTGATTGATTTAGATCAAGTGCAAACTAGATACTACTAATGACTTAATAACCAGCTAAAACATTGGAAGTAAGGATCCACTCATAGTAAGCTTTTCTGCAAAAGTTACTCTTGCTTCCAACTTTCCTTAAGCCTGCATACCCTTGGAGTCTTTTGTTTTTGTTGGGTAAGACATGTTGAGTACCCTCAAGTACTCAAGGTTTGTTAACCCCTATTGCAGGTTCTAACTTGTGCTGCTAATCGAGGTCATATCGGTGGGCACAACATGATTGGACGTTCCCTTCTACCTTAGATATTTCACCTAAGTCACTTATGTAGTTCTACTTATCTTTTGAAACTTAAGTTAAGTTTTGCTTGAACATATTTTGTAAACTATTGTCATAAGTCTTCCGCACTCTGATGTAACTTATTTTTGTACCAAATATTGTAATGTTGTGGTAACTCCATGTTGATCCTGTATGAGTTCTAAAATGTGAAAACTAGAGTTATTTGGCTCTCATGTGCAGTAGTTAGAGGTCTTAAGGACAATGACAGGTGCACATGGGCCATATAATTCGGGTGGTTCTGCCACATAAACGTGGTGCTTAAATATTGTTTATCTGCGGATGCACTCTACATTCTAGGCCATATAGTAGATCGCGAGTGTGACACTCTCATTGAGTCCTTTGTAGTCCTCTCCCCGTTTGTAGAACAAGTAGGACCTAGTTGTGAAGGGAATCAAGCTCTGTTCTTGATCTCTCTTAGTAATGTTCCTTATGCCTAGATGCATAATTAATTATACTATAGATGAAAGTGTATATACTAGGGTGTACAAAAGACTTAGTAAATAAGAAACGACTTAGGAATCTTTTCTCTTAACTAATCTACTGTCTAGTCATACTACATTTATGAGTATCTATTTCTATCTCTGGATTATCATCAATGACTTACACTTATCATTAATATATCATTTGGCTAACCCCTGTTAAAACAAATGTGTGGTTAATGATCTTATCATAAGTATTCATGTTTGCCAATACCTCTAGCCACCGCTCCTCCCTGTGGTAAAAATATAAATAACAATACCTGGTATACTCCCAGGTGAAATGCTACAATGGTATATTATCTGTGTACTTGCGGATTACTTCAACATATATAATCTTTCCTAAATTTACAAGTGTTACTAACAAAATACCAACAAACATTTCTGACATCATTGCTAGGGATGACAACCTAGTGAGAGTGATGTTAATAAATGTCAACAATGGTATACATGCCTTTTTGTTGTTTTCTTTCTTTCCCTCGGCTTTGATTGGACACCATCTTTTCGATGAGAGTCATAGCTCTCCATCGATGGTGAGGGAAAGGAAAGCGCCTCCAGCAGCGGCATCGATGTGCCCCTTGACATGGGTGTTAACCCATCATAGAAGTTATGGAGCATGAGCTAGTTTTCTATCCCATGGTGTGGGCATGCCTGGATATAATCCTGCAACCTCTCCCATGCCTTAGGGATAGTCTCCATTGAATTATGTTGGAAATTGGAAATTCTCCCCCTCAGGGCATTGGTTTTGTCATGGGGAAGAATTTCACGAGGAACACCATGGAGCATTTTGCCCACGTGTTGACAGCTTCCTTGTCCTTGTAGAACCACTGCTTTGCCTTCCTTGCTAGGGAGAAGGGAAACAGACGGAGCTTGATGCTTTGCGGTGTGATGTCGATGATGACGATTGTGTCGCACAGCTCGAGAAAGTATTGGAGGTGCGCGTTCACGTCCTCACTAGGTAAACCATAGAATTGGTTTGCCTGCACCATCGTGATGAGGCTAGTTCAGTCTCGAAGTTTCCAGTGCCCGTGTTGACAGCGGGCCCAACGGGCACATTGGAAACAGCAGGGACTGAGTAGTCATGGAGTGACTTGGCCATAGCTGGAGTAGCAGATGATGCTGGGGCAACTGGTTCGACTGTCGGTGGAGTAGAAAAAAAAGAAATGGTAGGAGACCGACTCTTCCTTAGGAGTCCCTCTGGATTTTTGGTGTAGTTGTTTGGCAGGTCGAAACCGTTCATACACTATCCTGTTTTCACCCACAACAAGAGAAAACACAAAAGATTATCCTGCATAAACAATGGCTATCATACATGCATATGATCATGCACATGTCCTACTAGATTCTTTTAACCAATGCCTTCCCGGCAATGGCACTAGAAATGCTTGTTGGCATTTCTTAGCCCAATCACCAAGTACGGAGATAGAATCCATCCCTAGCAACGGCTCTAGAAATATATGTTGGTATTTCTTAGCACCATCACTAAGATTTAGTAAACCTTAGCGACACCACCAAGAAACACCAACATGATAGTTCTTAATGATTGCAGAAAGAATATCTACAAGCGCATGGACCTATCATTGTAGCAGTTCACCCGGAAGTATTCAGGGTATCATTATTTATATTTTCCCAAAGGAAGGCATGGTGTAAAGAGTCTAATATAGATATGAACAAGATGTCATGCTTGTTTTGTGGACCATAATTTAATAAAGGGGTAAATATGGTATAATTCAGCATAGTAGACACACACTCGGGCCAACCTCAAGGATAAAAGAGAAACAAAGAATAAGAGAATGTTCCTAAGTGGAGTAGGCTTATTCTAATATATCCATGCAAAGAATAGTTGATGATCATACAAATTATATGGTTAGAGCTAGGCTTAAGTGTAAGATGGGTCGGGAGACCACTGAGTACTGGTCTACCAGCAACCTCATGTGACAATTTAGACTCCTACACCCTACCTAAACATAGAGGATTACAAGGGACAGACATGGCTATCATCACCTGCCACCTACCCCTCAACCGTGGAGTAGGAAATGTATTCACCTGTTCCTATGTACCCAAGCACCACGCTTGTGCACAAAGACACTACCCACATCCCCCCCAGGGACTCCGACCCTACAGATCGACAAGCATAGGACATGAGCAAACCTGAAGGCACGATGAACCGCCACCTCAACTTAGCTCTAATTCTAATCATATAAGTTATATGAATCATTAAGCTTAATGTTCTACATGTTAAGTTCATAACATAGAAACTATATGCTAGTTCATATGTCAAGATCATAACATGAAAACTATACTCTAGTTCATAAGCACAACTATATTGATAATATGAGAACAAGACTTTGGAAGAACTCATATTGCTATTCATACCAAGAATCTCTTCCAAGGAGTCAAGCCCTCCAACGTAGCTCTTGCCTTGCTCTCAAAAGACTACTAAAGTGTAAAAAAAGTACAAGAGGTGGTAGTGAGGTTGAGTGGCTCCAAATGAGGTCTGTGTTGAGAGGGAGCTCTCCCCCTCTTTTTATACTAGCTAGAGGTCGGTTTCGGGGGAGATAAACATGGAAACCAGCCTAAACTGCCTCTAGGTGCATTGATGGCACCGCCTATTGAAGGTGGGACCGAGCGGAGCTGGGGGCAGTGCGGCTGCACCCCTAGTGGCCAGCCTACTTCACCACCACCTTCATGTGGTGGATCCTTGGTTGGGCCTGGGCTGCTCCTTGGGTGGTTTGGCCCTTAGATACATTGTGTAGGTGGGCCTTTGCTTGTTTGCGCTTTTGTAGAATCTGCTTTACGCTTTCTGGATTGCGCACTTTGGTCATACTTCCCATGCATTTCATGTTTATATCCTGCAAAACACAAAGTCTCCAATACATATGGAAATATGTCAATAGTAAATGCATATGTGTCTTAAGTTTGCTTAAATCCTCCTGTTTTGAGTCTTAATTGATGATCAGATTTGATCGTTAAGGACCGCCAATAGTTCTTGGCCACCTCCCAGTGATTTGTGAGGGGTTCTTGTGCCTTTTCCGTGGGAGACCACAAAAGGCAACTCTAGTGGATTGGTCATGGCTTGTGGATCCTCATCTTGTGTTGGTTGTGCGGCACCCGGTTGCGGGTTAGGCGTGTGATGCCTATTAGCGCGTGAACCTCCAAGTGAGTGAATCACCACAATGGGGACTTGCTTGCCGGCAAGCAAGTGAACCTCGAAAAAAAAATCTTGTGTCATCTTGTCTCCGAGGAATTCATTGGTATTCTTTGATTCATCTCTTGCCCGACTCGGTATATCCATCCTAGCTCTTGTATTTACATTGTCATATACATGTGTAGAGCTAGTTGTAGCTAGTTGAGTAGAGTAGCATAATTAGTTGTTATTACTCTTGCTAGCTTGCTCACTAGTGGTAGAAGTAGCAACTTAGCCATTGCTTCATACATAGAGACCTTAATATACTAGACTTGTGGATAGGTGGCTTGCAATACTAGTAGGGCTAGCGCAACATTCGCTTCGCCATTTAGTTGTCTAACAAATTGTTTTTGTGTCATAGAAAATTTTATAGGCTATTCACACCCCTCTAGCTATTTAGGACCTTTCAAGTGGTATCGGAGCTGCGGTCACCATGATTTTAGGGTTAACAACCTTCGGTGTTAAAATGGCTCAAATCAACACCCCAATTGGATGGCATAAATTATCCATACTGGAAGGCTAAGATGACCACCTACATCAAGTCAATCAATAGAAAGATATGGAAAGTGATGGAGACCAAATTTGAGGTTGCTAATCTAGAGGCACCCACCGTGATCGAAGAAATATTATTACAAAACAATGGCATTACTCTTAGTGCTATTCATGATGCCATGGATGAGAGGGTGTTTGAGCAAAACAAGAACATAGAGAGTGCTCATGATGCTTGGAAGAAGTTGGAAGAATCATATGAGGGCACTCAAGCGGTGAGGGGTGCAAAGGCATACATACTCAAGGAGAAGTTTGCTAGCTTCAAGATGAAGGAAGATGAGAATATTTCATAGATGTTTCATAGGCTCCAAGTCCTTGTTAATGATCTCAAAGCACTTGGTGAGGAGGTGAAGGACAAGGACTTGTCTCACAAGTTCTTGAGATGTCTACCATCAAGATTTGGCATGTTGGTCACCTTGCTAGTGAGGAGCGGTTTGGACACCATGACACCAAACCAAGTCTTGGGAGATATGATGAATGATGACACTTATAGAGATGAGAATGAGAAAGAAGAGAAGAAAGATGAAAAGAAGAAGAGTGTGGCATTCAAGGCAGCATCATCATCCAAGAGCAAGGGCGAGGCAAAGGAAGATGAATCTAGTGAAGATGATGATTGCTCAAGCTTCGGTGAAGAAGATGGCTCTCTTTATGAAGAGATTTGGCATTTTCATGATGAAGAAGGCCTATCGTGCTAGAAGGAAGAAGTCATCATTCAAGAGCAAGGATGAACCAAGAAGGTGCTTCAAGTGCAATAGAAAGCTGGATCATCTCATTGCCGATTGTCCATACAATAGTGACAATGATGATGACAACAAGAAGAGCAAGAAGAAGGAAAAGAAAGAGAAGAAGGAGAGCAAGATGACCTTCAAGAAGTAGAAGAAGAAGGGAGGCTCATATGTTATCACTTGGGATAGTGATGCATCCTCAAGTAATGATGATGATAGTGATGATGAGAAGAAGGCAAGCAAGAAGAAAGCTCTTGCAAGCATTGCTATCGATAAGAAGCCTTCGCTCTTTGACACTCCATCGACATGCCTCATGGCTAAGGCCACTAAGGTACAATCCGATGATGAGTGTAGTGAGAGCGATAGTGAGAGCGATGATGAGGATGAACCATCCAAGGATGATCTCTTTAACATGTTAGAAGATGTTATAACTTATTTTGACATTAAGAGAAGGCAATGCAAAGACTTGAATAAGGAACTAAAAGCCCTTAAGCAAGCCTTTGATGATCTCAATGCTACTCATGAGAGGCTAGAGAAAGCCCATGAGAACCTTGGCAAAGCTCATAAGAAGCTTGAAAAGGCTCATTCCACTCTTCTTGAGCAAAATAAAAAGGAGCATGTTGTAACATGTAACGTAGGCTTGACTTGTGATATTATTGATGAATCTTTCTACAAGCCTATTGTTGTTGCTCCCGCTAACCCTTCTTGTAGCTCATCTAGCACATCCACTACTAGTTCATCTATGAGTGATGGTTTTACTTATGATGCCTCACTTATGGTTGAGAATGAGATCTTAAAGAAGGAGGTCAATGAGCTCACTTGAGCCTTAGGCAATGCCTATGGTGGTGAGACCTGCTTGCTAAAGTGTTTGGGTAGCCAAATGTTTTCTCTCAACAAAGAGGGATTATGCTATACCCCAAGATAGGCAAGGCATCCTTTGCTCCTCACAAGGCTAGTTTTGTAAAGAACAATGGTCGCTTTGCTATAGATGCAAGCAAGTTGGGCATATAGAGCAATATTGTAAGAACAAGAACAAAGATGCTAATGTATCATCAATTAAGTTCGATTCTTGATATTTTCTTACCAAGGGTGTTAATGGGGTGCATGCTAAGTTTGTTGGTACTCCAATTATGGGCTCAAAGAAGAAAGTCATTTGGGTATAAAAAAGCTTGGTCACTAACCTTTAAGGACCCAAGCAAGTTTGGGTACCTAATAAAAATTGATCTTCTTTTGTAGGTTAATTATAAAGCTGGAGGAAGACATTGGATTATTAATAGTGGGTGCAGTCAAAACATGACCGGTGATGCAAGAATGTTCTATTCAATCAACACCAATGACAATGATGGTTATAATAGTACTACATTTGGTGATAATGGCAAAGGTAAGGTCAAGGGGCTTGTAAGATTGCAATATCTAATGACATGAGTATTTTCCATGTCTTGCTAGTTGAGAGTTTGAACTTGAATTTGCTATCCGTGGCTCAATTGTGTGATCTTGGATTTAAGTGCATATTTAGTGTATATTATGTAGAGATCATAAGTGTAGATGACTCTAACTTGATCTTCAAATGCTTTAGATATGAGAATCTATACTTGGTTGATTTCAATGCTAGTGAAACCCAATTGTCAATATGCTTGTTCACAAAGTCTAGTATGGGTTGATTATGGCATAAAAGGCTTAGTCATGTTGGAATAAAACAATTGAATAGATTGTGTCGATGCTATAAAACTGGGTATCCCGACTACAGGACTTGCTGAACACCGACTTCGGATCAGAAAAGACACGACTATACACGGCAGCCCTATTTAAGGAAGGATATCTTAGGATTACGCCAAGACTTCGACTAGGGCATGACTTCTTAGTTTGGGAGGCAAGTTAGATCCTGAATATAAATAGCTAACAATATCCCCGATGTAACGATACAATATCTCATCTAACATAGGGACAGCTGCATTGTAATTGCAATCTCGCTGAAGTAGAAGAATACAAGAGCAGCAACTGGACGTACGGCTTTTACTCGCTTCTTGAGAGCCTGAACTAGTATAAATCTCGTATTTCTACTATGATTGATCTTTGCACCAAGCGAGGTTCAAAAACCAAATATTTAGTTAGTAAAAAACACTGATAGAGACGTGCAGGTAGGAGAATCTTACGCGAAGATCAGTCATATCGATCGTCAGAGTCGTCTTGTTCTCGAGACGCGGAACACCAAGCAGCCTCAAAACTGATCTGCCAAATTGCCTACCCGAGCGAAAGTAGATGCATCAATCAACCAACGGCGCCAGCGGCAACTCAGGGTCTCGTGATGACATCCTTCGCCGGACCACAACGATCAAATCCCGATGTGCCCAAGTGCAACTCGCAGCAGCACCTCGGGCGTGCGGCGGCGTCCCGTATTCGAGGGCGTGACTCCAGTCCTCCGATGCCTTGTCTGGATCGGCCCTACTCCGCCCGTCTCGAGGTACCGAGTCCCAGGTTTTGACGACACGCAGAGCCGCAAGTGCAGAAGAGTCCTACTCCGATCTGCTTGGACTTGCATGATGATTGATTGCCACAAGTATCGACGCCTGCCAAAGAGGAATCTCGACCGAGTGCACGTCGATCGCAACACATCAGGCAAGCCGAACCAGGATATTGGTGAAATCACATACACGTACATGCATCACGTACGTATGATCTCGTCTTCTTGCATATACGCGTATGTACATGCATGCATCACCATGCACGAACGCGTACATACGGCATGCATCAACGCCCGACGATGTGCGATCTACATCAATACATCGCGCTTTTGGGATCCAATTCCAACACGAAGTAAAAGCTGCCCGAACAGCGAGCCGGCGAGCCACGAACGAGCCAACAAGTGAGCCGTCCGAGCCATGAACGAGCCGTCCAAGCTGCAAACGAGCCGGCGTCAAGCTGCAGGCGAGCCGCCCGAGTCATAAGCGAGCCACCAGCGACACGCTGACTACTCCACTCGGCGTCGATCAAGCTAAGTCATGTTCATTATTCTAATAAAACATTCTATGGTACATGTATATCTCTCAATATATCTAGAATTACTATTGGCAGGAGCCGATGACAGCCCTCATCATCATCGCCCTGAGGCGGCCCTTGTCGACGTCCCGCATCATTTGATCGTCATTATGTTTTGACTCTCGATTCGTCGTTCCGGGTGGCCTCCGCCATCAGCACACCGTGCTTCGTCGAATGCATTATTGAACCGGGTGTACGGCAACAGTCGGGCTTATCATCGATGCAGCGGCGGACCCAGAAAATATTTCAGGGGGGCTGAACAACACTGTTGTTCGATCTTAAGTCTCAGCCCCCCTACACTATAGAAATTTGCCTAAAAATTCATGGGGGCTCCACAGGGGTTCCACTGCTGCGATATGGGTAGGGGGGGCTTGAGCCCCCCCCCCCACCGTTGTGTCCGCCCCTGCATCGATGGACTACTTCGGGCTAGCCATGCCGTTTCCGACAACATCATCGACAAATAGTACTCGAGCAACGTCGGCAGGCATCGTCGGGACGGTCGCGATCAACCTCTCATCACGGCTCTCGACCTCCCACCATCTCTCGCCGTGGCAGCACTCGACAACAATGGCACCAACATCCAGTTGAATCAGCTAAGTCGCTTCAATAATTATTTTTGTTATGTTACTTTTGCTTTTACTTTCTATTAAATTGGCCTCCAACTTAGTAGAGAGTTAGGGGCTACTACACATAAACAACCATGCGCTCTGGTGCATGCCTGCTTTTTTCTCTATGATTTAAGTATCTGCAAATATGTCTATGTGTAAAGCTTTGTTAGCATCAACGACTTATGCCACAACCCAATACTGTATGGGTCACACCATCATATGGCTAGTGTTCTACGCATAGGGGCTACGGTCAAGTGAACAAAGTGCATAACACAAACGGAAAACAATATCAAGGAGAAAAGGCAACAACCCTTAAAACTACTATAAGTACTTTTGTGACACATGTTATAAGTACCATCAAAAGAGGCCCATTGCTTGGCGGAATGTTCGATCTCAAGTGACCAGAGTACTATAAATCAATAAGTCACAAAGTACTCCTTTTACTTTCACCAAACCCGAATACAATGCTTGGGGGCTGCCCTCAAACATGTTGGCCCAAGTATGATGGCTGGGGCTACAGAGTCATGACACTTTCAAGTCATTCATACAACCCTAATTATCATATTTGCGAGTAAATTTACTACTTTGCAGATTATCTATTACTGTTAATCGGATTATGCCTGCTCTTATATTTTAAATAAGTTTTTTTCAACTTTTCAACTTTTCTTTCCGGCAATCTTTTGCTCTACTCTCTACTGGGTTACCTGCTAACCCGAATAGTGAGTCTGGGGCTACTACCATACTCATATCATATAACCAAAAGTTGGTGGACTAAAGTAAATCGAGCTATTTATCAATTATGCTTGTTTCGAGGGACTAACGCATGAAAGACCGCTAGAGTCTCAGCTGCTAACACGCCTAACAAATTCTGCTTACTACCAAAATAGCCTGAACAAGCTAAGGGCACTTCGTTTGATTATATTGATTAATTTTTATTCTCGCCAAAAATTCAAATAAGTAATTTTATTATTTTATTTTTCTCTATAAAACCCCTCAAGTGTGTAATCGGGGGATGGTTACTAATTATCTCATTTTGAGGATTTGAAACAGGAAATATTGAGAAGTTCCATCATCGACCCGAGTTTACACTCGGGGGCTCTATCGTTCATCCACCCGAACACATGTTCGGGCCTCGACGCTGACATGATTATCTGCTAGCACAAATATGTGACAATATCCAGAGCATGTTCTTTCTGAAAATCCTAAGCGACTCTAAATGTTCAAAGTCGCACGGAATACATAGTTCGGCGGACCGCTCGAGTCCCGAATGCTATAGATTCCCCAACATGACTTAAGCATACTGGATAGCTAACGGAAAATGCAGTCACCGCAGCGATTACCACAGTATGCTTGCTAACAGCTATGACAGCTCAATATATGTTTGGGAATGAGTCAGGACAAGAAGAGTATTTTGGTCGCCGAGGTCCATAATTCCAATTACCAAACACCAGACTCTGAACTCCCAAACATCAAGATCACGAACATTGTGAGTATTCTTGGAAGAAGAGCTCGGGGGCTGACAGCCAACTCCCGACCAAAAAATACTCGGTCGTAAAATACCCGATTCCGAGGTACCTGATCACAAGAAGTTCCAAGAATAAATTTTCCCAAAATCCATCTACAAGTTGAAGCTTGACTGCTGGTCGATGAATTCATCGCCCGATCACTAGTGTGGGAATCGATCAGTTCAGCGTATTCGGTACACGCGTTCAGGCGGAACACCTTTCGTCGGTTATTATCACCGAGTTGCAGACCGTGCTCGATCGAGTACAGAGAAGGGAAATTCGCCTCGAACGACCCGGTTCGAGCCACCGGCTCCCAGGCTTTTTGAGCTGCAGCTGCACGGATTCCTGCTCCGACTTGATCTGCACGATGATTGATTGCCACCATGTGCACCAACGCACAGCTGCCAAAATGCCAATCACGAGCCAAGATACATGCAAGCCAATAGCAAAGAGGAGGGTGTACATGTATCTACATGGAAGTCAATTACAGGAAGCCAAGGCACTTGCACGTGCGGCCCTGGGGGCGGGCAAACGAGGCAGTCGCCCCGGGCCCTCCAATTCCAAGGGGCCCACCCCAAGTATGTGCACTATAGGTATATCGTATATTCGTATATGTATACGGCCTGTCAAACTGTCAAGGCCCACTGGCCCAGCAGCGAAGAGTAGCTGGCCTATCCAAGGGCCGAGGTCTAAGCAGTTCCGCATTTGGCATCCGCGTGAAGCCATCCGCAGCCGGTAAGTCTGCGGGCACACATGGACACGCGAATCGTGACTCCTTAAACCTCGAGTCCTCTCGTGGCGGCGACGCGAGATGCAATCGTGCGGCGGGCTGGCAGCGACGCAAGACGCGATCACCCGAGATGCGAGACGCAAGCTTCTGCATCTGCTCCGTATGAGTGTGATCTAGTCATCCAGTATGCCCCAAAACCCCAATGGTGATTTAATTAGATTAAATATGTGCGTCCTTTGCTGGCCGGTGATGGAATTTGACCGCTGTAGCACTGAAGCATGCTGATTCCTTGCTGGCTAGCTCGTGCTCGCTTGAAGGTAGGGCATTGGCAGTAGCTTGAAGGTAATTTAATATAATAAATTATTTTTTATGAATATTGTTTTTCATATAAAATTAAGTGTTTATTAGTAACATTTCATATATACTTAGGGTCTGTTTGGCCTGCACCTGCACGCGCCGAGCCGCAGCAGGGGTGGCGCCAAAAGTGCGGCGTATGATTTCGTCGCCGGACTTTTAGCAAGATGAGACGCAGAAATTGAACTACGGAGCCATGGTCACGCGACAAGTACGGACGCGAGCCAGACGTGCGCCAACACTGTGGCACGAAAGGTGTGGCGCAGTGCGCAGACGTGAACCAAACATACCCTTACATTTACATATAGTATTGTGACTAGCATGTTCGTAGAAGGGCCCCTGATTTTTTGTTTCGCCCCGGGCCCAAAAAAAACTAAGGGCCGGCCCTTACCTCTCTTACGTATGTGTGGCTGAGTACAGCGGTCAATGAACGACTACAGCGAGCCATCAAACGAGCCGTCCGAGCCGTCAAGCGAACCATCAAGCGAGCCGCCAAGCGAGCCGATCGAGCCGCAAGCGAGCCATAAAGCGAGCCGTTCAAGCCGCAACCAGCCGCCAAGCGAGCCGATCTAGCCGCAAGCGAGGCATCGAGCCGAGTGTATCCATCTCTACTCGGATACTATGGCTCGTCGACTCTTCTACTCGGCCATTGCCTTGGCTTAGTCTGCATCACCCCGACTACGTTCGGGGACTTGGCCATTACCACCGCTAGAATAAGAGCTCGGGGCTGACAGCCAACTCCCGACTAAAAAAGCTCAATCGCAAAGCATCAAATTGCAAGGTTTTTGATCATGAGAAATTCCAAAGACTAATTTTCCAAGATCCAGAGTACCCAATTACGAGGTACCTAATCACGAGAAATTCCAGGGACTAATTTTCCTAGATCCAGAGAACCCAATTACGATGTACCTGATCATGAGAAATTTGAAGGATAAATTTTCCAGATCCAGAGAACTAGATTGCGAGCACCCGATCAAGGTGCCCGATCACAAAGTTCCCGGCCGAATGCCAACACTTAATCACATAAGTCTCGGTGACTGCAGAATGTCTAATCTTAAAAGATCCCAAGGCATATTACACCACTACCCGAGTATGGCATTAAAATCTTTTAGAGCTTATCACCCACTGCAGTTTGCTGAGAGTCCGCCTTCTCGACTTCTACTAGCATTAAAGAATTCCTTGAATTCGAAAATTGCAAGGGAGTGTAAAGGACTCATGACCGAACCCACAAGCCCTCGTAGTAGATAAGCTCGGGAGCTAATGTTGATGCCATACCGCTGGGTATCCCGACTACAGGACTTGCTGAACACCGACTCTGGATAAGAAGAGACCCGACTAGGCATGGCGGCCCTATTTAAGGAAGGATATCTCAGGATTACGCCAAGACTCCGACTGGGGCACGACTTCTTAGCTTGGGGGGATAGTTGATCCCGGATATAAATAGATAGCAATACCCCCCTGTTGCAACGATCCAATATCTCATCTCTCATAGAGAGAGCTGCATTGTAATTGCAATCTTGCCGAAGTACAAGAATACAAGAGCAACAACTGGACATACCGCTTTTACTCACTTCTCGGGGGCCCGAACTAATATAAATCTTGTGTCTCTACTATGATTGATCTTTGCACCAAGCGGGGTTCCCTAAGAACCAAATATTTGGCAGTAAAAAACACCAACAGATTGATTAAGTATGATCTAGTTAGAGGCTTGAAAGATATGGTATTGAAGAATGATAAGCTTTGTATCTCTTGTCAAGCCGGAAAACAAGTTGGTAACACTCGTCCTAAGAAGAGCATAATGAGTACTAGCAAGGCATTTGAGTTGTTGCACATAGACTTGTTTGGACCAACACAATATACTAGCATTAGTGGAAATAAGTATGGCTTGTGATAGTGAATGACTATATTAGATACACATGGGTATTCTTTCTAGTGGACAAAAGTGATGTGTTTGCAACTTTTAAATCATTTGTCAAGAGTTGTCATAATGAGTTTGAAACAACCATCAAGAGAGTTAGAAGTGACAATGGTAGTGAGTTTAAGAACACTAGAATTAATGGTTTATGTGATGAATTTGAAATTAGACATCAATTTTCGGCCAAGTACACTCTACAATTAAATGGTCTTGTTGAGAGGAAGAATAGAATACTTATCGATATGGTAAGGTCTATGCTTAGTGAGTATAATATGAGTCAATCTTTTTGGGCTGAAGCAATCAACATGGCTTGCTATTATAGCAACCACCTCTATTATCACTCATTGAAAGAGAAGACACCTTATTAGCTCTTGAATGGAAGAAAGCCAAATATTGCATACTTTTGGGTTTTTGGTTGCAAATGCTGCATATTGACGAAAGACACTAGATTGAGCAAGTTTGACACGAAGTGTGATGAATGATTCTTGCTTAGGTACTCAACCACTAGCAAAGCTTATAGAGTTTGGAATTTAGCATGTGTACTCTTGAGGAAGTTCATGATATTGAATTTGATGAAACCAAGGGTTCCCAAGATGAAGATGAGAATCTTGATGATGTTAGAGGCATTCAACTATCAAATGTTATGAAGAACATGGATGCTGGTGACATAAGGCCTAGAAAGGTGATAGATGAAGAAAATGATCAAGTTCAAGTGCTCTTTAACTCAAATATGCAAGTTGATACAAATCAAGCTAGTTCATCATCTCAAGTGCAAGATCAACAAGTGGCTAGTACATCATATCAACCAAGTGCAAGCAATCAAGTTTTAATACTCTAACCAACCAATGTTGCAAGGTATCATTCATTGAACACTATAATTGGAGATATTTCAAGAGGTATACAAACAAGATCAAGATTAGCTTCATTTTGTGGGCATTTCTCATTTGTCATCTCATGAACCAAAGAAGATAGAGGAAGCATTGAAGGATCTTGATTCGTGTAACAACCCAAAATTTCTATTTTGGGTTGTTATTAGAAAACACTAAATAAAATAAAGGATTTAATAATTTTTCTAAAATATTCCAAGATTTTATTTAATTGTTGTCATTGCAAACTATGAAAAAGGTGGATTTATAAAACTTTTACAAAGTTAATATGAGTGTGTTTGTGCACTTTAGAGCTTCTACTTTGACTTGGTTGTGTGAAAAACGAATTTATAAAATTTGAGCAAACCACGGTTAGGTCCTTTCGGTTTTTGGAAAATAAAGCTTAAAAGGGAGTATTTCCAAAACAAGTTCAAGTTTGAGATTGAAAAACTTTTTAAAAATGTGTTTATTAGAAAAGGAGTTTTGGTTTTCAAAATAGGCTAAAACATTTTCCAAAATAATCTTAAATTTATTAAAATCAAATCTTAGTTTTAGAAATCTTTTAGAAAATTGGTTTGAACCATTTCATAACAACAAAATCTTTTCCTTTTCCTTTTCCCCACCCTTTTCTAGTTTTGGCCTGTGCAGCCCAGCTCCCGCAGCCAGCGCGCTGGCCTAGCCTCCCTGGCCCGCTCAGCTCCGGCGCCCAGCTCTTGGGCCTTGGCCCAGTGTGCCCCAGCCCAGCCGCGAGCCACAGCAGCAGCCCGCTACATGCTCTGAGCCGCTGCCAGATGAGCCTCGCCTGTCTGGCCATGTCGGAGCCGCTGACCCGCGGGTCCCCTGCGTCAGCGCCCGCAGGTCGTCCCCGACCTCCCGCATCGCGCGGGCAATGCCACCGTCCTCCGATCCCCCACCATGCATGCGCCCCTAGGATCCCCGCCACCTTTAAATAGAGGAGCCCTGGTGTGCCGTGCCCCCCTTGGAACCCATGGGCAGCCGCCGCCGCTACACTATGCCCTAGCTCACGCGCCGCCACAGCCGTCGCCACTCCGAGCACTGGTCCGCCGCCGTTGATCTCCGCTGTTGCCATGTCTCCGGTGATTCTGCCACCACCACGGGCTTCGCGTCGAGGTGAGGATCAGGATGATGCCCCTCTCACTCTCTCTCGCTCTCTCTCACGCGCATCCTCGCCATCATAGTGCTACCGCCGCTGCTCCGCTTCGCTGCGTGCGCCGCCACCTCTGGCCAACCTCGGCCGCCTGTGAACCCTCACATCGAGTTTGCGGGGCCAAGCCATACCTGTCCGTGCACTCGCCTTGGCCCGCCGAGCTTCGTACCCGCCACGCATGGTGCGTCGCCGCGCGTAGCGCCGCTACGGCGATCCAAAGCCCCACGCCGCTCCCTAGTCGTTCGATCCAGCGTGGACGGCCTAGATTGTGCCTGACCAAGGTCAACCGGTCACCTCAGTAGCCGACGTGGCTGCCATGCAGGCGCCACGCGAGCACTGACCACGTGAACGCGGTCAACAGGCAGTCAGCCCTAGCCGTTCTATAAAAAGGCCCCTGCATTTTATCAAAATTAACCCCCGGTCCACCACAGCTCAAATGAGGCCCAAGTTTTAGCAGTTTAGCCCCTAGAGCCATCGTTTTTATATCCGAGGTCCAAACCCTGTATAAAATGTGGGTTTTAATTGTTTTAAAATGAAAATAGTTCTAGTAAACTACAGTTTTGCCACTGGACCCAGTTTTAGCCCTAACTTTTGCGTCTTAGTTCCATTTAAGTCCATTCTTGTCGCGTTAGCTTCGCAGCGACGTTAACTACACGTTAGCAATGATGTTTACCATGTTCGATGCTTTTGATGTTTCAACATAAATATAATATGATTAACGTTTGTCTAATGTCTTTCAATATATTAAAAGCAACTTAGGTTTATAATTTTAGTCTTTTATAAACAAATGCTAACTTGATTAATAACAACTTGAATGTGTGTTTATTAATTATAACTTGTTTAGTTTAAACATGACATATATATTTATTCGATTAGTTGCTCTCACATGTACTATGTTTTCTAAACCATAAATGTCTAGATGACTTAAATGCTATATGATCATTTATAAATAAAATATGATTAAGGTTTTGCTCCGGCTTTAAAACTAAATATAATTTGACTAATTCAACTTTAGGATATTTGTCTGAAATGTCTAGCACTTTATTTCGTTAACTAAAATAGATCAAGTGTATAGTCTGTCTTCTCAGTTAGGCCGCAAACACCTCGATAGTCATGTCCTCTTTAACGGTAGCTCCATTCTCAGTCATTTTTACGCTTTCGCGACCGTAGCAACAAGCCATGTCGTTTAGTGTGCTCTTTTCAAGCCTTTCTTGTGAGTGATCTGTTGTTCTTAGTTGTGTTTGTTGTCTATTTGTTCTGCTTGGTTGCTGCGAGTAGATGAAGCGTGGTCCGTTAGCGCTGAAGACTAAGAACTGAGGACCAATAGTCGAAGAAGAAGCTGGAGACCAAAAGATAGAAGTCGAAGACTTTTGAGCAGTTAGACTTTGTGAAAAAGGCAAGTGCAGGCACCATTTGATAATAGTGCTCCTATTCATTAAATTCATTTTACTTTCATTGCATGTGTCGAATATTGCAAACCCTAAGGACATGACTAGCCCTTTACTACCTTCCTTGTACTCCTGGGGTTTGATACTTTGGGTAGTGTAGTTATGCTTAGCTGCTCCACCCACTACAATTAAATGTTGATGAAACTAAAAATGATTAATGATTACTATAATGATGATTAATGGTTACTATGGTGATGGTGAAGTAAAGATGCTTTATAGCATCATGGTTAAGGTGATGAAGAGGGAACGGGTACTGGAGCTTGGCCCAGTTTCTGGGGGTACCCGTGTCTGCCCTCTCTAAGGACCAGTTCGTGGAGCGGCCACCTAGGACTTACCGTACAGGTTCAAGCTATATGGCTCTGGCTTGATGTAGTATCAGGACCTCTACTAGTAGGGTGTGGCTTACCAGGTAGGCATAAGGGAGTAACCAAAGTAAAGTATATTCAGTGACGGATGTTCCGGTCTCATAGCTATGGGGACGGCTTCGTACGCTTCGGTAAAACCTTATGGGTTGCACACTATTAGCTGGAACCTGTGAACAGTCTCATTATGAAACCCTGCCTACTCACCTTAGTAGTGTTTTGGGGATTCACAACCCTGGGCAAATGGGAATCACAACTTGAAGTGAGAGTGTACAACCTCTGCAGAGTGTAAAATTGGTATATCAGCCGTGCTCACGAACATGAGCGGCCCAGATCCTCACATGATTAGAACATGACTCTCTTTGGATAGTGGAGGCAGATTTATGGATTGAGGTGGCTACCTCGTGCTTTGGTAGGATTGCTATCCCATGTTCTTAATTGAGGTTGCTACCCTAGGTTACTTCTTGAGGTTGTTACCTCGATAATAATGATGATGATTAATAATAGTATTGTTAACCTTACTCTATTAATTAAGGGTTGGGATGAATCACTCACATTAGTAATAGGTTGGTTTAATAAAAGTTTACTAACTAAAATGCTAAACTGTAGTAAAACAGTGTTAGCCTTCCTTTGATTAAGCCTTGCATGACATTACTTTCCGCCTGTACTTGTTGAGTTCGACATGGACTCACCCTTTGCTATTCCCCCTACACCCTAGTGTGTAGTAAGGTGCTGCTCAGAAGAAAGATGAAGATGCTATGGAGTTTTCTAGAAGTCTGTCAAAGGTGCTTGGCGTATGGAGCCCCCAGTCAGCCATCCCTCAGAAGAATGGAGCCCGAGGAGAAGTTTAGCACCCGTTCTGCGATACTCTGATAGTTGTAAGTGTTAAGTTAAGTATGTTTTTTCCACTATATAACATTGTTTCTGATATTTCTATTCTGTTGCTGTATATGTGGACTTCCTAGGCACACATATGATGAGTGCTTGGTATTCTTTGGGAAACCAGGCGTGACAGAGTGGTATCAAAGCGGTGTTGACTGTAGGACGTATGTCTATTAGCACTGGATGTTTCTAAAACCTATTTTGTTATAAAACTATTTTCTCATCCCTTGACTCTTCAATTTTGACTATTTCTTCATCCTTGTCATGTTGTATCCCCTCCTTGATAGCTTCCTTTGAGCTATTTCTACTTACTCCCTTGGTTTTTATTTTGTGTTGTTTTACTAAAGTTTTCTGATCCTATCTTG
Organism: Miscanthus lutarioriparius; assembly: GCA_904845875.1. Taxonomy (NCBI): domain Eukaryota; kingdom Viridiplantae; phylum Streptophyta; class Magnoliopsida; order Poales; family Poaceae; genus Miscanthus; species Miscanthus lutarioriparius. The sequence continues at coordinate 49,202,825 of CAJGYO010000017.1, read as the reverse complement.
TTCAAAATTTTGATGGCCTTTCATCATCTATAATCTGCCCTTAGGATGACCACCAATGTTGAAGAAGCATGTGTAGTCTCGATGATGTGTTGTGTGGTTGTCTTGCTTGTGTGTCGTCTCTATTCTTGTGTTTCAAAGGAGGCCCGGAAGGTTATGTCTTGAGGATTATCTCAATTTGTGTTAAGTGGGGTAGAGACCTCTGCCACTCTTGATATCTTGAACAAAAGGAAGTTTGAAGTTTGAAGACCACCCTTTGTCCATCTCGCAAGCCTCCTTGAATCCTAGGATGAGATTCTTGTTAAGGGGGGAGGGGGTTGTGTGTTGTTGAAATTAGAAATCTCCGAAGGAAGTCCCTTGAAGACAATTCTAACAAGACGAAGTTCTTTTAGATGTTTTCGAAGATAAGCAAGAATCCAGTTAAGTGGGGTAGCATCCGCTACAACATCATCAATCCCAAGTATCTCAAGTTTTAAGACATGAAGGACTAAAGACCAATCTTTATCTTCCTAGTCTATTTTTCTTTTCATCAATATTTATCTTTACTGTCATCAATCTTTGTCTTCTTATCATCTTTTGCTAATCTTTGCTCCTTGTATACACATCTCATAATGTGAAGACCTAAAGATTAACCTGTACCTTTCTTTTCAACCAATGCCCATCTTCAATCCATTCATCATATCACATAAATCCTGAAACAACCTTGATGAATCGCTTTATCTTTCGCCCAAGTCTCTTCGAATCTCAGGACGAGATTCATGTTAAGTGGGATAGATTTGTAACACCCCAAAATTCCTATTTTGGGTTGTTATTAGAAAACACTAAATAAAATAAAGGATTTAATATTTTTTCTAAAATATTCCAAGATTTTAGAAAAATTATTGTCATTGCAAAATAAGAAAAAGGTGGATTTATAAAACTTTTACAAAGTTAATATGAGTGTGTTTGTGCACTTTAGAGCTTTTGCTTTGGCTTTGTTGTGTGAAAAATGAGATATAAAATTCAAGCAAACCATGATTAGGTCCATTTGATTTTTTTGGAAAATAAAGCTTAAAAGGGTGTATTTCCAAAACAAGTTCAAATTTGAGTTTGAAAAACTTATAAAAATGTGTTTAATAGAAAAAGAATTTTGGTTTTCAAAATAGTCTAAAAATTTTCCAAAATAATCTCAAATTTATTAAAATCAAATCTTAGTTTTGTAAATCTTTTAGAAAATTGGTTTGAACCATTTCACAAATGGAAAATCTTTTTCTTTTCCTTTTCCTTTTCCCCTCCCTTTTCTCGTTTTGGCCCGCGCAGCCCAGCTCCCGTAGCCAGCGCGCCAGCCCATCCTCCTCGGCCTGCTCAGCTCCCGTGCCCCGCTCTTGGGCCTTGGCCCAGTGCGCCCTAGCCCAATCGTGAGCCAGAGCAGCAGCCCGCTCTACGCTATGAGCCGTTGTCAGACGGGGCCCACCTGTCGAGCCACGCTTGAGCCGCTGACCCGCAGGTCTCATGACCTCCCACATCGTATGGGTGACGCCGCCGCCCTCCGATCCCTCCTCCCTATGCACGCGCCACTAGGATCCCGACTACATTTAAATAGAGGAGCCCCAGTGCACCGAGCCCCCATTGGAACCCTAGGGCAGCCGCCGCCGCTAACCTATGCCTTAGCTCATGCGTCGCCATAGCCGTCGCCGCTCTGAGCTCCGGTGCGGCACCATCAATCTTCCACTGTTGCCGCGTCTCCAGCGATCCTACCACCACCACGGGCATCGTGTCTAGGTGAGGACCACGACGATGCCCCTCTCGCTCTCTCTCTCTCTCTCTCTCTCTCTCTCTTGCTCTCTCCCACTCACGCGCCCTCGCCGTCGCAACACCGCCACCACTGCTCTGCTTTGCCACATGCGCCACTACCACTGGCCAGCCTCGGCCGCTGTGAACCCTCGCAGTGAGTTTGTGAGGCTGTGCAGAACCCGTCCATGCCCTCACCTTGGCCCGCCGGGCTCCGTAGCCACCGCACATGGTGCGCTGCCACGCGTAGCACTCCTCCGGGACCCAAAGCCCGCGTCGCTCCCAGGCCATTCGATCCAGTACGGACGGCCCAGATCATGCCTGATCGAGGTCAACCATGTCGCACCCCGAAACCTGCCCAATTAGGGACCGATACCAAGTCGATGGGGGTTGTCAAATTACAACTTTGAGGCCCCAGGAGCACACTAAGCAACTCCTCTTCAGGATCATGTTGAGTGGCACATAGTATTTTAATTATTAACCCAACACAGGACCAGTAAATGGAACTAAACTAGTACAATCATATTCAAACTAGTCAGACTTCTTTACACAAGTTTTACATCCTGGTCCAACCCGTGGACATGGTTACCCCATCCAACTAATGTTCATACTCATAGTCGCTCCATCAAGGAAACCAGAGTTAACTTGTAGCACGCTTGGAGTCACGCCCATTCCAGGTGCTATTGTGCATCTGTGGTCAAGCATTTGATCGATGCAGTCTACTACATACCTACAAAACAACTTAACGGCCGCACTATGAGTACATTGCATACTCGCAGGACTTAATTCCAACATATAATATTTAGTGGATGCATAGGGTGATTATCAGGCATTTGTACAATTATGAAAAGCAATGATGTTCATTAAGAGTATGTCATGCTATGATCAACATTAGAGTTATAGTATTTATCATCATAACAAAGGTGCTCATAGTCCATCATCCATCCTACCATGGGTATAGAAGGAAAGAACAACCAAATAGTTCCATCCCGAAGGACTGTAGACTTTTGAAACTCGACAGAGTTGTACAACTGTACCCACATGGAAATTGGGACTAACCACCATACTCATGCCCGGGTAAGGGTTGCCTCACGCTCTGTAACCTTTCCCTAATCTGGCCTAAGTGTCACATGAAAGGTTCGACTGGGTTCCTAGTCAATGTCCTAGACATTCCAAACCGATGCCACCCCCTTGCCAGTTTCACGAATAAACAGGTCGCAATTAGTTACTTAGCTTGTCAACCCGATCCGTGACATGTGGTCTATACGGGTGGTTACTTGAACTCACCCATCCCAATATATGGTCCTTACTACTCCAAGAGCTTGTCATCTGAGATCCCACACTCATGACGACCTACCCCTCACCTGAGCAAGATATCCAAGTTATCATCAAGATTATCACCTTAGGGTATTATTCCTTAGCCAGATTAGTAAGGTGAGTCAAGTTGTACCCTCATTGGTTTTAGTAGTTAATTATCTAGGTGTTGCATCCTACACGCGTGAGTATGAGTTCCCTTCTCATGCTCGACTTCTACCGTTGCCCATGCAACTAAGCAAATAGCATTAAGCATTGCCATTCCCATTGTTTAGATTAGAGGCTTCTAACAGATTAAGGAGTGACTCTAATTATAGAGTGAATGAGGCTACTAACCAAATCTATATGTAATGCATAACTCATAGTGGAACTCGATAAGTATCCAAAATAGGGTTCATAATAGTGGGGTGCCTCCTTGTTATTGCTACCGATCCTGATGACTCCAAGTTAGTGGTGACAACTTGCACACAATCCTTACAAAATGAGATATCCAAACCTAAAAGGAAAGGATCCGAGGATAGGAGATGATCGCACGATAGATAAGGAAACTAGGAGTTCTACTTGGGACATAGGAGGTGACATCTAGTGCCGAACTATGGCTATGGGATATGATCTAGCATTGGTGACCCATTGAGTACACTTGCTAACCAACCTCACATTCACTGTAACTATTGGACACTCCATCCCACTGATGGACACTCCGCTGTGCCGGGTGCCGAGGTGAGTTTCCCCTATTGGCTCTATTTAGGCATTGGCAGATGCTCCGTGGAATGGGTACTCTCAGGATTCTCCGATTATGGTTCGATATAATTCATCGGACGCTCTGCTAAGGCGACGACCACTCTGCTATTCACTCAAAAAGAGACTTAGACTATTGGCGACTAGACTTTAGGTTTGGCGAACACTCCGTCCTACTAATGGACACTCCATCGATTGGGCGACAAAACCTATGCTCTTGGGTTCTAGGGTGAAAGCTTGGGAATTCATGTCTATATCTTGGGTAATGGCCTTCATGCATGCTCACGGTATTTCTACGGTAACTTAGGTGACTTGCTAGACTCAAGGTAGCTAGGCTTGGCTTCGGTTAACTAGTGTAACTAGTGACTCCTTAGTTAAGAGAAATCCTAGAGATAAAGAGAGATTGAGCATGACAACTTATCTTGGTTTCTTGGTGAGTTCCTTGTCACTAGGATTAAGAATCCAACACATGCCATCCTTGCTTCCAAGCTAAAGAGAGGGATCTCATTTTTCTTGCAAAGCATCCAATAGTCCAAATGAGGGGAAATCCAACCAAATCTTGAGAGGATTGAGATGTAGTATCTAACACCCTAGTGTTAAGAATTGCATTGGCACTTGCATTTCATAAGCACAAGCATCATCCAAGCATTCATGAACATGAGCATATAAAATTTCATCTCATTCTTATACATTGTCACATGAAATGTTGATTATATATATATATGCTTATGCTTGTAATCATGTATGACCAATGTATGAAATGGTTTTGAGGTCATGAAAACACCTTAGACACATCTAGAATGGTGAATGGAACAATGTTTATATTCATGACATAGACCAAATTTGCTTCTAAGTGTTGGTTTACTTTGAAATGCCTTTTTCATGATGCTAGTTTGACCAAAGTTGAACAGTAGCTTAGAGTGTTTGCATGGCTATGTGACCTAAATAAAAGTTGTAGTTCTTGTCATGGGTAACAAACTTTATTTAAGGGTCATGAGTTGAATCAGTGCCTAACATGTTCAAAAATAGCTCCAAAGTAGCAACAACATGTTGTTTTATGACTTAAATTTTTTCTAAGTGTAGAATGCTGATTTTAGTTTCAATGTAGCCCACTTTGGAGCCTTATAGTTTGAAAACCATGTTGATTTAGACAAAACTCCTTTTGAACAATCTTGTAGTACTGATGTAGCTCTACATCTTTCACTAATACCAATTTTGCTAACTCAGACTGGATTAGGAGATATAGAGGCATGAAGTAGCGTTGTCAGTCAACTGAATTGGCGCCGTGCGCGCGCATTGTGACCGACCGATGTCAGGCCGCGGCCGCCTCATGGAGGCCATCCGCCGGCATCGGGCCCGCGCGTCAGGCTGACACGAGCAGCAAAACAGCAGCGATGCGCCCTCCCTCCTCACTCACTCTCACTCGCCTCGCTCTCTCTCTCTCTCGCCTTCGCCGCGCCCAAGCAAAGCCGCAGCACGCCGCGCCATTGCCGCCGAGCTCGCGCGCCACTACTGCCGCATCTCCATCCAATCCATCACGTGCATAGCTTCGCCATCAGCCGCTCTACCACCCAAGCCGCCATTGCCACCATTCAAGTCCAGGTAATGTGATATTTCATGTCGCCATCGCCGCTATGGTCAGCGCCACCGAGCTCTGAGCTCACCGTGGCTAGCCTTATCCACCGCTCCTCCTACCACTTTCTCCCAGGTTCCGTCATCGCCTTAGGTCATAGGTGCTCACGTCGTCATTTATTTAACCGCTACCGCCACCATAACACGGTAACGCGCGACGCCGCCATGCGCGTCCGCCATTGCTACAAGCATGCGTTCGCTGCCGCCGACTTCACCGGCCACCCTTAGCCCACTCTGGTACCTGTTACCATGTCGCCTAGAGGTGTAGCACCTTCCCCGATGACGAATACCTACCTTCAGACGCCGTCTCGTTGGAACGGTGACACAACCGCCGTGCTCTGTGCGTCGCCGTGCCGCCATGCACGTGGCCGGAGCTCACCTCTACTTCATCGTGGCTCGATCCACACTATAGAGCTATGCTAGGGTTTGTAGAAGTCATAGCTGTGGTTGTTTGGTCACATGATCACTGGAGATGGTGAGTCCGCCACCGCGTACCGCCGCCGAGCCACCATGCTCGCCGGTGAGGTCGCTCCGGTGATCCGCTAGGCCAACCTAGGGTACCAGTGTTTGTAAAAAAGAAGGACAAATCCTTGCAGATGTGTGTGGACTATAGACCGCTTAATGCTGTGACCATTAAGAATAAGTATCCTTTGCCTCGCATCGATATCCCATTCGATCAAGTGGCAAAAGCAATGGTATTCTCTAAGATTGACTTGAGGTCAGGCTATCATCAGATTAAGATCAGGCCAGAGGATGTACCTAAAACAACTTTCTCCACTAGGTACGGCTTGTATGAGTATTTGGTCATGTCTTTTGGATTGGCAAATGCTCCTGCCTACTTCATGTATTTGATGAATTCCGTATTCATGCCCGAGCTCGACAAGTTTGTGGTCATGTTTATCGATGACATCCTGATTTACTCGGAGAATGAGGCAGATCATGCAGAGCATCTGAGGACCATCTTATCTAGATTGAGGGAGCATAAATTATATGCCAAATTTAGCAAGTGTGAATTCTGGTTGAGGAAAGTACCTTTCTTGGGTCACCTCTTATCTGAAGATGGAATATCTATAGACCCAACTAAAGTACAAGAGGTCATGGATTGAAAGGCCCCGACTTCGGTTCATGAAGTTTGGAGTTTTTGAGGGCTAGCAGGCTACTATCGTTGTTTCATTCCAGATTTCTCCAAGATAGCTAAGCCCATGACCAGACTACTTTAGAAGGATGAAAAGTTCAGGTGGATGCTAGAGTGTGAAGCTGCTTTTCACACCCTACGGACATTGCTAACTACAGCTCCTGTTTTAGTACAACCCGACATTAAAAAGCTTTTTGATGTGTTCTGTGATGCATCGGGTATGGGTTTGGGGTGTGTGCTCATGCAAGTAGGTCAAGTTATTGCCTATGCTTCTCGATGGTTGAGAAAGCATGAAGTCAACTACCCTACACATGATTTAGAGCTCGCAGCAGTTGTTCATGCGTTGAAGGTATGGAGACATTACTTGTTGGGAAACATATGTCACATATATACTGACTACAAAAGTCTCAAATATATCTTCACTCAACCTATGCTGAACATGAGGCAGCGAAGCTGGTTAGAGCTAATCAAGGACTATAATTTGGATGTGCGCTACCATCCAGGAAAAGCCAATGTTGTAGCAGATGCACTTAGTCAAAAATCTCATTGCAACACTTTGGAAGCCTTGTTGGCAGATGGATTTAATTTGCTACATCCTGTTGTGCTACACAATATAACAGTTAGTTGCTCACTTGAGAGCAAAATCATAGAACTGCAGAAGACGGATGTAGGTATATTTCACATCAAGAGAAGGTTGAAAGAACAGGAAACCAAACATTTTAGGTTGGATGAAAGAGGTGTGCTATGGTTTGAGAACCGACTGGTAGTACCAAAGGACCGTGACCTTAGAAATCAAATTTTAGATGAAGCTCATTCGTCCAAGTTGTCTATCCATCCAGGTAGTAGCAAAATGTATCAAGATTTGAAAACCCATTTTTGGTGGACCAAGATGAAGAAAGAGATCGTCGCCTATGTCGCTAGGTGTGATAATTATAGTAGAGTCAAGGTCATTCATTTGAAATCTGCTGGATTACTTCAGCCGTTGCCTATTGTAGGCTGGAAATGGGAGGAAATAAGTATGGACTTTATTACAGGCCTCCACTAACACAACAAGGTCATGATTCTATATGGGTCATTGTTGATCACCTTACCATGTCAGATCATTTTATACCAGTTAACACGGCGTATCACGTGAGGAAGTACACTGAGCTATACGTTTCTTAGATCTTGAGGCTACATGGAGTACCAAGGACCATATTCTTAGATCACGGACCACGATTTATAGCTCGCTTTTGGGAACACTTGCACCATGCCTTGGGAAAATATGTTGAGCATATCATCCACAAACTTTGGGATAGACCGAGCGAGTGAACCAGATCTTAGAAGATATGTTGAGAGCTTGTGTTATATCTTCCAAGGATTCATGGGAGAAATGGCTACCTTTAGCCGAGTTTTCCTATAACAACAGTTATCAAGCGAGCATCAAAATGGCTCCTTTTGAGGCCTTGTATGGTCGGAAATGTAGAACTCCCTTGAATTGGATATAGCCCGGAGAAAGAAGATATTATGGCATTGACTTTGTCGCCGAAGCTGAAGAGTAGGTACGCATATGAAAGCAGCCCAGTCTAGACAAAAGAGTTATGCTGATAAAAGAAGAAGACCACTAACTTTTGAGGTGGGAGACTATGTGTACTTAAAAATGTCACCCATGAAGGGAGTGCAGAGATTTGGAGTAAAAAGGAAGCTTGCACCTAGGTATGTAGGCCTGTACTAGATTATTGAATGGAAGGGAGAGGTTGCCTACAAGTTACAACTTCCTCCTGAGATGAGTGTGATATTCGATGTCTTCCATATTTCTCAGTTGAAAAGATGTCTTCGCATACCTAAGGAAGCCATTGCACCCACCAACATTAAGCTCCAATTGGATTTAACTTATGAAGAGAAACCAATCTGAGTGCTAGAAGAAATAAAAAGAGTAACCTGGAGTAAGGTCATTAAGTTCTATAAGGTGGTGTGGAATAACCACAATGAACAAGATGTCACATGGGAACAGGAGGATTATTTATGTTAGGTTTATTCTGCTTTTTATGAGGAATGGTAGGTCTTTCAAATCTCAGGACGAGATTCCTATAAGGGGGAGGGGCTGTAACACCCCAGTGTTAAGCATTGCATTGGCACTTGCATTTCATGAGCACAAGCATCATCCAAGCATTCATGAACATGAGCATATAAATTTTCATCTCATTCTTATACATTGTCACATGAAATGTTGATTATATATATATATATATATGCTTATGCTTGTAATCATGTATGACCAATGTATGAAATGGTTGTGAGGTCATGAAAACACCTTAGACACATCTAGAATGGTGAATGGAACAATGTTTATATTCATGACATAGACCAAATTTGCTTCTAAGTGTTGGTTTACTTTGAAATGCCTTTTTCAAGATCCTAGTTTGACCAAAGTTGAACAGTAGCTTAGATTGTTTGCATGGCTATATGAAGTAAATAAAAGTTGTAGTTCTGGTCATGGGTAACAAACTTTATTTAAGGGTTATGAGCTGAATCAGTGCCTAACATGGTCAAAAATAGCTCCAAAGTAGCAACAAAATGCTGTTTTGTGACTTAAAATTTTTCTGTGTAGAATGCTGATTTTAGTTTCAATGTAGCCCACTTTGGAGCCTTATAGTTTGAAAACCATGTCACTATCAGTCAACGAAGTAGCACTATCTGTCAACTGAATCAGCGCCGCGTGCGCGCGTCGTGACCGACCGATGTCGGGCCACGACCGCCCCGTGGAGGCCATCCGCCGGCGTCAGGCCCGCACGTCAGGCCGACGCATTTAGCAAAATGGTTGCGACGCACCCTCCCTCCTCACTCGCTCTGACTCTCTCGCCTTCACCGCACTCGAGCAAAGCCACAGCGCACACGCCACTACCGCCGGATCTCCATCCAGTCCATCACATGCATAGCTTCGCTGTCAGCCACTCTACCTCCCCAAGCCACCATTGCCACCGTTCAAGCCCAGGTAAAGCAACATTTCACATCGCCATCACCGCCATGGTCACGGAGCGTCGCCGAGCTCTGAGCTCACCGTGGCTAGCCTTATCCACCACTCCTCCTACCTCTTTCTCCTAGGTTCCGTCATCGCCTTAGGTCATACATGCTCATGTCGTCGTTTATTTAATCGCTACTGCCACCATCACATAGAAACGCACGACGCCGCCTTGCGCGTTAGCCATGGCTGCAAGCATGTGTTCGCTGCCGCCGACTTCACCGACCATCCTTAGCTCACTCTAGTACCCGTTACCGTGTCGCATAGAGGTGTAGCACCTTCCCCGATGATGGAGACCTACCTTCGGCCGCCGTCTCGTCAGAACGGTGACACCACCGCCATGCTCTATGCGTCGCCGTGCCACCATGCATGTGGCCAGAGCTCACCTCCGCTTCACCGTGGCTTGATCCGCACCGTAGAGCTCCGCTAGGGTTCGTAGAAGTCATAGCCGTGCTTGTTTGGTCACATCTTCGCTGGAGACATTTCATCTTGCTGCCACGCGCCACCGTTGAGCTGCCATGCTCGCCGGCGAGGTCGCTCCAGTGATCCGTCGGGCCAACCTAGGGTACTAGTAGATGCGTAAGAGTGAGGGGAACACGACTCCGGTGACCTCGCCATCGGTGACCTCGCCATCGATGAGTTTGCCACCAATCAAGCCGCGCCCCTGCTCTGTGTGTTGCTGACATGTGGGTCCCGTTGACCCACGGGTCCCAGCTGTCAGTCAGTATTTGAAATGTTTTTCTTGATTTATTTTCATAGATTTGAATACTAACTTCAAAAATTTATAACTAGAGCTAGGAACGTCCAAATTGAGTGAACCAAATTTTGTTGGATTCATCTTGAAGTGTACTATTTGATAAAAATATGAAATATACTGTTTAGAGTATTTTTCTAGGAGAATTAAATTGAGCAATATAAGTGCTTTTAAAATAGTTTCTATCTTGTAAATTGCATAACTTGAGCTAGGAAGGTGATAAAATTATGATTCCAATTTTGCTGATCTTGTGTTGACATTCTCTAGCTAGGAAAAATATTAAATCTATAGTAAGAATACTTGAAATATGGTCTTCCTATTTAATCTTAATTAATTGCTAGTTTCTTGAGAAAATAAATATGGTAAAAATACATAACATATGATCAAGAAAATTTTTACATAGTATTATTATGCTAGGATAAAAGTAAGAAAATATGAAATCTGTTGCTTGACACTTTTCACTATGCTAAACTATTTTTACTAAAATAAGCATATGTAACATGTCATTTTTGTAGAGGTGGCTATACTTATCTAAATGGCATGAAATTTGTACAGTAGACTATTAGGGTCATTTGTAGGCTGCTATAATTTTCTCAGAATTTACTAAGCAATGGAAACATTTATCCTTTAAATCATTTTATTATATAAGGAAATTGATAAATGAATATAAATAAATTAGTTAGGCATAACCATGAGGTTTTCTGTGGTGCTTGTGATGCATATGATCTATTGATGTTATTAGTTAGGCTTAGAAGTAATTGGCTGTATGTAACTAGTTAATTTTTGCTTTATAATTCAATTAGATGGTTGCATGTATAGTTTCTATTTTGGTGATGATTTCATGATGATAATGGCCTTTTCTGTGAAACTTGTTAATAACAAAGTTGTAGATAACTGTTTACACCAAAATTTGGGAAGAAAAACATAGGAACTCGAAGCTTCTAAGATTGTGTCAATCAAGGAATCGATTGCATAAAGATCGATATCAGCTGATTCAGATGCGGCATTGAAATCGGCTCTCTTCGAATTACGTCAGCAGATAATGACAATAAGCTATGGATGGCATCGAGAAATACATGTTGGACTCTACAAAAAGGGAAAGATTAGGGTCCAAGTTATCTTAAGTTAGGAATATTTTCTTTTATACCAAAGATTGTAAAGAGTCGTACTTAAGTAGGATTCATGCTTAGGCTTTGGGTATAAATATTGGACCCCAGCTATTGTAAAACAACATCCAATCAATCAATACAAATTACTTTTTTGGCATTATGCCAACCCTTAGGAGTAGGAGTAGTGTAGATCTCAGCGAGTTCTTCAACAAGTAGGGCTTTATCGGTCTGGCCGACCTCCGGCTTGTCTGTAAGTACCGTCATGGCTTATACTTCTGTTTGTATGGCTGCATTGGTTAAGTTCGACCTCCACTGCGAACTCTAGTATAAGCTAGTTATCGACTCTTATCTAGTTCAAGTACGGCTGCATTGGTTAAGTTCGAACTCCACTGCTCGAATTAGATTAAGGTCAAGTTATCGGCTCTACCTGAGGGTGGTGTCCTTCGAGTAGATTCATTAAGTTACCGATCTTGCTGATGTCCTTATTGTTATTAGTTTTTAGCAACATCAACCTGCCTGGTCGAGATCGATCTAGATCGTCCTCATATCCTTTTAGTCCTTCATTTGATTTGTTACAACACGATGTTTCTTACTTTGAGTGACAGATTACGTTTTATCGATGGTTCCACCTCGATCTTGATCGTGCATAGTACGCGATTATGGCACGTATGGTGGTGAAGAGGTTTACTGGCTAGTTAAATCTGGTCTATAGTTCGCTATTATGGCTGTAACGATCAGGTCGATCCCCACTGATGGCACTTTAGATTGAAGGATGCTAGTTGGTAGATTTGTTCTCGATCAGGCATGACCTTAACTGTTTGCTATGCCTGCATCGGCTAAATAGCCGATTGCCTATGCTTTAACGCCTACAGTGTGTCTCCATGACCCTATTAAATGTATATAGATCTATGTACTTTAAGAGTTTGATTGGTTGTCTTTATCACGGCTGTCATCGATTTGTCCATGTTAAATAGTCGATTGTTCACATGCTGTAGTCCTTTTCACTTGAATCGGCTATTTTCAGCTGATTCCCTCGAGCTTTCACACATATAACATGTCTTTTGGAAAGCCTGTCAATGTACAGATGGTTTTACGGATTCTTTGGTTTTAGTTTGTTATTATCATCATAGCTGCCATCGATCTGGTCGAACCTCACTGTTGATGGTAATAGATTAGATTTAGAGCGTTTGTAAGTCCATTTATACTAGACAGTCGATTCATTCGCATGCTATATCCTTTCTCGTTAGATTCATCGACTCAGTGCTTTACACCGGTAATACCCACCTATCTGATGATCTTACTTACATATGCGTGTACTGTACTTGTCAACATAAAAATCAATCGCTACCCACAAGCTTTACAGTCCGTAACAACCAATTTCTATGTGTATCAGCTTTTTAGTTGATTTTCCCATCTGGCTACTCCCGAAGCGACACACTTGGAACTGTCTGGGCAAAAACTGGCATGTTCCACCTTAAATTATTGATAAACTTTCTCTCCTTATCAATTATAGGTCGAATTGACTGGCACGCCTCGGGAGGAATTCGCAGGATCGGATAACCCTGCATTAAAGCCAAGTGGATCTCCAGCGTTGCTCCATCAAGCAGATCCTTCCGGCTTACTGTGTGCCCAGCGCATCGACACATTTTTGCGCCGACAATAACTTACTTATCTACCTTGTGTTAAATGTTCATAGTCATAGGCCTTATGGTTTAAGAATTATAGCTGTTAGAAGTCTACTGTCAGAATTATACATGTCATTATATATGCATCCATGATATCTTATTTCATGCTCATGCATATAGGATCGTCCAAAGGGATAACTCTTTTGGAGTTCAACGAAGAAGAAGAGGAGGAATAGCAGGAGACACCTCAGACCGTAGCTCCAGAAGGAGAGGAGCAAACTCTTGAGGACCTCCCTAAGTGCCTGGATCACAGGCCAACCTCTTTCCTCAAAGGCAAGCCCCAAAGCATATTAAGCCTCCCATGTTTTACAAAATATCACTTGAGACCTTTTATGTTTGATACATTAGGTTATAAGAGTTGATTGGAAATACTTGATGCATAGAACTACCTTGTCCATATATATATGTATATATAAACATATACCTTTAACCCTATGTAGGTCTAGGATCAAATATATGCTTAGCCATGCTTAGACTAGTAGAAGTCGGGTGATTTCCTGTCACCTATGAGATATAGGTGGATACCGAAGCACGGTTCGCTATATTTGCTATCGTGGAACAGAACCATGGGGTAATGTAACTGGAGGCTGGGCGGAGTCTATGTGTAAGTTGACTCATGTGATTCTGTCTATGTCGGTTAAGGACTGTATCATTGTTGGCACTTTTGTCGAGATTGAACGCATGCCTCTCGCTTAGCTAGCTAGATAACTCATTCTGTCCGCGAAGCTGAGTAGCTCAATTCAGGCCGGGCCCTATTCTATAAAAGTGCGCATTCTGGATGGTAGTAAGGATGTGTGGAGAGCCAGATGCGAGCCCAAGGGCAGGCCGGGCCTGAACGTCCTAGCAACTGGTTGTCCCTGATTGTGCGGTGCTAGGCGAACCTATGAAATGTGGACCTGAGTTGTACCAAAGGTGACCTAAGGTGACCATTGATCTAGTTTGCCTGGGTTTGTGTTAGGAATAAATTCCCAGCTGGTTGAAATCGATTCGAATCACCGTCTCTCTTGGACAGTGAGAAACTTGGCTAGCTCCAACATCGTAATAATTGTATTATGGAGTGACGGTTATGATGAACATGGAATTATTATACTGACTATGGTTACTATTATTATGCTACTAAATGATATACCACATGTTTGGCATAGGTTAGTTGCTAATCTAGAGATGAATAGCTATAATTAACTTGATGACCGAATTATAACTGTATACTTGATTTGGTAAGCTCTTTATGTAAAATGTTGTCAAGCTAGCTCCACTTATAAAGCCTTGCATAATCTTTGGAGTTACTTTATTTTATGTTTATGATGGGTAAGTCTAGCTGAGTACCTTCTTGTACTCAGGGTTTATTTTTCCATTGTTGTAGATGGTACAGTTTATCATGGCTATTGCAAGAACTGCTTTTGTCCCACCATGGACGAGCAATAAGCCCTATGTAGGCATCTCTTATTAATCCCTCTCTTATGCTTTTGTGGAAGTGTGGTCGTGAGCAGGCACTATATTTAAACAATGTTATAGATGTTGGTTTCAAATTTTTAATTTGCTTTCGCTAGTATCTTACGTGAACGTGGTTTGTAATAACCTTAATTCGTACTCTGATGGATGAACTGTATTTGTGAACTTTATGTAACGTGTGACATGTATGTTGAATCATGTACGATTTTGGTTGTATGTTGGTTGAATCGAGAACCTTCGCGGTACTCGATGGACTACCGGGTTTATATGGGCTCAAGTATGACAGTGTGACCACTTGAGGGCTGCCATTGTACTCATGCTCTTATAAATTGGTCGGTTCTGCTACACAATATGCTTTATCCTTAACCTTGGAGTATTTTTCACCAAGCCATCCTCATGATCCATCCATGTAAGAGAGAATATTTGAATTAGGGTTGGAGGATTGATCTCAAGATAATGAGAAGAGAGAGCTCTTGAGCTAACCATGGGATGAGAGGTTGTTGAAGCTCAAGTGCTTGACCTAACGCCGATCTTGCTGCCTTCTAGCACCTTGATTCTCTTCTCCATCTTCTTCTTCTTCTTTCTTACTCTAGTTCATCCTTTCCTTCCATTGTTCTTCCTTCTAGAGAGAGTGTGAGAGAAATGAGGAGAGGATGAGTGGAGCTGAGGATTTGGAGTTGGGAAATATCTCCCACTCGTGCGAACACATGTGGACCATGTCCCATAGTGAATGACAACTCACTTACCACTCAATCTGTTGTCTTTGCATGTTTATCGGATGGTCCAATACAAGTAACGAATCATCCAGTACTTTCTAAATTTGCTTACCCCGGCTCAGGAACCTGATCTCGTGACTCTTGAATCCATTTGAAGCTTGTGGTGACCTACTCGTCCTTCTTAGTAGATAAAACATCGCGAGCTGATTCCTTGCAGTGATATTCTCCTTATGTGCCTAGTCAATTGACTCCGATTGACCAGTAGTTGACTTGAGATGTTGTCGATTAGTTTGCGGTGAAAGCGATGCTTTCCTTTGGTTTGGGTTGCTTGAGATTGTTAGAGAATTCCATTTTATAAGAACTTGGGTGACCAAAATGAAAGTCTATGGGGTAATGTAACTCGAGTCGTTACAACTCTCCCTCGCTTGAATTCAAGCTCATCCCCGAGCTTGTCAAGGGGTTGCTCGGAATTTTCCATGAAGGGTTTTTACTGTTTTGCTTAGTCTGATGGAGGATCAGATTGCCATCACGGACTCTCCGGTGTACCACTAAATCTAACTCCAACTGTCGGGCTTATTAACTTGGCGAATGCTCCATCGTTCCCGCAGAATGTCCGATAGAATCGGGCTATATATAAGCCGACAGCCCCCTGGACATGTCCTTTTCTTTTCTCCATCCACCGATCCCCCACGCACACGCACCCATGCCGCCGCCCACTCCATGACGACAACTCTTGGACGCTTCTTCATCGATTCCTTCGGCCACACGCCCACCCACGAGCTCTTTCAATATGTGGGATGCCGAGTACATTCCTTTCCCTTTTGCATTTACCTTTTTTCCATGATTTAAAAGCTAGGGTTTGCCCGATCTATGCAATGGCTAGGGTTCTTTCAAATCCTTCTTGGGAATCTTGTAGAGCATTAAGAGTACTTTTATGCAAGTTTGTAAGCTTTGACGTTTGTTGAATCTTCGGATTTTGTCGATTGAGCATTGGTAGGTTACTATGGGTCATTGCTCTGTCGAAATCTTATCGGATGGTCCGTAGTTCTGTCGGATGCTTCCACCACTTTTGAGGCACTTAGAAAATTCCCCTTATTGTCTACTTCGTACTGTTAGTAAGAATGGCGAATGGTCTGTGAACTTCGCAGTCGCTCCATTGGTCAGTCTATAGCTTGTGAATGCTCTGTGTCAAAAGTTGTACAATGTCAGAAGGTTCCGGCGTCCTAGCAGAAGGTTCTGATAGTGTCTAAGTACTCACTGTAATAATTATTTCTGCCCTCTGTCATGCTGACGGATGGTCCATGGGCTTGACGGACACTCCGTTTGTGTCTGCTCAGTACTGACTTAGTTTTTAATTGAGCCAACCTATTGCTCCAACTTTGTAGGTGCCTTTCATATGTACTAGTGAGCTTATGTACATGGTGTAGATGACATTGCCACTGGTTCTTATATCCGTGTTTGCATTGGTTCCAATTCTCTAAGTCTAGTCTCTTTTATTCAATACCTTTGCCAATCCTTGCTTGTTTGTTCTTATCCAAGCCCTTACTATTTTTTGTTGTTTCCCTTTTGTTGCAGGCGTCCGGTTCTTCGTTTTCATGGTGGTGGCCGGGAGAAGAAGAGGCCAAAGAGGGATGTTAGCAGCAGCCAACATCCTATTCCTGACGGTGATGATCCTTTGGATAGTGACTACAATGCTAAGGAGGAGATGGGGTGTAAGAAAGAAGTCCTGTACAAGAGGAGGTCCAAGAATGCCTCAAATGCTCCAATAAGTCATCAGTCAGCCTCGCATAAACATCGTCGTGAGCCTTCACCTTCGCCGCCATCCTCAAGCTTGACTTCACAATCTTCGTCTTCTTCTGGAGGTGGTGGAGATGATAGCGATGAGGACAAGGAGGAACAAGAAAGAGATGAAAGTGACGATGGGAATGAGGAAGAGGTAATGGGGGCAGGGATCCCGATCTTCCGTCAGGTAGAGGTAACAATCGTTGTGGCGGAGAATGACACAACGATCCAGCTTCAAATCAAAAGATCGAACCCTGCAATCTTAGCACCACGACTCCTCTGGTTATCAACTGAGTCATGGTTGAGGTTGATCTCGCCAAGAAGACAAATCCCTGCCTGTGCAACGAAGAACATAAGCAAGAACAAGAAAGAAAACAACCAAATTGCAGGTGAATGATTAATCTCACAATGTTGGGGTCTCACAAACCGATGAACGGCGAAACTGTTCTTGATAGATTAATCGAAGCAGAACCCAAAACCTAATGACTGCGGTAGCGTATGGTTATAAAGGTCTTAGGGTCATCGCCTACCCTGGACGCGCCCCCCCTAACGGGCTCAAAGACGATACACAGCCCATTGGACCAGATACAGTGATGCAGCACCTAGACAGATTCTAGACACTGACTTGTTTCGACAATTCCCATAGATTTCGAAGAGCTTTTGACATGAGACCACTTGTATTGGCTTCCTTATCAAATTAGCTTTCCAACCATATGTGGATCGTCAAAAACGGAGTCCGAATGCGTCTTGGGTGACCAGTTTAAGGCAGACTGGTCCTGGAGGCCGAGGCAGACTCGAAATCATGTTGGACCAGGCCTCCAGTTTCTGTTGGACGTCCTCTTCCTCTAAGTCCCTCATGACCCTCTCCAATGTTCCTAATTAATATAACATCATTAGGTACCAATCTATTCTCAAAAGTATGAAAAGGATCATTTAAGAACGAGCTCACCTCTAAATTAAGTTGTCACCTTTGAGCTCAGGTCATTGGACCTTGCATAATGGTTGGAGGATCAGCGGGTGCATCTGAAGGAGTGATGTCCTCATCATCCTCCCCCTCTTGAAACTGAGCCGTCCTCGACTCAAGCTCATCTTCTTCTCCCAAATAAGGTTTCAAATCTACAATGTTAATGGTGGGACTAACCCCCAACTTGGGTGGCAACTCAAGTTTGTAGGCATTATCATTTATTTTCTCAATTATCTTATAAGGACCAGCTGCTCTTGGCATTAACTTAGACTTACGTAGCTCAAGAAATCTATCTTTTCTCAAATGTAACCAAACCAAATCACTCGGTTCAAGTTTAATTTCTTGTCTACCTTTACTACCAGCAATTCTATACTTTTCATTCATTCTTTCAATATTAGCTTTAGTTGTTTCGTGCAACTTATGAATGAATTCAGCACGCTCTCTAGCATCACTATGTGTTCTCTTAGTGGTAGGTAAAGGCAAAAGATTAATAGGAGCGCAGGGGTTAAAACCATACACTACTTGAAAGGGACTTACCTTGGTGGTGGAATGTTCCGCCCTATTATATGCAAACTCCACACGCGGCAAACACTCTTCCCACATCTTCAAATTGCGCTTCAAAATTGCTCTCAACATGGTGGACAATGTTTGATTCACTACCTCAGTTTTGCCCATCAGTTTGGGGATGACATGTTGTAGAAAACAGCAGCTTGGTCCCCAATTTATTCCATAAAGTGCGCCAAAAATGACTCAAGAATTTTGCATCACGATCTGAAACAATAGTAGAAGGAATACCATGCAAGCGAACGATTTCTTGAAAGAAAAGGTCAGCAATATGAATAGCATCATCGCTCTTATGACAAGGAATAAAAAGTGCCATCTTAGAAAAATGATCAACCACCACAAAAATACTATCCCTCCCCCTCTTAGTCCTTGGCAAACCTAACACAAAATCCATAGATATATCAACCCAAGGAGTAGAAGGAACAGAAAGAGGCATATACAAACCATGTGGGTTCAACCGCGACTTAGCTTTTTGACATGTGGCGCACAGAGCCACATACCGTTCTACATCTCGCCTCATCCTTGGTCAAAAGAAATGTGTGGGTCTTCTCCCCGTCTTCTTGGCACCAAAATGTCCCATCAATCCACCTCCATGCGCCTCCTACAACAACAAAAGATGAACGGAGCCAACTAGAATGCATAGGCGGTTAGCTCTAAACAAAAACCCATCATTGATCACAAACTTATTCCATGTACGTCCCTCTCTACAATTCAGCAACACGTCCTTAAAATCAGGATCAAGCGCATATTGTTCTTTTATTGATTCAAGTCCAAAAATCCAACAATCAAGTTGGGACAACAAGGTATATCATCTAGACAAAGCATCAGCAATCACATTATCCTTCACTTTCTTGTGTTTGATAATATAAGGAAAAGATTCAATAAATTCA
This sequence comes from Miscanthus lutarioriparius, assembly GCA_904845875.1. Classification (NCBI taxonomy): domain Eukaryota; kingdom Viridiplantae; phylum Streptophyta; class Magnoliopsida; order Poales; family Poaceae; genus Miscanthus; species Miscanthus lutarioriparius. The sequence continues at coordinate 49,183,322 of CAJGYO010000017.1, read as the reverse complement.
ACCCATTTAGCATGCCTACGATTCATATTATGTTGAGAGCGAAGATACTTAAGTGATTCATGATTAGAATGAATAACAAATTCTTTAGGCCACAAATAATGACGCAACGTCTCTAAAGAACGAACAAGTGCATACAATAACTTATCATACGTGGAATAATTCAGAACAGGACCATGTAATTTTTCACTAAAGTAAGCAATGGGTTTAGCATCTTGCATCAAAACACCTACAATGCCAACTCCACTAGCACTTCTCAAGGTTACCAAATAATCGTGCATCACGTAAAGCATTAAAAAACAACACGTAAGTGATCCATATGTTCAACAAAAGACTTGCTATAAATTAATATATCATCAAATAAACTACCACAAAACGACCAATAAAAGCTCTTAAAACCTCATTCATTAAGCGCATGAAAGTGCTAGGTGTATTTGTCAAACCAAAAGGCATTACTAACCACTCATACAACCCGAATTTGGTTGTAAACACAGTTTTCCATTCATCTCCAAGTTTCATTCTAATTTGGTGGTAGCTACTTCGCAAGTCAATCTTGGTGAAAATTATAGAGCCACACAACTCATCAAGCATGTCGTCTAGCCTAGGAATAGGATGACGATACCAAATAGTAATATTATTGATGGCTCTACAATCAACACACATATGCCAAGTTCCATCTTTCTTAGGAACCAAAAGTACATGAACAACATAAGGACTAAGGCTTTCACATACATACCCGTGGTCCAAAAGGTCTTGAACTTGCCACTGAATTTCCTTAGTCTCCTTAGGATTGGTTCGATAGGCAGCACGGTTGGGCAAGGTTGCTCCTAGAATCAAATCAATTTGATGCTCTATCCCTCTCATAGGTGGCAGCCCTAGGGGTATCTCAGCTGGAAAATTTCCTCATACTCCTGCAAAAGTTAAGTGACAGCAGGAGGCCCCGAACTAACAATATCATCAAGCGAAAACATAGCTTGTTTGCATACCAAAGCATAGCAAGTATCATCATCAGAAATTTCAGCAAAGTCACATTTTGTTGCAAGCATAACACCACCCTTCAATTTAATCCCCTCGGCCTTAGAAATAGATGTAGACTTATCCTTTTTAGGTGGGAGAATAGAATTAGCAACTTGCTGATTTTCAGATTGAACGTCATTCAAACTAGCAGCGCGTTCTCTATCAGCTTGTACAATTTGAGCAGGGGTCAAAGGTACCAAAATAATTTTCTTTCCTTTATGCACAAAAGTGTATTTATTACTTCTACCATGGTGTGTAGCATCATTGTCATGTTCCCAAGGATGACCCAATAAGAGTGAACAGGCTTGCATAGGTACCACATCACAATCAATAGAATCAGCATAAGAACCAATGGAAATGAAACTCTGCAAGTTTGTGTTACCTTTGCTTTTCCAGAATCATTTAGCCACTGAATATGGTATGGACATGGGTGTGGGCGTGTGGTCAAGCCAAGCTTCTTGACCAAATCAGAACTCACCAAATTATTGCAGCTACCTCCATCAACAATGACACGTGCTCGACGGTTGCTAATGACGAAGAAAATCTAGAACAAGTTATGGCGCTGTAGCTTCTCAGGTTGTTGTACTTGTGAGCTGAGCACCCACTGTACAATGATGCTCCTATAGGCCGCCGTGGCCTCATCACCAAGGACTTCGCCGTCCTCCTCATTTGTATCTTTGTCCTCTTCATCTTCAATGTCAGAGGTGCTGATGTAACCATGTTCTATAGCAATGTATGCCCGCTGACTTGGGCAGTCCTTCTGCACATGGCCAATTCCATGGCAGCGATGGCACTGAATGCCCGAAGTGCGCCCCGTCGATGCAACAGATGAGGCACTCTTGGCAGGCACCTAGAAAGAATTTTTACCTAAATCTAAAGGTTGTGCGGGAGGTGCCTTAGGTGTAGCGGTAACTCCAGAGGCTGCTGGTCGCTTGCTCGCTAGTGGGGGTGCCCGAAAAGTGGTTGGCTTGGATAGCCCTAAAGATGGTGTCGAGCGTGGCGTGTATGTGGTGCTGACCTTGCTCTTGCTCTGCTGTTTGCGCCCGTGCAATTCCTTTTCTGCAAGCATAGCGAACTAAAACAACCGGTTGACCGTGTGAATTCTTTATAATCCACAATGTCCTGAATCTCACGCCTCAAACCTGAATAAAAATGACAAATGGAATCTTTGTTCCCCTCCACAACACTACAACGCATCAATCCCTTTTGGAGTTCACCATAGTAATCCTGTACAGATTTCTCTCCTTGTTCTAAACGCATCAATTTCTTACGCAAGTCTCTGTGATAAGAAGGAGGAACAAAACAATCATGCATAGCTATCTTAAGTTCTTCCCACGTACCAGGTAAAGCATCCTGTGTAGCTAGCCCATTCCACCAAATAATGGCAAAGTCCTTAGACTCACTAGTAGCTTGTCGAACTCTATGATGCTCGGGCACAAGGTGGGCACTTTTGTTCTACTGTCATCTCCCAATCAAGATATCCCTTAGCATCATAATGACCCAAAAAAGATGGTATTGTGAACTTAATCTTAGCATAAGGATCATTGGGCACACGATGATTATTACCTTGATGGTGGTGGACACCACCCATACCTATCGTGTTGCGGTGAAGACGTCATCGTAATCTTGCTTGTCGGAAGGCTGCTCGATCTATGTTCCCATTGGCATCATACACCGAGTCTTCTGGCAATAGACCATCGGTGTTGCTGCCGAAGACGTCGTTGTTGGCCGCCACAAAGGTTTCCAACTCAGTAACCTTATCGGTTAGCGTGGAAATTCGTTTGTCCAATCTCTCCATGCTGTTGCCAATGTTGAGTTCAATGAGTGCGTCAGTGACGGCCTCATTCATCCTTTTTTTGGCATTGTCTACAGTAGCTTGTAGTTGGACACACTCGTTGAAATCCTTGGGATTGTTATCTCTAGTTTGATCATCTCCTGCCATTGTAAACACAAAAATAGGAACAAACGGTGAAAGTTATCCCTACCAAATGACTACGTGGTTGTAGTGGTGTCACTTTTCATAGCAAGTGGAAGCGTCTTACCAAGGTTTTACAAAGTTCTTACCAACACAAGCAGTGGACGGTATAACCGGCGGCTGGTTCGTGATACCTGTGAGGTAGTGGTACCGAGATTACAAGGCCCTTTTTCTGTACTGATCTGAAGAGTTTGTGGAGCTTGGAAGGCACACAAAGAATAATTTGTATATTTGGCACACAAGTTAGTAACAGAAAGTAATGCTGAATTATAGTCCAAAGTACTTGTTCTCGTTGCTGATCTAAAATGTTCCAAGTACTAGGTGTGTGACAAACAAGTATGGTGGATAGCAAGGTGACAGGTGTGGGACAAACAAGTAAGGTGGATAGCAAGAACAACACAAATAAGGACCAGACAACACACGCTAACACAGCTCACTTTGGCCTTCTCTATGTGCTCCTTTAGATATTGTTCCTCTTTTGCCCCTCTTTTTTCTATTTTTTGGGCTATCGTTGTTTTTTTGGAAAACTTCAACTTTTTTATTTTTTTTATATTTTTTTCACTTAGGAGCACAAAAGAAGCAACCACAGAAAATATGAGCTTAAACAAGTGAAAGGCGTGGCCTGAGGAAAATTCAGAAGATGTGCTCAAAATTGACGAAAAGCTTGTGACCACGAAAAGAGGATCTTGTGACCAGTTTTTGGTCAAAATAAAAATTTTAAACCCACCATCGCGGGGACAAATGGATCTAAAAAAATTTTCTGATTGATTTCGATATATGAAACGTCAAAATCCGAGTTCGTATGCGAAAACTAGACCAGTTTTGAGAACGAACTCCGAATTAGAGGACAAAACTGGAACAATGCACACAAAATTGGTCACGGCAGCAAGGATTTGATGGAAACGATGGGGAAAACACACGAACTGGACTCTAACACGACCTAACCAGCAACAAGACCTCGACCAATGTAACACCCTAAAATTAACTACTTTCTAAAAAGAGTAAAATAATTTTTGTTAATTGTTTTGTTCTCATAAAAACATAGATAAAAGAAAACTTTCTTTAAATTAAATCCAACATAAGGGTAGCAACATATTTGTGCATACATGGAGTTGCATTGCTTTGTGATGAGTGGTTTGGATGTCGTTGCATTGATACTTTTGTGATGAGTGGTTTGGAAAATAAATTCAAATCTCAATCTTAAAAATATTGCTTTCAAGTAGAGATTTAAAAAGAATTTGAAAACTTGCAAAAACAAAAGTTAGATAAGATGTCTTGTTTTTAAAATCCAAAGGCTTGGAAAAGGTTTTAAGACGTGTTAGAACGCTGTCTCTCTTTCCGGGAATCTTTTCAACCTTTTTCGGGATTAAATTCCTATTTCTTGGAGCCTTGTCTTTTTCCTTGATCAATCTAAAAGTCTTTTCGGGAGCTAAAACTACTTTTCTTGTGTTCCTTGTCTTTCCATCTATCCCTAGGAATTTTTATAGAATTTTTCGGAGCTCAGAGATATTTTTCGGAGCCTAAATAGTAATTCCTGATTTTACGTAATTATTTTAATTCAAAAACAATAATTGCTAAAATATCTTGACTTTCCAAAATCGACAAACCCTGCGTATATATATATGTCGGCGTAGCCCTCGACGCGAGGATTCCGTAATACTGACCCGTTTTTCGAGCCGCCACTCGTAGCCCCGCAGATCGGACGCCAAAGTTCTCCGTGACTAGGTTTCCGCGAACTCTTCGGCGAGCTTTTTTTTTCTGAAACGAAAACCGTCGCGTTTTAAGTCGACCACCACCACCAAGAGGTAGATCTCGTCGTTCTCTTCATCGTAGAGTCCTTATGTTCTTGAATCCATCTCCGCTTGATTGTTTCCCTTTCGTTTTCATTTTTCCGGCCGTTTTTCCGGCGAGCTCGTCCATGGCCGGTCCTCTGTTCTTCGTCTCCGGCCATCCCACAGCGTCCTCCGGCGCCCGAACCAGCCGTCACCGTCGACCTGCGTGCCCCCGTGGCCGTGCGCGTTGCGTCCCCGGCCCCGCGGCCTTCCACGCCTGCACAAGAACATACCCGCCCGGCTTTGTCGAGCTTAGCGTCAGACCTCAACATTGTGCTGTGACCCAGGCGCGAGCACATCATAGCCACCCCGCCGTGGCGCCAAGCGCTGCTTCTGCTGCCATCGGCAGTCGAGGTCGAGCCCCCTTTACGTTGGTTCCTTCCGCTAGCAGCGAGGAAATCCCACGGTGGCGGAACCACGTCGTCTCGCATGTGAATGAACCAAGGTAGAAGATGAACTATTTACGAGTTTGCCATTAGTCGTTAAATAATCGTAGTTTATTCATTTTAACTCCGTTTCAGTTCGTTCCACTTGCGTTAGTTTCGTGTCGTCGAGATCTACACATAGAGTTATTAGTTTATATGTCACATGTTTATGAATTTATTTTATTAAAATATTAATTGTGCTATAATTAATTAATCATTGCTTAAGAAAAAAAAATCGATTTAGGTTTTTAATTCCGTTTCAATTAAGCTTAGTTACATTGCAACGTTTGATACGTGTTAATGATGATTCATCATCAATTACAATCATAAGATTTTTCCAAATCTCTGACTTTGGGATGCTACATTACAATATTTATACACGATATATAGTCGAACTTTCGATATATAATTATATATATCATTAGTGTTTAGGTACTATCATATATAAAGCCATGTACTAGCGTATTTATCAACGTATAGTACACGTAAAGTACTTGTCGAGAACCATGTATAGATAGATAAATGAACATTACCTTTAATGGGGAGCGTTGGAGCGAGATGACACTCCATAGGACCACTACTGCAAACCAAAGCTAGGCCTTTTAACTAAAATCAATCTAGATTTTAATTCCGCTTTCCATCCGCGGTTGTTTCATAACGTTGTATGCTATGCACCATGTCCATGTTTATGGTTTTCAACATAAATCTTAGTTGGTTAATATTATTGCTCACACCGTTTTTAAGTATTAAAAGCAATTTAAGTTCTAATTCCGTTTTGCACCGCTTAAGTTAAGTTTGGTTCGTTCGTTACGTGAACTATATGTTAGGGGCAATGTTTTTCATGTCACATGTTTTCCATATATAGCTAAATATTAAATTGATTAGTATATTTGCACATAGGTTGGAATTAAAAGCAATATAGGTACTTAACTTTGATGATTTATACCTAAAAGTTAATATGATTAATTGTTAACTTAAAAGTGTTTCTAGAATATAATTTGATTAGTGAACAAGATACATATGTGATAAGTACTAGTAGATGCAGTCACATGCTTAATTCCTTTGCTGAAGTTAAAGTTTAATTGTTATGTGATAACTTTATAAATAATACATGATTAGCTTTAACTCGACTTTTAAAACTAAATATGTTGTGATTAATCTAAATCAATATTGCTCATATAGTTTTTCTTAGCTAATCTAAAACAAGCTCATAGTTGTTTCTTTTATAATATAATATACATCTTTTGATAGTGGTTTTCTTTTAACCGTAGCATCGAACCGTTCTTGTCGCGTTACTTTTGTTTTGGCGTGTTCTACACGATTGGCATTAGTGATTCTCATGTTACTCAAATGTGTTTTGGTAGTTAAAAGTTAATTGTATTAATACTATCACTTGCATCATTTTCGGAATATAAAGTCAAAATAGGTTTTATACTACGCTCTTTCTTAAGCAATGAATCAAGTTAATTAATGAAAATATTTACATGTGTTTCTACAGTTAAAATAAGTTAAATGGATAGGTTTTATGTTCTGTTGCATCGAAAATCCTTCGATAGTCGCTTTTTCGTTGAATCGCATATAGCGTGTCTTTTGCGTTTGTGTGTTCGTAGCGATACGCCGTTATGCTTATTTTATTGGTTGGTGTATTGTTCTCATATATTCTTGTTTGTATGCCATGTATGGATGTTTGTGTGGTGATATATGGTTCAGTCAATCGGTGAGGTTTACGTGGTGATTAAGAAGCTGTTCTCTGAAGACTAGAAGCTGAGAATTGGAAGCAGAAGATTGAAAGTTGAATACTAAAGGCTTTTGAGCGTATTGCTTTGGGGGAAAAGCAAGTTAAGGCAAGTATAGCATGGGACCATCCTTGTTACCTATTCACATTTAAACACTTAATTCATATTGCATGTGTCTACCTTGTTGCCAATAAGGATATCCTAGATATTTGATATCTTGTACCTTGAAAACCTTTTGGGACAATGCATTGGGATAGTTTTTGATAGTGCTTAATCAAAACCATGATCTTGTAACTTGACTAATGATATATGCAATAAACATTAAAACATGACTTTTTAGTAACATGGAATCGGAAATTTGGGAGTGTTTATATGCTTGATTCCTCTCTCTAAGGACTTATCTGTAAGCGATCATCCGGGACTTACAGTACAGCTGTGAGGGCTATATGGCTCTGGCTTTAGCTCAGTATGAGGATCTTTTCTAGCTTGTTAGTGGTTACCTTTGAGGCGCAGGGTATGTTTCCTTTGCTGCTAGGAAGTGTGTACCGTGCTGCGATGCCCACGCTTGCCACTCCTAGAGAGGGGCCACATACGCCTAGCGGCCCTAACTTGTTAGACGAATTCTTTTGAAAGGCTTCATAGTGAACCCTGCCGACCTTCCTTGGTAGTGGGTCAAGGGGCTGATCACCCTGGGCGAAAGGGTAAATCACGACTCACAGTGAACGTGTACAACCTCTGCAGAGTGTAAAACTATTATAACAGCCGTGCTCACGGACATGAGCGGCCTTGGACCCTTATGGAATAGAGATGATCACTAATGAATAATGATGATGCTAATAATTGATTGTTTATGCTATACATTATTCATGATTACCTGATCATGTGTTTATGGGAATGATAAATTCTTTGCCACTCAATTGCTTAAAAAGATGACCTATTAAAGCTAATCGCAGTAAACCAGTGTCAGCCTTTTGTGCCTCATGAACCCCATGATATAATTGTTAAGTACGACATGTACTTACGCTTGCTTTACTTTTCTATACATTGGATAAAAATCCCGGATGGGTACCAGATTGCTGGTTTGGAGGAGTTAGGCTTGTGGTCAACCAGTCAGTCGTCCCTGTGGATTTGGAGTCTTCGCCAGAAGATCGAAGTCAACTTTCCGCTGTCTTTACTCTGAGGTTATTTTCTTTTTACTAATACGTTATGTAATAAGTATTGTCTCTTGATATTACCCTGATTTGTGGCTATATGTGAGATTTGACTTCCTGGGCTCACATATAGTGTGTATCTGGTTTTGTCTTTAAAACCGGGTGCTACAAAGTGGTATCAGAGCAATGCTGACTGTAGGACGCAAGCCTAGTTAGCACTGGTCGTTTGTAAAAACCTATTTTACTATAAAACTATTTCCCCACCACCTTGACTCATTGAATTGAATATTTCCAATCCTTGTCCTATTGTCTCCTCTCCTTGATAGCTTCCATTGAGCTATACTTTATTATCTCCTTGAGTTGTTGTTCTTGATCTCTTGCAAACTTTCTAGTCTCACCTCTATTCAAATTACGAAAGCCCTGATAAGAAAGTTTTCCCTTAAGAATGCCTACCAAGTAGCTAGAAGGAACGATTAGCAACGAACTTGTATTTCATGTTTGAGTGGTTTGTCCTAATGATCATGGTTGAGTTGGATCTTTGTAATGACTGCAATGAATTTCTGGGTTATGCTCACAATTTCAGTAAAGGTTTAAAGTATAAGGGATAAGGAAATAAATAGTCTGGGTTCTCTTTCTCTTGTTTCCTGCTTTCTGTCTTCTGGAGCAGTCTGACTTCTATGGCCTATGTCTCCAACCTCTGGGCAACCATAAATTCTAAGAAAATTCTAGGTGAGAGTAGACTTCAAGATCTTTCTTTTCCCGCAAGAGTCACCTTGATAGCATTTCTGGTTTGGGAGATATGAAAATCACAAGGCAATATATCTGCGCTGTTTGGAATCTGGAACAGTTTCTGTTGAGCAAAGATTTCGACCAAGTTAACTGCAGAATCTGAAGAAGGGGTCTAAAATAAAGTTGTGGGGAAATTTTATAAGCTTTCCAACGGTTCAAGATTCAACTTTATTGGATAAATGGAACTCGAGATATGGATATTTTTCTGCGCTGTTGTTTTCTATCTACGGGAAGGATCGATTTTTCCTATTCTTATCTATGTCCACAAGCTCTCTAGGATGTCAAAGGATGATAATACACCTTGAAGAAAGTTACATGTTGGATGTTGGTGCCCTTATCTCATCTCTTCTTAAGGGGGTTAGCCAAGCTAAGAGTGTTGTGAGTTGGTGAACCACAACGAGTTCGGATCTACGTCTAGATTGATCTTCGAGCTAGCTATGGTTGGGAGTTCGATCTTCACGTACCTAGGATATAGATGTATACAAAGAGTTGCAAGAATGCTCAAGACTAAGATTAACTCTTGAAAACAATTGGATTGGTTTTTATTTAAAGCTCTTTCCTTGAAATAAAATCTTCAAAAGACGTTGGAAAATGAATTAACAACCTTTTGATTCAAGAACTTTGAAAAAAATTCTTCAAAAATTGATTTGAACTAAGTTCAAAAAGGGTTTAAGTTTGTTTTCTCATTTTCAAGAGTTGGTATTCGAAACTTAATTTCAAAAGTATTTCACCAAAGAATAAGAGTTGATTTAAAAAGAGTATTAAAGTTTAAAAGATTGAAAAAGAGTTGCTAAAGACTATATTTGAGACATTTCAAAAGTTTTGATTTCAATTTGGAAGACTCTTTTGCTCATTCAAAAGAAAACAATTTGATTTGAACTGCTTCACTCAAGGTTTTAGTTTAAAAACAGATATTCATAAAAAGTTTGAAAGTATCTTATTCCTAAAACTTCAAAAAGTTAAAAGTGAAATCAAATTTGAAAACCCACTTTGCTTTGAACTAAATTTCAAAAAGAGTAAAATGTATTCGGTTACTCTTCAAAGTGTTATTCTAAAAACACTTTTGAACCATTTGATTCTAAAACACTTTGAAAATGACTATAAAGTGTTTTTAAAATGGGTTGTTTGGAAAAGACCAATTGAAAAAAATACAAGTCGAGTTGTCTTAGTTCAAATTTTTATTTGAAAGGTGTTCAAAATGATTTCAAGATATTTTACAAAAATTTGAAAATTTTGGTTCAAAAGTTTGCAACAATTTGCATTTGGAAATGGAGCACTTTTGGCTTTGAATTAGAACTAAGTTTGATTTCAAAACAAAGCTTGAAAAGAAAAGGTTTGAGTTGATTTCAAAAGTGTATTTCTAAAAGAAGTCTTCCAAAATGGTTTGAAAGGGTTGAAAACTATTTGATTTGATTTAATTCTCCAAAAGTTTTATTCCAAAAAGAACTTGAACATGTGTTTGACTTCAAAAGAAAATGGGAATTGAAAACTTACTCTCTTCATTTCTAAAGTAGTTTGAAATTGATTTGGTTTGATTTCAGGAATCCCAAAAGAGTTCATTCAAAATGATTTGAAAATGAAGTTCGAATGTTTTATTTGTTTTCTAAAATCTTGAAAATCCCTTGTTTGAAACAGATTTCAAAAGAACTTGAGTTGATTTGTCTACTCTTTATCTGAGATTTGATTATAAAGTCGAGTTTTCAAAAGGGTTTGAAAAAACAAAGCTTAGTATGTTTACCTGAGTTTCCAATGATTTGAAAATTGTTGGGTTTATTTCAAAACCTCAAAAACATTTATTCAAAAGAGTTTCAAAACATGGTTGAAATATTTTCTTGAGTTCTAAACATAAAACATATTTTGAAAGCTATTTCGAAAGGAGTTGAAGAAGAAAATTTGTTCGGTTTTGATTTAAAGTCTTCCTTTTGAAAAGTAAAACATTTCAAAATGCATAAAAAATAATAAACCATAGAATTCAAAGTTATGATTCAAGCTAAGTAAGATCTTTTGGAAGCTTAACATATGGATAATAAGATTCAATGGGATGAATTAAGAGAAGGAACAAGATTGAACTTGGAATAAGATGGAATAAGAGTCTGCAAGAGTAGCCACGTGAAGAATTCTCATACAACACAAGGTGAGTATCAAGATGGTGTTGCTCAAGGAAGTGAAGAAGATCTCAAGTTGAAGTATCCCTCTCTTTGCTCTTCTTCTCCGAATCTCGGGGACGAGATTCATCTTAAGGGGGTAGAATTGTAACACCCTAAAATTAACTACTTTCTAAAAAGAGTAAAATAATTTTTGTTAATTGTTTTGTTCTCATAAAAACATAGGTAAAAGAAAACTTTCTTTAAATTAAATCCAACATAAGGGTAGCAACATATTTGTGCATACATGCAGTTGCATTGCTTTGTGATGAGTGGTTTGGATGTCGTTGCATTGATACTTTTGTGATGAGTGGTTTGGAAAATAAATTCAAATCTCAATCTTTAAAATATTGCTTTCAAGTAGAGATTTAAAAAGAATTTGAAAACTTGCAAAAACAAAAGTTAGATAAGATGTCTTGTTTTTAAAATCCAAAGGCTTGGAAAAGGTTTTAAGACGTGTTAGAACGCTGTCTCTCTTTCCGGGAATCTTTTCAACCTTTTTCGGGATTAAATTCCTATTTCTTGGAGCCTTGTCTTTTTCCTTGATCAATCTAAAAGTCTTTTCGGGAGCTAAAACTACTTTGCTTGTGTTCCTTATCTTTCCATCTATCCCTAGGAATTTTTATAGAATTTTTCGGAGCTCAGAGATATTTTTCGGAGCCTAAATAGTAATTCCTGATTTTCTGTAATTATTTTAATTCTGAAAAACAATAATTGCTAAAATATCTCGACTTTCCAAAATCGACAAACCCTGCGTATATATATATGCCGGAGTAGCCCTCGACGCGAGGATTCCAGAAGTACAGCCCGTTTTTCGAGCCGCCACTCGTAGCCCCGCAGATCGGACGCCGAAGTTCTCCGCAGCTAGGTTTCCGGCGAACTCTTCGGCGAGCTTTTTCGGCGAAACCGTCGCGTTTTTGCGTCGACCACCACCACCAAGAGGTAGATCTCGTCGTTCTCTTCATCGTAGTGTCCTTATGTTCTTGAATCCATCTCCGTTTGATTGTTTCCCTTTCGTTTTCGTTTTTTCGGCCGTTTTTCCGGCGAGCTCGTCCATGGCCGGTCCTCTGTTCTTCGTCTCCGGCCATCCCACAGCGTCCTCCGGCGCCCGAACCAGCCGTCACCGTCGACCCGCGTGCCCCCGTGGCCGTGCGCGTTGCGTCCCCGGCCCCGCGGCATTCCACGCCCTGCACAGCAGCGCGCCGTCGCCGGCCTGTGCGGGCTTGGCCGTGCGGGCCTCGGCTGGCCACTGTGACCCCGCGGGCAGGCACAGCGCGCTGCCGCCGTGGGCGCTAGCACCGCTGCTGCGCCGTCGGCAGGCCGAGGCTGAGCCCCCTGCCCCGCGTTGGTTCCCTTCCGCTAGCAGCAGCAGGAAATCCCACGGTGGCCAGAACCACGTACGTACTGCATGTGAATGAACCAAGGTAGAAGATGAACTATTTACGAGTTTGCCATTAGTCGTTAAATAATCGTAGTTTATTCATTTTAACTCCGTTTCAGTTCGTTCCACTTGCGTTAGTTTCGTGTCGTCGAGATCTACACAGTAGAGTTATTAGTTTATATGTCACATGTTTATGAATTTATTTTATTAAAATATTAATTGTGCTATAATTAATTAATCGCTGTTTAAGAAAAATCGATTTAGGTTTTTAATTCCGTTTCAATTGCGCTAGTTACATTGCAACGTTTGATACGTGTTAATGATGATTCATCATCAATTACAATCATAAGATTTTCCCAAATCTCTGACTTTGGGATGCTACATTACAATATTTATACACCTGATATATAGCTGGAACTTTCTGATATATAATTATATATATCATTAGTGTTTAGGTACTATCATATATAAAGCCATGTACTAGCAGTATTTATCAACGTATAGTACACGTAAGGTACTGTCAGAACCATGTATAGATAGATAAATGAACATTACCTTTAATGGGGAGCGTTGGAGCAGACAGACACTCCATAGGACCAGCTCTGCAAACCAGTGCTAGGCCTTTTAACTAAAATCAATCTAGATTTTAATTCCGCTTTCCATCCGCGGTTGTTTCATAACGTTGTATGCTATGCACCATGTCCATGTTTATGGTTTTCAACATAAATCTTAGTTGGTTAATATTATTGCTCACACCGTTTTTCGTATTAAAAGCAATTTAAGTTCTAATTCCGTTTTGCACCGTTTAAGTTGCGTTTGGTTCGTGCTTACGTGAACTATATGTTAGGGGCAATGTTTTTCATGTCACATGTTTTCCATATATAGCTAAATATTAAATTGATTAGTATATTTGCACATAGGTTGGAATTAAAAGCAATATAGGTACTTAACTTTGATGATTTATACCTAAAAGTTAATATGATTAATTGTTAACTTAAAAGTGTTTCTAGAATATAATTTGATTAGCTGAACAAGATACATATGTGATAAGTACTAGTAGATGCAGTCACATGCTTAATTCCTTTGCGAAGGTAAAGTTTAATTGTTATGTGATAACTTTATAAATAATACATGATTAGCTTTAACTCGACTTTTAAAACTAAATATGTTGTGATTAATCTAAATCAATATTGCTCATATAGTTTTTCTTAGCTAATCTAAAACAAGCTCATAGTTGTTTCTTTTATAATATAATATACATCTTTTGATAGTGGTTTTCTTTTAACCGTAGCATCGAACCGTTCTTGTCGCGTTACTTTTGTTTCGGCGTGTTCTACACAGTGGCATTAGTGATTCTCATGTTACTCAAATGTGTTTTGGTAGTTAAAAAGTTAATTGTATTAATACTATCACTTGCATCATTTTCGGAATATAAAGTCAAAATAGGTTTTATACTACGCTCTTTCTTAAGCAATGAATCAAGTTAATTAATGAAAATATTTACATGTGTTTCTACAGTTAAAATAAGTTAAATGGATAGGTTTTATGTTCTGTTGCATCGAAAATCCTTCGATAGTCGCTTTTTCGTTGAATCGCATATAGCGTGTCTTTTGCGTTTGTGTGTTCGTAGCGATACGCCGTTATGCTTATTTTATTGGTTGGTGTATTGTTCTCATATATTCTTGTTTGTATGCCATGTATGGATGTTTGTGTGGTGATATATGGTTCAGTCAATCGGTGAGGTTTACGTGGTGATTAAGAAGTCGTTCTCTCTCAAGACTAGAAGTTTGAAATTGTAAGCGTAAGATTGAAAGTTGAATACTAAAGGCTTTTGAGCGTATTGCTTTGGGGGAAAAGCAAGTTAAGGCAAGTATAGCATGGGACCATCCTTGTTACCTATTCACATTTAAACACTTAATTCATATTGAATGTGTCTACCTTGTTGCCAATAAGGATATCCTAGATATTTGATATCTTGTACCTTGAAAACCTTTTGGGACAATGCATTGGGATAGTTTTTGATAGTGCTTAATCAAAACCATGATCTTGTAACTTGACTAATGATATATGCAATAAACATTAAAACATGACTTTTTAGTAACATGGAATCAGGGGGCTGGAGTGTTTATATGCTTCAGATTCCTCTCTCTAAGGACTTATCTGTAAGCGATCATCCGGGACTTACAGTACAGCTGTGAGGGCTATATGGCTCTGGCTTTAGCTCAGTATGAGGATCTTTTCTAGCTTGTTAGTGGTTACCTTTGAGGCGCAGGGTATGTTTCCTTTGCTGCTAGGAAGTGTGTACCGTGCTACGATGCCCACGCTTGCCACTCCTAGAGAGGGGCCACATACGCCTAGCGGCCCTAACTTGTTAGATTTAATTCTTTTGAAAGGCTTCATAGTGAACCCCGCCGACCTTCCTTGGTAGTGGGTCAAGGGCTGATCACCCCAGGCGAAAGGGTAAATCACGACTCACAGGTGAACGTGTACAACCTCTGCAGTGTAAAACTATTATAACAGCCGTGCTCACGGACATGAGCGGCCTTGGACCCTTATGGAATAGAGATGATCACTAATGAATAATGATGATGCTAATAATTGATTGTTTATGCTATACATTATTCATGATTACCTGATCATGTGTTTATGGGAATGATAAATTCTTTGCCACTCAATTGCTTAAAAAGATGACCTATTAAAGCTAATCGCAGTAAACCAGTGTCAGCCTTTTGTGCCTCATGAACCCCATGATATAATTGTTAAGTACGACATGTACTTACGCTTGCTTTACTTTTCTATACATTGGATAAAAATCCCGGATGGGTACCAGATTGCTGGTTTGGAGGAGTTAGGCTTGTGGTCAACCAGTCAGTCGTCCCTGTGGATTTGGAGTCTTCGCCAGAAGATCGGAGTCAACTTTTCGCTGTCTTTACTCTGAGGTTATTTTCTTTTTACTAATACATTATGTAATAAGTATTGTCTCTTGATATTACCCTGATTTGTGGTTATATGTGAGATTTGACTTCCTGGGCTCACATATAGTGTGTATCTGGTTTTGTCTTTAAAACCGGGTGCTACAACCAAGATACAAACTCAACACGACGGACTCTAAAACTAAAATATGCAAAGGCTATGGTGCGGAAGGTTCTAGGACAGGAAAAAACCCGAGTATGGCACTGGACTATGGGACGAATGCGAAACACTCAAAACTAGGGGATAAATATGAACCTGATGGTATACCTTCGCTCTGATACTACTTAATGGGGATGGTCCCGATCTTCCGTCAGGTAGAGGTAACTATCGTTGTGGCAGAGAATGACACACCGATCCGACTTCAGATCGAACCCTGCAATCTTAGCACCACAACTCCTCTAGTTATCAACAGGGGCACGATTCCAGTTGACCTCGCCAAGAAGGCTAATCCCTGCCTACGCAACGAAGAACACAAGCAAGAACAAGAAAGAAAACAATCAAATTGTAGATGAATGATTAATCTCACGATGTTTGGGTCTCACAAACCGATTAACAGCGAAACTATTCTTGATAGATTAATCTAAGCAAAACCCAAAACCTAATGACGAAGGCGGCGTATGATTATAAAGGTCTTAGGGTCGTCACCTACCCTGGACGCTCCCCCCTAATGGGCTCAAAGACGATACACGGCCCATTGGAGCAGATACGATGACGTAGCACCTAGACAGATTCTGGATGCTGACTTGTTTCGACAATTCCCATGGATTCCGAAGAGATTTTTATGTCAGACCACATGGATTGGCTTCCATATCAAATTAGGTTTCCAACCATATGTGGATCGTTGAAAACAGAGTCCGGATGCATTCTGGGTGACCAGTTTAAGGCAGACTGGTCCTGAAGGCCGAGGCAGACTCGAAATCATGTTGGACCGGGCCTCCGGTTTTTGTTGGATGTCCTTCCTAGTCATCATTGCCTCCACCTCTTCCTCTAAGTCCCTCATGACCCTCTCCAATGTTCCTAATTAATATAACATCATTAGGTGGCAATCTATTCTCAAAAGTATGAAAAGGATCATTTAAGAACGAGCTCACCTCTAAATTAAGTTGTCGCCTTCGAGCTCGGGTCATTGGACCTTGCATAATGGTTGGAGGATCAGCGGATGCATCTAAAGGAGTGATGTCCTCATCAAGAGGAGGAGGAGGGCAATGAGGAGAAGGGAGAGGAGGTAGAGTCCGATGATGAGGGGCTAGAGTACAATTCGGGAATGGTTGTGTTCCCCATCGATGTGACAAATGCGCCCACCAACCGAAAGAGGTGGAATGAGAATCGCTTCAAAGCCTTCCATGATGCTTGTGAGTTGAAGTAGTTCAGCCAGCCGTGGTCTTCTCCAAATGCATTTTCCACAATCAGGATCAGTATGATCTCTTCTGGGGCAGATTCGAGCAAGCCACAATGTGCAATAACCAAAATTGGGTTAAATGAGATTTCATGAGCAAATAGGCTTCTCTTCAGGGGTTGCTGTCCAAGGTTGAAGGTGCCGGGTTGAAGAACATGATGACATTCCGTCACAACTAGAATGAAGCCGTGGTCCGACAGTTCTACTCCACACTTGAGGTGAACTATGAGAAAGAGACTATCAATTGGATGACTAGGAAGGGCAAGTACCAAGCTTCCTTCGTGCAGTTTGCAGACGTGGTTCAGCTTGATTACCATGCTTGCAAGCACTGAAAGAAAATGGACAGTCTTCCCAAGGCAAACAAGAACAGTGAGGTAGCTCAACTCTATATAGATCCAAACTTTGAGCATGGCAAGTCCAAGTATCTGGCAAGGGAACCAAGTGTGCTAAACAGTTTGCTTCGCTGTACCTTGCTACCCAAGGTGGGTGACACCGACGCCATCCGGGAGAAGTACTACGTGGCCATCAAAAGCATTCTGGATGGTACCAAGGTGAACTGGGTTGATTTCCTTGTTGAGGAACTGATGTGGTGCAAGCATGAGGTTAAGGGTTCCCTAGGTCATCAACCCTACATCATGGCGTTGGTTAAGCACACGGCAACTCTAGAGGGTATTGAGGAAGTTAGGCACAAATCCTTCTATCCTCGACTCAATGACCTAGACTTCTTTACTAGGGATGTGCCTCAGCCTTAGGCTCCATCAGCTGAGGAAGGTTAGCCTTGGACTCAAGGTGGTGCTTGCGGTCGCAGGGGAAATGTAGATGCTGCTGTTCAGGGTTGGGTGCTTCCAGATGGTTACTTTGAGCCATTCTTCGAAGGCATCCGTGCTCAGGTCGAAGAGACAATAGCACCACTGGCGGGAAGCTTTGACTAAAGGATCGACCATGAGCAGAGATCCTTATAGGAGAGCCTCATCAATCCGCTGTAGAGCTCAGTGAGCACCTTGACTGAGTAAATGGACTCGCTTGCCACCTAGGAAGAGTTATAGGGAGTCCACAGTGACATGGCGGACAATGCTCGGAACATTGAGCAGATTAGGCAGTCACAAGGCAGCCTTGCCACACATCTCCACCAGATCTTCCAGCCGGCGACTCGAGGTATTCCTTCGTTACTCACTGCTCAAGTTATGTCCCTTGTGCATTTCACACTTTAAATTCCTTGTTATGCTTCTCTTACTCAAATCTCGCCTTTCTTGCAGGTGTAGCTCTGGCATCCTATCTAGAATCGTACTCTTGGGGATACACTGCATCAGGCTCTGCTCCAACCAGCATTGACTTAGGTTTCTCTTTGCCTTCCTAGATTTTATGAGTTACCTAGCCCTAACTTAGAGAACTTAGTCCTAACACTTGCTTCTTTGTCGTTGTAGGAGTGTCACCGATCATGCCTACCATTGCCACCTTTCCTCAGGCACATTAGCAGGTGCCTCGCCGCCGCACTCCTTGTAGCAGCCACCGTCGCTACAGCAGTGAAGCTCATCTTGGCCTCCTGGACGTTCGTTCGTGATGGTTTAGAACTTTTATGTTGGTCATTTGCTCGTCGCCCAGCCACATCGGACATGATACTTGTTTTGGTACTCTTGATACTTGATCGGTTGTGTGGTCACCCATTATTGGTGGTCTTTAACGATCAAATCCGACCGCCAACTAAGGTGCAAAAAGAGGAGAAATTGGCAATCTTAAAACACATATGCATTTACTATTAACCAAGTTCCACATGTATTTGGAGAACATTATTTTGTAGGTCACAAACACAAATACATGGAAGATTTCACCGAAAGGCACTCTTCAATGCTGATTTGCACAAAGGAACAAGAGAGATGCCCATCAACTCGACTCAAACCTGGCAAAGCACCACGAGGAAGCAATCTAGGTCTAGCCCAAAGCCTGCCACGCAAAGGCAGTGGCAAGGAGACATAGTCAAGGGGCGGCTGACCCCTAGGGGCGGGCGACCCCCAGCCAGCGCTGCTCATCTACCCCTTCGATAGGCGGTGGCATGCCTCCATGCTGAGGCGGTGCAGCCTGGGGTTTCATGCCAAGAATAGTCAAAGCACCGCCCTTGCTCCGTGTATAAATAGAGGGCACCCCCTCTACAAGACAAACTCAACTTGAGCATCACCTCACACATCACTACCTCACTCCCTTCTAGTAGTTGTAGTTTTACTTTTTAGTAGGTTTAGAGCAAGGCAAAGCTACCTTGGAGAGCTTGGTTCCTTAGAAGAAGAGACCTTTGGGTATGAATAGAAATATGAGTTTTTCCAAAGTCATTCTTTCACTTTATAATTATAGTCATACTTATGAACTAGAGTATAGTTATTGTGTTATGATCTTGATATATGAACTAGCCTATAGTGTGTATCTCATGAGAGTAGCACACTTAACTTTATTCTTAACAATTCATATAACTTATATAATCGAAATTAGAGCGAAGTTGGGGTGGCGGTTCATCGTGCCGTCAGGTGTGCCCAAGTCCTTTACCTATCAATCTGTAGGGTCGGGGACCCGTGGGGATTTGGGTAGTTTCTATATATGCAAGCGTGGTGCTTGAGTATGGAGAGACAGGCACAATTGAGGGTAGGTGGCAGGTGGTGATAACCATGTCCGTCCCTTGTAATCCCCCACATACGACTAGGGTGTAGGAGTCTAAATTGTCACATGAGGTTGCTGGTAGACCAGTACTCGATGGCCTCCCGACCTGCTTCACACTTAGCCCTAATACTAATTATGTAACTTGTATGATCATTAACTAATCCTTATATGACTATACTAGACCAATGCCTGCACGACCTAGGAATATTCTTTTATTCTTTCTATTCTATTTTATCCTTTGAGGAATGCCAAGTGTGTGTCCACTATCTTGAAATCACCGTTTTTACCCCTGCTATAAACATTGGCGCACTTGCAAGCATTATTATTCAAGTTCATATCCATACTAGACTCTAAATCAAATGCCTTCCTTTGGGAAAATTTAAATAATGATACCCTGAATACTTCTGGATGAAATGCTACAATAATAGCTCTGTGCACTTGTGGATAAATATCTAAAATTGATAAGGAACTATCAAGGCTATTACTTAGTGACATTGTTGATCACTAGTGATGTTGCTAAGTAATACTAACAAGGCACTTCTGACACCGTTGCTGGGGATACAAACCTAGTAACGATGCTCGGATTTGCTAATCGGTATTTCTAGCGCCATTGCCGTGGATTGATTCTAACCCCATTCTTAGTGGTGATGCTAAGAAATGCCAACACCCATCGAGGTGACCAAGTTGCTACAATGGTAGTGGTTGAACAGTTGAGAACTTGATGAACCTTTCATGTCATGTTGGTAAACCATGTCTATGGGTCTCTTATGTTAGATGTGGTGTTGGTCAATAATCTTGCATATATACTTACTTGTTTGCTTGTTCTGTGGTGGGGCGATAAGGCTAAGATACAGGGGAGATTCAACCGAAATTTCTGTATGAGATAATGGATAAGGGCTGCCTTCGAAGACGAAAGGTTGGGATCGCTACTGCCTTTTTGGCTATTCTACCATCGCAACGCACTACGCATAGGGTGATTACAAAAGACAACTCCTCAATTAGGTTATCCTATAACCCCGCTCCATTTTAGCGTTCGCAAGGTTGTCATGTCTTGTTGTTTTCCTTCAAAAACTTTTTAGGTGCTTAGCATTCCATTGGACGTAAGAGAAGGCTAGAGCAACTAGTTAGAGAAGGGTTACCTTTAACCTTTAGGTCAACCGTGTCGCACCTCGATACCCGCTCAGTCAGGGACCGATACCGAAGCTGACGGGGGTTGCCGAATTACAACTTCGAGGCCCCTAGGAGCGCACTAAGAAACTCCTCTTCAGGATCAGGTTGAGTGGCACACAGTATTCCAATTATTAACCCGACATAGGACCAGTAAATGGAACTCAACTAGTACAATCATATTCAAACTAGTCAGACTTCATTACACAAGTTTTACATCTCGGTCCAACCCGTGGACACGGTTACCCCATCCAACTAATGTTCATACTCATAGTCGCTCCATCAAGGAATCCGAGTTAACTTGTAGCACGCTTGGAGTCACGCCCATTCCATGTGCTACTATGCAGTTGTGGTCAAGCATTTGCTCGACGCAGTCTACTACATACCTGCAAAACAACTTAACGGCCGCACCATGAGTACATTGCATACTCGCAGGACTTAATTCCAACATATAATATTTAGTGGATCCATAGGGTGATTATCAGGCATTTCTACAATTGCAAAAAGCAATGATGTTAATTAAGAGTATGTCATGCTATGCTTAGCATTAGAGTTACAGTATTTATCAGCATAACAAAGGTGCTCATAGTCCATCATCCATCCTACCATGGGTATAGAATGAAAGAACAACCGAATAGTTCTGTCTCAAAGGACTCCAGGCTTTTGAAACTCTATAGAGGTGTACAACTATACCCGCAAGGAAATCAAGACTAACCACCATACCCGTGCCTGGGTAAGGGTTGCCTCACGCTCTCCAACCTTTCCCTAATCTGGCCTAAGTGTCACATGAAAGGTTCGACTGGGTCCCCGATCAATGTCCTGGACATTCCCGACCGGTGCCACCCCCCTTGCTAGTTTCATGGATAAACAGGTCACAATTAGTTACTCAGCTTGTCGACCCCATCCACGACATGTGGTTTGTATGGGTGGTTACTCGAACTCACGTATCCCAATATATGGTCCTTACTACTCCACTAGCTATGTCATCTAAGATCCCACACTCACAACAACCTAACCCTCGCCTGAGCAAGATATCCAAGTTATCATCAAGATTATCACCTTAGGGTATTATTCCTTAGCCAGATTAGTAAGGTGAGTCAAGTTGTACCCTCATTGGTTTTAGTAGTTAATTATCTAGGTGTAGCATCCTACATGCGCAAGTATCAGTTCCCATCTCATGCTTGACTTCTACTGTTGCCCAAGCAATTAAGCAAATAGCATTAAGCATTCCCATTCCCATTGTTTAGATGAGAGGCTTCTAACAGGTTAAGGAGTGACTCTAATTATAGAGTGAACGAGGCTACTAACCAAATCTATATGTAATGCATCACTCATAATGAAACTTGATAAGTATCCAAAATAGGGTTCACAATAGTGGGGTGCCTGCCTGTTAATGCTGCCAATCCTAACGACTCCAAGTTAGTGGTGACGACTCGCACACGATCCTTACGAAACGAGATATCCAAACTTGAAAGGAGAGGATTCGAGGATTGGAGATGATTGCACGATAGATAAGGAAACTAGGAGTACTACATCGGACTTAGGAGGAGACATGTACTGCCAAACTATGGCTATAGGATATGATCTAGCATTGGTGACCCATTGAGTACACTTGCTAACCAACCTCACATTCACTATGGCTGTCGGACACTCCATCCCACTGACAGACACTCCGTTGTGCCGGGTGCCAAGGTGAGTTGCCTCTGTTGGCTCTATTTAGGCTTTGGCAGATGCTCCATGGAAATCACGGAGGCCCTGGTAGGAACTAGGTACTCTTGGGTTCTCAGGTTATGGTTCAGTATAATTCATCAGACGCTCCACCGAGGCAATGGACACTTCACTATTCTCACTCAACAAGAGACTTAGACTGTTGGTGACTAGACTTTAGGTTTGGCGGACACTCTATCCTACTGACAGACACTCCATTGATCGAGCGACAAAACCTATGCTCTTGGGTTCTCAGGTGAAAGCTTGGGGATTCATGCCTATATCTTGGGAAATGGCCTTCATGCATGCGCATGGTATTTCTATGGTAACTTAGGTGACTTGCTAGACTCAAGGTAGCTAGGCTTGGCTTGGGTTAACTAGTGTAACTAGTGTCTCCTTAGTTAAGAGAAATCCTAGAGATAAAGAGAGATTGAGCATGACAACTTAGCTTGGTTTCTTGGTGAGTTCCTTGTCACTAGGATTAAGAATCCAACACATGCCATCCTTGCTTCCAAGCTAAAGAGAGGGATCTCATTTTTCTTGCAAAGCATCCAATAGTCCAAATGAGTGGAAATCCAACCAAATCTTGAGAGGATTGAGATGTAGTATACTTGATCCTTAACCTTGGAGTATTTTCCACCAAGCCATCCTCATGATCCATCCATGCAAGATAGAATATTTGAATTAGGGTTCGAGGACTGATCTCAAGATAATGAGAATAGAGAGCTCTTGAGCTAACCATGTGATAAGAGGTTGTTGAAGCTCAAGTGCTTGACCTAAGGCTAATCCTGCTGCATTCTAGCACCTTGATTCTCTTCTCCATCTTCTTCTTCTTCTTTCTCACTCTAGTTCATCCTTTCCTTCCCTTGTTCTTTCTTCTAGAGAGAGAGTGTGAGAGAGAAATGAGGAGAGGATGAGTGGAGCCAAGGATCTGGTGCTGCGAAATATCTCCCACTCGGGCTGACATGTGGGCCATGTCCTATAGTGAATGACAACTCACTCCCACTCAATCTATTGTCTCTGCATGTTTATCGGATGGTCCGATACAAGTAACGGATCATCCAATAGTTTTTGAATTTGCTTACCCCAGCTCATGAACCTGATCTCGTGACTCTTGAATCCATTTAAAGCTTGTGGTGACCTACTCATCCTTCTTAGTAGATAAAACATCGCAAGATGATTCCTTAGAGTGATACTCCTTATGTGGCTGGTCAATTGATTTTAGTTGACCAGTAGTTGACTTGAGACGTTGTCGATTAGTTTGTGGTGAAAATGATGCTTTCCTTTGGTTCAGGTTGCTTGAGATTGTTAGGGAATTCCATTTGACAAGAACTTGGGTGACCAAAATGAAAGTCTATGGGGTAACGTAACTCGGGTCGTTACAACTCTCCCCCGCTTGAATTCAAGCTCATCCCCAAGCTTGTCAAGGGGTTGCTCGGAATTTTCCTTGAAGGGTTTTTACTATTTTGCTTAGTCTGATGGAGGATCAGATATCCATCATGGACTCCCCAGTGTACCACTAAATCTAACTCCAACTGTCGGGCTTATTAACTTGGCGGACGCCGAGGCGATGGACACTCTGCTATTCTCACTCAATAAGAGACTTAGACTGTTGGTGACTAGACTTCTAGTTTGGTAGACACTCCATCCTACTGACGGACACTCCATCGATTGGGCGACAGAACCTATGCTCTTGGGTTCTCGGGTGAAAGCTTGGGGATTCACGCCTATATCTTGGGTAATGGCCTTCATGCATGTGCACGATATTTCTATGGTAACTTAGGTGATTTGCTAGACTCAAGGTAGCTAGGCTTAGCTTGGGTTAACTACTATAACTAGTGACTCCTTAGTTAAGAGAAATCCAAGAGATAAAGAGAGATTGAGCATGACAACTTAGCTTGGTTTCTTGGTGAGTTCCTTGTCACCAGGATTAAGAATCCAACACATGCCATCCTTGCTTCCAAGCTAAAGAGAGGGATCACATTTTTCTTGCAAAGCATCCAATTGTCCAAATGAGGGGAAATCCAACCAAATGTTGAGAGGATTGAGATGTGGTGTACTTGATCCTTAACCTCAGAGTATTTTCCACAAAGCCATCCTCATGATCCATCCATGCAAGAGAGAATATTTGAATTAGGGTTGGAGGATTGATCTCAATATAATGATAAGAGAGCTCTTGAGCTAACCATGGGATGAGAGGTTGTTGAACCTCAAGTGCTTGATCTAAGGCTGACCTTGCTCCCTTCACTACTAGGGATATCCACTTCTATGATGAAAATTTTAATGATGAACACTACACCACAACACCAAGATTAGCGATGGACAATCTGACGCTAAAAGCGACTACAGGGACAGATGAACTGACGCTAAAAAGTTACAGCGACAGACTTGCGTAGACGTTGTAAGTCCTGTCGCTAAAAATCTTTAGCGTCAGATGGTACTTTTAGCGTCAGATGGTCTGTTGCAGTGAATATTTACAACGACAGATAGCCTGTTGCCACTCTTTAGCAATAGATAATCTGTTACCACATATTCACCGTCAGATCATCCAACACTCCATACATTTACAACGACAGACTATTCAACAGAACAATTTAATATAGAAAAAAATACAATTTTTAGCACATATCAAAACGATATTCAATGCTCATATAGTGTCCACATGTCACATGAAGATACACAAACACATATCACATGTAGCTCAATACATATAACATCCAATTTGTCTTGTACATCACATCCATCAAAGTAAGCACTAATTGCTCTAAGATACACAAACACCATTCTTGTCACCAGTAGTAGTAACAATTATGTGCCTAGTTTCAGTCCCTTTCCCATTAATTATGGTTGCTTCAACTTCCTACAATTGGCATTCACATCAAATGTTATAGCACGGTCCATTTCTCACATAATCTTGAAGAAATTACAGTAAGCCCGAAACAAGATGTCATTGCATCTTCACCTTATCATCTCTAATCTTTATCTTGTTCATCTGATCTTGCAACTTCTCCACACCAATGCTGGTGTTGTTGTTGTTCTTGTACCCAGAAGGGGCTACACCAGCTGAAGCCATCTCTGAAGAAATCCAACGTCAAAGAATTCAGCTTTTGCATCAACTCCCCAACAAAGAATCTATCTATCGGGCTACCTGTAAGTGGATTAACAAACAAATCGATCAGAGGAATGGTTCTAGATATTGCAATGGCAGCATCATTCGCAGCGGCAGAGGCTTAATGTCTAACGAGCTGAACTTTTTGTTAACAAGTAGTACAACACATCCCTCGAATATAGGTAAAATGTAAGAAACGAGAACAAGTTCTTCCTAGACTTGCAAACACGGCTAAGTCATGAGCCAAGCAGGCAACCGACAGAAAATAGAGCACAGAATCACCTAATAGTTGACACACATTGCAAGAACCGCTCACAGCTTATCAAAACATCATAAAATGACGTCATTCGTGTTTACTATACCAAAGTTTAGCCGTGGAATCAAAAGGCTTTCTTATCCTGACCCTCCTCTCTAAACATATAAAGCCAGACTGACAGATACTCGTAAAGATATAGACGCTATGTTCATCCGTGAAGCAAAGCTTCCCCCTTTTAAATGGTCTAACTTAGAATGGAAGAGAAAAAAAAGCTCGGTTGCATATGCCTCGGCAAGAACCCAAGCATATCAAGGCAACGTGCTCCTAACTCTTGGAAAGTCAAAGCAAATAATCCTAATGTAGGACCCCTCTCAAATGCTTTTAGGGCATTTACGAGCACAGAATTTAGAAGGGAACAAGCAAATCCACAAAGAATTGATGGCTTGGGCACTAATTGATGGATTTCATTTCGCATGGAAGCCTAGAGCAGAACCTATGCACCGATAGACAAGAGGAACAGAAGTCATGAGATCTGCGCAAATGCTCTAGCCTCTAGGCTGACTAAATCGCTAAAAACATGAACACAAACTCAGAGAAAGAGCGCATCTTTCGCAGAACGATGCCAACTTCGTTAAGAACCTAGGAAACGCTCCTGAAATTGGAACTGACCTGCGCGAAGAACAGGCCCAACCCAGTCGTGAATGGTCCGCGCCTCTCACCAGGAAAAGGTAGATCCCAGGAGACGGATGACTAGAGCTCCCAGAACCGCCAGCGGCACCTGCAAACATGGACCAAGAACGGAACACCCATTCACGGTCACAAACGACCAACAGAGAAGAACAAACTGAAAAAACAAACCGCCAAATCTAGGAGCAAGAACAGATGGGTGTCCATACCTCTAACCTCCGCCTGTTGCCCCTTCCTTCCTCCGCCAAAGAAATCTCTCTGTTCCCCTCCGAGATTTGGTTCCTCCTCTTCGCCTCCTCCCACCTCCACCTCCTCTGTTCCCCGCCAAATCTAGAAGCAACCATAATTAATGGGAAATAATGGATTTAACTTACTAATCTGCCGGCTACTAAATGCTCTAATTGATTTAACTTACTAATCTGCCAACTAATAAATGCTCTAATTAATTAAACAAGAGAGAAATTAAACCAAAGGCTAAATAAGAAAAACATCACATGTTGCTATTGATCTAGTGCTACTGTCAACACACATGCAAAGCATTCTATAAAGCTTAGTGCGACCGTCGAGCTGATGTTGTTGCTGCAATGTGAAGAATAGAGAGTTGACAAACCTGATGCTGTCAACTGTGATCAACTGTCAACTGTGATCAACTACCATTGAGCTGCTAACATCCTTCATGCTGCACAAGTGAGTAAAACATGTCTTCAATACAAAGGAGGTAGTGAAGATTCATGTTCAAAATTCAAACAGTGATGCAAGGTCATGGATTTGTGGTTCAGCAAAACTCTAGTGAATGGAACCATATAGTATAAACAGGTCTTAAAGTTACTACTAAATTTCAAGTTCGGAGCCAACATCATAGCCTCATCGGCAAGGCCCGCATCACTGCTGGGCACTGCCGTGAATCCCTGATTAGGTTCAGAGCTTCAAGGACAAGACGTAGTTTCTCCCCACTAGCACCTTGCTGCTTAACTAGTCTTGTACCCATACATGTGAGCATCAGATGCTTGTGCTCTGAGAAAAAAAAGGAAGATGCTTGTGCTCTAAATTTCATTACCCAACCGATTCAATTTAACTAAACAGCTTCTGCTTGCTAATGAGGCCCGGCATCTGAAAATAATACTACTATTCTTTAACTAGACAATCAGGATCCTTTTTAGCTTAAAAACAGTACAAATATCAGTAAAAAGGTCAAGACACCTTTGTTTAGAAACAGTAAGCAAGAGACTAGTATAACAAAAAAATTTCACTTAAGTTTTTTACTTTTATAACCATGGAGTCAGAAAGTGTAGACAAGTTATGTAAAACTGAAGTACAATATGAGTTATCATCTAAAGCACTAGGCCTCATTTGCGCCTAAGTGCGACAAATGCCTCTAACCAATTTAACTTTCAGTCAAGTTTAAATTTCAGCAGTAAATTATCCCATCAACTAAGAGAAACATGCCTCTGGTTTGTGCCTAATAGTAATCAAAACTCTAGTAAATATGCACCCATAAATGATGCACCCATAAGAATTTTAAAGCAAGGAACGTATATGAAACCAAAAGAATGCAGGTAGACAAGAAGATTACAAGGGCCACCATTTGTTGGTGTAGTTGTCTTGTTTATAATTGAATGGGCTGCATCATGTCTATGGGGGACCAAGCTCTCACCAGTTCCAACCTGAAGTAAATATGCACTCATGAGAGCTACAAAACATGGAACATATTTAAAATCAATTATGCCTGCTTGTAACACTAGAAAACAACAATCTCTTAATATTACTAAATATATCAAGGCCTTGGTAATTGTAGGATGATCTCTTGAACTTAGACATGCATGCCGGATGAGACTTGTCCTATAAAGCTTTGTAATTTCAAGGTACAGAGTACCAACACATCAACTCTGTAACGATGGCATATGTTCCTGACTGTGATGAGACTTGAAAAAAACTCGAACTTAGTCCCCGTCTGTTTCATCCACAGTCTGTTTTAGCTTTAGGCGGGATGAAAGAAACAAGGCCCTTAGGCGGGATGAAAGTATTGTATCTTTGTTTCATTTGAACTCAACCATACGGCAGGCTAGTCGACATTTGAAAATTTTGGTCAGTTTTCATTGAATGATTACCATAAGTCTTACAATCTAAAAGTTTATGAAAATTAAACATCATAATTCATTGGTTCTCAGCCAACATCCAACTTTCAATGTTCCTCAATGGTTGAACATTCCTTCCTAGACATGTACTCATGTATTAGAGAATGGAAAATTATTGACATTTTTTTTGGTGACCATAACAGCTACATGAACTGCCACAGGGACCAAACCAACCAAACAAAGAAAAAATAACAGTAGTTTGATTGCTGAAAGTCACCATCTATGTACTATGTACATCAAATGTCCTGACCAAACCAACCAAACAGTAGTGTATTGACCACTCAATACACTACTATTTGGTTGGTTGGTGTCATAATCTATGTAGATCAAATGTCAAGATTGACCACTCAATACACTAACAATCACTTGTGATACCAAAGCAAGAGGGTTCTAGAAATAGAAAAGGGAATAAAGAATATAAACATGCAAACCATCAGATAAGGTTTCAAAATGAAAATGAATGGATAGTTGTTTGATTGCTGACGTGGGAATGGGAATTATTGGCAGAGGTTAATTTAATTTTACTGTTTGGTTTGAAGGTATTGTTGTATTAGGTTGTTTGTTACCATGGAAACTCAAAAACATTTTCAAGCAGAAATGGAAACAAAGGGTGTGTTTGGATCCTAGACTAGCATTTTCTTCTCAATCCCCAAGCAAAGCTTAGTGTTTAAGAAATAGGGTTTAGGAAATTTCCTCTCCTAGACATATTTTAGAGCAAATAAGCTAGGCCCCCTGGGCTACTGCCAAATGGACTCTATTGAGCAGCAAAGAAGTTTTGATGTAATTAGGTGAGGAAGGCAAAACTTGTATTCAACATGACTAGCATTCTGGTATCTCCAAAAGGTACCAAGAAGTACAAAAATTATTGCTTGAAACTGGTATCTAAGATACCAAAAATTGTATCATACCTTAGGTGCCAAATAATGGTACATCCTACATTATAATTAGTGGTACCTCTACACATATAGTAAGGAATCTCAGGAACATATCAAACAAAAACTACAAATATTGCCTTATATACCCTTCGTATGACTCTGATTCTTAGTCTCATAAGGGTACCAGATAAACATTTTCCTAGGAACTATGTTTCTGATTAGGTGTTGAAAACCTTCATGCACACCATAAATGTCAACATTTCAGAGCTGCATACAATGTAGACTTCTTAGGAACACAAGTGAATGCATGCATGAAATATGATTCTTTTCTACAAAACATCTAGCTACCTAATAGTGCCTTAAGCTTGAAAGTAATAGCAAGTATAGGTCAAAAGGAGAAGTTTGAAGAAAAAGGTGTGGAGAGCCCTTGCAAATAGCTTTAATGGAAAGAACATCAATTTAAACCTAGACTGATAAAGAAATAGATACATAAAAAAACATTGGCAGTTAACTTAAGCAGTATTCGGTGAATAAATTCAAACAAGGACTTGCATATCCATTTTGCCTCCATCGAGAAAGAAAATAGACACATGAAACCAAATTGCAGTGATTTCCATGAAAATAGTCACTACTCGAAGAAGAAAAAAAGATAATACCAGGCCTCTCAGGGTTCATATTACTCTGGTGAAGAGTAGCCTTTAGATCAATAAGCATTTTGTATCCTTCAAGATGAGCCTATTGCAGACAATCAGTTTTTAGGATAAATAGAACATCTTTGTAGCTAGAAAGGGACGTTTCACAAATATGAGGACTGGATGAGAGCTGCACCTTTGTCGACCTACTTGCTTGCCTACATGTTGGTGATGCAGGCATGCAGCCACAGACCCCACACAACTGGTGTTGTGCTACAAATTGTCCTCGTTTCCTGCACCAGTAAGATGGAATCTAGAGAAAGCCAAAAAGGTATGCCATTTTTCCATTAACTTACAAGTACTCACCGGTTGCTGAAGACACACACAACCTTTGCACCACTGCATAGAAGCATCAATGAGAACCATTATTGCAGTAGAAAAATTCAGCTGGAAAAAGATACAAGTTAGAATCAGCTCAGATCACTTTCAACATGGTGCTCAGTTTGTAGAGGATCGAATAATTAATCTAATGTTGAAATCATCCTAGACAAGAATCTACTATGTAGCATTGCTTGCACATGAATTCCAGAAATATAATTCCTACAAAACAAGACATAGATAGAGACGTTCCCACACAGTATTTCAGCTAAATTTTCAGCAGTATGATACTACGCACTTGATGCTCTACCATTTATAATGTCAGTATTCATATTGAACTTCTGATCTGCTGCGAAGTGCACATCAAAGTTTACCCATAAATATACATTAACAGTTACTTATGCTTCCAATAATTTTTGCAAAAAAAATTGAAGTTAGTAGGCATGTATACACTTGTAATTAGATCAGATCCGGATGCAAATAGTCAAATAGCTTAAGTTAGGGTTAGTTACTTATATAAGTTAATAGTTTCGATAATTTTTGTAAAAAAGAAGAAGTTAGTAGGCATGCATACACTTGTAATTAGATTAGATCCAGATGCAAATAGCCAAATAGCTTAAGTTAGGGTTCAGGTGCTGACTTCGCACAACAACAAGATAGATGTTTAAAACAGAGAGAAAATAATGATGCGTACCCAGGAACTAGATCAGTCCAATTACAATCCATAGCACAAGCAAATCAGAGAATCACTATTTCATACTCCTGTGAAATCCTAAGTTAACACTTTACCCACTGAATCCACAAATCAGTGTAGATTTTGGGACAAATCAAACTCTCACCTCAGTTCTGGAGGAGGGTGCTGCCGAGCCTGGGCCTGCACCCTGCGGGTACCGCATCCTGGCCTGCGGGTGGCGTGGCCTCGGGTGGCATGGCCTAGCCGTGAGCCAGCGTCGGGGTGGGCGGCCAGGGGAGGAGTCAGCGACCCATGAGCCTAGATGCGAGTAGAAGGGGACGGGGTGGACTGGGGAGCAGCGGCCCCGGTGCGGCGGCCGCCGGCGTCTGGCGGGCTCCAGCGAGCAGAGCGCTCGGGTGTCTAGCACGGGAGAGACGAGACAAGAGAGAGAGAGGGGAGGGGAAAAGGGAAAAGGGGATTTTTGGGGGAGAGGAGAGTCTAGGTTCTTTTGTGGGCCAAACAAAAATCTGCAAGCGAGCTTGATAGAGGTGGGGCACGCGAGCTTAGCATGAGGCCCATTTTCTTCAGTGTCAGATAGATTGACGTTATACTTGGCTTTAGCAACAGATGGTTCAATGCTAAATATGAATACCTATAGCATCAGACACTAAATCGCTAAATGAGGATTTAGCATCAGATGGTCTCTGAGTTATCTTTAGCGTCATATCATCCATCGCCAAATATAACTTTTAGCGTCAGATGTCTGATAGTGAAACAGTGTTGTGGTGTAGTGGAATCCAAAACCGTCATAAAAATTCGCTTTTTATGACAACAATTTTGGTTTCATCATAGATCGCCGTGACGAACGTCGAACCCCCCTTATCTATGATGAAATTGTGTATCGTCACAAAAAAACATCACAGAACAGCACAAGATTTCATCACAGATCACTCGCGCGACTGTTCCTGCTCGTCTATGATGATCTTATTCAGAACTGTGACGAACAGGCTTCGTCATTGAATTAATTACTTATCTGTGATGAACAATATTTGATCTGTAACAATGGCAATTCATCATAGATCTCCACATGGTACCTTCTCCATCCAACGTGTACCTGTGGGATCTATAGTTACTCATTCGTGACGCTTGCAGTTCATCATAAAAGTCTTCACTCAATCCTTTCTCCATGCGACGTGTACTTGTGGGACTGCTTCTCCATCCGACCTATGGGACCCAAACCTATGGAGCCTTTCTCCATGTCCATCTAACCTATGGGACCCGACGACTTGTGTGTCACTTGTGCTTATGGACCCTTCTCCATCCGACTTGTGGGACCCGACGACTTATGTGTCACGTGTACTTGTGGGACCTTTCTCCATCTCCATCTAACCTATGGGACCCTATGGCTTGCGTGTGACTTGTTGCCACCGGGGTTTAATAAATTCAAACTCAAAAAAACCATGAGACCCGAGAGTCGAACCTAGGACCCAGAGCAATGAATAGACCGTCTTAACCATTGCGCTAGACACCTGGTTGTGTTGACATGTCTTTGGAGTAGTATATGTTCTTTGTGTGGATAGGTTGACTCATATGTTGGATATATCCCTATCCCCTCCAAGCGGAAACAAATCTGGGCGGCAACGGAGGATCCCCAGTGTGCTATGGTGGCTTAGGCTTCCTTTTGGAGGCTAGGTAGCGGGTCTTCCTGGTGGAGCGTGGCGGCATTGGTGTCCATGTCCATCGTGTGCCATGGCAAAGGCGACAGATCCGATCCGCAGGTCTCCTTTCTCGCTTTTTCCTGTTCGCTTCACTGTTTTGGTCCTTTCTTGAATATGAGGTATACAAGAAACATTGTAGCATTTCAGATCTGGTTAGGCCAATGATGATGAAAAGAACTAGGAGGTGGCACTAGTTGGTTTTCTGCCGGCGCGTGTCACTTGTAGATCTGTCTAGGCAAACAAACAGGCCCTTCGCTTTTGCCTTAAACTATTTTTTCTGTCTAATGCTTGCTTGATTCTACATTTCTGTTTCATATGCTCCAGTGCCACTAGTAAGTCCTTATGGTATTTTGAACTTGTAACATATCTGAGGCCACATTTCTGTGCCAATGATGTCTACATGGTTGTTGGATGTATTAGGATGCAGCTCATATGTTTGCTTTTTGTGTCTTCTCCTTGTTGAAAACCAAGTTATCCATTTGGTTCCAAACAAGATGAAGGCATCAAAAGCAAATCAATGATTTGTGTCCATCATTCACATGTCTGAGGGGACTAATTAATGTCTAAGCTGCACATGTTGCTACTAATGCTAATGATGATCAGTACCACTTGTTCACTGACATTCTACTTGTGAAAACTAAGGCAGCCTATTCAGGTTGTGTAGATTTGAGATGAGTCGTCCCTGCTATGTTGTGTTCGATGGCCATGAGCCAGGAGTTTACTACAGCTGGCCAGACTGCCATAGACAAGTTCATAGGTTTCATGGTGCTTGTTATAAAAAGTACAACTCCTATGGAGAAGGAATTGCTGCCTTCAAGTCAAGAACCAACCCAAATCTAGCCTTAGCTCATGATGATGACTTCTATCTTCAAAACCCAACAGCTGCTCCACCCTCTTCGTCCTTCAAAACTATTGTAATTGTAGTCCTCTTAATCTTTGTCTGTCTCCTATGGAAGAAGCTCTGAGCTCATGTGCTGATTGTAAGTGTGATGGTTAGACTTGATTTAGTTGGAATTGTAGTGGTTACAGCTCCATTAACTACTACTCTAGTTTGAGTTATATATATCTATGTGGTGCTACTCTAAATTTAGAAGAGGTTGTACCATGAAAATTGGTAATGGTTCTTAAAGTTGCACTTTGGTATGAGTTGTGGACTTCATTGATGGATCTTTGTTGGATTATTTTCCTCCTCAGTGATCTCATTACTGAGCAAGCTCTCATCCTACTGCATGCACACGACGAAATGGAGGAGGCCCCAATAAGAGGAACACACTGGTCAGTCTCATGGACAATGTCTTTGTCGAGATCCTCCACGGCCTCCCCGCCTCGCTCCTTGTTCTGCTACAAATGTATTTGTCGCTCCTAGAGATGCCTCGTCTCGGACAACCATAAGTTGATGCCCCAGACTATGGCTGGCTTCTTCTATGATGGAATCTATAGCCAAAGAAACTTCACTAGCATCACCGGTGTTTACCCCTCCTTGTCCTTCTTGCCCTTCACCATGAACAATGTAGCTATCTTAGATTGCTACAATGGCCTCATCCTATGTTGGTGCCTTGGGACTAATGGATACCGCTATGTTGTCTGCAATCCAGCAACCCAGGAGTTGAAGGTACTACCGTCTAGAATCCATTCTATTGGTGAGACTTGATTGGGGTTCGATCTGACAGCCTCCTCACACTTCCATGTGTTTGAATATATGGAGGAGAATGGTCAGTGCATGGGTGTGGACATCTACTCATCTAAAACTACAACATGGATATTTAAGAAATTTAAATGGGGCGAGGAGGCAAAGTGGACAATGTCAAAATCAGCAACTGTGTTTCTTAATGGTTGTCTGCACTATATTGGGTTCTACGAGGGTTATCGTCGTATACTTTCTATGGATATGGAGGGAAAGGCATGGAGATAAATTCTTAACTGGCCACATGTTTTCATGCTCCATCCATCAAGCTCAGGGTCACTTGTGTCAATGTACTGTTGGTGGTCACAATATGTCCAAGCTTTTAATCTAGATCCTTGAAGACTATGGTACTAATAATTAATGGACATTGAAGCATACTATCAGCCTACATAAGTTGTTTGGAAAGACTAAGAAACAAATGGGTTACTTTGATTTTGAGTCATGCTACACAGCGGTTATAGTTCACCCAGAATGGAATTTGGTTTTCTTTGTTTGGGTTGGGGTGGAAAGAGCCGTCATCGCATATAACATGGACAGCAGGAAAGTTCATGTCATCCCTACACATTACATTCTGTATGGTAGATGTGACATCCTACCATAAATCATTGGCAGACCTTACTATCTTCTCTATGTTCCCTTGTTCTCAGAGTTGGAGTCATTAGCAAAGTAGTAAATAAAGTTGCATTTAATGTATCTCTCTATCATGACATGTTTAAATGGATCAGTGTTGTTTGATTGTTATGGGCATATTAATTTCCTCTTGGATGGATGTTGTCATTGTTTTGTAGCAACTTTAACTTGTTTGTAATGTAAACTAATGTCTATGCAGTGTGTCAGACGCGTTCAAACATATAGAGGCCGACTTTCTTGTGTGTGCAGTAATACTTCAACACCAATGGCTCCTCTTTTGTCGCAGAACCAACCAATTTATAAGAGCACAAGTACAATGGTGGTCCAAAAGCGGTCGCACTGTCATACTTGAGCCCATATAAACCCGGTAGTCCATCGAGTTGTCGCACCCAATTTTGCATAGCAAAATCAAGTACTCATATATGTGCGCCCAGGATGTCCAAACGCACATATACCAACAAATTGTAATAGCATCAAAGTAAAGTACTTATTACATCGCATAACTCATCATAATGTTAATACATAGTTTTGCTCATTGGCAACATTATTACACACACAGCAGAACAACTAGACCCAATCTGCCACAGGGACTCCAACTGGTGAACATCATCCTAGTAGTCCTGGACATCCTCCGGAAACTCCTTATACACGTTATCTGTTACCCATCTGGGATTTTCATTGAATGTAAAGCAAGTGTAAGCGCACCATGCTTAGCAAGTATATCAAAGGGATCTATGTGGCTCAAAGGCTAGACACGGTTTGACTACGGTTTGCAATTTTAGTTGATAAAGTTTTAGCATCCTGAATAACTACTTTAGTGAACAATCCCAAGTCCCAAGTGATAATAATGTATAATCAAGTTAATATCAATTCCCAACCATCCACAGTAACCACTAATCATGAAGGATCTAGATCGCTCGTATCAGTGAGCATGACTGTTATAACAGGTCAAATATTTCTGCAGAAATTGTACAACTTTAGCCACCGAGCCATGATTCCTAATGCTGGGGTATGCAAAGCCAACAACACCTCTGCCTAGGAAGTGTGGCAGGGTTTCACTACGTAACCCTTCACTAGTCGCACTAACAAGTCGTAGCTGCTAAGGTTTCAGCCGTCTAGCCGTATGTGGCCCTCCTCTAGGAGTGGCACGCGTGGTCGCGGCACGGTACACACACCATAGCTGGAAAGGAAACATACCAACTAGTGCCCCCTCTTGCCCTTATGGAAAGCTATAGACGAGCTAGTACAATCTAGTTAACAGGTTAAAGTCAAAGCCATATGACACTCAGGGTTGTACGAAACCTCCTGGGTGGCCGCTTCAGGATTAAGTCCTTATGGAGAGGCACTAGAGTACTCAACCCCATACTCTAGCCCCCTAATTGTTGCTAAAAAGCTCCATTTTATCACATTGCATAATGCCTTTAGTCTTGTTTAACAATTATTTTATGTTAAGCGCTGCAGCATCTATCCAAAATGCATACCCAAATCCTAGGTAACAAGAATATGTGGTACAACTAATAATCAAGGTAAAGTCCTTAAGGTATTTCAAATTAGACAAATGCATGAATACGAATTGTAAAGTTCATAGGTATAAGGGGCCTTTGCTACACTTGCCTTCCTCAAAGTTCTCTTCTAGGTACTGCTGATCCTCTTGCTAGTCCTCGGTTACCATGAACTGCTCACCCTCTAAACGTGTTCCAATTCACCAATCAAGCATCCAGTCCAATCATTATATGCATACAAATAGACTTCTATTAGAATAGTACACCAAACAGTAGAAACATAGATTGAAAAAGCTTATAAATCTATTCTACGTACTGCTACGAACACGTGAGCGAAAGAATCACTCAAAGTGGACTTAAAACGCAAAAGTTATGCATGAAATAAGGTTCAATGGCATTTCTATAAATAAACTGAACTCAAATTTGAATTTAAACTAATAAAATCTGAATTTAAATGATTTATGGATGGCGCACATTATTACTGAAAACTACAGGGTCTAAAACAAATAAAAATAGGATTGAAATGTATTTCTTTTGAACTGGACTGGACTGCGGGTTGATTCTCTAGAAACCAGGGGCTATTCTGCAAAACGTGCGCGGCTGACCGTGGGTTGACTGTGGCTGCTGACTGGGCCACCACGTGTTAGCGTGCGAGTGGTGCGATGCACCACGCGTGCGTGGGCGTGCACTGATGTGGCACCATGGGCCGAGTCCACAGCCTACGGTGGACCGGTTACACACCCAATCGGTACGGGCTAATCATGGCCGTCCGCGCGAATCCGAGAGCGCAGGTGTGATCGGGAGATCCCCCGCTAGTTGCACAGCACATCCGGTGAGCCCGCCATGGTCGGCAGCAAGTCGTGCGCTTCGGCGAACGTTGATACGGCATTTCAGTCCATCCCGATCCACACCAAACACACCTACGCGTAGCCCGAGATCCCGTGGACTCAATGAAGTGAAAATCTAGGGCGGGGAACACGTCGAGGCGATGATCCCATGGCGGCGCCATGGCCAACATGCTTGGAACTCGCTAGTAAGGCATTCCAGGGCGTCAACTACCAAGACGGGGGCACGGGGAGGTGGAGAAGCTCACCATGAGTCGGGTGGAAGGGGTCACGACATCCTAGAAGGCTCTGAAGGGGCGGGTCAACGACGACGGCGACTAGAGAGAGAAGACAAGGCATGGGTTAGGGAAATCTGAGCCATTCAAGACCAAATCGAAGAATTGAGGCCACCTATGGACACGGGGGAGTACGGTGGAGATCCGAGAGGCGTCGGCGTCGTCGATTGGGCACTGGAGCAGTGGGCTACGGCGCGGCGGTGAGTGAGCTCGAGCGACGAACGGAAAAAGGAGAGAGGGAGGGGGTCTGGCTCAGGGTTTTGTTGGTGGGCGGCGCTATGGTAGAAGGAAAGGAGCAAGAGGCGGCAATTTTGGACGCCTGCCATGCTTGGCTTGGGTGCGGCGGCTTGACGTAGGTGGAAGCGCCATCACCGGCGATGAAGAAAGGAAAGGGAGCACGGGAAGGAAAGTATGGAGCGTCCGATAGGCAGGACTCACGTCGCAGCAAAAGGAAGGGAGAGAGAGGGCATGCGGCGTGGGCACTGAGGTGAAGCCGAGGCTGGGCCACGGCGCTGAGCTAGGCTACGCGGTGAGAAGTAGGCACGCGCACGGAGTAGGCCGCAAGCTGGGCCGGTGCGGAGCGACGCGAAGCTAGGCCGTTGAGTAGGCCGAAGTCGGGAAGGGCTAAGCTGCGCCTAGGGTTGGGCTAAAAAGAGAGAGAAAGAGTTTTTCAAAATTAAATCCTTTTTTATTTCTAGTTTCCAAATCCAAGCCAAATTCAAATGGAATTTGAATTGAACTTCAACCATTCTAGCCCTATACTCAACCAAAAATAGTATGCTTGGGCATGAATGCAACAAACATGTTTTTAAACCTTATAGTTAATTTTATCTAACCAAAATTTATTATTTAGCCTAGGTTAAAAATACATAGAAAATTAAATAAATGCTCAAAATTAATTACTAATTTGCAGTTGAAATTTTTGGGTGTTACAAACCTACCCCCCCTTAAGATGAATCTCATCCTTGAGATTTAGATGGTTTGAATAGATTGGGATAGTCATATTTCAGATCATCTTCTCTTTCCCAAGTTGCCTCATCCACAGAGTGTCTGTTCCACTGAACCTTACATATTCTTATTATCCTGCTTCTTGTGATTCTCTCCGCTATTTTTAAGATTCTTATTGGATATTCTTTATATGATAGATCCTCTTGGATATCTAGTTCTTCCAAAGGTAATTGTTCCTTAGGTACTCTCAAACATTTCATAAGTTGCGATACATGGAAGACATCATGAACACCTGAGAGCTATCCCGGTAATTCCAGCTGGTAAGCAACTTCTCCTCTCCTATTGATGATCTTGAAGGGTCCCACATACCTGGGTGACAATTTTCCCTTAATATGAAATCTCTTAACTCCTCTCATAGGTGAAACTTTGAGATAAACAAAGTCACCAATCTCAAATACCAAATCTCTTCTTCTCATGTCAGCATAGCTTTTCTATCGAGACTGTGCAACCTTCAAGTTTTGCCTTATTGTTTGTACCTATTTCTCTGCCAGTTGCAAAACTTCTGGTCCAAAGACTTGACTTTCCCCTGTTTGATTTCAAAACAATGGTGTCCTGCACTGTCTTCCGTACAACACCTCAAATGGTGCCATCTTAAGACTTTTCTAGTAGCTATTATTATAAGAGAATTCGGCATAGGGCAAACTCTTATCCCAACTCGTTCCGTACTGTAGAGCACAAGCTCTCAGCATATCCTCTAAAATCTGATTTGTTCTCTCGATCTGCCCATCTGTCTGAGGATGATAAGTTAAGCTAAAGTTCAACTTTGTATCCATGGACTCATGCAATTTCTACCAAAAATGGGATGTGAACTATGTACCCCTATCTGAAACAATCTTCTTTGGTACTCCATGTAAACATACAATCCTCTCCATGTATAGCTCTGCCAACTTTGCACCAGACTAAGTTGTCTTGATAGGAATGAAATGTGCTACTTTTGTTAGATGGTCTACAATTACCCAAATAGAGTCATATCCTCTCTGTGTACGGGGTAATCCCACTATGAAATCCATTCCAACTTCTTCCCATTTCCACTCGGGTATCATCATAGGTTGTAATAAACCTACTAGCCTTTGATGCTCTGCCTTTACTCTTTGGCATGTATCACATATGGCCACATGTTCAGCTACTTCTCTTTTTAGTCCATACCACCAATATCTCTGTTTAAGATCAAGGTACATTTTAGTACTCCCCGAGTGTATGGAATAGGCCGAGTCATGAGCTTCCCTCAAAATAGACTCTCTAATAGACTTCACTTCTGGCACACAAATCCTTTTACCAAACCACACTATTCCTTAATCATCCATGTGGAATCCTGGGGCTTTACCAATCACTATACATTTAGCAATATCTTTAATCCTCTCATCATGCAGCTATCCCTTATGAATCTCTTGTTCTAGAGTAGGTTCTACCTCTAACTCCATGGTGTTAGCCACAATACCCAAATTCAGGTATTCGAACTCCTCACACAACTCTCTAGGTAGCTGAGTTGTATAGGCCATGTTCACATAACTCCTCCTACTCAAAGCATCTACTACAACGTTAGCCTTTCTCGGGTGATAGTGTATCTCCAAATCATAATCCTTGATTAACTCTAACCATCTACGCTGCCTCAAATTTAGATCTAACTAAGTGAATATATACTTCAAACTCTTATGATCCGTATAAATCTCACACTTATGACCAATCAGGTAATGCCTCCAAATCTTGAGAGCATGTACCACCGCTGCTAACTCCAGATCATGAGTCGGATAATTTAACTCATGTTTTCTTAGTTGTTTGGATGCATAGGCAACAACTCTACCCTCTTGCATAAGAACACAGCCTAGACCTTGCTGTGAGGCATCACAATAGATAGAGAAGCTTTTGGTAAGATTAGGTAAGATAAACACTGGGGCAGAAGTCAGTCTCTTCTTCAATTCCTCAAAACTATCCTGACATTGCTTAGACCATACAAATTTGGCATTCTTCTCTAACAGAGCAGTCATAGGTTTGGCTAACTTAGAAAATCCCTCGATGAATCTCCTATAATACCTAGCAATACCAAGGAAACTCCAAATCTCACTGACATCCTGAGGTGGCTTCCAACTCAACACATCTCTAACCTTCTTGGGATCTACTGCTACTCCTCCATTATAGATTATGTGACCAAGGAAAGATACTTCTTTTAGCTACAACTCACATTTGCTAAACTTAGCATAGAGCTGATGTTCCTAAGCTTCTGCAATACTAACCTCAAATGTCCCTCATGTTCTTCCTCGTTCTTAGAGTAGACTAATATATCATCAATGAACACCATGACAAACTTGTCAAGGTACTCCATGAATACTTTGTTCATCAAATACATGAAGTAAGCAAGTGCGTTGGTCAGAACGAAGGACATGACTGTGAACTCATATAGTCCATATCGGGTCACAAAAGCAGTTTTAGGAATGTCAGAATGTCTTATTCTCAACTGATGGTATCTAGATCAGAGGTCGATCTTGGAAAACACACAAGCTCCTTTCAACTGGTCAAACAAGTCATCGATTCTAGGTAGTGGATACTTGTTCTTAATTGTGACCTCATTAAGTGATCTGTAATCTATGCACATTCTTTGTGTACCATCTTTCTTCTCTACAAACAATACTGGTGCACCCTAAGGTGAAGAACTAGGTTGGACATAACCCTTATCTAGCAATTCCCTTATTTGTTTCTTAAGTTCTGCTAATTCATTCACTCCCATTCTATAAGGTCTCTTAGCTATGGGTGTAGTTCCAGGTAAAAGTTCAATTATAAACTCAATATCTCATTTAGGCGGCATACCTGGTAACTCCTCAGGGAAGACATCTAGATACTTGTTTACTATCCGTATATCCTCTATGGTTGTGCCCTCCAATTGATTAACCCGACATATTTCGTGACTGACTGTGTTGCCACATACTCAACTTTCTCTCCGGATGGAGTGGTTAGATTCACGGAACTATTCCCACAATTAATGACTGCCTTTTGGGACCTCAACCAATCCATACCCAAGATAACATCAATTCTAGATGAGTCTATGACTACAAGGTTGGCTTGAAATTCTACCCCCCTTATGTTGAGACTAGCAGCTAAGCATATCCAATTTGCTTTCATTTCCCCTCCAGGTGAGTTTACTAACATGGGTTTCTTCATAACACATACGTGAATACCATGCTTCTTTATGAAAGTATATGCTATGAAGGAATGCAAAGCACCAGAATTGAAAAGTATTGTAGCTGAGTTTGAGTTGATCGAAAATGTACCGATCACTACATCTGGTGCCTCCTGAGCTGTTTCTGTAGTCACATGGTTGACTTTTCCCCGGACATAGTTTTGCTACATGTTAGCCATCCTCTTGGGGCATCTATTGGAGTAATGTCCTGGTTCTCCACAATTGAAGCATCTGTTATCATTAACTGCATTTGGCGCCTTTGGTGCGCCATTCTTCTATGGAGCATTGGGGACATTATTCCTCACAGGAACATTGTTGACTTGCTGCTGGCGCTGAGCTAGTGCCTTATACTGCTGCTGCTGCTGTGTACACTATGGTTGCTGGTTGCAATTGACCAGAGTGGACTAACCTTGATAGCGTTGCTACAGGTAAGCTTGCTGAGGAGCAGTGCAGACACGAGAGTTACTCCCTTGCTATTGCCCCTAAAACTTTATCTTCTTGTCCTCCATTTGGCGACGCTTGTTTTCTATAACCAAGGCCTTGTCCACCAGCTACTGAAAACTAGCAAAGGTATGGGACAACAGTTGGTACTGGAGACCATCATTCAAACCTTCCATGAATAGCTCCTGTCTCTTCTCATCATCCACCTCAGTAGGTGTGAACCATGACAATTGTATGAACTTGTCACGATATTCTGCAATAGACATGCTCCCCTGCTTGAGAGCCAAGAATTCCTTCTTCTTCAGCTTCATCAATCCAGTAGACACATGATGAGAGCGGAAGACGCCGCGAAACTCTTGCCAGGTGATGGGATTAGCTTTGGTACGGCCAAAGCGGAAGGAGTCCCACCAATCAAGTGTAGCTCCTTGTAGCTGTCCAGAAGCATACAAGACTTGCTCTCTATCATCGCACTGGGCAATCTCAAGTTGTCTCTCAATAGCACGTAGCCAATCGTCAACCTAGAGTGGGTCAGTGGAGTGCTTGAAGATAGGTGGATGTCCTTTCAGAAACTCTCCCCTCTTGTCTCTAACTTGAGGGGGTGCCTTCCCATTCCCATGCCCCATATTCTGCAGGTTCTGAGCCATCTGCTGAAGCAACTGGGTTTGCATCATCATCAGCTGCTCCATAGTGACAGGAGGTGGTGGTGGCAGGTCCTCGCCTCCCTGGTTGTTCCTCCTGGTGTTCACCATCTGTAGATCCATCATATAAGTCTCATATGTCCAAGTATATAACCTTTAAAAGATAATGGTCTAATAAGAGTAGGTGTCACAAGATCAAATCAAGAGATATATACAGTGTATACAAGAAGATAATTGTTTTGAACTTTTCCGGCGAGTTGGACAAACAGCAGTGCAGTAAAATGAGCATATCTCACTCTCTGTTCATCATCCGAATGCAAATTTTACCTTTTTGGAAAGC
This sequence comes from Miscanthus lutarioriparius, assembly GCA_904845875.1. Classification (NCBI taxonomy): domain Eukaryota; kingdom Viridiplantae; phylum Streptophyta; class Magnoliopsida; order Poales; family Poaceae; genus Miscanthus; species Miscanthus lutarioriparius. Next base: position 49,139,991 of record CAJGYO010000017.1, on the reverse strand, counting down.
TTATGAAATTATATACATCTTTCAATTAGAACACTTTTTCAGATTCTGACGCTTAATTAGGCAAAAACATACGACAAGCAGTACTGTTCTAGAATTCTAACAGCACAGAAACCTCAACTTACAACAGCTGTATCTCACAATTCATAGTAGGTATTGAGGTGATTCAAGAGCCAAAAGAAAGATGTATAAGTCTACTTATCTCCATAAAAGTTTCATGACCATTGGACATCTAGAACATGAGATATGAACTAATAAAGGTGGACTGCTCAGAATGATATAGAATAGATAGCAAGATATAAAGAAACCCAACTATTTATTCATATCATCCTTAAGCCTTAACCTTATACTAAATGACCGTGGACATGCCCACAAGTCATCACAATCATGCCAAAAATCCAAATCAAACATTGTTCATCATGACAATCATCCAACCATTCAAAGATAATTGTTCAACCATTAAAAGAAAAAGAAACTGACACTCTCTCGTGCATCTACGCGTGTTTATTACATATTTTGGGAAATGCTCCTAGGGGTCGATGTTGGTGCTGGTGTTGGGGTCTCCAAATTCTCCTCTATTCCTCGGGGGTGACTGAGCAGGAACACCTGGCGCTTCCACATCAGGACCTCCTTGATGTTGCTTCAATGTAGCATTCTCATAGGCAAGCTATAGGTATGCCTTCCCCATGACATCTAGCTCGTCCAAGGCCTGATCCAAGTCGGTGTTGGTCTAGACCAAGCTCATCAAGGTAGGTCTAAGCCAAGGGTTCACCTCTCCAAGTGGTGCAGCGATGTTGCAAGTAGACTGGCCGCTCCGACGGCGGGGAAGATAACGATCCTCCTCCCAGGCAATGTCGTCGAAGTGGCGGTCGAGGTTGACCACCAACAGCTATTGAGCGGCATCCCAGATGGCAGCTGCATGTGTGAACCATGTAGTGATGGCGCGGTGGATGTAGCGTGCCTGAGTCCCTTCACGGATGTACACTTCTGTCTCCTAGAAGCCGGTGTAGTCGGGGTGGGTCCAATGCTATGTCCTGTACTAAACAGTGCACCTGGTGTGGTAGCGGCATATGAGTGAGAGAAGCTTGGGGTGGTAGTAGGCATCGCCCTACAAATTGTAGTGGATCTCCGCGGTCCAGCCCTGAGCCAGCAGTGCATCATGGTCATCATCTCCATTGTTTCCACCGTCTCCTCCATCCCCATCACCATCACCACCATCATTTCCATTACCATCACCACCATCTCCATCGTCACCACCATCAGAATTAGAATCATCTCCATCATCAGGATCACCAGCTCCCTCCTGACCACCCTGACCATTTTCTTCCATGGGCTCCTCCCGAGATTCTTCTATCTCTATGGGCTCCTCAAACATGGGCCCCTCTTCCGTCTCTTAGTCCATGGGCTCATCTTCCATCATGTCCTCCTCAGAGCCTCCACCAGATGTGCAGGAACACGCTTGCTAAATGTGAACCTTATCCTCCTGGTGGGCATCACAATGGTCCTCTTGCGGGGTGTCAGCTTGGTGTGGGCCATCTATAAGATTGAAAAGGTTGAGTATTAGAATAAGATAATTTTTGCAATAGATAAAGGACATAATATAAGCAAAAATTTTATAGCAAATTAAAGGTAGCAAAATAAAGATAATGTGATCCTAAAAATGTCCATTTCTAACTAGGTTGATCGTCCTACAGTCAGTTATAGCTTTGATACAAATTTGTAACTAGGGAGCAGCGGGCTACGGGGCGGCGGTGAGTGAGCTCGAGCAGTGAACGGAAAAAGGAGAGAGGGAGGGGGTCTGGCTTGGGGTTTTGTAGGCGGTGGTGCTATGGTAGAAGGAAAGGACTAGGAGGCGGCGATTTTGGACGCCTACCATGCTTGGTGTGGGTGCGGCGGCTTGTCGTAGGTGGTAGCACCATCACCGGTGGTGAAGAAAGGAAAGGGAGCGCGGGGAAGGAAAGGAAGGAGCGTTCGATAGGCGGGACCCACGTCATAGCGAGAGGAAGGGAGAGAGAGGGCATGTGGGCATGGGCGCTGAGGTGAAGCCGAGGTAGGGCCGCGGCGCTGAGCTGGGCTACGTTGTGAGCAGCAGGCGCGCGTGCGGAGCAGACCGCAAGCTGGGCCGGTGTAGAGCAGGCCGCGTGCGCGAGGATGGGCGACAAGCAATGCTCGAGCTGGGCTGCCGAGTAGGCCAAAGCTAGGAAGGGCTGGGCCACGCCTAGGGTTGGGCTGAAAAGAGAGAGAGAAAGAGTTTTTCAAAATTTATTTCTAGTTTCCAAATCCGAGCCAAATTCAAATGGAATTTGAATTCAACTTCAACCATTCTAGCCCTACACTCAACCAAAAATAGTATGCTTCAGCATGAATGCAACAAACATGTTTTTAAACCTTATAGTTAATTTTATTTAACCAAAATTTATTATTTAGCCTAGGTTAAAAATACATAGAAAATTAAATAAATTCTCAAAATTAATTACTAATTTGCAGTTGAAATTTTTGGGTGTTACACGAGTACCACGACGGGTCTCGATAAACGATCCTCATACAACCAAGATCGTACATGATTCAACATACATGTCACATATTACATAAAGTTCACAATTGCAATCCATTCATCAGAGTATGAAATATGGTTATTACAAACCAAGTTCGATAGATAGTAGTGAAAGCAAATTAAAGTTCGAAACCAACATTTGCCAACTTAGTTCAAATACAGTGCCAACTCATGATTACAATCCACAAAAGCATATAAGAAGGATTATTAAAGATGTTTGCCCAAGGCTCACTCCTCATCCACGGCGGGACAGAAGCAAGGCTTGCAATAGCCATGATAAACTGTACCATCTGCAACAATGGGAATAAAATCCTGAGTACGAGAAGGTACTTAGCTAGACTTACCCATCATATACCAAAAATAAATTGACTCCAAGGATTATACAAGGCTTTATAAGTGGAGGTAGCTTGACAACTTTTTGCATAAAAGCGACTAACTCAGTTACACAATTATACTTTGGTCATCAAGTTAGTTATAGCCATTCATCTCTAGATTAGCAACTATATTGTGCAAGACATGTGGTATATTATTTGATAGCATACAATAATAACCATAGCAGGTGTAGTAATTCTATGTTTAACCGAACCATCACATTCCATAATACAATTACTACAATATTGAGACTTGCCAAGTTTCTCACTATCCGGGAGAGACGACGATTTGAATCGATTTTAACCAGCTAGAAATTTATTCCTAACACAAACCTAGGCAGACCAGATCAACGGTCACCTTAGGTCACCTTTGGTACAACTTAGGTACACATTTTGCGGGTTCGACTAGTGCCGTACAATCAGGGACAACCAGCTGCCAGGACGATCAGGACTCCCTACCCTTAGGCTCAAGGCTAGCTCCCCGCACATCCTTACTACCATCCAGAGTGCGCACTTTTATAGAACAGGGCCCGATCTGAATTGACCTACTTGGCTTCGCGGTAGGAATGAGTTATCTGACCAGCTAAGTGATAGGCATGCGTTCAATCTTGTCAAAAGCGCCAACAATAGTACGACCCTTAATCGGCACAGACGGAATCACATGAGTCAACCCACACATAAACTCCGCCTGGCCTCAATTTACATTACCCCATGGTTCTTTTTCACGATAGCAAATATAGCCAATCGTGCTTTGGTATCCACCTATATCTCGCAGGTGACAGGAAATCACCCGACTTCTACCGGTCTAAGCATGGCTAAGCATATATTTGATCCTGGACCTACACAGGGTTAAACGGATATGTATTTGGATAAGGTAGTTCCATGGATCAAGTGTTTCCAACCAACTCTTATAACCTAATGCATGAAATATAAAGGACTCAAGTAGTATTTTGTAAAACAATAGGAAACTTAGAATGCTCCGGGGCTTGCTTTTGAGGAAAGAGGTGCGTCGGTGATCTAAGCACTTAGGGAGCTCTTTGGGAGTTTGCTCCTCTTCTCCTAGAGCTATGGCTTGGGGCGTCTCCTGCTGATCCCCTTCCTCTTCTTTGTTGAATTCCAACAATGTTATCTCCTCGGTCGATCCTATATGCATGAGCATGGCATAAGATATCATGAAAGCATATGTGATGACATGTATAGTATGATATAACGTGATGAATGCATCCTCACCCTTAAGGTGATTCAACAGTTATCTAGGTCAAACAATTCAGTTAATCGAATCTGTCCAGAGAACAAATATTCTGGACAGCAAACTTCTAACAGCCAAAACTCTTAAACCCTAAGGCCTATGACTATGAAAATTTAATACAAGGTAGATAAGTAAATTATCTATAACTTTGTTATTAACAAGTTTTACAGAAAAGACCATTATCAACATGAAATTATCCACTCAACCAAAACTATACATGCAAAAATTTATTTGAATTATAGAGCAATAATTAATTAGTTGCATACAACCAATTGCTTTTAAGCCTTACTATTAACATCAACAGTTCATATGCATCATAAGCACCATAGAAAACATCATGGTCAAGCACAATTTATTTATTTAAATGCCTCTATTAATTTAATTAGATAATTAGGGGAAATAACAAACATATACCAAATGTTCACAATAAATTCTCATAAAATTATAGTAGCTTCCTAGTGCTCACAATAGACAAATGTGAAATTTCATACCATTTGGACATGTATAACATCCTCTACAAAAATGACAGGCTAGCAAGGTTTATTTTAGTAAAAATAGTTAACCCTATAGAAAAGTGTCAAACAACAGATTATATATTTTTCTTAGCTTCCTACAAGTGCCATAATACTATACAAAAATTTGCATGGCAACATGTTACTTATTTTTATCCCTAAAATTTTCCTCAGAAAACACCATTTATCAATAGATAAATAGAAAGACCCTACTTCAATCAAGTTTACTGAAAGTTTATTATTTTTCCTAGCTAGAGCATATCAACACAATACCAAAAAAATTGGAATCACAATTTTATCACATTCCTAGCTCAAGCTACACATTTTACAAAATTGTAAACATTTAAAAAGCACTTATCTAGCTTTATTTTATTCACCTACAAAAGTACCAGAAATAGTGCATCTCATATTTTTATCAAATACTACACTTCATAAGGAACCTAACAAAATTTGGTTCACAAAAATTGGACATTCCTAGCTCTAGATATGATTTTCCAAAGTTAGCTCAAAAATCTAAAAAATAAATAACACTAAACCCTAACTGCAGTCGCTGATAGAGGGGACCCACGGGTCAGTGGACTCCACCCATCGGTGAGACGAAATAGGGCATGGTGGTTTGACCGGCTCTATCTCGCCGATGGTGAGGTCTCCGGCAAAATCGACCACACCGTCGTGCTCTACTCACCATCCCGCGTCGATTGACACAAGTGGAGGCGTGGACACACAGGAGCTACCTCGTCGTGGGCCATGGCGCCACAGCGGTGCTACGCTAGGGTACGCCGGGCGCTATAGGCCATGGCAAGGCTCAGCGAGAAGCGCACGAGCTCCGCGGTGACTACACGGATCTAACGAGACGACCTTGGCTATGTGGGGACACACCGATGAGGCAACCATTCGCAGTAAGGTCATGCTACAAGCTAGACTACACCCTAACCAAGATCTAACACGAAGAAGCCGAAGGAATGCACGACAGAGCTAAGCAGTGGCGAGCTCGACGTGAAGGCAGCCATGGAAGCCGAGCTTTCCGACGAGGACGAGAACGACGATTTCACCCTCACCTTAGCTCATCTGGCACTACAAACGCGTCGAGGAGGTAGATGGGAACACGGTGAAGCTAACTGCAAGACGGAGGCGGCAATGGCACACTAGAGTGGGGGCTAGGCGATGGCGGAGCAGCGCGGTTGCTCGGCGGTGCTCGGTTCTTCACGGTGGGAGCGAGAGAGAGCAGTGGAGAGGGAGAGAGCATGCTGGAGTGAATGAAATGAGGCGCGCGGGTTCTTAGATATCGCGTGCCAGTGCGCTACGATGAGGGCCCAATGCCGGCCAGCGGCGGCCATGCAGCGGCCAGGTGCTGCGCCAGGTCGACGATGACACGGCATGACGCGGCATCCATCAGAGTCCGGTTACATGTATAACAACACGATTTCAACGCCTCCAATCTCCTAAACCAAAGCGAATCAGTGCATGACGCTAAAACAAAACTTGTAGAGCTACATACCAGCTCCAACATTGATTAAATGATCTAGGTCTAATTCGCAATGGTGAGCAAGTTAAATCATCCCAAAGTCTGGCACAGTGAACTGTTAACACAGTTAGGACTTAGAAAATTTCCTAAGTGCCAAAAATAGTGTTTTTTGCTGATTTGTGTGAGCTAGAAATGACCAAGCTAGGCATAGAATTAACTCATGACCCAAAAATAAAAGTTGTTGCTCTAAGCAAGTAGTACAACTTTGCTTAAGGATGCACTACCATGCAAATATTCTATGACACAGTTCAACCTAGGTCAAACATACCACTTGAAAATGATGACTTACTCTATATCTATGACTTAGAGACCTAACTTGATGTAGACTAGGCCCGATCTTTTAATAGGTATGATGGCATCGATTGGTGGAGACTCGACGTTCACGATCTAGGCTTCGAACCAAGACTGATTTGCACCCCCACAACCATTACACCACTGCTCCGTTGGTTATCAACCACGTGAATGCGATTGGCCTCGCCGAGAAGGCTTTCCTGCAAGCGAATCGAGAACACAAGCAAGAACGGGATGAATGCAATCTGAAATTGCAAATAAATATGAGGCTTATGATATTGATAAGGAGTTCAAGCCTTTATTCGAAAGGACTAATCACCATAGGTGAACAAGATCAAGAACTGGGGCCCTAGTTTACAGCAAGTAGCCTTGGCGGCATAGTTGCAGCTAAATGACGTCTGTTTCACAAGGAAATCAAGAACTAAACAAAACCCCAAACCCTAATAGAGGGGTGACCGCTGTTTATGAAGACTCTAGGGTCGTGCAAGACCCCTGGACGCGCCCCTAATGGGCCCAAACACGATACATGGTCCAATGGACCAAAAGACGGTGTTGCAGCACCCTGGCAGATTCTGGACGCTGACTTGTGACCATGATTCCTGTTGATCCCGAACAGATTTTGATATGATACCACTTGGATTAGCTTCCTTATCAAATTAGCTTTTCATCCATATGTGGATCGTTGAAAACGGAGTCTGGATGCGTCCTGGGTGACCAGTTTAAGGCAGACTTGTCCTGAAACCCGAGATGGGCTCCAACTTTAGTTGGACTGGGCCTCCACCATGGAAAAGATGAATTGGACGCCCATGCTGGACCTCCTCCTCTCCTTGGCTTGTATGCGATGAAGTAGTGATGTCCTCATCTGATGAGGACAAAATGGGAACAATGCGCGCAAAATTGGTCACGGTAGCAAGGATTTGATGGAAACAGTGAAGACAAGTGTAACAAATTAGATGGCATGGACTAGGGTTTGATGGATACAAAGGAAACATAGTAAGAATTAAAGGTGTTCATGGATTATGATGAAAAACAAAGGGAAAACACAAACTGGACTAAAAAACGATCTAAAACCAGCAACCAGAACTTGACCTAGGGCACATAGTCAACAACACGAAACAGAGACGAAATTGCACGGCACAATGAGGCTATAGGACAGGGAATATGTGGCGGTGTATATTTTTTTTGGCTTTTTGTGGACTATAGGTAATGCAAAAATAGTAACAATCTAAAGGGAAAAACAAAGTTATACCTAACGGGCAACAAGGTCTCTGATACCACTTGATGTAGACTAGGCCCGATCTTCCGATAGGTATGATAGCGTCGATTGGTGGAGACTTGACGTTCATGATCTAGGCTTCGAACCAAGACTGATTCGGACCCCTGCAACTGTTACACCACTGCTCCATTGGTTATCAACCATGCGAACGCAATTGACCTCACCGAGAAGGCTTTCCTGCAAGCGAATCGAGAACACAAGCAAGAATGGGATGAACGCAATCTAAAATTGCAAATAAATATGAGGCTTATAATAATGAGAAGGAGTTCAAGTATTTATTCGAAAGGACTAATCGCCACAGGCGAATAAGATCAAGAACTGGGGCCCTAGTTTACAACAAGCAGCCTTGGCGACACAGTTGCAGCAAAACGACATTTGTTTCACAAGGAAATCAAGAACTAAACAAAACCCCAAACCCTAATGGAGGGGTGGTAGCTATTTATGAAGACTCTAGGGTTGTGCAAGACCCCTGGACGCGCCCCTAATGGGCCCAAACATGATACATGGTCCAACGGACCAAAAGACGGTGTTGCAGCACCCTGGCAGATTCTGGACGCTGACTTGTGACCATGATTCCTGTTGATTCCGAACAGATTTTGACGTGAGACCACTTGGATTAGCTTCCTTATCAAATTAGCTTTCCATCCATATGTGGATCGTCGAAAACAGAGTCCGGATGCGTCCTGGGTGACTAGTTTAAGGCAAACTGGTCCTGAAACCCGAGATGGGCTCCAACTTCAGTTGGACTGGGCCTCCACCATAGAAAAGATGAATTGGACGCCCTTGCTGGACCTCCTCCTCTCCTTGGCTTGTATGCGATGAAGTAGTGATGTCCTCACCAAAACTAGCCCTAGTCATGAATAACAAAGTTGTTCCTAGTGACATTCTAAACATGTTTAGAGTATTCCTAAGGTTCCACATACATTTAAACATTGGTTACATATAGATACCCCCTAGGTCAACAAGCACATCATCACTTAGGAGCTTAATTAGATAAAGTGATCTACATGAACATTGTTCCATTAGTCATCCTAAGTGTAGCCAATGTGTTTTAGTGACCAACATCAACCACTTACACTTATTCACACATGATCATAAGCATACACATGGAAACATAAAATAACAAGGCATGTTTCACATGTTAAAGCTCATATATGAATGCTTGATGCTTATGCTAATGCAATGCAAGTGAAATTATGGAAGCCTAACACCTAGGGAGTTATAGCCCCTCCCCTGAAAGAAATATCGTCCTGAGATTTGCAAGACCTACCATTTTTGGAAAAAGGCTGGATAAGCCTCACATAAATAATCCTCCCGTTCCCACATGGCATCTTGTTCACTGTGGTTATTCCACACCACCTTGTAGAACTTAATGACCTTACTCCGTGCTACTCTTTCCATCTCTTCTAACACTCGGATTGGTTTCTCTTCATATGTTAGATCTGATTGGAGCTCAATGTTGGTGGGTGCAATGGCTTCCTTAGGTATGCAAAGACATCTCTTCAATTGAGAAACATGGAAGATATCGAATATTGCACTCATCTCTGGAGGAAGTTGTAACTTGTAAGCGACATTCCCTTTCTGTTTAGTAATCTTGTATGGCCCTACATACCTAGGCGCAAGCTTTCTTTTCACTCCAAATCTCTGTACTCCTTTCATGGGTGACACTTTTAAGTATACATAGTCTCCCACTTCAAAAGTTAGTGGTCTTCTTCTTTTATCAGCATAACTCTTTTGTCTTGCTGAGCTGCTTTCATATGCTATTGGATAATGCGCACTTGCTCTTCAGCTTCAGTAACAAAATCAATACCAAAGTATCTTCTTTCGCCGGGCTCAATCCAATTCAAAGGAGTTCTACATTTCGGACCGTACAAGGCTTCAAAAGGAGCCATCTTGATGCTTGCTTCATAACTGTTGTTGTAGGAGAACTCGGCTAAAGGTAGCCATTTCTCCCATGAACCCTTGGAAGATATAACACAAGCTCTCAGCAAATCTTCTAGGATCTGGTTTACTCGCTCAGTCTGTCCAGAAGTTTGTGGATGGTATGCTGAGCTTCTGATTAGTTTAGTCCCCAAGGCTTGGTGCAAGTGTTCCTAGAAACGAGCTATAAGTTATGGTCCCCGATCTGAGATTATGGTCCTGGGTACTTTGTGTAGTCTCACGATCTAAGAAATGTACAACTCAGCGTACCTCCTAGCTATATACCTTGTGTTCACCGGTACAAAATATGCTAACTTGGTGAGATGATATACAATGACCTATATTGAATCGTGACCTTGCTATGCCATTGGAAGGCCTGTGATAAAGTCCATACTTATTTCTTTCCATTTCCAGCCTGGAATAGGCAATGGCTGAAGTAATCCAGCAGATTTCAAATGAACAGCCTTTACTCTACTGCAATTATCACACCTAGCGACATAGGCGGCGATTTCCTTCTTCATCTTGGTCCACCAAAAAAGGTTTTTCAAATCTTGATACATTTTGCTACTACCCGGGTGGATAGACAACTTGGACGAATGAGCTTCATCTAAAATTTGATTTCTAAGCTCATGGTCTTTCGGTACCACAAGTCGGTCCTCAAACCAAAGCACACCCCTTTCATCTAATCTAAAATGCTTGATTTCTTGTTCTTTCATCTTTCTCTTGATGTTGCTTTCAATTGAACAACTGATAGTGATATTGTGCAGCACAACTAGATGTAACAAATTAAATCCATCCCCCAACAATGCTTCCAAAGTGTTGCAATGAGATTTCTAACTAAGTGCATCTGCTACAACATTGGCCTTTCCTAGGTGGTAGTGCACTTCCAAATTGTAGTCCTTGATCAGCTCTAACCATCTTCGCTGTCTCATGTTTAGCTCAGGTTGAGTGAAGATATATTTGGGACTTTTGTGGTCAGTGTATATGTGACATACGTTGCCCAACAAATAATGTCTCCATTTCTTTAACGCATGAACAACTACTGCAAGCTCTAAATCGTGCGTAGGGTAATTGACTTCATGCTTTCTCAACTACCGAGAAGCATAGGCAATAACTCTTCCTTCTTGCATGAGCACACACCCCAAACCTATACCCGATGCATCACAGAACACATCGAAAGGCTTTTCAATGTCGGGTTGTGCTAAAACAGGAGCTGTAGTTAATAGGGTCCTTAGGGTGTGAAAAGCTGCTTCACACTCTAGGGTGCAACTGAACTTTTCATCTTTCTGAAGGAGTCTAGTCATGGGCTTAGCAATCTTGGAGAAATCCAGAATGAAATGATGATAGTAACCTACTAACCCTAGAAAACTACGAACCTCATGAACCAAAGTCGGGGCCTTCCAATCCATGACCTCTTGTACTTTAGATGGGTCTATAGATATTCCATCTCTTGATAAGATGTGACCTAAGAAAGGTATTTTGCTCAACCAAAATTCACATTTGCTAAACTTGGCATACAACTTATGTTCCCTCAATCTGGACAAAACAATTCTCAGATGCTCTACATGATCTTCCTCATTCTCCAAATAAATCAAGATATCATCGATAAACACAACCACAAACTTGTTGAGCTCGGGCATGAATACCGAATTCATCAAGTACATGAAGTAGGCAGGAGCATTCGTCAGTTCGAAGGACATGACCAAATACTTATACAAGCCGTACATAGTGGAGAAAGCGGTTTTAGGTATTTCCTCTGGCCTGATCTTTATCTAATGATAGCTTGACCTCAAGTCAATCTTGGAGAATACCTTTGCTTTTGCCAACTGATCGAACAAGATATCGATACGAGGCAATGGGTACTTGTTTTTTATGGTCACAGCATTAAGTGGCCTATAATCCACACACATTCTCAAAGACTTGTCCTTCTTCTTTACAAACAATGTTGGACATCCCCATGGATATGAACTAGGTTGAATGAGACCTTTGTCCAACAGTTCTTGTAGTTGAATTTTAAGTTCAACTAACTCATTTGGTGGCATCCTATAGGGTCTTCTTGAGATAGGTGACGTACCTGGCACTAACTCAATCTTAAATTCCACATCTCTATCAGGTGGTAAACCTAGTAACTCATCTAGGAATACATCAGGAAACTCACAAAACCACTAGAATATCACAAAGGGTAGTGGCTTGGATAGCACAAGACAAGTTTTGGAGTTCAAAATTTTAGGAGAGTGGTACTAGAAAAGCATTACCATGCTTGGTTCTCTCAACATAATTGTACGAGTGCTAGTGTCAATGAAAACCCCATGATCGCTCATCCATTTCATGCCTAAGATCACATCTATAGATAATCCGGCCAATACTATTGGATCCATCGTGTACTCCCTCTCTTGTATAGAGATGAGCACATCTCTAACCATCTTATTTGTAGAGATAGTAGCCCCAGCTGAACTTATACTACAACCACCCTTGCTTACCTCAATTACTTTCTGATCATTTCTAGATGCAAATGCTTGGCCCATAAATGAATGAGAAGCTCCAGAATCAAATAAAACAATGGCGGGATGTTTGTTAACGAGAAACATACCAGTGGTGACAACCTCTCCCACAGGAACATCTTCAATAGCGGTATAATGCACGTATCTAGGACGTGCTTTAGGATTGGCCTATCTTTGATTATTCTGGTTCTGATTGTTGTTCTTCTTAGGATGGGGGCATTCCTTGGACCAATGGCCCAATTGATTATAGTTGAAGCATGGCTGATTGCTCCTGGGTCCTGTGGAGCTTCCTTGCCCTCCATTTCCTTTGGGTAAGGCAATGGTGAATGTCTTACAAAACAGCTTCTGAGGTCGGTTGGCATGAGCTTTTGGTGGAGGAGGCCTAAACTTGGGCGCTGATGGTCAAAACTATGGCCTAGCTGCAATTGGAGCTTTGGACTGAGAAGACCCTGAGGCGCCTGCCTCAGGTGCCCTCTTGTGGCCCTTTGCTACCGCATGCAGATTGTTGTGGTTCTCCTGAGTCAAGGCATCACTAATGAACTCATTGTATGTGGTGCACCTTGAGTTGGCCATAGTTTTCATCAGCTTAGTGCCAAGACCTCTCTTGAAGCTTTCAATCTTCTTTTCTTCTATATCGACAAAACCTAGGGCATAACGGGACAGATTGTTGAAAGCATGCATGTACTCAGTAAGGGTCTTGGTCCCTTGTGTGAGTCGCATGAACTCAGCTACCTTCATGCGCATCAGCCCTGGGGATTATGATGTCCCCTAAAGGCAAACTTGAATTGCTCCCATGTGACCTATGCATTGGCAGGTAAGGAGGACAAGAAATGGGCCCACCATATCCTGGTAGGTCCCTATAGCTGATGGGACACATATTCTGCCTTCTGATGTTCTATGACCCTCAATAGATGGAACTTTTGCTCAATAGTGTTTAGCCATTCATCCACCTAGAGCAGTTCTTTGGCCACCTTGAAGATAGGAGGCTTGGTGTCTAGGAAATCCTTGAAAGAGCTATATTGATTTAGCTCAGGCCCCTGTTGTTGCTGGCGGGCGCAAGCCATGTTCTGCGCAATGAGGCGTAGGGTTTCCTCCATAGTTATCTGACTTCCTAAGAATTGGGCAAAGAATTCATTAGCAAACGGTGGTGGTTGTGGTGGTAAGTCACCGTCATTGCCCTGTTGGCTGCTGCCTGCTCCAGCACGAGTGTGAGTCATCTGCAAAGTTGCAACAATAAGTGATTATTGGATGATGTCATGAGATTGCAGATGAATTGTATAATCATGCCAAACTAAAATTACTAGAGAGAATCTTAAATTCATACAATAAAACTAAAGGCATAATAATTCATTCTCGCAACATGACATCACCAATTTGACCACTTATCGGGCTCACAGCGCGTTAGCATAAAAGTCAGAATCACCAACAAAATGAACTGGAATTGCATTAAAGTTCAACCCAACGTGAAACCATATGCAGAGTGCCAATATTACACAGAAGTCCAAATGCAATTACCAAACTTCAACTACAAGTTCATTACATAAATAGTAGGGATACATCTAGTGCTTTAACTAGTCCCTAGGCGATTCTAATCTTCATTATGATCGCTGTTGAGGTCGGAGATAGGATCATCCTCATTCTCTAGCTCCATTTCTTCTTTGTCCCAGCCGTCATCTTTAACTAACATTTCTAGATCTTCTTCTTCCTCATCAAGGATCGGGTTCAGTTGGTTGTTCAGAAAATGCACCTCATGCTGAAGATCAACCACTACATTCTGGGCCTGTGCAAGCTACTAGCGCAAGTCCCCCTCAACACGGTCCTACTGGACGCTCATGGCATCGGTCCTATCTCGTTTGGCTTCTACCATAGCTACACGGTTGTTTGCTAGGATCCGCTGGCGCATAGCTGTGAACGCCTTGGCATGGGCAGCCTCTAGCTGCTCCCATAGTCCTGCTAACATTGCTTGATCATCTGCTCTTGCCTCTTGGGTAGCAGCCCTCTGCTGATCAACTTGCTCCATTTGGGTGTGGAGATTTCCCAAAGCTACAAATGCTTGATTAGTTTCCCATCGAGCCTCACTTGCTACCTTTTTATGCTTACGCACATGCTTCTTGAGCTTATGCTATGCAGCTTCGCCTCTCATGAACTTATCCATGTAGGTAGTATAGGACTCCTGCCAGAAGTCCCTAGTGTCCTAACGAGTGTAGAACATCTTCATTACTACAAACATGGCGCTCATGGTGGGACTAGAACTATCTACCCGCTCATTCTGATACCGGATCAACGCATTGCGGTTGCGCTGTGCCCATACTATTGTGGATGGATCCACCCGAGGAAAAGTACCAGCGGCACTACCGGTAAGCTCATCCCCATGCTGCTGACAAATTTGACTCAGCACCTCTGAAAGGATCAAGATGCCCAAGAGGGGGAGGGGTGAATTGGGCTAATTCTAAAATTCTTTCAATAATTAAACCCTACACTAAGCCCACTTCACCCCTTGTGCCTAGAATGTGTTTCTATTGTTCTACCACACAAAAGTTTTGCACCCTAAGTTCCAATCCTACTCTAGCATGGCAATTCTTAGAATGTAAAGACAAGAAATGAATTGCTCAAATATAAATGCTTAAAGTAAAGAGAGGGAAAGGAACACGGAGAAGTTTTGCTGAGGTATCAGAGAGTCACCAATCCCCACTAGTCCTCGTTGGAGCACCCGCGCAAGGGTGTAGCTCCCCCTGGATCCGCTCAAGGATCAAGTGCTTTCTACGGGCTGATTCTTTGACACTCTGTCATGGTGAATCGCCCACAACCGCTCACAACTTGAGTTGGGTCAGCCACAAGCTCCGCTGGATGATCACCAAACTCCCAATCACCACCAAGCCATCTAGGTGATGGTGATCACCAAGAGTAACAAGCACAAACTCTCACTTGACCATGACAAGCCTAATGAGAAGGGTGGATGCACACTTGCTACTCTCCTTGCACCAATGAGGCCTTAATCTTGGATTCTCAAATCTCAATCACCTCACTAGGCTCTTGCTCTCCTTTGCACTCTCAAGGGTGTTTCTCAGCTGAACAAATGGGCAAGAGACCTCCCTTAGGTGAGTGGAGTAAGTATTTATACCCCCCTCATTCAAAACATAACGTTTGGAGGTTGAGTCATCACTCTGCGGGGTGACCGGACGCTCTGATCAGGGTGACTAGATGCTTCGATCAGTTATCCCCGCCACTGTGTCAGAAAGAGCCATTAAGTTCTGATCAGACTTTGACCTGCATCCGGTCAGCGCTAACCGGAAGCGTCTAGTCACAAAAAAGTTCTCTGGAACCTTACTGATGTTGATCGGATGCTAGCACCCAAAGTTCGATCACTTCACAGTTCAACGTCCGATCAGTTACCGGATCCTGATCAGCGTCCGGTCAGCACTAACTGGACGTGTTTGATCAGCACTGACCGGACATGTCCGATCAGGAAATTCCCTCTCTGGAGTTTACCGGACGCTAGCACCTAGCGTCGGGTCACTTTTCACTTAGCGTCCGGTCGCAACTAGACGGCTCTAGTTGATCAAATGAACTAACCGGACTCACCCTTCAGTGTCCGGTCACAACTAGACTAGCATCCGGTCAGTCATTTGACCCTCCATTCACTTCCAACTCGAAATCATATGTGAATGAAATTTTCTCCAAATGATCTTAGGGACTTCAGAGCTAACTAGTGCTAGATTTGACAAGTGTGCACCACACCTAACTTAGTAGACTCACCTAGGTCAAGCTACTAGTCCATACCCCCCTTAATAGTATGGCCAAAGGAAAACAAACTCCTAAACTACTCTAAGTGTCTCTTCAATACCAAACGACACTTAGAACTAGTCCATCCTTAACCTTGTTGTCCATCCTTTGAAAACCAAAATGATTTCCATCGTAGGGGCATGACAACCATAATTGCCCAATCAATTGCCATTATCATGACCTAACTTAAATTGCCTCTACAAACACACGTTAGCATAGTAATCTTGTATTGTCATTAATCACCAAAACCCAACTAGGGGCCTAGATGCTTTCAATCTCCCCCTTTTTGGTGATTGATTACAATACAACCTCGAGTATGTAAAAGAGATGAGGTTTTCAACATGCTTGGTTCATATAAGCTTTTGACAATAAGAGCAAAGGAGTTAGACATGGTTATATGACCCAAGCCAACATGGTGTACACAATAGATATGAAATAAGCATGAGTACAAGAAATAAAGCTCATTTGAATCGGAGTAAAACGCGAAAGCAAAGCAAATGAGCATAACCAAGTGACATGACATATATATAAATCAAAGTATACAACACACATGTCACATAACTACGACTACCATAAGTATGTAATGCAATGCATAAAGGTAAACGTGAATGCATAATGTTTCACACATAAAAAGCCATTAGAAATAAATCATAAGCTCCCCCTAGATGTACCGCTCCCCCTAGATCTAACATACTCGATCCCTCGCCCCCTTTGGCATCAAGCACCAAAACCTAAGGGTCAGACGGTGGGGCAGGAGCAGACGAGTCGGGCGCCAAGGTGCGGTGAGAAATCTGGAAATGAGCAGCATCATCCTCGGACCCTAAGCTCTGAGCAGTCGAACCCTCTATCACTAGAAGTGAAGGTGAAGCGGTTTGGGTCTACTCAATAACTGGCACCGTCTATGACTCTAGAAGTATGACTATAGGAAGTGGAGCCACATCTGCCGCTGTCGCTGAAACAACTAAAGTAACTAGCTCAAACGATGCAACAAACAACATGAGCGTCTCTATAGTCCCGGTAATTGGAGCCGTTGTGGTAGGAACAGGGACTCACAACTCTGGCAGTGTAGGCTGCCTTGTAAGTTCACTGAATGTTGCACTGAGACTCCTGGATACTGGGGTGTCAGCCACTAGCACTGAAGAACTCTGAGGCGGAGTGAAGCCCGTAACAATAGGAGTGAAGTGAGGACCCTAGGCTATCACTAGCAAAGCAAACCACTAGGACACCTGCTCTATAGGTGAAGCAAACTGAGTAGCTGGTTGTCCCTAACAATGAAGCCCACTGGGCTATACAGCTGGAGTCACTGAAGTGGTGGCAGGCTAGCCGATCTGAGGTGTAGTCTGTGGTGGACCAGCCCCGATAGCAGTAAAGACATGCTGCATGAAACCAAGTAACTACTGCTGGATCATTATCTGTTGCTACTGCTACCTCTAGAACTCATCCTATCAAGCCTGAACCTATACAAGTGCGGCTATTGTCTCCTATGCCTAGCGTGCCTGGTCCTGCTTCATCCGCTCAAGTACTGCTAGAAGAGCTAGATCTGTCTATGGTGGCTGTGGAGCGGAGCTGGAGCCACTGGCTTCGCTATCATGTGGTTGAGGAGGCATCTAAGGAATAGGCTGATAATCATCATAGAACTATCACTAGGGTCGCTCTCGACCACACCCTCCTACTGAGCATCTATCTACTCCTCCTCTATCGCTACAATGCCCTTGATGATCTCATCCTACTAGGCTGCTATCTCTGGGACCTTTGGGCGACAACTTGGCTGGCGAGGTGTCCTCGCACTACTGTGGCAGAGCATCTGAGTCATGTTATACGGAGGGAACTCTATAGTAGCACACGTGTACTTAGCCATCGTCTCTGGGGACTTCAGTGTAACTACCTTTCGAGTCAAGAAGGTGATCCAATGAGCATAAGGTAGCTGTCGGTGACCTCTGAACCCCTCTATAAGAGTATCCTCCATCTTTGATAGTATGACATCCCAAATATCATATACGGTCTGTTGCACCAGAGAGTTCACTAACTACAACTGAATGTGAGTCAAACCCTCAGGGTAGCCCATCCTCGGGAGCAGAGTCCTCCTCATGATAGCATCAATAAGCCAAGCAGTAGGAGTAAGGTCTCGTGGTGTCCTACTCAACCCCTCGCCAAATGGCTCTATGAAGCATGATTGAACAAGATCTTTGGGTGGCACAAGCCCACCGTGAGGGCGTTTGGGAGGCTCTGTCTGACCATAGCAAACCTCGTGATGAAGGCGAATGGGTGACTCTGGAATCTTGAGAATCTCTCTGACCCTCAAGCTCTGGAGCCTGTAGTCATGGCCTCTGAATGCAAAGTGTATGAATCTGTGCCTTGGGTCAATCCAAAGTGAGGAGCAGAACTCAAAGACCCATGATGGAACATAGCGGCCAGTCCATCCAAGAAGGTCTATCAACCCTGGTAGATATGATATATGGGAACGAATCTGCTCGTCTAAAGCTACAACAAGTGACTCAATAGAGCAAACTCTCTAAGATCTGAATGCAACTCCACTGTTCAAATAAGCATTATAGAAATCCTCCTGCAGTGGTGTATAGAAGTTCTCTAAAGCACGCTCATCCTGCCTTGGTAGAAACCAGTCCTCAAAACTGCATGAAACAGAGCTGCTGCACCTGCTTGGTTGTGGCTGCCCTCTGGTCAAGGTGAGTCATCGGAGGCAGACCCTGTGGTCTGGGAGGCGAACGAGAGCCCCTCCTCTGTGTCTTAGACCTCGGTGACACCTGAGTACATGTATGACCAGAGTGTCGAAGTTGTGGCCGCGCTACCTGCTCTGTCTGCTCAGTCTGCTTTGCCTGCTGAGTATCCTCTGACTACTCTGCTGGCTGTGTCTGCTACTTAATAGTCTCCCCCTGAGGCTGACTCTCCTCTATACTGACACACCATCCTCCAAGCATGACAGTCCCAGTAGGACTACCATGAAGACTCTCAACCCTCTCGACGGTGGCCCTCTGAGCTGGTGATAGCTGATTTGCAATACGGACACCACTCTGAGCTCCACCTCTCTCTGCTCGCTCAGCGGCGGCTGCCACTACTGCTGCTCGCTCAGCCTCCACATCAATGAGCTTTCGCTTCTTTGTTGTGGTCTTTTTCACCTTCCCCTTCTCTTGAGTAGTCAGGCGAGGTGGAGGCCTTGGATCCTCATCACCGGGACCACCTCCGGCATTCTTGACTCGTGCCATTGCTGAAGCTGAAGAGAACTACTACCATAGACAAGAATCAACTGCCAACTAACACTCGCGAGGCTTAGCCTCGATCCGTACTCGCAGGCTTGGCCCTGAGTTCACTGACAACTACAAAGGCAACCACAAAAGCACTGACTCGCTGCATGATAGAATAGATAGGATATATAAATAATCACAATATACATCTAGAGATGCAAAACCCTAAGAAGCAAGCAGTAGATACGAATTTGAAAGCAATGGCTTGCTACCTAACGAAATTAGATGATCCGGTGACCAATTAGCAGAGAACGAAACACGGGGCACCAACAGGATCGGCAAAGGCTAGGGTTAGGGTTCTAATGTCATGAGTCAGTACGGCAGCCGAGGAGGTGCGACATCACAATGCTGGCATGGCAAGGGCACGGCGAGGCAGAGGCACGGTGGCACTACGTGGGCGCGGTGGCATGAGGTCGGCATGAGCGTGGCGTGGGCAAGGCAGCGCTGCCATGCAGACGGCCATGGTGGCATGGGCGAGGTTGGCACGAGCGCAGCGGCAACGCGTGGCTTGGGTGAGATGGCGCGGCGGCTCAAGGCTGATGCGGGCGTGGTGCGAGCGTGGATGCGACGGCTGGCGTGGTGAGATTAAGCGGCGACGTGATTAGGGTTAGTGCGGGCACGACGGTTAGGGTAGGAGCAAGATCGGTGTGGCGTATGGGAATTATATGGTGCCCCCCGTGTTGGATAAGAAAAAGGAAATGGAAAGAAATCTGGATCCACACAATTTCTACTGACTGGACGCACCGGTGGCAAGGACCGAATGCTGCCACCCGGAGTCCGGTTGATCCAGAATACATCTTCTTTGCTTGACCAGAGCAGGGACATCATCTAACTGGACGTAGGATAAGTATTGTTTCTGCGTCTGGTCACTTTGGTGCTGCTTCTATTCACCTCCTGTGAACTGACCGAACGCTGGAATCCAGAGTCCAGTGCAGCATCCGGTCGCCATTTTTCAGCAAATCTTCAATGTTCCTTCACGCTGCCTATTCTCAATCAACTCCCAACTTCAATATGACCCAAATAAACACCAATTGAGATTGATGTGAGTGATCTCTCTCAAACCCTCAAAATTTTCAAAATATTTTGCCTTAGGCTATAATTCTTTTTAAGAAAATAGGCAATAAAAGGGTAATCAAAAGGAAATGACAAAGCAACACACATGCATATGCAATGCAATACTTGAAAGTAATTCTAGTTGCTTCTCAAGTTTGATCCAAGGTTAAGCTTCTTCACACGCTTTTCGGCGGTTATCTTAACCATGTTAGACAAGCCCTAAATGTATTACCCAAAAATTAAACATGTATATTACAATGCTATGCAAGGGAGCACACAAGCTCATTTTCGAGTAAAGTTACTAAAATCAAGCACATTGAGCTCATTCCTCAACTGACAAAAAGTAGCCTCATCTAGCGGTTTAGTGAAGATATCCGCCAATTGATCCTCGGTCCTTACACCTTCTAGTGATATATCATTTTTAGCAACATGATCTCTAAGAAAGTGATGGTGGATATCTATGTGCTTGGTGTGAGAGTGTTGAACAGGATTATTAGCAAGTTTTACTGCACCCTCATTATCGCACAAAAGAGGTACCTTTTCTAGAACTACACCATAGTCTAGCAAAGTTTGTTTCATGTAAAGTATTTGTGCACAACAAGCACCCGCGGCAATGTATTCTGCTTTAGCGGTGGACAAAGCCACACTATTTTTATTCTTTGAGGACCAAGACACTAGTGATCTACCAAGCAAATGACACCCTCCGGATGTCCTTTTTCTATCAATTTTGCAACCGGCATAATCCGAATCGGAATAGCCAACTAGTTGAAATCTAGCTCCTTTGGGATACCAAAGACCAATGCTTGGTGTGTGCTTAAGGTACCTAAGGATTCTTTTAACGGCAACCAAATGAGCTTCCTTAGTATTAGCTTGAAATCTAGCACACATACACACACTAAACATGATGTCGGGCCTAGATGCGGTCAAATATAACAAGCTACCAATCATAGAGCGATAGAGAGTATGATCAACCATTTTACCTCCCTCATCTAGGTCGAGATGTCCATTAGATGGCATTGGTGTCTTGATTAGCTTACATTCATCCATATTGAACCTCTTGAGAAGATCCTTGGTATACTTTTCTTGAGAGATGAAAATCCCTTCTCTCATTTGCTTGACTTGAAAACCAAGAAAGAATGTAAGCTCTCCAATCATAGACATCTTGAACTCCTTCGACATCAATTCACCAAACTCTTTGCAATAATCTTCATTTGATGATCCAAAGATGATATCATCAACATATACTTGACAAATGAAGATTTCTCCATCAAGCTTCCTGGTGAATAGTGTGGTGTCGACCTTCCCAATGGTGAAGCCCTTCTCAATGAGGAAATCCCGAAGGCATTCATACCGAGCTATAGACATGATTAGGATATCTAGGGTCTTCAAACCCGGGTGGTTGATCAACATAGACTAGTTCATTTATGAAGCCATTTAAAAATGCACTTTTAACATCCATTTGATATAATTTCATTTCATGATACGATGCATATGCAAGGAGGATACGAATGGCCTCAAGTCTTGCAACCGGTGCAAAGGTCTCTCCAAAATTCATCCCTTCAACTTGAGAGAACCCATTTGCATCTAGTCTTGCCTTGTTCCTCACTACAATGCCTTGATCATCTTGCTTGTTGCGGAGCACCCACTTTGTTCCTATGACTCTTGCACCTTGTGGTCGCTCTTCAAGAGTCCAAACTTCATTATGAGTGAAGTTGTTCAACTCTTCATGCATGGCATTTATCCAATCCAAATCTTGAAGAGCGTCTTCTACATTCTTAGGTTCAACACAAGAGACAAAAGAGTGATGTTCAATAAATGAAGCAAGTTTTTGAGAGCGAGTCATTACACCCTTTGAAGGACTCCCTATGATGAAATCTTGTGGATGAGCTTATAGTAGAGGTGAATTTCTTCTATCAACCACTTGAGGGGGAGGTTGTGGAGCATCAACATCTTGAGCTTGTACCACCATTTGATCATGAGAGACATGAATATATTCATTTTTTACTCTCCCATCTTTATCACCATATTGTGGCATATTTGATGAAGAAGGTGGATCAATCACTTGTGCATCATCTTTAGGCTTGATGTCTCCAACCGAAATGTTCTTCATTGCCTCCCTCAATGGTTCATCACCAACATCATTAAGATTCTCATGTGCTCCTTGGGAGCCATTAGATTCATCAAATTCCACATCATATGTTTCTTCAACCAAGCCAGTGGCATGATTAAATACTCAATATGCTTTGGACTTTGATGAGTAACCAACAAGAAAGCCAATATCACAACGTATTTGAAACTTCCCTAGGTGTTGCCGCTTCTTGTAAATGTAGCATTTGCAACCAAATACCCGGAAGAATGAGACGTCCGGCTTCTTCCCATTGAGCAACTCATAAGGTGTCTTGCCAAGAAACTTTTGAAGGAATAGGCGGTTGGATGCATAACATGCGGTGTTGATAGCTTCTGCCCATAGAGCTTTGTATGTATTGTAGTCATGCATCATTGTTCTTGCAAGTGTGATAAGTTGCGGAGACCTCATTTCTTTCTCTCCACTACACCATTTTGTTGAGTATATGTTGCGGAGATCTCATGCTTGATTCCAACTTTATCACAATAAGCTTCAATGTTTTTGTTGTCAAACTCTTTTCTATTATCACTTCTTATCTTCTTGAGCTTCACTTCAAACTCATTTTGTGCTCTCTTGGCAAACTTCTTGAAACATGATGCAACTTCGGTCTTGTCATGAAGGAAGAATACCCATGTATATCTAGAGTAGTCATCAACAATCACAAGACAATAGAGATTTCCTCCCAAGCTCTTGTAGGTTGTTGGTCCAAATAGATCCATGTGAAGGAGCTCTAGCACTCTTGTTGTTGACATGTAAGCTTTTGTAGGATGAGTGTTTGCTACTTGCTTGCTGGCTTGACATGCACTACAAAGCTTGTCATTCTCAAATTTCACATCCTTCAACCCTCTCACCAATTCATTCTTCATAAGCTTCTTGAGTGAGCTCATCCCAACATGAGCAAGTCTTCTATGCCATAGCCACCCAAGTGATGTTTTGGTGAATAGGCATGTCTTCAAGTTAGCATCTTCGGGGGTGAAATCCACTAGATATAGGTTGTATCTAAATCCCTTGAATATAACTTGATCATCATCTTTCTTAGATACAACCACTTCCTTCTCGGTGAACAAGCATTGAAAGCCTAGATCACAATTGACCAACGGATAGCAAGTTGAAGCTCAATGAAGTGACATATAGCACATTTGAAATTGAATGATCATTTGATATTGCCACTTTGCCCAATCCTTAAACTTTGCCCTTTGAGTTGTCACCAAATGTAATTCTTTCTTGGCCATCTACTTCTTCATCTAGTGAGGTGAACATACGAGGATCACCGGTCATATGTTGAGTGCAACCACTATCAATTACCCAATGACTTCCACCGGTCTTGTAGTTTACCTACACACAAGAGATCAAGCTTGTTTAGGGACCCAAACTTGTTGAGGGCCCTTGACTTTCTCAACAAGTGACTTTGCAACCCAAATTTTCTTATGCCTATTCTTGTTGGGAGGTCCTAAGAACATGACTTTCATTTTTCCACTAGAATCCTTTCTAAGCATGTAATGAGCATTGAAAGCAAAGGGTCTAGCATGCTTGGGCAAGGGCTGTGGTGGTGGAGTTTGACACTCATGGGCAAAGTGACCTTCTTGTCCACACTCAAAACACCTCTTTGGCTTTGGCTTTGGCTTTGGCTTTGACTTGTGTTGTTGTTGGTGTTGAGCTTGAGCCTTCTTCTCTTGATGTGCCAAGAACCCAATGCCACTTCTATCCATCTTCATTACGGTATTCATGAGTAGCTCACTTTGAAAATGTTGACCTCTCATGAACTTGCTTAAGCCGGTCTTGAGATGTTCTTTTTTCAACTTGAGCTTCTTGTTCTCTTCTTTGAGTTCATCATGATTTTTCTCCATCTTGAGTTTCTTGTTCTCTTCTTTAAGCTTCTCATTCTCAAGAGCTAGATCACAATCATGGTCAAGGTTCTCTATTACGATGGTGTTGGTGGTTGATAGTTTTTCAAGATATTTCTTGAGCTTCTCATTCTCATTCTTGATCTTGACATACTCATCATAGTCGTCAGACTCAACCACTTGCTTGCCTTTGCTACTAGAACCTTGCTCAGTGCTCTCAATAATCAAATCATCACATGATGTAGCTATATCAATCTTAACAACATGGTTAGTAGCATCATGTGGTTCATTGGATAAAAACTCATGAGAGACAACAAGATTATCATGATTAACCTTGAGGTTGGTATACTCTTCTTTTAGCATATTGTAGCTAGTGGTGAGCTCATTATATATCCCCTCAAGTTTATCATCTTTTTCTTTAAGCTCCTTTTTAGATGATTTGAGCTCCTTGAGTTTGGATGACATAATTTTGTTTTCTTCTCTAAGCTCAACACTAGCTTTTTCCACTATGTCATGTTTAGCTAAGAGTGAGTCATTCTCAAGTTCTAGCTTTTCATTTTTAGCTCTTGTCTTTCTAATAATTTTAGTATATTGATTTAGCAACTTGACAAGATCATCATATGAAGGTGATTCAAATTCATCATCACTATCACTATCATCATTGCTAGCATGATCATCACCACTACTATCATCATCATTTTGTACCTTTCTTTCACCCTTGGCCATAAGGCATAGGTGTGTAGAGGATGAAGGCGGTGGTGTCGGTGAAGATAGTGAAGAGTCAATCACAATAGCGGCCACCTTCTCATTCTCACTATCATCATCGGATGAGCAACTTGATGAATCAATATCCGTGAGCCAATCACCGATGATGTATGCCTTGCCATTCTTCTTATTCTTGTGAAAATCCTTCTTCTTGCCATCCTTCTTCTTGTATGGCTTGTTTTTCTTCTTCTCATCATTATCTTCATCACTTCAGTCATCTTTCTTGCCCTTGTACTTCTTCTTGTACTTGTCTTTCTTGGGCTTAGGACATTGATGAGCTAGATGACCAAGTTCTCCACAATTATAGCAATCCATCTCAGAGATTGGCTTCGTTCTATTGCTAGTGAAGAACTTTTTCTTCTTTCCATCAAACTTGACACCATTCTTGTTGAGCTTCTTAAGCATCTTGGTGGTTCTTCTCACCATGAGAGCAAGACTTGTATCATCAATTTCATCATCACTTGAGCTCTCTTGTTCAACTCTTGCTTTACCCTTGTTGTCTTAGCTAGCCTTGAATGCCAAGTCTTTCTTCTTGGTGGAAGAAGAGCCATCTTGTGGTGTGATGTGCATATACATCTCATGTGTATTGATCTTTCCCAATATTTGAGTTGGTGTAGCGGCGGAAAGATCACCTTGATGAAGCACGGTCACAATATGCCCATATTTGTCAATGGGGAGGAAACTCAAGATTTTTCTTACAACATCGGAGGGTTGCATTTGTGTAAGTCCTAGCCCATTGACTTCCTCTACAAGAACGTTCAAGCGTGACTACATCTCATTAGCACTTTCTTTAGGAAGCATCTCAAAAGAATTAAGCTTTTTCATGACAAGATGATAGCGTTCCTCACGCTCACTCTTTGTTCCCTCATGGAGCACTCAAATGTCCGACCATAGTGCATGGGTGTCCTTGTGGTTCTGCACATGGTTAAAAAAAACATCTTTGCAAAGGCATCTAAAGTGGTGTTTCTAGCCTTTGCATTCCATTTTTCATAATTTACTTCATCGCTTTGAAGGTTGGTGGGATCCTTAGGTTTTGGGAAGCCTTGAGAGGTGGCGCTAAGTATTCCGACATCTAAGGCTTCTAAATAAGCCTCCATGTGGATTTTCCAATAAGGAAAATCATCTCCCTCAAAGATAGGAGGAGGTCCATCCCCGTGGGACATCTTTCTCTAGGTGGTTAAGCTTAATTTAGTGAGCATGAGGCTCTAATATCAATTGAAAGGATCAAGATGCACAAGAGGGGGGTGAATTGGGCTAATTCTAAAATTCTTTCAATAATTAAACCCTACACTTAGCCCACTTCACCCCTTGTGCCTATAATGTGTTTCTATTGTTCTACCACACAAAAATTTTGCACCCTAGGTTCCAATCCTACTTTAGCATGGCAATTCTAAGAATGTAAAGACAAGAAATGAATTGCTCAAATGTAAATGCTTAAAGTAAAGAGAGGGAAAGGAACACAGAGATGTTTTGTCGAGGTATCGGAGAGTCGCCACTCCCTACTAGTCCCCGTTGGACCACCCGCGCAAGGGTGTAGATCCCCCTTGATCCATGCAAGGATCAAGCGCTCTCTACGGGCTGATGCTTCGACACTCCGTCGAGGTGAATTGCCCACAACCGCTCACAACTTGAGTTGGGTCATCCACAAGCCACGCTGGATGATCACCAAACTCCCATTCACCACCAAGCCATCTAGGTGCTAGCGATCACCAAGAGTAACTAGCACAAACTCTCACTTGACCACGACAAGCCTAATGAGAAGGGTGGATGCACACTTGCTACTCTCCTTGCACTAATGAGGCCTTAATCTTGGATTCTCAAATCTCAATCACCTCAGTAGACTCTTGCTCTCCTTTGCACTCTCAAGGGTGTTTCTCAGCTGAACAAATGGGCAGGAGACCTCCCTTGGATGAGTGGAGTAAGTATTTATACACGCTCATTCAAAACATAACGTTTGGAGGTTGAGTCATCACTCTGCGGGGAGATCGGACGCTCTGGTCAGGGTGACCAGATGCTCCGGTCAGTTATCCCCGCCACTATGTCAGAAAGAGCTGTTAAGTTCTGACCAGACTCTGACCTACGTCCGGTCAACACTGACTGGATGTGTTCGGTCACGAAAAACGCTCTCTGGAACCTTACTGATGTTGACTAGACGCTAGCACCCAGAGTCCGGTCACTTCGTAGTTCAGCATACGGTCATTTACCGGATCCTGATTAGTGTCCTGTCTGCACTGACCGGACGCGTCTGATTAGGAAACTCCCTCTCTGGAACCTCTCTGGAGTTGACCGAATGTAGGCACCCAGCATCCGGTAACTTTTCACTCAGCGTCTGGTCGCAACCAGACGGCTCCGGTTGATCAAATGAACTGACCGAACTCACCCTTTAGTGTCCGGTCACAACCAGGCCAGCGTTCGATCAATCATTTGACCCTCCATTCACTTCCAACTCGAAATCATATGTGAATGAAGTTTGCTCCAATTGATCTTAGGGCTACTCTAGAGCTACCTAGTGCTAGATTTGACAAGTGTGCACCACACCTAACTCACTAGACTCGCCTAGGTCAAGCTACTAGTCCATACCCCCCTTAATAGTATGGCCAAAGGAAAAACAAAGTCCTAAACTACTCTAAGTGTCTCTTCAACACCAAACGACACTTAGAACTAGTCCATCCTTAACCATGTCGTCCATCCTTTGAAAACCGAAACGATTTCCATTGTAGGGGCATGACAACCATGATTGCCCAATCAATTGCCATTATCATGACCTAACTTAAATTGCCTCTGCAAAACACATGTTAGTCATAGTAATCTCGTATTGTCATTAATCACCGAAACCCAACTAGGGGCCTAGATGCTTTCAACCTCGAAGGCTACTACTTGGGCAGCCTCCCAAGGAGTTCTTCCTTCAGATTCCGCCTTCCATTCTTGCTAGAAGGGTGCTTGGGTACAAGCTGGTATGGTCAGCCGTACTTCATACCATGGTTGTTCCTCTAGGTATACTTCATTCCAGTAATAGAGGGGCGGTTAATAATACCTTGCATAGTGCTTGACTCTCCAAAGCAGAGCAGGAGTTCTGAACATCAACAGGAAACTCTCACTTCCAGCTGGTGCTACCATCTGTACCAACAACATGTGCAACTTTCATGAGACAAAGTCATAATGGATAAGAGTTACATAACCGAGTAAGAGATCTATAAGGGGTGGAACAATGCAAGTATGAAATAATGATTTATCATGATGCATGCACGTTCCATACGTCCTTACAAACTTAGGAAAAATTATTTCTAATGACATACATGGTGGCATACATTCGTTCTCTCATATATAGCGTAGCTAGTCGGGCTACATGTTGCGCTGTTAGTGTACCTGCACAAGAATTTCATTTTAGCCCAAACCCACAATTATATATGCAGAATGTAAATCTAGGCTCTAAGTTGTAATCTAAATACTTCCATATATGTATACCCATACATATACTTCCATATCAAAGCTACCCGATGACAATTATTTACCCACAATTAAATATGCACCATACACACATGCAAGCATGCATACACAGCCGTATCAAAGCTAGCTCTCCCCGGCAGCACGCTCACATCTTGCGTCATGCAACTCATCAACTTAGCTTCTTACCTGCCGTAGAGGCATTTGATCCATACATTACCACTCAAGTGAATGGCATCCATACAATAGCACGACATATGGACAACGAAAGTAAAAACCCCCATGTTAGTACTTAAATAGCCACCTAAGAGTCCTTAACTGGGCACAAAGAAAGTGATCACTAGCACACTTTAGATTTCAACTCTGGGTTTCAAACACCTATTTATATAGCTATTAGATGCTAGAAACTAGTTTTGGAAAACAAAAACCTTTGTTTTAAATACACATGTGGCAATTAATGTTGAATCTTGCTCTAATGCCAGCTATCACAGAACCGACCAATTTATCAGAGCACAAGTACAATGGCGGCCCGCAAGCGGTCGCACTGTCATACTTGAGCCCATATAAACCTAGTAGTCCATCGAGTACCACGACGGGTCTTGATAAATGATCCACATACAACCAAAGATCATACATGATTCAACATACATGTCACATATTACATAAAGTTCACAATTACAATCCATTCATCAGTGTATGAAATAAGGTTATTACAAACCCAGTTCGATATATAGTAGCGGAAGCAAATTAAAGTTCGAAACTAGCATTTGCCAACTTAGTTCAAATACAGTGCCAACTCTTGATCACAATCCACAAAAGCATATAAGAAGGATTATTAAAGATGCTTGCCCAAGGCTCACTCCTCATCCACAGTGGGACAAAAGCAATGCTTGCAATAACCGTGATAAACTGTACCATCTGCAACAATGAGAATAAAACCCCAAGTATGAGAAGGTACTCAGCTAGACTTACCTGTTATAAACCAGAAATAAATTTACTCCAAGGATTATGCAAGGCTTTATAAGTGGAGGTAGCTTGACAACTTTTTTGCATAAAAGCGATTAACTCAGTTATACAATTATACTTTGGTCATCAAGTTAGTTATAGCTATTCATCTCTAGATTAGCAACTATCCTGTGCCAAACATGTGGTATATTATTTGATAGCATACAATAATAACCATAGTATGTGTAGTAAGTCCTTGTTTAATCGAACCATCACATTCCATAATACAATTACTATGATGTTGGGACTAGCCAAGTTTCTCACTATCCAGGAGAGACGGCGATTCGAATCGATGTCAACCAGCTAGGAATTTATTCCTAACACAAACCCATGCAGACCAAATCAATGGTCACCTTATGATGAGGACATCACTACTTCATCACACACAAGCCAAGGAGAGGAGGAGGTCCAGTGTGGGCGTCCAATTCATCTTTCTCATGGTGGAGGCCCAGTCCAACTGAAGTTGGAGCCCATCTCGGGTTCTAGGATCAGTCTGTCATAAAACTGGTCACACGGGCCCGTCCGGGCTCCGTTTTTGACAATCCATATATTGATGGAAAGCTAATTAGATAAGGAAGTCAATTCAAGTGGTCTCACATCAAAAGCCCTTCGGAATCAATGGGAATCATCGAAACAAGTCAGCGTCCAGAATCTGCCAGGGTGCTGTGACACCGTCTTTTGGTCCGTTGGACCATGTATCGTGTTTGGGCCCATTACGGGCACATCCAGGGGGGTGACACCCAAGACTATATAATTAGCTGCCATCGCTCTCCTTAGGGTTTGGGTTTTGTTTAGTTCTTGATTTTCTCGTGAAACAGACGTCGTTTTGCTGCAACTGTGCCGCCAAGGCTGCTTGCTGTGAACTAGGGCCCCAGTTCTTGATCTTGTTTGCCTGTGGCGATTAGTGCTTTCAAATAAAGACTTGAACTCCTTCTTGTTATCATAAGCCTCATATTTATTTGCAATTTCAGATTGCATTCATCCCATTCTTGCTTGTGTTCTTGATTCGCTTGCAGGAAAGCCTTTTCGGCGAGGTCAATCGCGTTCGCGTGGTTGATAACCAACGAAGCAGTGGTGTAACGGTTGCGGGGGTCCGAATCAGTCTTGGTTCGAAGCCTAGATCATGAACATCAAGTCTCCACCAATCGACGCTATCATACCTTTCGGAAGATTGGGCCTTGTCTACATCACCTTAGGTCACCATTGGTACAACTCAGATACACATTTCGTGGGTTCGACCAGCGCCGCACAATCAGGGACAACCAGCTACCAGGACAATCAGGACTATCCTGCCCTTGGGCTCAAGGTTGGCTCCCCACATATCCTTACTACCATCCAGAGTGAGCACTTTTATAGAACGGGGCCTGGCCTGAGTTGAGCTACTCGGCTTCGAGTTATCTAGCCAGCTAAGTGATAGGCATGCGTTCAATCTTGTCGAAAGCGCCAACAACGGTACGGTCCATAATTGGCATAGACGGAATCACATGAGTCAACCCACACATAGACTTCGCTCGACCTCCATTTACATTACCCCATGGTTCTTTTTCACGATAGCAAATATAGGCAAACGTGCTTTGGTATCCACCTATATCTCGTAGGTGATAGGAAATCACCCGACTTCTACTGGTCTAAGCATGGCTACGCATATATTTGATCCTGGACCTACACAGGGTTAAATGGATATGTGTTAGGGACCTAATACCATGGTACCCAATGAGGTGGAACTAATGACCATCGAACGTTGACACTTCCGGTCAGATAAGAGCACTACTACACTTCTTGCTCGAACGATGGAAGACTGGTTCCGCCTCACCTGACCCCCGAGGGCTAGACTCTGTCTCGCCCGATGGCTAAGGACGGGCTCTGCCTCGCCCGACAACAAAGGGCTAGACTTCATGTCGCCCGACCCCTGAGGGTGGGCTCTGCCTCGCCTGATGTCTGAGGGCGGGCTCTGCCTCGCCCGACGGCAAAGGGCTAGACTTTGTCTCGCCCGACCCCCGAGGGCGGGCTCCGCCTCGCCCGACGTCGAAGGGCTAGACTCCGCCTCACCCAACGGCGAAGGGCTAGACTCCGCCTCACCCGACGGTGAAGGGCTAGACTCTGTCTAACCCGATGGCTAAGGGCGGGCTCCGCCTCGCCCGACGGCGAAGGGCTAGACTTCGTCTCACCTGAGCCTCGAGGATGGGCTCCACCTCGCCCGACGTCCAAGGGAGGGCTCTGCCTCGCCCGATGGCAAAGGGCTAGACTCCATCTCACCCAACCCCCGAAGGCTAGGCTCCGCATCGCCCGACGTCTAGGGGCGGGCTCTGCTCCACCCGATGGCTAAAAGCAAGGCTCCGCCTCATCCCACGACCGTATCCTAATCCTTCATAAAGACAAGCACAGGGTTCGATAGGACATTCGAGTCAACCATGATATCGAGGGCCATGCCCTGTGCGCCTGCAAGAAGGTACCGTCAGACTACGATGGGACGGGTGCTTTCTGCCCTTTCCATCATAATAGTGCCCAAATAGTGTTGCGAGCGCCAACTTTTATCCCACAGTGTAGTAGGGGCCGCCTTCAGCCCTCGGGTGTCGATACTAACATAGGCATACGACAACCACTACGGTCATAGATAGAACTCACATCATCTATAGTGACGGACGTGTGGTCCCTTCCCCGATTACTCCCCAAGGAGTCACAACTCGGCACTCCGGCACACTGCACCATCCGCCGGCATAGGATGGGACACACCCACTTGCTAAAATGGGGCCAGGGTATGGCCTATGAGGATCAACGAACACGCCACCTCTGACATGGTCTGCCATGTTAAAGCAGGGTAGGCATAGGGAAAAAGGAAGACCCGGCTCCCTCGAAGGACCTTCTATACCTTTGGTATTTTCCTCTTTCCCCCATCTGTAACCCCTGCTCCCCCCTTGGTCTATAAAAGAGAGGGCAGGGCCCTCCATTGAGGGAGACCGACTTTTGACAGATCAGTTCAACACACAACACATCACACATACGACCAAGTAGCGACCAAGCTCTTGGTACCCTTTCGACCATTCCTTCAGAGACTTGGGACCTTTCCCTCTCTCGACTGTTTTGTACCCCCTACTATGAACCTTTTTTGGCACTAATAACACGAGCAGCAGCAGCAGACTAGACATAGGGACATTCAGCCCGAACCAGTATAAACCTTGTGTCCTTTAGTGCACCATCCGGGCCTAACACGCAATAATTATATATTCACTAGCCGGTGTTTGTTCGAAACACCGATAGTTGGTGCTAGGTAGGGGCCTTTGCGCATTCCAAACCAGGCCTCGGATGGCTAACAACGCAATCAGCTGGGTCCCAGGCGCACACGTCTATTTCGGTGACCTAGACTTCATCGTCATGATGGGAGGAGAGTTTGTGTTGGCTCAACTCGCCATCCAGTCTCTCCCCTCCATCGGCTCCGCCATAGAAGGCTTGAGCGCTAGTCCGGCGTCCCCCCTAGGACCCCAGCTGTCCAAGGAGGACCTGCGCCGCCTCACCCTCTCTCCGGGACGCTCCGTATGGAGCGCCTCGATGGCATTTCCATTCGGTCTCTGCAACACCGCGGCGACCGCTAACCACCTGGTGGCACAGCGCATGATCCCATCCCCCGTGAACAACGAGTTTGTGGGGATGATTGAAAGCACCACAGAATCCCTCCACGGCCTCCTCGCGGAAGTCCTAGGGTCGGACTCTGGCTCTGACTTTGGCCGGGGGAGCCATCATCCCTCCCGGTAATGTTTCATGGCGAAAACCTCCGAGGGACACGTCGAAAGCGTCTCTACGGAGGAGACTACCCCGGCGGGCAACCTCGGCGGTGCAACCGAAAGGAGGACAGCGGCCCTGCCTCACGTAGGGGTGGAGCAGCTGAGAGCCCAGAAGTGAGAAATAGATGAAGCCGGACAACAGCTTGTCCGGGAGTACGAGAAGGTCGACGAGGAAATCAGACGCCGCGGAGATGGCGGGCACGCACGTGCCGTGGCCCGTGACATGAACCAAAGGATCATCGTCGATGGCGAAACCCTTCCTCACTTCACCCGGGCAAGCCAGGACATCACCGCCGCCATGGCTTTGCTCCATGGCCTTCCAGAGGCCACAACACCCGAGGATCGTCGGGCCCACCGCGAAATTCGCACCCTACTTGAGCGTGCGGCGGGGCAGCAGGCGGAGAGCATGTTGTCTCAGCGATGCGAGCTCGACACCAGCCAGCGCACGCCCTCGGTGTGCCCCAACAGGGATGCATCAGTCCACCAAGCACCGCAAGACAGCGTGCAGCGTGCTGCGGCCTCGGTACATCTACGTGTCGGCCAGAACCACGACGCACGCAGCACCCTCGATGCCCGTAGACACACCTATAGCGACCCAAGGGAAGGAGCCCGCCGCAGCTATCATCCTCGATGCGGCAGACGCTACGACAGCGGCGAGGACCGGAGCCCGAGCCCCGGCCTTCTGGGGCCTCAGGCCTTCAGCCGACACATCCTCAACGCCGCATTCTCGGCAAGGTATCGACCACCTACTAATATTCCTAAATACTCTAGGGAGACAAACCCCGGACTTTGGCTTGAAGACTATCGGCTTGCCTGCCAAGCCAGTGGCATAGATAACGATGACTTCATTATCCACAACCTCCCACTGTTCTTGGCTGATTCGGCCCGGGCATGGTTGGAACACATGTCGTCCAACGCAATCCAGAGTTGGGCGGATCTAAAGGAGATCTTCATGGGAAACTTCCAGGGCACATACAAATGCCCTGGGATCCCATGGCACCTCAAGAACTGCTGCTAGAAGGCCGGTGAGACCCTCCACGGGTACATCCGGCGCTTCTCCCGGCAGTGCAATGAGCTCCCTAACGTTGTCGACGCCGATGTGATAGGAGCCTTCCTATCTGGGATGACCTGTGAGTCCTTGGTTCATAAGCTGGGACGCAAGGGCCCACGAACCAACAAGGAACTCCTAGACATCACCACTAGCCATGCCTCAGGAGAAGAGGCGGTCGGAGCGATCTTTGATCGCCTCGAGGGCAAGGCAAGGCGGGACAAGGGTACCGGCGAAGGCACCTCCAATCGTTCCGCCAAGAGGAAAAATAAGAACCAATGGCGTGAGGGCTCGCTCATGGCCGCTACCGACCGCAAGGGTGGTCGAAAGCCCACGGAGGGCATTCTGAACCACTTCAAAAAATGCTCAAGGGGCCGTGCCCAAACCACACCTTCCCCGTAAAGCATCTGCTCAAGGACTGTGGCTTCATGCGGAAGTTCTTGTCCAGAAACTCCAGCAAAGGAGAGTAGGGGAAGGAACCCTCCCCCACTACTGATGACGCCGAGGAGAAGGACGGTGGCTTTCCAATGCCGGACGGCATCCGTATGGTCTTTGGAGGATCGGCGGCCTACGACTCCAAATGCCATTAGAAGGTCACGCGCTGCAAGGTCTACACAGCCCAACTGGCTACACCTCCCTTCCTCCGATGGTCGGAGTTCGCCATATCTTTCGACCGAACCAACCATCCGGATACCATCCCGCACCCGGGGAGGTACCCGCTTGTCGTTGACCCGATCGTCGTCCCAAAGCAGCTCACCAAAGTGCTGATGGACGGATGTAGCGGCCTCAACATCATGTAGCAAAGATGCTCGACAAGATGGGCGTTGACCGGACGAACCTCCGCCCAACCTGAGCACCCTTTCATGGCATCGTGCCCGAGAAACAGGCCATGCCATTAGGACAGATCGATCTACCCATCACCTTCGGGGATCAGTTCAATTACAGGACTACGACCCTCACCTTCGAGGTGGTTGGGTACCTTGAACTTTCCACGCCATCTTGGGATGACCATGCTACGCGAAGTTCATGGCCATCCCCAACTAGACATACCTCAAGTTGAAGATGCCGGGCCCCCATGGGGTCATCACCATCGGCACCTCCTTCTAGCGGGCCTACGAGTGCGAGGTCGAATGCTGCGGCCACGCCACAGCAATCGTCGCCTCTGGGGAACTCGCCGCCCTCAAGGAGGAGGTCACCGAAGGAATGCCCAACGCGAAGAAATCAACCGGGTAGTTCGAGTTGGCAAAGGGCTCCAAGGAGATCCTCATAAATCCCAGCAGCTCTGAGGGTAAAATGGTACGCATTGGTACCACGCTCTCCTCTGAATAGGAAAGCGCGCTCGTCGACTTCCTCCACAACAACAAAAGCATCTTTGCATGGAAACCCTTAGATATGCCAGGCATTCCGAGGCAGGTCGCTAAGCATACCTTGAAAATCCATCTAGGCTCCAAGCCGATGAAGCAAAGCCTACGTCACTTTAACGAGGAAAAGCGCAGGGCCATCGGCGAAGAGATAGCAAAATTATCGGCCACCGGATTCATCAGGGAAGTACACCACCCGGAGTGGTTAGCAAATCCCGTTCTTGTATGAAAGAAGAGTAGGAAATGGAGGATGTGTGTTGACTATATGAGTCTCAACAAGGCGTGCCCAAAGGATCTGTTTCCTTTGCCATGCATAGACCAAATAGTCGACTCTACCTCAGGGTGCGAAACCCTCTGCTTCCTTGATGCGTACTCCGGCTACCATCAAATCGCGATGAAAGAGACCGACCAGCTCGTGACATCTTTCATCACCCCCTTCGGATAGTACTGCTATGTCTCAATGACATTCGGTCTAAAGAACACTAGGGCAACGTATCAGTGATGTATGCTCAAATGCTTTGGGGACCTCATCGGGTGGATCGTTGAGGCCTACGTTGACGACATCGTAGTTAAGTCCAAACAGGCTGACCATCTCGTTACCGATCTTGAGCAGACCTTTGTGAAACTCTGGGCGAATGGCATCAAACTCAATCCCAAAAAATGTGTTTTCAGGGTCTCGAAGGGTATGCTGCTTGGCTTCATCGTCTCCGAGCGTGGCCTCAAAGCCAACCCGGAGAAAATCTTAGCCATCACAAGGATGGGCCCAATCTAGAACATAAAGGGGGTTCAACGAATCATAGGGTGCCTCGCCGCCCTCAGCCGATTCATCTCGTGCCTCGGCGAACGAGGACTCCCCCTTTATCGACTCCTGAGGCCCAGGAGGCGCTTGACATGGTCAAACTACTTCTGACAAGGCCCCCGATCCTAGTTCCTCCAAGCGACGGAGAATCCCTCCTACTATACATAGCGGCCACCACGCAAGTAGTCAGCGCCGCCCTAGTAGTGGAAAGGGAGGAAGAGGGACACACCCTCAAGGTGCAGTGTCCTGTGTACTTCATCAGTGAGGTACTATCCGACTCCAAAACCCGCTACTCCCAAATCTAGAAGCTCCTTGACGCCGTCCTCATCACCAAGAGGAAGCTACACCACTACTTCGAGTCACATCCCATGACGGTTGTGACGTCGTTCCCCCTAGGCTAGGTCGTCCAGAGCCAGGACGCCATGGGAAGGACTGCAAAGTGGGCACTCGAGCTGATGGATCAAGGCATCACATATGCCTCCTGAACAGTGATCAAATCCCAGGTATTGGCTGACTTCATCGCCGAATGGACCGAGATCCATACACCACCGGCGGTCGTCGATCAAGAGTACTGGACAATGTACTTCGATGGATCGCTAATGAAAAAGGGCACCGGTGCGGGGCTGGTCTTCGTATCACCCCTCGGGGTCCGCATGAGGTACATGGTTCGACTCCACTTTCCCTCATCAAATAATGTGGCTGAATACGAGGTGCTCGTCAATGGACTAAGCATCACCATCGAGTTGGGCATCCGGAGCCTCGACATTTGGGGTGACTCTCAGCTAGTCGTTAACCAAGTCTTGAAGGAGTCAGGCTGCCAGACACCAAGATGGCTGCGTACTGCCAAGAAGTCCGATGGTAGCAGGACAAGTTCGATGACCTCGAACTCAATCACATCCCAAGACGCCTCAACGAGGTGGCCGACGCACTTGTGAAGGCGACGTCCGGTCGAGAACCGTTGCCAACAGGCGTCTTCGCTAGCGACCAACACAAACCCTCAGTGCGCTATGAAGGGTCAGGGTGGGCCGATGATGGCCCATCCGATCCAGCCCCGGGGCTGACCGACCGATGTCATGGAGCTTTAAGAGGATCCAGTGACAGAGCCCGACCCTCTAGACGACTAGAGGACACTCTAACTCAACTACCTCCTCCGCGACACGCTGCCGGATAAGACGGAGGCCCGACGGCTCGCATGTCGCGCCAAATCCTTCGTTCTTGTAGAGGGTGAACTCTACAAATGGAGCCACACCGGGATCCTGCAGCTCTGTATCCCCATCAAATAGGGAAGACTTCTACTGAGTGACATCCACGGTGGGGTCTGCGGTCACCATGCCGTGCCGAGAACCTTGGTCGGGAACACATTCTGACAGGGCCTCTACTGGCCCGCTGCAGTAGCCGACACCGAGCAAATCATACGCACCTGTGAAGGGTGCTAGTACTACGCTCGGCAAACTCATCTCTTGGCCCAGGCACTCCAGATGATCCCCATCACATGGCCCTTCGCGGTCTGGGGGCTCAATCTGGTTGGACCTCTGAAAAAGGCGCCCGAGGGCTACACCCACTTGCTTGTCACCATAGACAAGTTTACGAAATGGATCGAAGCTCGACCAATCTCCGTGATCAAGTTCGAGCAAGCCATGCTGTTCTTCCTTGACATCATCCATCGCTTTGGAGTACCGAACTCCATCATAGACAATGGCACACAGTTCACCAGCAAGAAGTTCATTCGATTCTGCGATGAACAACACATTCGGGTCGATTGGGCCGCCGTCGCGCACCCCCGAACGAACGAGCAGGTCGAGCGCACAAACAACATGCTCCTACAGGGCCTCAAGCTTAGGATCTTCAACCGATTGAACAAATTTGGCGCACACTGGGTCGCCGAGCTCCCCGTAGTGCTCTAGAACCTAAGGACAACTCC
Source organism: Miscanthus lutarioriparius (assembly GCA_904845875.1). Lineage (NCBI taxonomy): Eukaryota > Viridiplantae > Streptophyta > Magnoliopsida > Poales > Poaceae > Miscanthus > Miscanthus lutarioriparius. The sequence continues at coordinate 49,101,608 of CAJGYO010000017.1, read as the reverse complement.
CAGCCGGGCCATCGGCTACACACCTTTCTTCATGGTCTACGGTTTCGAGGCCGTCCTCTAGATGGACCTCGACTACGGAGCACCAAGAATTAGAGCATATGATGAATAGGGAGCCGAGGCATCCCACCAAGACGCCATGGACCAACAAGACAAAGCCCGCAACATCGCCCTCCTCCGTTCAGCTAAGTACCTGTAGGCGTTGTGACGGTACCATGGCCGACGGGTGTGGGACCGAGCCTTCAACGTCGGGGACCTTGTTCTCCGCCTCGTGTAGAGCAACAAGGACCACCACAAGCTCTCCCCATCCTGGGAGGGGCTGTACATCATCGCAGAAATACTCTGGCCAGGCGCCTACAAGTTGAAAACCATCGACGGTGAGGTATTCACCAACGCCTAGAACATCGAGCAGCTATGTTGTTTTTACCCTTGATAAACGCATATTTTTCCTTATCAATTTTCATCCTCACCAATCCCGGTCTCTAGTGACATCCGACCTCTGCAAATTGCGAGGGGTCGAACCTCACTCAAGGGCTGATACAAGTGATATAAGTACGTTTATCTTGCAAACACTTCCTGTGTTACCTTTGCAAACATCCTCTAAAGCTTTCCATTCTTCTCATAACAAAGTCCTAAGGGCTAGGATTTCGGGAACAAATTCCGAGTACAACTAGTAGGACTACGGGAAACCCACGCCCCAGCGGCTAAGGCCTCCTTGCTCACCGGCATAATCAGAATTGGCTCGCCCGCACTTCTAGCTTTTTTGCGACTTCAGCTACGAGAAGGGTCGGAAGGCACCAAAAACCCTTTTACAGAAAGAGGGAGAAAAACCAAAAGGCTATTTGCCATCGTGAAAGTTGAAAAACTTATTCATTTTTTCACACAAAATTCATTGATTACGGAGTGATTTCATCACAAAAAGGACTAATGTACTCATAAATACAAAGGACTGTTCACTCGGGGGCTCCCCCACAAACTTATTCGATTACAATCCCTGACTAGCTCTACTACGAGTACTACTATGGTCGCCACGCCATGCTCTCCATCGACAACGTCCTACTTCTCCGCGAGGTCCTCAAGGGTGCCGTCGTCAGCAACGTCGAGCATGTAACACCTCGGGTGTTTAAATATTAAAAACCGGACATATCATCATATGCATTGCAAGGCATTGGTCATGTTGCAAATTTTGTTATGCATTCACTAAAACAAGTTTACATTTATGTTATAAGTATTGCTTGGTATTGTTTGAATCAAGTTTGAAATCTTTGTATTGATTTGAAATTCCGAAAACCCTGATTTTCAATATTTAAATCCGACCCTAAAAATCCATTTCAAAATCGAAGCACATTTTGGGGTTGAGTCTTGAAGCAAAGTTGTAGAGCTTGTCGAGTTGTACAAAGTTTATTTTTGGAGTTTTTCAAGTTGTTTAGTAAAATTTGAAGTAATTTAAAAAGACGAAATTCCTCAAATATCCCTGTTTTAAATTCAAAAGTTCATTTCAAAATGTAAGCCGAATTTGGGTATGGTTTCAAAAGCAAAGTTGTAGAACTTTTGATTTTGGACAACTTTTGTTTTTGGAGATTTTTGAGTTGTTATGAAAATTTGGGAGTAATTTGTGAAATTTGGCGGATGGCAATTCTGTAATTTGGATGAACAGTGTCCACCGCTGAAGCTACATGGCCGGCGATCTTCGGTTTGCTTCCAGGCACGGTCGTGGCCGTTTTTGGCGTCGCGCTGGCGCGGTGAAGGCCACAGCGCAGCTTCCTTGAGCTTCTGAGCCACTCTATTTAGCCTTGGCCGTCGCCGTTCGTCCCCGCTCTCTTGCTCTGTTTTTCCACCGCCACCGCCATTCTCCGTTGAGCCCTCGCCGTTGAACCAGCGTCTGCGCTGTCACAGCGATGCGTGTCCTAGCTCCGCTAGTTCCTTGCGCACCCAGCCAGCTAGCTCTAGTCGCTTGATTTCGCCGTGGAACGTCGCTTGCCGCCCTTCTTCCTCGCGGCCGGCAGCACCACCATGGTGTGCGCGTCGCCATGGCCAGCGCATTACGGTGAGCTTCTGCTATTTTTGACTCTTGCTTCAGCTTCACCTCGATGCCGTGGTGCTTTGTGCCCGGTTGATTGACCATTTCCTCCACCGCAGTCGTCGGAGCATCGCCGTCGTCGAAATTTGCTCCGCCGTGATCGCTGTGACCGTCGAACCGTGTCTCCGTTGCTTCTCAGGCTCGGCTAGCGACTCTAGTGTGTTCGGGGTGAGCTCCCGGTTCGACCCGAGTTGTTTGTTTCATCGTTACCGAGCTCCTATCGCTGGCGTAGCGCAGCCGCGCTGCCATGTCCGCCATGGCCGTCGTCATGCTCATGCGCCGCTGTAATTGATCCAGATTGTGCCACTAATCAATGCGTAGGGGTGTAGGGGTCATTTTAGTACCTTGGTCGTCGCCGTTGAGCTCGCCGTTGGCGAGTTTTCGCCGGTCAGCGCGCGTGTCGCCGTGGTCAAAGCGCGAGGTAGAAGATGACAAGTGGGACCCGGTTGTCAGTGACTCAGCGTTCAAAATGGATTTTCTATTTTTCTGAAATAAGTGAATAGTGTCTGTTTTTGTTATTTTTGTGTAGATTTATTTAGAGCTCCAAAAATTATGAAAATTTTTGTGTGACTTCTCTGTGATGTTTATTATTTAGGAAAAATATGAAATGTTGATTTTCAGTACTTTTTGAATGTGATAAAAATTGCTCAATTAATTAATAAATGAGTTTCCATGATTTTTCTAGGCTTATTTATGTATCCAAAAATTATGAAAATTGTTTTGTCACTTAGTTATCATGTGATGAACATATACAAAAATTTTAAGGTCAGTTGGAACAAGTTGATTTATTTCATAATTATTAATTAATTAATTAATTCATAAAAGCAAATAATAACCTTTAGTGATTTAGGTTTTGTTTGAGTTTTTGATAAAGTGATGTCCTTGGGTCATTAGTTGGTAATGATCCTTGGCAATTGTTGTGAGTGTTGCGAAAATGGTTTAGTTAGTTTGACTTGTAACTGTACCGCGAAGGAAAGTTGTATTCAAGTTAAGTTTTGCATCCATCATCGAGCATCATATTTTGTATCCGCATCATGTTAAACATGGCATTGTTACTAAGTGTAGTGAACGAAGGTGAACACGTGGTAGTTAATCAAGTAGTTGAGGAGGTTGTTCCGTCTGTGGAAGTTGGTGTTGATATTGGTGGAACAACTCGGACCCGGACTTTTCCGTCAACGAAGGCAAGCCCCGGATGCATACAACCCTACCTTGTATTTTACAAATTGATTTTGCTTTTGCTTCTTTTTACTGCATTAAGTGATTAGGAGTCAAGTGAAAACCAAATTGGTACCTTACCAACCTTGTTGTTCCATATTTACCATATTACCAGTTTTAAATTCGTATATGCCTAGTTTTGCTTAGCTATGCTTAGAACGATGAAAGTCGGGTGATTACCTATCATCTGCAAGTTTTAAGTGGAACTATGGTTACTTATGTTATCATGTGATATGGGAATGTGGAGTAATAAATCTAGACCGGGTGGACTCGGTGTGTGTGAGCCACAAGACATGGAGGTCTTGTGAGCAGGTTCTTTCCTCCTGTGTCGATTAAGGTCCGTCCGTTGTTGAATTGCATGAGGTGAGACTTTGTAGTACTAACCACATACTTCGGTAAGCCTTACTTGGCTATTCTATTACGAGAATGGCTACTCGCGCACTTGAGTGGAGAGATGGTGAGAATAGCGTGTACCCACGTGGCAATGGGCTGGATTGGTGGAGTACTGTATTCTCGGGTGGCGCGGACCCGTTCTTGTTTTAGAGGATCCGAGGGTAGGTTGGTATATGTAGGTCGGGGACCTACATATGTCGTGTGGTCTGGAATTCCCAGCTGGGTTATAATCGGTTTGAATCATCGTTGCTCCTCGGTTATGGAGACTCAACTCACTGTTCATCATCGTAGTAATTAATAACTGGAAACTGAGGATGGTATGAGAAAGTGTTGGATACGAAGTTTCATGATCTCAATACGGATCGTGTCAGCTTTGTATATGATCTTTATGAAGTTTTAAACGTTGATATAAAGAATTTTGTTAAAATGCTTTTACGCAAAAGAACCTTGATTATTGCTAAAGCCATACCTTTAATCCCATGAGCCTGCATTCCTATGTTCTTTTAAATTCTTATTTCGGTTAAGTCTTGTTGAGTACTTTTGTACTCAGGGTTCGTTGACCCTTGTTGCAGGTGAGGCTCATGAGCAGATCTGTTTTGGATCGTGCTGCATGACTGTTATTCAGTGCGATGATGATAATTAAATGTGTAGCCCTTGGCCAGGGCAGCTTATGTTGTGTGTTTTGTAATATATTATAATGCCACTCCACTACTTTGGTTTGTTTTATTATCGAACTTAGTTGTATGGTTTGAACAAATGGTTTGTAAACTATGTTATTGTAAGTCTTCCGCTACTTTTACTCTGATGTATCTATTTGAATAAAATGTTGTAATACTACAATGACTCAGTAATGTGATCCCGCTTTCGGAATCGTGGATGATTCGGGGTTCCCGAGGACACCCGACAGTCTTCTTAAGTTACCGAACGTATGCATATATGTGAAAAGTCGTTGGACGATGTGGCAGTGCATGTGGGCCCTATAATTTAGGAGGTTCTCGCCACGTAATGGTATCGAGCGATCGTTACAAAGTTTTTGTGGTATTGGTTTACTTAAAACTTCAAAATGATTTGGGATGACTAAATTTAACTTGATTAATTTGGTCCAAATTGCTTCTGACTTGTCTTATTTCTTTCTCACCATTCCTTATTTGATTAAAAAGGTTTTGTGTGGTGGAGTAGTAATCTTATTATGCCCTATATAAAAACAAATGTTGTTTATTCTCGTTTTAAGCTTTGGTGGTTTTGTTCGTCAGAACGATTCATGCATCATAATTAAGTTACTTGTTACTTCCTTTGTCTCTGAGTCTGGGGTGAGTAGTGTGTATGGGTTGAGTGTGTAGTCCATCCTTACTGCTCTTGAGACTATTGTCAGATTGTTTTACTTGGATTAATACTGCTTGTACAGTATGGCTCGTACCAAGAAGACACCCCGTAAGTCCACTGGGCCCAAAGGAGTTCGTCGGCACCAACTAGCCCCTAGGAATGATGGTGCTAGCAGTAGCAGCTCTAGGCCTGATCCTCAGGTGGAGATACAGAGGATTTCTGCAGAGTTAGCCCAAGCTACTAGAGATAGGGCTATGGATGCCATTCAGGTGGGCAGATTATAGGAGCAACTAAGACGTCTCACCACCGCTCACAGGAACTATGAACGTATGTTAGTTCGTATGGTAGAAGGAAGGAATGAGGCTTGGCATAGGGAAAATGTAGCTAGAGCTAGAACTCATGAGTTAGAATTTTATGTAGAAGACTTAGAGGAGCATAATACCTATCTGCATGAGGAAGTTCATAGGCTAAGCAGTCTCCTAGATCCAAATCATGAACCCCAAGCTGATGAAATGGATCCCGGTGTTATCCTTGCCGATGGTAGTGAATCGGAAGAAGAAGAAGAAGATCCCGAAGAATTAGTAATGATCGATGAAAGTGACAATGAAGGCGGTAATATTTCCGGAATGGATACCGAGCCTAAAGTTTGATGTAATCGCAAAAAGGAGTAGAGTTGTAAAATAGTTAGTTCTAGTTTAAGTTAAGTAGTCTTGTTTAAATGCGGTTTTGTGTTTAAATAAGTGAAACTAATGTAATGAGTTGCAGTCCGCTCTTTTATCAATCAATAAAGGCTTGTGAAGTAAAGTTTGGTTTGTTGTAAACAGATGCGTCATACGCGGGGTTCATATATTCCTGGTACTTCACAAAATGAGAACGATATTCTAGATCCGCCACCAGTTCCAACAAATCTAGCGGATGCTATAGCCGCACTTGTCAATGTGATGGTTGAAAATTCATGTTTGCTTCATGAGATGGCTCAAAGTAATCAGAATCAAATGCATGGAAACCGTGGTCGCCATCATAATAGGCAGGAGGCTACATATGTGGACTTCATAGATACAAAACCCCCAATGTTCACTAAGGCAGATGAACCATTGGAGGCTGACGATTGACTTAGGACCATGGAGCAGAAGTTTGATCTTATACCATGCACAGAGTTTCAGAAACCAGTCTTTGCTACTCAGCAACTTAGAGGTGCAGCCGGTGCTTGGTATGCAAATCTTATGGGCATGCAACCCGCAGGTGTTCCGTTAACTTGGATGGAGTTTCATACTGCTTTCAGAGCCCATTATATCCTGGAGGGAGTTATGGCTATGAAGCTGGATGAATTTCTTGCTTTGAGGCAAGGGGACCAAACCGTGATGTAGTATGTGGGAAGATTCAATCACCTGTCACAATATGCATCTGAACATGGCAATACGGATGCTAAGAAAAAGAAATGGTTCATGAGAGGTCTAAATACCAAATTACAGACTATGATGACAACATGTACCAATGTCACTTATCATGAGGCAGTGAATATTGCTATTGCTTCAGAGGCAAAGTATCAGCAGCATAAGGAGCTCAAAAAGAAAAAGAGTATGCCGTCTAGATCTTATGGGGGAAATCCAAAGAGGCAGAGGGTGATTTATCATCCAGTTAATTATAATCGTCCTCCTTATCGTTCGCCGTAGTTTCAAGTCGGTCAGCAATCAAATGTTCATCCTGCTACAACTTATCAGAATCCACAACTAACAAATGCTTCTGGGGTTTCTGCTTCAACACCCCAGGGTCACAAGTATCCCTGTTTCAATTGTGGCAAGCCTGGTCATTTCTCGAGAGAATGTCCGTATCCAAGGCAGTCTAATCCCAATTATTAGAAGGCCCCTGCAAATCAACAACAGGCTCAGGCACAAAACAAGAATAACAATCAGAATGCTCAGAAAGGCAAAGATGAAAGGAAGACAGGACGGGTGTTCTATATTCAAGCTGGGGAGATTCCTGAAGGAGAGCCAGTGATGATGGGTATGTTTCCTGTTGCCAATCATCCTGCAGTTATACTTTTTGATTCTGGCGCATCGCATTCATTCATTAATAGAACATTTGTGGTGAAGTATGAAATTTTAATTGGGACAACAAAGGAAAATTTCTTTGTACAGTCGCCCAGGGGACGTTTGTGTACTAAGGAAATGGTATACCAGGTGCCCATAAACCTGGGTGGGCATATTTTTCCCACTACCATGATTATCCTTAAGGATCAGGATATAGATGTAATCTTAGGAATGAATTGGATGTATCAGCATAAGGCTGTTATAGATGCTTTGAATAGAACTATAAGGGTGAGTTTGCCAGATAGAACTTCTCAACTTCTCATCCAACTTCCAACCTTAAGAAGATCAGTGGGTAGAGTTTGTGCAACTGCCGTCAAAGAGATTAGAGATATCCCGGTAGTATGTGAATTTCCTGATGTGTTTCCTAAAGATTTACCCGGTCTACCACCTGATAGGGATGTCTAGTTTAACATAGAATTGCAACCTGGAACAGCTCCGATTTCTCGGAGAGCTTATAGGATGCCACCTAAGGAGTTACTCGAGTTGAAAACTCAGTTGCAAGAATTGATTGAGAAGGGGTTTATAAAACCTAGTTCATCGCCTTGGGGTGTCCGGCAATTTTTGTGAAAAAGAAAGATGAAACTCTGAGGTTATGTGTTGATTATTGTCCGTTGAATGAAGTGACCATCAAGAATAAATATCCATTACCTTGGATAGATTTGCTTTTTGATCAACTGGCCGGAGCCAAGGTTTTCTCCAAGATAGATTTGAGGTCAGGATATCATCAAATCAAGATAAAGCCTGAAGATATTCCCAAAACAGCATTTACCACAAGATATGGATTATATGAATATTTGGTAATGTCTTTTGGTTTGACCAATGCTCCAGCTCATTTCATGTATTTGATGAATTCAATATTCATGCCTGAGCTAGACAAATTTGTAGTGGTGTTTATTGATGATATTCTAGTATATTCCAAGAATAAGGAAGAACATGCGAAACACCTCAGAATTGTTCTGACTCGCTTGAGGGAACATCAACTATATGCCAAGTTCCGCAAGTGTGATTTTTGGCTTAAGGAAGTACAATTTCTTGGACACATCTTGTTAGCGGAAGGAGTTGCTGTTGATCCAAGCAAAGTGAAGGATGTGCTTGATTGGAAACCACCAACCACAGTTCATTAAAGTTCGGAGTTTTCTAGGATTGGCGGGGTATTACCGTCGGTTTATTCTAGATTTCTCTAAAGTATCAAAGTCCATAACTGAGTTACTGAAGAACCAAGTCAAGTTTGCCTGGTCATCTGATTGTGAAGAGGCTTTCTAGACTTTGAAGAGACTGTTGACCACTGCACCAGTATTAGCCCAACCTAATATCGAGAAACCGTTTGATGTTTATTGTGATGCTTCAGGTATTGGTATTGGATGTGTGTTGATGCAAGAAGGCCGAGTCATTGCTTATGCATCTAGGCAACTTAAGCAACATGAGAACACTATCCGACTCATGATCTGGAGTTAGCAGCCATGGTCCATGCTCTGAAGATTTGGCGGCATTACCTACTTGGTAATATGTGCCATATTTATATAGATCACAAGAGCTTAAAATATATCTTTACTCAGTCAGAGTTGAATATGCGACAAAGAAGATGGTTAGAGTTGATTAAAGATTATGACTTGAAAGTACATTATCACCCTGGTAAAGCAAATGTGGTGGCAGATGCCCTCAGTCGCAAAAGTTATTGTAGTTGCCTGATAGTAAGAACAATGGGTTTGACTTTATGTCAAGAGATGGAGAAGTTGAATGTAAAAGTAATTCAACAAGGTAGTTTCACCAACATAATTGTTGAAGCCACTATTCGAGATCAAGTTATTGCTGCTCAGAAGGAAAACAAGGGTGTAGCCCATATCAAGGAAAGAGTCAGGAATGGAAAGGCGGAATGTTTCAGTATAGATAATGAAGGTGTGCTATGGTTCAAGGATCATTTGGTAGTACCAAAAGGTCCTGAGTTGCGGTAGTCAATTCTTGAAGAAGCACATGCTACTAGGTTATCTATCCATCCAGGAAGCAACAAGATGTACCATGACTTAAAACAAAGGTTTTGGTGGACAAAAATGAAGATAGAAATTGCGAGATATATAGCAAAGTGTGATACTTGTCAGAAGGTGAAAGCTATACATTTGAGGTCTGCTGGAGAACTACAACCATTACCTATTCCAGCTTGGAAGTGGGAGGACATAAGTATGGACTTTATTGTTGGTCTAACCAAGACATCAAAGGGATTTGACTCAATATGGGTTATAGTAGATCGACTCACTAAGTCAGCACATTTTCTTCCTGTCAAGACTATATATCCCACTGTCCAATACGCCAAGATATATTTAGCAAGAATTATGAGTCTCCATGGAATACCAAAGACCATAGTGTCCGATCGGGGTTCACAGTTTGTCTCCAGTTTTTGGAAACAATTGCATTCTTCATTGGATACTAAGCTCCTGTATAGTACAGCTTATCATCCGCAGACTGATGGACAGACTGAAAGAGTCAATCAAGTGCTTGAAGATATGTTAAGGTGTTGTGTCCTTAATTATTCCAACAAGTGGGACGAATGCTTACCTTTGGCCGAGTTCTCATATAACAATAGTTATCAGGAAAGCATTAGAATGGCTCCATTTGAAGCACTCTATGGTCGTAGATGCAGAACATCACTGAGTTGGTCGGAGCCCGGAGAAAGAAGATTCTTTGGAGTTGACCTTGTGAAAGAAATGGAAGACAAGGTTAGGCAAATACAGAGTAATTTGAAGATAGCTCAGTCCCACCAAAAGAGTTATGCGAATAGACGACGGAGACCATTAGTGTTTAACAAAGGAGAATTTGTATATCTAAAAGTATCACCAATGAAGGGAGTTACCCGTTTTGGTGTTAAAGGCAAGTTGGCACCTCGATATATTGGACCATTTCAAATTTTGGAGAGATATGGAAAAGTGGCCTATCGCTTGAAATTACCAGAACATTTATCAGCTGTACATGATGTGTTCCATGTGTCTCAGTTGAAGAAGTGTCTTCGAGTGCCTGAGCAGAATGTTGAAGTTGAAGGAGTGGAACTTGAACTAGATCTGACTTATTCAGAATATCCTATCCGAGTGTTGGATCAGAAAGATCGCGTTACTCGGAGGAGAACAATAAAGTTCTACAAGATACAATGGAATCAACATTTAGAAGAGGAAGCTACTTGGGAATCAGAAGATTACTTGTTAGAAAAGTTTCCAGAGTTTCTTGCGTCATTATAGAATAGAGTACTGTTAGTTAAGCTCGGTTGTTACAAATTGTGTTTTGTAAAGGAACCTCAGTTGTTTTATGGATGAGAATTGGATGTTTTTGGATTGACACATTTCCTTTTCCATTACTTACCCTATGGCTTTGAATCTCGGGGCGAGATTTCTTTTAGGGGGAAGGATTGTAACACCTCGGGTGTTTAAATATTAAAAACCGGACATATCATCATATGCATTGCAAGGCATTGGTCATGTTGCAAATTTTGTTATGCATTCACTAAAACAAGTTTACATTTATGTTATAAGTATTGCTTGGTATTGTTTGAATCAAGTTTGAAATCTTTGTATTGATTTGAAATTCAAAACCACGATTTTCAATATTTAAATCCGACCACGAAAATCCATTTCAAAATCGAAGCACATTTTGGGGTTGAGTCTTGAAGCAAAGTTGTAGAGCTTGTCGAGTTGTACAAAGTTTATTTTTGGAGTTTTTCAAGTTGTTTAGTAAAATTTGAAGTTATTTAAAAAGGCGAAATTCCTTAAATATCCCTGTTTTAAATTCAAAAGTTCATTTTAAAATGTAGGCCGAATTTGGGTATGGTTTCAAAAGCAAAGTTGTAGAACTTTTGATTTTGGACAACTTTTTGTTTTTTGGAGATTTTTGAGTTGTTATGAAAATTTGGGAGTAATTTGTGAAATTTGGCGGATGGCAATTGAAGGCCATAGCGCAAATTTGGATGAATAAAGTGTCCACCGCCGCCACCGCCCTTCTCTCCGAAGCTACATGGTCGCAGCGATGCGATCTTTGGTTTGCTTCCAGTAGCTCTAGTCGCTGACGCCATGGAGCATGGCTGTTTTTCCTCGGCGTCATTGCTTGCGCGTCGCCGTAACAGCGGTAGCGTTATGGTGAAGGCTCTTGCATGCATGCCAGCTTCCTTGAGCTTCGAGCCACTCTATTTAGCCTTGGCCATCGCTCGTTCGTCCCGCCTCTCTCTTGCTCGTTTTTTCGCCGCCACCACCATTCTCCGTTGAGCCCTTGCCCGTTGAACCAATCGTCGTCATGCGCCATCCTTGGTCACAGCGATGAGTGTGTCCTAGCTCCGCTAGTTCCTTGCGCACTCACCAAATAGCCTAGCTAGCTCTAGTCGCTGATTTCGCCATGGAACGTCGCTTGTCACCGCCTTCTTCCTCGCGCGCCAACAAAGACCACTGGTGTCTGTGCGTCGCCGCGTGGCTGTAATGCGTTATGGTGAGCCTCTGCTATTTTTGACTCTTGCTTCCACTTCGCCTCGATGCCATGGTGCTTTGTGCCCGGTTGATTGACCATTTCCTCCACCGCAGAACATATGAGCATCGCCGTCGTAATTAAATTTGCTCATAAAAGCCGTGATCGCCGTGATTTAGGTTTTGTCGAACCGTGTCTCCGCTGCTTCTCGTGCTCTGCCAAAAATGACTCCAAGTGTGTTCGGGTGAGCTCCATCATCAAGGTTCTACCCGAGTTGTTTGTTTCATCGTTATCGAGCTCCTATCGCCGGAAGTTGGCGTTGAGCGCGCAGGCTGCCGTGTCCGCCATGGCCGCCGCCATGCTCATGGAGCAAGCCCTTACCAACCTTGTTGTAATTGATCTAGATTGTGCCACCAATCGATGCGTGAGGGGTATAGGGGTCATTTTAGTACCTTGGTCGTCGCCGCTGAGCTCGGTCGTGTGAGCCACGGAGGTCGGTGAAGTTTAAGGTCCGTCCCCGTTGTTAAATTGCATGAGGTGAGACTTTGTAGTACGGTGTCAGTGTCGCCGTCATCAAAGCGCGAGGTAGAAGATGACAAGTGGGACCCGGGTTGTCGCTGACTCAGGCTTTTAAATTCAAAATGGATTTTCTATTTTTCTGAAATAAGTGAATAGTGTCTGTTTTTGTTATTTTTGTGTAGATTTATTTAGAGCTCCAAAAATTATGAAAATTTTTGTGTGACTTCTCTGTAATGTGTATTATTTAGGAAAAATATGAAATGTTGATTTTCAGTACTTTTTGAATGTGATAAAAATTGCTCAATTAATTAATAAATGAGTTTCCAGGATGTTTCTAGGCTTATTTATGTATCCAAAAATTATGAAAATTGTTTTGTCACTTAGTTATCATGTGATGAACATATACAAAAATTTTGAGGTCAGTTGGAACAAGTTGATTTATTTCATAATTATTAATTAATTAATTAATTCATAAAAGCAAATGGTAACCTTTAGTGATTTAGGTTTTGTTTGAGTTTTTGATTAAGTGATGTCCTTGGGTCATTAGTTGGTAATGATCCTTTGCAATTGTTGTGAGTGTTGCGAAAATGGTTTAGTTAGTTTGACTTGTAACTGTACCGCGAAGGAAAGTTATATTCAAGTTGTTAAGTTTTGCATCCATCATCGAGCATCATATTTTGTATCCGCATCATGTTAAACAGGCATTGTTACTACGTGTAGTGAACGAAGGTGAACACGTGGTAGTTAATCAAGTAGTTGAGGAGGTTGTTCCGACTGTGGAAGTTGGTGTTGATATTGGTGGAACGACTCGACTCTTGACCCGGACTTTTCTCCAACGAAGGCAAGCCCCGGATGCATACAACCCTACCTTGTATTTTACAAATTGATTTTGCTTTTGCTTCTTTTTTTAGCCGCATTAAGTGATTAGGAGTCAAGTGAAAACCAAATTGGTACCTTACCAACCTTGTTGTTCCATATTTACCATATTACCAGTTTTAAATTTGTATATGCCTAGTTTTGCTTAGCTATGCTTAGAACGATGAAAGTCGGGTGATTACCTGTCATCTGCAAGTTTTAAGTGGAACTATGGTTACTTATGTTATCATGTGATATGGGAATGTGGAGTAATAAATCTAGACCGGGCGGACTCGGTGTGTGTGAGCCACAAGACATGGAGGTCTTGTGAGCGGAGTTCTTCCAAGCCTTGTGTGTGATTAAGGTCCGTCCGTTGTTGAATTGCATGAGGTGAGACTTTGTAGTACTAACCACATACTTCGGTAAGCCTTAACTTGGCTATTCTATTACGAGAATGGCTACTCGCGCACTAGGAGTGGAGAGATGGCGGGAATAGCGTGTACCCACGTGGCAATGGGCTGGATTGGTGGAGTACTGTATTCTCGGGTGGCGCGGACCTATTCTTGTTTTAGAGGATCCGAGGGTAGGTTGGTATATGTAGGTCGGGGACCTACATATGTCATGTGGTCTGGAATTCCCAGCTGGGTTATAATCGGTTCGAATCGTCGTTGCTCCTCGGTTATGGAGACTCAACTCACTGTTCATCATCGTAGTAATTAATAACTAGAAACTGAGGATGGTATGAGAAAGTGTTGGATACGAAGTTTCATGATCTCAATACGGATCGTGTTAGCTTTTGTATATGATCTTTATGAAGTTTTAAACGTTGATATAAAGAATTTTGTTAAAATGCTTTTACGCAAAAGAACCTTGATTATTGCTAAAGCTACACCTTGAATCCCATGAGCCTGCATTCCTGTGTTCTTTTAAATTCTTATTTCGGTTAAGTCTTGTTGAGTACTTTTGTACTCAGGGTTCGTTGACCCATGTTTCAGGTGAGGCTCATGAGCAGATCTGTTTTGGATCATGCTGCATGACTATTGTTCAGTGCGATGACGATAATTAAATGTGTGGCCCTTAGGCAGGGCAGCTTATGTTGTGTGTTTTGTAATATATTATAATGCCACTCCACTACTTTGGTTTGTTTTATTATCGAACTTAGTTGTATGGTTTGAAACAAATGGTTTGTAAACTATGTTATTGTAAGTCTTCCGCTACTTTTACTCTGATGTATCTATTTGAATAAACTGTTGCAATACTGCAATGACTCTGTAATGTGATCCTGCTCAGAAATCGTGGATGATTTGGGGTTCCCCGAGGACACCCGACAGTCTTCTTAAGTTACCGGGAATGTATGCATAGATGTCAAAAGTCGTTGGACAGTGACAGGTGCATGTGGGCCCTGTAATTTAGGAGGTTCTACCACAGAGCACCACCCTGACAACGGCGCCTCCCACCGAGGCGCCCGGGGACTACGCCATCGTCATTAGCCGCAACCCTGACAATGGCGTCTGGGCGGGGGGCGCCTCCCACCGAAGAAAGGCCACAACGAATGACGACAAAGCTGACGACGCTCGGCACCCTCTAGTTCTCCTCTTCCTTCGGCAGCAGTGGCCCCGTCCCAGCAAAGGCGGCCCACACCATCTCATCTACGTTGGATGACCTCCAGCTAAACATCACGCTCCAGATTCATGAATGGATCAGTGAGACTTTCTCTCCCTGGCATTACCCTCTCTCACTTAGGACCACTGCGACACATGAACACATTCGGTGGAAAGGAAGGAGGAGAGGTAGCAGCTCAGAGGCTGGCGAAGGAGTGGGATGAGAACTCCCCTCCCCCTCCATATTTAAGGAAGAGGCACAGCAGCTGAGGAAAGGTGAAAGGTTGGAACGAAAAACTCTCTGCCTTCTCCTATTGAATGCAGATGGGAAATCAATGCTAACGGAAATCCGAGGGGACGCGCCAGAACCGATAGGACACACTCTGGTCGACGAGACGTCGCCTGGTCAAACAGGACGCTGCCTGAGTGTGGCCCGCCACTAATGCACGCAGGGCGTGACAACTAGGGCACACCCGCATGCAGGCAACTCTCTGCTTCCCCAGGCAGAACCATGGAATGACCCGACTATGGAACCCCCATCTAGAGTGGCCCAATGGGCCTCCTAGGTCGATCGGACGGCCCAGGTGAAACGATGGACGAACGGCCGCAGAAAGATAAGCACCTCTATTTTCTTACTTTGCCCGTTCATGTCAATGCCGAGTTTCTGACCCCAGCAATGGTAGGGGCACGCACACCGCTCGGGGGCTACCAAGAGTGTCTACCTATTTAGACATCCTCTTCGCCCAACCCCTCCTTACGTCTAAAACCGGAAGCACGGTGTGTGGGTATGAAACTATGCATACAACTGGACGAACCGCCAGACCCTACGCCCCGATGGCTATGGTGTTTGTTTTTGTTCACCAGCATAATCAAATTCACAATTCCCCGCACCGCAAGCTTAGCTCCCACCTTCTCGAGAAGGGTTCAGAGGGGTCCGACTGCAGAATCTCCTTCAAGGAGAAGCTGTCAGGTCACTTAAAAGTCCATCGAATGGCTCGAGTCGCCAATCCCTAAGGCCTAACTGTAAGACAGCAGCTACTTATTTTGACCCTAACTGGAGTTATATACATCGAAATAATATGGTTATGGACATTATGGAAATATTATAAAATTGTCTACAACTTTCTTTTAATACCCTTAAGGTGATTCAACAGTTATCAAGGTCAAACAATTCAGTTAATCGAATATGTCCAGAGAACAAATATTTTAGACAGCAAATTTCTAACAGCCAAAACTCTTAAACCCTAAGGCCTATGACTATGAAAATTTAATACAAGGTAGATAAGTAAGTTATCTACAACTTTGTTATTAACAAGTTTTACAGAAAAGACCATTATCAACATGAAATTATCCACTCAACCAAAACTATACATGCAAAAATTTATTTGAATTATAGAGCAATAATTAATTAGTTGCATACAACCAATTGCTTTTAAGCCTTACTATTAACATAAACAGTACATATGAATCACAAGCACCATAGAAAACATCATGGTCAAGCACAATTTATTTATTTAAATGCCTCTATTAATTTAATTAGATAATTAGGGGAAATAACAAACATATAACAAATTTGCACAATAAATTCTCATAAAATTATAGTAGGTTCCTAGTGCACACAATAGACTACTGTAAAAATTTCATACCATTTGGACATGTATAAAATCCTCTACAAAAATGACAAGCTAGCAAGGTTTATTTTAGTAAAAATAGTTAACCCTATAGAAAAGTGTCAAACAACAGATTATATATTTTTCATAGCTTTCTACTAGTGCCATAATATTGTACAAAACTTTTTATGGCAATATGTTACTTATTTTTATCATTATAATTTTCCTCAGAAAACACCATTTATTAATAGATAAATAGAAAGACCCTACTTCAATCAATTTTATTGATAGTTTATTATTTTTCCTAGCTATAGCATATCAACACAAGACCAGAAAAATTGGAATCACAATTTTATCACATTCCTAGCTCAAGCTACACATTTTACAAAATTGTAAACATTCAAAAACCACTTATCTAGCTATATTTTATTCACCTAGAAAAGTACTAGAAATAGTGCATCTCATATTTTTATCAAATACTACACTTCATAAGGAACCCAACAAAATTTGGTTCACCAAAATTGGACATTCCGAGCTCTAGATATGATTTTCCAAAGTTAGCTCAAAAATCTAGAAAAAAATAACACTAAACCCTAACTGCAGTCGCTGACAGAGGGGACCCATGGGTCAACGGACTCCTCTTGTCAGTGAGCCGAAATAGGGCATGACGATTTGACCGGCTCTATCTCACCGACGGCGAGGTCTCCGGCAAAACCGACCACACCGTTGTGCTCTACTCACCATCCCAGGTCAATTGACATAGGTGGGGGAGGAGCGGACGCACAGGAGCTACCTCGTCGCCGACCATGGCGACACGGTGGCGCTGCACTGGGGTACGCCAGCCGCTATAGGCCACGACAAGGCTCGGCGAGAAGCGCACGAGCTCTACGGTGACTACATGGATCTAACGAGATGACCTAGGCTAGGTGGGACACACCGACGAGGGCTGCCCGCGTGTGGGGTGGCGCGGCGGTGAGAGCGCGGCGGTGCTATGCGTCATGTTCCGCGCCGGCGAGGCAACCATTCGTAGTGAGGTCATGCTACAAGCTAGACAACACCCTAACCAATATCTAACATGAAGAAGGTGAAGGAATGCCCGATGGAGGCGAGCAGCAGCGAGCTCGCCGTGAAGGCGGCCATGGAAGCCGAGCTTTCCGCGCGAGGACGAGAATGACAATTTCGCCCTCACCGTAGCTCGTCTGGCACCGCAAACACGTTGAGGAGGTAGAGGGGAACATGGCGAAGCTAACTATAAGATGGAGGCGGCTATGGCATGGTGGAGCGGGTGCTAGGCGATGGTGGAGCAGTGCGGTTGCTTGGCGGTGCTCGGTTCTCCATGGCGGGAGCGAGAGAGAGCAGTGGAGAGGGAGAGAGCGCGTGCTGGAGTGAGTGAAATGAGGCACGTGGGTTCTCAGATATCGCATGCCAGCGTGCTGCGATGAGGGCCCGATGCCGGCCAGCGGTGGCCACGCGGTGACCAGGTGCTGCGCCTGGTCGGCCACGACATGGCACGACGCGACATCCATCAGAGTCCGGTTACATGTCTGACAACGTGATTTCAACGCCTCCAATCTCCTAAACCAAAGCGAATCAGTGCGCGACAATAAAACAAAACTTGTAGAGCTACATACCAGCTCCAACATTGATTAAATGATCTAGGTCTAATTCGCAATGGTGACCAAGTTAAATCATCCCAAAGTCAGGCACAATGAACTATTAACTCAGTTAGGACTTAGAAAATTTCCTAAGTGCCAAAAATAGTGTTTTGCTGATTTTTGTGAGCTACAAATGACCAAGGTAGGCACAGAATTAGCTCATGACCCAAAAATAAAAGTTGTTGCTCTAAGAAAGTACTACAACTTTGCTTAAGGGCGCACTGCCATGTAAACATTCTATGACATAGTTCAACCTAGGTCAAACATACCACTTGAAAATGATGACTTACTCTATATCTATGACTTAGAGGCCAAACTAGCCCTAGTCATGAATAACAAAGTTGTTCCTAGTGACATTCTAAACATGTTTAGAGTATTCCTAAGGTTCCACACACATTTATACATTGATTACATATAGATACCCCTAGGTCAACAAGCACATCATCACTTAGGAGCTAAATTAGATAAAGTGATCTACATGAACATTGTTCCATTAGTCATCCTAAGTGTAGCCAAGGTGTTTTAGTGACCAACATAAACCACTTACACTTATTCACACATGATCATAAGCATACACATATGGAAACATAAAATAACAAGGCATGTTTCACATGTTAAAGCTCATATATGAATGCTTGATGCTTATGCTAATGCAATGCAAGTGAAATTATGCAAGCCTAACACCTAGGGTGTTACATCTTTGTTCCCCAAAAATACACCAATGGCTCCTCTATAGTAGTGATATATTAACCGCCGTAATCTCTTCCGTAACTCCACTTGTTTTCCTTTCTTCCCCGAGCCCTCCCATTCCCACTGCAGATCTAAAATCACCAGGAATGTGTAGTTGCCTTCTCCAAACCTACTTCACTCTTAGCCACTGCCATGGTGAAGGGTGAGCCTTCTACAAAGTGTGCACGTGAGGGGGATGACGCCGTGCCTATGGTGAGGAGGATGACATCATCCCCATGGTGAAACAAGATGAAGCTCCGGTGGATCCCTTTGGAGATAGAGACGATTGGGCCATTGGCAGCATGAGTAAGGCTTTCTTGAAGATCAGGCATGTGCTTCAGAACATTGGGGTGGGCACCCTCAACTCACCTCGGGAGGAAAAGGTGAGCAATTATGTCTTCTTTTTTCACCAACTTGCCGATGTCCTAGAAGAAATGCCAGCCTACCTGAACAAGAATTGTGCGGACAATGCGAGTACATCCTCGCCTACTAGTAGAGCCGGATAGATGGCTTCGACACTAGCATCGTGACATAGGGAATCAGCACCGCCCACAACACCGAGAAGCACTAGCCTAGCCTAGTTCGTGCCGATGTTGAGTAGGTGGCCAACCGCATCACTGCTAACGAGCAAAAGGGCCTCATGGCTATAGAGGAGGACGACGATGTTGATACCAACGACGAGGACGAGGACTGATACCGACGACAAGTAGAGGAGTAAATAAAGTTCCATTTGATGTATCTCATGTTGCATTTGATGTATCTTCCTTATGTTGGTAGTACGGATGGAGTACATGTTGTTACTCTTTCCTTATGTTGTTACTCTTCCTTATGTATCTTCCCTTGCATTTTATGTCAGACACGTTCAAATGTACACAGGTTTTGATTTGTGAAGTCTGATTTGCATGTCTATGTTTACTTTTGTTGAACTTTATATTAGGTGGGTTAAACTCTATTGAGCATGGTGTACACCAGGTTCTTTGGTCAATTGGTAGCTGGTTTCTAGCCCCTGTTGGTTGGTTTTGCCTGCAGGTTTCTTTTTGGTACTCTTTCTGATTTGTAGTATGGTAAACATGCATAACAAAATTCATCCGATCAAGTCTCACGTCGATGTAATGCCTAACGGAGGAGCCACATAGCTATTCAATTTTTACAGCACACGCAAGAAAGTCTGAGCATCATAAATCTGACCGGGTTGGACACATCTCATGTTATATTATACAGGAAAACATGTTTCGTATGAATACATTCGTTGAATCCCTAAAGGAAACAAATAAGATTGAAACCAGTTACATGTCTGGCCCGTTCAAATTTACGCTGCTCGGACTATTAGGCGAGAAAACGGTTTACAAGAAACAAGTAAACGTCATTTCATCGAATATACTAGAGGGATGTGGTTGGGGGAAAAGTTGTGATCATTTGTTGTAGAGTACACATCCATGGTATGGTAACTAGTTGCCATCTATAAGCATGATTTTGGTTGGTGTCAATCGACGGAAGGGGAAAGCCACTCATGAGTACTACTACTACTGATACAAATGTTGTGACCGAGTGCACTCCATACGCAATAGTTTTACTCATAGCTCTATACTGTATAGTGTCCAACGAGATAAAATGTGCAGCATTTGGACTTTCTTGCAAGTGTAGTAAAATATGAGAATGAAGTGAATGCGGCAGGAAAGCTGGACACAAGAAGTGAATTGAGAAAAAGAGCTTTTGACCACCATGACACGCTTAAGACTTGAATGCCTGGTGTGGTTGTGATAGATCTTTTCTATACTTATTTCACTCCAATCTAAGCAGTCATGATAGTCGAGGGGTAGACTGATTGCTATGACACTCTACTATCCTATGAGATCAAATACGCAGCGGCTGAACTTTCTTGCATTCGTAGTAAAAGTCAACAACTTTGGCTCCTCCATTCTGCATTAGATCGAGATGAGATTTGTTCAGATGAACTCCTCGCTACATGGTTCTTTCAAGTTCAACAAATTTTATCAAAGACACGAGTTGGCTTTAACAAAGATCAAAGACACTCATGAATGTTTAGCAAATTAAGTTTCAGATCAAAGACAACCAGAAAGAAATCTACAGTGAAAAGAAACCAGCTACAAAATGACCAAATGACCTAAGCTACACCACGCTCAACAGAGTTTAACCCACCTAATACAAAGTGCAGCAAAAGTTCACACAGACATGCATGCAAATAAGAGTTCACATATTCGCAAGGGCGTCCCATAGATCAAACCTAGTCATGACTACTAGTACTACTGGTACATCCCACAGATCAAGGGTCAAGGCGGGTGTGTAGGATCTCGTCCACGGCCACCTTCACTAAGACAGCATTGGTGGCTGGCTCGAAACTCTCGACCAGATCAACGATGTCATCGTCCTTCGATTTTGGTGGAAAACCCTACTCCACAACCCGAACGTTAACCGCTACACGAATCTGAGGCTGGGCAGTAGCCAACGCCATGACAGCCCCTTGGCAAACGGCTTCGGTCACCATGGCTCGAAGGCGGGCTGGCAGGGCTCATAACGGCTCCTCTGCGGTGAACAGATTATCCACTGCTCGCACGAGGAAGCTCGAGTTAATGGTGGCTTGCACACATAGGACGAGGGTCTCGACCTGCATCCTCAGATCTACAAGAAGGTTCATCATGTTTTAACCCTGCTCTAGGTGGATCTCCAATCGACTCACACCTTGAAGACCTCAGTCATGGAAAAAAATGAAGTGTGTTGCGTGCGGCATCCACCTCAGCGGGTAGCATCTTGATGTTTAGCCTTGTTGATGACACATCCTCTTGGGCCTCATGGTAATCCTTCAATAATAGATGGTACTCTATGTTATTTGAGGATTCATGCTCTTCTTATGATTCGCCCACTTCAGAACCAGAGGACTGTGTGGGGACAGATGGGCTCGGTGGCAGCAAGTGGCGATGGGACGACTCTCCGGCACTACCAGGGGAAAGCCCCACGACCGGGGATGGTGCCGCCATGGAGGAAGCGCTGCACAATGCAAGCCAACTTCAAGCCCATATAGGATAAGGGGGAGAGCGATCTGATTGAGAAGGCAAATGACTTTTACCGAACTCACCGGTGTAGCATGGCACAGAATCGCGGGCAGCTGCCTCCATCGAGGGATGCCTCACGGGGCCAGTTTCTGAGTGAGACTATGAACAAAGAACCAGGCTCTAGGGCCAACAAGGCTCAAGATGCCGTCACGCCCATGTCCTCCTGTTAAGATAGTAGGCAAATTCCAAATACTAGTTAATACTAGTGTGAGCATTGCATGCATACTCTAGTTAAATGAAGATAAACAACATGAGTAGTGGTACGGTGATGATCCACCTCCAAAGGGGGAATTGGCGGGTGATAGACCACACCGACGAGAGGTTTGTCTATTGGTGGAGGATTGCCTGTGTGGAAGGCCTCTAGGGCCTCCCCATCGATAGACGACCTCGTTGGCTCCACCATGGTCCTAGTAGGTGGTGTTGATGGCGCAGTAGGGTGGAAGGTAAAAGCTTTGGGATGGAATCAGGAGCTCTAGAGAGAGATGGCAGTAGGTGTATAACCTTCCCTCTCGCCCCTTATCTCTGCTGCTATAGTTTGGGGGCCGTCGACCATCTCACGTCCGAGATGTTTGCGTGGGTGGGCGGTGGGGCTTCGCCCCATCACATCAATGCGACAGGCCAAAAGCAACTTCCCCTGCTATAACAGATGTTGACGCCACCCACGCGCGCGTGCCTATGCCGGAATATAGGAGCACGTCGTCTAGGGTAGTCAAGATTTTAGATGGCTAGATCTTGTGTGATCCTATGAAGTATAAAAATTCTGAATAAAAATCATCTTTCATGCATGGTTCTTGCAAGTTCAACAAATCTTATCAAATACACAAAAATAAGATGAGTTGGGTCAACACAGATCAAAGCCACTCATGACTCTACTACAACTGATACAAATTAACTGAGTGCACTCCGTAGGCAATAGTTTTACTCATAGATCTGTACTGTATTGTGTCCGATGAGATGAAATGTGCCGCATCAGACTTTCTTACAAGCATAGTAAAATATTAGAGTGAAGCGAATGCGGCAGGAAAGCTGGACACAAGAAGTGAATTGAGAAAAGAGCTTCTGACATGCTTAAGACTTGAATGACTGGTGCAGTTGTGATAGGTCTTTTCTATATTTATTTGATTCCAATCCAAGTAGTCACAGTAGTTGAGGGGCACACTAAAGAGTGAGATGTGTCTAGCATGGTCAGATTTGGTCTATCAGCTCGGTCAGATTTGGTCTATTAGCGGTAAAGTCACCATGAGTTAATTCCCAACTACTTGCATCACCATTACTTGCACTTCTTATCTTTGGCTAGCCTATTTAACCTAGGTCTGGATGCACCTATTGGGCTCAATCCACACACTCTTGAATCCACGCACTCATGAGGCAATCATCTTTGTTCATCGCCTAGAGGTGCTTTGTCTTCCTCCTTGCACCTCTCATGGGCTGGAGCCCGTGAGAGGTTCATGATGGAGATAAAAGCACCTCACAAGGATGCTAGTGTTTGGAGAAGGCCTTCAAGATTGGGTGCTTTAGATTCCATAATATTGTTCATTTGAGCAATGAGATGTAGATCTACATCCCTCGATCCTCAGAGGTAGCAAGATTATGGAATATAAAGCACCTAACTGAGATGCTGGTGCAAGTTTTGCGATGTGCTCCTTCTCCATCCTTTGTGAGGTGCTGCCGTTGAACACGAGCTTGACCTTGATGATTATAGATCTTCTTGCAGATCTTGTGTTAATAGAAGATCTATAATCATCTGGTTCTCTCCTGTTCTGGGGCTCCATACTCGAGTGGGGGTGCCTCAAGTTTGCTAGGTGCTCGTTCTTCAAGATTGGGTGCTTAGAGCATCTCCAAGAGTACCCAATATTTTCTTCCCAAAAACATGAAGTTTTACAACTCCTAATAAAGTATTAGAAGGAATAAAGAAGGCAATCTCCAAGAGTTTCTAATAATTAGCCAATTAGTTGTGTTATTAGTCCATACCAGTTTGTATGGTAGACGTAGCATCCTACCAGAGTTCATCAGCAGACCTTACTACCATCCCTATGTTCCCTTGTTCTTGGAAAATTAGCAGAGGAGTAAACAAAGTCCATTTGATGTATGTCATGTTGTGTGGTGCACTAAAGTCTAGCCTGTGTTGTTTCTCAGCGGCCGAACAATCCTGCGTGACCCAGATTTAAAAACATGGTACAAACTTAAAATTGTAAACGACATAGTAACAAGCTTCACAAGAAAATGAGGAAAAACGAGACTTGTTTGTATGAACCCTGCAGAAAGAAATCTATAGCGAAAAGCAACCAATTGGGGCTAGACCATGCTCAACAGAGTTTAACCCACCTATAATACTTAAGTGTAGCAAAAGTTCACACAGACATGCAAATAAGAGTTCACATATTTGCAAGGGCGTCCCATAGATCAAACCTAGTCATGACTACTAGTACTACTGATATGTCCCACAGATCAAGGGTTGAGGCAGGCGTGTAGGAGCTGCTCCACGTTTAGCTTCACTAAGATGCCGTTGGCGGTTGGCCGGAGGCTCTCGATGAGATCATCGATCTCATTGTTGTCCGATTGTCGACGGAATATCATCGGCAGTCCTCCGAGGGATATCCCACAAAGGTAGATTGATCGACAGTGGAGCATGAGGTCAAGAACAAGAAGGCAATATACACACACGAGTTAGACAGGTTCAGGCCGTTAGTATGACATAATACCCTACTCCTATGGTCTGTTGGTTTGTATTAGCTATCGTATGATATTGTGTGTGTTTGGAGGGGGTCCCTACCCGCCCTATATAGTCTGGGGAGCAGGGTTACAAATCGGTTAGATCTGAGAGATAACCAGAAAGTAATAACTAATTATAGGAATCTTGGGATCATACATATCCTAAAAGATCTCGTAGTATCTTCAGGATATCTTCTAGATGTCTTGTAGGAGGTGCCGAGCAGAATCGTGCCCCGCAAGGCTTTATCTTGGGGCTAGGCCGCCCCTAGGGGCACAGCCCATGTGGTCCGCCGTGGGTATCTGGGGTCATACCCCCCATAGCTAGTCCCCGAGCAGTTTGTACCCATTGTGCAACGTCGTCTTGTGCTTGTCCGAGCAGGTGCGAACAAAGCCGAGTAGTCAAACTCATGGTCCAATCACCGTGATGAGTTGCCGAGCAGCGCGAACCATCGTCGAGCCACAAGGATCATAGCCGAGCAATATGATCCAAATATGGCTTGCCATAAGGGTGTAAGGAGCTCAAGTTTAGAATCAAAAATTTCTTCGCAGTGGACCAAGTGTGCCCACTTAGAGTCTGACCACGAGAGTAGGAGATAATCTTCTTCAGCCTCAAGGGGCGCGGAGTCTTCTAGAATAAAGCAAGCACATTCACCACTAGGTGAAGTG
The DNA here is from genome assembly GCA_904845875.1 of Miscanthus lutarioriparius. Classification (NCBI taxonomy): domain Eukaryota; kingdom Viridiplantae; phylum Streptophyta; class Magnoliopsida; order Poales; family Poaceae; genus Miscanthus; species Miscanthus lutarioriparius. Next base: position 49,076,658 of record CAJGYO010000017.1, on the reverse strand, counting down.
TGCCCACTTAGTCCCCGAGCCTAACAGTAGATGACGTAGTCATATGGTGCCAGGGTCCAAAGTAGAAGAAAATAAAAGACCAGCCAAGCAGGCAGCTAGGCCCTGGGCGTAGCCCCGTAGAGCACATTCACCGCTAGGTGAAGTGTGCCCACTTAGTCCCCGAGCTTGACAGTAGATGACGGAGTCATGTGGTGCCAGGGTCAGAAACAACAGTCAGCATGGAGAAAACAGAATCACAGAGAAAAAACCGGAGTGACGGATTGTACAGTAGCAATTACTGAGCCATAACAATCGGTGGAGATTTGGGCGAGCATTGGGGGAGCAGCAACAAATTACAGAGATAAATCATCAATGTGGGCAAATACTGCGTGAAGGCCCTGGTAACGGCCCACCAAGCCGCATCGGGAAATCCAGAGAGGCACAGATCACGGGAATGATTTCCCAAAAACCCTTGAATGCAAAAGGGTGGGGAAAGTGCTTTATAACGGCGCCGCCGCATCCCGCACTCCCACCTTTGCCATTTCATCTTCCTCCAAAGCTCCCGTATTTCCAAATTCGCATCCACACTTGCCTCCTCCACCAAACCCTAATCAGATCTGAGGGATGGCACCGAAGAAGGGAACTGCCAAATCGAAGAAGACGAGCCCGAAGAAGGCGAGCACCGAAATCTGGCATGACGAAGAGTGGGTGCCATCGTGTACGGTAGAAGTGGAGCTAAATAGATTGGTGGAGGCTGGCGTTCTTCCTGACCGTGCTACCGCCGGATGGTGGCCGGCCCTTGGTGAGCCCTTCCCAACACCTCATACCGATGAAGTCATGGTATTCAAAGATTACTTCTGGCGTGGGTTGGGATTTCCTATTCATCCATTCCTTAGGGATTTGCTAGAGCTTTGGTTGGTCAGTCTGTGCAATCTCCACCCAAATACCATTTTACACATCTCTATCTTCATCCATTTCTGTGAAGCATATCTCGGAATCCTCCCCCACTTCAACCTCTTCTGTCACCTATTTTGGCTGAAGAAGGGAGGCGACGGTGGTTCCAAGGTGGTAGGTGGAGTATACCCTCAGCTATGCGATGGGATGGCGGGGTAGTACCTTACTATGCCACTGAACACATCACTGAAGAACGGGAACGCCAGGTGGTTCTACAAGAGGTAGAGCCATCCGGCCATCCGCCGTGACACCGACCACATCCCGGAGAGCCAGAGGAGCTAGTCGGAGATGCCAAGAAGCACTGATATGGAGCAAGTGAAGGAGCTCCTTAGCTTAATTCAGGGTGTGAAGACCAACAACGAACTAGTAGCGGTGAGCTTTATAGTGCGCCACGTTCAGCCCTGCAAGGAGAGAGCCCACCCTGCCTTTGAATTCAAAGGGGAAAACAACGGTACCCGGGAGAGGTTAGAGATGCTGTCGAGAGACGTTGTGGAGGAGCGGGCTGTAGAGCTATTCACTCTGTTTGCCTCATTCAACATGTCAGATTATTCGAAGCCCTTTAACTGCAAGAATCTGCCACCTCAGGTAAACATCTTAGTTACATGTTTGTGATGCTTTTTATCTTTCATTGTTCCCGACCATCTGAACTAATTCGCCTATGCGAAGATCCACTCATAGGATAGGGCGGTGTACTTCTTGGGCGTGCCGAGGAGCGAATGGCCAAAAGGAGTAGACGCCCGGCCACCGCCACAACCTGAAGAGGGGGAGGTTAGCATCTCGTCGGAGAGTCCGTCTCCAATGTCGGAGAAAATCCGGGGGAAGAGAGTAGCGGTAGACGATCTGACCCGGAAGAAAAGAAAGATGGCGGGTGCTGCTTCCCTCAAACCAGGCGGCATCTCGCTTGCTGATGATCAGACCACTCAGACGTGAAGGACCGTGGTGTTTGAGTGGTCTGATGATGATGAAGTTCCAACAGCTCCTCCACCGAGCACAAAGGAGCCTCCGCATAGCACACGCGTGGAAGATCAATCCAGGCGAGGTGAAGAAGTCCCCGAGCAACAAACAAGAGAGATCCCTACACAACAGACGATGGGAGTTCCTGCGGGGCAAACGACCAAAGTCCCCGACCAACAGGTGAAGGTGAACTCAGAGTGGCATGCGGAGAGGGTCTCGGAGCGACAGGCAGAACAGAGGTCGGCCATGGAGGAGCAGGGACATCCCCCCAAGTGCACAGGAGTCGACCCCACGGTTGTGCCTGGGGGCTCGGGCAGGCACCACCGGTTCAAGAAATTAAACCGGCAGACCAAACTGTAAGTATCCTTATCTTGGAGTTACTTTGCTGTGGTTTTTTAACTTTCCTGGTGACTGACGGGCCGATCTAATGTAGTGCAAAGCATACGGAGGGTATGACCCAGCCGGGCTGAACTGTCAATCAGCCGAGGCATGAACCCGGGGTGAGGGCAATGCCAGCGGCTCCCATCTCGGGGTCCCCGAATGCTTGGCAGCCAGAGGAAGAGTCAACCGCCACCACTGACGGACTTGGTAGTGGCAAACAATTGGCACCAGCAGCAGAGAGTCAACGATGATGCCCAAGGCAACTGTGGGAACCGTCGGGTCTTCTGGAGCGGAAGCTGGAGTTGCCGGCGATGCGCCAGAGTCCAGGGCAGCGAAGCCGGTGGTGGACGAGGAGCAAACGGTGCCACCTAAGGCATCGCCGGAGATGGTCGGGCCCACTGTCTGGCCACGGAGCCCCCCGATGGTGCCTCGAACCACGGTGGAAGAGGACGAGGTGGAGGAGATCCAGTGCGCTGAACCTCAACTCCAATCCATTTGAATTCTCCGCAAATGTGGCGACGAGGTGGTGGTTATCGAGGAGGAAAACACCACCAGGGCGATGAAGAGATTGAAGTCTGCCGTCGCCGGAGTAATGAAACAAATCGAGGTTAGTACTACATCTAGAATACTCGTATATGGTGTTGGAGATCGAAGTTTGTCATTAGCATTGTACATTTACAGGGGATAACTAGGACTGCCGAGCAGTGGCACCAACTGATAAAGAGGATGGAGCCCCTCGCCGAGGAGAATGAGAAACTTAGGGAGGCGATGAACCTCTCAGAAAGAAACATCCAGAGGGCCCGGCGTGAGCGAGACCTTGCAGAATCCAACGCGTAGGACCTAGAATTTCAGAGGGGGTCCTGTCCAAACAGCTGGTGGCTGCGTCCGAGCTGCTGCAGAGTAAGTCCGAGCAGCTGGTCACTGTCTGCGAGCAACTGAAGGGTGTCTCTAAGCAGTTGGAACAGAAATCCGAACAGCTCAAAAGGGTATCCGAGCAGAAAACAGGTACGATATATCAGCGAATGTACTTTGTATTGCTAAACAACCATATTTTTGGCGATAACTGTTGTGCATGTAGAGCAAGACATGGAGCTCGGCCGACTGCGCCAGGCCATCGAGCAACTCTAATAGGAGAAAGCGAAGGAATCTGAGCGAGCTGACAAACTGGCCGAAGAGCTGAAAGGTGAATACCTCCTGGTCGGAGTTACTGTTGAAGTAGTTTTCTTGTATGATGGAACATTGTAACACTTGCAGGTTACCGTCATAAAGCTAAGGCATAGTTTGATGTGCTGGTGTAGGAGGCCAGGGCCCAAAAAGATAACTTCAATGCTATGGCGCCGCAATTAAACCAGTGCTCGACTGCGTCGACCTATAACCGGCTCCTCAGCCTGATGGCAAACAGCAATGCTCGGACACCATCATCCAGAGGTGCAAGGCAGCATGGGAGAATTTCAAGAGCTTCAACCGCGACACCATTGTGACCGCCGCTACCCACGCCCTTGTGGTGGTTCGGTCCCACTACCCAATTGTCGACCTCCAATCGATAGGGGGCGGGTTCGCTGAAGGGCTGAGCGAGGTGGAGACCCAGCAGCTGGAAGATGAGGTGGAGGACGCAGCAAAAATGCTTGTCGGCGATATAGACCTGTTCGGCGAGACAAACGGTGGTGGTGAAGCACAGTGATTTGCTCTTAGGGTATTATCTGTAATATCTTTAGAAGGTAGTTAAAACGCATGAGCGCAAAAAACATTAATGCATGTGTATCAATGTTATAAATTGCATGTTACTGCGACTTGTTCATATTTGTGGTGAAAAATTGTTGTGGTGACAACCCAATGCAATTATATGTAGTATAGCCAATCAGTTAGTTCGTTACTAAACTCTTTGGCCTCAACTAGCCCATAGTCCATAACATCGAGCGCGGAGCCCGTGGACGTGTAGGAGGAATAGGCGTCACCAAAGAACCGTAGCCGACCACCGATAACGCAGAGCGCAGAGCCCGTATCGCGTGTAGGGAGAGGTCAGAGACTAGGTCTTCTCCATATAGCTCAGAGCGGAAAGTGTGCTGCTCGGCTGTTGGCGAAAGTAACTTGTAGATAATCATAGCATTAATGGTGTCTGAGCAGTTAGTTTCTTACTGAACTCTCGGCCTTGGCTAGCCCATAGCCCATAACATCGAGCGCGGAGCCTGTACACGTGTAGGAGAAACTAGCGTGACCAAGGAACCAAAGCCGACCACCCATAACGCAGAGCATGGAGCCCATGGCACATGCAGAGAGAGATCGGACACTGGGTCTTCTCCCAAGAGAACAGAAAAGAATATATGCTGCTTGCTGATCGACGAGATATCTTGGAGTTTTGGAGTAAAGTGCTCGGCGATTTGGAGAAAAATGTTTGGCAATTTTTGGAGAAAACGTGTTCGGTGATTTTGGAGAAAACGCGTTCGGCGATTTTGGAGAAAACGTATTCGGCGATTTTTGGAGAAAATGCATTCGGCGATTTTGGAGAAACCGTGTTCGGCGATTTTGGAGAAAACATGTTTCAGCGATTTTGGAGAAAACGCGTTCAGCGATTTTGGAGAAACCATGTTCGGAGATTTTGGAGAAACCGTGTTCGACGATTTTGGAGAAACCATTGGAGATTTGGAGAAACTTTGTCAGCGCAGTTATGGCGCACTCGTATTGGAGTTCGTAGAGCTCGGCGATCGTAAGTGGAGATCAAACCATAATGGAGAAAAAGTGGAGACAAGTTATGGAGACCAAAACTTTATTCAACATGAAGTGGAGAGTACATATCTAGAGTGTTTCAAGGATAGAAACGTATAAGGTGCTCGATGTGCCATAAGTTGGGAACATCGATTCCGTCTAAGTCACATAAGCGATAAGACCCTGGTCGGGTGACCTCTTTGACGATGTAAGGCCCTTCCCAAGGGGAGGAGAGCTTGTTCATCCCTTCGGTCTTTTGTTTTATACAGAGAACGAGGTCACCGACAGCAAATGAATGACCTTTGATGTTACGGTTGTAGTACCTCTGCAAGCCTTCCAAATATTTGGCTATGCGAACGCAGGTGATTAGGCATTCTTCCTCGGCCCCGTCGACGTCCTCTGTCCGAACAGCTGTGGCCTGCTCTTCATCATAGTTTTCCACCCTAGGTGCTCGGAAGGCAATGTCCGCTAGAAGTATGGCTTCTGAGCCATAGACCAAGAAGTATGGAGACACACCGGTGCTGCGACTAGCTTGAGTACGCGGTCCCCAGACTACAGCTGGTAGCTCCTTGAGCCATCTGCCCGGGTGCTTTTCTCCTTTCTGATATAATCGCTTTTTGAGGGCATCAAGGATCATGCTGTTCGCCCGTTCAACCTGGCCATTGGCTCTAGGATGAGCAACGGAGATGTATTTGACGGAGATGCAACGGACTTCATAGAAGTCCCAAAAGTGATGGCCAGTAAATGTAGTTCCAAGGTCGGTGATGATGCTATTCGGGAGACCGAATTTGTGGATGATATCTTCGAAGAGCTCGATTGCTTTCTTTGTAGTAGCCGAGATGAGCGGGCCGAGATGAGCGGTTTATACTCAATCCACTTGGAGAACTTATCAATGGCGATGTATACGTACCAGAAGCCACCTGGCACTGGCTTAAAAGGACCAATCATGTCCAGTCCCTAGCATGCAAAGGGCCAGGAAGCTGGAATGGTCTACAGCTCTTGTGCCGACACGTGTATTTGCTTGGCAAAAATTGGCATCCTTCACAATGTCGGACAAGAACTTCTGCATCGGAGATGGCCATGGGCCAGTAAAAACCAGCTCGGAAAACTTTGTCGACCAGTGTTCTCGATGCCGCGTGGTTACCGTAGGAGCCATAGTGAATTTTGAGAAGTAGCTTCACTCTGTCTTCTTGGATGATGCATTTTTACAAAATCCCTTCCTTGGCACTTTTCCTCATCAAGTTGTTGTCCACCAGCACATAATGTTTGCTTCAACGGATTAGGCATTCGGTTTTAGTCTTATCGGCGGGTACGTCAGCGCTGGTAAGGTACTTGTCGAATTGTTCCCTCCAATCGGTGGCCGGCGAAGGTACCGCCAGTACCAGCTGCTCGGCGGGGAGAACTTCCTGAACTTCCTTATCTTCTTTGATGGATGGCGCCAAGAGATCTTAAACGAAGACCCCTGATTGGATCGCGGTGCGAGAAGATCCCAACTTGGATAAATGGTCGGCGAGCTGATTCTGGTCGCGTACTACGTGGTGGTACTCTATGCCATAGAATTTTCCTTCAAGCTTCCTCATTGGCGTCATTGTCATTGTCTTCCAGCTTTTTGTCCTGAAACTCCTTAGCCAAACCGAGGCAGTTCTTCATCTTGTGTTTGGCGTTCTTGTGAAGAGGGCATGGGTCATCAAGGATCTTTTGGTACTGCTCATCGTAGTTACGCTTGGCGCGAGGTTGACTGACGGCGGCGACGATGTGGTCTGGCTGGCGGCGGCTATTTTGGCTAGACTTGGGTCCTTCTGGCCGATCACGACTGCTGTCATGATGATAACTACAATCATCGAAGCGGCAGTCGTTGTGGCATCGATCGTCGGGGCGGTCGTCGTAGCGACGTGTCGGGCGATGAGTGCCCGTATCCTCGTTGAAGCGCACCTCAGCTTCCTTGGTGTCAGCATACTGGTTGGCGGTTGTGATCATCTTGCCAATCCCTATTGGTGGCTTGCGATTGAACTTGGAGCGGAGCTCGCGGTGATGGAGTCCTCGGATGAAGGCGGTGATAACTTCAGCTTCTGTGATGTTTGGGATAGAATTCCTCATCTCGGAAAAGCGTCGGATGTAGCTATGGAGGAGCTCGGACGGCTTTTGGTTGATGCGGTTTAGATCATGCTTGGTGCCGGGCCGAGTACATGTAGCCATGTAATTGTCGGTGAAAACTTTTTTTAGCTCTTCCTAGGATCCGATGGAATCCGGGGCAAGGCTTGTAAACCAGCTCATGGCGGTTGGCATGAGCATGACGGGAAGATAGTTCGCCATGACACTAGTGTCTCCTCCGGTGGCGCGTACAGCACTGGCATAAGCCTGTAGCCACTGTATCGGGTTCATCCTTCCTTCGTAGGGCTCAACCGCAGTGATCTTGAAACCACGGGGCCACCGAAGTGTTCGGAGTGCCCTTGTGAAAGCTAGGGGCCCTTCAGGGTTGTGGTCGGCGTCAGCTATAGCGTTGCCGGCGTCGATCGGCTCGAGAGCTGAGTTTGGGTTTCCGTACTCCTGCTCATACTCCTAGCGGTGATGTACTTCATCTTCATGGCGACCGAAGCGACGTTGCTAGATACGCCGTCGTGCATCCCAGAGGTTGCTGAGGTGCACTCGAGCGTCCTGTTCGACCTCTTGGTCATGTTGGCGATGGTGGTCAGTGCGGTGGCCCCCGGCTCCCCCCTAGAGAGGTAACGACTGGTCGGCGAAATAGCTTTGACTAGGGCGGCGAGTAGATCTCGACGTAGCTGATCGGTGAATCGTGCTCATAGAGCACGAAGGTCTCTAATACTCGTGAATCTCATTAACCTGACAGTGTGCCACTTTAAGCATGGCGGCGACCTTGGTGAGCTCGGGCATCTATAGGAGGCAGGCGAGCTCATTGGCGGCCACTGCTAGATTGGCGCTTGGAGTCTTGAAGACGTCGTGGCTGTCAACGCGAAGAAACTCCTCATCGAGATCGCGGTGGAGCAGGAGTGGCCTTCCTTGTGAGTCGAGCTGATTATTTCGAGCAGCCTCGGCCCTCGCAATGGATGCCTCGTTTTCTCGGCGCTGCGCGCGGTTGACATTCCGGTTCTCCTGAGTAACGCGTTCCTCCTCGGTTTCGCCGTTCCGAGGAGGGCTATTGACGCTAATGTTGAAGATCGCGCCACCCTAGAAGGGTGGGAGGAGTTGCTCGGTGAAGGTTTCAGCGAGGGTCTCTGTAATACCTCGGGTGTTTAAATACTAAAACAGGACATGTCATCATATGCATTGCAAGGCATTGGTCATATTGCAAACTTTGATATGCATTCAATAAAACAAGTTTACATTTATGTTATGAGTGTTGCCTTGTATGGTTTGAATTGAGTTCAAAGTTTGGTTTGGATTGAAGTTTCGAAAACCCTGATTTCCAGCGATTAGTTTTGACCCAAAAAACCCATTTCAAAATCAAAGTACATTTTGGGGTTGAGCCTTAAAGCATAAATGTAGAGCTTGTTGAGTTGTACAAAGTTTGTTTTTGGAGTTTTCAAAGTTGTTTAGAAAAATTTGAAGTAATTTGAAAAGGCGAAATGTACTTAAAGTGTCCCCTTTTGAATTCAAATTTGCATTTCAAAATGTAGGCTGAATTTGGGTATGGTTATAAAAGCAAAGTTGTAGAACTTTGAATTTTGAACAACTTTTGTTTTTGGAGATTTTTGAGTTGTTACACAAATTTGGGAGTAATTTGGAAATTTAGACGAATGGCAATTCTAAAAATTTGGTGAACAGTGCCCGTGGAAGACACCTCATCGCCGACGAGCTTCTAATCCGTTCTGGTCGTCGCCGTGGCCGTCCTTGGCTTCGCGTTGGCGTGGTAAAGGCCCTGCGTGGCTTCTCTTTGCTTCCTGGCACGTTATAAGGCCTGCGCCATCACCGTTTTTCACCGCTCTCTTCCTCTATTTTCCTGACATCGCCACCGCTGCTCCGTTGAGCCCTCTCCGTCGAACCAGCGCCTGTGACATCGTAGCAAAGCGCTCAATAGCTTCGCCTATTCCTTGTGCACCTAGTTGACCGACCTTGGTCGCCTGATTCTGTCGAGAATCGCCGCTAGCAGCCTTTCTTCCTCACGGCCGACATCATCTCCGTCGAGCGCGCTTCGCCGTGGCCAGAGCTCCACGGTCCGTCTCTGCTTGTGCTTGGCATGCCGTCAGCTTCGCCATGTTGCCGTGGTGCTGTGTGATCAGTTGTTTGACCCTTTTGTCCACCGCAGCCACATGAGCATCGCCGTCGTCGTTGCTAGCGCCGCCGTGATCACTGTGATCGTCGACCCGTGTCGCCGTTGCTTCTCCGGTCTCGCTCTTTGCTCCAACGTGTTCGGGGTGAGCTACTAGTGCTTCCTGGACCCTTTGTTTAACTGCTACTAGTCTCCTATCTCTGGCGTAGCACCGCCGTGCAGTCGCGTCCGCCATGGCCGGCGTCAGGCTTGAATCGTGTAGTAATTGAGTTAGCTAGTGTCTACAATCGATGCACCGTGGTGATGTGAACGTTTTAGTACCTTGGCCGTCGCCGTTGGTCTCGCCATCGGCGAGATATCATCGGTCAGCGCCGTCGCCGTCGTGGTCAAAGCCGAAGGTTGAAGATGACATGTGGGGTCGGGTGTCAGTGACTGTGTAGTTCAAAATGGAATTTTTCTATTTTCAGAAATGAATGAATAGTGTCTATTTTTGTTATTTTTGTATAGATTTATTTAGAGCTCCAAAAATTATTAAAATTTTTGTGTGACTTCTCTGTGATATATATTATTTATGAAAAATATTAAATGGTGTTTTTCAGTACTTTTAGAATGTGATAAAAATTGCTCAATTAATTAATAAATGAGTTTCCATGATTTTTCTAGGCTTATTTATTTATCCAAAAATTATGAAAATTGTTTTGCCACTTAGTTATCATGTGATGAACATTTAAAAAATTTTGAGGTCAATTGGAACAAGTTGATTTATTTCATAATTCTTAATTAAATAATTAATTCATAAAAGCAAATAGTAACCTTTAATGATTTAGGTTTTGATTGAAAATTTTGATTGAGTGATGTCCTTGGGTCATTAGTTGGTAATGATCTTTGGCAATTGATGTTAGTATTACGGAAAGGTTTAGTTAGTTTGACTTGTAACTGTACCGCGAAGGAAAGTTGTATTCAAGTTATTACTTTTGCATCCATCGTCAAGCAACATGTCTCATATCTCGCATCATGTTAAACATGGCATTGTACTACGTGTAGTGAACGAAGGTGAGCATGTGGTAGTTAATCAAGTAGTTGAGGAGGTTGATTCGTCTATGGAGGTTGGATTTGATATCGGTGGAACGACTTCGGAACCGGACTTTTCCGTCAACGAAGGCAAGCCCCGGATACATTTAAACCTACCTTGTGTTTTACAAATTGATTTCGCTTTTGTTTTTCTTTACTACATTAAGTGATTAAGAGTTAAGTGAAACCCTAATTGAAGCGGGCGGCGAGTTGCTGATGAAGGCAACCTTAGAAGTGGTTATGAGATTGGATCTGCGGTTGCAGGTGCGGGGATGATCGGCATAGAATCAATCTACGCCGGCTCGAGGAGCTCTCCGACTACATCAACGTTGATGATCCAGGAGATCGATCCGACCATGAAGATCTAGCTGGGCTACAGGAGGGACAAAGAGCATGTGGAAAAAGCCATCTTGTTCGACAAGGAAACAGCACGCAGTCCCCTACCTGGCACGCCAACTGTCGACAAAATATCATCGGCAGTCCTCCAAGGGGTATCCCATGAAGGTAGATTGATCGGCAGAGGAGTGTGAGATCAAGAAGAAGAAGGCAACAGAGACACACGAGTTAGACAGGTTCGGGCCGTTAGTATGATGTAATACCCTACTCCTGTGGTCTGTTGGTTTGTATTAGCTATCATATGATATTGCATGTGTTTGGAGGGGTCCTGCTCGCCTTATATAGTCCGAGGAGCAGGGTTACAAGTCGGTTAGATCTAAGAGATAATCGGAAAGTGATAACTGATTATAGGAATCTTGGGATCATACATATCCTAAAAGATCTCATAGTATCTTCAGGATATCTTTCAGATGTCTTGCGGGCGGCGCCGAGCAGAATCATGCCCTGCAAGGCTTTGTCTTGTGGGCTGGGCCACCTTAGGGGCGCAGCCCATGTGGTCCACCGTGGGTATCCGAGGTCGTACCCCCACACCAATCCTGACGAAAAACTCTGCTCCACCACCCGAACGTTCACCGCCTTGTCAAACTAAAGCTGGGCAGTGGCCAGCATCGTGGTAGCCGCTTGACAAATGGCTTCGAACACCATAGTCGCCTTGTCTTCTCATGCCTGGGCGGCTTCCTATAGGGCCACAACAAGTGCGGCGCACGTGGCCACCAAGTCACCATGCAGCATGTCGGCGTGTAGCCTAGATGCACACAACGCTGCTCGGACCTCATGGTAATGCTTCAATAACTTATGATATTTTTCGTCGCCTGAAGATTCTCCCACTTTAGAAGCAGAGGGCTATGTGGGGACAGAAGGGCTTGGCGGCGGCGAACGGTGATGGGACGACTCTCTGACACCACCGGTGGGAAGCCCCACAATAGGGGCAATGCCACCATAGAGGAATCGCAGCACAATGCAAGACAAGTTCAAGCCCAGATGATAAGGTTGAGAGCGATCAGATTTAGAAGGCAAACGATTAACCAATCTAACCGGCACCGCCATTGGTGATCCAACCCTGGTTCATCGCCAGCGCGGGATGCCAGGCAATCTTCTTGTCAATGGCGTACGTCCTGTGAGGGTAGCGGTTGGCCCAAGTGAGGACATGCTCCCTAATGATGGACTGTGTCCAACCATGGGGCGCACTCTTTGGGCAAAGGGGCAGACCAGCAAGCCTTAGCGGCTGGCGTGTATCATCAGTGTAACACCTCTGGTGTTTTAAACCCTAAAATATGCCATGTCATCATATGCATTGCACATCATTTTTGGTGTTAGTGAAAACTTTGATATGCATTCACTAAAAACAAGTTTATTTTTATGTTTATATGTGTTGCCTTGTATGGGATGAATCAAGTTCAAAATCTTTGTATTGAATTGGATTTCCGAAAACTCTAATTTCCAGCATTTAATTTTACCCTGGAAACCCTAATTCAAAATCTAAGCACATTTTGGGGTTGAGCCTAAAAGGAAAACTGTAGCGCTTGTCAATGTGTACAAAGGTGGTTTTAGAGTTTTCAAAGTTGTTATATAAAATTTGAAGTAATATGAAAATGGGTAAATTCTTTAAGTGTACCTTTTTGAATTTAAACTTGCATTTTAAAATGTGGACATAATTTGAGTATAGTTATTAAAGAAAAGTTGTAGCACTTTGAATTTGGAGCAACTTTTATTTTTGGAGATTTTTAATTTACCATATAAATTTGGGAGTAATTTGAGAAATTAAGCGAGTGGCAATTCAGAAATTAGTTGGAATAGTGCCAGCGAGCGACACCTCACCGACAGCGAGCTTCCACCGCATTCCAGTCACGCCCGTCGCCACCTTTGGCTTCGCGCTGGCATGGGAAGGCTACTGCGTGGCTTCTCCTTACTTCTTGGCCGTGCTATAAAGCCTACATCATCGCCGTCCTCCTCCGTTTCCTCTCCTCTGCTTTTCCCATCATCGCCGCTCAGCTTCGTCGAGCTCGTGCCGTCGCCATAGCACATTCCCAGTCTTAGCAAAGCATGTCACAGTTCTGCCTGCTCCTTACAAACCTAGCCGACCAGTCTTTAGCGCCTGATTTCACCAAGATACGCTGCGCGTCGCATTTCTTCCAAGCGGCCGGTACCATCGCCGTCGAGCTCACCTCTCCGTGGTCAGCACTCTACGGTGCGTCTCTGCCCTTGCTAAGCGTAGATCCATCTCCTCCGTGTTACCGTGATGCTCTGTGACTTGTTGGATGACATTTTCATCCACTATAGCCACCGAAACGCCGCCGTCGACGATAGCTTGCTCCGCCGTCTCTGCCTTGCTCGACGACAAGCATTTCTGTTGCTCCTCCAATTCAGCCATTAGCTTGAGCGTGTTTGGGGTGAGCTACTGAGTCTTCCCAAGATTTTTGTTTAACCGCTACCGGACTTACATCGCCAGCGTAATGCAGCCGCACCGCCGTGTCCGCCATGGCCGGCGTCGAGCTCAGTTTGAGCAGTGACTGGTGTAATTAGTGCCACCAATAGGTGCGCCTTGTCGTTGGGATCATGATGGTACCTTCACTGTGGCCAGAGACCTCGCCGTCGGCAAGAACGCGTCGGTCAGAGGGCTACGCCGCCGTGGTCAGCGTGGGCTGATAGTGGGACCCCGCTGTCAGTGACCGTTGAAGTGAAAATGGATTTTTTCTATTTTGCATAATTGAATAAATAGTGCTATGATTTGTTATTTTTGTGTAGAATTAAATAGAGCTCCAAAAATTATGGAAATTTTTCTGTGACCTCTCTGAGATGTAAACTATTTAGGAAAAATATTAAATGTTATTTTCAGTACATTTTGAATGTGATAAAAATTGCTCAAATTAATTAATAAATGGGTTTCCATGATTTTTCTAGGCTTAAATAATTATCCAAAAATTATGAAAATTGTTTTGCCACTTAGTTATCATATGATGGGCGTTCACAAAAATTTTGAGCTCATTTGGAAGAAGTTGATTTATTTCATAATTTTGAATTAAATAATTAATTCATAAAAACAAATAGTAAACCTTAATGATTTAGGTTTTGTTTGAAATTTTGGGTTGAGTGATGACCTTGGGTCATTAGTGTAAAATGATCCTTGGTACTTAAAGTAAGTGTTTGAGTTTATGAAAAAGGTTTAGTTAGTTTTTGGTTTGTAACTCTACCGAGAAGGAAAGTTGTATTCAAGTTACTAACTTTGGCATCCATCGTCAAGTATCATGTTTTATATCTCGTATCATATTAAACATGGCATTTTTACTTCGTGTAGTGAACAAAAGTGAGAACGTGGTAGTCAACCAAGTCATTGAGGAAGTCAACCCATCTGTTGAGGTCGGGTTTGATATTTGTGGAACATCTCCGGAACCTAACTTTTCCGACGATCAAGGCAAGCCCCGGATGCATTTAAACCTACCTTGTGTTTTACAAATTTATATTGCTTTTGCTTTTAAATATTGCATTAGGTGACTAGGAGTTGAGTGGAAACCTAATTGGTGCATTATCAACCTTGTTTTTCCATATCAACCTTGTTACCAGTTCCAATTCGAGAATGCCTAATTATGCTTAGGCATGCTTAGACCGATAAAAGTCAGGTGATTACCTGTCACCTATGAGATATAAAAGGGTTTTTGGATACGACTAGTTATTTATGTTATCATGAGATGTAATCTTGTGGAGTAATAAATCTAGACCGGGCGGACTCAGTGTATGAGAGCCACAAGACATGGAGGTCTTATGAGCGGGTTCTTTTTGCCTGTGTCGATTAAGAACCATCCGTTGTTGAATTGCATGAGGTGAGACTTTGTAGTACTGACCACATACTCCGGTAAGCCTTAACTCGGCTATTCTATTATGAGAATGGCTACTAGCGCACTGGGAGTGGAGAGATGGCGGGAGTAGCGTGTACCCACGTGGCAATGGGCTGGATTGGTGGAGTACTGTGCTCTCGGGTGGCGTGGGCCCGTTCTTGTTTTAGAGGATCTGAGGGTAGGTTGGTATATGTAGGTTAGGGACCGGCATATATCGTGTGGTTGGGAATCCCCAGCTGGGTTATAATCGGTTATGGAGACTCAACTCACTGTTCATCATCGTAGTTAATAAATGAAACTTGAGGAAGATTTGAGAAAGTGTTTGATATGAAATTCATGGTCTCAATATGGATCATGGCAGATTCATATATGATCTTGATGAAGGTTTAAATGTCGAAAGAAAGAATCTTGTTAGAGAGCTTTTACGCAAAAGAACTTTGTTTATTGCTAAAGCCATACCTTAAATCCCTGAGCCTGCATTCCTGAGTCTTATTAGTTTTTACTTCAGTGAAGTCTTGTTGAGTACTTTTGTACTCAAGGTTCATTAACCCTTGTTGCAGGTGAGCCTCATGAGCAGGTCTGCTTTGGACCATGCTGCATGACTATTTTTTGAATCAAAGATGACAAGTAAATGTGTGGCCCTTGGGCAGGGCACTGTAATTGTGTGTTTTGTGTTATGTTACTAATGCCACTCCACTACTCTGGTTTGTAATAATAATCGTACTTAGTTTGTAAGATTTGAAACAACTGGTTTGTAAACTAAGTTATTGTAAGACTTTCGCTATTTTGTTCTGATGTACATTAATGAATAAACTATTGTAATACTGCAATGACTCTGTAATGGATCCTGCTCGAAAAAAATCGTGGATGATTCGAGGTTCCCCGAGGACACCCGACAGTGTTCTTAAGTTACTAGGAACATATGCATAGTCGTTAGAGGTCATCGGACAGTGACAGGTGCATTTGGGCCCTATAATTTAGGAGGTTCTAGCCACAGAAGGAAAGAATCTTGTTAGAGAGCTTTTACGCAAAAGAACTTTGTTTATTGCTAAAGCCATACCTTGAATCCCTGAGCATGCATTCCTGAGTCTTACCAGTTTTTACTTCGGTTAAGTCTTGTTGAGTACTTTTGTACTCAGGGTTCGTTAACCCTTGTTGCAAGTGAGCCTCATGAGCAGGTCTTGTTTGGACCGTGCTGCATGACTGTTTTTCGAATCGAAGATGACAAGTAAATATGTGGCCCTTAGGCAAGGCACTTTAATTGTGTGTTTTGTGTTATGTTACTAATGCCACTCCACTACTCTAGTTTGTAATAATAATCATACTTAGTTTGTAAGATTTGAAACAACTGGTTTGTAAACTAAGTTATTGTAAGACTTCCGCTATTTTGCTCTGATGTAAACTAATGAATAAACTGTTGTAATACTGCAATGACTCTATAATGGATCCTGCTTGGAAAAAAATCATGGATGATTCGGGGTTCCCCGAGGACACCCGACAGTCTTCTTAAGTTACCGGGAACATATGCATAGTCGTTAGTGGTCATCGGACAGTGACAGGTGCATGTGGGCCCTATAATTTAGAAGGTTCTGCCACAGAATGGTATCATAGCAAAATATTACAAAGTTTTGTTGTATTGTATTACAAAAACTTCAAAATATTTTGGGCAAATAAATTTAAACTGTTAATTTGGTCCAAATTGCTTCCGACTTATCTTAATTCATTCTCGCCACTCCTTATTTGATTAAAAATGCTGTTTGTGGTGGAGTAGTAATCTTATTATGCCCTATATAATAAGAACTATTGGTTATGTACCTTAGTAGCTTTGATGTTTAAGTTTCATACGGACGATTCATGCATGATTAATCCACTTGTTACTTACTTTTCCTCTTAGTCTAGGTTGAGTAGTGTAATCCATCCTTGCTGCTCTTTAGACTTTTATCAGATCGTCTTACTGTTTTGAAATCTTGCTTTCTATAGTATGGCTCATACCAAGGTAACGCCTTGTAAGTCTGTTGGACCCAAAGGAGTTCCTCGTCACCAGCTTGCCCCTAAGAGTGATGGTGCTAGCAGTAGCAGCTTTAGGCCTGATCCCCAGGTTGAGATACAGAGACTTTCAGTAGAATTAGCACAGGCTACTAGAGATAGGGCCTTGGATGCCATCGAGGTGGGCGAGTTACAGGACCAATTGAGGCATCTCACCGTCGCTCATCAGAACTATGAGCATATGTTAGTTCATATGGTGGAAGGAAGAAATGAGGCTTGGCATAGAGAAGATGTAGCTAGAGCCCGAGTTCATGAGTTAGAGTTCTATGTAGAAGACTTAGATGAATATTATACCAATCTGCATGAAGAAGTCCATAGGCTGAATAATCTCCTGAATCCAAATCATGAGCCTCAAGCAGATGCAATGGACCCAGGAGTCATCATAGCAGATGATGATGAACTTGAAGAGGAGGTAGAAGAGGATCCAGAAGAAGTAGTGATGGTCAATGAAAATGATAATGAAGGCGGAAATGTTTCTGGAATGGATACCGATCCCGAGGTTTGAGGTGATCGAGGAGAAGAGTAGAGTTGTAATATAGTGAGTTGTAGTGAAGTTGGGTAGTCTTGCTTAGGTGTAGACTTGTGTATAAATAAGTGAACCCAATGTAATGTGTTTGTAGTAAGCTCTTTTAATAGTTCAATAAATGTTGGTGAGTAAAGTTTGGTTTGTCATGAACAGATGCGTCGTACTCAGGGTTCGACTATTCCTAGTTCTTCGCAAGACGAGGATGGTATTCCTGATCCACCACAAGTTCCGCCAAATTTGGCTGATGCTATCGCGGCACCGGTCAATGTGACCGTAGATAATGCTCGGTTGCTTCGGGAGTTAGCTCAAAGCAATCAAAATATGATGCAAGGGAATCGTGGTCGTAATCATCAAAGGCGAGAAGCTACATATGTTGACTTCACGGATACACAACCACCAGTATTTACCAAGGCTAACGAACCACTTGAGGCTGATGATTGGCTTCGTACCATGGAGCAGAAGTTTGACCTCATTCCATGCACTGAGTTCTAGAAGCCTGTTTTTGCTGCCCAACAGCTTAGAGGTGCAGCAAGCGCTTGGTGGGCAAACCTTGTGGCTATGCAACTAGCCGGTATTCAGTTAACTTGGGCCGAGCTCCGCACTACTTTCTGTGCCCATTATATTCCAGAGGGAGTTATGGCCATGAAGCTTGATGAGTTTCTTGCTTTGAAGCAAGGTGATTAAACAGTCATGCAGTATGTGGGCAAGTTCAATCACCTTTCACAGTATGCGCCTAAGCATGTTAACATAGATGCCAAGAAGAAGAAGAAGTGGTTCATGCATGACCTTAATACCAAACTTCAGACCATGATGACTACCTGCACAAATGTCACATACCATGAGGCAGTCAACATCGCTATTGCTTCAGATGAGAAATATCGGCAGCATAATGAAATTAAGACGAAAAAGAGTGTGTCATCTAGGTCTTTTGGTGGCAATCAAAAGAGACAGAAAAAAATCTATCATCTAGTGAATCACTACCGTCCTCCTTATCGTCCACCGTAGTTCCAAGCCGGGCAACGACCAAATGTCTGTCCTACCATGACTTATCCAAACTCACCACAGACAAATGTTCCTGGTGTTCGTGCTCCAACACCATAAGGCCACAATTACCCATGTTTCAATTATGGGAAGTTAGGTCATTTCTCTAGGGAATGTCCGTATCCTAAGTAGTATAATCCAAATTTTCAGAAGGCTCCTGGAAATCAACAACAGGGTCAAGCTCAGGACAAGAACAATAACCAAAATGCTCAGAAGGGCAAAAATGAAAAGAAGATGGGGTGGGTTTTCTATATTCAAGCTAGGGAGATTCCTGAAGCGGAATCCATGATGCTGGGTATGTTTCCTGTCGCCGATCATTCTGCGGTTATGCTTTTTGATTCTGGTGCATCTCATACATTCATCAATAGAACCTTTGTCATAAAGCATGAAATTCCAATTGGGGCAACAAAGGAAAATTTCTATATACAGTCGCTCAGGGGACGTCTGTGTACTAAGGAAATGGTGTACCAGGTACCCATAAACCTAGGTGGGCACATTTTTTCCACCACCATGATTATTCTAAAGGATCAGGATATAGATGTGATCTTGGGAATGAACTGGATGTATCAGCATAAAGCTGTTGTAGATACTTTAAATAGGACAATAAGGGTGAGTTTGCCAGATAGTAATTCTCAGCTTCTTATCCAACTTCCAATCTTAAAGAGATCAGTGGAAAAAGTTTGTGCAACTTCCGTCAAGGAGATTAGAGATATCCCTGTAGTTTGTGAATTCCCAGATATTTTTCCTGAAGATTTACCTAGTCTACCACCTGATAGGGATGTTCAGTTTGGAATAGATCTAAAACCTGGAACAACTCCGATCTCTCGGAGAGCTTATAGGATGCCTCCTAAGGAATTAGCCGAGTTGAAGACTCAGTTGCAAGAATTGATTGATAAAGGGTTTATCCAACCTAGTTCATCACCTTGGGGATGTCCTGCAATATTTGTGAAAAAGAAAGATGAGACCCTAAGGTTGTGTGTTGACTATCGTCCATTGAATGAAGTGACTATTAAAAATAAATATCCCTTACCTCGGATAGATTTACTTTTTGATCAACTGGCTGGAGCCAAAGTTTTCTCCAAGATTGATTTGAGGTCAGGTTGTCATCAAATCAAAATTAAGCCTGAAGATATTCCCAAAACGGCATTTACCACCAGATATGGATTATATGAATACCTAGGAATGTCTTTTGGTTTGGCGAATGCCCCAGCTCATTTCATGTATCTGATGAATTCAGTATTCATGCCTGAGCTAGACAAGTTTATAGTGGTCTTCATTGATGACATCTTAATATATTCCAAGAACAAGAAAGAACACGCTTGCACATCTCAGAGTTGTTCTAATGCTTAAGAGAACATCAGTTATATGCCAAGTTCAATAAGTGTGACTTCTAGCTAAAGGAAGTATAGTTTTTAGGACATGTCTTGTCAGCTAAAGGAGTTGTGGTAGATCCAAGAAAAGTTAAGGATATACTAGATTGGAAACCACCAACCACTGTTCATGAGGTTCGGAGTTTTCTAGGAATGGCGGGTTATTACCGTCGTTTCATTTCAGATTTCTCTAGAATATCCAAGTCCATCACTGGATTGTTGAAGAACCAAGCCAAGTTTGTCTGGTCACCTGAATGTGAAGAAGCTTTATAGACCTTGAAGAGATTATTAACCACTGCCCCAGTGTTAGCACAACCAGATATTGAGAAGTCATTCGACATTTATTGTGATGCTTTTGGTATTGGTATTGGGTGTGTATTTATGCAAGAAGGCTGAGTCATTGCCTATGCTTCTAGACAATTTAAGCAACATGAAGAACATTATCCAACACATGATCTAGCGTTAGCAGCAGTTGTCCATGCTTTGAAGATTTGGCGGCATTATCTGCTTGGTAATGTTTGTCATATTTATACAGATCACAAGAGTTTAAAGTATATCTTTACTCAATCAGAATTGAATATGCGGCAATGGAGATGGTTGGAATTGATTAAAGATTATGACTTGGAGGTGCATTACCACCCTGGTAAGGCAAATGTGGTTGCCGATGCACTCAGTCGTAAGAGTCATTGTAATTGTCTGACAGTAAAAACAATGGATCTAACTTTATATCAGGAGATGGAGAAGTTGAATATAGAGATAATTCAACAAGGTAGTTTGACCAATATAACTGTTCAATCAACTATTCCAGACCAAATTATTGCCGCTCAAAAAGAAAATAAGGGTATAGCTCATATCAAAGAAAGAGTCAGGAATGGAAAAGCGGCATGTTTCAAAATAGATGATGCAGGTGTGCTATGGTTCAAGAATCGCGTAGTGGTACCAAAGGTTCCTGAATTGCGACAGTTGATTCTTGAAGAGGCACATACCACCAGGTTCTCCATTCATCCGGGAAGTAATAAAATGTACCATGACTTGAAACAGAGATTTTGGTGGACCAAAATGAAGATAGAGATTGCTCGATATATAGCCAAGTGTGATACTTGTCAAAAGGTAAAAGCTATACATTTGAGGTCCGCTAGAGAGTTACAGCCATTGCCTATTCTAGCTTGGAAGTGGGAGGATATAAGTATGGACTTTATCGTTGGTCTACCCAAGACATCAAAAGGTTTTGACTCAATATGGGTTATTGTAGATCGACTAACTAAGTCAGCTCATTTTCTTCCAGTCAAGAGTATATATCCCACTATCCAATATGCCAAGATGTATTTAGCATGAATCGTGAGCTTACATGGGGTACCAAAGACCATTGTGTCGGATAGAGGTACACAGTTTGTCTCCAACTTTTGGAAATAATTGCATGCTTCGTTGGGTACCAAACTCCTGTATAGTACAGCTTATCATCCATAGACTGATGGTCAGACTGAAAGGGTAAATCAAGTACTTGAAGATATGTTAAGGTGTTGTGTCCTTAACTATTCCAATAAGTGGGATGAATGTTTGCTTTTGGCTAAGTTCTCATACAATAATAGTTATCAAGAGAGCATTAAAATGGCTCTATTTGAAGCACTCTATGGTCGTAGATGCAGAACATCGCTGAATTGGTCTGAACCCGGGGAAAGATGGTTCTTTGGAGTTGACCTTGTGAAAGAAACAGAAGAGAAGGTTAGGCAGATACAAAGTAATTTGAAGATAGCTCAGTCTCGACAAAAGAGTTATGTAGATAAACGACATAGACCATTGGTGTTTAATAAGGGAGATTTTGTATATCTGAAGGTATCACCAATGAAGGGAGTTACCCATTTCGGTGTTAAAGGCAAGTTGGCACCTCGTTATATTGGACCATTTCAAATTTTGGAGAGGTGTGGAAAGGTGGCATATCGCTTGAAGTTACCAGAACATTTCTCAGTTGTACACGATGTATTCCATGTTTCTCAATTAAAGAAATGTCTTGAGTGCCTGATCAAAATGTTGAGGTTGAAGGAGTTGAACTTGAACATGATTTAACCTATTCCGAATATCCTATCCGAGTTTTGGATCAAAAAGATCGTGTCACTCGAAGGAGGACAATCAAATTCTACAAGATACAATGGAATCAACATTCCGAAAAAGAAGCTACTTGGGAATCTGAAGATTACTTGCTAGAACAGTTTCTGGAGTTTCTTGCGTCGATATAGAATAATGTTAGTTGTGCTTTATATTTACGAACCATGTTTTGTAAAAGGACCTTAGTTGTTTTATGGTTAAGTTTTGAATATTTTTGCTTGACACATTTCCTTTTCCATTACTTACCCTATGACTTTAAATCTCGGGACGAGATTTCTTTTAGGGGGAAAGATTGTAACACCTCTGGTGTTTTAAACCCTAAAATATGCCATGTCATCATATGCATTGCACATCATTTTTGGTGTTAGTGAAAACTTTGATATGCTTTCACTAAAACAAGTTTATTTTTATGTTTATATGTGTTGCCTTGTATGGGATGAATCAAGATCAAAATCTTTGTATTGAATTGGATTTCCGAAAACTCTAATTTCCAGCATTTAATTTTACCCTGGAAAACCTAATTCAAAATCTAAGCACATTTTGGGGTTGAGCCTAAAAGGAAAAGTGTAGCGCTTGTCAATGTGTACAAAGTTGGTTTTTAGAGTTTTGAAAGTGGTTATATAAAATTTGAAGTAATTTGAAAAGGGGTAAATTCTTTAAGTGTACATTTTTGAATTTAAACTTGCATTTTAAAATGCAGACATAATTTGAGTATGGTTATTAAAGCAAAGTTGTAGCACTTTGAATTTGGAGCAACTTTTATTTTTGGAGATTTTTAAGTTACCATACAAATTTGGGAGTAATTTGAGAAATTAGGCGAGTGGCCATTCGGTAATTAGTTGGAACAGTGCCAGCGGGCGACACCTCACCGACGGCGAGCTTCCACCGCCTTCTAGTCTCGCCCGTGGCCACCTCCGGCTTCGCGCTGGCATGGGAAGGCTGCTGTGTGGCTTCTCCTTGCTTTTTGGCCATGCTATAAAGCCTACGTCATCGTCATCCTCCTCCGTTTCCTCTCCTCTGTTTTTCCCGTCGTTGTCGCTCAGCTTCATCGAGCTCGTGCCGTCACCGTAGTGCATTCCTAGTCTCAGCAAAGCATGTCATAGTTCCGCTTGCTCCTTGCGAACCCAGTCGACCAGTCTTTAGCGCCTAATTTCGCCGAGATACGCTGCGCGTCGCATTTCTTCCTCGCGACCGGCAGCATCGCCGTCGAGCTCGCCTCTCCGTGGCTAGCACTCTACGGTGCGTCTCTGCCTTTTAAGCATAGCTCCATCTCCTCCGTGTTGCCGTTGCTCGACGATAAGCATTTCTGTTGCTCCTCCAATTCAGCCATTAGCTTGAGCGTGTTTGGGGTGAGCTACTGAGTCTCGGTCTTACATCACCGGCGTAACGCAACCGCACCGCCGTGTCCGCTATGGCCGGCGTCAAGCTCGGTTTGAGCAGTGACTGGTGCAATTAGTGCCACCAGTAGGTACGCCTTGTCGTTGGGATCATGATGGTACCTTCGCCGTGGCCGAAGCCCTCACCGAGGGCGAGAACGCGCCGGTCAGAGGGCTACACCGCCGTGGTCAGTGCGGGCTGACAGTGGGACCCCGCTGTCAGTGACCGTTGAAGTGAAAATGGATTTTTTCTATTTTGCATAATTGAATAAATAGTGCTATGAATTGTTATTTTTGTGTAGAATTAAATAGAGCTCCAAAAATTATGAACGTTTTTGTGTGACCTCTCTGAGATGTAAACTATTTAGGAAAAATATTAAATGTTATTTTTCACTACATTTTGAATGTGATAAAAATTGCTCAAATTAATTAATAAATGGGTTTCCATGATTTTTCTAGGCTTAAATAATTATCCAAAAATTATGAAACTTGTTTTGACACTTAGTTATCATATGATGAGTCTTCACAAAAATTTGGAGCTCATTTGGAAGAAGTTGATTTATTTCATATTTTTGAATTAAATAATTGATTCATAAAAACAAATAGTAAACCTTAATGATTTAGGTTTTGTTTGAAATTTTGGGTTGAGTGATGACCTTGGGTCATTAGCATAAAATGATCCTTGGTACTTAAAGTAAGTGTTTGAGTTTATGAAAAAGGTTTAGTTAGTTTTTGGTTTGTAACTGTACCGAGAAGGAAAGTTGTATTCAAGTTACTAACTTTTGCATCCATCGTCAAGCATCATGTTTTATATCTCGTATCATATTAAACATGGCATTGTTACTTCATGTAGTGAATGAAAGTGAGAACATGGTAGTCAACCAAGTCATTGAGGAAGTCAACCCATCTGTTGAGGTCGGGTTTGATATTTATGGAACATCTCCGGAACCTGACTTTTTCGACAATCAAGGCAAGCCCCGGATACATTTAAACCTACCTTGTGTTTTACAAATTTATATCGCTTTTGCTTTTAAATATTGCATTAGGTGATTAGGAGTTGAGTGGAAACCTAATTGGTGCATTATCAACCTTGTTTTTCCATATCAACCTTGTTACCAGTTTCAATTCGAGAATGCCTAATTATGCTTAGCCATGCTTAGACCGATAAAAGTCAGGTGATTACCTATCACCTGTGAGATATAAAAGGGTTTTTGGATACGACTGGTTATTTATGTTATCATGAGATGTAATCTTGTGGAGTAATAAATCTAGACCAGACGGACTTGGTTTATGAGAGCCACAAGACATGGAGGTCTTGTGAGCGGGTTCTTTCCGCCTATGTCGATTAAGAACTATCCGTTGTTGAATTGCATGAGGTGAGACTTTATAGTACTGACCACATACTCCAGTAAGCCTTAACTCGGCTATTCTATTATGAGAATGGCTACTCGCGCACTGGGAGTGGAGAGATGGTGGGAGTAGCGTGTACCCACGTGGCAATGGGCTAGATTGGTGGAGTACTGTGCTCTTGGGTGGCGCGGACCCATTCTTATTTTATAGGATCTAAGGGCTGGTTGGTATATGTAGGTCAGGGACCGGCCTATATCATGTGGTTGGGAATCCCCAGTTGGGTTATAATCGGTTTGAATCGTCGTTGCTCCTCGATTATGCAGACTCGACTCACTGTTCAACATCGTAGTTAATAAATGAAACTTGAGGAAGATTTGAGAAAGAGTTTGATATGAAATTCATGGTCTCAATACAGATCATGGCAGATTCATATATGATCTTGATGAAGGTTTAAATGTTGAAAGAAAGAATCTTGTTAGAGAGCTTTTACGCAAAAGAACTTTGTTTATTGCTAAAGCCATACCTTGAATCCCTGAGCCTGCATTCCTAAGTCTTATCAGTTTTTACTTCGGTTAAGTCTTGTTGAGTACTTTTGTACTCAGGGTTCGTTAACCCTTGTTGTAGGTGAGCCTCATGAGCAGGTCTGCTTTGGACCGTGCTGCATGACTATTTTTCAAATCGAAGATGAAAAGTAAATGTGTGGCCCTTGGACAAGGCACTTTAATTGTGTGTTTTGTGTTATGTTACTAATGCCACTCCACTACTCTGGTTTGTAATAATAATCGTACTTAGTTTGTAAGATTTGAAACAACTGGTTTGTAAACTAAGTTATTGTAAGACTTTCGCTATTTTGCTCTGATGTACATTAATGAATAAACTATTGTAATACTGCAATGACTCTGTAATGGATCCTGCTCGGAAAAAAATCATGGATGATTCGGGGTTCCCCGAGGACACCCGACAGTCTTCTTAAGTTACTAGGAACATATGCATAGTCGTCAGAGGTCATCGGACAGTGACAGATGGATTTGGGCCCTATAATTTAGGAGGTTCTGCCACAATCAACTTCTTGCTCTCGGGGACAGGAGTTTCATACCCATGTCAACGATCATCCTCCAAGTCTATTGTAATCCAAGCCAAAGAGCGCTCGGACATGTCCTCAGCGAATGTCGAGCGAGAGCGCAAGGATACATGAGACCCGCTCACGACGTGGGCTAGCAAGAACAGAGGAGTACATGCAGCCTGCGACGACAGCAAAGTGAAGTGCACCGGGAGTGGCGGTGGCGAGGTAACCACCAGTGCTGCTGGCACCATTATCATCGTCAAGGGCGATAGGGAGAGCAATGGTAGTCTAGGAGATGGCGAGCGGGAGCGCGATGAGAACATCGGTCTCCCATGACTAGACGTCGACGCCGCCTCCACCGACACCGAAGCAGGGCGCACCATCGGCCCTACCTCCTCCAAAGCAGGGAGAGCCAGTACACTAGAGGAAGCGAGGACCAGAGCCAGGTGACCCTTCCTCGAGTAGCGCTTCATGGGCACGGCCTTAGTTGCAAGCGACGGAGAGGCAGAGTTCAGGACTTTGCGAGGCGAGGTGAGGGTTTTTTGCAAATGCAAGGTGGAATCAAACAATGGGAGCGAGGCCAGGCTTTATGAATACACAGGGTAGACCTTCTATATGCTATGAAGTATACAGGCTTTATGTATAGACATGGTGGCACTTCACGGATCAAGATTCTTGATTAAGCTCATTGTCAGGTTCGGTATAAAATGTTGTTCTATTTGCATGATTCGGCGAGGTCTTTTGTGATGTTTTGGATTGTACTCGTGTGATTGCATTCGCGCAAATTAGATAAGATTATGGTCAAATTGGTGTGATGTTTTATGTCATAGATATTGTTACTATTTCCTATAAAGTTAGTCAAAATTAAAATTGTAAATGACACAGTAACAAGCATCACAGGGAAGAGACGAAAAACTATGGAGGATACTGTCCGACATGTTCACATGTACTGAGGCCCGACTTTCTTACGCATGTAGGGGTGCATGCTCGTACAGAAAAATATATGATTAGCACCAGCAAACTTTGAACAACGAGATACACATATAGTTGATGTTGTTGCCAAATTAAAATAAAGTCACCAACCATAGATATACATGCATAGATGTTTAACATAACCTAGCATGCACTAATTTAGAATTAATCTACCACATTGATGTGAATAACTTATCGCACTCCCATGAGATCCTACACTCCTCGCTGCAGAATCTAGACCACAACTTCCATACTTCAAATCCGATGGGCTCGCCGCAGCCGCTGCCTATGCACTTATGATGCTGGTCTTGGCGATGAACAGGGGAAGACTAGGCACTACATCATGTGGCACCATGTCCTACAACCGTCAGTACACATCTTGGTAGAACTATAGAAAGGTCTGGTTCTTCCATGGCAGTGCAGCCGGCCGCCACATCATTAGCACCTTTGAGCTCCCTCAATAGGCACCGGGCAATGTCATCATTGCCGCCGCCGGTATTGGACCTGTAGAGCACGAGGGCATAGACATACATACCAAGTTTATAGCCTGCCTCGGTGGTGTGCCGAAGCCATTCCATCGGTGGCGTCATCGACCTATGGGCTTCCATAAAGATGGGACGCAAGCCGGCGAGGAAATAGCCCTCTAGGTTGCCCACGCTGGCCAGCCTAGTGGTGAGCAGGGCGTGATAGTCGTCATCGTAGTAGTGGCACTCCTAGAAACCTTGACGTTGCAACACCCGACACAGTGGTATGCGCTGGCTGACTTCGACAGTGCCACACACTGTCGGGGACCAATAATAGGGTACCCGAAGAGCAGCGAGCTAATAACCATCAACATTAACTCATCTGGGCAGTTAAGAGTGCAACTACTGCTCCAACCAACCCCTAGGTGCGCAAGCTCTGCCTCGCTCGACACCGAGGCCATGGGCTCCACCTCGCCCGACCCCTGAGGGTGGCTCCTCCTCACCCAACACCGAGGCCATGGCCTTTGCCTCACTTGACCTCTAGGGGTGGGCTCTGTCTCACCCAACACTGAGGCCGTGGGCTCTACCTCCCCGACCTCTAGGGGTAGGCTCCATCTCGCCCGACACCAAGACCACAAGCTCCACCTTGCCCGACCCTTGGGTTTGGGCTCTGCCTCGCCTGGCCTCTGTGGAGGAACTCTACCTTGCTCGATGGAGACCCATACTGCCTCCAACCACTCCAGGTCCTAGCGAATGGGCATGGGTCAAAGCTCTAACACTAGGAAGGTGATCGGCATGACCCGATGTAATTTGTGGCCGTGACCGGCCATACCGAGGGATTCACATCAGGAATAGCGTCGGACATACCTATGCTGTTCTGCCTAACCCTCATATGGCCACCGATAGGCATGTCAGTTCACCATGATGTCCGTTAGGATGGAGTGGACCGCCATGACCAGGAGACGACACGTGTGCATGGCGCCAGTGAAGGATAGGGCCATGACGTGGAGCTGTCCCTATTGACATCTACAAGGTCGGTGGGACCCGCGTGAAGAAAAAGACCCGGCCATCCTGGTGGACTTCTTGTCCTTCTCATTCTCCTCTTTTCCCTCGACTGTAACCCATGCCTTCCCTTGGCCTATAAAAGGGAAAGTAGGGCGTCCCATGAAGGGACTCGATTCTTGACTCTTGACTCAAAGAGACTCGCATTGAACTAGAAGCACACAGACGAGAAGCGACCAAGCCCTTGGCACCCGTTCACTCCTCTCACTAGAGACTTGGGACCTCTTCCTCTCTCGACCGTTTGTAACCCCTACTATGAACTTTTAGTGCTAGTAACATGAGCAGAAGAAATGGACTAGACATAGGGACATTGTGCCCAAACCAGTATAAACCTCGTGTCCTCTTAGCGCACCATTCGAGCCTAATGCGCAATATTAGAAATTTACTTGTTGGTGGCAATTCAAAACACCGATAGTTGGCGTGCCAGGTAGGGGCCTTTTGTGCATCTCGACAACCACACCAGGCCTCGGATGGCTAGTCACAACCTTAGCTAGGTCTGGGCATGCACATGTGCTTTTGGGACCTGGACTTCATCGTCACGACGGAGGGAGAGTTGGTGATGGCTCCCGTCATCGTCCGACCTCTCCATAATCACCAAGGTGCTTGAGGAGCTGCAACTACACACACCGGAGGCCCACGCCCCTGAGCGCGACTAGCTCCTCAACTTCGACTATGGGAGGTTGGAGCGCTAGCTCGGCTCCTTCCTAGGACCCCGACCGTCCTGGGAAGACCTGCGCCACCTCACCTTCTCGTTCACCAACGTCATGGCATAGATTGCTAGAGGGGAGCCGCTCTCTCAGGAATACCTCATCGAAGCACCCCGATAGTGCTCCCTTTTGGTCTTCGCAACACCACAGAGACCAATGGCCACCTTGTGGCACAACGCACGTCTTTGTCCCCCATGAATGACGAGTTCATCGGGATGACCGAATATGTCGTGGAGTCTTTCCACGACCTCCTCGCGGGAGAACCCGAGTCACCCTCTGGCTCTAACTCTAGCAGGGGGAATCATCACCCCTCTTTGTGAGTGTTTCATGGTAGGTACCACCGAGGGACACGTCGAAAGCATCCACGAAGAGGAGGCTACCCCGACAAACAACCTCAATGATGAGGTTGAGGGGGAGACAGGGGCCCCATGTAACACCTCTGGTGTTTTGACCTAATACTAAAATTTGACATGTCATCATATGCATTGCAAAGCATTCATAAGGAAGAAAATTTGGAATGCATTCACTAAATAAGATTTGTTTCATAAGTTGTTATTTCATGTGATGTGTTTCAAAAACTCTAAATACAAATCATGACCACAAGGGTTAAATTTCATGTGATCATGTGAGGTCATATGTCCTTTGACTCAAATAATCCTAATGGGCCATGTTACTGGTCAAAAATCAAAATCTAAGTGAAAGGAAGACAAAACAAATTTGAATTCATATTCAAATTACATAAGTCATTTTTGCCCCTTTTTACTAATTCAAAATCCATTTGGAATTTGGAGTTTTGACAAAAAGCAAAGTTGGAGCTTATTTTATAAGGATCAACTTTGGTATTCAAAGTTTTTCAAGTTTGCACTATAAAATTTGGAGTAATTTTGAAATGATTCAAATGCTCTAATGCACCCCAAATTCAAATTTCAAAATGGAGGCAGAATTTGAAAATGTTTCTAGAAGCAAAGTTGTAGAGTTTGAAAATTGCACAACTTTCATTTTTGAGATTTTCAACTTCTTTAGAAAATTTGTGAGTAATTCAAAATAGTCTCAGATGGCGATTCTGTAATTTATTCAAAAATCAACCGGAACAGTCATCACCTCCCTTTCACCACCGAACTACCGCCGCCGATCGGTTTTTCACCGCTTGCTAAGCGCGGTGACACGCCGATGTCACCGTGGCGAACCCGCCCGTCTTGTTGGCGACGCGCCGGGCGCCTTCTTCTTCGGGCTATAAATAGCTACTGATCGCGCCGCCGTCGTTCCCATTCTTCCCTCTCGCTTCTTCTGCTCATACCGCGTAGCTCCACCGCTTCGCCCGTAGGCATCGTCGAAGTCGCGTCGGTCGTTCCCAGCCACGTCAACGTGATCGCCTCGGTCTTGCGCTCCTGCTCGATTTGCTCTCATCGCTGGTGTTGGCGGAATCGCCGGCAACCCGTCTTCCCGAGACCCGGTTGAGAGCGCCACGACCGCCCTCCCCCGTGCCAGTTGCTCCGGACCATCTTCGTCTTCACCGAGTCCACCATCGTGATCATAGTGAGCTCTGAACGTGTTTATCACTTCGCTTTATTCTCTCTTGCATCGTCGCCGTGGTTACATCGCGGCGCCGCCGCGTGCCCGAGCCGCCATGGTCGGCGTGGAGCTCACTCCGTGAGTCTTCGTCTGCTTACGAGGATTGGGTTAGATTCGCGATGTGGTGTAGAGCATGGTGGTACAAATCCGTCTCACCGGAGAAGCACCGCCGACGCGCTTTGCTGGCCGGAGCTGGCAACAAAATCGTCGTGTCCTGTCTGCTCGTCGTCGTTGACAATGGTAGCGCGAGTTGTCGATCTTGATGAGGAGGAAGAAGAACGAAGTGAAAATTTTATTTTCTCGAATTTGTGAATAGTCTTGAATCTTTGGAAATTTGTAGAAAAATAATCATAGCTCCAAAAATTCTGAAAATTTTTGTGCAGCTTCTGTACATGTTCTAGTATGATTTAAAAATTTGAAATTTGAAATTTGGATAAATTTTAATGTTCAAAAATTCAGTCAATTAATTAATAAATGCAATTTCCATGATTTTTGTAGGCCACTGTATAACTCCAAAAATTATGAAATTTATTTTGGTACACTAATTTATCATGAGGATGCTTGTGTAAATTTTTTAGATCATTTGGAGCAAGTTCATTTTGAGCTTAATTCTAAATTAATTCAAAAATAAATAAAGGTAAACCCTAAGTGTAGGTTTAGGGTTTGATCTTGATTTGGGTCATGTAGTGTGACTAGTAGGGTCCCAAGATCCATTTGGTCAAGTCACATGTATGGTTCTTAATGGTAGGATTGCAAGTTGGTTTTGTTGGCTTGCAATGTCTCGTGAAATAAAATCATTTATGGTGTTTTTACATTTCATGTACCGTGAAAGCATCATGTTTACATTATCATCATGTTAAAGCATATGTTATCATTTCGTGTAGAACCCGAGAACGAAACGATTCTAGTTGAGCAAGTTCGGAAGAATCCCGGATGTCGCGGGATTTGATAATTGTGGTACTAATCCTAAACCGAAAATCGCCATCGAAGGCAAGCCCGGTTTATGCATTACACCATTACCTTGTTTACTTTGAAAAGTTTATCACTTATGTTACTTATCGCATTAAGTTGTTTATTCAAATGTTACCTACTTGATGCATTGCCTATCTTGTTAATTGTTTACCATCCTTGAAGATGATTTCATTTACAATGGCGTAGAATTGCTTAGTATGCTTTATGGTAGGCTTTTCAAAGTAAAAGTTTCGATATAATCAAAGATGGCATCTTGGCCAAAGAAAGAAAGAAGAAGGAAGGTAGAATGAACTAGAGACTAGTTGGGTGGCTTATCTTGAATGTTGGGTAATGTTGCCGACTATGTCGCTTAAAGGCCACTCATTGTGGATCTTCTAAGCGAGACACTTTGTAGTACTAGTCACATACTCCGGTAAGCCTACTTGCTAATCCGATACTAAGATTTAATGCCCACGACTTGGGAGTGGTGAGATGGCGGGAGAAGCGTGTACCCTCGTGGCTTGAATGTGGCGGGATTTGAGGTGTGTTGTGCTCTCGGGTGGCGTGGAGGCGGCTTAGTGCAGGGAGGATCCGGTAGCAAGGTTGATATATGCAAGATTAAGTTCTACATATGTCATGTGATAAGGAATCCCAATTGGGACTTGAATCAATTCAATTTACGGTGCTCATGGATATGGAGACTCGATTCATTATAGAAGCAATGTAGGACCGGTGAATTACTAAAACATGAGAAAAAGAATGGAATGTGAAGGATTGGAACATGGGATATGAACACTTAGTAGGAGATATTGAACTAAAATACTTAGTGGTAAAACTTGAAACTAGGATCAAGAATAGTAAGCTTTTAGCAAAGAATTTTTGAATCTTTCTACATCCTTACCTTGACCCAACACCTGCATCCCTAAAACCTTCGCCCTTTTTGGTCGGGTCAGTCTTGTTGAGTACTTTTGTACTCAGGGTTTGTTAACCCTTGTTGCAGGTGAGTTGCATGCGCAGGCTTGTTTTGGTCCCTGCTGCATGTCAGTGTATGAAGTCGATGACGATGAGGAATGATGAATGGCCTTTGGACAAGGCACTAGTTTGTGTGAAATAAATAATGTTAATGTAATATTATCTCGCTACTATGGTTGTATAACACTTATGGTATTGTAAGTTTGAAAACAACTAGTTTGTAATTATGTTATCTTAAGACTTCCGCTATCATTTACTCTGGTATATATTTGAATAAACTGTTGTAATCTACAATGACTGTGATTGGGATCCTGTTTGAAAAGAGAATCGTGGATGATTCGGGTTTTCCGAGGACCACCTGTTGAGTTGTTGGGAACTCGTGTACGCTATTCGAGGTCTGTTAAGACGACGATAGGTGCATGTGGGCCCGATTCCTTAGGAGGTTCTGCCTCAGCTGGTATCAGAGCAGGTCCTATCTAAGATCATTGTAGGTTACTTTGGAAAACCTTCAAATTGATTTGGATCAAAGAAAGTAAAACTCGATATTTTAAAGGTTCAAATTTCTGTCTTCTTTCCTCTAATCTAGCCTCAATCCTATCTTATTTGAAAGTTTGTGGCGGATAATATGATTAGGTTTGTCCTATGTATTAAAAATCTAGTACTTTTGATTGTATAAATCTTTTGTACTCGGATTCGTAAGATCGATTCATGCATCATGCTTGAACACCTTGCATAATGATTCCCTTTAAAAGTGGTTGGGTAAGTAATGTCAATCCCATTCTTGCTAACCTCCATTATCCTCAAGCTATCCTTATAGTCCCATCCTAAATTCTATAGGCTATGGCAAAGACCAAGATAACTGCACGCAAGTCCACTGGACCTCACGGAGTCCCTCGTCACCAGTTGGCACCACGTAACCGTGAGCTTGGTGAAGGAAGTTCCAAGATCCTAGGAGATGAAGGATCTTCAAGCAATTCCGCCAACATGGAGAACATTACCAAGGAGCTCCACACTCTTCGTTGAGCTCATGCCATAGATCAAGAGAAGCTGGCGGAAATGGAAAGGGACGTCACCAAGAATACCGAGTTGAGGAATGAAGCCTGGACACGAGAGGATGCGGCCAATGAACGCGTCCATGAGTTGGAGTTCTACGTAGAAGACCTAGAGATGGACAATGCCATTCTTCATGAGAATGTCCACCTCATCAGTGCGCTCAATTTCATCCACCTCATGGGGATGGTGAAGTTCTGAGATGAAGAAATGATTGTAGCTCGGGAGAAGTCGAGAATGAAGAAGAGGAGGAGGATCCCGAGGAGTTAGTGTACTTCTCGGATGAAAGTGAGGTTTAAATCCGATATGGGCACGAATGCCGATGACCGAGAGCTCGGAGTAGTAATAGTTCTTTTTATCGCTTTCTTAGTAAACCAGGGTTGTCTTGTGGGATACAAGACATGTAATTCAAATAAGTAACCCTTTGTTGCATGAAACCTTTTAAATGCTTGTAATAAAGAATAATGTAAGTAAACGTGTTCTCTAACAGATGCCTCATCCTATCACCCGAACTGGTGCTAGTGGCTCACATGACGATGATGAGTGCCCAAATCCTCCACCAATGCCTTCGACTATGGCAGATGCCATAGCCGCACTCGTCAATGCAACGGCGGAGAATGCTAGGCTGTTAAGGGAATTGGCGCGGAACCAGCAGGCACCATACCCTAATCATGGTCGTCGTAATGGAAATGATGAGTCAACCTATGTGGATTTTACTGACACACGTCCACCTGTGTTCTCTAAAGCAGACGAACCTTTAGAAGCTGACGACTGGCTTAGGACAATAGAGCAAAAGTTCGAGCTGATCCACTGTACCGAGGTTCAAAAACCAAGGTTTGCGGCACAGCAACTCCGAGGAGCTGCTGGTGCCTGGTGGGTAAATTTGGTAGCAATACAGCCCGCTGGTCACCAAATCAACTAGAGGGAATTCAAGGATGCCTTCAGGGCACATTATATTCCGGACGGTGTGATGACCATGAAGTTGGAAGAGTTCTTGTCTCTTAAGCAAGGGGAGCACCCGATGATGCACTATGTCGGGCGTTTCAATCACCTGTCGTAGTATGCTATAGAGTATGTGAATACTAACAGGAAAAAGAAGAATCATTTCATGAGAGGTCTAAACACCAAACTTCAGACCATGATGGCAACTTGTGGCAACGCAACTTATCATGAGACTATCAACATTGCTATCGCTTCAGAGGAGAATTACCGCCGACACAAGGAGGCGAAGAAAAAGAGGTCCTTTGCTTTCGGATCATCAAGTGGAAAGCGTCAAAAGGTGATCTACCATCCTCAGAATCGTGGCCGTGCACCATTCCACCCACAACAAAGCCAAAGCAGACAGCAAATCTTTATTCGCCCTGCAACTAATACGCCTTATACTCATCAAGCGCCGCAGCAGCAAAACAATACAAATAATGCAAACCGCAATGCTACTCCCCAGAATCACAATTATCCATGCTATAATTGTGGTAAATTCGGACAGTTTTCCCGAGAATGTCCATATTCTAGGAAGAACAATCCTGATGCACCCAAAGCCCCTGTTACTCCAGCTCAGAATCAGTACAAGGGCAATGCTCAGAACAATCAAAAGGGACAGACTGAGAAGAAAACTGGAAGGGTCTTCTATACTCAAGTGGAAGCTATTCCAGAAGGAGAACCAATAATGATGGGTATGTTTCCCATTGCTAAGCATCCTGCAATTACCTTATTTGATTCTGGTGCATCCCATACATTCATCAATCGTACATTTGTTGTGAAGCATGGGATAGCTATTGGGGAAACAAAAGAGCCCTATCATATACAGTCGCCCGGGGGACGAATCTGTACAAGGGAGGTAGTTCAAATGTGTACCTATTGATTTGGGAGGTTATGAGTTCCCTACCAATATGCTGATATTAAAGGATCAAGATATAGATGTGATCCTTGGTATGAACTGATTAACCCAACACGGGGCTATCATAGATGTCTTGCATAGAACCATAAGGGTAAATGCACCTGGCAGCAAAACCCAACTTCTCATCCAACTTCCCTTTCCTAAAAGTATAGTGGAAATAGTCTGTGCAACTATTGTTGAAGGAGCCGAGAAATTTTCAGTGGTATGTGAGTTTACGGATGTCTTTCCCGATGATCTGCCTGGTTTGCCACCAGACCGAGACGTAGAATTCAAAATTGATCTCAAACCGTGAACAAAGACCAAGATCCGAAGAGCATATAGGATGCCACCCAAAGAACTAGCGAAATTAAAAATGCAACTACAAGAGTTGTTAGACAAGGGTTTCATTCAACCCAGTTCATCACCTTGGGGATGCCCTGCTATTTTCGTGAAGAAGAAGGATCAAACCTTAAGGTTATGTGTTGACTATCGGCCATTAAATGAAGTCAACATCAAGAACAAATACCCCTTACCCCGAATTGATTTGCTTTTTGATCAACTTGCGGGAGCTAAGGTATTCTCGAAGATAGACTTGAGATCAGGCTACCACCAGATTAAGATTAGACGAGAAGATGTGCCAAAGACAGCGTTCACTACTCGATATGGTCTATATGAGTATCTAGTCATGTCTTTTGGGTTGACCAATGCCCCGGCTCACTTTATGTACCTAATGAACTTAGTTTTCATGCCTAAGTTGGATAAGTTTGTAGTGGTGTTCATTGACAACATTCTGATATATTCTAAGAGCATAGTGGAACATGCGGAACATCTCCGTATTGTTCTACAAAGATTAAGAGATCACCAACTACATGCCAAATTCAGCAAATGTGCATTTTGGTTAGAGGAAGTACAATTTCTGGGTCATGTTCTATCTGCTGAAGGTATAGCTATTGATCCGAGCAAGGTAGAAGAAGTCCTTAACTGGAGAGCACCTACAACTGTTCATCAAGTTCGTAGTTTCCTAGGGTTGGCAGGGTATTACCGTCGGTTTATCCCTAACTTCTCCAGAATTGCGAAGCCAATTACTGGATTGCTGAAAAATCAAACTAAGTTTTTATGGTCAATAGAATGTGAAGAGGCCTTTCAAACATTGAAGAAGTTGTTAACAACTGCACCAGTATTAGCACAACCTGATATCGAGAGGCCATTTGATATCTATTGTGATGCATCTAGAATTGGTATTGGCTGTGTTCTTATGCAAGAAGGCAGAGTCATAGCATACGCTTCCAGACAACTCAAGAAGCATGAAGAACATTATCCCACCCATGATCTTGAATTAGCCATTGTTGTCCATTCACTCAAGATTTGGCGACATTATTTATTGGGCAATGTCATCATATCTATACGGATCACAAAAGTTTGAAATATATCTTCACTCGATCGAGTTGAATATGAGGCAAAGAAGATGGTTAGAACTTATCAAAGATTATGATTTAGAAGTGCATTATCATCCGGGCAAGGCTAATGTGGTTGCCGATGCCTCCGAGTCGCAAGCGTCATTGTCATTGCACGATTGTAGAACATATGCAAATAACATTGTGTCAAGAGATGGAGCATCTGAATTTACAAATCATAGAACAAGGTTCCTGTTCAATATTGCGATTGAGTCCACTATCAAAGATCGGATCATTGCCACTCAACGGAAAAAGTAAGGGCATAGCCCATATCAAGGATAAAGTCGATCTGGAAGGTCAACATGTTTCAAGATTGATGAATCGGATGTCGTATGGTTCAAAGATAGATTGGTAGTACCCAAACATCCGGAGCTACTCTGGCAGATTCTTAATGAAGCTCATTCTACAAGATACTCCATTCATCCGGGTAGCAAACAAAATGTATCATGATCTGAGAAAGAGATATTGGTGGACCAAAATGAAAATATAAAATAGCTCAATATGTGGCCAAGTGTGATATTTGCCGAGAGTCAAAGCGGTTCATATGAAGACCGCAGTCCATTACATTCCTTGCCGTTCCATCTTGGAAATGGGAAGATATCTCTATGGACTTCATAGTAGGGTTGCCTAGGACATCTGCAGCTACTACAATTCAATATGGGTTATTGTTGATCGCCTAACCAAGATAGCTCATTTCTTACCGGTCAGAGATAAATATCGAGCGGAGCAGTATGCAAAGCTTTATCTGAATAGAATCTTCAGTCTGCATGGGGCACCCAAGACCATTGTCTCTGACAGAGGGTCATTGTTTATATCCAAGTTTTGGAAAAGTCTACATGAGTCTTTGGGAACTAAACTTATCCGTAGTTCTGCTTATCATCCGCAAACCGATGGACAGACGGAAAGGGTAAATCAAATTCTTGAAGATATGTTAAGAGCATGTGTTCTCTCTTATGGTGCTATATGGGATGAATGCCTTCCCTTAGCTGAATTCTCATATAACAATAGCTATCAAGAGAGCATTAAAATGGCACCATTTGAAGCATTGTATGGTCGTAGATGCCAGACACCTTTACATTGGTCAGATGTGGGAGAACGTTGGTTCTTTGGACCGGATGTGGTCAAGGAAGCAGAAGAGAAAGTTAAACTCATACAAGCTAATATGAAGGTAGCTCAATCCCGACAGAAAAGTTATGCTGATAAGAGGAGGCGACCTCTAGAATTCATAGTGGGAGATTATGTCTACCTCAAGGTATCGCCAATGAAAGGAGTTCATCGTTTTGGGATTCGGGGAAAGTTGGTGCCCCATTATGTCGGTCCGTTTCAAATCCAACAAAGATGTGGACCAGTCGCCTATCGTGTTAAGCTACCAAATCACATGTCAGCGGTGCATGATATCTTCCATGTATCCCAGTTGAAGAAGTGTCTTCAAGTACCTGACCAAGTGATTGACTTTGGTGATGTAGAACTAGCACCTGATTTGACTTATGCCGAGTACCCCATTAGAGTCTTAGATCAAAAGAATCGAGTCACTCGAAGGCGTACAATCAAGTTCTACAAAGTACAATGGAACCAGCACACTGAAGAAGAAGCTACTTGGGAGTCTGAGAATTTCTTAGAAGAAAACTTTCCTGACTTCATTGCTTCTCTCTAGTTGAAATACCTCGTCTATACTGTAACTTATTTATTTTGTCAAAAGAATGGAAAACACCCTCACTAGTCTTTTGAATAAAGTTATGATGTGTTAGATTGACACATTTCCTTTTCCATTACTTAGCCTTAAGTTTTAAATCTCGGGATGAGATTTTTTTTTTAAGGGGGAAGGGTTGTAACACCTCTGGTGTTTTGACCTAATACTAAAATTTGACATGTCATCATATGCATTGCAAAGCATTCATAATGAAGAAAATTTGGAATGCATTCACTAAATAAGATTTGTTTCATAAGTTGTTATTTCATGTGATGTGTTTCAAAAACTCTAAATACAGATCATGACCACAAGGGTTAAATTTCATGTGATCATGTGAGGTCATATGTCCTTTGACTCAAATAATCCTAATGGGCCATGTTACTAGTCAAAAATCAAAATCTAAGTGAAAGGAAGACAAATCAAATTTGAATTCATATTCAAATTACATAAGTCATTTTTGCCCCTTTTTACTAATTCAAAATCCATTTGGAATTTGGAGTTTTGACAAAAAGCAAAGTTGGAGCTTATTTTATAAGGATCAACTTTGGTATTCAAAGTTTTCAAGTTTACATATAAAATTTGGAGTAATTTTGAAATGATTCAAATGCTCTAATGCACCCCAAATTCAAATTTCAAAATGGAGGTAGAATTTGAAAATGTTTCTAGAAGCAAAGTTGTAGAGTTTGAAAAATTGAACAACTTTCATTTTGGGGATTTTCAACTTCTTTAGAAAATTTGTGAGTAATTCAAAAATAGTCTCAATGGCGCGATTCTGTAATTTATTCAAAATCAACCGAACAGTCATCACCTCCTCTCATCGCCATCGAGCTGCCGCCATCCGATCGGTTTTTCACCGCTTGCTAGCGCGCGGTGACACGCCGATGTCACCGTGGCGAACCCCTGTCTTATTGGCGGCGGCCGGACGCCTTCTTCCGGGCTATAAATAGCTACAGTCGCCGTCGTCGTTCCCATTCTTCCCCTCTTCTCTGCTCCGCCACCACGTAGCTCCGCCGCTCGCCGTAGGCATCGTCGAGTCGCGTTAGTCGTTCCCAGCTACGTTAACGTGATCGCCTCGGTCTTGCGCTCCTCCTCGATTTGCTCTCATCGCTGGTGTTGGCCGGAATCGCCCGGCGCAACCCGTCTTCCCCGAGACCGTCGAGCTCATACGATCGCCCTCCCGTGGCCAGCCTGCTCGGACCATCTCCGTCTTCACCGAGTCCACCATCGTGATCATAGTGAGCTCTGAACGTGTTTATCACTTCGCTTTATTCTCTACTACGCATCGCCGCCGTGGTTACGTGCGTGTGCGCCGTGCCGAAAGCGCCATGGCGGCGTGGAGCTCACTCCGTGACTCTTCGTAGTTACGAGGATTGGGTTAGATTCGCGACGTGGTGTAGAGCATGGTGGTACAGTCCGTCTCACCGGAGAAGCACCGCCGACGCGTTTTGCTGGCCGGAGCTGGCAACAGCGTCGTCGTGCCCTGTCTCTGTGTTGCTGACAGCGGGCCCAAGTTGTCAGTGCGAGTGAGGAAGAAGAATAGTGAAATTTTTTATTTTCTAAATTTGTGAATAGTACTGAATCTTTGGAAATTTGTAGAAAAATAATCATAGCTCCAAAAATTCTGAAAATTTTTGTGTAGCTTCTGTACATGTTCTAGTATCATTTAAAAATTTGAAATTTGAAATTTGGATAAATTTTTAATGTACAAAAATTCAGTCAATTAATTAATAAATGCAATCTCCATGATTTTTGTAGGCCACTGTATAACTCCAAAAATTATGAAATTTATTTTGGTACACTAATTTATCATGAGGATGCTTGTGTAAATTTTTGGGATCATTTGGAGCAAGTTCATTTTGAGCTTAATTCTAAATTAATTCAAAAATAAATAAAGGTAAACCCTAAGTGTAGGTTTAGGGTTTGATCTTGATTTGGGTCGTGTAGTGTGACTAGTAGGGTCCCAAGATCCATTTGGTCAAGTCACATGTATGGTTCTTAATGGTAGGATTGCAAGTTGGTTTTGTTGGCTTGCAACTGTACCGTGAAATAAAATCATTTGCGGGTGTTTTTACATTTCATGTACCGTGAAAGCATCATGTTTACATTATCATCATGTTTCGTGTAGAACCCGAGAACGATTCTAGTTGAGCAAGTTCTGGAAGAATCCCCGGTTGTCGCGGGATTTGATAATTGTGGTACTAATAAGAAACCGGAAATCGTCATCGAAGGCAAGCCCCGGTTTATGCATTACACCATTACCTTGTTTACTTTGAAAAGTTTATCACTTATGTTACTTATCGCATTAAGTTGTTTATTCAAATGTTACCTACTTGATGCATTGCCTATCTTGTTAATTGTTTACCATCCTTGAAGATGATTTCATTTACAATGGCGTAGAATTGCTTAGTATGCTTTATGGTAGGCTTTTCAAAGTAAAAGTTTTGATATAATCAAAGATGGCATACTGGCCAAAGAAAGAAAGAAGGAAGGTAGAATGAACTAGAGACTAGTTGGGTGGCTTATCTTGAATGTTGGGTAATGTTGCCGACTATGTCGCTTAAAGGCCACTCATTGTGGATCTTCTGAACGAGACACTTTGTAGTACTAGTCACATACTCCGGTAAGCCTACTTCAGCTAATCCGATACTAAGACGAATGCCCACGCTCTAGGAGTGGTGAGATGGCAGGAGTAGCGTGTACCCTCATGGCTTGAATGTGGCCGGATTTGAGGTGTGCTGTGCTCTCGGGTGGCGTGGAGACGGCTTAGTACGGGAGGATCCGGTAGCAAGGTTGATATATGCAAGATT
This sequence comes from Miscanthus lutarioriparius, assembly GCA_904845875.1. Taxonomy (NCBI): domain Eukaryota; kingdom Viridiplantae; phylum Streptophyta; class Magnoliopsida; order Poales; family Poaceae; genus Miscanthus; species Miscanthus lutarioriparius. Next base: position 49,035,707 of record CAJGYO010000017.1, on the reverse strand, counting down.
AAGTTCTACATATGTCGTGTGATAAGGAATCCCCAGCTGGGACTTGAATCAATTCGAATTGCCGGTGCTCCGCGGATATGGAGACTCGATTCATTATAGAAGCAATGTAGGACTGGTGAATTACTAAAACATGAGAAAAAGAATGGAATGAGAAGGATTGGAACATGGGATATGAACACTTAGTAGGAGATATTGAACTAAAATACTTAGTGGTAAAACTTGAAACTAGGATCAAGAATAGTAAGCTTTTAGCAAAGAATTTTTGAATCTTTCTACATCCTTACCTTGACCCAACACCTGCATCCCTAAAACCTTCGCCCTTTTTGGTTGGGTCAGTCTTGTTGAGTACTTTTGTACTCGGGGTTTGTTAACCCTTGTTGTAGTGAGTTGCATCTGCGAGCTTGTTTTGGTCCCTCACGCATGTCGATTAATATGAAAGTCGATGATGATGAGGAATGATGAATGGCCTTTGGACAAGGCACTAGTTTGTGTGAAATAAATAATGTTAATGTAATATTATCTCGCTACTATGGTTGTATAACACTTATGGTATTGTAAGTTTGAAAACAACTGGTTTGTAATTATGTTATCTTAAGACTTCCGCTATCATTTACTCTGGTATATATTTGAATAAACTGTTGTAATCTGCAATGACTGTGATTGGGATCCTGTTTGAAAAGAGAATCATGGATGATTCGGGTTTTTCGAGGACACCCGACAGACCTGTTGAGTTGTTGGGAACTCGTGTACGCTATTCGAAGTCTGTTAAGACGACGATAGGTGCATGTGGGCCCGATTCCTTAGGAGGTTCTGCCACACCCCACCCTGCCTGTGGGTGGAGCAGCTAAAGGCCTGGCACCTAGAACTTGAGGAAGCATGTCTCCAGCTTGAGCAGGAATGCACGGAGCTCGATTGGGAGATCGAGCACCATGGGGACGGTGGGCGCGCACGTGCCATGGCCCGCGACATGAACTGGAGGATCATCGCGAACAATGAAGCCCTCCCACACTTCGCCTGGGCGAGCTAGAACATCGCTGTTGTGGTGGCCTTGCTCTGTGGGCTTCCGAGGCCCGTGACGCCCGAGGATCATCAGGCCCACCGTGAGATTCGGGTGCTGCCCGAGCATGCGGCGATGTAGCAGGCTGAGAGCTCACTATCTCAGTGATGTGAGCTCAACGCCAGCCAGCGCACGCCCTTAGAGCGACCTAACAAGGACACGTTAGTCCACCAGGCGCCACAAGGTGGCAGGCAGCGCACCACGAACCCGGTGCATGAGCATCTCGGCCACAACCGTGACGCACGTGACACCCTCGACGCCCACAGATGTACCCGTGATGACCTAAGAGATGGAGGTAGCCGCAGCTATCACCCTTGTCATGGCAGATGCTATGACAGTGGCGAGGACCGAAGCCCAAGCCCTGGCCTGCCGGGGCCTTAGGCCTTTGGATGACACATCCTCAACGCCACCTTTCCCACTAAGGTACCAACCACCAACCAACATCCTAAAATACTCTGGGGAAATGAAACCCAGACTGTGGCTTGGGGATTATCGGCTTGCCTGCCAAGTTGGTGGAGCGAATAATGATGATTTCATTATTCACAACTTTCCATTGTTACTGGTCGATTCGGCACAAACATGGTTGAAACACCTTCCGCCCAACAGAATCCAAAGTTGGGTGGACCTAAAAGAGATCTTCGTGGGGAACTTCTAGGGCATGTACAAGCACCCTGGGAACCCATGGGATCTCAAGACCTACCAACAGAGGGCTGGAGAAACCCTTTGTGGGTACATCCGGTGCTTCTCCCGGTAGTGCAATGAGCTGCCAAACGTCGCCAACGCCGATGTTATAGGAGCTTTCCTATCTAGGACCACCTGCAAGTCCTTGGTTCACAAGCTAGGATGTAAGGGCCCATGAACCGCCAAGGAGCTAATCGACATCGCCACCAGCCATGACTCGGGTGAGGAGGCAGTCGGAGCGATCTTCGACCGCCTAAAAGGCAAGGTGACGCGGGATGAGGACACCGACGAAGGCGCTTCCAATCGTCCCATTAAGAACAAGAACAGGCAGTGGTGTGAGGGCTCACTCGTGGCCGCCAACCGCAAGGGGGGCCAGAAGCCCACGTAGGGTACTCCGAACCACTTCGAGAAGCTGCTCGAAGGACCATGCCTGAACCATTCCTTCCCCGTTAAGCATCTATACAAGGACTGTGGCCTCATGAAGCGGTTCTTGTCTGGAGGCTTCAACAGGGGGAGCATGGGAAGGACCCCAAGCCGACCATTGATAATGCTAAGGGGATGAATGGTGGCTTTACAACGCCGAATGGCTGCCTCATGATCTTTGGAGGGTCGGCGGCCTATGACTCCAACCGTTGCCAGAAGCTTGCATGCTGTGAGGTCTATACGACTGAGCCCGCTGCGCCTACCTTCCTTCGGTGGTCAGAGTCCGCCATAACCTTTGATCGGACCGATCACCCAGAGAGCGTCCCACAACTAGGAAGGTATCCACTCATGGTCGACCCGTTCATCAGCACAAAGCGGCTCTCCAAGGTACTGATGGACGGAGGCAGCGGCCTCAACATCGTGCACGTCGAGACGCTCGACGCCATGGGCATCGGCTAATCCTGCATCCACCCGACCGGAGTACCTTTCCATGGCATCATGCCTAGAAAGCAGGTCATGCCACATGGGCAGATCGATCTGCCCATCACGTTTGGGGATCCATCCAATTATAGGATGAAGACCCTCACCTTCGAGGTGGTTGGGTTCCATGGAACCTACCATGCCATTCTAGGATGTCCATGCTACGCGAAGTTCATGGCCATCCCCAACTACACCTACATGAAGCTGAAGATGCCGGGCCCAAGCTGGGTCATCACCGTCGGCACCTCATTTTAGCACGCCTACGAGTGCGAGGTCGAATGCTGCGATCATGCCAAGGCAATCGCCACCTCCAATGAACTTGCGGCCATCAAGAAGGAGGCTACCAAAGAAACACCCGACCACCAGTGGTCATCTGGGTCTTTCGAGCCATTGGAGGGCACTAAGGAGGTCCACGTAGACCTGAGTGGCTACAAAAGTAAAGTGGTGCACATTGGCACCGCGCTTTCCGCTGAATAGGAAAGCGCGCTCGTCGACTTCCTCCGCACCAACAAAGACATCTTTGCATGGAAACCCTCGAACATGCCAGGCATTCTGAGGGATGTCACCAAGCATACCTTGAAGATCAAGCTAGGCTCAAAGCCGATGAAGTAGCGCCTACATCACTTCGATGAGGAGAAACGCAGAGCCATCGGCGAGATCACAAAACTTTTGGTTCATCAAGGAAATGTACCACCCCAAGTGGTTAGCCAATCCTATTCTTGTATGAAAGAAGAGTGGAAAATGGAGAATGTGTGTTGACTACATGGGTCTCAACAAAGCATGTCCAAAGGATCCGTTTCCTTTACCACGCATAGACCAAGTAGTTGACTCTACCTCAGGGTGCGAAACCCTTTGCTTCCTTAATACGTACTCCGGGTACCATCAAATCACGATGAAAGAATTTGGCCAGCTCGTGACATCTTTCATCACCCCCTTCGGATCGTTCTACTACATCACGATGCCGTTCGGTCTAAAGAACACTAGGGCTACGTACCAGTTTTGTATGCTCAAGTGTTTCAGAGACCTCATCGGGTGAACCATTAAGGCCTACGTGGACAACATCATGGTCAAGTCAAAATGGGCTGACTAGGTCATAGCTGATCTTGAGCAGACCTTTACAAAACTCTAAGCAAATGGCATTAAGCTCAACCCCAAGAAGTGCATTTTCAGGGTCCCGAGGGGTATGCTGCTAGGCTTCATCGTCTTCGAGCATGGCATTGAAGCCAACCTAGAGAAGATCTCGGCCATCACAAGGATGGGCCCAATTCAGAACATAAAGGGGGTACAAAGAGTTACAGGGTGCCTCGCCACGCTCAGCCGCTTCATCTCGCGCCTCGGCAAACAAGGTCTCCCCCTCTATTGGCTTCTAAAGAAAACCGGCCGCTTTGAATGGACGCCCGAGGCCCAAGAGGTGCTTGACATGGTCAAACAACTCCAGACGAAGGCCCCGATCCAAGTTCCTCTAATTGATGGAGAACCACTTTTGCTCTACATTGCGGCCACCACGCAAGTGGTCAGCGCCGCCCTGGTGGTGGAGCGAGAGGAAGAGGGACATGCCCTCGAAGTGCATCGCCCCACGTACTTCATTAGTGAGGTCCTATCTGATTCCAAGACCCGCTACCCCCAAATCCAGAAGCTCTTGTATGCTGTCCTCATCGCCAAGAGGAAGCTACGCCACTACTTCGAGTCACATCCGATGACGGTCACGATGTCCTTCCCCCTCGGCGAGGTCATCCAAAACCAAGATGCCACGTGAAGGATCATGAAATGGGCACTCGAGCTGATGGGTCAAGGCATTGCGTATGCCTCTAGGACGGCCATCAAGTCTCGAGTGCTGGCTGATTTCATTGCAGAGTGGACCGAGGTCCAAATGCCACCAGCGGTCATCGACCAATTGTATTGGATGATGTACTTCGATGGATCACTAATGAAGAAAGGCACCGACACAGGGTTGGTCTTTGTTTTGCCCCTTGGGGTATGCATGAGGTACATGGTTCACATCCATTTCCCCTCCTCCAACAATGTGCTCGAATATGAGGCGCTCGTCAATGGCCTACGCATCGCCATCGAGCTCGGTATCCGACGCCTCGATGTTCGCGGCAACTCCTAGCTAGTCATCGACCAAGTCATGAAGGAATCGAGCTACCACAATGCCAAGATGGTTGCATACTACCGAGAAGTCCACCAGCTAGAGGACAAGTTCTATGGCCTCGAGCTCAATCACATCCCAAGGCGTCCCAATGAGGCGGCCGATGCGCTGGTGAAAGCAGAGTCAGGCCAAGAGGTGGTGCCAATAGGCATCTTCGCCAGCGATTAGCACAAGCCCTTGGTCGGCTATGAGGAGCCAAAACAAGCCGGTGATGGGCCGCCCACCCTGGGCTCGGGGGCTGACCAACCATCGGCTCCATCTAACCTCGAAGACATGGAGCTTGACAAGGATTTAGCGACAGAGCCTAACCCTCTGGTCGACTAGAAGACACCTTACCTCGTCTAGCTCTTCCGTGAAGCACCGCCAACAGACAAGACGGAGGCTCGACAGCTCGCACGTCGTGCCAAGTCCTTCGTCCTTGTTGAGGGTGAACTCTATAAGCAATGCCACACCAGGATTCTGCAGCACTACATCCCTATCGAACAGGGAAGGCAGCTATTGAGTGACATCCATGGTGGGGTCTGCGGTCAATATGCCGCGCCGAGAGCCTATAGCACCCGATTTTAAGGACAAAACCAGATACACACACATATGTGAGCCCAGGAAGTCAAATCTCACATATAGCTACAAATAAGTTTAATATCAATAGACAAAGCTTAAATACATAACATATTAGTATAAAGAATATAACCTCAGAGTATAGACAGTGGAAAGATAGCTCCGATCTTCAAGCGAAGACTCTAAATCCACAGGGACGACTGACTAGTTGATCACAAGCCTAACACCTCTAGACTAGCAATCTGGTACCCATCTAGGATTTTTCCAATATGTGAAATATAAAGTAAGCATAAGTACATGTCGTACTCAGCAATATAACATGGGGTTCATGAGGCTCAAACGGTTGACACTGGTTTACTGCGATTAGCTTTTAATAGGTCATCTTTTAAGCAATTGAGTAGCAACGAATTTATCATAAATCCATAAACCATAAACACATGATTAGGTAACACATGAATAATGAATAGCATAAACAATTAATCATTAGTGATCATCTCTATTCCATAAGGGTTCCAAGGCCGCTCGTGTCCGTGAGCACGGCTGTTATAATAGTTTTACACTCTGCAGAGGTTGTACACTTTCACTGTGAGTCGTGATTTACCCTTTCGCCCGAGGTGATCAGCCTCTTGACCCACTACCAAAGAAGGTCAGTAGGGTTCACTATGAATCCTTTCAAAGGTTCGTCTAATAAGTTAGGGCCGCTAAGGTTTCAGCTGTCTAGCCGTATGTTGCCCCCCTCTAGGAGTGGAACGCGTGGGCACGCAGCACGGTACACACATCCTAGCAGGAAAGGAAACATACCCTCTTGCGCCATAAAGGTAACCACTAATAAGCTAGAAAAGGTCCTCATACTGAGCTAAAGCCAGAGCCATATAGCTCTCATAGTTGTACTGTAAGTCCCGGATGATCACTTACAGATAAGTCCTTAGGGAGAGGAATCTGAAGCATTTAGAAAGTAGCTAAATAATCCAGCCCCTGTTTCCATGTTGCTAAAAACATCTTTTAGTGTTTATTGCATATTCTATTAGTCAAGTTACAAGATCATGGTTTTGGTTAAGCACTAGCAAAAACTACCCATTGCAATATCCCAAAGGTATCAAGGTACAAGATATCAATTATCTAGGATATCCTTATTGGCAACAAGGTAGACACATGTAATATGAATCAAGTGATTAAAGGTGAATAGGCAACAAGGATGGTTCCATGCTATAGTTGCCTTAAACACTGATCCTTCGGTAAGCTTTAATCTTCAACGTTCTTCTTCTTCTTGACCACCATGTATATCTCACCGACTGGACGTAATCGTAGAACACCACACAAACATCCATACACATACATGCATAGCATACAATTGCATCTATATCAGAACAGTACACCAATCATAGAAAAATAAGTAAAAAAGTTTGAAACATCATTCTTTGCATCGCTACGAACACACAGTCGTGAGAAAGCACTCTAATCGAGCTACGATTTAAACGATACAACTATCGAGAGATTTGCTTTATATGTGGAAAAGAAAACTATAGGCTTCATTTATTTTGACAACATAAATTCATATATATAAGATATTTTATAAACAATATAGATTGAATTAAGTCAATTTTAGATTTGAATTATAAAACTAAAGTAAAACAAATCATATTTTATTTATAAAATCTAGTTGCATAATCATTAACCAAGATATGATTTAACCCATGATTTTTCTAAAATAGTAATATAGTAAACACTATTACTAATGCGTAGATCTCGTCGTTATGAATCTAACGCAACTTGAACAGACTATTTTGGAGTTAAAATGAATAAGTTATGATTTAAACAAGTTTTCCTTTAGTTAACTAATAGATTAAATCTACCCATGAATTTTAAGTATTGAAAACATGCCTAACAGTAGTATAAACACGTAGAAAACATAAATATGATCCTAACACAATTCGAACGGGTCAAATCGGACTTAAAATGCAAAAGTTACACATGAAATAATGTTCAATGGCATTTATGTAAATAACTCGAACTCATTTTTGCATTAAAACAATTAAAATCTGAATTTTCAAGGATTTTGGACTGCGTGCACTATTTATAGAAACTACAGGGTCCTAAACGAATAAAAACAAGACTAAATTGTATTTCTTTTGAATTGATCTGGACTACGGGTTAATTAACCGAAAATAGAGGGGTTTTCTGCAAAATACGCATGGCTTGACTGTGGGTTGACCCCGGGTGCTGACCGGGCAGCCATGTGGTGGCACGCGGTTGGTGCGGTGCACCACGCGTGCTGTGGGCGCACACTGGCCGGTGTTGTGGACCGATTGCATGGGTCCATGGTGGACCGGCCACTTAACCCCGAAGGGGTATCTAATCCGCACCACTCATTCAAGATTCGACAGCGCAGGTGACACTGGATGAACTCCGGTGGCTACACGACATCTCTGGCAAGCCTGCCATTGTCGGTGGCGAGCCGAGCTCGGCGGCGGACGCAGTTACGGCGACTCCGTCGACCCCAGACCAAGCCGAATGCATGTACGTGAAGCGCGGAACCTCACGAACTCGCTAGGGTACCGAACGTGGATGGGGTCACGTCGGGCTAGCGTTCCCCATGGTGGCGCCATGGCCGGCGGTGACGAGGTTCTACAATACGGTCTTCTAGTGCGCTATTTAATGAACTAGGGGCACAGGAAGACGGTGGAGCTCATTGTGAAGTCGATTGAAAGGGATGGCGGTGTCCGGGAAAGGCTCCAAAGCACGGGTCGACGACGGCGGCGGCTGGAGAAGAATACGACGGCGCGGGTTAGGGGAAAACCGAACAAATCAAGGACAAAACGGCGAATTGGAGTCACCTACGGTTGCGGGAGATCTCGATGGAGCTCTGGGTCACGTCGGCGTCGAGGTCTAAGGCGTGGGAGGGGTGGATTGCCGGTGGCGGGGAGTGTGAGCTCGAGCGGACGGGAAAAGGGAGAAGAAGGGGGCTTGGCTCGGTGCTTGAAAGGCTAGACGGGCACTATAGATGGAAGGGAAGTGGGGCGCTCGAGTGATTGGCCGCCTGCCTTGTAGGAGCTATGGCATGGTGGCTTGCCCATAGGTGGTAGCGCCATCGGCAGGAGAAAGAAAGGAAAGGGGCGGGGGAAAGAAAGGAAGGGGAAGAAGGGAGCGAGGCCGGCTGACGGGTGGGACCCGGCGTAGTGAGAGAGAGGAGGGTGAAGCACGTGCATGCGGCTGACGGCGTGGGCCAGTGGTGTAGCGAGAGAAGGAGCGACGGGCGCGTGCAGGTGCGGGCGTAGGCGCATGGGGCATGCTGAGCAGAGCGGGCTGCCTAGCTGGGCCGTAGGCGCGTGCGGTGCGCGCGCGGGAGAAAGCGGGAAGGAGAAAGGGGAGGCACGGCTGGGCCACCGGGTAGTCCAAGCCAGGAAGAGAAAGAGGAGAAAGGCCAGGCCAGATCCTAGGGCTGCGCTGAAAAGGAAGAACGGAAGATTTTTCAAAAACAAATCCTTTTCTATTTCTAATTTTCAAATCCCAAGCCAAATTCAAATCAAATTCAAGTATAGTTTCAAATATACTTCCCTATTCAGATAAATATGGACAATTTTGTTAGGCTTTCCAAGATAAACTTTACAACTTTAAAAATACTTTTATTTTTCTAATTTTCTTTTGTTTCTTTTCTTTTATTTTGAATCCATTTTCAAACCCTTGTAAAAAACATTCCAAATTACTTTGGAGTTTGGATCAACACCATTCATCACAATAAATAAAATGCAACAGCATGTATGCTCACACATGTTACTACCTTTTGATGAATTTTAAATTAATGAAAATTTTTATTTTCCTATATTTCATGTGCACAAAAATTCATAAATAAATCATTTTAGCTCTATTTCAAAAGAAGCAAATTTTAGGGTGTCCCAATTCTACCCCCCCTTCATATGAATCTCATCCTCGAGATTCGAAGACGTCGACTAAGAGATGGGAATACTCCATCCTTGGATTCTTCTTTACTTCCTTGTGTAGTTCCATCGTCTTGATGAAGATCCACTTTACTTTGCATACCTGTTGCCCTTACTCCAAGTAATTTGCCTAACTAATTCCAAGATTTTGATAAGTACTTCAAACAATACTCAGGTAACTCCAATCACTAGGCCACCTTTCAACGAAGCCTGACAAATCTCTTGGTCAGAAGGAAAATTCTACTACCGGTCTTCAAAACATCAATGATCCTGGTTAAGTTGCTCGAACTGGGAATAGAACTCTTAATCCTTGGTGTCACTCGAACCTTCTTAGCACAATTCTCGGTTGCTAAGGGCATCGACTATGACTTTGCTTCTTGAAGTGATAGCACTTTTCCAAGTCATAATCAATCTCATTCCAACGAGGTTATCACAAGCTCAAGACCAACTTGGTGAAGATGTCCTATATATTCTTGTGATCCTCCTATATGTCACTTTTACTTTCAAGAAGATAGTACTTCCATGCTTCGCAATGGATAACTCCAGATAACATGTTAGGTAGTTCAACTCAAGCTTCCCTAGTTCACTTAATGAACAAGCCACTACTTTTATTTTCGTATAAGGACACATCCCACACCTTGATAAGGTGCATCATAGTGGAGATAAAGCTCTTGTCCTCATCTGATAAAGCTAATACCTAGGTTTTACTTCAACCTCTTCTTGGATTCCTTGAAACACTTACCTAAGGTTTCTTGATCCAACCTAATTTAAAAGCTTCTCTAGTAGCTCTACCAAAATCTTTATGATCTTGGATAAACCTTTCTTGAACTTCTAACCAAACCTCATTGAAACTCTGAGTTCCCTCTTACATCCTTGAGTACCACCACGCTTCCGCTGTGCAAACTAGAACGTAGGACACTTCATCTTGCTTCAACTTGGCTACCCCCCTTAAGGAAAGTCAACTAGGGCACACAAAAGGGTAGCTTGCACTTCCTTAAAAATGAGCTAACTAACATAAAGATGTTCTGACATTCTAGAGAAACTCCTCTACATAAGCAAGAACATCTAGTCTGAGAATTCTTGAGAGCAGGAAAATAGTAGTGCTATAAAACAGATGTAACCCTCATTCCGTTAATCCAATAGAGTTTTAGCTCATACCATTGGAAAGCTCATCAATTCCTCTATAACTTCCTTATGGAATACTTTTCCAAATTCTTTAGTTCACTTGGTCGAAAATAGTGCACAATAAAAACTGTTCCAGGTTCCAAACAGCACAGATGCATCGCCTTGTGATTTTCGCATCTCCATAACCAAAATAGCTATCAGGCTGATTCTTGCGCTCAGAGAAAGATATGGAAGTGTACTATTGTCCACAATTTGTCCATAATTCTAGGTCATCCAAGAATAGAGATATAAACCGATAAAGACAGGTTGCTCCCAAAGGATAGAATAGAGAAAATAGGAGATAAGCGAAACACCTCTATTTATTGCATTAATCCTTAAGCCTTAGGCCTACAAACTAAATGAAATTGTGGAAACACCCAACAAGATCATTGTAGTCATTACAAAGATGCAAAACAATCATAAGAATAATGACAATTCAATAAGACAGTAAAGATGCACATCTCAATCATTGACTCAACTTGCTTACTATCGTTTTTATTACATAAAGGGCACAAACTCATATTCCTTAACTAAGGTTCTTGGGTAGTCTAGCATGACTTCTTCATTCACCACTCTCACCAAACACTTCTTTCAGGTTGCGTATCACTGACACTTTCTGGTAACAGTCCAGTAGTAATCTGACTCTGGCTACTTCCTTGGTGTAATTGTTGATTCTTCTGTGGGCAAGATTTAACATAATGTCCTTTCTGATGGAAATGATAACACTTTCTCTTAGCTGGATCTTTAGTGATGTCATACTCCATAGAATTGTTGCTTAGAGTATTGTCAGCTTGCTGACTCTGTAAGTTCTTCTTGGTTTGACTAGACCGCTTTTTAGCTCGCTTGATCTTTCGGGGTTGAAGCTCCTTGTAGGTGATTGTCCACCCATCTATGCATACTTCCCGTGGAAAGAGTGGAGTAATCTTAGCTTGAGAAACTTCTGACTCTTTAGAGTCTGACTTTATCTGGCTAGGGATTAGAGCTGGATGTGATAATGTAGTAGAACTCGAACGTTGATTGCTTTCCAATTCTGACTCTGGTGAGACCTCCTTTCTCTTCTTATCCACATTAGCTTCACAACTCGGGTTCACCATAACTTCCCTCTTATTAGACTTGTCCTGAAAACAGGGAAAACCATAATGTTTATAGCACCGACATGGATCCTGACTTCCAAGAGTCTTGCTATGAACACCCTCATTGGACTTCATCTTCCTCTAAGCTTCGGCCACTTGTCTCTTCACTTGTCCCTTTTGTATGTTTGTTTGACTTTGTAACAAGCACTATTGAAAACTCCTACGTTGAGTCATTCCTTCAAGTACTTGTTGTTGCATAGCTACAAGCTTCTCCTTGTCGAAGGCAGTTAAGGACAATGTAAATTGGTCCTCCTGACCTTTGATACCGGTGGTCTCCTCATTACGACTCATCTATATAGACGAAGATAGAAGATTCAGAATAGAGGCAAAGTTTTCATAACAGACAGAGGCCGAAGTGAGCATAACTTTTAGCAAATAACAAGGTTGGAGAGAAAACAAGAACTAAGCAAAGATGAAAGCATGCTAAAATGTCCAGTTCTATCTAGGATTGCATCCTACAGTCAGCATTGCCTTGATACCAGTTTGTAGCACCCAGTTTTAAGGACAAAACTAGATACACACACATATGTGAGCCCAGGAAGTCAAATCTCACATATAGCTACAAATAAGTTTAATATCAATAGACAAAGCTTAAATACATAACGTATTAGTATAAAGAATATAACCTCAGAGTATAGACAGTGGAAAGATAGCTCCGATCTTCAAGCGAAGACTCTAAATCCACAGGGACGACTGACTGGTTGATCACAAGCCTAACTCCTCTAGACTAGCAATCTGGTACCCATCTAGGATTTTTCCAATATGTGAAATATAAAGTAAGCATAAGTACATGTCGTACTCAGCAATATAACATGGGGTTCATGAGGCTCAAAAGGTTGACATTGGTTTACTGCGATTAGCTTTTGATAGGTCATCTTTTTAAGAAATTGAGTAGCAACGAATTTATCATAAACCCATAAACCATAAACACATGATCAGGTAAACATGAATAATTAATAGCATAAACAATTAATCATTAGTGATCATCTCTATTCCATAAGGGTTCCAAGGCCGCTCGTGTCCATGAGCACGACTGTTATAACAGTTTTACACTCTTTAGAGGTTGTACACTTTCACTGTGAGTCGTGATTTACCCTTTCGCCCGAGGTGATCATCCTCTTGACCCACTACCAAGGAAGGTCGGTAGGGTTCACTATGAATCCTTTTAAAGGTTTGTCTAACAAGTTAGGGCCGCTAAGGTTTCAGCTGTCTATCCGTATGTTGCCCCCCTCTAGGAGTGGCACGCGTGGGCACGCAGCACGGTACACACATCATAGCAGGAAAGGAAACATACCCTCTTGCGCCATAAAGGTAACCACTAACAAGCTAGAAAAGGTCCTCATACTGAGCTAAAGCTAGAGCCATATAGCTCTCATAGTTGTACTGTAAGTCCCGAATGATCACTTACAGATAAGTCCTTAGGGAGAGGAATCTGAAGCATTTAGAAAGTAGCTAAATACTCTAGCCCCTGTTTCCATGTTGTTAAAAAAACATCTTTTAGTGTTTATTGCATATTCTATTAGTCAAGTTACAAGATCATGGTTTTGGTTAAGCACTAGCAAAAACTACCCATTGCAATATCCCAAAGGTATCAAGGTACAAGATATCAATTATCTAGGATATCCTTATTGGCAACAAGGTAGACACATGCAATATGAATCAAGTGATTAAAGGTGAATAGGCAACAAGGATGGTCCCATGCTATACTTGCCTTAAACACCGATCCTTCGGTAAGCTTTAATCTTCAACGTTCTTCTTCTTCTTCTTGACCACCATGTATATCTCACCGACTGGACGTAATCGTAGAACACCACACAAACATCCATACACATACATGCATAGCATACAATTGCATCTATATCAGAACAATACACCAATCAAAGAAAAATAAGTAAAAGAGTTTGAAACACGATTCTTCGCATCGCTACTAACACACAGTCACGAGAAGCACTCTAATCGGAGCTACGGTTGAAACGATACAACTACCGAGAGATTTGCCTTATACGTGGAAAAGAAAACTATAGGCTTCATTTATTTTAACTACATAAATTCATATATATAGAAGATATTTTATGAATAATATAGATTGAATTAAGTCAATTTTAGATTTGAATTATAAAACTAAAGTAAAACAAATCATATTTTATTTATAAAATCCAGTTGCATAATCATTAATCAAGATATGATTTAACCCATGATTTTTCTGAAATAGTAATATAGTAAACACTATTACTAATGCGTTGATCTCGTCGTTATGAATATAACGCAACTTGAACGGACTATTTCGGAGTTAAAATGAATAAGTTATGATTTAAACAAGTTTTCCTTTAGTTAACTAATAGATTAAATCTACCCATGAATTTTAAGTATTGAAAACATGCCTGACAGTAGTATAAACACATAGAAAACATAAATACGATCTTAACGCAATTCGAACGGGTCAAATCGGACTTAAAATGCAAAACTTACGCATGAAATAAGGTTCAATGGCATTTATGTAAATAACTCGAACTCATTTTTGAATTAAAACAATTGAAATCTGAATTTTCAAGGATTTTGGACTGCGCGCACTATTTTTGGAAACTATAGGGTCCTAAACAAATAAAAACATGACTAAATTGTATTTCTTTTGAATTGATCTGGACTGCGGGTTAATTAACTGAAAATAATGGGGGGTTTCTGCAAAATACGCATGACTTGACTGCGGGTTGACCCTGGGTGCTGACCGGGCAGCCACGTGGCGGCACGCGGTTGGCACGGTGCACCACGTGTGTGGTGGGCGTTCGCTGACCGGTGCTGTGGACCGAGTGCATGGGTCCATGGTGGACCGGTCCCTTAACCCCGAAGGGGTATCTAATCTGGAACGCTCATTCAAGATCCGACGACGCAGGTGACACTGGACGATCTCTGGTGGCCACACGGCATCTCCGGTGAGCCTGCCATTACCGGTGGCGAGCCGAGCTCGGCGGTGGACACCGGTACGGCAACTCCGTCCACCCTAGACCAAGCCGAATGCATGTACGTGAAGCATGGAACCTCACGAACTCGCTAGGGTACCGAACGGGGACGGGATCACATCAGGGTGGCGTTCTCCACGGCGGCGCCATGGCCGGCGGGCGATGGAGGTTCTACAATACGGTGTTCTAGTGCACTATTTGATGAACTAGGGGCACAGGAAGACGGAGGAGCTCACCACGAAGTCGATTGAAAGGGATGGTGGCGTCCAGGAAGGGCTCCAAAGCATGGGTCGACGATGGCGGCGGCTGGAAAAGAATATGACGGCACGGGTTAGGGGAAAACCAAACAAATGAAGGACAAAACGGCAAATTGGAGTCATCTACTATTGCCGGAGATCTCGATGGAGCTCTGGGTCACGTCGGCGTCGAGGTCCAAGGCGCGGGAGGGGTGGATTGCCGGTGGCGGGGAGTGTGAGCTCGAGCGGACGAGAAAAGGGAGAAGAAGGGGCCTCGGCTCGGTGCTTTAAAGGCCGAACGGACGCTATAGATGGAAGGGAAGAAGGGCGCTCGGGTGATTGGCCGCCTGCCTTGTTGGAGCTACGGCGCGGTGGCTTGTCGTAGGTGGTAGCACCATCGGCGGAGCGAGAAAGGAAAGGGTCGAGGGAAAGAAAGGAAGGGGAAGAAGGGAGCGGGGTCGGCTAACGGGTGGGACCTGGCACAGTGAGAGAGAGGAGGGTGAAGCGTGTGCGGGCAGCTGACAGCATGGGCCAGTGGCGCAGCGAGAAAAGGAATGGACGGGCACGCGCAGATATGGACGTGGGGCGCGGGGCATGCAGCCAAGCAGAGCGAGCCGCCTATCTAGGCCGCGGGCGCATGCGGTGCACGCGTGGGAGAAAGCGGGAAGGAGAAATGGGAGGCGCGGCTGGGCCACTAGGGCAAGCCAATCCAGGAAGGGAAAGAGGAGAAAGGCTAGGCCAGATCCTAATGCTGGGCTAGAAAGGAAGAAAGGAAGATTTTTCAAAAACAAATCCTTTTCTATTTCTAATTTTCAAATCCCAAGCCAAATTCAAATCAAATTCAAGTATATGGACAATTTTGTTAGGCTTTCCAAGATAAACTTTACAACTTTAAAAATACCTTTATTTTTCTAATTTTCTTTTCTTTCTTTTCTTTTATTTCAAAGCCATTTTCAAACCCTTTTAAAAAACATTCCAAATTACTTTGGAGTTTGGATCAACACCATTCATCACAATAAATAAAATGTAATAGCATGTATGCTCACACATGTTACTACCTTATGATGAATTTTAAATTAATGAAAAATTTTATTTTCCTATATTTTATGTGCATAAAAATTCATAAATAAATCATTTTAGCTCGATTTCAAAAGAAGCAAATTTTAGGGTGTTACAGAGCCCTCATCAGAAATGCATTTTGACAAGGCTTCTACTGGCCGACCGCAGTATCCGACGATGAATATATTATGCGCACCTGCAAAGGGTGTCAGTACTACGCCGGGAGACCCACCTGCCAGCCCAAGCGCTCCAGATAATCCCCATCACGTGGCCGTTCGTGGTCTGGGGGCTCAATTTGGTCGGACCTCTCAAAAGAGTGCCCGGGGGCTATACCCACTTGCTTGTCACCATAGACAAGTTTACAAAGTGGATAGAGGCCCGACTAGTCTCTACGATCAAGTCAGAGCAAGCCGTGTTGTTCTTCCTTGATATCATATATCGCTTTGGAGTACCGAACTCCCTCATCACGGACAATGGCACACAGTTCACCGGGAAGAAGTTCCTCTAATTATGCAATGAATATCACATCCACGTTGATTGGGCCACCGTAGTGCACCCCTGCATGAATGAGCAGGTCGAGCGCACAAACAACATGGTCCTACAGGGCCTTAAGCCTAGGATCTTCAACCGGTTGAACAAGTTTGGTGGACGATGGGTCGCCGAGCTTCCTGCGGTGCTCTGGAGCCTGAGGACAACCCCCAGTCGGGCCACTGGCTACATGCCATTCTTCATGGTCTATGGTTCCGAGGCTATCCTCCCGACAGACCTCGACTATGGAGCACCAAGGGTCAGGGCATACGATGAACAGGGAGCCAAGGCGTCCCTTGAGGACAGCATGGACTAGCTAGATGAAGTGCGTGATGTTGCCCTCCTCCGCTTGGCCAAGTACCAGTAGGCGTTGCGATGGTACCACAGCTGTCGAGTGCGGGGTTAGGCCTTCAACGTCGGAGACCTGGTCCTCCACCTCATCTAGAGCAGCAAGGATCGCCACAAGCTCTCTGCGCAGTGGGAGGGACCATACGTCATCATGGAGGTGCTCCGGCCAGGCGCCTACAAGCTCAAGACCATCGACGGTGAGGTCTTCACCAATGCCTGGAACATCAAGTAGCCACGTCGCTTTTACCCTTAATAAACGCACACTCTCTTATCAGTTTCGCTATTGAACTTCTCGATCTTTAGTGACACCCGACCCCAGCAACGGTGGGGCGTCGGGCCTCACTTAGGGGCTAATAAGAGCATACCTATATAGTAGACATTCTCTATGCCTAACCTTCTCTCACGTTAAGACCCAGAAGCGAGGTTTGTGGAAACAAACATTGAGTAAAATTGGTCGGACTACGAGAAACATATGCCTCGGCGGCTACAACACCTTTGCTCACCAGCATGATCAGAGTTTTTTTCTACACCCAAGAATTTTTGGCCTTAGCTACTAGAGAGGTCGGTGCATGTCTAAGAGTATGTCCACCTGGCGAACATTCTCCATGCCTGACCCCCTCTCACATTGAGAACTAGAAGCTTGGGATACGGAAACAAACTCTGAGTAAAACTGGTCGGACTACAAGAAACATACGCCATGGTGGCTACGGCGCCTTTGCTTACTAGCGTGATCAGAGTTTGATCACCTGCATCCTAGAATCGGCAAGGGCTGAAGTAATCCAGCAGTTTTCATATGGACAGCTTTTACTCTACTGCAGTTATCACACCTAGCAACATAGGCTGCGATTTCTTTCTTCATCTTAGTCCACCAAAAACGGGTTTTCATATCTTGATACATCTTACTACTACCCGGATGGATAGACAATTTGGACGAGTGAGCTTCCTCTAAAATTTGATTCCTTAGCTCACGGTCTTCTAGTACCACAAGTCGGTCCCCAAACCATAATACACCTCTTTCATCCAATCTAAAATGTTTGGTTTCTTGCTCTTGCATTTTTCTCTTGATGTGACTTATTCCTACATCCGTCTGCTGCAACTCTATGATTTTGCTCTCAAGTGAACAACTGATCGTGATATTGTGTAGTACAGCAGGATGTAACAAGTTGAATCCATCTTCCAATAATGCTTCTATAGTGTTGCAATGAGACTTCCGACTTAGTGCATTTGCTACTACATTGGCTTTACCCGGATGGTAGTGCACTTCTAAATTGTAGTCCTTAATTAGCTCTAACCATCTTCGTTGTCTCATGTTTAGTTCTGGCTGGGTAAAGATATACTTGAGACTTTTGTGGTCAGTATAGATATGACATATATTGCCCAACAAGTAATGTCTCCATATCTTTAATGCTTGAACAACGGCTGCAAGTTCCAAATAATGTGTAGGGTAGTTGACTTCATGTTTCCTCAATTGCCGAGAAGCATAAGCAATAACTCTTCCTTCTTGCATAAGCACACATCCCAAACCTATTCCCGATGCATCACAAAATACATCGAAAGGCTTTTCAATGTCTGGTTGTGCTAGCACAGGTGCGGTAGTCAACAAAGTTCTGAGGGTGTGAAAAGCTGCTTCACATTCTGGTGTCCATTTGTACTTCTCATCTTTCTAAAGTAGTCTGGTCATGGGCTTAGCTATCTTTGAGAAATCTGGAATGAAACAATGATAATATCCTGCTAACCCTAGAAAACTCTGAACTTCATGAACCGAAGTTGGGGCTTTCCAATCCATGACCTCTTGTACTTTTGATGGGTCTACAAAGATTCCATCTCTTGATAAGATGTGACATAAGAAAGGTACTTTGCTCAACCAAAATTCACATTTGCTAAACTTGGCATATAGCTTATGCTCCCTCAATCTAGATAGGACAATCCTCAGATGCTCTTCATGATCTGACTCATTTTCTGAATAAATCAATATATCATCGATAAACACGACCACGAACTTGTCGAGTTCGGGCATGAATACCGAGTTCATCAGGTACATGAAGTAGGCTGGAGCATTTGTTAGTCCGAAAGACATAACCAAATACTCATATAAGCCGTACCTAGTAGAGAAAGCAGTTTTAGGTATGTCCTCTGGCCGGATCTTTATTTGATGGTAGCCTGACCTCAAGTCAATTTTGGAGAATACCTTTGCCTTCGCTAGCTGATCGAACAAGATGTCGATGCGAGGCAATGGATATTTGTTCTTGATGGTCACAGCATTGAGTGGTCTGTAATCTACACACATTCTCAGTGACTTGTCCTTCTTTTTCACAAACAAGGCTGGACATCCCCACGGAGATGAGCTAGGTTGAATAAGACCCTTGTCCAATAGATCTTGCAATTAAACCTTAAGTTCAACTAACTCGTTGGCTGGCATTCTATAGGGCCTTCTTGATATGGGTGCTGTACCTGGCACTAACTCAATCTTAAATTCCACCTCCCTATCAGGTGGTAAGCCTGGTAATTCCTCTATAAATACATCCGGAAACTCACAAACCACTGGGATATCACGTAGTGTGGTGGTTTGAATAGCGCAAGCTAAATGTTGGAGTTCAAAATTGCGGGAGAGTGGTACTAGAAAAGCATTCCCTCCCGTGGGTTCTCTCAACATAATAGTGCGGGTGCTAGTGTCAATAAGAACACCATGATCCTTCATCCAATTCATGCCTAAGATTACACTTATCGATAACCCCAGCAATATTATCAAATCTGTTGTGTACTCCCTCCCTTGTATAGAGATGAGTACATTTTTTACTATCTTTTTGGTAGTAACAGTACCCCCTGCTGAACTTATGTTATAACCCCCTTTGCTTACTTCAATTATTTCTTGATCATGTCTAGATGCAAATGCTTGACTCATAAATGAATGAGAAGCTCCCGAATCAAATAAAACAACAGCGAGATGCTTGTTGATGAGAAACATACCAGCCATGACAACTTCTCCAGCGAGCACTTCTTCCACAATGGTATAATGCACGTGTCCCTGACGTGCCCTGGCATTCGCCTGCCTCTGATTGTTCTGATTCTAGTTGCCATTCTTCTTGGGGTGGGGGCATTCCTTTTACCAATGACCCAGTTGGTTGCAGTTGAAACATGGTTGATTACTTCTAATCCGGTGGAGCTGTCCTGACTGTCATTTCCTTTTGGTAAGGCAATAGTGAACGCCTTACGGAATGGTTTCTGTGGCCTATTATTCTGAGCTTTAGGTGGTGGAGGTCCAAACTTGGGTGCAGGTGGACGGAATTGTGGCCTAGCTATGGTAGGCGCTTTTGACTAGAAAGATCCAGAGGCACGGGCCTCAAATGCCCTCTTGCGACCCTTGGCAACTGCATGCATGTTATTGTGGTTTTCCTAGGACAAGGCATCACTAATAAACTCATTTGTACGTGGCACACCTAGAATTTGCCATAGTCTTCATCAGTTTAGTACCCAGACCTCGCTTGAAACTCTCTATCTTTTTCTCCTCGGTATCCACAAAACCTAGAGCATATCTGGACAAGTTGTTGAATGCGTGCATATATTCTGTGAGTGACTTTGTTCCTTGAGTGAGCCTCATAAATTCGGCCGCTTTCATGCGCATCAGGCCCGGGGGAATATGATGTCCCCTAAAAGCCAGCTTGAACTGTTCCCAGGTAACTCGCGCATTAGCAGGCAAGGACGATAGGAAATGTGTCCACCAGATCCCTGCTGGTCCTTGCAATTGATGAGAAGCATACTCAGCTTTCAAATGCTCGGTGACTCTTAGCAAGCGAAACTTCTGCTCAATGGTGTTGAGCCACTCGTCAGCCTATAGTGGTTCCTCAGCCACCTTGAAGATTGGAGGCTTCGTGTCCAGAAACTCCTTGAATGTACTGTGCTGATTTGGCTCGGCCCCTGGTTGCTGTGGGTGGCCACGGGCGGTGTTTTGCGCTATGAGGCGCAGAGCTTCTTCCATTGTCCTTTGGCTCCCCAAGAACTGAGCAAAGAACTCCTAAGCAGATGGCGGCGGTGGTGGTGGTAAGTCATCACCATTGCCATCGTGACTGCTACCAGCTCCAGCACGGGTGCGCGTCATCTGCGAAGTTGCAACAATAAGCGATTATTGGTTGATGTCAAGAGATTGCAGATGAATCATAATCATGCCAAACTGAAATTACTGGAGAAAATTCCTAAATTCATAATAAAAACAGAGGCATAACAATTCATTCTCACAACATGGCATCCCCAATTTGACCACTTATCGGACTCTCACCGTGTTAACCTACTAGTCACTAGGTGACTCTAATCTTCATTAAGATCGCTGTCGAGGTCGGAGATAGGATTATCCTCATTCACTGGCTCCACTTCTTTCTAGGTATACTTCATTCCACTGATAGAGGGCGGTTCATGGTACCCCGCAAAGTGCAAAACTCTCACAACAGGGTTGGTGTTCCGAAAACCATCAGGAAATTCTCACTCCAACTGGTGCTGCCATCGGTACCATCAACATGTACACTTTTGTGAGACAAGACTATAATGGATAAGAGTTACATAACCGAGTAAGAATTTTATAAGGGGAGGAACAATTTAATTATGTGAATGGTAATTATCATGATGCATGCTCGTTCGTACGTCCTCACAAACTTAGGAAAAATTTGTTTCTAACGGTAGACACGGTGGCATACATTCGTTCTCTCATATATAGCGTAACTAGTCGAGCTACATGTTTCATTGTTAGTGTACCTGCATAAGAATTTTCATTTCAGCCCTAAACCCATAATGAAATATGCAGAATATAATTGTAAATACTTCCATATATGTATACCCATACATATACTTCCGTATCAAGCTACCCGACAATAATTTAAACCCACAATTAAATACGTACCATATACACATGCAAGCATGCATACATAGTCGTACCAAAGCTAACTCTCCCCGACCGCACGCTCACATCTTGCAGTCATACACTCATCATCTTACCTTGGCGTAGAGGCATTTGATCCATACATTACCATTCAAGTGAATGTCATCCATACAATAGCACGCCGTATGGACGACGAAGTAAAAACCCCCATGTTAGTACTTAAATAGCCACCTAATAGTCCTTAATTTGGGCATAAGGAAAGTGATCATTAGCACACTTTAGATTTCAAATACCTATTATATAGCTATCAGTTGCTAGAGAAGGGTTTTTGGAAAACAAAAACTTTTGTTTTAAATACACATGTGACAATTAACGTTGAATCTTGCTCTGATGCCAGCTATCGCAGAACCGACCAATTTATAAGAGTACAAGTACAATGGCAGCCCGCAAGCGGTCGCACTGTCATACTTGAACCCATATAAACCCGATAGTCCGTCGAGTACCACGACGGGTCTCGATAAACGATTTACAACAACCAAGATCGTACATGATTCAACATACATGCCACATATTACATAAAGTTCGAGATACATTTCTCCATCGAGTATGAATAAAAGTTATTACAAACCGAAGTTTGATAGATAAAAGCGGAAGCAAATTAAGTTTGAAAGTAACGTTTCCAACATAGTTTAGTACAAATTGCCAAGATACGATCATGGTCCACAAAAGCATGTAGAAGGATTAATAAGAAGCCTCGCCCAAGGCTTACTCCTCATCCATAGCGGGATAGAAGCAACTCTTGCAATAACCATGATACACAAGTGCCATCTCGCAACATGGGAAATAAAACCACGAGTACGAGAAGGTACTCAAATAGACTTACCCACCATAAACCGAAATAAAATGACTCCAAGGATTATGCAAGGTCAGTATAAGTGGAGATAGCTTGACAACATTTTGCATAAAAGCAATTGACTTATTGTACAATTAGGATGCCTTTATCAATTATTTATAACTATCAATCTCTAGATTAGCAACTATCCTGTGCCAAACATGTGGTATATCCATTTAAAAGCATACAATAGTAACCATAGCAGGTATTGTAATTCCATATTCATTTGAACCATCATGTTCCATAACACAGTTACTACGATGTTGGGACTAGCCAAGTTTCTCACTATCCGGGAGAGACGACGATTCGAATCAATTTCAACCAGCTAGGAATTTATTCCTAACACAAACCTAGGTCTACCAGCCACGATAGCCTTAGGTCACCTTTGGTACAACTTAGGTACATATTTCGTGGGTCTGTACCACGCCGCACAATCTGGAACAACAGATGCCAGGACGTTCAGGCCTAGCCTGCCCTTGGGCTCAGTCTGATCGTTCCCCGGAAGGAGCGCACAACAGAATGGGTCCCGGCCTGAGTTGAATTACTCGGCTTCATGGTCAGAACGAGTTATCCGGCCAGCTAAGTGAGAGGCATGCGTTCAATCTTGTCGGCACCAACAATGGTATGGTCCTTAATTGACACAACGAGGATAGATCCACACCCAAGACCTCCATGTCTTGTTGCTTCTCTATCGACATCCCGCCCGGTCTCCATTTACATTAACCATGGTTCTTTTCCACGATAGTAATTATAACCAACCGTGCTCCGGTATCCACCTATATCTCGCAGGTGACAGGAAATCACCCGACTTCTACCGGTCTAAACATGGCTAAGCATATATTCGATCCTGGACCTATACCAGTTAAAGGTGTAATAGCTGGACAAGGAATGTATATGCATCAAGTGGTTCCATTCAACTCTTATAACCTAATGCATCAATCATAAGTACTTAAGTAATCATTTGTAAAATACTGGGAGACTTAGAATGCTCTGGGGCTTACCTCGCAGAAAGGAAGTAGGGCGGTGATCAGGACACTCCGGAAGCTCTTCAGGATTCTGCTCCACGCCTTCGGGAGCTGCGGCTTGCGGATTCTCCTGCTGGTCCCCTTCCTCTACTTCTTCGAATTCCAGCAATGTTATCTCTTCCTCCGATCCTAGATGCATGAACATGGCATAAGTATTATGAATGCATATATGTTAACAAGTGCATCATGTTTATTGAGTAGGTGCATATCTCTTCTTGATTATTTAATTAATTACTTCCACAATGCATCTACTATATCACAAAATAGCAGCTACTTGTTTTACTCATAACTGGAGTTCTACTAATCCAAATGCAGTGATCCTAGACTTTCTGGAAAGCTTATCAAATTCTCTACAACTTTGTTATTAACCATTTTTACAGCAAACATCATCCCTATCATGCAACTTAGCAAACTCCCGAATCTGTCCGGAAACTATTCCAATTCGCATTATAAAGTAACAATACTTCTACTTCATATAAGTATTCAAATCTTTACGACCAAAAGTCTACCAACAGTTTAAGCATACCAAATACATCCAAGAAAACATAATGGTGAAGCCCAAACTATTTATTTAAATGCCCTTATTATTTTATTTGAACACATAGGTTAAATAATAAACATATACCAGATGTACTTCATAAATTCTCAAAAATTTATAGCGCCTTACTAATACTATGAAAGGACTACTGTAAAAGTTCCATGCCATTTTGCCAAGTAGAACATCCTATACAAAAATGACAAGGCAACAAGGCTTGAAATAGCATAAATAGAAAACCTTAGTGAAAAGTGTCAAGCAACAGATTTCCTATTTTTCTTAGCATCCTTATGGTACTAGGATAACCTCCAACAAATTTCATGAATATTGGATTCCTAAATAATTTATAAAAATTTACACAAAGATCTCCTAATTATAAAAGAAAAATCTATAACTACAAATCTACACATGCACTCTTCTTCAAATTTTAACCAGAGCTCATATATGCTAAGACTAGCTCACCACAAAAATTTCATAATTTTTGGAGCACAGGAACTCTAGATATAAAATAAACAAATTTGAATGCATTCAAAAGCACATTTCAAACCTCTATTTAAATCTTCAAACATTTCTACTGTAAATGTCAAGAACATATTTTTCCTAAATAATACACTTCCTAAGGAACACTACACAATTTATTGCACAATTTTTGAAGCTACCAAACTGGAGATCTAAAATTCACAAAACATATGAAATCTGCATTCAAAATGAACTAGCTTTAACACATGGAGTCGCTGATCGGTGGGACCCGCTGGTCAGCAGGGTCCGCCTGCCAGTGAAACCAAAACAGAGCCGGCGGTGCTGAGCAAGCTCGCGCGGCCATGGCTCGTTGATGGCGAGTCCTCCGGTGAAACCACGGATACCATCGTGACTTACTACTCAAGATGCTTCGGATGGTCTAGGTGGTGACAGTGCTAGTGCGGCAGAGCATGCTCGTCGCCGGCCATGGCGGCACGGCGGCGCTGCTCAACTCTGTGCCGGCCGTCTCCAGCCATGGGAAAGCTAGGAGAGGTGCGCAATAGTACAACGGTGTCCTAGTGACTCTATTTCAGCAACAAACGCTTCACGCAAAGCTCCGACGACGCTTGACCACGGCACGGTGGTGCGGAGGTTATAACGTGGCGGCGCAGGTTGTCGCGTTCCACGCCGGCAGGACCACTAACGAAGGTAACGTCCTAGCACCGGCTAATACACGTCCTGACCAAACACTAACGCTCAAAATCGAAAGAAAAGCGCAGACGAGCCGAGCTGTGGCGAGCTTTCTGTGGAGGTGGCTATGGCGGCCGAGGTTCCGGCGAGAGGGGAAAAAGGAAATACGCCCTCACCAAGGCGCAGCTAAAGCAACCAACACGTCAAGGCGGTGGAGGTGGATGAGGCACAACAACTGGTGAGATGGAGATGGCGGTGATGCGGTGTAGCGCACGCGAGGCGACGGTGGAGGCGGTGCTGTGCTCGGCGGCGTTGCCTGGTTCCGTGGCGAGAGCAAGGGAGGGCGCTGGAGAGGGAGAGAGCTGGTGGGAGTGAGTGGAAATGGAGCAGGCGCACGCGAGGTGATAATGGCCTGCTCAGGCCTGGCGCTGCCCAGCGGATCAGAGCAGCGGCGACGCGCGGCCTTCATCGTGTCCACGCGGCGTTCATGTTCTGGCGACGGTCGGCCACTGAGCGTTGGTTTAGTTCATCAGTCTACCACGAAGCCGAGCCTGACAGCGCGTTTTCACGTCGATCAAACTCCTAATCCGTGGACTTCTAGCCAAAACTTCCTAAACCAAAGTTGAAGCCCGAAGTACCAGCTACAAATCTTGTTCAAAGCACTTGTTCTAATTCACAACAGAAACGGAGTAAAATCATCCCAAACATCGGCTGTCAGTCTGTCAGTTAACCAAGACTTAAGAAAATTTGTTAAGTGTTGAAATGTTGATTTTGCTGATTCTTGTGATCCAAATTCAAGCATGTTAGGAGCTAAATCAGTCAATGACCCAAAAATAAAATTTGTTCCTTATGTCAAATACTACAACTTTGCTTTAGTGATCTCCTCCATGCAAGGTCTCTAACACCTAGTTCAAATTTGGTCAAACATGTCACTTTTAAATGATGATACACATCAAAGCATGGCTTAATGACCTAATTACCCCTAACCATGAATATCAAAGTTGTTCATAATGATACTTTAAACATGTTCAAGTCATTTGCAAGGTCATTCAATCATTTCATGTAGTAGTCACTCATAGGGCTAGCTAGTGTAATCACATGAAGCTTAAGTGTTGGTTCATGAAATGTGACCATGAACTAAGTCCTATTTGCTAACCTAGGTGTTGCTACAAGTTTGTGTGACTCACATCCACCAAGTACATGTGTACACTCATGATCATATGCATAGATACATGGAGACATGAAATAACGAGAAAAGTTGCATATGTTTAAGAAACATGCGATAACAAGCAAACGTTGTAGATGTTTCAATCCAATGTTTCAATGGTAAATGCTTGTTTATGAATGCTTGATGATCATGCTCATGTTATGCAAGTCAAGTTATGCAAGGCTAACACCTGAGGTGTTACAGCCCGTCCCCCTTATAAAAAATCTCGTCCCGAGATTTACAAGACCTACCATTCTTGGAAAAAGGCGGGATAAACTTCTCGTAGATAATCTTCTCTTTCCCACGTAGCATCTTGTTCACTATGATTGTTCCACACCACCTTATAGAACTTAATAATCTTACTCCGTGTTACTCTTTCCAACTCCTCTAAAACTCGAATTGGCTTTTCTTCATAGGTCAAATCCGATTGAAGCTGCACATTGGTGGGTGCAATAGCTTCTTCAGGTACTCGAAGACATTTCTTCAACTGAGAAACATGGAAGACATCAAATATTGCACTCATCTCTGGTGGAAGTTGTAACTTATACGCAACATTTCCCTTTCTTTCCAAAATCTTGTATGGCCCTACATATCTTGGTGAAAGCTTCTTTTTCATCCCAAATCTCTTCACACCTTTCATGGGTGATACTCTCAAGTATACATAGTCACCCACTTTAAAAAGTCACACCTTCTTCTTACATGGGTAACTCTTTTGTCTTGATTGAAGTATTCATATGTTGTTGGATGATCACCTTGACTTCATTGAAAAGTCAATACCAAAGTCTTCTCCTTTCACCGGCTCAATCTTTTTAATCTCCTACATTTTTTCGCCATATAAGGCTTCAAATGGAGCCATCTTGATACTAATATAACTTTGTTGTTATAGGAGAATTCAGCTAAAGGTAACCATTTCTCCCATGAACCTTTTGAAGATATAACACAAGCTCTAAGTAAATCTTCTAGGATTTGGTTCCTCTCGATTTGATAAGCTGAACTTTTGATTAGCTTGGTTCCCAAAGCTTTGGTGTAAGTGCTCCTTAAACGAGCTATGAACTGTGGTCCTCAATCTAAGATTATAGTCCTAGGTACTCCATGCAGTCTCACGATCTGGGAAACATATATCTCAGCGTATTTTCCAACTATATACCGTGTGTTCATGGGTATAAAGTGTGCTGACTTGGTGAGACGATCAACAATAACCCATATTGAATCGTGACCTTGTGGCGTCATCGGAAGGCCTGTGATAAAGTCCATGCTGATTTCCTCCCATTTCCATCCTGGAATCAGCAATGGCTGAAGTAATCCAGCAGTTTTCATATGGACAGCTTTTACTCTACTGCAGTTATCACACCTAGCAACATAGGCTGCGATTTCTTAAGTGTTGGTTCATGAAATGTGACCATGAACTAAGTCATATTTGCTAACCTAGGTGTTGCTACAAGTTTGTGTGACTCACATCCACCAAGTACATGTGTACACTCATGATCATATGCATAGATACATGGAGACATGAAATAACGAGAAAAGTTGCATATGTTTAAGTAACATGCGATAACAAGCAAACGTTGCAGATGTTTCAATCCATTGTTTCAATGGTAAATGCTTGTTTATGAATGCTTGATGATCATGCTCATGTTATGCAAGTCAAGTTATGCAAGGCTAACACCCGAGGTGTTACAATAACGCTCGAACATATCCGGTAAGAACTCTTCGGACCCGTCACTCATGCCATTGAGGTAAGCCCTATGCCAGCGGGTCCCCTAAGTTGATTGAACGATTTGGACCGCTGCTGAGAGATGGATCACCCTTACTTTACGTGCATTAATTTTGCTATCGAGCCCTCGATCCCAGCAATGACAAGGGTTCAGGTATAACTCGGGCACTGGCAAGAGTGTCTATTAGGTAGACATTCTCGATGCCCGACCCCTTTCTCATGCCAAAACCTAGAGGCAAGGTGTGCAGAAACAAACTCTGAGTAAAACTAGTCGGACCGCTAGAAACCTATGCCCTAGCGGCTACGGCGTTTCTGCTCACCGGCGTGACCAGAGTTTTTGTCTCTGCACCCCGATCTTTTGCCTCCACCTTCCAAGGAAGGATTCAGAGAGGCCCACTTGCGAAATCTCCATCAAGGAGAGGCTGGTAGGTCACCCAGAGCTAGTCGAATGGCTCGGGTCATAGCCAAGAGACAGGTAGGGAGCAGTGGGATGCCCCATACAGGTTACGACAGCTCCATCACGAATGATGAACCCAAACCCCACATGGACATATCTAGTAAGAGCTCCCCAAACCCGTCACTCGAGCCATCGAGGTAACTTTACAAACCCCCACTTCACTTTTCCAACACATGAGCATTCATTCATCCATTCTCATGAATGCATTCATGCGTTCATTCATACATTCACTCATACATTCATCCCATACATCCAAGCATCGCATATGCAATTGCTGCATCACAATGCTTCACGTCGCGTCACAAAGTGGTAGTCGTCTCATTCGACATGAGAGGTGACCGACCGAGGTTTGAAGGTTGGCCCGTGAAGGGCTCGAGGCCACCTTGAGCCAAACAAGAGCCAGGGGAGAAAAACTTAGATGAGCCCCAGCGGCCTTGCCCGACCCCGCTCAGAAGCCAATAGGGACATCTAGACCTTTCTCATTTGATCCTAACCTCGAGCCAAGCCCACAGAATCTCCATCGTGGAGAGGCTAGTGAGCTACCCAAGCCAATCGAATAGCTCGGGCATCTATTGGGAGGCGGGTTAAGGAGCAGTGGAATGCCACATGAGGGCTATGCTGACCCCATCAGCGAATGATGGACCTAGATTCCACTCGAACATGCCCGTTAGCGAGCTCACCGAGCGCAACACTTGAGCCATCGAGGCAAGTGTCGTTAGCTCAACCCCTCCAGTTGCGGAAACTGAGGATGGGGTGATGCATGAAATCTGGCCAACCCCTACCGAGCCCCACGGGGCTCGGGGGCTCGAGCCACCCGACCCTAAATCAGGATACCAACTAACTAGGGTTCAAAGGCCGGCCCACGAAGGGCCTGAGGCTGCCTCGTGTTGAACAGAGCCAGGGGAGAAAATACAGATGAGCCTCAACTACCTTCGCCCGACCTGCTTAGAAGCGGACAGGGTCATCTCAACCTTCTTGTTCGATCCTAACCTCAAGACAGGCCCACAAAATCCCCATTAAGGGGAGGCCTTCGGGCCACCTGAGTCGCCCTCTGGAATGGCTCAGGCATCTGCCAGGAGGCGGGTTAAGGAGCAGTGGAATGCCATATGCGGGCTATGCTGAACCCATCATGAATGATGGACCCAGATTCCACTCGAACATGCCTATTAGCGAGCTCACCGAGCGCGTCCCTCGCGCCATGAAGGCCAGTGACATTAGCTCAACCCCTCCGATTGCAGAAACCACAGATGGGGCAATGATCACAAAGATGAGCCAACCCTCGACTGGACCCCCGCTACGCGTGGGGGCTCAAGGAAAGTTAGACTCGGAAGGAGATCGAACATGCGGTCGCAGAACGATGGCTCAGAACCTAGGGAGGGGGTACGTGCGAAAATAAGAGATGTTTTCTCTTACTAATTTCGCTATCCTCTCCTTGATCTTTAGTGACACCCGACCCCAGCAACAGTAAGGGGTTGGATCTCACTCGGGGGTTGATAAGGGTATAAATACACCCTTTTTGAAATAGTCACCGCGCCCGACCTCTTCCTCATGTTAAACCTATTGGCCAAGTCTATGGAAACGAATGACTGAGCAAGGCTGGTCAGAGTGCAAGAAACCTATGCCCTAGCGGCTACGCACTCTTGCTTACTAGCGTGATCAAGGAGGAAAACAAATTCGATCAAATGAAACAAAATGATAAGTTTGTTCAGATAGTACAGAGGGGTTGGAGCTTGTCCGCTTGTTACATAAATGATTGCCCGGCCTATTTGGCTAACTAACCCCTTTGAGGGAGAACTATGCTCTCTATTTTGTCCGCCAGGTCCTATGAAAGGGGAGCCACCGTCGTCTCCATCTCCTCTAGCTCGTGGGCTTCATAGCCAGCCGCAAAGCCGTGGCTCATCATCTCTAGGTCAATGTTGTCCATATAATGAGAATAAGCAATCGCGAAGGATTGATTAACCCCAGCATGAAGGGCATTCCTCTTGAGCTGGCGCACCCGAGCCGTGATCTCGACGGCACGAGCCACGAGCGAGCTGGTCCCCTCCGACCGCACCACCTCAAGGTCGTCGTAGACCACTCCGAGGGTAGTGCTCAAGATACCAAGCTCATCGCTCTTCGCCTGAAGATTCCTCCTCACCTTGGCAAGGTCCACGCCTAGCCTAGTAGAAATGCTCTAGGCCTCTAGCTTCTAGGCTACCACATTTCCAAGCTTAGCCTAGAGGGAGCTGACCTTCTGCTGTGCGTCATCGCATTCTTTGTAGGCCTGGTCATGCTCTTGAATGGCCTAGTCATGCTCTGAGCAAAGCCTTTCTATGGTTTGGAGCAGCTCATCCCACTCCTTGCATAGCCGAGTGACCACCACGGCATCTAGACTCACCCTCCTCTCTAGGGCCACGAGCTTCTCCTCAGCCTCTAGCTTCAGCCTCCTCCTTGTCAACCTCAACCAGAAGGTCGAGGCTCCACTAACGGGTCTCGGCGTCCTTCTAGAGCAACTCATCCCGCTCCTTCCTAACCTTGGCGGCCTCCTCGTCGTCCCTCCATGATCTCTCCGATAGGTCCTCAAACTCCCTCTTGGCCTCGTCAGCATGCCGATGGGCCTTGGCCACCCATGAATGAAGACTGTCCACTACCTCAGTAAGGGGAGTCAGCTCAGCCACCCTCTGCTAGGCAGCAACAAGCTGAGCGGTCACCTCCCCGCACAGTCGCACCTCCTCAATGAGGTGGTCCTAAGTTTCCTTCTGCTCATGAAGGAACCAAGACTTCCCTCGGCTTTGAGCGATAAGGGACTAAAAGGAGACGATGGTCAGAATACAAAAAATATATATAGAAAGAAAAGGGCAAGAAGCAGGGTCAAGCGAATACCTGGTCGAAGGAGGGAACGACAATGTCACAGAAGGCACCTCAGGCGTGGTCTAGGGCTTCGAGCACGGACGCAACCCCCACATCGAGGCTCTCTCGCTCCATGCTCTCTGTAGCGTCATTGAGAGTGAAGAGCGTCAATGTTGGATCCTCCAGACTTGCCCACCAGAGCAAGGGCTCGCTCCACATAGGTGAGTCACTGCCCACTGACATCAAGGCCAGGGATGGCTCCGAGCCGGCTCTGATCGCTGCCGACCCCTCTCGCCATGACATCCCGGCTGAGAAACTCCCTTCGGCGATGGAAGGGGTCAGCGGTACGGACATATGCTGCTCTCCTAGCACCACAACCTCAGGGGACCCCTCAGCCGTGTCCCCCTTCATCCAGCCCTCGCCAGACGCCATCACCAGGACTACCAATGATGCGGGTCACGCCGGTTCCTCAGGCGTCGCCATAATAGCACCCGGCTGTGACCCACCTATCACAACCGCCACCACCTCCGCCTACGTCGGCAGGGTCCTAATAGGCTGTGTTATGCCCACCACGGTCGGCGCCGTGAGCACGGTCGGTAGCCCCGTTCATCCCGTCATCAGCAGCGGTATCGCCGCCATCGCCGGCTGTTCCGCGACCTTCGAAGGCGTCCCTTGAGCCCCCATGTCCACCCTTCCCGCCGAGGGCATGAGCGCCACTATTGGCAGCGCCTGACTGGCCGGTGACACAGTCACGCTGGCGTCGCTCCTGCCCTAAATGAGAGCGACGCCAGCCGATGGCTGCCGCCTTGCTTGAAGGGTGATGCTCTTCTTTGGCACTAGCGCCAAAGGATTACGCTGCCTCCCGATGCTTCAAGACTCAAAAAGCATAAGTCACAATGAAATCTGACCATAATAGGGAAAAACTGAGGAGCTTATGACTAGCCTCGGTGTTGTCTAGCAATAGAGATGCTTGGGGGTGAACCCCCTGACATCTGCTCCACCTCGTCGGGGTGAGGCCATTTCGAGGCCACCCCCTGCTCTTGGGCAAAGGGGCTCGCTCCCCTCAGATCTTAGGGTGCGGCGGCGAAGCCACCTGCCTCCACTGGCGTCTTGGGCGCGGCGGCGGAGCCTCCTACCCCTGTTGGCTCTTGGGGCGGGCCGATGGTATGGCCCATCTCCGCCAGCTCCCTAGACATGCCCTCCCCTCCGTGGAATGGGGAGGGTCCTAACTCCTGTAAAGACAAACCAATACCTGTTAGCACATCCTCATTCTCTAGGTTGTCCCACTCGATGTCGTTGACTACCTCATCGTCACCTCCATCATCATCGTCATCATCGCTATCGGTGTCCTCCCCTCGCTCCCACGCTTGCATCTTCCGCTGCTCCTTCTTCCTCTTGTCCTCCTTCGCCTTCCTTAGCCGCTCGCCCTCAATGTGATTCGCCACCCTCACGGATGAATCCCTTGGCAACAGCGTTGGGTGATCCATGAAGATGAGGTCCCTCAACTAGACCTGTCCCCCTCAAAGTTAGTATCCAGATGTCAGAAAATCAATTAAAGAGGAGGTATGAGGAGAGGAAACTTACAAAGATGACATGGCCTAGTTCTGGCCACATCAGAGGATGTCCAGGCACCGGGTAGACAAAATCAAGGGGGCGCCCACGTCGTCCTGTGAAGGCTCCATCACCTCCTTGATGCGTTGCATGACCTTGGAGTGGGGGAGTGCTCCCTCGGCAAGCATTGTCCCATCGAATGACGCCCTGAGCGCCATCGCGTACAGCGGGAGCACGCGCATCATCAATGGCGCCACCCTCCTTGCATGGTAGGCTCTGATGATGCCCGACCCCTTTAGGCCGCTCTCCTTTAGAATGTGGATCATGGCGATGTGGTCCTAAATCTTCTTGTCCTTCTCCGGAATGCCCCACTTCCTCTACGACTCTAGGCCTCTTCGATCAGGCGTCCGGTAAACTCCAATAGAGTGTAGCACCCGGTTTTAGGGACAAAACCAGATACACACTATATGTGAGCCTAGGAAGTCAAATCTCACATATGGAAGGGTAATATCAATAGACAATGCTTAAATACAAAACATATTAGTAAAAGGAATATAACCTCAGAGTATAGACAGCGGAAAGATAACTCCGATCTTCAGGCAAAGACTCCAAATCCATAGGGACGACTGACTGGTTGACCACAAGCCTAACTCCTCCAGACTAGCAATATGATACCCATCCGGATTTTTATCCAAAGTATAGAAAAGTAAAGCAAGCATAAGTACATGTCGTACTCAGCAACATAACATGGGGTTCATGAGGCTCAAAAGGCTGACACTGGTTTAACTATGATTAGCTTTTGATTATCATAATTTTAGCAATTGGTTGGCAACAAGTTTATCCATAAGCCCATAAACACATGATCAGGTAAACATGATTAATGAATAGCATAAACAATTGATTATTAGCATCATCATTAGCCATTAATGATCATCTATTCCGTAAGGGTCCAAGGCCGCTCGTGTCTATGAGCATGGCTATTATAACAGTTTTACACTTTATAGAGGTTATACACTTTCACTGTGAGTCGTGATTTACCCTTTCACCCGAGGTGCTAATCTCTTGACCCACTTCCAAGGAAGGTCAGTAGGGTTCACTATGAAGCCTTTTAAAGGTTTGTCTAACAAGTTAGGGCCGCTAAGGTTTCCCCATCAATAAGCATAAACTCCCCTCCAAGGAGTGACTAACAAGTGCACCCACTTCATAGGCCGAGATCATACCCATCGGAGCCCCTCTTGCACCATAAAGGTAACCACTAACAAGCTAGAAAAGGTCCTCATACTGAGCTAAAGCCAGAGCCATATAGTCCTCACAGTTGTACTGTAAGTCCCGGATGATCGCTTACAGATAAGTCCTTAGGGAGAGGAATCTGAAGCATTTAAAAAGTAGCTAAACACTCTAGCCCCCTGTTTCCATGTTACTAAAAAGCCATGTTTTAATGTTTATTGCATATACCGTTAGTCAAGTTACAAGATCATGGTTTTGATTAAGCACTAGCAAAAACTACCCCATGCAATAACCCAAAGGTATCAAGGAATCTAGGATATCAATTAGATAGGGAATTTACTACAGTTGCCAAGGTAGACACATGCATCATGAATAAAATGATTAATGGTGAATAGGTATCAAGGATGATACCATGCTATACTTGCCTTACACTCTGATCCTTTGGTAAGCTTTAATCTTCAACGTCCTTCTTCTGGATCACCACGTATATCCCACCGACTGGACGTAATCGTAGAACACCACACAAACATCCATACACATACATGCATAGCATACAATTGCATTTATATTAGAACGGTGCACCAATCATAGAAAAATAAGTAAAGAGTTTGGAATACGATTCTACGCATCGCTACGAACACACAGTCGCGAGAGGCACGCTAATCGAAGCTACGGTTGAAAAGTTACAACTTCCGAGAGATTTGCTTTATACGTGGAAAAGGAAACTATAGGCTTCATTTATTTTAACTATATAAATTCATAAGATATTTTATAAATAGTATAGATTGAATTAAGTCAATTTTAGATTTGAATTGTAAAACTAAAGTAAAACAAATCATATTTTATTTATGAAATCCAGTTGCATAATCATTAATCAAGATATGATTTAAACCATGATTTTTCTGAAATAGTAATATAGTAAACACTATTACTATTGCGTAGATCTCGTCGTTATGAATCTAACGCAACTTGAACGGACTATTTCGGAGTTAAAATAAATACGTTATGATTTAAACAAGTTTTCCTATAGTTAAATAATAGATTCAATCTACCCATGAATTTGAAATATTAAAAACATGCCTAACAGTAGTGTAAACATGTAGAAAACATAAATACGGTCCTAACGCAATTCGAACGGGTCAAATCGGACTTAAAATGCAAAAGTTACGCACGAAATAAGGTGCAATGGCATTTCTATAAATAAACTCAACTTATTTTTGAATTAAAACAATTAATAATATGAAATTACACGGCTGTTGGACTGCGGGTACTATTTTTGGAAAACACAGGGACCTAAACGAATAAAAACAGGGCTGATTTGTAATTAATTTGAACTATTACGGACTGTAGGTTAATTACTTGAAAAGGCGGGGGCTAAACTGCAAAACGGCGTGGCTTGACTACATGTTGACCGTGTCGGCTGACTGGACCGACACATGGCGCATGGGGACTGGTGCGGTGCACCACGCGTGCGCTGGTGGACCGGTGACGTGGGTGCTGACGCGGCACCATGACTGGGTGCATGGGTCCACGGTGGACCGGTTAGTACCGAACCGGTACATTCTAATCCTAGCCATCCAGAACAGATTTGATGGCACTGGATGCAAATGAGGACCTCCACCGTCTATATCGTACCGCCAGCGAGCCTTCCATGACCAACGGCGAGGTAGACACGGTGGCGAACGCCGGAGATGACGTTCTGGACCTCCCCGATCGAAGCCGAACACACCTAATCGACCTGCAGTGGCTAGCAAACCCGATGGAAGCACTACCGAGGAGAGGGAATGTGGCGGGGTACCGAGCCCATGGTGGGGCCATAGCCGACGGCGACTGATGCTCTATGCTACGTCATTCTAGGGCGCCATTTGATGATCTAGGGGCACGGGAAGACGGAGGAGCTCACCGTGAAGTCGAGGGAATGGAGAGTGGCGTTCAGGAAGGGCTCCAAAGGCACGGTCGACGGTGGCGGCGATCTAGAGAGAGAGAGGGGGGGCGGGCGAGGAAAAACCAATCAAATCAAGACCAAAACGTAAAATTAACGGCATCTACGAGCGCGGGGGAACAAGGCGAAGCTTTGGGATACTCTGGCGTCATGATTTGGGGTGCCGGAACGAGCAATCACGGTGACGGCTGATTTGGGGTAGACAAAGGAAAGGGAGAAGAAAGGGTGCGGCTCAAAGCTTTAAAGGCCCGACAGGCGCTGCGTAGAAGGAAGGGGAGCGGGGCGCTGGGGATGATTGGTCGCCTTCCATGTAGGTGTGGCGCCGGCGACTTGCCTTGCATGGCTGCGCCATCTGCGGGGCGGAGGAAGGAAAGAAGCGTGCGGGGAAGAAAAGGAAAGGGGGGAGGTGGTGCTGACGTGCGGGGCCAGCAGTGTAGTGAGGGAGAGGAGGGCCAAGCGCGTGCGGGTAGTTGATGCACGGGGCCAGCCAGCTGAGCTAGGCTGCGCGAGCGCGCACGCACGAAGTGGGCCGTCGAGCAATGGGCCGCGCGGGCGAGGTAGCAGGCACGCGACTAGAGTGGGAAAAGCCAGAAAGGGGAAGGAGCGGGAGGCACACGGAGCGGGAGGCACGTGGAGCGGGCCAGCGACTGGGCTAGAGCGAAGCAGCAGGCACAGGAGGAAGGAAGAAAGAAGGGGAGGCGCGGCTGGGCCGCCGGGCAGGCCAAGCCAGGAAGAGAAAGAGGAGAAAGGCGGGGCTAGATTCTGAGCATTCTGATTGTTATTCTTGTTCTGTGCTTGACCCTGTTGTTGATTTACAGGGGCCTTTTGATAATTTGGATTAGACTGCCTCGGATATGGACATTCCCTCTAGAAATGACCAGGCTTGCCACAATTGAAATCGGGATACTTATGACCCTGGGGTGTTGGAGCAGAAACCCCAGAAGCATTTGTCGGTTGTGGATTCTGATAAGTTATAGCAGGGTGGACATTTGATTGCTGATCGGCTTGAAACTGCGGCAGACGATAAGGAGGACGATTATGATTTACTGGGTGATAAATCACCCTCTGCCTCTTTTGATTTCCCCCAAAAGATCCAGACGGCATACTCTT
The DNA here is from genome assembly GCA_904845875.1 of Miscanthus lutarioriparius. Classification (NCBI taxonomy): domain Eukaryota; kingdom Viridiplantae; phylum Streptophyta; class Magnoliopsida; order Poales; family Poaceae; genus Miscanthus; species Miscanthus lutarioriparius. Next base: position 48,998,494 of record CAJGYO010000017.1, on the reverse strand, counting down.
TTTCTTCTTGAGCTCTTTATGCTGCCGATACTTTGCCTCTGAAGCAATTGCAATATTCACTGCCTCATGATAAGTGACATTGGTACAAGTTGTCATCATAGTCTGCAATTTGGTATTCAGACCTCTCATGAACCATTTTTTTTTCTAGGCATCTGTGTTGACATGTTCAGATGCATACTACGATAGATGATTGAATCTTCCCACATACTGCATAATCGTTTGATCCCCTTGCTTCAAAGCAAGGAATTCATCCAGCTTCATAGCCATAACTCCCTCCGGGATATAATGGGCTCTGAAAGCAGTACGAAACTCTGTCCAAGTTAACGGAACACCTACAGGTTGCATGGCCATAAGATTCGCATACCAAGCACCGGCTGCACCTCTAAGTTGCTGGGCAGCAAAGACTGGTTTCTGAAACTCCGTGCATGGAATGAGATCAAATTTCTGCTCCATGGTTCGAAGCCAATCGTCAGCCTCCAGTGGTTCATCTGCCTTGGTGAACACCGGTGGCCTTGTGTCTATAAAATCAACATATGTAGCCTCCTGCCTGTTATGATGGCAACCACGGTTTCCTTGTATCTGATTCTGATTACTTTGAGCTATCTCATGAAGCAAACGAGAAGTTTCAATCGTCACATTGACAAGTGTGGCTATAGCATTAGCCAGATTTGTTGGAACTGGTGGCGGATCTGGAATACCGTTCTCATCTTATGAAGTGCCAGGAATATACGAACCCCGCGTACGACGCATCTGCTCATAACAAATCAAACTTTACTCACAAGTCTTTATTGAATTGCAACAAAAGCTTACTCCAGACACATTACATAGGGTTTACTAATATAAACACAAACCCGCATGTACCTAAACAAGACTACTTAACTTAACTAGAACTAACTATTATACAACTCTACTCCTTTCCTCGATTACTTCAAACTTCAGGCTCGGTATCCATTCCGGAAATATTACCGCCTTCATTATCACTTTCATCAATCATTACTAATTCTTCAGGATCTTCTTCTTCTTCCTCTTCCAATTCGCTATCATTGGTAAGGATGACACCGGGGTCCATTGCATCAGCTTGGGTTCATCATTTGGATCTAGGAGATTGTTTAGCCTATGAACTTCCTCATGCAGATAAGTATTATGTTCTTCTAAATCTTCTACATAGAATTCTAGCTCATGAGTTCTAGCTCTAGCTACATTTTCTCTATGCCAAGCTTCATTTCTTCCTTCCACCGTATGAACTAACATACATTCGCAGTTCCTATGAGCGGTGGTGAGATGCCTCAATTGACCCTGTAGTTCTCCTACCTGGATGGCATCCAAGGCCCTATCTCTAGTAGCCTATGCTAACTCTACAGAAATCCTCTGTATCTCTACCTGGGGATCAGGCCTAGAGTTGCTACTGCTAGCACCGTCATTCCTAGGGCCAAGTTGGTGACGAGGAACTCCTTTGGGTCCAGTGGACTTACGGGGTGTCTTCTTGGTATGAGCCATACTATAGGAAGCAAGATTAATCCTAGTAAGACAATCTGATAACAGTCTCAAGAGCAGCAAGGGTGGACTACACAACTCAACCCATACACACTACCCACCCACACAAAACCTTTTTAATCAAATAAGGAATGGTGAGAAAGAAATTAGATAAGACTGTTGGGTGTCCATGGGGAATCTCGAATCATCCACAATTTCCGAGCAGGATCCCATTACAGAGTCATTGCAGTATACAATAGTTTATTCAAATATATACATCAGAGTAAAGATTAGTGGAAGACTTATAATAACATAGTTTACAAACCATTTGTTTCAAACCATACAATTAAGTTCGATTAATATTACAAAACGTAGTAGTGGAGTGGCATTATAACATATTACAGAACACACAAATAAGTTGCCCTGCCCAAGGGCCACACATTTACTTATCGTCATCGCACTAAACAACAGTCATGCAGCACGATCCAAAATAGATCCGCTCATGAGCCTCACCTCCAACAAGGGTCAACGAACCCTGAGTACAAAAGTACTCAACAAGACTTAACCGAAATAAGAATTAATAGAACGCAAGAATGCAGGCTCATGGGATTCTAGGTATGGCTTTAGCAATAATCAAAGTTCTTTTCCGTAAAAGCTCTTTAACAAAATTCTTTATATCAACATTTAAAACTTCATAAGATCATATACAAAGCTGACACGATCCGCATTGAGATCATGAAACTTCATATCCAACACTTTCTCAAACCAGCCTCAAGTTTCAGTTATTAATACTACGATGATGAACAGTGAGTTGAGTCTCCATAACCGAGGAGCAACGACAATTCGAACCGATTAAACCCAGCTGGGGATTCCAGACCACACGACATATGTAGGTCCCCGACTTACATATATCAACCTACCCTCGGATCCTCTAAAACAAGAACGGGTCCGTGCCACCCGAGAATACAGTACTCCACCAATCCAGCCCATTGCCACGTGGGTACACGCTATTCCCGCCATCTCTCCACACCCAGTGCGCGAGTAGCCATTCTCGTAATAGAATAGCCAAGTTAAGGCTTACCAGAGTATGTGGTTAGTACTACAAAGTCTCACCTCATGCAATTCAACAACGGTACGAGCCTTAATCGACACAGGCAGAAAGAACCCGCTCACAAGACCACCATGTCTTGCGGCTCCCATACACCGAGTCTGCTCGGTCTAGATTTATTACTCCACATACTCATATCACATGATAACATAAGTAACCAAAGTTCCATTTAAAACTTGAAGATGACAGGTAATCACTCGACTTTCATCGTTCTCAGCATAGCTAAGCAAAACTAGGCATATACGAATTAAAACTGGTAACAAGGTAGATATGGAAAAATATGGTTGGTAATGCATCAATTAGGTTTCCACTAGACTTCTAATCACTTAATGCAATATATAAAAGCAAAAGCGAAATAATTTTGTAAAACACAAGGTAGGTTTAAATGCATCCGGGGCTTGCCTTCGTTGACGAAAAAGTCCGGTTCCGGAGTCGCACCACAATTATCCAACCTGACCTCAACAGACAGATTAACCTCCTCAACCACTTGATTAACTACCATGTGCTCACCTTCGTTCACTACACGTAGTAACAATGCCATGTTTAACATGATGCGAGATACAAAACATGATGCTCGACGATGGATGCAAAAGTAATAACTTGAATACAACTTTCCTTTGCGGTACAATTACAAGTCAAACTAACTAAACCTTTCCATACTACTAACATCAATTGCCAAAGATCATTACCAACTAATGACCCAAGGTCATCACACAATCCAAAATTCAATCAAACTTAAATCATTAAAGATTACTATTAGCTTTATGAATTAATTATTAAATCCAAAATTATGAAATAAATCAACTTGTTCCAATTGACTTCAAAAATTTTATAAAGGTTCATCACATGATAACTAAGTGGAAAAATAATTTTCATAATTTTTGGATAAATAAACAAGCCTAGAAATATCATGGAAACTCATTTATTAATTAATTGAGCAATTTTTATCACATTCAACAAGTACTGAAAAACAACATTTCATATTTTTTCTAAATAATATACATCACAGAGAAGTCACACAAAAATTTTCATAATTTTTGGAGCTCTAAATAAATCTACAAAAAATAACAAAAATAGACACTATTCATTCATTTCTGAAAAAGGAAAAAAATCATTTTCAAACCGCTGAGTCACTGACACCCGACCCCACATGTCATCTTCAACCTTCGGCGCTGACCACGGCAACGACGGCACTGACCGGCGAAAACTTGTCGACGGTGAGACCAACAGCGACGGCCAAGGTACCAAAACACTCCCCACACCACCCCGCATTGATTGACGGCACTAGCTTAAGCAATTACAGCAAGTTACGAGCTTGATGCCGGCCATGGCGGGCATGGCGGCTTAGCGGCGCTATGCCTATGAAACAAGTGCGGTAGCGGTTAAACAAACAGCTCGGGAAGTACCAGAAGCTCACCCCGAACACGTTGAAGGCGATGGACGAGCCAGAGGAACAACGGATAGGCGGATTGACCGCTAAGGGTCTAGAGTCAGTCACCAGTTGACCCAAGCCGAATCCCCATGAATAGGATGCCAAGACCCCACTTGGACTAGCCAGCTAACAACTCACTGAGCACCGTGGCTCATCCATAGAGGAAAATCACAGCATAGCTCAGCACCACCGGTTGCAGAGATCGTGAATGGGGTGACGGTCGCAAAGACGAGCCAACCCTCGACCGAACCCCGGCTACATGTGGGGGCTAGAGGAAAGTTGGGCTCACAAGGAGACCGAACACATGGTCCTAGAATGGCAGACCCCTAAAGGCGTCAAAATTAGGGAAGGATGTTTTTCGACCCACCAAACCTCACGGCTATACCCCCGAGGGGTCCAATCTTGACGAAAGGGAATCACCATCCCTAGATCACGCTATGGGCAACAAAAGAATGCCAAGGCCTTCAGAGTCCTATTCGGAAAAGCCTCCGAAGGTGTATTCTACTCCTCCGTAGGCTCGGGAGCTACTGTCGAGGACCAATACTAGGGTACCCAAAGAGGAGGAGCTAATAACCATCAACATTAATTCATCTTGGTAGTCAAGAGCACGAATATAGCTCCAACCGACCCCCAGGTGCGCAAGCTCTACCTCGCCCAACCTCTAAGGGCTGGCTCCGCCTCGCCCGACCTCTGAGGTTGGTTTCGCCTCGCCCGACACCGAGGCCATGGGCTCTACCTCACTTGACCCCTAAGGGTGGCTGCACCTCTCCCGACATCGAGGCCACGGGCTCTACCTTGCCTAACCTCTGGGGGTGGGCTTTGTCTCGCCCGACACCAAGGCCCTGGGCTCTGCCTCACCCGACCTCTGGGGGCGGGCTCTGTCTCATCCGACACCGAGACCATGGGCTCCGCCTCACCCAACCTCTGGAGGTGGGCTCTGCCTCACCCGACCTCTGGCGGAGGACTCTGTCTTGCCCGACACCAAGACCGCGAGCTCCACCTCGCCCGACCCCTGAGGGTGGCTCTATCTCGACCGACACCGAGGCTGTGGGCTCCACCTCGCCCGACCTCTGGGGGCGGGCTCTGTCTCATCTGACACCAAGATAGCGGGCTCCATCTCACTCGACCTCTGGGGGAGGGCTCTGCCTCGCCAAACCTCTAGGGGCAGACTCCATCTCACCCGACACCAAGACCACGAGCTTCGCCTCGCCCAACCCCTAAGAGTGGCTCCGCCTCGCGTGACCCTTGGGTTTGGGCTCCGCCTCGCCTGGCCTCTAGGGAGGAACTTCACCTCGCCCAATCCCAAGGTCGGGGGCTCTGTCCCGCCCGATAGAGACCCACTCTAGGTCCCCGCGAATGGGCCAAGGTCAAAGCTCTGACAACCAGGAAAGTGACCGGCACACCCCGATGTAACCTTTGGCTATGATGGGCCATACCAAGGGATTCACATCAGGAATAGCGTCGGACGTATCGGTGTTGTTCTGCCTAATCCTCGTACGGGCACTGATAGGCGTGTCAGTTCACCACGATGTCCATCAGGACAGAGTGGAGCGCCATGACTAGGAGACGACGCCTACACATGGCACCAGTGATGGATAGGGCCGCGATGTGGAGCTATCCCTGTTGATGTCTACAGGGTTAGCAGGACCCGCGTGAAGGAAAAGAAGGACCCAGCGATCCTGGTGGACTTCTTCTCCTTCTCATTCTCCTCTTTTCCCTCGACTATAACCCGTGCCTTCCTTTGGCCTATAAAAGGGAAAGTAGGGTGTCCCATGAAGGGGACTCGATTCCTGACTTGAAACACAAGCACACAACCAAGAAGTGACCAAGCCCTCAGCACCCGTTCGCTCCTCTCACCAGAGACTTGGGACCTCTCCCTCTCTTGACCATTTATAACCCCTACTATGAACTTTTAGTGCTAGTAACACGAGCAGCAGCAATGGACTAGAAGTAGGGACATTCTACCCGAACCAGTATAAACCTCATCTCCTCTTAGCACACCATCCAAGCTAGACGCGCAATATTAGAAATTTACTTGTTGGTGGCAATTCAAAACACTGACACACCCTGTGCATGAACGAGTAAGTTGCTCGTAGGCTGGCAAGCTCGTCCATGGGGGCATATGACTGTTCAGCGATGTGGCTAGCGATGTCCATGGCCAACTCCATCGAGAGCCGATCCATCAGAACGTAGCTGAGGAAGAAGTAGAGTCAGAGCACGTGCGCGATGAATGACGACAGATGCGGCATCGGAGCAGAGTATGAATGCATGACTACGACGAGGCAGAGAGCGTTGGGGAAATAGGGCCAGCGGTTTATGTAGGCATAGACTCCGCGTTCTTGAAGGATCTTGTATACCGTGTAAACGTATCTCAAGAAAGTGAATCATCCAATGCGATGGTTCTTTCTCGAGGAACCAAATGGCGCCTCGCTTGAGTTCTAGGCATCCATGTAAACGTGTCTCAGGAAAGTGAATCATAGCAAATGTTGTTCCCTTGTTCTCTCCTATTTAGGTGCTCCATAATCGATTAGGGGTGCTTCAAATTTGCAAGGTGCTCGTTTAGGGGCTCCATGTTCCCTTGTTCTTGGAAAATTAGCAGAGGAGTAAACAAAGTTCCATTCGATGTATGTCATGTTGCATGGTGCACTAAAGTCTAGCCTGTGTTGTTTCTCAGTGGCCGTACAATCCTACGCGCTGACCCAGACTTGCTCGTATGAACTCATCGCTGCATGGTTCTTGTAAGTTCAACAAATTTTATCTAATACATGCGAATAAGAGGAGAGTAGTGCAATCCCACTACTCAATGTTATCCAAGTACTACCAATGCATACTAGTTCTAACTACAGATGATTAACATGACTTCATACTTGAGAAAAGGAGCTTTTGACCACCATGACACGCTTGAGACTTGAATCTCGGGTGCGGTTCTCTTTCTGATAGTAGAATGGTAAGCATGCATAACGGAATTCACCCAATCAAGTCTCACATCGATGTAATGCCTAACAGAGGAGCCACATAGCTATTCAAATTATACAGCACATGCAAGAAAGTCTAAGCATTGCCAATCTAATCAGGCCAAACAAATCTCACATTCTACTAGAATATTCCCAACACGTCTAGTATTGGAAAACTATTTGACCAACCCCTAGAATATGGGACGACATTTACTGGAAGCCGTCTAAGGTCCTCTACATTCAAAGCGATTCACTTCAAATTCCATCTCGTAACTGTCCCACCGTTCATCCCATAGCTATTTAACACCAGCTTCCCTTTAAATCGTCCTTGATCAAACTCCAAACCAATTCAAATCATAGCTATAAACTAAGCCACTAGACCCATAGAGTAGCCATCGCCATGAGCTTCACCAGAGATCCTGCTACCCAGTTTTTGACTTTCAAACACCGCGTCAAGTGTAGAACAACATCGAAGAACATCTTCACCATCAAGTATCCATCTGGCGGGAGCATCCTTGAAGCATCGTTCTCTATGACCCTAGAATGCACGGTGACCAAGACCCTCAAAGCCAGCTGTCACTGGCAGCCGGTGTACCTCCTGTACGAAGGAGGCAGCAGCACCAAGATCTTGAAGGTGAATCAAGCCGTGGGCATCCCCGACGACCAGGAAGGTGTCCGTGATGTCCTCTGTGGCTTGATAAGGACTTTCATGCGGCTGCAGCAACTCAATCTCATCGACGAGCAGTGGGAGGACATACTTCTAGAGCCCAAGGTTCCTGAACTCATGGCCCTAGCATGTGAGGCCTATCGGGATGGCTGCATCACCCATGCCACGCTTTAGCTTTAGGTCAATGAACAGTGGAAGTTAATCGCTTCTAAGGCTCTCTTGACGCTTTGCGTAGAGGCGAAGGCAGAGGCGGCGCCAGCGGGGTGTCGGGACTATAGCATCTTCCTAGAGGATGAAACATCTAATCCTGCGGCCAGACCATGCTGTGCAAATGCCTGGCTGTGGCCACGCATTCCACTGCAAGTGCATCACCAAGTGGTTTGGCCAGAGATCCACCTACCCGATGTGCCGACGAGATTTGTCTATGTATGTTGACCTGGCAGTGCAGAGATTCCTCTTGCACTTCACCGAAGAGTGTGACAGAACCGCCCAATTTATACAAGATCAAGTATTGTGGTCCCCATTTAACACGTTGACATGCGTATACTTTCACTTTTATAAACCTGGTAGACCGTCGAGTGTCACGAAGGACCTTAGTTGTAACAGAACCGACCAATTTATAAGAGCATAAATACAAAAGCAATCACCGGAGTGATCAAATTGTCATACTTGAACCCATATAAACCCGGTAGTCTGCTGAAACCACGAAGGATTTCAAACCAACTCGTATACAACCAGATCGTACATGATTCAACATAACAAGCCATATGTTACATCCATTTCACAAGTAGTTCACAAGTTGTTTACACCAAAATTTGGAAGGAGAGTCACAGGGACTCGAAGGCTCCCAAGATCATGTCATCAAGGAATTAATTGCGTGCAGATCAGAACCAGCTGATTCGAATGCAAAAACTGGAATCGGCTTTCTTCAGATAGCACCAGCGGATAACGATAAAGGCTACGTTCAAAAAATTAGGAATGTTTTCTCTAGGGTCAAAAAGTTGTGATGAGTCATGCTTAGACAGGAGTCATGTGCAGGTCCCAGGTATAAATATCAAAGCCCGGCTATTGTAAAAACACACAATCAATCCAATATACAAGTCATTTACTTTTTTGGCTCCGGCCACCCCTTAGGAGTAGGAGTAGAGTAGATTTCGGCGAGTTCTTCAGCAAGTACGGCTGCATCGATCTGGTCGACCTCCACTGCCTGTTGTAAGTACCATAATGGCTTATACCTCTGTTCGTACGGCTGCATCGATCCGATCAACCTCCCCTGCGACTCTGGTATAAGTTAGTTATCAATTCTTGCCTAGTTCAAGTATGGCTGCATCGATTCGGTCGACCCCCACTGCATGAACTAGATCAAGGTCAAGTTATCGGCTCTACCTTAGAATGGCAGTGTCTGGTAGATTCATTAAGTTACTGATGTTGCATATTGCTTTCATTATTTATCTAATTACAGCAATATCACTCTGCCCGATTGGGATTGATCTAGATCAGCCTTATATCTTGTTTAGCCCATCGTTTGTTAATCTGAAACTGATCTAATCTACACTTTAAATGATGAGTTAAGTTTTATTAGCTATTTTACGTCAATCTTGATCGTGCATAGTGTGCGGTTAAAGCATGTTGCATCTTGAGTAGATTTATTGGCTAGCGAAAACCGTTCCATGGCCTGTTATCACGGCCTATGTGATTCTACCTCACACCCCACTGTTAGCACCGTGGAGTGGGGATCGTTATTTGGTAGATCTATTCCTGATAAGGCGTGGCCTTAACTGTGCGCTATGCCTGAATCGGCTATTTTAGGCGATATCGAATGCTTTCACGAACAGTTCACATCACGAGACCATTGAAGTAAAGATAGGTTGAAAGATATGTTAGCCCCATGATCTTATTATTGTATTACGGCCTACATGATTCTACCTCATGCCCCACTGATATTAGTAATGAGTTAGGGTCATCGAGGCTATTGTTATTTCTATGGCCTGCATGATTCTGCCTCATGCCCCACTGGTCATAGCGGTAGATGAGATCTAGCATGTTCATTAGATTTATCTTTATTAAACGGTTAAATGGTGTTGAATTGTTTCTTTATATAGCAAGGGGTTTGGTTACTTGTAATCATTGGCTTAGCATAAACCAATCATTGTTGACATCTTATTGCCATTGATTAATATTTGTTCAAATAACGACATTTATCCTGAATGATAACCGATTATTCTTATACAACCCAATGAGCTTTAACCAATTTATTCTCACGAATATGCTGGAATCGACTGTTTAGTCGATCTCCTTCCATATTGGCTCTCAGAGCCACACATTCAGGACTATCTGCCAACACCAGCATGTTTCCGCCCTTAATTATAGATAAACTTTCTTTCCTTGTCAATTATAGGGTCAAATTGACTAGCACGTCTCGGGAGGATTACGCGGGATAGACCATCCCTACGCTGAAGCTAGGCGGATCTACAACTCCATCGCGCAGACCCTTCCGGCTTGCTACGTGTGTCCTCGGCATGGGACAAAAATTCTATGTCGACACGCGTCTCTGGCACGCCCGATGGGACCCCACAATCGTCATGGCGGTTCACAACAACAACGACATCCTTATGCTGCATTATGAAGATCTACCTGATGGGGATAAGGGTATCATCAGTAAAGCTACATAAGAGTTTCAGAACAAATGTTTGTTGTCCTACACCAAAACACGTGACAACACAATTGTTCAGAAATTTCCACTACCAAGATTTCTACTACATGGGCAGACAAATACAACTAAAGATAAAGACAGGCGTTTCTTTAAGAAAGTTGTAGACAAATCTATTCATGATGCCAGATCAAGCCATAACGAAGCTTTCATGGACATATTCCACAATGCCATGAGAGAGGTGATTCATGGGTTTCCAGTTGGTCAAGGTGGGCCGGCTTATTACAACATTCTAGATCCGTCGACCCAAGGGACTAATCAAGTTGGTACCAGCCATCAAGAAGCAGCACTAGCTGGTAGTGGTGATGTCCAGACAGTTCAGGGTTCATCTTAACAGGCTCAAGGAACTACTACAAATCAGATATAGTATAATCATAGACCATCAATACAGCATGTGCAACAGTCGATGGGGCACCTTGAGGCGGTTGATTTGGGTGTTTGGAGAGTCACTCGTGACGGGATGAAAACCATTAAGAATCCCGATAAACCCACGAAGAGTGAAGAAAAGGAAATTCATTTCAATGCTAGAGCTAAAAATTGCTTGTTTGAATCTTTTAGTATGGACGTGTTTAACCAAGTGTTCACTTTAAATACGGCACATGAAATTTGGTTAAAACTCCAAGAGCTCCATGACGGCACATCTAATGTCTGTGAGCAAAAACATTGTCTAGCTAAACAAAATTATGATTCCTTTACAATGAATGATGATGAGCTTGTTTGTGATATGTATTCTTGTTTGAATCTAATTATAAATTAGCTCCATTCAATAGAACTAACAAAGCTAGATGATGCGGACATCGTGAGGAAGATCATCTCCATGCTACCACAAAAGAAATATGCAAGCATCATCACCATCCTTCACAACATGGAGGACTTGAGCACCATGACCTCGGCCATAGTCATTGGCAAGATAGTGGCATTTGAAATGTCACACAAGATGGGTCAAGAAGAAGCCTCTTCATCAAGCAAAGGCAAAGCTCTCGCATGTAGCGAGAAAAAGAAGATGAAGGGCAAGCAAGTTGAGACAAGCTCAAGCTCAAGCTCCTCAAGTGAAGATGAAGAAGAAGATGAGGACGATGATGATGATGATGAAGATTCAAGTGAAGATGATCAATCTTCCTCCTCCACCTCCGACCTTGATGAAGAATCAATCAAACTAATCAATAAGGTGGAGAAGATGATCCAAAGGCTCAATTGTCAAGGGTGTGCCCATTCAAATTCAAGATATCATCTTCACCAATCAAAGAAATGAGCAAAGAAAGAGAGGATGTTATGGATGCGGCGAGTTGGGGCACTTTGTGGAAGTTTGTCCAAACAAGCCCACACCCAAGACAAAGAAGAAGGCATGCAAAAACCAAGTCCTCACATCAATAAGTTCATGGGATGATTCTTCAAGTGAAGAAGAACACCATCACAAGAGGCGAGGCCGCAAGCACTCATCATCAAGCTCTTCTCGTGTGTGCCTTATGGCACGAGGTAACAAATGCTCATCCTCTAGTGAGAGTGATAGTGATGATGAAATGCCTTCTTATGATGAAATTGTGCAATAAAATCTTAATTATGCTAAAGTTTGCACTAGTCAACAAAAGAAGATCGAAAAATTAAAAGAAAAGCTAGATAGTTCACAAGAAGCATACAAAACTTTGCTTGAACAATATGAGAACTTTGCTAATCTCAATGTTGAACTATCTACTAAAATTGAGCAACTTGAGCCTAGTGCAACAACAAATGCATGCACAATCAATGATGAGCAATTTGTAAAGAAAAATAAAAAATTAAAAGAAAAGTTAGTTAGATCACAAGATGCTTACAAAAGTTTGCTTGCTAAAATAGAAACCATGTGCAAACATTGTGATGATCTAACTAATAAAGTTGCTAATCTTGAAGCCGTCGGTACAACCCCCACCAAGGCATCTAAAAAGAAAAGCTCTATCTTTAACATGCCTAAAAAGGATGCTTCTACTTCTTGTAATGTATGTTTAGACTCATCTTTGTGTAACCAAGTTTGTGTTGAGAAAGTTGTTGTAGATACATGCACACAAGAGGTTACAAAGGAGAATGAGCAACTCAAGCAAGAAGTAGCTCGCCTCACCAAGGACTTGACTCAAGTGAAGGTCACAAGTCCTATGAGTGCAACGTGAAGAATGGGGGAGGAGCAAAGAAGAAAGAGAAGAAGCAAACAAGCAAGCTCTCCAACACCTACACCAACAAGGTGGACAAGAAGGCCTCCACACCATACTAGTTAAAGAAGAAGAAAAATGACAAGGTAGTGGCCATCAAGGTGAACAAGCAAGCCAACAATGGGGTCAAACGCTTTTTGGTGCCAAAGGAAATCATTTCCAACATGAAGAGCACCAAGAAGGTTTGGATCCCGAAAGGGAAGTGAGAAGTCCAATGAACTTCAGGGAATTTGGAGACTTGGCAAAGTATGGGTGTATTTCATGGGGTGCATCATGATGGACAAAATCATTGCCAAGTGGGTTAGTGAATACTATGGACCCAAATTCCCCTTCCCATGTTAGGTAACTAGATTCAATTTCCTTCAAGTAGTATCAATTTGCATTTCCTACAAGTGGTATTTCTTACAAATTGGTATCTTTAAGCATCTAGTTACTTTTCATGCCTATGTTTGCATTTGCATGCTTATATCTTTTGTCATGCATACACTAGGTATATCTTATGGTAGGCTTGCTCGGTTTCATTCTTAACCCTTGGAGCAAACCTACATGGTTTAAAATTGTTTAGGAGCACGGCACATAGCTTGTCTTACAATTGTTCATCTAATATGTGCCAAAGTCCAATTTGTAGATAATTTCTCCCGAATATCACCTTCGAAAATGATTCTCACATTCATGTGATGTCATCGTTCAAGTGGTATTATTGATTCTAAAATCAATGTGCATGTCTTCTACAAGTATTCCACACTTGTGTGAACAAATTTAGGGGGAGGTTACTCTACAAGTTGGATGCTTTGAGACTAACACCTTTTTCAAGCTTATCATGTGTGTAGTAGTCTCATTGCAAGGAAAATGGTGTCCCCAGAGTTAAGCATCATACTTCAAATATCCACCACCTATTGCAAGTGGTAGAAATCAAATTGGTTTCCATATGTGGTATTTCTAAACCAATATCATCAAGTTGATCTCATTTTGATATTTATATGCTTTCTCCATGCATTATATAGATTAAATTCCCTTGAGCAATAATTTGGCAATTATGCATATGCCTTGCCTTCTACCATATGTATGCATATATTTAGGGGAGCTTAGTCTATATAATGTGAGAGTCAAATTTTGTGACCTATTCCACTCTACACACAAAAGATCACAAAGTTTGACCCTCCCTTGTGCTACTAATGTCTTCCTTTTTGGTGTTTGATTCCAAAGGGGGAGAATTTAGAGGACCAAAAGCAAGCATTAATTTGTAGGACCAAAAGCTAGATCATAATAATTTACAAGTGGTAACGGTCTACAAGTGGTGTCTACAAGTGATAATTGTCCGAGAAAGGGAGGATAGTGGATTATGGATTGCCTATGTAATGGGGGGAATTTGTAGGAATCAAGGCTTAAATCTATAATGCCACATAGGGACATTTGCAAGGGCAAGATAAGTTTTTATGTAGTATCTTTTAGTCTTACAAGTAGTATCTTTTAGCATCCTATAACCTTGCCCCTTGCATTGCATCCTAGCAAGTAGGTAGTTTTCAAATTTCAAAATTCTATTATTTGCTTGCTTTGGTCCTGTTGTCATCAATTACCAAAAAGGGGGAGATTGTAAGGAAAATGGACCCTAGGCCCATTTACTTTGGATTTTGGTGTTTGATGACCAACACAACCAAATTGGACTAATAAATTTGCAAGTGATTGTTTTGTAGTTCAATAGGGTGCAAGATATGACTTGGACGAAGGCAACATGATGATCCGATGATCAACACTACAAGCAAGACCTTAGAAGCACAAGAGCAGACCCAAGATATCAAGCAAAGTCCAAGCACGAAGATAGGAACCAAACCGGATGCAAGATCATGAAGAAACAAGCTCACAGATGTGACCGGACGCTGGACCGGACGCTGGTAGCATAGTGACTGGACGCTCCGATCAGAGGCTCGGTAGCAGCAGCGACCGGACGCTGAAAAGGCAAATCGATCGAACGCAGGACAGTAGAGTCCGGTCAAGTACAGAGAGGTTCCAGAGTGGTGAAATTGCGACCGGATGCATCTGGTGGCATGTGACCGGACGCTGGCAATGTCCGATCAGTAGATCGCGGCTCCAACAATCAGGACGACCAGACGCGTCCGATCAGGATGACTTCAGCATCCGGTCAGTAGCAGAAAAGCGGGATTTCATCCCCAACGGCTACTTTCTCAGTGGCGCTTATAAATAGACCCCCAACCGGTCATTTGAGCAGTGTGGAGCTAAGGAAACATATCTAGGGTGTTAATACACCATTTTAGTGGTCTCCACTTGCATAGTGCTTAGTGTTTCATTAGGTGATTAGCATAGGTGCTTTGCGAAGTGCTTAGGTTGATTAGACCACCGCTTATGCGCTTGCTCTAGGTTTAGCCCTAGTGTTTAGTGAGTTTTGTGTACCTCTTACCACTTGGTGCTTGCGTGCACCATTGTTGTACATCAGAGCAGCTTGTAGTCTTGCGAGATCACTCCAACCACGTTTGTGGTGTGGCCACCATTGTGTACCGGAGGGAACAAGGCACACGGCATTTTGGCCGGAAGCTTGATAGTGAAGACGGCGAGGAGCATCTAGGAGAGGCTTGCCGGAAGGCACGTCGGAGACCCACTCGCGTGTGGGGAAGGCCCGAGGCTATCCATGGAGTTACCCGACCGGGAGCTTGGCCCTTGTGAGGGATTCCTTGTGAGGGGCCCCAACGAGGACTAGGGGGAAGCTTACTTACTTCTTGATACCTCGGTAAAAATACCGGAGTAGTCGACAGGAGTTTGCATATCTCTAACTTGCTCTTTAGCTTCCGCATTTACATTGATTGCATTACTGCTTTGCGGTAGAGATAGCAACACACTAGCAAAACCATAGTTGCACATTTAGATAGTTTTATCTTTTACATAGGTTTTGCTAAGGTTACAAAAAGAGGCCATAGTTTAGAGTTAGAATTTTAAGTTGCCTAATTCACCCCCCCTCCACTTAGGCATCACGGTCCCCTACACCGGTCTCCATTCATTATTAACACATGGTTATTTCCACGATAGCAAATATAACCAACCATGACCAGATATCATCCTATCTTGCAAGTGATAGGAAATCACCTGACTTTACCGGTCTAAGCATGGCTAAGCATTGATACGCTCCTAGACCTAAATAGGATTCAGGGTACATTTACTGGACAAGGAAGAGATAGGTATGCAACAAGTGTTTGCATCCAACTCCTATAACTTAATGCATCAAACATATAAAGATACTCAAAGTAACATTTTTAAAACTTAGGAAACTTACAATGCTTCGGGGCTTGCCTTTTAGAAAAGAGGAAGGTTGGTGATCCAAGCACTCAAGTAGTTGTTCTTCGTTGACTCCTCCTTCTGGGGCCTGCACCTCCTGCTCCTGAACTTGCTGCTGCTCCTCCGGAAGTCCTTGTTCAAATTCGAGAAGAGTGACTCCCTCCGGAACACCTATTGCATGCATATGCACAGCATACGAGTCATGAATGCAAAAGAGATGGAAGGTGATGATGAAATGTACAATCATGTATAGATGGACACATGAATGACATGATGATACATGATTAATATTTACTTTACTGAGTAGATGCATATCTCTTCTTGAAAACAAGAACTACACACTCACCAAGCTCTAACAACCTAAGGTAAAAGTTGTTCATCTTCAGTAAGAGGTCTAGCACCTACAATTAACAATTTATCTTAATTAGCCTAAGCATCTAAATCATCACATCAACTCATCTAAAGCAATCAAGTCATTCACTGCATTCAACAGATTCAGGGCTGCAGACAGCAGCTTCAACTTTAACTCATAACTGGAGTTGTACTGACCCAAAAGACATGCAACAAAACAATCTGAAAATATTATGAAATTGTCTACAATTCATATTTAATCATCTCAACACAATTCCCAAGTTAACAAGGCCAAATAGGCACATTTATCAAACCTAGTCCAGAAATTCTAGAGAACAACTAGTTCTGAAGACCAACTTTGAACAGTCATAACTCAGAAACCATTTGGCCAAATGCCATGAAAATTTAACACGAGCTAGATAAGTGAGTTATCTACAACTTTGTTATAAACAAGATTCATAGAAAACATCATTTTCACCATGTAATTTGCTTAACTCTAAAATCTATCCAAAAAAGTCACTATAAGTGAATTTTAGGGAAAATTATATTTCACTCCATACAAGAATGGTACTTTGAGCACTACTAATGTTACCAACAGTTAAAATACATCAAATGAGTATTAGAAAATATAGTGGCTATTCCTAAATAAATTCTTTTCATGCCTTTATTAATTTATTTAGATAATTAGGTGAAATAATAAACAAATAGCAAAAGTGTACAGTAAATTCCACAAAAATTATAGTAGCTTGTATATGTCCCGAGTAGACTACTGTATAAATTTCATAGCATTTGAACATGTACAACATCCTACACAAAAATGACAAGCCAGCAGGGCTTAAAGTAGCATAAATAGGAAATCCTATTGAAAAGTGTCAAACAACAGAATTCATATTTTTCTTAGCTTCATCATAGCACATAAATTTCATGCTCATTGGATACATGTTTTAACCATGAAAAATAGCACAAGAATCTAGCATTTTTTAAGATAAATAGCAAACTCCTATTTGCAGTAAGATCACTGTGCAACCAATATTTTTCCCAAGTAGTATATGACAAGACAAGACAAGACCAACAAAATTGGAATCACATTTTTAGCACTTTCCTATCTCAAGTTATACATTTTACAAGACTAAAAATATTCAAAAAGCATTTATCTAGCTCTATTTTATTCTCCTAGAAAAATACCAGAAATAGTGCATTTCATATTTTTATCAAATACTACACATCATGAGGAATCCAACAAAATTTGGTTCACTCAATTTAGACACCTATAGCTCCAAATATGATTTTCCAAAGTTAGCATAAAATTATAGAAAAGAACAAAACAAAACCCTAAAGCTATAGCCACTGACGCGTGGGACCCAGAGGTCAACGGACCTAACTTGTCAGCTGGACAGAGACAGGGGAGAAGATTTGACCGGCGTTAGCTCACCGACGGTGAGCTTTCCGGCGAAACCGAGCCCACCATCGTGACCCTCACATCCTCCTGCGTCTATAGGTGTAGGAGGTTGAAGCGCGGACACACCAGAGAAGGCTCGTCGCATGCCATGGCGGCACGACGACGCTGTGCGGAGGTGCGCCGGTCGTCTCAAGCCATGGCAAGGCCCTGCGAGCGGCGCAAGAGTTCCATGGTGACCACACGGACCTATCGAGACTACCTAGGGTTAGGGTGAGAGCCCCGGCGAGGTTCGTCCACGTGCGCGATGGTGCGGCGGCGAGAGCACGGCGATGCTAGCCATCGTTTTCAACTTCGGTGAGACTACGGTTCGCCGTAAGGTTACCCCCGAGGCTAGGTTACACCCGTATCTAGTGCTAACGTGAAGAGGAAAGGAGAATGAGCAAGGGAGCAGAGCAGCGACGAGCTTGCCATGAAGGCGACCATGGATACAGCGACCCCGACAAGGACAAGAACGGCGAATTCGCCCTCACCATGGCTTGTCTAGTCTAGTAACTATGTCGAGGAGGTAGAGCGGAAGACAGCGAAGCTATTGGCTAGCTAGAGGTGGCAATGGTGTGGTGGTGAGGGAGCTAGGTGGTGGCAGGACTGAGGGCGACAGCGGTGACACTGTTGCGGCTCGCGCGCGGTAGCGAGACAACGCGGATGAAGCGAATGAGGACAGCAGCGCGTCGTGGTAGCTTTGATGCTCCTCCGACCTGATCGCAGGGCCCGACACTAGCGTATAGATGCCACATGGCGCCAGTGGCCTGACGGTGGTCGGTCATGATGGCCAGGGCGAGATGGCCATCAGGCCCATCATCAATCGACTGATAGCGTATTTTCTCCCCCTCCAAATTCTAAAACTGTGACACATAATGATCAACCAGTTGAACTACGTGATAGAGCTAAGTGAGTACTCCAACATTGCCAACACCAACTTAGTCCATATCGCCACAGTTTTCAAACTATAAGGCACCAAACTACCCTACATGAAATCTAAAAAGTATTGCAAGACTTAGAAATATTTTCCAAGTTTTCAAACATCATTGCATTGATTTTTGTGAGCCAATATCAAGCATGTTAGGAGCTGAATTAACCTATGACCCAAAAATAAAAGTTGTTACACTAATTGAGTTCTACAACATTGTTTTAGGGCGCATAGCCATGCAAAGTCTCTAAAGTGACATTCAACTCCAGTCAAACAAGCAACTAGAAATTGATGATTTACACTATAGATATGACTTAGAGACCAAACTAGCCTTAGTCATGAATACCAAAGTTGTTCCATGTGATATTATAAGCATGTTTAAGTTGTCTTAGTGACCAACATCAACCACTTGCACTTAATCACACATGATCATAAGCATACACATATGGGAAATATAGAATAACAATGCATGTTTCACATGTTTCAATTGTATGTTTCACATGTAAATGCTCATATATGAATGCATGATGCTTATGCTCATGCAAATGCAAGTGCAATTATGCAATCCTAACACCTAGGGTGTTAAAGCCCTCCCCACTTATAAAAATCTCGTCCTGAGATTTGAAAAGCGTACCATTTTGAATAAAAGGTAGGGTAGACATCCTTCAAATAATCTTCCCATTCCCACGTTGCATCGCTCTCACTACCCTGATTACTCCACATGACCTTGTAAAACTTGACAACCGGACTCTGGGTTACTCTCTCTTTAGTATCAATAACCCGCACCGGCCTTTCTTCATAGGTTAGATCTGATTTCAACTTGATATTTCTAAGTGAAACTCTTTCTTCCGGAACGTGGAGACATTTCTTTAATTGAGATACATGAAAAACATTGAAGACAACTCTCATCTCATAAGGTAATTCTATCTTGTAGGCTACTCTCCCACTCTTCTCTATGATCGGATATGGACTTACATATCTAGGTGCAAGCTTCCTCTTTACTCCAAACCGTTGCACGCCTTTCATCGGTGATACTTTCAGATAAACATAATCACCAACATCAAACTCAATGGGCTTCCTTCTTTTATCCGCATAGCTTTTCTACCTAGCTTGAGCAGCTTCCATATGTTTCTGGATAGTACGGACTTGTTGTTAAGCCTCCTTGACTAAATCAATGATGTAGTATCTCCTTTCTCCTGATTCAACCCAGTTCAAAGGAGTTCTACATTTGCGGCCATACAACGCTTCGAATGGAGCCATCTTGATACTTTCTTGATAGCTATTATTATAGGAAAATTCAGCCAAGGGTAACCACTTCTCCCATGAACCCTTGGAAGATGACATAAGCTCTTAACATGTCTTCCAATATTTGATTCACCTGCTCCGTCTGACCGGAGGTCTGTGGATGATAAGCAGAACTTCTTACTAAGTTGGTGCCTAACATCTTATGCAAATATTCCCAAAAATGAGCAGTAAACTGAGGTCCTCTGTCAGATATAATGTTTCTAGGAACACCATGGAGACGTACTACCTGATTAAAATATAACTCAGCATAGTCACTTGGTCAATAGTCAGTTCTAACTGGTATGAAATGGGCAGACTTGGTTAAACGATCCACTATTACCCATATAGAATTAAAATTCTTTTGGGTAGGGGGAAGTCCAACAATGAAATCCATACAAATTTCATCCCATTTCCATCCTAGAATAGATAATGATTGAAGAAGTCTAGCAGGCTTCAAGTGAATTGCCTTGACCCTACAACAATTGTCACACCTTGCAACATAAGTTGCAATTTCTTTCTTCATCTTGGTCCACCAAAAGCGAGGTTTCAAGTCTTGATACATTTTGCTACTTCCCGGGTGAATAGATAACTTGGAGGAGTGAGCTTCATCTAAGATTTGGTTTCTAAGCTCTTTATCCTTCGGCACTATAAGTCTATCCTTAAACCATAGGACACCCTTTTCATCTACTCAGAAGTGTTTTGTTTCTTGCTCCTTCATCTTCCTTTTTATGTGGAACACACCCACATCAGATTTTTGAAGCTCAATGATTTTACTTTCAAGAGAGCAACTGAGAGTGATACTGTGCAACACAGCAGGATGTAACTGATGTGCCAGATGAAAATCTCCTTCCTAGAGAGAATTGCAATGAGACTTTCTACTCAAAGCGTCAGCAACCACATTTGCTTTGCTAGGATGATAATGTACTTCTAAGTTATAATATTTGATCAACTCTAGCCATCTTCTCTGTCTCATGTTCAATTCCGGTTGAGTGAAGATATATTTGAGACTTTTATGATCGGTATAGGTATGACACACATTACCGAGCAGGTAATGCCTCCAAATCTTCAAAGCATGAACAACAGCAGCTAACTCTAGATCATGAGTTGGATAATTGACTTCGTGCTTCCTCAACTGACGCGAGGCATAAGCAATAACCTAGCCTTCCTGCATAAGAACACATCCTAAACCAGTACCTGATGCATCACAAAATACATCAAAAGGTTTCTCAATATCAGGCTATGCCAAGACAGGAGTTGAAGTCAATAAAGTCCACAAAGTGTGAAGCAGTTTCACACTCCGGAGTCCAAACAAACTTCACATCTTTCTAAAGCAACCTGGTCATGGGCTTGGCTATTTTAGAGAAATCCGGGATGAAGCGACGATAATAGCCAGCCAAACCAAGGAAACTCCTAACCTCATGCATTGAAGTTGGTGCTTTCCAATCCAAAACTTCTTGCACCTTAGTTGGATCCACCGAAATCCCTTCATCAGACAACACATGACCCAAGAAAGCTACTTTCTTTAGCTAAAACCCACATTTGCTGAATTTGGCGTAAAGCTTATGTTCTCATAGTCTGGATAAATAATTATCAGATGCTCGGCATGCTCTTCAGCATTAATGGAAAAGATCAAAATGTCATCAATGAAGACAACCACAAATTTGTCCAGTTCCGTCATGAGTACCGAATTCATCAGATATATGAAATATGCAGGAGCGTTGGTCAAACCAAAAGACATAACAAGATACTCATACAACCCATATCTAGTGGAGAAAGCGGTCTTAGGTATATCCTCCGGTCTAATTTTTATCTGATGATAACCAGATCTCAAACCAATTTTGAAGAATACCTTTGCCTTAGACAACTAATCAAATAAAATATCAATGCGAGGCAATGGGTACTTGTTCTTGATTGTCACGGCATTGAGTGGATGATAATCTACACACATGCACAATGACTTGTCCTTCTTCTTCACAAATATAGCGGGACAACTCTAGGGAGATGCACTAGGTCGGATAAGACCCTTTTCTAATAGATCTTGTAACTGAACTTTAAGCTCTGCTAACTCATTGGCTGGCATCCTATAAGGCCTTCTAGAAATAGGTGCAGTACCCGACACTAACTCGATCTTGAATTCGATATCTCGATCTAGTGGTAAACCAGGTAGATCATCAGGAAATATATCTGGAAATTCACAAACTACCGAAACATCCTCAATTCTCGGGGTCTAGATAGCATTGACAGTGTTGTGGAGGTCCAGATCTCTAGGAAGTGGCACTAGGAAAGCCTCATTGCTGATAGGATCCCTCAACATAATGACCCTAGTGGAAGTATCGATGAGCACTCCATGACCACTCATCCACTTCATCCCCAAGATTACATCTATACCTAATCCTGGCAAAACTACCAGATCGGACGTATGCACTCGTCCCTCTATTTCGATACTCACATCTTGCACTACCTGATTGGTAGAAATATTACTTCCAGCTACACTAATGCAATAACTACCCGTGGATAGTGTAATTACCTTCTGATTGTACTTTGACGCAAATACTAGACTCATGAATGAATGCAAAGCACCAGAATCAAACAGTACAACTGCAGGATGTTGATTCACAAGAAACTTACCTGCAGTGACCACCTCGCCTGAGGGTATCTTTGTCATGTTGGTGTAGTTCACATGACCTTGACGAACACCAGAATTCCCCTGCTTCGGATTATTCTTCTGAGGATAAGGACAACTCTTGGACCAATGACCCATATTGCCACAATTCCAGCAGGACCTATTACTTGGTGGAACAAAAGAATTCCCTGGTCATGTGGTGCCTTTTGGAAGAGGAACAGTAAAGGCCTAACAGAACCTAGTCTTGGCCTGATTCTTCTTTTGAGGCAGACGATACCTTGTGGCTGTAGCAAGTGGGCGAAACTAATTTCTTACAGCCACTAGATCTTTAGCCTGAGATGCACTTGCCTCAAAGGCCCTCTTGCGATTCTTGGAAGCCACATAGATAGTATTGTTGTTCTCTTGAGTGAGAGCGTCACTCACAAACTCATTAAAAATAACACTCTTGTTCCCCAGGGTCTTCAACAGCTTGGGACTAAGCCCTCTCTTGAAGCTAGCGATTTTCTTCACGTCTGTATCAACAAATTATGGGGCATACCTTGCCAGATGATTGAATGCATGAAGATATTCAGTAAGATTCTTGGTGCCTTGTACCAGCTTCATGAACTCAGTGTGCTTCATGGCCATCAAGCCGGGAGGAATATAATGCCCCTTGAAAGCATCCTAGAACTGGTTCCATGTGATCTAAGCATTCTCTAGTAAGGTGGACCTATAATGACACCACCATATACGATAGGTCCTTGCAACTAATGCGAGGCATACCCTGCCTTCATCTGTTCCATCAGCCTTAGCAAACAAAACTTGTGTTCAAGCGTTGCCTAGAGCGACTCTTCAGCTTCTTTAAAAATTAGCGGTTTGGTGTCTTAGAACTCTTTAAAATCACTATATTGATTTGGCTTTGACCCCTAACATTGATTGTGACCATGTGCTTGATGCTGCACCAGGGTACGCATGGCATCCCGTAAAGCACGCTGACCTTCAATAAGCATGGCCAATAGATCAATTGGCATGGGTGGTGGTGGTGGTGGAAGATCCCCCTCACCACTACCCCCACCTCTGCCCGAGCGCAGATTGCATGACATCTGCAGAAGTGCAACAGTGAGTAATGATGGACAATGTTAAGAACATTATAGATGAATGGTAGAATTATGCCAAACTAAACTTATTGGAGAGAATAATTTCATACAATAAATAGAGGCACAATAAATTCATCCTCATAACATCGCCAATATTTTACTCTGTACATTCTTGTGATGCATACGCATACATGCCAAATTTTTGCCAACATTGAAGCTGGACCTTTATTAGTGCTCACATCCACATGGAGCAAACATGCAAGTCTCAGAGATTACATCAAAGTCACTAACTGAATTTAAGTTGCATTGTAACACCTCTAGTGTTTGGACCTAGAACTAAAACTTGGCATGTCATCATATGCATTGCAAAGCATTCATAAAGAAGAAAATTTGGAATGCATTCACTAAATAAGATTTGTTTCATAAGTTGTTATTTTATGTGATGCAATGTGATTCAAAACGTTAAACAAAGATCATGACCACAAGGGTCAAATTTCATGTGATCATGTGAGACCATGTGTCATTTGACTCAAACAACCCTAATGGGCCATGTTACTAGTCAAAAATCAAAGTTAAAGTAAAAGAAAGACAAATCAAATTTGAATTCAAATTTAAATTATAAAAGTCCTTTTTGCCCCTTTTGGATATTTCAAAATCCATTTGGAATTTGGGGTTGTGACAAAAAGCAAAGTTGGAGCTTATTTTATAAGGATCAACTTTGGTATTCAAAGTTTTTCAAGTTTACATATAAAATTTGGAGTAATTTTGAAATTATTCAAATGCTCAAATGCACCCCAAATTTAAATTTCAAAATGGAGGCAGAATTTGAAAATATTTCTAGAAGCAAAGTTGTAGAGTTTGAAAAATTGAACAACTTTCTTTTTTGGAGATTTTCAACTTCTTGAGAAAATTTGTGAGTAATTTGAAAAATGGACGCAGTGGCAGTTCTATAAATTTTTCAAAAAAATCAACCTCCACCTCTCTGCTTGCCGCCGGTGCCACGCGGAGATCACCGCCGATCGGATTTCGCCGCTTACATGCGCAGTGACATGCCAATACCTCCGTGGCGAGTTCGCCCGTGTGCTGTCAACACCGCACACCCTCCTTCTTGCTATAAATAGGAGCACGCCGTCGTCATTTCGGAGTTTTTCCGTCGACTGTTCACCGCCGGTGTCTTGCCGCACTCACGCAATTCGTCCTCGCCGTAGTATCTAGGGCCAATTGCTTTGGTCAGAAGCTCCGCCTCGTCTTCCTGCTCATCCCAAGCCCGATCGTGTCGCTCCTGGAAGTCCAGCGCCGCCGCATGACTTCGTCTTCTTCGGAGTCGGCCGGAGCTCCGCCATCCTCGGTCTCACGTGGTCCCGTCGATTCGGTACATCTATGTCTTCACCGAGCCTACCTACGTGATCACGGTGAGCTTTTGAAAGTGAAAACCGTTTCGCTTTAGTCCCTACTGCAGCGTCACCGTGGCTACGCCGTACACCATCGTTCCCAGTCCGCCATGCCTAGCGTGGAGGTGTCTCCAGGGCACCTTTTTCCTTTCTGATAGCTGAGATTGGTTCGGGGGAAGTAGTAGATCATTTTGGTGAGGTCTGTTTCGCCGGAGCATCACCGTCGGCGCATTTTGCGGCCGGTCAGTGAGGGCAGCGCCGTCGTGATAGGTTTGAGTCACTGACAGGTGGGGTCAGCCTATCAGTGCGAGTGAGGAAGAAGAACAGTGATGATTTTTATTTTCTGAATTTGTGAATAGTGCTGAAACTTTGGGAATTTGTAGGAAATTCATGATAGCTTCAAAAATTCTGAAATTTTGTGTGTCGCTTCTGTACATGCTCTAGTATGGTTTAAAAATTTGAAACTTGAAATTTGAATAAATTTTTAATGTTCAAAAATTCAGTCCATTAATTAATAAATGCAATTTCCATGATTTTTGTAGGCCACTGTATAGCTCCAAAAATTATGAAATTTGTTTTGGTACACTAATTTGATATGAGGAAGCTTACATAAAATTTTGAGGTCATTTGTAACAAGTTTATTTTTGGGCTTATTTTAAATTAATTAAAAATTTAATAAAAGCAACCCTAATTGTTTGGGTTAGGGTTTAATTTTTGTTTGGGTCAGGTTGTGTGACTAGTAGGGTTTCAATATCCATTTGGTCAAGTCCCATGTATGGTTCTTGATGGTAGGATTGAAGTTGGTTTTGTTGGCTTGCAACTGTACCGTGAAATAAAATCATTTGCGGGGTGTTGTTACATTTCATGTACCGTGAAAGCATCATGTTTACATTATCATCATGTTAAAGCATATGTTATCATTTCGTATAGAATCCAAGAGTGAAACGATTCTAGTTGAACAAGTGCTGGAAGAATACCCGGTTGTCGTGGGATTTGGTAATTGTGGTACTGATCCGGAACCTGAGATCGTCAACGAAGGCAAGCCCCGGTTTATGCATTAAACCATTACCTTGTTTACTTTGAAAAGTTTATCACTTATGTTACTTATTGCATTAAGTTGATTTACTTCAAATGTTGCCTACTTGATGCATTACCTACCTTGGTAATTGTTTACCATCCTTGAAGATGTTTTCATTTACAAAGGCGTAGAATGCTTAGTATGCTTTATGGTAGGCTTTCAAAGTAAAAGTTTCGATACAATCAAAGATGGCATACTGGCCAAAGAAAGAAAGAAGGTTGAATGACTAGAGACTAGTCGGGTGACTTACCTTGAATTTTTGGGTAATGTTGCCGGCTATGTCACTTAAAGGCCACTCATTGTGGATCTTCTGAACGAGACACCTTGTAGTACTGGTCACATACTCCGGTAAGCCTACTTCGGCTAATCTGATACTAAGACGAATGCCCACGCACTGAGAGTGGTGAGATGGCGGGAGTAGCGTGTACCCTCGTGGCTTGAATGTGGCCGGATTTGAGGTGTGCTGTGCTCTCAGGTGGTGTGGAGACGGCTTAGTACGGGAGGATCCGGTAGCGAGGTTGATATATGCAAGATTAAGTTCTACATATGTCGTGTGATAAGGAATCCCCAGCTAGGACATGAATCAATTCGAATTGCCGGTGCTCCGCGGATATGGAGACTCGATTCATTACAGAAGCAATGTAGGACTGGTGAATTACTAAAACATGAGAAAAAGAATGGAATGAGAAGGATTGGAACATGGGATATGAACCCTTGGTTGGAGATATTGAATTAAAGTACTTAGGGGTAAAACTTGAAACTAGGATCAAGAATAGTAAGCTTTTGGCAAAGAACTTTTGAATTTTTCTACATCCTTACCTTGACCCAACACCTGCATCCCTAAGACCTTCGTCCTTTTTCGTCGGGTCAGTCTTGTTGAGTACTCTTTGTACTCAGGGTTTGTTAACCCTTGTTGCAGGTGAGTCGCATGTGTAGGTTTGTTTTGGTCCCTGCTGCATGTCAGTGTATGAAGTCGATGACGATGAGGAATGATGAATGGCCTTTGGACAAGGCACTAGTTTGTGTGAAATAAATAATGTTAATGTAATATTATCTCGCTACTATGGTTGTATGACACTTATGGTTATGTAAGTTTGAAACAACTGGTTTGTAATATTAAACTTAAGTCTTCTGCTTATTTACCTCTGGTATGTATATTGAAAAATGTTGTAATCTGCAATGACTGTGATTGGGATCCTATTTGAAACGTGGATGATTTGGGTTTCCCGAGGACACCCGACAGACCTGTTAAGTTGTTGGGAACTTGTGTACGCTATCTGAGGTCTATTGAGACATCGATAGGTGCACGTGGGCCCGATTTCTTAGGAGGTTCTGCCACATGCATGTCCTTCTAGAAGAAAGCAAAAGATAACGAACTAGTGCATCTAGCTTAGTACTACAGCTAAACTACGCATCCCCATCGGTGTCAAAATCAATCACTCCTTCACAATCTTCATCCTCGACAGGCTCTAGTTCCTCCTCTTCTTCTTTGCAGCCTTAGGCACTGCAATGACATGGGCATCTATTTCCATACCATCATCATTCACAAAGATCACCTGTGGTCCCCCCACCATGGGGTACTCTAGAATAGGGTGAGGAATTGGATTGATCTGATTATTGAGACGATGAACATCAATCTGTAGTTCCTCAATCTGGCGGAGGATTTCATTCTCTCTGATTTTAGCCCGAATTTCTACCATGACACTAGCATGGTTCCTAGTTTGTGCTAGACGGATTGTGTCATCTCGCTCATGAGTCAACTACATGATCTGATCATGGTTGGCATCTCTTTCCCTAACAGCGCTCACAAACTGCTGCTTGCGAGTTTCCAAAGCATCCATAAAACCACCTTCTCATGTTGGGCTGCCCTAAGCTCTTTACCATAATTGCGTGCACGTTTCTTCCACTTGCGCCACTCATTCTGTGCCTGCTGAAGAGCTATCAACACAGTAACATAAGTGCTCTGACGATCATGGAACATCTTCAGAACAGCCATCATGGCACTCATGGCTGGTCTAGAGCTCTATGCCCACTCTATATTAGTCATTACCAAGGGATCATCCCCAAAATCCAGCCAAACTGCCTCTGACGGGGCTACTCGAGGAATGGACTCGGCAGGTCCATTGACCAACTCGTCACCAAACTATTGACAAATATCAACTAGCACTTCCATGGCTGCCACTTGGGCACTTTCCCAAGGGGTTTGTCCATAAGCTTCGATGCTCCAACCAAGCCACTGTGGTCTATTTTTGTTAGGTGGCACAACCACCTCAACGTCATACCACAGTGACCGTCCTTCAACCTCTACTTGCTTCCAAGTATAACGAGGTGGCTTAGCATATCCCACAGAATATAGCACCCTCCACAACAAGGTTGGAGTGCCAAACACGTGTAGGAATGTGTTGCTCCTGGGCGGGAGTGCTGGTGCGGCCATCTGTAGTAACATTGCAATTTAGGCGTGAGAGGATTATCTTATAGGATAAGAAATATATAATGAGATAATTAATGATAAGGGAGGGAGTGATGCAAAAATGTAATGACATGAGTGAACATGATGCATGCACGTTCCGTACGTCCTCACAAAGCTTAGGAAAATTTATAATTCTAGCGACATAGGCAGTGGCATACACACGTTCTCTCCATATACGTATCTAATCGGCTACACGTTGCGCTATTAGTGTACCTACAGGCAAATTCATTGCAGCCCATCCCCACAAGAGATAAATAAGCACACAATGAAAACAGTAAACTAAGATACTCTCCATATATACATCCCTAGATATATAGACTTTGGTATCCATAGCTACCCAACAGATATACCCACAATTAAGTACCTTCATATATACATGTGTGTAACATGTAAATATTCCAGTAACCATAGCTAACTCTCCCCTAGATCGATAGTTGGATGGTCATGCTCTCACAACTCACACTTACCTGGGCGTAGAGGCAATTGATTCATACATTACCACCCAAGCGGATGGCATCCATACAATAGCATGCCGTATGGACGATGAAATAAAATGCAAGCAATTACCCCCCCCCCCAAAGTTAATACTTAAATAAGCCACCTAAAAGTCCTTATTTGGGCATAGAGGATATGACCACTGACACACTTAGGTAAAAATTCAGATTTGAACACACCTATATATAAGTGGTTATAAGTTGTAAAAACCGATTTTTGCAAACAAAAACCTTTGTTTTAAAAACACATGTGACATGTTTAATGTTGAACCTTGCTTCGATGCCAGCGGTAACAGAACCGACCAATTTATAAGAGCACAAGTACAAAAGCAATCACCGGAGTGATCAAACTGTCATACTTGAACCCATATAAACCCGGTAGTCCACTGAAACCACGAAGGATTTCAAACCAACTCGTATACAACCAAGATCGTACATGATTCAACATAACAAGCCATATGTTACATCCATTTCACAAGTAGTTCACAAGTATCTCGCATACATCAGAGTTCACATAGTTATTACAACACAAGTTCACAAATAGCGGAAGCAAAGTAGTTGGGAACCCTCACACACACTTAGTTCAAATACAAGCCAGTTCCATAGCCATATCCAGCAAAAGCATCATGATAAGATAACATAGGAGATCATGCCCATGATCTAGTCTTCATCACCAGCAGGGTGGAGACAATACTTGTAGTAACCATTATAAAGCACATCATCCGCAACAAGAGGGAATAAACCCTGAGTACAAGAATGTACTCAGCTAGACTTACCCGTCGTAAACCAAAAATAAATGACACCAAGGAGTATGCAAGGCTTTATCAGTGGATCTTGCTTGACAACCATTGTGCATAAAAGCTTTAATGATACAAGAGCATAATTTAAATTATGAGTTAAGCAGCAAGTTACCAATATTAAACCTGTCATCTAGATTAGCACCTATACTAGAGCAAGCACTTGATTAGACTCCAAACATTAGTAACATATCCGGTATAACGTTGTAACATCATCATCATCATCATTATAACCATCAAGTTCAATTAAGTGTCTCTACGTTGCCGCTGCTCAGTCAAGTTCTCACTATCCGGGAGAGACGATGACTCGAATCGATTCCTACCCAGCTAGAGAGTTATTCCTAACACACACCCAAGTAACCTGATCAGTGGTCGCCTCGGGTCACCTTTGGTATAGCTCAGGAAGTAAATTCGTGGGCCCGAGCAGCACCGCACTCTCAGGGAGTCCACTCTACCAGGATGTCAATCTACCCTCAGACTTACATGAATGGCTCCCCATACATCCTTACTACCGCCAGAGTGCACTTTTCACTTCCCGGCTTCCGGCCTGAGTTGAGCTACTCGACTTCACGGTTGGAATGAGTTATCCGGCCAACTAAGTGATAAGCATTAGTTCAACATGACATGAGGATGTACAGCGAATCGGTCCTTAGCCAACACAGGCGGGGATAGATCCACACTCAAGACCTCCTTGCCTTGTTGTTTCTCTATTGACATCCCACCCGGTCTCCATTCATTATTAACACATGGTTATTTCCACGATAGCAAATATAACCAACCATGACTAGATATCATCCTATCTTGCAAGTGATAGGAAATCACCTGACTTTACCGGTCTAAGCATGGCTAAGCATTGATACGCTCCTAGACCTAAATAGGATTCAGGGTACATTTACTGGACAAGGAAGAGATAGGTATGCAACAAGTGTTTGCATCCAACTCCTATAACTTAATGCATCAAACATATAAAGATAATCAAAGTAACATTTTTAAAACATAGGAGACTTAGAATGCTCTGGGGCTTGCCTTTTAGAAAAGAGGAAGGTTGGTGATCCGGGCACTCAAGCAGTTCTTCTTTGTTGACTCCTCCTTCTGGGGCCTACACCTCCTGCTCTTGAACTTGCTGCTGCTCCTCCGGAAGTCCTTGTTCAAATTCTAGAAGAGTGACTCCCTCTGGAACACCTATTGCATGCATATCCATAGCATAAGAGTCATGAATGCAAAAGAGATGGAAGGTGATGATGAAATGTATAGCCATGTATAGATTGACACATGAATGACATGATGATACAGGATTAATATTTACTTTACTGAGTAGGTGCATATCACTTCTTGAAAATAAGAACTACACACTCACCAAGCTCTAACAACCTAAGGTAAAGTTGTTCATATTCAGTAAGAGGTCTAGCACCTGCCACTAACAATTTATCTTAATTAGGCTAAGCATCTAAATCATCACATCAACTCATTTAAAGCAATCAAGTCATTCACTGCATTCAACAAATTCAGGGCTGCAGACAAAAGCTTCAAATTTAACTCATAACTGGAGTTGTACTAACCCAAAACACATGCAATAAGACAATCTGGAAAGCTTATGAAATTGTATACAATTCATATTTAATCATTTCAACATGAATCCCAAGTTAACAAGGCCAAACAGGCACATTTATCAAACCTGGTTCAGAAATTCCAGAGTACAACTAGTTCTGAAGACCAACATTGAACAGTCATAACTCACAAACTATTTGGCCAAATGCCTTGAAACTTTAACACGAGCTAGATAAGTGAGTTATCTATAACTTTGTTTGAGACAAGATTCATAGGAAACATCATTTTTACCATGTAATTTGCTTAACTCTAGAATCTATCTAGAAAAGTCACTATAAGTGAATTTTAGGGAAAATAATATTTCATTCCATACAAGAATGGAACTTTGAGCACTACCAATGTTACCAACAGTTAACATATATCAAATGAGTACTAGAAAATATAGTGGCCATTCCTAAATAAATTCTTTTCATGCCTTTATTAATCCATTTTGATAATTAGGTGAAATAATAAACATATAGCAAAAGTGTACAGTAAATTCCACAAAAATTACAATAGCTTATACATGTCCCGAGTAGACTACTATATAAATTTCATAGCATTTTAACATGTACAACATCCTACACAAAAATGACAAGCCAGCAGGGCTTAAAGTAGCATAAATAGGAAATCCTATTGAAAAGTGTCAAGCGACAGAATTCATATTTTTCTTAGCTTCATCGTAGCACAAGAACACTGTGCATTAAATTTCATGCTCATTGGATACATATTTTTACCACGAAAAATAGCACAAGAATTGAGCATTTATTTAAGATAAATAGCAAACTCCTATTTCGAGCAAGACCACTATGCAACCAATATTTTTCCCAGGTTGTACACGACAAGACAAGACCAACAAAATTCAAATCACATTTTTAGCACTTTCCTATCTCAAGTTATACATTTTACAAGATTGAAAACATTCAAAAAGCATTTATCTAGCTCTATTTTATTCTCCCAGAAAAATACCAGAAATAGTACATTTCATATTTTTATGAAATACTACAGTTCATGAGGAATCCATGAAAATTTGGTTCACTCAATTTGGACACCTATAGCTCCAGATATGATTTTCCAAAATTAGCACAAAATTCTAGAAAAGAATAAAACAAAACCCTAAAGCTACAGCCGCTGACGCGTGGGACCCAGAGGTCAACGGACCCGACTTCCCAGTCGAACAAAGACAGGGGAGAAGATTTAACCTGCGTTAGCTCACCGACGGCGAGCTTTTCGGTGAAACCGACCCCACCATCGTGGCCCTCACATCCTCCCATGTCAATAGGTGTAGGAGGTTGAAGCGCGGACACACCGGAGAAGGCTCGTCGCTGGCCATGGTGGCACGGTGGCGCTACGTGGAGGTGCGCTAGCTGTCTCTGGCCATGGCAAGGCCCTACGAGGGCTGCAAGAGTTCTGTGGTGACCACGTGGACCTACCGAGACTACCTAGGGTTAGGGTGAGAGCGTCGGCGAGGTTCATCCACGTGCGTGGCGGTGCGGCGGCAAGAGCGCGGCGATGCTTGCCATTGTTTTCAATTCTGGTGAGACTATGGTTCACCGTAAGGTCACCCCCATGGCTAGGTTACACCCATATCTAGTTCTAACACGAAGAGGAAAGGAGAATGAGCAAGGGAAAAAAGCAACGGTGAGCTCACCGTGAAGGCGACCATGGATACAGCGACTCCGGCGAGGACAAGAACGGCGAATTTGCCCTTACCGTGGCTTGCCTGGTCTAGTAACTATGTCGAGGAGGTAGAGAGGAAGATAGCGAAGCTATTGGCTGTGGCGGCAGCGAGACAACGCGGATGAAGCGAACGAGGACAGCAGCACGTCATGGCGGCTTTGATGCTCCTCTGGCCTGATCGGTGGGCCCGGTGCCGGCATACAGACGCAACATGGTGCTAGTGGCCTGACGGTGGTCGGCCATGATGCCCAGGGCGAGATGGCCATCAGGCCCATCATCAGTCGACTGATAGCGTATTTTCTCCCCCTCCAAATTCTTAAACCGTGACACATAATGATCAACCAGTTGCACTATGTGATAGAGCTAAGTGAGTACTCCAACATTGCCAATACCAACTTAGTCCAGATCGCCACGGTTTTCAAACTATAAGGCACCAAAGTACCCTACACGAAATCTGAAAAGCATTGCAAGACTTAGAAATATTTTCCAAGTTTTCAAACAACATTGCATTGATTTTTGTGAGCCAATTTCAAGCATATTAGGAGCTGAATTAGCCTATGACCCAAAAATAAAAGTTGTTACACTAATTGAGTTCTACAACTTTGTTTTAGGTTGCACAACCATGCAAAGTTTCTAAAGTGACACTTAACTCTAGTCAAACATGCAACTAGAAATTTATGATTTACACTAGATATGACTTAGAGACCAAACTAGCCTTAGTCATGAATACCAAAGTTGTTCCATGTGATATTCTAAGCATGTTTAAGGTGTCTTAGTGACCAACATCAACCACTTGCACTTAATCACACATGATCATAAGCATACACATATGGGAAACATAGAATAACAATGCATGTTTCACATGTTTCAATTGTATGTTTCACATGTAAATGCTCATATATGAATGCATGATGCTTATGCTCATGCAAATGCAAGTGCAATTATGCAATCCTAACACCTAGGGTGTTACATTGGTAAATCAACATCACAACCAAGATCGCATGATTAAGCAAATACACATCACATACATAGAGTTGTAGCAGAAATAATATTACAAATAGGTTCATAAATAATAGTACAAGTTTGGGTTTCAAAACCAATTAAGGGAAACAACATAGCTTTCAAATGATTACATTAATATAAGTTCCAAATACATTGCTAGCATAAGTGACATCCTCTGACAAAATCATATAGATGAGAAATAAATATAGAGTCACCGAGCCCACCGGTGGTTAGCCACCATCTTCCTCAGGCCAAAAATTTCACCTCCAATATGGTGGGATAAACCCTGAGTACTCAAATTTACTTAGCTAAACTTACCCATCATAAACCAGAAATAAAGTGACACCAAGGATTATGCAAGGCTTTATAAGTGGAGCTAGCTTGACAACATTTTGCATAAAAACCACTAATTCAACTATACATTTTATTATTCGGTCATTAAGTTAATTATAGCTATTCATCTCTAGATTAGCAACTAACCTATGCCAAACATGTGGTATATTATTTAGTAGCATAATAATAGTAACCATAGCTGGTGTAATAATTCCATGTTCATCATAACCATCATATTCCATAATTTAATTACTACGATGTTGGTGTGAGTCAGAGTTTCTCACTATCCGGGAGAGACAGTGATTTGAATAGATTCCAACCAGCTGGGGCGTTATTCCTAACACAAACCCAGACATACCTGTGCTAAGGTAGTCTTAGGTCACCTTTGGTACAACTCAGGTCCAATTCGTGGGTTTGATCAACGCCGCACAATCCGGGACAATCAGCTACCAGGACGATCAGGACTACCCTGCCCTTGGGCTCATGTCTGGCTCCCCACACATCCTTACTACCATCTAGAGTGTGCAATCTTACATAACAGAGCCCGGCTGGAGTTGAGCTACTCGGCTTTGCGGTCAAAATGAGTTATTCGGCCAGCTAAGTGATAGGCAAGCGTTCAATCTCGACAGATTAGCCAACAATGGTACGGTCCTTAATCAACACAGACGGGATATAACATGCACACAAGACCTCCATGCTATGTTGTCTCTCAATCACCAAATCATGTACGGTCTCCATTTATTCATCATCA
The DNA here is from genome assembly GCA_904845875.1 of Miscanthus lutarioriparius. NCBI lineage: Eukaryota > Viridiplantae > Streptophyta > Magnoliopsida > Poales > Poaceae > Miscanthus > Miscanthus lutarioriparius. Next base: position 48,963,402 of record CAJGYO010000017.1, on the reverse strand, counting down.
CATGGTTATTTTCCACGATAGCAATATAGCCAACCGTGCTTTGGAATCCACCTATATTTCACGGTGACAGGAAATCACCCGACTTCTACTGATCTAAGCATTGCTAAGCATATATTTGATCCTAGACCTACATAGGGTTCAAGGTACATTTTTGTACAAGGAAGTTATATGCATCAAGTGGTTCCAATCAACTCTTATAACCTAATGCATCAAACATAAAAGGACTCAAGTGATATTTGTAAAAACATAGGAGGCTTTGAATGCTCTGAGGCTTGCCTAGGATCCTGTAACACCCTAGTGTTAAGATTTGCATTTGGCACCTACATTTCATGAGCACAAGCATCATCCAAGCATTCATGAACATGAGCATATGAAATTTCATCTCATTCTTATACCTTATCACAGGAAATGTTGATTTTATATATATGCTTATGCTTGCAATCATGTATGATCAATGTATGAGATGGTTGTAAGGGCACCAATATACCTTAGACACATCTAGAATGGTGAATGGAACAACTTTTGTATTCATGACATGTACCAATTTTGCTTCTAAGTGTTGGTGTACTTTGAAATGTCACTTTCATGATTCTAGTTTGACCAAAGTTGAACAGTAGCTTAGAGTATTTGCATGGCTATGTGACCTAAATAAAAGTTGTAGTTCTTGTCATGGGCAACAAACTTTATTTAAGGGTCATGAGCTGAATCAGTGCCTAACATGGTCAAAAACAGCTCCAAACTAGCAACAAAATGTTGTTTTGTGACTTAAAATTTTTCTAGTATAGAATGCTGATTTCAGTTTCAAAGTACCTCACTTTAGAGCTTTTTAGTTTGAAAACCAGTTTGAATTAGACCATGATCATTAAAGCAAAGTTGTAGTACTCACATAGCTCTACAATTTCGATTAACAAAGTTTTTGCTAAATCGCCACGGATTAGGAGATTTAGGAGCTCAAAGTAGCGCTGTCAGACGGACTTAATCGGCGCCGCGCGTGCGTCGTGGCCGACCGGTGTTGGGCCCACGCGGTAGGCCAATGCGGGCAGCAAAATCATAGTGACGTGCCCTCCCTCCTCACTCGCTCTCACTTACCTCGCTCTGCCTCTCTCTCGCCTTCGCCACGCCCGAGCGAAGCCGCTGCGCACCATGCCATCACGTGCATAGCTTCGCCGTCAGCCGCTCTACCTCCCCGAGCTGCCATTGTCACCATTCAAGCCAAGGTAAAGTGACATTTCATGTCGCCATCGCCACCATGGTCATGGAGCGCCGCCGAGCTCCGAGTTCACCGTGGCCAGCCTTATCCACCACTCCTCCTACCTCTTTCTCCCTGGTTCTATCATCACCTTAGGTCATAGATGCTCATGTTGTCATTTATCTAACCACTACCACCGTCGTCATGCAGGAACGCGCGACACCGCCGTGCGTGTCCGCCATGGCTACAAGCACACGCTCGCCACCGCTGACTTCACCGGCCACCCTTAGCCCACTCTGGTACCCATTACCATGTCGCCTAGAGGTGTAGCACCTTCCCCGATGATGGAGACCTACCTTCGGCCACCGTCTCATTAGAATGGTGACACCACCGCCGTGCTCTGTGCACCACCATGCCGCCATGCACGTGGCCGGAGCTCACCTCCGCTTTATCGTGGCTCGATTCGTACCGTAGAGCTCCGCTAGGGTTTGTAGATGTTGTAGACGTGCTTGTTTGGTCACATCTTCATCGGAGATGGCCACCACCGTGCGCCGCCGCCGAGCCACCATGCTCACCAGCGAGGTTGCTCCGGTGATCCACTGAGCCAACCTAAGGTACCAGTAGGTGCGCAAGAGTGAGGGGAACACGACTCCGGTGACCTCGCCGTCGATGAGTTTGCCACCGGTCAAGCCGCACCCCTGCTCTGTGTGTCACTGATGTGTGGGTCCCGTTGACCCATGGGTCCTAGCTGTCAAGCAGTATTTGAAATGTTTTTCTTGATTTATTTTCACACATTTGAATGCAAACTTCAAAAATTTATAATTAGAGCTAGGAATGTCCAAATTGAGTGAACCAACTTTTGGACAAAGGTCTCATTCGACCAAGTTCGTCTCCATGGGGTTGTCCATCCTTGTTTGTAAAAAAGACAGACAAATCCTTGCAGATGTGTGTGGACTATAGGCCGCTTAATGCTATGACCATTAATAATAAGTATCATTTGCCTCGCATAGATATCCTATTCGATCAACTGGCAAAAGCAAAGGTATTCTCTAAGATTGACTTGAGGTCAGGCTATCATCAGATTAAGATCAGGCCAGAGAATGTACCTAAAATAGCTTTCTCCACTAGGTACGGGTTGTACGAGTATTTGGTCATGTCTTTTGGACTAACAAATGCTCCTGCCTACTTCATGTACTTGATGAATTTGGTATTCATGCCCGAGCTCAACAAGTTTGTGGTTGTGTTTATCGATGATATATTGATTTACTTGGAAAATGAGCCAGGGCATCTGAGAGTTGTTCTATCTAGATTGAGGGAACATAAGTTATATGCCAAATTCAGCAAATGTGAATTCTGGTTGAGCAAAGTACCTTTCTTGGGTCATATCTTACTGAAGATGGAGTCTCTGTAGACCTAACTAAAGTACAAGAGGTCATGGATTGGAAGGCCCCAACTTTGGTTCATGAAGTTTAGAGTTTTCTAGGGCTAGCAGGCTACTATCATCGTTTCATTCTAGATTTTTCCAAGATAGCTAAGCCCATGACTAGACTACTCTAGAAGGATGAAAAGTTCAGTTGGACGCCAGAGTGTGAAGCCGCTTTTTACACCCTAACTACAGCTCCGGTTTTAGCACAACCCGACATTGAAAAGCCTTTCGATGTGTTCTATGATGCATCGGGTAAAGGTTTGGGGTGTGTGCTCATGCAAGAAGAAAGAGTTGTTGCCTATGCTTCTCGACAATCGAGAAAGCATGAAGTCAATTATCCTACACATGATTTAGAGCTCGCGGTAGTTGTTCACGCCTTGAAGATATGGAGACATTATTTGTTGGGAACATATGTGTCGAGTTCACAAACCCAGGGTGCCTCATGGACCTGCTTCCTAGCAAATGCTTGGCCCAGCAGACGACGTTGCGAACAACACGCAACTCCTAGACTGGCCCAAAAAACCTAACGACAGACCAAGGGCAATCCAGTCTCTAACCAGAAGGCCTGGCCAAAGAGGAACGACGCTCACTTCCGACTCCGGCCTGCCTCTCCGATCGGAAGGCCTAGCCGAGGAGGAATGACGCTCACTTCCATCGCTTCTGACTCCATCCTGCCTCTTCGACTGGAAGGCCTGGCCAAGGAGGATTGACGTTCGCCTCTGACTCTGGCCCGCCTCTCCGACTGGAAGGCCTGGCCAGCTCACTTTCGACTCCGGCCCACCTCTCTGACCGGAAGGCCTAGCAAAGGAGGAATGACGCTCGCTTCTAACTCCGGCCTGCCTCTCCAACCGAAAGGCCTGGCCAAAGAGGAACGGCGCTCGCTTCCGACTCCGGCCCGCCTCTCTGACTGGAAGGCCTAGCTAGCTCGCCTCCAACTCTGGCGCTCGCTTCCGACTCCAGCCCGCCTCTCCGACCGGAAGGCCTAGCCAAGGAGGAACAGCACTCGCTTCCGACTCTAGCCCACCTCTCTGACTGGGAGTATATCGAACCACTGCTTATAGCTCTTCTCTAACTAGGAGGTCAGAGCTGACTAGGGAATGATCGACCGGGGACACCCGCTCAGTGAAGACCCAAGAAACGGACAGAGCAAGTAAGGCAGGGCGCTCCGATCAACCACAATATCAAGGGCCGTACCCTGCACACCTATAGGACAGTACTGTTAGGCCATGTCAGAAGGATGCACCGCAACCTTCTAGACATGTCAGAATGCTTCGTGTTGCATCATGAAACGGTAGTTGCCTCATTCAACATGAGCAACAACCGATCGGGGTTCGAAGGCTGGCCCGCGAAGGGCTTGAGGCCACCTCATGTCAAACATAGCCAGGGGAGAAAAACACAGATGAGCCCTAGTGGTCCTCGCCTAGTCTACTCCAAAGCAGACAAGGTCATCTTAACCTTCTCGTTTGATCCTAACCTTGAGCCATGCCCATAGAATCTCCATCGAGGGCAGGCCAGCGGGCCACCTGGGTCGGTCTCCGGAACAACCCAAGCATCTGCCGAGACATGGGTTAAGGAGCAGTGGAATGCCACATGAGGGCTATGCTGACCCCATCATGAACGACGGACCCGGATTCCACTCGAACGTGCCCATTAGCGAGCTCACCGAGCACGTCGCTTGAGCCATCGAGGCAAGCAATGTTAGCTTAGCTCCTCTGGTTGCGGAAACCATAGACGAGGTAATGCATGGAACTAGACCAACCCCTACCAAGACCAATGGGGCTCAGGGGCTCAGGTCGCCCGACACCGACTCAAGAAATCAACCGACCGTGTAGGTCGTGGGCAGGACAAACATGGGCAAACGCCCTGAATGATAGTCTAGGCCCTAGGAAAAGAGTACCAAGATGCTCAGCCTCGAACCAACTCACCAGTCGGACACAGGCTCAAGGGCTACACCCGCGGGTGCGCTCGCGCGCACCCACAGTAGAAACAAGAAATTCCTTCACTGATAAAACAAAGAAAAACCCAGATGATTCTGCCCGAATTACCTAGGGGCTCAGGGGCTACACCCGCAGGTGCGCTCATGCGCACCCACCATCAAAACGAAAAATCCCCCAAATGATTCTACCCAAATCGCCCGGGGGATCAGGGGCTCCTATCGGGTTCATAAACCCAGGGTCCCCCATGGACCTACTTCCCAGCATAAGCTTGGCCTAGCAGACGATGTTGCAAACGACGTGCAATTCCTGGGCTGGCCCAAAAAACCTAACGACAGGCCAGGGATGATCCAGTATCTGACCGGAAGGCCTGGCCAAAGAGGAATGGCAATCACTTCCGACTCTGGCCCGCCTCTCCGACCGGAAGGCCTGGCCGAGGAGGAACGACGCTCGCTTCCGACTCTGGCCTGCCTCTCCGACCGGAAGGCCTAGCCAAGTAGAATTGATGCTTGCCTCCGACTCTGGCCTGCCTCTTCGACTGGAAGGCCTGGCTATCTCACTTCCGACTCCGGCCCACCTCTGAAACATCCTCAATTTTCCTTGAAGGGAAAATCCACAGAATGAATTTTAATATGATAAAACCAAGAACTGATTCCATCATATTATCATATTTCAGTCGATGTCACAGTCATACATCGTAAGATTACAAGAATACAAGATATTACATCACTGGGGAACACACCTATTACAGAGTTAATCTAGCGAAAGACTATCGAGTGAAGGCTCATCCTTCACGGGTCATCATCAGAGTTGGCGTAGTGCAGCGTAGATTCCATCTCCGAACCAAACTTGAGCGTAGGCATGAGACCTCCTAATCCTTCTAAAGTCAGCATCTCTGAGAAGTAGGAAATCTGCACACCGCCAGATGTGTGTAGGCCATGGTCAGCACCGATGAGCTTTAGTGGAAAAGATAAAACAAGAGGATCTGGCGATCCTAACATTTGGTTGTGGTTTGCATCCTTAGCACATGAGAAGTAAGTAACAGTAGTAATGTAATAATAATGTCCAGTTTTTAACACATTCCCAGCCATACACATCCACATCCATCCATATCCATCCACCAACCGTCCATCCCAAACCATCTCCACACCACCACACCATATCTCATCTCACACACTCAGGTCAACAGGCCGACTCCCTCTCGGCACTTGTCTCAACGGCCCGCAGCCACTAGCTCACGGCCAGAAAATACCCCAACCCTGGAGGGAGGATAGAAGGACTCATCTCCTATCTAGTTTAAGTGAAACCCAGGAAAGGTCCATAGCCGACAAGTCGGCATATGTATCGATCAATCAACCATACACTCTGCAGAGGTTTCACATACCCACAAGATAGCCATCCTCGACGGTGCCCCGTCTAGGCAGATTCCAGCCGCTTGCTAGCCTAGAACGATGCCACCCTACCTCTCAGCCCTGGAACATCCCAAGTCTAGTCTGGGATGGCTGATACTGTGAGTCATAGACAGAGCCGGGGCCCTCCAGATGTCAAGAGCCGGGTCCATAAGGCCTCCTGAAGTCTCGGAAGGGTGTGGGGGAAAACCGCGTGCCCCGTACCTCCTTGCACACGTTCGCCTAGCAGTAGTGGCATCGCTCTACCAAGTAGTCCGACCATCCCGCACCATATAGGGCGAGTGGGATGTAAAGGATTCCCGGTGAATCTGAGTACTAGTAAGTCCTTAGGGATGACCAAGCCAGAATGTCTTCATCAAGGTTTCCATTTTACATGCCACCACAGCACCTCTACCCCGGGCTCCACCTCTCTGAGGTTCACACCCAAGGCCACCTCCAATTACCATTTACCCGCCACAGGTATTCCATATCCAAGTGCCCAGGTAGCACCACATGGCAAGACTCACCCCAGGCTCGTCGTTATTCTAGCTTGGTCGACACAACCCTCACTCTCCACGCACCCAAGACACACGCAGCACGCTCACACACCACCAAGTCCGGCACCCATAGCCAAACCATTCCCAGGGGTTCACCACCAGCATCACATCCCAAATATAATGCGAAGTGGAGTTAAAAGTAAGTATAGTGGTATAATATGCAAACAAGCAGGCAAGTAAGCATATGTATAAGTGAGCAAAGGTGCAAAGCAGGGTGACATGGTAGAGTGGGTTGCATCAGGGTAATAATGGCTCAGGTAGTAGCATGCATCAAGGCACTAGCAAGGAATAATTATAAAGCGCTAGCAGTTCTAGATATTATGCAATGTCTAATAGGATTCTCTAAAAGAGGATGCTGCCATGACACCTGCAATGTTGAGGTAGTAGTGGTACAAATTTACGTTAGTCGGTGTAGTCGATCAGCAAGGTCTCCTCCTCCCAGATCAACTCCACTCCACAGTCCTGTTGTCAGTCATGTTCTCTTTCTCCCGCGGGTTCCGGTTCGATTGACGCAACAACTCCATAGAACAACACACACCAGGCAAGAGAACAATCAATACTCTAAAAGGCAGCAAGACGCAGGAAGATCAACAACACCGAAGGAATACCAAAAGGAACAACTTAGCCCTTTCGGTGGATGTCCGATCCTTGGGCCAAGAAATGAGAGTGGTTATTTGCTAAGCACAAGCTTAAATCAAGGCCTAGCTAGTACTTCCCCGGTCGATCTTGGTCGACCTATATGTCTTTGAGATAAATGACCAAGACCTCAGCTCATCCTAAGCAAACACCATGGCTCGCGATCTTTCGATCTGGCGTCATAGAGATTGACGTGAATCGAAAGGAGCAGCTAAATAGTTCTAGTCTCTCTTAATCCGTATGCCATTGTAATTGATGAGAACCAAGAAAGGGTGGAACAAGAGAGAAAAGCAGGGCAATGGTCTACTTCCTCCAATACATACGCCATGGCAAAGGACGAGGCATCGGAAAGGAGCAACACACAAAAGGACACGAGTGCCCAATCCACTTGTAGGACCTAGGTGCACTAAATGCACTAAGACATCTCTAGGGTTCTTAGTGGTGCGGTTGTCATCGCAAGAACCACAGAAATGCTATGGTCCAATTGGGTACAAACATACAAGGGCTTAGCACGAAAGAACCAAAAGAGAAGAACACGAGATTCGCCTTCCTTTGGTCCATTTGCTATAGAAGCTGACGAGAATCAAAGGAATGGAATCAAGAGCGCAATAAACACCAAACAAGCAAGGGGATCAATCCACATCTCACTAGATCGACGAGGATTGAGAACCAAATGAGAGAAGAATGGAATCTATACTCTCTCGACCAACTTGTCATGGATGAAGGTTGGAGAGAAGAGGTACAGTCCCACGACCCAAACCAACTCATAGGGCATCACGACCGTGCAACTAAATGACACAATGCTATTCCCTCGGTTCACAGTGGTGCGGTTGTCACCGCTTAGATCTGAAGGAATGCTATGGTCAAGGTGGTGCAATCATATAAGGTGGCTAGGATAAACACAGGCGAAAAGAGGTAGAGCCCGATGGTCATGGCGAGGCATCTCGTGGCCATGAGCTTAACCTACACGAGTTGACATCTCTCTTCTACAATCATCATATCCCGACTCATCCACTAAGTTAGGCCACAAAGGGCTCATTGTGTGCGGGTGATATCCGCACCAATGTTCAGTCCACAATGGCCAGGTCCTTGGGCCGAATCGGATTACTAATAATTGTAGTACGTCGGAGACAACTAAAAGCGAGGGAGTGAGTTACGCTCGCCATTACGGCCATGGTGGGGCGAACCCACTATCGAAATGGTCGAACGAGGTACGATCCCTCGACCGGCTTGAAGGCATGGTCCTTAGGCAAACAAATATATCATAAGAACAAGAATCCTGACAACCCAACATAAGAGCTAAGACATGACCACATGAATGGAGTAGCACAAATCCATAGCGAGGGGGATGGGTAGACCTACACAAGGGCACGGTGCAGACAGATATAAATAGATCAAGATCACGTATTGTGAGTATAAGAATGAGCAGGAAGGGGCTTTCATCGGTGATGGAAATGGCATTCGACTAGGATTCGACTTTGCGGCAAAGATGTGGAGGCCCAAGGGCTGTTGTAACTTGTCCCGGAGGGCTATGGCTGCCTCTGGCCAATCGCGCCAGCTACGGCCCATCTTGTGGCTAGGCGTCAGGCTGGCTTGTCGCAGCTCATTGCTTAGCTTTATTGCAGCTCACCGTATCGGCTCTGACTAGCTACTGCTGGCTATAGGTGGCCAAGGGCTGGTTGTTGCTGGCCGAGCATGGCAGCAGGTGGCCAGAGGGTGGCTGCTACTGTAGGACACAGCTGGTGAGGTGGTCGAAGAGGTGGTAGAGGTGGTCAGAGAGATCGCTGAAGTGGTCGGAGAGATCACCGTCGTGGTCGGAAGGCTGGCCGAGTTGGTCGGAGAGATCACGGAGATGGTCGGAGTGGTCACCAACGTGGTCGGAGAGAACACCGAAGTCCCCGATGCTGGCGCGGTCTCATCTTCGGCATGATGTCAGCATGGCATCGTCATAGCTAATCCATGGCTGACAGGTGGGCCCTCGGCACTGGTCACTGACATGTGGGGCCCGGTCGCAGGTTGGGCTCTTATCGGGCTTTATGGGCTGGGTCATGGGCCGTCTAGGCTAGGCCGGCCCGGACACGTGTCGCGCAGGGAGGGAGGCCGTGTGGCTCGATCTAGGCCCTTAACAGGCTTGGGTGCATGCTATTGGCTCACTGTGAACTAGGCCACGCCGGTCCATGAACCGCAGACACGGTCCGCGGTAGACCATGTCCACTTCTCCTTCTCCCTTCTTGGGTCATGGTGGAACGAGTCCGCTGGCACGCTGCTGCTACATCTTTCTGTCCCCCTCTATTTTCTTCACGGCGACGCATTCGCCAGCGGTGAGCGGATCAGTGGTGAGGCGGCTGTGGGGCGCGATTGAGGTCAGAAGTGGACCTTATCTTTGATTGGGGTCAGGACGGGGTCATGGGTGGCGACGCCGGTGACCATGGTCGTGGCGGAGCCTATGGTGGCGCCTGGAATGCAGTGAAGCCCCGGCGAGATCCCAGAAACATCGACGAGGTGGTTTGGGTGGCCTAGGACGTCATCCAACTATGCGGCTAGGCTCAAGGGGCGACGTGAGCTCCATCAGTCTCTTCCCAAGCCATATGGTGGCCGGGGTCGTCGGAAACAGTCTTGCCATGGCTGCGGCAAGGGGGGACATGGTGGGCCGGCGAGGTGGTTGCGAACGGTATCAGGCTAAGGCACTGGGGGTTGTCCAACTAGTTGGCGGTGTTCAAGGGCTCGTGGTCGTAGAGGTGGGCTGCCAGCGCTGGTGCAGCTCGGAGCAGAGCATGACGTCACGGACGGCATCGGCATCGTGTCCATGGTGCACACGGTGACGGTGAGCAGGGGGCGGTGCATGGGCTCACCGTCGGTGTCGAAGGTGAAGGGATGGCGGTGCAGTGGTGGGTCGTGGCCATGTCGAGACGATCTTGTAGTGCTGAGCAGCAACATTGACGTAGTTGATCGGGGCAATGTCCTCCGCTGCGGTGACACCGGCGACGTCTGGCGGCTTCGGCGCTCCTTCTTCTTTCTCTATCCCCTCTCTCTCTTGGCTCGGGTGTGCAGGGGATGGCCACCAGGTGGCGGCGGGGCACGGGATCGCACTAGGGCAACCGGGGCCAGGGCTTTTATAGCCGAAGCTCGGCCATGGCATGGAGTGAGCGGCTAGGATGGCCAAGGGGCGCGCGGAGGGCTGTGATCGCGTCGAGGCTAAGGCTACGGGGTCGCTACGCGTCCACAGGTGCGTTGGCGAAACCAATTTCGCGTTCCTTGGTCAACAAGGCGAGGGACAGGGAGGCGACAAGGTCACGGCTCGGCCATGGCCATGGCAGGCGCGCGCGGCAGCGGTCATGCACCGTGCGTGACCCTGTCGGGCAGCCGGTGCCAGCGTGGCACCCATCCAACGGGGTCTCGCAGTCGATTGTGAGGGCACGGACGGTGGATAGGGGCCAAGGTGGTATCGGATTTCCCCCCCATGGCACCGGTGCTCTGCTTTCTGAATGCAGAGGAGGGGACCAAGGAGGGGGATGACAAGGGTGTCCCACCCGTCAGCCAGCGCGGGGAGGAGATAATGACGTCGGGCTGGCAGGGCCATGCGTGTGAGGCCACGAGTGCTAGCAGGCCAGCGAGGCCGGGAGGACGAGCTGGGCCAGTAGTTGGAGCACGCGGGGTCTGGGGGTGAGCAGGGCTTACTCCGCTAATCAGCTCGGCAAGGGAAGGAAGGCCTGTGCTGGCTAGGCCTGTGGGCTGGTTTAGTTTTTTCCTTTTTATATTTCGTTTTCTATACTTCTATAAGCCATGGGTTCCTATATATTGGTATACATGCATTGCCAACATGTACACCTCCTTGTGGGGTCCCTAGGGGTTCAGGGTTAAGTCCAAGGCAACAACAGTGTCGGGTTTTGGTTATTTAATGAGAAGGATTTGAGAGAGGGGTTTCATAATTGATAGAAAAAGGGAAAAGGTAAAGGGTATTTTCCTCTTTATGACTTGATGAAATTGGATCAAGAGTCTGACGGAGACACAAAGAAGAATTGAGACGAACTCATTATGATAGAGAGAAGGTGCTATAGATTTGCGCACTTTGACACAAAACCCTAAACGCATCCAAGAATCTCCGACAAACACCTACAAGCAATACTATATGTATGCAACAATTTATTTATAAATTGTCCTTAGTTTGACCTAGCAACTACATGCTTCACACATTGGCTCAAAATTTTTAAAAAGTTCGTATTTTTGGCTTCTCCAAAAACCCAGTTTGTTACAACCTCTCTGACCAAAATGTCTGGCCAAGGAGGAACAATGCTCGCTTCTGACTCTGGCCCGCCTATCTGACCAAAAGGCCTGGCCAAGGAGGAACAGCGCTCGCTTCCGACACCGGTCTGCCTCTCCAGCTAGAAGGCCTGGCTAGCTCGCCTTCAACTCTAGCGCTCGCTTCTGACTCTGGCCCGCCTCTCTGACTAGAAGGCCTGGCCAAGGAGGAACGGCGCTGGCTTCCGACTCTGGCCTGCCTCTCCGACCAGGAGTATATTGAACCTCTGCTTATAGCTCTTCTCCAACCAGGAGGCTAGAGCCGACTGGGGAATGACCGACCAGGGACGCCCGCTCGGTGAAGGCCTAGGAAACGGACAGAGCAAGTAAGGCAGGGCGCTCCGGTCAACCGCAATATCAAGAGCCATACCCTACACACCTGTAGGACAGTACTGTTAGGCCATGTCAGAAGGATGCACCGCAACCTTCCAGACATGTTAGAACATGAACAATGTTGTGGGCGCCAACATTTATCCTATTGTATGGTAGGCGCCGACATCTGCCATACCAAAAGAAGATGATGGAACCTACCACATGCATCTGAACATCAACAATGTTGTGAGCATCAACAAAACCACCTTGTACCCAACGGCATGGGCAACAAGACTAGGTAGCACACATGCACTCTTTCTCTCACACACTCTCTTATAAAGCCATCCCCTTCATCTATAAAAGGGGATGGGCTCCCTCCAAAAGGGGGACGATTCAACCAGGACGATCGATTCATAGAGTCGAACAGCCTACGATTCGAACGATTCCAACAGAGCACACGCTCAAATACTTAGCACACATAGGAGCTCCCGTCTCTCTCGGCCCTTTGGTCCAGAGTCCGACTAGACCTCTTGCACCCCCATCTTACTCCCTCTCGTTTGTAACCCCACAGCAAACTTCAAGCACCTGGGCTCAGGAATAAAGTCACCGACCGACTCAAACTGGACATAGGGCACATTGCCTGAACCAGTATAAACCCTATGTCATTGAGTGCTAGGCCACATCCAATCACAACGTACGGCAAAACTACAAATATTTACGTGTTGGTCACTTTTCGCACCTACACCTATCTTGGATATATGCATAGATAGGTGTCGGTGTTTCAAGTTGCCAAGTGCACATATCTTGGTTAAAATGGTTGTCAAGTGCCACTAGGTGAAGTGATTCATGCATATGCATTAGGACCTAGTGTGCTAAAAATTAACCCTTGAAAAATACTTGGAAAAATGCTTACACATGTGCACTATGGTGAGACACTTTGTGGTTGGCAATATAGATGAGTTAGCAAATAAAGAAAAAGAGGAAGAAGAAGACGACCGGACCCTGGTTTGGATTGGACTGGACCCTGGACAAGGGTGAGTTCGGTCCTATCTCCATCAAGGCCGAGCACTGCCTGGGGCCTCAGACCAAGCAACGGAGCTCTTCCGAACCAACCCTGGCGGGTCCGGTTGGCGTGTGATGCGAGGGACGAGAGGAGCATGGCGTGGCTGGCGCGTCAGACCCTAGGAGCCACGGGATCAGACCCAAGTCCGTTTCGGTCTAGAGCGAAGGCAGCAGAGTGCGGTGTACTCGGCACAGTTCTAGACCCAGCTGCAAAGTGGCTTCAGACCGACTCCATGGAGTCCGGTTTTGTCACGATGGCTTGGCCGATCAGGCCCGTGCGGGTGCCAAGGCGATGTGGCGCTACGTGGTTTGACAATATGTGAAACCAGACCCTGAGATAGTCCAGAGTCTGGGTTCGGACCGGGTCCGGAGGGATTTTCCATCTCTGGAACCTCTCTGGACTCCTCCAAACCCTGAAGTGAGTTAGTCTAGACCTTGGTCCGGTCCTGGGTCCGGAGCTACGTTGATGGGCGCATTTTTAGTTACCGTTGGGGTCTAATGAATGCGCTTGAATGACTTGACATGTGGCGAGATCTGGGGGTCTAGACCTTCATGGTAGATGGTACGGAATCATGGTCTAGAGCTTGGGTCTGGACCTCCCCGAAGGCATAACGGCTATAACTCTTTAGGGGCTCAATAAATAGAGCTTGGTCGGTTTTGGCTCACTCCCTTTGTCATTCTTACATGTGATAGCATCCTTTGAGCTAAGCCAAACCTCTCCCACTTTGCTTGGTTGTGCATCCTAAGTGAGTTGGGAGTGAGCCAAAGTGCATTTGCTTGAGTGATAGCATCTAGTGGCACTTGGGGATAAATTTGTTGTGGTTTTCTTGTTACTCTTGGTGTTTGTAGACACCTAGATGGCTTGGAGCAGCGAAGGAGTGTTGGTAAGAGTTGGTGATTGTTCTTGGCCACCTCCCAATGATTTGTGAGGGGTTCGTGTGCCTTCCTCGTGAGAGATCACAAAAAGCAACTCTAGTGGATTGCTTGTGGTTCATGGATCCTCATCTTGTGTTGGTTGTGCGGCACCCGGTTGTGGGTTAGGCATGTGATGCCTATTAGCATGAACCTCCAAGTGAGTGAATCGCTACAACAGGAACTAGCATGCCGGCAAGCAAGTGAACCTCAGAAGAAAAATCTTGTGTCATTTTGTCTCCGAGGAATTCATTGGTATTCTTTGATTCATCTCTTTCCTGGTTTGGTATATCCATCCCTAGCTCTTGTATTTACTTTGTCATATACATTTGTAGAGCTAGTTGTAGCTAGTTGAGTAGAGTAGCATAATTAGTATTATTACTCTAGCTAGCTTGCTCACTAGTGGTAGAAGTAGCAACTTAGCCATTGCTTGATACATAGAGACCATAGTATACTAGACTTGTGGATAGGTGGCTTGCAACACTAGTAGAGCTAGCGCAACATTCGCTTCGCCATTTAGTTGTCTAACAAATTGTTTTTGTGTTGTTGTAGAAAATTGTATTGGCTATTCACCCTCTCCTCTAGCCATTTAGGACCTTTCAACGGGTTTCTAAAAGAAGAGCCATGCTCAATTCTCACATCATATCAATATCAACTCCCTTCATGATTAGCACAAGAAGAATGAAGCATAGACTCAAAGATCACCATGTTCTGAATTATAGATGCTTCACTTGAGAGATCATCTAGTTCTTCATCATAAACTGGTGGAATGCAATAGCACCATCACTTGAACACACCATATGAATCAATAATTCCATGACCCCACTGATTGCAAAAAATCATAATCAAAAGAGTTCTCTCTCTTATACGAACCATCAGCATCATGACTAACAACTTGGAAAGGAGTAGCATCAAAAAGAGCAAGATCATGATGAGCAACAAGATGACCACAAAAATCATGGGTGGTATCATCATGACAACCAACCTCTTGATGAAGTCCTTCATGACCTTCTTGTTCTTCATCATATATTGGTGGAACACAGTAACACAACTTCTTGAACATACCATATGAATCGGTAACTCCAAGACCGCATTGCTTGCAGCAATCCTAACCAAAAGGGCTCTCCATCTCGTGATGAAGTGCTTCACTACTAGTAGCTTCAAGACACTCCATGTGTTCTTCAATTTGGTGAAGTCCCAGGCCTTCGAGGATCACATCATGGTGATCATGCTCTTGGTTGACGTTGTCGCTGCCGGAGTTTGCTAGACGACGTTGACAACTAGCCATCACCTTAAGCTCTGATTACCAAATGATAAGGATCAACTCGTGGAAGGGTATGTGGTGGATAGGATAAAACTAGAATCACTCATAGATCATTCAACAAGATCAACTAGCATCGGAGATTAATCTGCAGGTTTCTCAAAGAAGAGCCATGCTCAATTCTCACATCATATCAATATCAACACCCTTCAAGTGATGGATTATATGGTTTATTTATACTAGGAACATCCCTCCGAGTTGGGTGTAAACATAAGCATAAATAAAAGCAAGTGGAAGATCATCTTGGTGGAGAAATTAAAGAGTCTTCTTTTATTCTCGCTCAGCCACCAACAGCCTGTGCAGCCTCTACTAAAGTGGCCATAACTCCTAGCTCGGAAGTCCAAAAGATGCACCGTTTGTTGTATTGAAAAATAGACTCATATATCTTTCCAACGATATAGTATATGAATGCTGAAATTATAAATATAAATACCAGCAAGCCACAAAATATAGTAGTAATTCTGCATGCTTTCATGCCTCATCGGTTGGTCTACTGCAAGCCCTCCTGGATGGGCGGGATTACTCCCAGATGTTGGCGTGGCCTCGCCTTCTATCCAGCCCATCATGAGGACCCTCCCTACGGCACCTTCCTTGGCCAAACCAGAGTCGAGTAGGCTCTGAATTTTTTCATGTAATAAAAGAACAATTAGCATGCCTAGTTTTTCATTTCACGATTTTTAGACTTTGTTTTAGTGCTTTTGATAGTTTGTTTGTCCTTGTGATCATGATTGTTTTGGATCTTTGTAATGAATGCTTTGGAATGTGGGGTTTGTTCACATTTCCTTTTATAATAAGATTAATGGAAAGATTAGTTTGGGTTATATAGATCTTGTCTACCTTATCTTGTCTTGCTTTTACCTTATCACAAACCCGTGGTCATGAGAATTACTACTTCACTACTCATATATATTAATGCTTACAGAAAAGAGATACCTATGCTACATGTGCTTACTCATTCTCTTATACATCAGATGCCTCAAACCAAGAGCGGAACTAGTGGTGACATTCCCACCAACTAGCCGAACCCCAACCACGCCAACCCAAATGCACCACCACCTCCACCTCCCGAGATGGCCGTCGAGCAGATGATGGTCATGCAGACCTAGATGATGGGCATGGCCTAGTCGCCTAGATGATGACGGCCATGCAACAGAACCAAAACCTGAATCCAAACCCCATCATTCACCCCATGCCAGCACCCCCGAAGGATAAGAGAGGAGAGTTCATGAAGGGGCACCCTCCCTTCTTTTCACACTCCACTGAGCCCCGACATGCAGACGACTGGCAGAAGGCTGTTGAGAGATAGTTGAACATAGCTCAGTGCAATGACTAGGAGAAAGTCATGTATGGCACAGGACAACTGCAAGGAGCTACACTAGACTGATGGGAAGCCTATAGCTTTGCACAAAAGGATCTAGAAGCCATCACCTAGAACCAATTTAAGCAGGCCTTCCGGGCGCACTACGTGCCCGTTGACCTAATCAAGTTAAAGGACTTTTTGGCCTTGAAACAAGGGTCAATGTCAGTGTGCGAGTATGGTGCCAAGTTCACCCAGTTGTCATGGTCCGCACCCAGCGAGGTGGAGAAAGACAAGCAGAAGCAGGACCATTTTCTGGAGGGTCTAAATGATGGCATTCAATACATGTTATCCACTCATACCTTCGACAACTTCTAGAAAATAGTGGACAAGGTCATTGTGGTGGAAAGCAAATGCCGCAAAATAGAAGAAAGGAAGAGAAAATTTAACCCCTCCTAGCCACAAACCAGCAGCAACCGTCCCCGCTACACCTATCAGCAGAGATCTTAGTCCTGCCTTGCCTACCCCACCAACAACCCAGGACAAAGACAGCAACAACAATCATGCTATAACCCCCAAGCTACACACCCCAATAGCCAAATGCCTTGCCAACTAGCACCCAACAATAGCCACAGGATGGGTAATGCCACCAATCCTTCGGCTGGCAATGCTTGCTTCAAGTGTGGTGCCATTGGGCACTATGCTAACGTCTGCCCCAGTGACAAATGCAGAATGGCCAGCCATAACAAGGCCGCAATGGGAACCAAGGGCTAAGAGCACCGCATAATGTTGGGAAGGTGAACCATGTGAAGGTGGAGACTGCTGAGGTGGCGCTGGATGTTAGGCTCGGTATGTTCCTCGTCAACTCACATCCAGCTACAGTTTTGTTCGATATAGGTGCATCACATTCTTTCATTAGTCCTGCTTTGTAGCTAAGCATAGCATCCCCACCCGCACCATAAAGAATACCATGCTAATCAATTCATCGGGTGGGAGGATGAAAACAGATGTCATGTGTCCACAAATTAGCATAAAAATAAGGGGGGAGGGGTAGATTTTCCTGCTAAACTTATCATACTAGAGTCAGAAGGGATTGATGTTATACTTGGGATGAGTTGGCTTACCCGATCGAAGGGAGTGATCTAGTGTGCCAAAAGGACAGTGTCACTAACAGCACCCTATTGGGAGAAAGTAGAAGTTATAGCCATCATAACGCCAGTCGTTCAGGGAGAGGTCAACCACTTGGGAGGCAGTATGGTTGAGGATATCAAGGTCGTATGTGAGTACCCAGATGTCTTTCCTAATGATCTGCCAGGTATGCCACCTAAACGAGAAATAGAGTTCGTTATTGAGTTGTTACCTAGTTGTTACATGGCACTGCACCCATATCTAAGAGACCCTATAGGATGACTGTCAATCAATTAGAAGAACTAAAGAAACCATTAAGAGAATTACAAGATAAGGGGTACATCCACCCTAGTTCTTCACCTTGGGGAGCCCTAGTCATATTTGTGGAAAAGAAGGATGGTACATAAAGATGTGTGTAGACTATAGATCCCTAAATGAGGTGACCATCAAGAACAAATACCCACTACATAGGATTGAGGATTTGTTTGACCAATTAAAAGGTACATTTGTGTTCTTCAAGATTGACCTGACCGGTAAAACAACCACAGCTTTGTCCAAATATAACATCCAACTAGCTGGCAGCTGCTAGCCGCCAAGCCTGTTACCAATAATAGTAGAACACCATGCCACACTCTTTGTACAGAAAATCTTGCCAGACATGCTAATGTAACTGGAGCCACCAACTCATCTCTACTTGCAATCACTTGGGAATTTCATTGAACACAAGCTAAGCTAATGTGCATTGGGATGTTTTTCTCCTGTAGTGCACACATCCCAATGCATATCCAATGGTGCATTGGGTTGGAGCATATGCTTCTACGGGGGAAAACCCACCTCGCACACACTAGCCCAATATAGACTGAACGGTTCAACCAACGATCACTAGCTGAAGTTCCAATTCTCGAACTGATCACTGCATGAACACAAAATTGAGCCACCGATGATCTGAGCTGGACAACGCATCACAGAACAAGATGATCATTCGACACTATAAAGAAATAGGGCGGATGATTCAATGGTTTCAGTCGCTGGGACACGCGATGGAAGTTGTGGAGCAGCAATTACAATTCCTTGGCCCTAGACGTTGTTGCCTCCATCGACTCGCCTCTTCGCGTTGCTTGGCTACGTTGCTCGGGTGGACGGTGGTGGTGCACGGATGGTGGGCTAGTCATTTCACCTGCATAGACGAGTTGTCGATGAAGAGGAAAGAGCTCGATCTAAGTTTGATGGGCGCCGACTCCTACCATACCAGAGGGGACACGACTTCGACTACATCAAGCAAGCAGCGCTATGGATGATTTTTTCCGTTAGCCTATTCCATGTTAATATAAGGACCAACTCCCCTATCATATATTCTTGAGTCACCGGAGGTCGGACCTAACAACCTCTCCGCGAATGGATGCAACAAATTATTTGAGGCTATCTCCGTGATTGGTTCTCTAGCGCAACCAATTTCTCAGATTTGACCAGCACCCAGCTTGCTCAACTCATGTAAGCTAATTGAAGCCATGATCTCATGGGGCGACGTGTACAAGGTGGCGGCAGCGATGGTGCTGCTGTATGTGCCGCTGCTGCTGGGGTTTCTATCAGTCACGCCGGAGCAGTCTGAGTCCATGAACAGCCTCGTCGCCTTCTTTGTGATACCCTTCTTCATGTTTGGGTTCATAGTCCACATTGACCCCTTCCGTACTAACTACCGCGTCATCGCCGCTGACGTCGTCTTCAAGGTCATCATCGCCGCCGTCATCGGCACCTGGTGGGTGTTGTTTGCCCGGGGCCGCTGCAATGCCGCCGTCAACTGGTCCATCATCGGCTTCTCCCGGTCCATGCTCATGAGCTTGCTCATCGTCGGTGTGCCCATGGCGCAGGCCATGTATGGAGACTGGGCGCAGCAGCTTGTCGTGCAGCTCTCCGTCTTCTAGGCCATCATCTGGATCACGGTCCTCCTCTTCACGCTTGAGGTTAGGAAGGCCGCCCTCAGGACGGAGATCTGTGGCCGGGCTGATCATGTTCATGACGTCATTGCTCGATCTCGATCTCAATCTCAACCTTTGGAGGAGGGACCAAGCCATCAGATCAATGACATTGAAGCTAGTGCGTATGTCGCCGCCACCGACATCATCTCAACGACGTCTGTGCATACACATCTGTCGTCATCACTGCCGCCGTTGTAGGTGAATGGCGTTAGGGCGAGCGTCGAGGGAGATGCCAGGAAGACTGCTCAGGACATTCTAGACTCAACTGCTCGAGTTCATGAAAGCTTCCATCAGATCATTGAAGATAACGCCAATGACGCTGATACATCATCCATGTTTTCTCATTCACCATCGGACAAGAAGGATGAAAGCACCATTGCAGCCAAGGGTGTCGTGCCAGTGGCAGGCGGCAGGGCGACGATCTGGGCGCTGGTCAAGGTAGTGTCATACAAATTAGGGTGCAACCCCAACACATGTGAGGAAAATGGACCTCATGCCCATTTACTTTGGATTTTGGTGTTTGATGACCAACACAACCAAATTGGACTAATGAATTTGCAAGAGATTGTTTTGTAGTTCAATAGGGTGCAAGACGTGACTTGGACAAAGGCGACGTGATGATTCCACGATCAACACCATAAGCAAGACCCTAGAAGCACAATAGAAGATCCAAGATATCAAGTAAAGTCCAAGCATGAAGATAGGAACCAAGCCAGACGCAAGATCGCGAAGAAACGAGCTCACAAAAGTTACCAGACGCTGGCAGAATAGCGACCGGACGCTTCGATCAAGAGGCTCGGCAACAGTAGGCGTCAGCAGTAGTGACCAGATGCTAAGTACTAGAAGTGACTGGACTCACCAATGGTCCTGTTCATCATCACTGGCAACACATTCAGTACTGACCTGACGCTGGCGGCAAATCGACCAGACGTAGGACTACAGCGTTCGATCGAGTACAGAGAGGTTCCAGAGCGACGAAATTGCGACTAGACACGTCCGGTGGCATGTGACCGGACGCTGGCAGCGTCCGATCAGTTGATCGTGCTCTAATGGTTGGGACGACTGGACGTGTCCGGTCAGGATGAAGGCAACGTCTGGTTAGTAGCAGAAAAATAGGATTTCATCCCCAACGGCTACTTTCTTAGTGGGGCTTATAAATAGACCCCCTAACCGGCCAAATGAGTTGAGTGGAGCTTAGGAAACATATCTAGGGTGTTGATACACCATTTTAGTGATCTCCACTTGCATAGTGCTTAGTGATTCATTAGGTGATTAGCGTAGGTGTTTTGCGAAGTGCTTAGGTTGATTAGACCACCGCTTATGCGCTTGCTCTAGATTTAGGCCTAGTGTTTAGTGAGGTTTGCATACCTCTTACCACTCGGTGCTTGCGTGCACCATTGTTGTACATCGGAGGGGCTTGTAGTCTTGCGAGATCACACTAATCGCATTTGTGGTGTGGCCACCACCATGTACCGGAGGGAACAAGGCCCCTGGCATTTCGGCCAAAAGCTTGATAGTGAAGACGGTGGGAGGAGCGGTCCAGGAGAGGCTTGCCAGAAGGCACACCAGAGACCCACTTATGCATGGGTAAGGCCTAGGGCTATCCATGGAGTTACCCGACCAGGAGCTTGGCCCTTGCGACGGGCTCCAACGAGGACAAGGGGGAAGCTTGCGCGCTTCTCGATACCTCGGTAAAAAAAACCAGAGTTGTCGATGGTCGTTTGCATTTCTCTACCTTGCTCTTTAGCTTCCGCATTTACATTGTGTGTATTACTCATTTTTGCGGTAGAGATAGCAACACACTAGCAAAACCGTAGTTGCACATTTAGATAGTTTATCTTTTCCATAGGTTTTGCTAAGGGTAGAAAAAGAGGCCATAGTTTAGAGTCAAAATTTTAAGTTTCCTAATTCACCCCCCCCCCTCTTAGGCGTCACGGTCCTCTACAAGTGGTATCAGAGCCGGTTGGCTCAATTTGGACCTTTGGCTTAATCGTTGTTGAGCCAACGCTATTTAGAGTGGTTGGGATGGATACCTCTAGGCCTCCGCACTTTGATGGCACTAACTTCCTCTACTATAAAGCTAGAATGGCTTGTCACCTTGAGGCAGTAGATTTTGGTGTTTGGAGAGTCACTCATGATGGGATGACACCCATTAAGAATCTCGATAAATCCACAAAGAGTGAAGAGAAAGAAATTCATTTCAATGCTAGAGCTAAAAATTGCTTGTTTGAATCTTTTAACATGGATGTGTTTAACCAAGTGTTCACTTTAAATACGGCACAAGAAATTTGGTTAAAACTCCAAGAGCTCCATGACGGCACAACTAATGTCCATGACCAAAAACATTGTCTAGCTAAACAAAATTATGATTCCTTTAAAATGAATGATGATGAGCTTGTTCGTGATATGTATCATCTTTTTTATCTAATTATCAATAAGCTCTATTCAATAGGATTAACAAAGCTAGATGATGCGGACATCGTGAGGAAGATCATCACCATGCTACCACAAAAGAAATATGCAAGTATCATCACCATCCTTCACAACATGGAGGACTTGAGCACCATGACCCCGGTCATAGTCATTGACAAGATAGTGGCATTTGAAATGTCACGCAAGATGGGTCAAGAAGAAGCCTCTTCATCAAGCAAAGGCAAAGCTCTCGCATGTAGTGAGAAAAAGAAGATGAAGGGCAAGCGAGTTGAGACAAGCTCAAGCTCCTCAAGTGAAGATGAAGAAGAAGATGAGGATGATGATGATGATGAAGATTCAAGTGATGATGATCAATCTTCCTCCTCCACCTCTGACCTTGATGAAGAATCAATCAAACTTATCAACAAGGTAGAGAAGATGATCCAAATGCTCAATGTCAAGGGTGTGCCCATCCAAATTCAAGATCTCATTTTTACCAATCAAAGAAATGACCAAAGAAAGAAAGGATTCTATGGATGCGGCGAGTAGGGGCACTTTATAGAAGTTTTGTCCAAACAAGCCTACACCCAGGACAAAGAAGAAGGCGTCCAAGGACAAAGCCCTCACATCAATAAGGTCATGGGATGATTCTTCAAGTGAAGAAGAACACCATCAGAAGAGGCGGGGCCACAAGCACTCATCATCAAGCTCTTCTCGTATATGTCTTATGGCATGAGGTAACGAAAGCTCATCCTCTAGTGAGAGTGATAGTGATGATGAAATGTCTTCTCTTAATGAACTTGTGCAACAAAATCTAACTATGCTAAAGTTTACACTAGTCAACAAAAGAAGCTAAAAATGTTGCAAGAAAAGCTAGATAGTTCACAAGAAGCATATAAAACTTTGCTTGAACAATATGAGAATTTTGCTAATCTCAATGTTGAACTATCTACTAAAATTGAGCAACTTGAGGCTAGTGCAACAACAAATGCATGCACAATCAATGATGAGCAACTTATAAAGAAAAATAAAAAATTAAAAGAAAAGTTAGCTAGCTCACAAGATGCTTATAAGAGTTTGCTTGCAAAAATGAAAATCATGTGCCAATATTGTGATGAGCTAACTAATAAAGTTGCTAATCTTGAAGCCGTTGGTACCACCCCCACCAAGGCATATAAAAACAAAAGTTTTATCTTTAACATGTCTAAAAAGGATGCTTCCACTTCTTTTAATTATTTATGTTTAGACTCACCCTTGTGCAACCAAGTTTATGTTGAAAAAGTTGTTGTAGATACATGCACACAAGAGGTTGCAAAGGAGAATGAGCAACTCAAGTAAGAAGTGGCCTCGTCTCATCAAGGACTTGACCCAAGTGAAAGGCAAGACGAAGCAAGCCCAACTTCATCAAGATAACACCGATAAGGGAGTGAAGAATCTTGATGAAGGACAAACCGTGGTTTGCTACGTGTGCCACAAGGAAGGCGACAAGTCCTATGAGTGCAAGGTGAAGAATGGGGGAGGAGCAAAGAAAAAAGAGAAAAAGCAAACAAGCAAGCTCTACAACACCTACACCAACAAGGTGGACAAAAAGGCCTCCACACCTTATCTCTTGAAGAAGAAGAAAAATGATAAGGTGGTGGCCATCAAGGTGAACAAGCAAGCCAACAATGGGGTCAAATGCTTTTTGGTGCCAAAGGAAATCATTTCCAACATGAAGAACACCAAGAAGGTTTGGATCCCAAAAGGGAAGTGAGAAGTCCGATGGACTTCGGGGAATTTGGAGACTTGGCAAAGTATGGGTGCATTTCATGGGGTGCATCACATTGGATCATGTCAATTGCCAAAGGGGTTAGTGAATACTATGGACCCAAATTTCCCTTCCCATGTTAGGTAACTAGATGTAATTTCTTTCAATTCGTATTTCCTACAAGTGGTATTTCTTACTAATTGGTATCTTTTAGCATCTAGTTCCTTTTCATGCCTAGGTTTGCATTTGCATGCTTATATCTTTTGTCATGCATACACTCGGTATATCTTATGGTAGGCTTGCTCGGTTTCACTCTTAACCCTTGGAGCAAACCTACATGGTTTAAATTGTTTAGGAGCACGGCACATAGCTTGTTTCATAATTGTTCATCTAATATGTGCCAAAGTCCAAATTGTAGATAATTTCTCCCGAATATCACCTTCGAAAATGATTCTCACATTCATGTGATGTCATCTTTCAAGTGGTATTTTTTATTCTAAAATCAATGTGCATATCTCCTACAAGTATTCCATGCTTGTGTGCATAAATTTAGGGGGAGGTTACTCTACAAGTTGGATGCCTTGAGACTAACACCCTTTCAAGCTTATCATGTGTGTAGTAGTCTCATTACAAGGAAAATGGAGTCCCCGGAGTTAAGCATCATACTTCAAATATCCACCACTTATGCAAGTAGTAGAAATCAAATTGGTTTCCACATGTGGTATTTCTAAATCGATATCATCATGTTGATTTCACTTTGATATCTATGTGCTTTCTCCGTGCATTATATAGATTAAACTCCCTTGAGCATTAATTTGCCAATTATGCATAAACTATATTCTCCATCATATGTATGCATATATTTAGGGGGAGCTTAGTCTATGTAATGTGAGAGTCAAATTTTGTGACCTATTCCACTCCATATACAAAGGATCACAAAGTTTGACCCTCCCTTGTGCTACTAATGTCTTCCTTTTCGGTGTTTGATTCTAAAGGGGGAGAATTTGTAGGACCAAAAGCAAGCATTAATTTATAAGATCAAGCTCGATCATAATAATTTACAAGTGGTAATGGTCTACAAGTGGTTATAGTCTGAGAAAGGGATGATAGTGGATTATGGATTAGTCTATGTAATGGGGAGAATTTATAGGACCAAAAGCAAGGCTTAAATCCATAATACCACATGGGGACATTTGCAAGGGCAAGATAAGTTTTCAAGTGGTATCTTTTAGTCTTACAAGTAGTATCTTTTAACATCATATAAACTTGCCATTTGCATTGCATCCTAGCAAGTAGATAATTTTTAAATTCTAAATTTTTAGTATTTGCTTGCTTTGGTCGTGTTGTCATCAATCACCAAAAAGAGGGAGATTGTAAGGAAAATAGACCCCATGCCCATTTACTTTAGATTTTGGTGTTTGATGACCAACACAACCAAATTGGACTAATGAATTTACAAGAGATTGTTTTGTAGTTTAATAGGGTGCAAGACGTGACTTGGACAAAGATGACGTGATAATTCCACGATCAATACCTTAAGCAAGACCCTAGAAGCATAATAGAAGACCCAAGATACCAAGCAAAGTCCAAGCACGAAGATAGGAACCAAGCCGAATATAAGATCGCGAAGAAACGAGCTCACAGAAGTGACCGGACGCTCCGATCAAGAGGCTCGGCAAGAGCAGGCATCAGCAGCAGTGACCGGACACTAAGTACTGGAAGTGACCGGACGCACCGATGGTACTGTTCATCATCACCGGCAACACATTCAGTACTGACCGGACGTTGGCGGCAAATCGACCGCACGCAGGACTACAGCGTCCGATCGAGTACAGAGAGGTTCCAGAGCGACGAAATTGCGACCGGACGCGATGTGACCGGACGCTGGCAGCGTCCGATCAGGTGATCGCGCTCTAACGGTCGGGACAACCGGACGCTTCCGGTTAGGACGAAGGCAGCATCCAGTCAATAGCAGAAAAGCGGGATTTCATCCCCAATGGCTACTTTCTCAGTGAGGCAACCGGCCAAATGAGTTGAGTGGAGCTTAGAAAACATATCTTGGGTGTTGATACACTATTTTAGTGATCTCCACTTGCATAATGCTTAGTGATTCATTAGGTAAATAGCGTAGGTGCTTTGCGAAGTGCTTAGGTTGATTAGACCACCGTTCATGCGCTTGCTCTAGATTGAGGCCTAGTGTTTAGTGAGGTTTGCATACCTCTTACCACTCGGTGCTTGCGCACACTATTGTTGTACATCGGAGGGGCTTGTAGGCTTGCGAGATCACACCAACCGTGTTTGTGGTGTGGCCGCCACCATGTACCGGAGGGAACAAGACCCGCGATATTTCGGCCGGAAGTTTGATAGTGAAGACAACGGGGAGCGGTCTGGGAGAGGCTTGCCGGATGGCACACCGAAGACCCACTGCGCGTGGGGAATGCCCGGGGCTATCCACGGAGTTATCCGGCCGGGAGCTTGGCCCTTGCGAGGGATTCCTTGCGAGGGGCTCCAACGAAGACTTGGGAGAAGCTTGCGCGCTTCTCGATACCTTGGTAAAAATATCAGAGTTGTCGACAGGAGTTTGCATATCTCTACCTTGCTCTTTAGCTTCCGCATTTACATTATGTGTATTACTCCTTTTTACGGTTGAGATAACAACATACTAGCAAAACCGTAGTTGCACATTTAGATAGTTTATCTTTTGCATAGGTTTTGCTAAGAGTAAAAAAGATATCATAGTTTAGAGTCAAAATTTTAAGTTGCCTAATTTATCTCCCTCTTAGACGTTATGGTCCCCTACAAGCGTCGCATCATTTGGGCCTGCATTGCCAACAGGTACACACTAGATGTGCAGCTATTACTTAGTGTAAAATACTGCTCCTACCTAATTTTGAGTACTTATTAGTAGTAGTAATCCCACGACTATTTTCCATTGAAGTCCAAGTACATCAATCCTATATAGTATAATAGATAATTTTAATCATAGTTTCAGTCTATTTATTTATATTATGATAGTTTATTTATGTTTTAAGAGTTTGACAGAAGCAGGGGAAAACGGTTCTTGTGGTGGGAGGAAGTATTTTCTTTAGATAATGGAGGTAACCTCCAGCCTCTACATCACACTGCCAATATACATACACACTCATTTTATCTTTTTAAATTTTAATTAAATACATTTGTTTGTTTCATTGATAACCCCCTATTGTTTTTTCTCCCTTGTTTTTCACTCGTACAATTCTCAGAGAGGTGGTTTTCTTTGCACGCCGTCTCTAAGCTTCGCGGGAGGCACTATGATTTATTTTGGAATAATGCATGCATGTAAATTACACGCTGTGTGTATCTGACCAGTTCCCTTCCCAATCTAAACAGGTTGCACATATGTCTGCCCATCATAATCAAGAATTCCATTGGAATAATGGCCCGTCGCGGGAATGGACTTGCCATGTTCAGCATGGGTAAGAGAAGCCTTCATGTGTTTACTATTAATTAACTTCCCTCTTGCACATAGCAGTTAATAAGGTGGCTACAGTTACATAGTACATAACAACTAGAATGGACGATGTTCTCTGCAGCTAAAAATACAAGATAACACTAGAAAAATTGAACGAAAAGTACCATAGAAAATTGTAGGTGATAAATAGCTTCCCTAGAGTTTTTTATACAAAGATTCTAATGGAGAAAGGCCAAGAGAAGGCTAATGGAGGCAACTGGTTTAGTTTCATGGGAGAAAGTTCAGCAGCCTATTCGTTTTGGTGGGTTAGGTATCCATAATCTTGAAGTTCTGTGGGTTGGTCTCTTCGTTTAAGGAGGCTGTGGGCACAAAAGATTGGTGAGGAACGTCTTTGGGCTGGACTGCAAGTTCAGGTTCCACGCAACGCAATGCTCAGGCCTTATTTAAAGTTGCTGTGCAAACCACGGTGGGCAATGGTGTCTCAACCAAGTTCTGGTCGGACAGTTGGATCCATGGAAGACAATACCTGAATGTGCTCCCAACCTGATTCAGATCATTCCTAAGAGAGCAGTGAAGCAACGAACGGTGGCTCAAGCTTTGCAAAACAGAAGATGGGTGTCGGACATCAAGGGGGCTCTAACAGTGCAGGTCCTGGTGGAGTACCTACAAATCTGGGACTTGGTTGATGATTTTAACCTCCATCAGGACATCCCGATCAACATCAGTGGTGGCTTAGAGGGTCTGGTTCTTATTCGAGCAAATCAGCCTACGAGGCGTTTTTTACTGGGACCATCATTTTTGCACCTTGGAAGCGGGTTTGGAAATCTTGGGCCCCTCTCAGTTGCAAATTCTTTATTTGGTTGGCAATTAAGGGCCTCTGTTGGACTGCTGACTGCCTTGCAAAAAGAGGACTTCCTCACCCGTCTGTTTGTCCCCTATGTGGTCAATCGGATGAAACAATACAGCACGCATGTCCTGGTTGCTTGTGTTTTTGAAAGGCAAGTTTGGACAGCTATCTTTCATGTGTTGGGCTTGCTTCCCCTTGCACGGAATCTAGAGGATTCTCGTTTTTCTAGCCGGTGGTGCAAAACAATCAAGGCTACTCCAAAAGAGATAAGAAAGGGTCTGAATTCACTCATCATTCTAGTTGCCTGGGAGTTGTGGAAGCATAGGAACGCTTGTGTCTTTGAGGGTGCTAGTCCCTGTGTTCAAAGAAGCATAGGAATGCTTGTGTCTTTGAGGGTGCTAATCCCTGTGTTCAAAGAGTTTTATCTGTAGTTTTTGAAGTGTGTTTATTTGCTATATAGGGTGTTGGGCTGAAGCTAAGGCTCTGCAACAGCTTCTTAGTAGGTTGCTTCCTTTAGCTGTTTAGGCATTTCTTGGGTAGTGGTCGTCTGTTTTTCTTAGTGTGTAGCGCTAAGAGTCTTGTAATTGGCTCTTGGGGGAATAGGCTCTGCCTCTTCTCTGTTGTTTTTATTCTCTACTTAATGAAATGACACACAACTCTCCTGCGTTGTTCAAGAAAAATAGAATTATTGCTAGTTTTAGGTTTTTAGCATACTATATCTGTTATCACCAAGGATATATGAACATACCTGAAACATGCCCTACAATGGCCAGTCTTAGACTCTTAGGATGAAATTGGGTGCGGTGGAATGTTGAGGGACATAAATATCTATTTAGTTATTTTGTACTCCCCCGTCCCGGAATAAATCAATTCCTAAAGTTGTCTTTCAAAAATAAATTATGAATTTGATTCTTAAGCTATCAAAAATAATTGACCAAAAATCATAATGTATTTTTGTATGGTGTTCTCTATCACCTTATAAATTTGAACGCAAAAACTCACATTATATGTGGAGAAACAAAAAAAAGACAATTTTATTAAGAAGTGGATTTGACCAACTAAAAAAATCTTGAGGGATAAAATGAACCACAATATTAGTTTAGAGAGTTACCAGGATAACATTCCTGTGCGGAGAGAGTAAATTGCAATTTTCCCCTATATATTACTAGTTGAATATTTAAGAATCTTTTGCATGCCCTTCAAGAGGTATCACCAATTGTAACATGACATTTATGAAATTATGGTACTTGAGGTACCATTTTGTAGTACTTAGGTCCCAAATTCTAGTTATAATTTTGTTACTTCTTGAAGGATAGTAAAAAGTCCCAAGAATTGAAAGTTTAACCAGCAGCTTGTCTAAATGTTATATAGTTATATTTGTGACTGAAGCAAAGCAAGTGTGTATAAAATGTCCCTTCCACATATAATATGTTACTAATGACTAAATTTTTTTTTTTTTTTTTTTTGCTCAGGGCTGGTCATGGCGCAGCAAGATAAACTGATCCCATGTGGACCAAGCTTAACGTTTCTAGGCCTTGTGCTAAAGTTCGTTCTCGACCCAATCGCAATGACCATTGGTTCCATTGCTGTCGGACTACGCGGTGACGTTGTTCGGGTCGCCATTATACAGGTACAAATACATCAACACGCATAAGCAGAAAGCAGTCTCATTCAAAAATCAATCTTAGTATTATAGCTATCCAATAAAGAAGCAAAGAACTGCATCACGATCGTTTTGGTGTCTGAGAAACTTAGGAAAAGTGTTCCTTGATGTGCTCGCACCTTTGCAATTACGGTCAATGTCATAGCCATTGCGTTCTTCAGAATAAGACTTGCGAAATGATTCGAGTGGACATGCATTTATCAAAACCCATTTTCTTTCTTGTTGGCCATAATATCCACCAAATAGCTGCACCACCTGTTCAGCACTATCCGTATATATACAATATCAAAAACCCTTTGGGATCTACCTTTTGTTTGCGCCAATCATAAAAAAGATCGTGTACATTCAAAGGGTCTCTGATACTTGCTAGAAACCATATATAGGGAATGATGTCTAGTGAGAGCCTGGTGAGAGGAGAATATAATTTCTTCATTTTGGTTTCTCGATTAGGCACCTGGTAGAGAGAATCTTCGTGGGCTTGGACCCCTTGAAAATGTGCATATGTACACCAAAAGTAGTAGAAAATTATTTGACCTGTGATTGATTATGAAATCGTGAGTAACAATTTTTTGGAATTAAATAATAATTATTCTGACGATAAAACTTAATTTAATTAAAATGATCAGTCATAGATGACCCCTTTGCTTGGCACATTAGAGAAAATCAGCTAGGCTGATAATTTAAGACGACTATACGGAACCATTACTAGGATTACTAAATAAAGCTAATATATAGTATAACATCGTACCTAAGGATTGTACTTTCTTCCTTCTGAATACTATTTAACACTTTAATATATATTCCTATTTATCCAGTTCTAACCATGTACTCTCTCAGTTCTAAATTGTAGTTCATTTTGATTTTTTAGACACATAGCTTTTGTTACACACCTATATATATATATATATATATATATATATTCTAGATACATAGTAAAAAATAATATATCTAAAAAAGTTAGGACAACTTGCAATTTGGAATGGATGGTGTATACGGTATACCATAAATGTTCAGATCTGTTGAAAGTGGTATAATTTATCTTTGGGGCAATACTAAGGAAAAAATTGTGTTTAGTATCTCGTTTTCAGATTGTACCAATACTTACTTGAATAATTACACTTGCTCGTGTGGTCATTCTGCAGGCTGCGGTACCACAATCGATTACCTCCTTTATGTTTGCAAAGGAATATGGATTGCATCCCGACGTGCTCAGCACAGCGTAAGAATTCATTTGAGTGCTACAACTCATTTGTGCATAGTTTTGTTATTATTTCTTGGTTAACCATCTTATTGTTGGTCCTTTGCAGGGTCATCATTGGAATGCTAATATCTGTTCCTTTAATAATTCTATTTTATGTAGGATTGCAGGGCCTTTGATCATAAAATAGGAACAAACTATATTTAATTTGTCAAATTTATATTGTATTACTTCTCTTCTCTTTTATTAGTTGATCATACACACAACATTGTAATTGGATATGTAGCATGGGAAATAAAATATTCTACATTTGTTTCTTTAGACAAATTATATTATTCTTGTTGTTTTATGTGTTGAAAAGGTTTTGATCCACATTTGGCTTCTTTTATTATGCTATAAATTGTCACTCAAAATTACTGTACAAGTATTATAAGTGACGGCTAAGTTTGATGCATTTAGTTATTTTCCTCACTTTTTCAAAACATTGTTTAAGTTTGTCTGGTTACAAGTCGTAATTACAGTTAAATTACATTGGAGTTCTGTTCTTACTTAATAAATCGAAGGTCTTCTTACTTAATAGATTATGTTCATACTTCATAAGTGTGTGTGTGTGTGTCAGTGCATACCATTTGTTTCCATGAAGTATACCCGACAGCAAATTCGATTTGGAGCAGTCTTTAGTAATTTGTCGATTGTTCCATCTTGGGAAGTCCAATCTAGTCGAGGTTTGTTGCATTAGAATGTTATCTTGATAAGCTTTTCATCAAGTACTCGTGGATTTCCAAAGGCTTTGGGAATCAAGAGTTATAGCATCTTCTCTAGGACAGTATTGTCAGACTTGAGAAGACTGTTAACCTTCTAGTCAAGGTTTGTTGCATTGGAAGCTGGACTCGATAAGCTTTCTATCAAATACTCATGGACCTCTAGAGCCATCGGGAATCAAGAGTTATCGCAAGTTATTTGTGGGTGCATTGTCAGACTAGTTTGGTCGTCCGTCCTCATCAGACCGGTCTGTTTGTAGCACTGCGTTTGATCCTTAGGCCAAGTATCTTCCGCTTCTTCACATGTCAACCTAAGTTCCATCAATGTAGAACATGTGACATTCAACCTAGTTTGGAATTTGGCCTATAGTGGCTTATGTGCATGTTAATAAGACATTATGGAGGGTTTAGTCCCATATTTGGTTGTTAAAGGTGGGTTAAGCCAACATATACGGCTTCTAGAGTAATCCTTTTATGTAAAGCGAGAACGAAAGTGTAAGTGGAACGGTGACAATTGTGGTTCACTCAACGTACAGAGTGGATCTTAGTCGTTTAGACTTTGGGGCATTACATAACACATAGTAGGTGGTATAACATCCTTAGAAATAAAATATAATCAAATTAAACAGTTAGGAATGAATTCACCTACTTTTGTAGTTTCATGGCATGACTCGTCTAAGTGGCCCTTGATTTGTATCATTTTATGTTGGATGGTGAATGGTTGATACTTGAGGGAGTATGCATGTTTGGGGCATCCTCATCAGCTCCTACATAGGTGCTTATTTATTCTCTCACCTTAAGCATATATTTTACATTGTAGTATGGCAGTCTCAATGGATCGTCGATAGTGCTCTCTGTAGGATATAGCCACGTAGAAAAGAGAGATACGAGAGACAGAAAAGCCTTGCAATAGTTAAACTAAGTTTGCTCTTTATAGTGTCTATGTGGCATATCTACCTAGACTATAGACAAAATATAGATACCATCCCTTCGAAAAGAGAGTATACATACCATAACGGTTATGGGTCCTAATCATTTTTAATCCATTCTCACATCTTCTTCCCCGCACCACCACTGCTGCCTCTCACCCTCTACCCCCTCACCATCCTCCTCAACTGCACCAAGGGTTGGGCCCACTCTCCCTGCACAGAGATTTGGCCTCGAGCTCCCTCCTCGACTGCACCAAGGGTTGGGCCCACTCTCCCTGCACAGAGATCTGGCCTCGGGCTTCATAGCCAGTGGCAACTGACGAGCTCTAGCTTACCCGCAACGGTGGCCCATGGAGCCGTGTAGCCTTTGCCACTACATCTACTTCTCTATTTTCCTCAACCAATCAAACACAGGAGTACATGACCACATGAATCCAGTTCACCATAGCAGATAGCACCAAATCAAACACAGGAGAAGTAATCCCGGTAGTTGTTGCCGTAGCCGTCCATGGCGGGTGCCGTGTGGGTAGGAGGGGGAGCGGCAGCGGCAGCGTGTGGGCGACTGCGCGGCGGCGAGGGAGCGAGTGAGGTAGAGTGCGCGAGGAAGCGAGAGGGCGACTGTGGTGCTCAGGGTTTCGAGATAGGCGAATGAGGGCGAGTGCGGCGCTGAGGGTTCGGGAATGGGAGCAATTAGGGGCAAGGGGTGTCAAATTGGGCCCATAAGTCCCAATAAGCCTCTTCTTTTGGGACTTCAACCAATTAGTCTCTATTTTCTCTTTTAATCCCTACTATTTGATTCAAAGGGACTAAAATTTAGTATGCAGTCCCTATTCCAATGGAAACAAACACGCCAAGTTGGCTACAGATTGAATGGACCCTGTCACTACCCGATCATGAATGCAAGCCTCCCCAGCATTAATCACCCTCATGGTTGCTTGCATCGAACTTCTCTCCAATAGGAGTACACATGCAAGTATACGCAAACACTCATGTACACTTACTCCTTTAAACAAATGGGTGCACACGCTTTATCTTTATAGACACTTTCGAAATACTAGAGATAAATCTTAAGATTAACGAAATCACCATAGTACATAGTTTGTATTTTTTTATTTAAATTTATTTAGTCATTGATTTTTACGAAAATATATTAGTTTTTTCCACGCACAAGCAAAACAGTTTGATGTATGGAACATATGACAAATTAACGATGCAACAATGAAGCGAAAAGTTGATCTACTTCTAGAATGTTATGTGTTCCAACGAAACATCATGTCTGAACTAGAAAACAATTTCCGATTAAATAAATAGAAAGTGGGCGGCTAGGATTCCGGGAATCCAGTTTTTTTTATATAACTTGGAATCCACCGTTGAGTGCCTCAATCAGTCCTCGAGTATGGCCCTTCTGCGGTGGCGAGTGGTGGGCGAAAACTATAAAAGCAAGACCCACGAGTTTTATTACGCTTTTTTTCTTTTTGATTTGATATATACATTGCCGCCTTTTCCCTTTCCAGCACACTCACCAATTTAAGAAAAACTAATTCAAGAATTTAAACAAATGACGTGCAACAATTTTAAGTGACTGATAAAGCAACTTCCATATATTTATTACTAAGTACCAACATTTCTTGTGTGAATCACTAGAACAGAATATTTAGATATAATGCTTGAAATAGTATTTCTTCGAACTTCTTAAATGATGTGTCCAATTTAAAATTATTCCACTGAATAATAAATTTATTTAACGTAATATTATGTTTTACAAAAAATTCTCTAAGTAATAGTTTCTACAGTAAGTGCACGGTTTTGAAGGGAAACTATGTTTAGAGTTAGATGAGCATCTCCAGTAGCATTTCTAAATCTCACTCTCTAAATCATCATTTGCATAAAAGTCGCTTTTCTATATATCTTTTCACTCTCTAACCGTTTTTCTATATCTCGAGGGCATTCTAGAGAGCTATTCTCATATTTTTATTTTTGGCTAGCGAAAATTCTAAAATAAAAAATCGATATATTTAGATAACCTTTAGATAAAGTATTAAAGAGTATTTTTTATCAAAATCTTTATTCGTAGCATTTAGAGTCAGATAGAGTTGCTCTTCCAAATCCACGATGCCGGTGTGCTACGTGTGCTACTGCTACCTGCCCGTCAGCAACATGTCACAGACTTACTTCGGCCCATTGGATCCCAGCCCATTTTATGTCTTCACACCGCAGCCCACCGCACCTGCCCCACCAGCGTTCCTTCAGCCCATGAAATGAACGCCATTTCCCTTCCGCTCTGCGGTCCCCACGTGACAGAGACAGTAAAACTGTCTCCGGTCCACGGACCCGGTGCACGAGACCCACCTGCTCGGAGTCCCTTTTGGCGCGAAGATTTGGCGCCAAGCAGCCGCCTCCTTCCCGCCAAGACCACTCCCCACCTGCCGCCCCGCTTCTTCTTCCCCAACCCTATTCCAAACCCTGCTCCAGACGCGAGTGCCAATCTCCAATCCAAAGCCCTATTCCTGACCCTGAATCTTCCACAAGGGGCAGTCGTCCGTGATGGAGGCGTTCAGTGGGTTCTACGTGGACGAGAAGGCGGCGCGGGTGGAGAACATCTTCCTCGAGTTCCTGAAGCGGTGAGTCAGTCGCCGCCGCCGCCGCCGCCGCCGCCGCCTCCGGAGCAGCCATTTTTTTGTCATCTTCTTTTAGGGTTCTGTCTGTCTGACTGAGGCGGTGGGGATGGTGTTCTTGGACCTTCAGATTCAAGGAGTCGGATGGTGCGGGGGAGCCGTTCTACGAGGCGGAGATGGAGGCGATGCGGTCGCGGGAGTCCACTACCATGCACGTAGACTTTGAGCACGTCATGCGCTTCAACGACGTCCTCCAGAAGGCCATCTCCGAGGAGTACCTCAGGTGAGACTAGACTAACTTTTACATTTTGGTTTGACCTGATAGAAACTGGATCTGTGAAAGTAAATGGGACAGGTCTGGTTCGGTTACTCGAATTTGAGATTGAAATTGGTCCGAATTGTTATGCTTTGAATGGACACCAAGTGGGGGAAATGGGGGTGGGGCGATTTGATTAACCTTTGGGGATTTCTCGGTTAGATTTAATTCAGGACAATCAACATATGATTGGATTTGTGGAGACTGGAGAAAGTACTAGTTTGTTATCAGCTTTCAGGAACCTGTTTATTTGTCCTTTCATCATAATTAATTAATTGGAAAATAGAATTTTTTTGCTAAACTTTGCACTTCAATTTGCGACCTTTGTAATCTGTCAAAGTAAGCTCTAACAACTGGCCTCTTCTGTTGTATTCAGGTTTGAACCATGCTTAAGGAATGCATGCAAGAGGTTTGTGTTGGAGCACCGGGCTGGCGAGAACCGTGCCCCAATCATCTCAGATGATAGTCCCAACAAGGATATCAACATTGCCTTCTATAACATCCCGATGCTGAAAAAGTAGGGCCTACTGCCCCAGTAGATCTTATATTTATTTTCTTTATTTCATTTTCAACTTTAGGAGAAGAAAATGTTATTGTCTTGTGATTTAGGCTCATGGATTCTGCAAAGCGATTGTCTTAGCAATCCTTTGATAAATTCTATGCAAATGCTCAATTGCAAGATAGCCAACCAAAACTTGACTGAAATTACTGTTATGGCAGACTGAGAGAGCTTGGGACAGCCGAAATTGGTAAGCTCACAGCAGTAATGGGTGTTGTGACACGGACAAGTGAAGTGCGGCCTGAACTATTGCAGGGCACCTTCAAATGCCTCGACTGTGGGAATGTTGTAAAGAATGTGGAGCAGCAGTTCAAGTACACTGAGGTATTACATCTGAACATATACCCCATTATCTTCTCACTAATGCACTGTGTCTAATGATGGGTTCTTGTATCTTGTTTACAGCCGATAATATGCGTTAATGCAACATGCCAAAACCGAACAAAATGGGCCCTTCTCCGCCAGGAAAGCAAATTCACAGATTGGCAGCGGGTCAGAATGCAGGAGACATCAAAAGAGATACCTGCTGGGTCACTTCCTCGTTCCCTTGATGTCATTCTGCGGCATGAGATTGTTGAGAAGGCTAGAGCTGGGGACACGTGAGGAAGCTTCTTTTTTTACTTTATTCCTCCTTGGAATGACTTTGTTTGACTGAATGCTTTGTTTCTGGCATTTCCAGGGTTATATTTACTGGAACTGTTGTTGCAGTTCCTGATGTTATGGCACTAACTTCACCTGGCGAACGAGCAGAGTGTCGCAGGGAAGCTCCTCAGCGAAAAAATGGAGGTGTTCAAGAAGGTGTAAAGGGCTTGAAGTCCCTTGGAGTTAGGAATCTCTCGTATCGCCTCGCTTTTGTAGCAAATTCAGTGCAGGTATTAACTCTTTTGAGCACAGAAGTTCCATCTCATTAGTGTCATCTTAGCATGTTCTTAACATAGCGATATGTTTTACCTTAAATGTTATTAGGTCGCAGATGGCAGGAGAGAAGTGGACATCAGGGATCGGGACACAGATGGTGATGACAGTGAGAGACAGAAATTCACAGTAAGTTAATCTCACAATCTAAAAACTACTGCTTTTCCATAGAGGAATGTGAAGGTTATCCTGAAAACAAAAAGTGGAGAAGTACTTCTCATGTTTTTAAGATTATCTTCACAGCTGGTTTAACCATGGCTACATTGTCTGTATTTTTCTTGTGACAAGTATGTGAAGGCTCCTTCAAATCTTTTCAACTCATGAACTGTTGTATGCTCATTGTTGATTTGGTATTTATTGTTGATGCACACTGAACTATGCTTCTTTTTTTTTTATCGGACTGAGCTATGCTTCTCTGCAAGTATCTGTTTTCTTGTGGCTGTTGGATGTATTCTAAACATTTCCTTTTCGCTTCTAAAACTGTTGGTTGTTATATTTATGTTCAAAACCATCTCTTTTGCAGGAAGAAGAGGAAGATGAGGTTGTTAGGATGAGGAACACTCCTGATTTCTTTAACAAGATAGTTGATAGCATATGTCCTACTGTCTTTGGTCATCAAGAAATTAAGAGGGCAGTGCTTCTTATGCTTTTGGGTGGTGTTCATAAGATAACACATGAAGGGATTAACCTTAGAGGTGACATCAATGTCTGTATTGTTGGCGACCCAAGCTGTGCAAAGTCTCAGTTCCTAAAGTAAGCATTGTCATGGCATTTTCTTTAAATCATGTTTTGTTAGGCTGTGATGAACTTTTTAGATATTTGAACTTAGTGCTTCTGCTTTGCTAGATAACACATTTTGCAAAAAATGATAATCATGCATTTGTGCTGATGAGGAATGTCAGTTACTTGCCAACTTGTTTGTGTGCTAATGAATGTACTGTTGGTTTTTAGCTGCTTGGACATCTTTTGTTAAATGGTAATATGAATTATCTATCTTGAAATGCTGAGTATTCTGTGTTTCAGTTGCTTTCATTTTTGTTTTACTAAAATAGACCTCATATAATTGAATTCTTTCCTTCATTAATCATAACTAAATTTAAAATGTAATTTTCAATCCAATGGTCAGATATACTGCTGGTATTGTTCCAAGATCTGTTTACACATCAGGGAAGTCATCATCTGCTGCTGGTCTAACAGCAACTGTTGCTAAAGAACCAGAGACTGGTGAATTCTGTATTGAGGTACTACCAAAATTTAGAAATCTATTTCTTTTGTCAGGACAAGTATTGTTGAATGCAAACAAAACTTTGAGAAATCTGTACATGCTGGTTGCCTAATTCTAGTGTGGGTGGTAATAATTGCTGAGTTAATAAACAGTGGTAACCATCAAGAAGTTGAAATGCATTCTCTTTTTTTTTCGAATATGCTGGAGAGCTGCGCATCATTGCATTAAAGAGAGAAATGCATTCTCATAATCCTTTCATGAAAACACGTCTACTTAAGAAAACTAACTTCCATTAAAACATCTATAATATTTTGTCATGATTTTTTTCTCTTAGATTCTGATGTATTTTGTTTGATGCTCCCCTTGCTTGCAGGCTGGTGCCCTGATGTTAGCTGATAATGGCATTTGTTGTATCGATGAATTTGATAAAATGGACATTAAGGATCAGGTACGTCTACGAATAGCTTCTGTTGTCTTTCCTTCTTAATAGTCATTCATGTCAAAAAGTAAGCATGGCTTGTTCCATACATCCATTGTAGGTCGCTATACATGAAGCAATGGAACAGCAAACAATTAGCATAACAAAAGCAGGAATACAGGCAACTTTGAATGCACGAACATCAATTTTAGCTGCAGCAAATCCGACTGGAGGCCGTTATGACAAGTCAAAACCACTTAAGGTAACTCAATCTCATCTCATGTCTATAAAAGTTTTTTGAACGCAACATGTCTATAAAATTTTACAAGTGCATATCTGAACATTACATGTTATGATGTGAAAACTAGAAGTTGTTAAAATCTAATTCTTTTTGTTTGCTGCAATCTCTTCCAGTACAATGTGGCATTGCCCCCAGCTATTCTTTCAAGATTTGATCTGGTCTACATCATGATTGATGAACCTGATGAAAACACTGACTACCACATTGCTCATCACATTGTAAGAGTCCATCAGAAACGTGAAGAAGCACTTGCCCCTGCATTTAGCACCGCACAACTGAAGCGTTATATTTCTTTTGCAAAGTCTTTGAAACCTCAGGTTTGCCTCTTTAGTGCTCTTGAAAATGGTCTCTTGAGAAAATAGGCTTCAACTTCTCATAGCCTTATAGTTATCTCTTTATTCCATTTCAGCTGAGTTCAGAAGCAAAGAAAGTTCTGGTGGAGTCGTATGTTACCCTTCGTAGAGGGGATAGTACTCCTGGAACTAGGGTTGCTTACAGGATGACAGTTCGGCAATTGGAAGCATTGATTCGGCTGTCAGAAGCTATTGCTCGAAGCCATTTAGAAAGAGTTGTAAGTATACTAATTCACTTCTGCTATCGTGGATCATGTTCTTCATGTACCACTTCTCTATCTGTTCTGATGGAATCATGGAATATATTAAGTCACTTGCCCTTTCATGGACAATATGATCAACCTATATTTGATCTTCATGCTGCTTGCATTGTTATTGGTGTCCATTTCCATTACTTTGTGACTAACTTCATTTGGTATTGAAATCTTTTAGGTTCTCCCAGCTCATGTCCGCCTGGCAGTTAAATTGCTCAAGACATCCATCATCAGGTGATTTGGTTGAACTGGTAACCTTTATATGAATCGATATGTGCACAATGATGTCGCTGATGTGAACCTCATTGATTTTGTGTAGTGTTGAATCAAGTGAAGTTGATCTCTCTGACTTCCAAGATGCTGAAGATGGAACAAATGTACCTTCTGAGAATGATGCTGGACAGCCAGCTGAAGAAGATGCTGCTCCTCAGCAGCAGGGTGCAGGTGGGTTTCCAAGTGTTAAAACTTAATATGCTTGTCTTTTTATTAGGTTGTTTCTAACCATTTTGTTATTTATGTCAAAACACTAGAAAATGACCAAGCAGCGGATAACGGTAAGAAGAAATTGGTAATAACCGAAGAACACTTCCAGAGAGTTACTCAAGCTTTGGTTATGAGACTAAGGCAGCATGAAGAGTCAGTCAAGAAAGATGGTACTTCTTTTTGGATTACTTTGTCTTCTAGCCTTATTGACTCAACCATACCCATGCATGTTTATCCTAGCTACAGTCCAGCTCAAAACCTGTACTTGCTTTGCTTAGCGAAAGAACTGTGATAGATAGCTAAACTTGTTAATGAACTAATGACTCAGCAACACAAACATTGAACCATCTTTTTTTGGCTTTTGGTTACTTGGATTGCAGTTGCACTAAGTGGAAAAGTAATCTGAGCAAACTTATAGTCTCTGTTGGAATAATTATTTTGCAACTTACACTGAATAAATTTCTTGACTATCATCTTAGGAACTACGAATGATTTGATGATATATGTAAACACTAGAAACCTCAATAGATTTTCTTCACTCATGTATTGGAATGTTTCTCTGTGCTGCGCATTCAAGTTGTCTGCCATTTGTTGTTGTTGCTTATTGGACCCTGTGGTGATGCAGGCGATGGTTTGGCTGGCATGAAGCAAGGGGATCTTATCATTTGGTATGTTGAGCAGCAGAATGCCAAAGGGGCATATAGTTCTACTGCAGAGGTGAAGGAAGAAGTGAAGTGTATCAAGGCCATTATAGAGGTGAGTCCTGCAGTGCTCTATTTGGGTATGGTATGGTAATTTCCAAGCCTGAGTGCATTCTAACTATGAACACAAATCATAGCATGACGATGCACCTAATAAAATCTTCATGTATGTGCATTTGCAGAGACTTATACAGCGGGAAGGCCA
This sequence comes from Miscanthus lutarioriparius, assembly GCA_904845875.1. Lineage (NCBI taxonomy): Eukaryota > Viridiplantae > Streptophyta > Magnoliopsida > Poales > Poaceae > Miscanthus > Miscanthus lutarioriparius. Next base: position 48,922,612 of record CAJGYO010000017.1, on the reverse strand, counting down.
TCTTATAGTCATTGACGATGGCACAGCAGCCGCAGCCGAAGATGGCAGTGGCACAAGAAGAACATCAGAGAGCAGAATATTGGCAGTTAACCCGAACTATGTTGTTGATTAGCAACAGCATCGTAACATGCTGCTAACTCAAGTCAGTTGATGTGGTTAACCAACATAAGCTATAGTTCGGGTGATGTGCCTGTTGTGCCCTAGCATTGTTGTACCATCTCCGTCACTGATGTGCTCATTGCAAGGGAGCACATGATCCTCAGAACTTATAATTTGTTTCCTCCTTCTAGGTTTAGTGATGCATGATAATTAGCATATGTAGTCTGACTATATAAATTTGGCCGTGTTTCCCTAGTGAACTTTGATAGCATCAGCTTGATTTATCAGTCACGGAGTATTGCAATTTCCTATTTGCTTTCTCAAGTTCACCCTTTTTGGATCCATTTAAATGGGATAAATTGTTGCTTATGAGCATTGAATCCTCTGCATCAGAAGAATAGCTGTGCTAATTGGTGAACCCATTTATTTATTTATTTGTTTGTTTGTTTGTTTGTTTTGTGAGGAAGTCAATTTATTGGCCATCAAACTTCAGCATTGAGAACAGACCCCCAAAAATTCCAAAATCCATCATTTCAACCAAGCCTCGCCGCAAAATGTCCAATGCAATCATGGTTTATGGCAAAAGATACAGTATGGAGTGAACACAATGAAGTAGAAACCATAGAGCCAAGGTAGTGGCTAAGGACAAGCTAGTGTGTAAGTGCAATACTTAGTGTTGGAGGGCACTTAGAATTACCATTACACTTTCTTTAGCTTTGGTCATACTATTAAAGGGGTTTAAGGCAAATAACTTGACAAAGTAGGAACCAAGAGTGTTTGGATGCATACCTGTGAGAATCTCCTGCTAAGGTCTTGTTTGGATGTCTATGTATCAACTTTAATCCATGTGTTGGAGTGGGTTGGTGTGGAATTTCAACTAAATTCCACGTATGATCTACATTCTCTGGCTTATTTGGTGCTCTTGACCCCTGGTGTGCTACACATATTGGAAAGGTTTTGTGAAGGGTTCTTGGGCATTTCAAGTCATAATAAGAGCTTAGTTGGAGTGATGTTTGTGTGCATCCTTTTGCTCTTGACTTTGAGTTTGATCAAATGGAAGTTGAAGACTTGTTACTCTTGGTATTTTCTGACACCTAGACGACCCGGTGGATGACGAGGTACCTTCTCAGTGGAGTTCTTATTGGGAGGCTCCTAACTTTGTGTTTTTGAGACCTGCCAATCCAAAGTAGAGAATGGGTAGCCTTAGTGACTCAAAATACCTTAACCCTTAGTGGATGCTCCAACTTGGATCACGGGTAGTGGCAACTACTTGACACCACGGGAAAAATCTCGGTTGTCTCCTATCCATCTTTTACATTTTATTTTTGCAATCTTTGAGTGCTCAAGATGTTGATGGGCAAGTAGACTTGAATTTGTCTTTAGTGTGGTGTGTTTAGATAGGTTTCAATCATGCATGCATATCTAAGGACCTATTGCTAGTGTTCTATGACTAAAGACTTGAGTTAGCGTGATGGCCCTAACAACTCCATTTAGTGTGATCTTACTTAGTTTTAGGGCCTAAATGTGCAAGTGGGTTATGTAGAGTTTGAATAGGCTAAGTTTGTTCCTTTAATTTGTTGGAGCCCTAATTCAACCCTCAAGGCCATTTGGTCCTTATGCCTGTCCAGACACTTCGATTACCATGGGCAGATATGGCAAGGTGCCGGAAATTCCGATAAGCAAAAGATATCTAGGTTTGCACTAGAACTTCATGAGTGTTTATGTCTCATATTGTTTGAAAAATGTTTTTAAAGCTTAGAGACAACTTCAAGCATAATGAATGACATCTCCTCTGATTGTACCAATTTTCTATACTATTAACATTCTAAAGATAAAATGAATTTAAATCTTATAAGGCACAATACTTTGAAATTAGGGGACTCCACCGTCTAGGTGTAAATATGCATCTAATGATTACCCATCCAACAATTGGTAAAGTCATTAGTTCCTTAACTAATTTGTCTTTGATTGCTAAAACACATTTCGGCGGCCTAAATGCACTTTTCACATATGTTTATATTTTTATAATAACATGGTAATGGGTATTTTCTAATTATGACTTTGAGCTTACTCTACTTCCAAGTTCCAACTAATTTTGAGCTTCATATAGCCAATGGCTGATTTGCTTGTTGGAAGGTTAAAGTCTAAGGGTTTAGTGAGCAACAATTAAACTACACTTTTTTCGAGCTTTCTTTGAAATTGACATAATACTATTTATCATGTTCTCCTGAATTGTTTGAGACCCTACTTCAAGCTGAGTTTAACGAGCCGAGCCGAAGTCAAAAGTCACTTAAAATCCCATTTTTATTTCAAATGAAAAATGAGTTCAATCGAAGCATTTTTGAATGAACTACCGAGCCAGCTCAATAAGTTTTTTTTTGTCTAACCCTCCTATTTAGGTTTAGGGTACTCTAGAGTCTACCGTTATTTATTGTGCTGAGAGAGAGGTCCATAGAGGCACACATAATTCCAATTGTCACAAACGGAGGGAGGGACAACAAGAAAAGATACCATCCACCAGCGTGAGGAGTACATAGCCAGTGACCAAGGGCATGGGGATGGGAGCATGGATGTGGCCTAATGCCATTGGATTAGTGTGGTGAGAAAAGTTGGACATGGGTGCTCTTACTACTAGAGATGGGGAGGTGACTCAAGTGGGCTGTAGGGGAGTAGGGGAGAGAGGAGGCAGGGAAGATGGTGCCCTACAGGTGCTCGCATCCCACACTAGTTGATAGAGAAGATTGTTGATCCTGTCATTCCTGATCATTATTCTCTCCATACCAAAATAATAAGTATTACGAATAGAAAAAAGTTACACAAAATAGATTTTTATTCTTAATTTCTCTTACAATATATTGTCATTTTCTAAAGAATAAATATCATCTCAGAGACACTTTATATACAAATCAGTTGATGCAAGTTTTATGTACTAAACTGGTATATAATTTGACTAATTGTTGATTAAACTTTGTAGAATTTAACTTTTGTATGTGCAAAATACACTTATTACTCTAGGATGGAGTGAGTACCATCGTCCATATTTTTTCTTTTTTGGTCATTTTACCATGATAAATAGGCATAACAAGGTACCTTAAGAGATATTTCACAATGAGACACTCTAGAAAGCTTATTCATGCAAGTGCAGAAGTGTCGGTGTTTCGAACAAACATCGGCTAGTGAATTTATAATTGATGCGCGTTAGGCCCGGATGGTGCACTAAAGGACATAAGATTTATACTGGTTCGGGCCGAATGTCCCTACGTCCAGTCTGCTGCTGCTCGTGTTATTAGTACCAAAAATAGTTCGTAGTAGGGGGTACAAACGGTCGAGAGAGGGAAGGACCCTAAGTCTCTGATGGAACGGTCGAAAGGACGCCAAGAGCTAGGCTGCTACTTGGTTGTATCGTGTGTGTTTAACTGGTCCGTCAAAAGTCGGTCCCTTCAGTGGGGAGCCCTGCCCTCCCTTTTATAGACCAAGGGGGGAGCAGGGGTTACAGATGGGAGAAAGAGGAAAATACCAAGGGTATAGAAGATCCTTCGAAGGATCTGGGTCTTCCTTTTTTCCTGCGCCTGCCCTGCTTAACATGGTAGACCGTGTCAGAAGTGGCGTGTTTGTTCATCTTCGTAGGCCATGCCCTAACCCCTTTTAGCAAGTGGGTGCGTCCCATCCCATGCCGGCGGAAGGTGCGGCGTGCCGGAGAGCCGAGCGGCGACCCCTCGGGGAGTAATCGGGGAAGTGGCCATACGTTCGTACTGTAGATGATGTGAGTTCTGTCTTGGATCGTAGCGGTCGTCGTATGTCGCTGTTAGTATCCGCGCCCGAGGACCGAAGGCGGCGCCTACTACACTGTGGGACAAAAGTCGGCGCCCTCAACACTATTTGGGCACTGTTATGATGGAAAGGGCTTTAAAGCGCCCGTCCCATCGTGTTCTGACGGTACCTTCCTGCAGTCGCACGGGGCATGGCCCTCGACATCGTGGTTGACTCGTACGTCCTGTCGTACCCCGTGTTTCGTCTTTAGGAAGGATCAGGGTGCAGTCGCGGGGCAAGGCGGAGCTCGTCCTTAGTCGTCGAGTGAGGTCGAGCCCGCCCTCGGGCGTCGGGCGAGGCAGAGTCTTGCTTTTAGTCGTCGGGCGAGGCGAAGCCTAGCCCCGGACGTCGGGTGAGGAGGGGTCCGCCCTCAGCCCTCGGGAGAGGCGAACCCTGCCCCTAACCCTCGGGCGAGGCGGAGCCTAGCCCTCAGCCCTTGGGCGAGGCAGAGCTGTCCCTCAGCCGTCGGGTGAGGCGGAGCTGGCCCACGGGCGTCGGCGAGGCGGAGCCGGCCCTCAGCCGTCGGGTGAGGCGGAGCTGGCCCACGGGCATCGGGCGAGGCGGAACCAAACTCCCGTCGTTCGGGCAAGAAGCACAGTAGTGCTCTTGTCCGTCCGGGAGTGTTTAACGTTCGATGGTTATTAGTTCTACCTCCTTGGGTACCCCGATATTAGGTCCCCAACAGTAGCCCCCGAGCCCCTGGGTGATTCGGACAGAAATGCCCCGAGGGGTGTTTCGATTTCGTCAGAGTTAATTCGCCAGAGGGTGCGCGTGAGCACACCCGGTGGGTGTAGCCCCCGAGCCCCCGGGTGATTCGAGTAGAATCGCCCAGGGGGTAGTATCGGATCCTCCGTGGGTAAGACCGTAAGACTTGGTTTTTCGTCAACTGGATGTTTTAAAGGGAATCGTGGTATCCCATTCGCGAGGATTTCATTCAGGGCCGGCCTGGCTGGGGCTCGACTACGGATCGAGGCACTGGTGATGCTTGCGTCCTTGAGTCCTGGTCGTTTGCGGGCCCATCCTTCGTCGGGACGGCCCTTGGGCTTCTGGGCCCTAGGAGGGGCGGAGAGAAAGGCTTTGTGACCCATGTTCCCTTGGTGGGAAGAGAGTCCTTGTTCGCCTGGGGAAGGTGAACCGCCCGGCGTGACTTTTGCGGGAAGGGATCTGGATTGTGTGCGCGTGTCCTGTGACGTGACGCGGCAGTGTGTCGTGGCAGGCTCGGAGATCGAGGTGGGCGGTTGCCCTTCTCGCATCCGTCGCCCCTATAAAACCACGGGGTTGGCCCCCAGGGTTCCGTACTTTGCCTCCTTGCCCTCGCTTTCTCAGCCTCCGCCGCTAATCGCCTGAGCTTCTCGCACTCGTACTGCTCCCGCCATCAAACTCGCCACTGCCTTCTTCCCCGTGATGCTCCTGCCATCTCAATGGACCCGGGGTACAGATCCAACATCTCCCCTCAGTGCCTAGAGGGCCTCGTCCACCGAGGCCTCCTTTGCCCGTTGACCGCCGCCGAGGAGTGGCGGCTGCCCGGTGAAGAGGACGAGCCGTAGCCGCCCGAAGGGTACGTCGTGTCCTTCGCTCACTTCCACGAGCGGGGATTCACCATGCCCGCCCATCAGTTCCTTTGGGGACTATTGGACTACTATCAGGTGGAGCTACAGCATCTTAGCCCCAACGGGATCCAGCACATTGCGGCGTTTGTCGCCCTGTGCGAGGGGTTCTTGGGGATCAGTCCCCACTTTGACCTGTGGCGGTATCTGTTCGCCGTCAATCTTCTGAAGAGGCAGGTCAGGAAGCAAGAGCTGCACGCGCCGGTGGGGTGGGCCTGCATCCACCTCCGCAACAACCGGGCAGAAGTGTACCCGCTAATGCGTTTGTCCACCTCTATCAAGGGGTGACATTCACAATGGTTCTATGTCAAGAATGACACCGCCGCCCCCTTGCCAGTTTTCACCAGGCGCTACATCATGGAGACTCTGGAGTCGTGGAGGTGGGGTGTCATGGCCAAGGGAAAGAAGCACCTCAACGGCCTTCTTGCCGCCCTCCGAACTGTGAAAGATAGGGGCATGAAGGGATTGGGGATTATCGGCGCCTACCATGCGAGGAGGGTTGCGCCATTGATGGCGCGCGCGCTTTCCCTGTACCAGATGGTGCCCAGAGCATCGTTCGAAGGGACGGCGCTTACCGACGAAGCGCTCCCTCCCTCAGAAGTGGCACAGCGCATCAAGGAGGTGATGGAGCCTGCGAAGGACTTCGTTGGCGCCGTCCTTGACTTCATGTATCCGGTGCTGGGGCATCCCCCAATGCGGCCGAAACCGGGGTTTGTTGACTTCGTAAGTTTTCTTTCCCCTTGCTCCTCTTTTCACTTGAATTTTCGACCCCCTGATGCTAACCTTGGGATAGCGGGACTAGCCGAGGGGACTGTTCTTTAAGGACAGCCTGGCTCCACTGACGAAGGACCCAACCCGGATGGCAGCGAGCCACGCCGTGGCTGGTTGGGACAAGAAGATGAGGGAGCTCGAGAAGAAAAAGGCGATACAGAAGCAGCAAGCTCGAGATTGAGGAGAGGAGACAGGCAGTGAAGATGATGACGATGACGACGAATCTAACGAGGCAGCAGCCGGCGTGGATTGGGGTGACCTAGAGGACGAGGATTCGTTGTCCACGTAGGGACCCTTCCCGTTCCACGTGGAGGGAAGCGAGTTCACGAGGACGGTGGAGCCAGGCCCGCCCCTGGGTCCGGTGGGAATCGGTGGATCCACCGTCACCCTCGGGGTACCAGTGGGGGATCGGTGGATGGGAGGGGACGGATCCGCAGCCGCCCCCGAGGTGCCAATGGAGGAGGGTGGCTCCGACGCCGCGCCCCGTGAGCCGATGGAGAGGGGTGGCTCTGTCGCTGCGCCCCATGAGCCGACTAAGAGGGGCGGCTCTGTCGCCGCGCCCCATGAGCCGATGGAGGGCAGCGGCCCTGTCGCCGCGCCCTCGGAGACAAGGGAGATGAGCCCCCTACATCGGAGCAGGGGCAGGCTCAAAATGGTCCCACCCACATGAGTTGGAGCAGGGGTTCGGGGGTTCGTCCTCAAAACGTACCCGCCGCCCAAAAGCGCCAGAGTATGTCACCGATTCCCCTTGTTTTTTCCCCTTTTTATTTTTCTGTTATGACCTTATGCCTTTTTCCCTTTTGCAGATTCTTGCGATGGGGCCACCCTCTGGGGCCGGTGCCCAAGAAGAGCCTTGCCCTTCAGGCGGGACGGATGGCGCTACCCGACGTCGCCCATATTTCGGGCAGGAGCGGCGCTGATGTTGCGGCCTTGTTGGCCGGTTCGGCGACGCCCGTGGTGGCGCCCGTGTCCTCGGTGGTTGCCAAGCAGGAGGCCATGACCGCGCCAAGCCAGGAGTAGCCGGACGCAGCCATGGTGGTGTCCGAGCGGGTGGCGCAATCCGTGCCTCCGATGGCCCAAGTGACGGCGCCTGACGTGGGCCTAGCGGAGTCGGATGCAGCCGTAGTGGCGTCCGAGGGAGCAGCGCAGTCCGTGCCACCGGAGGCCCAGATGGAGGTGGCTGCGACCGCGACAAGCCCGACAGGGTCGGATGCTGCCATGGTGGCATCCGAGGGGGTGGCGCAATCCGCGCCACCGCTGGCCTAGGCCGGGGCGCCCAAGGCGGGCCGGATGGAGGAGGACACGGCCGGAGGGTCTCCGGGCATCATGGCGGTGGTGGAGAGGACCCGCAGGAGGTCATCCCCAGCCCTATTGTTGGGGGGGCAGCCACTCCCCCGCGCGGGGTGAGCCGCCGCTCCAGTGGATGGCCGCTCAGGACCCAACGTCGGTTCTTTTCTCGCTCGACGATGCTTCCGAGAGCATGGAGCATGAGAATCTTGACATCAGGTTCTCGGCTGTGATGGATGCCTTGAGCCAGGCCAGTGGTGCCCTACGCGAGATCCTCGTTCCTACTGGCCGTACCCGCTTAATCTTCTCCTTTGTTTTCTTCTCTCTTCACGTATTTTTGTGTTTTCGTATTTTTGATACCGGTCTTCTTTTTAGTGTATCGTTGCTCGTAGCCGGAACAAATCCTGGTTCCTCCGCGAGCAAAAGGCGAGTGGGACCGCCTTACCGAGGAGGCCCGGCTGCAAGGAGACGTGGGCGCGTAGCTTGCTGCCGCCCAGCAGCGGGAGGCCAAGGCGCATTGGGATGCGGAGGAGATCCATGGGATGTTCGAGGACTTGTCAGCGAGGGTGAAGCTAGACGAGGAGGCGGCCGCCAAGCTTCAAAAGGAGCGGGACGAGCTGCTACAGAAGGATGTCATGGCCAGTGAGCAGGCCGTCGAGCTCCTGGTGGAGCTAGAGATGGAGCGGGACCTCAAGCTGAAGGCTGAAGAGAGGTCCACGGCGTTGCAGCAGAGGGCGGACCGAGACACCGAGTGATCGCCCGATTGTGCGGGGAGCGGGATGAGCTACACCGGACCGAGGAAAGACTTCGCTCGGAGCGCAGCACAGCCCATGAGGATCGCGACCGGGCCATCCGGGAGCACGACGAGGCACGCGTCGGGTGGTCGACTCCCTTCGGGCGGATCTTGGAGTCACGGTGAACCGAAGGTTGGACACCGAGAGCATCGCTACCAGGCTAGACAAGGAGCTCGCCCGAAGTGCGAGGGATCCTTCAGACCAAGAGTGATGAGCACGACCTTCTGCAAGTCACTGTCGGGGTGGTCATCGATGCCCTGAGGGTGGTGCAGCCGGTGGAAACTAGCTCGCTCACGGCTCGTGCCGTGGGTGGGCCAACTTGAGGAGGACACCTTTCACGCCGGGATCACCCAAGCCTTCGTTGTCGCCCATTCCCATTATGATCAGGAGATCAATTTGGTGGTAATGAGCCAAGGATTCGCGCCTATCTATGAAGACCCTGAGTTGGACGAGATTGAGAAGGCGGTGACTCCCCTTGCGCGGAACCTGGCGAACAGGCTGAAAGAAACGGTTCTCCCTCCACGGAAGTAGTTAGTTGAATTAGTTTGATAAACATTTATTCATAATATGTGAACTAGTGTTGGTACTTTCGTGTCCTAGAAATGGTTTCGTGGATTCGTTTTGTAATTTTCATTTCGTTTGTTCGGTTTTATCTTCTTCCCTTTTTGCGATGAAAAGAAGTTTATGTGATCCGACTCTTCCGCTCGTTTAGACCATAAGGCCTGAGGTGTGTAGGGGAAGTTTTGATTATGCTGGTGAGCAAAAATTACCGTAGCCGTCTAGGTGTGGGTTTTTTGCAGTCTTACCTATCTGTTCCCCCGAACCTTGCCATCAGTCTTGATGCGAGGAAAGGTCTGTTGTAATGACCATTACGAAAAAAGAAAGGAGGTATTCGTACCTTTATCAGCCCCCAAGTGGGATCCAACCCCATGTGGTTGCTGGGGCCAGTTGTTACTGGAGACATGCTTACTCTTAGTTAAGATTATGGCGATCGCTGCATGACCGTGCGTTTGGTCTTTACTGCTGGCTCGGCCTTCCCCGAGCCCCCGCGCGTGGTAGGGATTTGGTCGAGGGCCGGCTTGTTTTGTAACGTTCGTCCCGTCCGCAATTCTTCGCAATTGGAGGGATTGGGGTGGTGTCACTTGCCTCGGTGGCTCAAATGACATGCCTGATGAGCTCGCTAACGGAGGTGTTCGGGAGAAACCCGATCCTGCTGCTTTGCGACAGGGTCAGAAAAAGCCCTCGGGTGGGGTTTCGTTACTCCTTGACCTGCCTTCCAACAGATTCCCCCTCAATGGGGATTCTATGGGCTCGACAGAAGGTCGGATTGAACTTAGAAGGTTGAGATGACCCTGTCCGCCTTAATGCGGGATGGGCGAAGGCCGCTGAGGCTCATCTGTGTTTTCTCCCCTAGCTCTTATTTGACGCGAGGCGGCCTTAGACCTTTTGTGGGCCAGCCTTCGAACCTCGGTCTCTCGATCTCGGATCGAGTGGCTCGAACCCCCGAGCCCTGTTAGGGTCTGATAGGGGTCAGCCATGTTTCGCGCGTTACCCCGTCCTCGGTTTTCGCAACCGGAGGGGCTGAGTTGACGACACTTGCCTCGACGGCTTGAGTGTCACGCTCAATGAGCTCACTAACGGGTACGTTCATGTGGAATCCGAGTCCATCATTTGCTGACGGGGTTGGCAGAGCCCACATGTGGCACTCCACTACTTCTTAACCCGCCTCCTGGCAGATGCCCGAGCCGTTCGATAGGCTCAGGTGGCCCGCTGGCCTCTCCTCGGTGGAGACTATGTGGGTTTGGCTCGGAGTTAGAATCGAACGAGAAAAGGTCAAGATGTCCCTGTCCGCTTCTGAGCGGGGTCAGGCAGGGCCGCTGGGGCTCATCTCAATTATTTCTCCCTGGCTCTGTTTGACGCGAGGCGGCCTCGAGCCCTTTGTGGGCCAGCCTTCGAACCTCGGACATTTATCGTTTCGTATCGAATGAGGCGACTGCCACTTTGTGACGCGACACGAAGCGTTTGGGATGTAGCAACTGTATAAGTTTAATGTACGATTTAATTGAAACGAAAGCAGGGGTCGGTTATGTTACCTCGGTGGTATGAGCGACGGGAAGCTCTTATCGGACACGTCCGTGCGGGGTTCGAGTTCGACGTTTACGATGGGGCCGACGTGACCTGCATGAGCATCGCGATTTTTTGTTTCCGTCTCTCGGTGGTGATTCGAGCCGTACGATTGACTTTTAAGAGATCTGGCAGCTTCCCCTCGAAGGGGGTTCTGCAGGCGGACCCCTCCAAACTCCTCTCGGGAAGGCGAGAGCTAAGGCTTATGATGTGGGGAACTGTGAATGCGATTATGCTGGTGAACAAAACCACCGTAGCCATCGGGGCGTAGGGTCTGGTGATTCGTCCAGTTGTATTCAATGTTTTATACCCACACGCCATGCTTCTAGCTTTTTAAACATAAGGAGGGGTCGGGCGAAGAGGATGTCTAAATAGGTAGACACTCTCGGCAGCCCCCGAGGGATGTCCGTGCCCCTGCCGTTGCTAGGGTCGGAAACTCGGTAATGAAATTAACACGCAAAGTAAGAAGGAAGAGGTCCTTATCTTTCAGTGGTTTGTTCGTTCATCGTTCTACCTAGGCCGTCCGCTCGACCCAAGAGGCCCGTTGGGCTCCTCGGACGGGGGTTCGATTGTCGGGTCGTTCCACGGTCTTGCTTGGGGAAGCAGAGAGTCGCCTATGTGCGGGTGCGCCCCGGTTCTCGCGCCCGGTGTGTGGTGGTGGGCCATGCCTGGGCAATGTTCTGCTTGACTAGGCGGTGTCTCATCGGCCAAGGTGCGTCCTGTCGGTCCAGGTGCGTCCCCTCGGGTTCCTGTTAGCATTGATTTCCCATCTGCATTGAATAGGGGAAGGTAGAGAGTTTTTCATCCCCACCTTTCGCCTTTCCTTAACCGCTGCGCCTCTTTCTTAAATAGGGAGGGGGAGGGGAGTTCTCGTCCCACTTCTTAGCCTGCCTCTGAGCCGCTACCTCTTCTTCTTTTCCCTTTCCACTGAATGCGTCCGTGCATCGCGGCTGTTCCTCAGTGAGGGAGGGTAATGCTAGAGAGAGAGAAACTCACTGATCCGCTCATGAATCCAGAGCGTGATGTTGAGCTGGAGGTCATCCAATGTAGATGAGATGGTGCGGGTCGCCTTTGCCAAGAAGGGGTCGCTGCCGTCGAAGGAGGAGGGGCATTGGAGGGTGCCGAGCGTCATTGGCCTCACCATCGTTCGTTGCGGCCTTCCTTCGGCGGCAGGCGCCCCCCGTTCAGACGCCGTTGTCGGGGTTGCGGCTCATGACGATGGCGTAGTCCCCGGATGCCCCGGCGGAGGTGCCGTTGTCAGGGTTGCGGCTGATGACGATGGCGTAGTCCCCGGATGCCCCGGACGGAGGTGAATTTGTGCAAAAATGAACAAATTTTCATCTTTTGTTATGGCAAATAGCTTTTCAGCTTCCTCTTTTTGTAGAAGAGGTTTTGGTGCCATCCAACCCTTCCCATGGTTCAAGTTGCAAGAAACTAGGAGTGCGGGCGAATTAATTTTGATCATGCTGGTGAGCAAAGAGGTCGTAGCTACTGGCGCGTGGGTCTCCCGTAGTTCTACTAGTTGTACTCAGAATTTGTTCGCGAAATCCTAGCCCTTAGGACTTGTTATGAGAAGAATGGAAAACTTTAGAGAATGTTTGCAAAGGTAACACAGGAAGTGTTTGCTAGAAAAACGTACTTGTATCATTTGTATCAATCCCCGAGTGAGGTCCGACCCCTCACAATTTGCGGGGGTCGGACGTCACTAAAGATCGGAGATTTGTAAAGACAAAGACTGATAAGAAAAAGTATGCGTTTATTAAGGGTAAAAACGACATAGCTGTTCAATGTTCCAGGCGTTGGTGAAGACCTCGCCGTTGATGGTTTTCAGCTTGTAGGCACCTGGCTGGAGTACTTCCGCGACGACGTATGGCCCCTCCCAGGGTGGGGAGAGCTTGTGGGGTCCTTGTTGCTCTACACGAGGCAGAGAACGAGGTCTCCGACGTTGAAGGCTCGGTCCCGCACCCATCGGCCATGGTACCACCGTAACGCCTGCTGGTACTTGGCCGAATGGAGGAGGGCGATGTTGCGGGCTTCGTCTAGTTGGTCCGTGGCGTCTTGGTGGGATGCCTTGGCTCCCTGTTCATCATATGCTCTGATTCTTGGCGCTCCATGGTCGAGGTCCGTCGGGAGGACGGCCTCGGAACCGTAGACCATGAAGAAAGGTGTGTAGCCGGTGGCTCGGCTGGGAGTTGTTCTCAGGCTCCAGTGTACTGCGGGAAGCTCGGCGAACCAGCGTGCGCTGAATTTGTTCAACCGGTTGAAGATCCTGGGCTTGAGGCCCTGTAGGAGCATGCCGTTTGCACGCTCGACCTGCCCGTTCGTTCGGGAGTGCGCGACGGTGGCCCAATCGACCCGGATATGTTGTTCATCGTAGAATCGAATGAACTTCCTGCCGGTGAACTGTGTGCCATTATCTGTGACGATGGAGTTTGGTACTCCAAAGCGATGGATGATATCGAGGAAGAATAGCATGGCTTGCTCGGATTTGATCATGGAGATCGGTCGAGCTTTGATCCATTTCGTAAACTTGTCTTTGGTGATGAGCAGGTGGGTGTAGCCCTTGGGTGCCTTTTTGAGAGGCCCAACTAGATCGAGCCCCCAAACCGCGAAGGGCCACGTGATGGGGATCATCTGAAGTGCCTGGGCCAGGAGATGAGTTTGCCGAGCATAGTACTGGCACCCTTCGCAGGTGCGTACGATTTGCTCGGCGTTGGCTACTGTAGTGGGCTAGTAGAAACCCTGTCGGAATGCATTTCCAACCAAGGCCCTCGGTGCGGCATGGTGACCGCAGACCCCACTGTGGATGTCACTTAGTAGAAGCTTGCCCTGTTCGGTGGGAATGCAGAGTTGCAAGATCCCGGTGTGGCCCCGTTTGTAGAGTTCACCTTCTATAAGAACGAAGGACTTGGCGCGACGTGCGAGCCATCGAGCCTCTGTCTTATCCGTCGGGAGTGTGTCATGGAGGAGGTAGTCGAGGTAGAGCGTTTTCCAGTCGTCTAGAGGGTCGGGCTCTGTCGCTGGATCCTCTTCAAGCACCATGACATCGGGGATGGGCGGGGCCGTTGGTTGGTTAGCCCCCGGGGCTAGATTGGGTGGGCCATCGTCGGCCCGTTCCGACCCTTCATAGCGCACCAAGGGTTTGTGCTGGTCGCTGGCGAAGACGCCCGTCGGCACCGGCTCTTGGCCAGACGCTGCTTTCGCAAGTGCGTCAGCCACCTCATTGAGACACCTGGGGATGTGATTGAGTTCGAGGCCGTCGAATCTGTCCTCCAGCCGTCGGACCTCTTGGCAGTATGCGGCCATCTTGGCATCGTGGCAACTTGACTCCTTCATGACTTGGTTCACGACCAGCTGAGAGTCACCTCGAATGTCGAGGCATCGGATGCCCAGCTCGATGGCGATGCGTAGGCCATTGACGAGCGCTTCATATGTGGCCACATTATTTGATAAGGGGAAGTGGAGATGAACCATGTACCTCATGCGGACCCCGAGGGGTGATACGAAGACTAGCCCTGCGCCGGCGCCCTTCTTCATCAGTGACCCGTCGAAGTACATCGTCTAGTACTCTTGATCGACGACCGCCGGTGGCATCTAGATCTCGGTCCATTCCGTGATGAAGTCAGCCAACACCTGGGACTTGATCGCCGCTCGAGAGGCGTATGTGATGCCCTGATCCATCAGCTTGAGTGCCCATTTCACTGTTCTTCCTATGGCATCATGGCTCTGGACGACCTCACCGAGGGGAAATGATGTCATGACCGTCACGGGATGTGACTTGAAGTAGTGACGTAGCTTCCTTTTGGTGATAGGACAGCTTTCTTTAGGAGCCGATAAAGGGGAGTCCTTGTTCGCCGAGGCGTGAGATTAATCAGCTGAGGGCGGCGAGGCACCCTGTGATTCGCTGAACCCCCTTTATGTTCTGAATCAGGCCCATCTTGGTGATGGCTGAGATTTTCTCTGGGTTGGCCTCGATGCCACGTTCGCAGATGATGAAGCCGAGCAGCATACCCCTCGGGACCCCGAAAACACATTTCTCGGGATTGAGTTTGATGTCGTTTGCCCGAGTTTCGCAAAGGTTTGCTCAAGATCGCCAACGAGGTGGTCAACCCGTTTAGACTTAACTACGACGTCGTCAACGTAGGCCTCAATGGTCTGCCCGATGAGGTCCCCGAAGCATCTGAGCATACACCGCTAGTATGTCGCCCGGCGTTTTTCAGACCGAACGGCATTGAAACATAGCAGAACGATCCGAAGGGGGTGATGAAAGACGTCGTGAGTTGGTCGGACTCCTTCATCGCAATTTGATGGTAGCCGGAGTACGCATCAAGGAAGCAGAGGGTTTCGCACCCTAAGGTAGAGTAGACTATTTGGTCTATGCGTGGCAAAGAAAACAGGTCCTTCGGACACGCCTTGTTGAGACCGGTATAGTCAATACACATCCTCCATTTCCCGCTCTTCTTTCGTACAAGAACGGGGTTAGCTAACCACTCTGGGTGGTGTACCTCCCTGATGAACCTGGCGGCCAATAGTTTTGCTATCTCCTCACCGATGGCCCTACGCTTCTCCTCGTCGAAGCGACGCAAGCATTGCTTCACCAGTTTGGAGTCTAGATGGATTTTCAAAGGTATGCTCGGCGACCTCCCTCGGAATGCCTGGCATATCCGAGGGTTTCCATGCGAAAACGTCTCTGTTGTCGCGGAGGAAGTCGACGAGCGCGCTTTCCTATTCGGAGGAGAGCGTGGTACCAATGCGTACCATTTTGCCCTTAGAGCTGCTGGGATCTATGAGGACCCCCTTGGAGCCCTTGGCTGACTCGAATGACTCGGTGGATTTCTTTGCGCTGGGCGCTTTTACGGCGACTTCCTCTTTGAGAGAGGCGAGTTCCCCGGAGGCGACAATTGTTGTGGCGTGGCCACACTCGACCTCGCACTCGTAGGCCTGCTGGAAGGAGGTGCTGACGGTGATGACCCCGTGGGGGCCTGGCATCTTCAGCTTGAGGTATGTGTAGTTGGGAACGACCATGAACTTCGCATAGCATGGTCGTCCTAGGATGGCGTGGAAAGTTCTGGGAAACCCAACCACCTTGAAGGTGAGGGTCTCAGTCTTGTAATTGGACTGATCCCCAAAGGTAACGGGCAGATCGATCTGTCCGAGTGGCATGGCCTGCTTTCTGGGCACGATGCCGTGAAAAGGCGCTCGGATTGGGCGGAGGTGCGTTCGATCGACGCCCATTACATCGAGCGTCTTTGCGTACATGATGTTGAGGCCGCTGCCTCCGTCCATCAGCACTTTGGTGAGTCACTTTGGGCCAACGATCGGGTCGACGAACTAGCGGGTACCTCCATGGGTGCGGGATGGTATCCGGGTGGTTGGCTCGGTCGAAGGTGATGGCGGACTCTGACCATCGAAGGAAGAGCGGTGTGCCCGGTTGGGTAGTGTAGACCTCGTGGCGCGCGACCTTCTGATGGCATTTGGAGTCGTAGGCCGTCGATCCTCCGAAGATCATAAGGCAGCCATCCGACGTTGGAAAGCCATCGTCCTTTTCCTCGGCGTCGTCCATGGCGGGGGCCTGTTCCTTCCCCTGCTCTCCCTTGTTGGAGTTTCTAGATAAGAACTTCCGCATGAGGCCACAGTCCTTGAGTAGATGCTTTATGGGAAAGGCATGGTTCGCGCTTGGCCCCTCAAGCATTTTCTCAAAGTGGTTCGGAGCGCCCTCCGTGGGCTTCCGGCCACCCTTGCGGTCAGCAGCAGCTACGAGCGAGTCCTCACACCATTGCTTTTTATTCTTTCTTTTGGCGAACGATTGGAGGCGCCTTCGCCGACACCCTCGTCCCGCCTTGCCTTGCTTTCGAGGCGATCGAAGATCACCCCGACCGCCTCCTCCCTTGAGGCGTGGTTGGTGGCGATGTCCATGAGTTCCTTAGTCGTTCGCCGGCCCTTGCGTCCCAGCTTATGAACCAAAGACTCACAGGTCATCCCGGATAGGAAGGCTCCTATCACATCGGCGTCAGCGATGATAGGGAGCTCGTTGCACTACCGGGAGAAGCGCCGGATGTACCCACGGAGGGTCTCATCGGCCTTCTGACGGCAGTTCTTGAGGTCCCATGGGTTCCCAGGGCGTTCGTACGTGCCCTGGAAGTTTCCCACGAAGATCTCCTTCAGATCCACCCAACTCTAGATCACGTTGGACGGCAGGTGTTCCAACCACGCCCGGGCCAAATCGGCCAAGAACAGTGGAAGGTTGCGGATAATGAAGTCGTCATTATCCACACCACCGGCTTGACAGGCAAGCCGATAGTCTTCAAGCCAAAGATCGGGGTTTGTTTCCCTAGAGTATTTCGGGATATTGGTAGGTGGCCGATACCTTGGTGGGAACGCAGCGTTGAAGATGTGCCGGCTGAAGGCCTAAGGCCCTGGGAGGCCGGGGCTCGGGCTCCGGTCCTCGCTGCTGTCGTAGCATCAAGGATGATAGCCGCGGTAGGCTCCTTCCCTCGGGTCGTTGTAGGTGCATCTATGGGCATCGATGGTGCTGCGGGCGTCGCGGTTGTGGCTGAGGCGTTGATGTACCGAGATTGCAACACGCTGTCCGTTGCCTTGTGGTGCTTGGTGGACAGATGCGTCCTTGACGGGGTGAACCGAGGGCGACTGCCGGTGGCGTCGAGCTCGCATCGCCGAGACAATGACCTTTCCGCCTGCTGCGCCGCCACCACGCGCGAGAGCAGCGTGCGTATTTCGTGGTGGGCCCGCCAATCCTCGGGCGTCGCGGCTTCTGGAAGGCCATGAAGCAAGGCCACCACGATGGTGATGTTCTGGCTTGCTCGAGCAAAGTGAGGAAGGGTTTCACCATCGGCGATGGTCCTTCGGTTCACATCACGGGCCACGGCATTTGCGTGCCCCCCATCTCCGCGGCGTCTGATCTCCTCGTCGACCTTCTCGTACTCCCGAACAAGCTGTTGTCCGGCTTTGTCGATCTCGCGCTTTTGGGCTCTCAGCAGCTCCACCCCTATGAGAGGCGGGGCCACTGTTCCCCTTTCGGTTGCACCGCCAGGTTGCCTGTCGGGGTAGTCTCCTCCCCGGAGATGCTTTCGACGTGTCCCTCTGAGGTTTCCGCCATGAAACATTCCCGGGAGAGATGATGGCTCCCCCTGCCGGAGTTAGAGCCAGAGTCCAACCCTGAGCCCTCTGCGAGGAGGCCATGGAGTGATTCTATGACGCTTTCGATCATCCCCATGAACTCATTGTTCGTGGGGGATGAAATCGCGAGCTGTGCCACCAGGTGGCTAGCGGTTGCCGCGGCGTTGCCGAGGCCGAACAGAAACGCCGTCGGGGCGCTCCGTGCGGGATGCTCTAGGGAGAGGTGAGGCGGCATGGGTCCTCCATGGACGGCTGGGGTCCGAGGGAGAAACCGGGCTGGCGCTCAAGCTTTCTGTAGCCGGAGCCGATGGAGGGGAGAAACTAGGTGGCGAGCTGGGCCAATGCCAACTCTCCTCCCACCGTGACGATGAAATCCAAGTCACCAAAACGCACGTGTGCGCCCGGGACCCAGCTGATTGCGTGGTTAGCCATCCGAGGCCTGATTTTTGGAACGCGCAAAGGCCCCTACCTGGCGCGCCAACTGTCGGTGTTTCGAACAAACACCGGCTAGAGAATTTATAATTGATGTGCGTTAGGACAGGATGGTGCACTAAAGGACACAAGATTTATACTGGTTCGGGCCGAATGTCCCTATGTCCAGTCTGCTGCTGCTCGTGTTATTAGTA
The DNA here is from genome assembly GCA_904845875.1 of Miscanthus lutarioriparius. Lineage (NCBI taxonomy): Eukaryota > Viridiplantae > Streptophyta > Magnoliopsida > Poales > Poaceae > Miscanthus > Miscanthus lutarioriparius. Next base: position 48,904,357 of record CAJGYO010000017.1, on the reverse strand, counting down.
CCGAAAATGGTTTGTAGTAGGGGGTACAAACGGTTGAGAGAGGTAAGGATCCCAAGTCTCTGATGGAATGGTCGAAAGGACGTCAAGAGCTAGGCTGCTACTTGGTTGTATCGTGTGTGTTTAATTGGTCCGCCAAAAGTCCGTCCCTTCAGTGGGGAGCCCTGCCCTCCCTTTTATAGACCAAGGGGGAGCAAGGGTTACAGATGGGAGAAAGAGGAAAATACCAAGGGTATAGAAGGTCCTTCGAAGGATCTGGGTCTTCCTTTTTTCCCACGCCTGCCCTGCTTAACATGGCAGACCGTGTCAGAAGTGGCATGTTTGTTGATCTTCATAGGCCATGCCCTGGCCCCTTTTAGCAAGTGGGTGCGTCCCATCCCATGCCGGCAGATGGTGCGGCGTGCCGGAGAGCCGAGCGGCGACCCCTCAGGGAGTAATCGGGAAGTGGCCATACGTCCGTTACTATAGATGATATGAGTTCTGTCTTGGACCGTAGCGGTCGTCGTATGCCGTTGTTAGTATCTGCGCCCGAGGACCGAAGGCGGCGCCTACTACACTGTGGGACAAAAACCGGCGCCCTCAACACTATTCGGGCACTGTTATGATGGAAAGGGCTTTAAAGCGCCCGTCCCATCGTGTTCTGACAGTACCTTCCTGTAGCCGCACAGGGCATGGCCCTCAACATCGTTGTTGACTCGTACGTCCTGTCGTACCCCGTGTTTCGTCTTTAGGAAGGATCAGGGTGCAGTTGCGGGGCAAGGCGGAGCTAGTCCTTAGTCGTCGAGTGAGGTCGAGCCCGCCCTCGAGCGTCAAGGCGGAGTCTTGCTTTTAGCCGTCGGGCGAGGCGAAGCCTGGCCCCAGACGTCGAGTGAGGCAGGGCTCGCCCTCAGCCCTCGGGCGAGGCAGACCCCGCCCCCAGCCCTCGGGCGAGGCGGAGCCGGCCCTCAGCCGTCGGGTGAGGCGGAGCTGGCCCACGGGCGTCGGGCGAGGCGGAACCAAACTCCCGTCGTTCGGGCAAGAAGCGCCGTAGTGCTCTTGTCCGTCCGAAAGTGTTTAACGTTCGATGGTTATTAGTTCGACCTCCTTAGGTACCCCGGTATTAGGTCCCCGACAAGAAGAAAATGACAAACAAAAGTTCTGAAACTCAATTAGAGTATACGGTTGCATCACAAAACTTAACTAAGTCAAATCATATCATCCATATAAGGCATGTTTCAAATTTTTTATTTTGATTAAAAAAAGACATACAAAGTAGATTTGATCTTATTGTCTTACAACATATTATCAATTCTTGAACAATCAATATCATCTTAGAACTTTGAATACAAATCTATAAAATCTATAGAATCTATAAATGTTGTTTTTTTCTTAGTGAAGATACACTTGTTAGATGAAGGGAGCGTGCTTCACTGCTTCTTTTCTTGCTGCCACAACAGACTTGGGGTACGGAGGTGGGACCCGGGTGCAGAGTTAAGGACTTCAGGTGCCACTGCCACTACAACCCAAACCTAAGACTTTTTAATAAAATTTCTTATCTGCGACTGAAAATTCTCTTGGTTCCCTAACTAATTTTTTGACTCCCCTTTCTTGTCCTATTTATCACTTCCGTCAAGTCTACAGTTAGTTGTTGTTAAGTGGGAAAAAATCATTTTACCCCTATGTACTTCCTCTTACAAAATTTGATAGCTTTCCTTTCCTTACCACACTCATATCTTATCACTCAGATACAAATACATAACAATTTGTGACTTAGTGCATAATTTATTTTAGAACAAAGCATACATTAGTACTGTTTATTTAAAACATTGGTTTGCAAACACAAATCTCCCATATTGCAGTAATAGAGGAGCAGTGCATGTCTCTCCAACTTTCATAAAATAGCTAATCAACTCCTCTATTTTTTTTTGATAAAAAAAATGTCAAAAAAATTAGAGGAGTTGCGTCATGTCTGATCTAGTGATCCACAAAGAAGCTGTGCAAGTTCATATCAGATAAACTGATATTCTTCTTTTCAGATTATTGAAGAACTGGTGGAGGCCATGATCTTAGTTGGAACGATTTATTAGAAGAGACAACACAATCAATGTATTATGCTTGGGCTTCTGTTCACCGCACCGTCCCTCCGCCCAGGTGTCTAGCTCGCTGCGCCGCTTGACCCGTCACCGAGCCACTCATCCGCCTGGCCAGCCGCGTTGCCACTAGTGCCCACCGAGCCATCTTTCCGCCGGGACGCAGTCCAGGCGCATCGCACCACCGCTGATGCCGTGCCACAGGTTGAGCTGCCCCTCCGTTGCTAGCACTGCCCAGCCGAGCCACCCCTTTGTCGTCGGCCTCAATCGGGAGAGTGGACGAGAAGATATGCTTCTGGCCATAAAGTACAGAGGAGATAGGATAGATAAGAGTTCAGGGTAGTTTTGACTTTTAATACGAAGCCTAACCTGTAATATGGATCCAAAGTATAGAAAGTCAAATGAGCGGTACGACATTAGCACTATTAGTCACAACATTGTTAGACACTATATTTTAACCGTGCTATGTCATGCTATGTAGTGTCCTCTTACCGACATCTTGGCACAGGCACGACACTACGGTCTCTTAGCCGTGCCGTGTCATGCCGATGGGCATGGAAGCCCACTGTGCTGACCCATGCTAGTCAAGCGCCACCACCATGTCATTAACCCCATGTTGCCTTGCTCCATCGCGTTGTCGCAGCGCAGATGCACCGCCACCGCGTGGATATGCCGCCGCCGTAGATGCGCCGCCGGCCACGCGTCAATGCGCCCCGGTTGCGTGCAGTCACTGCTGCTGCAGATGAGCCGCACTCCGCCGCTGTCGTGCGTAGATGCACGGCGCTTCGCGTAGAGGCCCTTGGGCCTCGGCCTCGCGCCTACGTTGCCCACCCCCTTCACGCCGTGCTGAGGAAAGGAAAGGAGAGGTGGAGGAAGTTAGGGTTTGGGGAGGTAGAGATGCTTATATACTTCATACTTTAGTTCTAGCGGCTAATGTTCATCAGATGTTCATCCAATCGTACAAAATATCTCAAGCCACATAGGGTCGCCTCAAAAATCGTGTTGCGCCCATGCCGACCCTACGGGCCGAAGTCGTGGCCTAGGCATGGTACTATGCTCATGCCTATGTTGGCACTCAACTATGGCTTAGTCTGTTCACGCATGCTTTTTTTGTCGTGCGTACCGGTCCATCTGGACCCATTTGGCCATCTAGCATGTTCGCTTGCTCATATACGATCGTGGATTATAAGCTGGAACAATATTTTTCTCTCACACCAAACCAGCCAGTAATAAATAATCCACGATCGTTTATGGCCTACCAAACAGGCTGTATATATTCCAAGATGAACGAAAGTGGTATATAGGGTAAAAAAAAGTTAAAGGATGATAGATAAGAGATTTTAAAAAAAATTAATGGTAAGGAATAAAGAAAATTTTCAGTGACAAATAAGTAATTTTCTCATACTTTTTTCCCAAACAAATTGTGGGGTTCAGTATCAAACCGCGGCCGTTCAGAACTTCGGCACCGACTCTGCGCGCCCACTCCACCGCACGGCTCTCCCGCAATGTCGTGCTGGGCAGCAGGGCGTGGCTCCTCGGCGTCGGCCATGGCGGAGAACGCCGGCGCGCGGGGCGCCAAGGAGGCGGTGGCGCGGTCCGGCAAGCGCGTCGCCCTCGGGAACCTCACCAACGTCTTCCGCGGCGGCTGGAGGTCCGGCGCGGCGAATTCCGCGTCCGATGCGGTACGGCTCCTCCTTGCGCGCTCGCACGATCGGGGGCGGGGCGTTATCTGATCGATTCGTTCCGGGAGGTTCGACGCTTGGATTCTCGTTGGTAGGAGGGGGCCACGCCACGCGTAGGAATTTGCCATGGGTTTTGGTACAGCCGTACAGGGAGCATCTGTTGATCAATTCAATTACTTCAGTTTGGTGTGGCATTTCTAGGGTTTATGCCGTTTTTCCTTCTTCTCGATCTAGTTGATCTAATTAGTAATAACGGCCCATGTTAATCCCGCATTTTCTCGATCATTGTAACAACATTTGCTGACGTCTTCTCGAGATATTGATTTTCCTTCTCTTTTTTATTCGGCTGCCTTCTTCGATGAGATACTGGTTCTGTTCCACGGGTCTTAAGACAGTATTGTATTTCGTGGTGTCGTAAGACTTAACACTTCAGTTTTTTCAAAGTTTTTGGGAGCTGCTGGGTATTTCAGAGATACTGGTGTTTCATGCGCATTGCACAGTTTCGAATCTTCTGTTGGTAATATATCGTTTCTCTCGTGAAGTTTATATGCTTACGTAGTTCTCTGTTTTATCATTGTAATCTTCCAATTGAACAACTTCAATAAACAACTTTAAAGTTTCCTCTTACTACAGAATTGCACAGTTTCGAACCGTCTGTTGGTAATATATTGTTTCTCTCGTGAAGTTTATATGCTTATGTAGTTCTCTGTTTTTATCATTGTAATCGTTCCAATTGAACAACTTCAATAAACAACCTTAAAGTTTCCTGTTACTACAGAAATTGAGTTCTACCAAACCTGTTGATGTTAAGAAGGGATCCTTTGCTTGCCTGCACAATGTGAACACAGAACGGGGTTCTAGCAGAAGGCTGGCCTCTGACCAATTTGATCAGGCAGTATCAGTTCTTCAGAAGAGCACATCTCTTCCTTCTGTGCCAGACGTTGTATCAACAGGTTGCAGCTCACCTGGCATGTCTCAAGATTGTTCGGTCTCCATGGAGGATGCTATGTCAACATGCAACTCAACAGAAATCTCTGATCATGATGACGACCCCTCAATGGCAGCTTCTTTGCATTGGTGGGCCAGTGATAGACTTCATTTCTCTGATAGTATGGATGTTGCAGGTTTGTTTGCTTATCAAAATGGGGGCAGTTCTGGTTAGAATTTTTGTGCAATGCTTAATACATTTTGGGTTTACAGGACTTGTTTATTGTCGCAGAATTCAACTGGAGGAAACATAGTCCTAATCCTCTGAAAGCTGACAATATAATTGATCTTGACTACAACTATAAGGATCCACGGCTTTCTACAACTCTTGCCTGTGAAATTTACGAGAGCTTGCGAGAGGCTGAGGTGATAGATTTTTGCTCATGCTCTTGCCTTTGATATATATGTGTATACTGAGCATCAAGTAATAGCTGGAGTGCTAATATCAACAACTGTCTGAAAATTAAGTACACGTTTGTGCTCAGGTTGTTATATGGTTGGAATGCAAACACCCAAAGAATTCGAATAGAAGCATTTTCAAATTCATTTCCTTTGAACAAAACATGCAATTCTTAGTGTTCTACAAAGTGTTAGCCTCAGCAGTTCAAACTCACACCTCTGTACAATGGCTGGATTTGTTTGTCATTATGATTCATGCAACTCTACATTCCATTTAGCAGTTTCTTGATGTAAAAAAATTGGTGGTGTTGTACTGCAGGACATTATATTGTTTGCACATAATATCCCACTTCGATGAAGCTTGTGTTTGGTTACTCCTAGTTATCCACTTACTTGCCTCCTTCTTGGGGCAATTGCTGCCCGCATTTACCCTGTTGTAATGTTCTTGCAGACTAGGAAAATGCCTTCAACGAACTTTTTGGAAACCACTCAGACAGATATGAGCAAAACCATGAGGGCGATGTTAATAGACTGGCTTGTAGAAGTAAGCATTTCCTCTTAGAAAGGAATACATGTTTTTACAGCTAAATGAACCAATAGTGACCCTCTTGATGTTTGTCATATTGCCTTTTCTCAATTCAGGTCACAGAAGAATATCGTCTTGTTCCTGAAACCTTATACCTCACCGTCAATTACATTGACCGCTATCTTTCTGTCAAAGAGATCAGTCGGTACAGACTGCAATTAGTTGGTGTTGCCTGCTTGCTTATAGCTGCGTAAGATCCAATTAGTTCATTCTAGTCTATTTCTATTTTCCTATATTTTCTGTGCTCTGTTCTGATATTATGCTGTAAATATATTCAAATTTCAGGAAGTATGAAGAAATATGCCCACTTCAGGTAGAAGAGCTCTGTTATGTTACCGACTATTCATACACTAAGGAAGAGGTTCATGTCTCAGCACACTCTTTTCTTTTCCTTATTATTTCTTAGTTTCATCTTCTAACACATAGTTTAACAGGTTTTGCAAATGGAAGCTTCTGTTCTGAATAACTTGAAGTTTGAGATGACAGTACCTACAGCAAGATGTTTCTTAAGGTAGTATTATTGGTTTCTGTAATAACGATCATGGACATAATGATACTAAATACTTTTGTTCATGTTAATAGGAGATTTGTACGTGCTGCTCAAGTTCTTGACAAGGTACACTTTTCACTGTTTTGCAGTTCCTACCAATTCTATGTGCTGGTTGATTTTTTTTCTTTCTGCAGGGCTCAACTCTGCATCTTGAGTTCTTAGCCAACTACATTTGTGAGCTGTCACTTCTGGACTACAGATTACTTTGCTATTTACCTTCATTGGTAGCTGCCTCTTCTGTTTTCTTGGCGAAGTATATCCTTATGCCAATAAAGAACCCATGGGTATATGTCCCCAACCTTATCTTTTATGAATCTTTATTGTTAAACTCGACGTTTGCATTCTTCACCCCCAAAAAATAAACAAACCTTGATGCTTGCATTATCTAACATTTGCATTTATGCTTGATCAAAAGCAGAATTCCTCACTTTCTTACTACACGCGATATAAACCATCTGAGTTGCGTGGTTGTGTAAGGGTACTGCACCAGCTCTTCCGTTTGGGCCCTGGAAGCAATCTTCCTGCAATTAGGGAAAAGTACAGTCAGCATAAGGTGAGCCTTGTATACATAATGTGATTGCTGATGAGAATCATTACTTTGGTACCTACACTGATGCTAAATGCCCTACCCTCTATCTGCTCACAGTACAAATTTGTAGCAAAGAAGTACTGCCCACCGTCAATCCCTACTAAGTTCTTCCAGGATCTGACAAATTAGAAGCCAAGATTACTTCTAGTTACCCAATGAAACCTTCCTGAGGCACTTAGTGTGGCATTGATTTGTACAGATAGCTTTGCATGCAAGGCATGCCGAGGCCTTTCATTTAGCAGATAAACAGGTTCACTAAACTGTAAGTATGTTCACTTTCTTGTGGCAATGTTGTTTCAGTGTTGTGCTTTCTTCCTGCATCGTCTTATACTTTTCTGTTGTGGTCTTCTCCCTCTGCGTAGAACTTGTATCATATGGTTCTGGACCTTGCTCACAACAAGGGTAGATAGTTGGCTAAAGATAAAGTGGACTCATTCTCTCATTGCTATCTACGTGTTGCTTCTTTATTATGAACATTCTGCTCTGGAACCTGACAAATGTATTATCAGGCATCAGAACAGTAGAGTCTGAGTCAATTTTTGCTATTGGGAATAAGTGGGGAGGTAACTATGGAAAGCAACCGATCAGGTTATCTTTGCTAGTTCAAAAATTATTTAAGGGTTTGCTTTAATATTTGTCTTTTTACTGATAATTATGTTAACTAGATCTTCAGGGTCATGGACACATGGATGGGAAGAAAAAATAGTAATAGAAAAATGTGCCTTTTGGTTTGCAAACTTGTATATTAGCAGTACATGTCATTTGGGTATCTAAAGTCTAAACTTAAGTTTGTGTTGTCTAAATCACTCTAATCTACACATACCTACCTAAATTTGGATTTTGAGTGGTACAGTTTGGGCATAGAATAGATCTACATCTTGTTTAGGTTTGTTTAGTGAACTCTAGAAAAATATACTTGTTAGCAGTGGAAGTTTAATTTTGATAATTGTGAAAAAAAAATGAACATGAGAATTGTTGAAATGATGTTTTGGATGGAACTAGTCATGTAAAACACAATTTTAAGACAGAAAATAGCTGTTCTTTTTTTTATTGCATCTCTTATAAATTATTTTATGAGAGTGCCTTGGAATTAATTTAGGATAAAAGAGCACCGTTGGAGCATATTACCAAAAATTTGAACTCCTATGTTTCTTTAGGGATAGTGGAGAGGGGTTGTCTCCTTTATTTAGGAGACAGTAGGTTGTTTTTAAGATCTCATAAAATTATAATTATAGCTCTAGGAGATGTACTGCAGCCTACAACACTTCCATCTCCTCTAATGCTATTTTCTAGGTAAAAAAAATCAACCCATGGGTAAAGATAGCCCTCGGACATTTCTGCTTAAAATAGAAAGTAACATTCTTATGCAGGTCGAGAAAACCCTCGGACTCCTGTCTCACTCATACACAATGTCACCGTTGCCATGTGAGAACCGAGGTTGGTTCTTCGACCTATGCTTTAAGACCAGTGCTACCCAAATCTCATATTTCATCCATACACAGCGGCATCGTTACACTCTATGAGAAAGGCTGGTCCACTGGTCCTTAGACCTATGATTTAGGACTGGTGCTTTAGCCTGGGATAGGCATGGGGATTTTTTTTAACCTCGTCTTGACATTCACTCCTACGGGGAGTATGAGTGCTACTAGAGCCCATCTAACCAACTTAGCTAGATGTCCATTCATCTATTTCTTTAGGTATAGGAGATTGGATATCATATCCGTTCAAAATGCTTTTATGTTGTAAAATCTGAACAAGCCAAGACAAAGGGTGAGCTTTTTTTCTCGAATATGTAAAAGATTTGCGTATCATTGTAATTAAGAAGAAAAGTTTAATCGGATAAACGACACACTTCTGATGCGCTGTTACAAACTTCGATATTATATAAATGGTATACAACTGAACTAAGAGCACCACAGCAACCTACGGAGCTGGGCGTCTTTGCTGCTGGCTGCGTGACCCTCATCCGCCATCCGAGAGAGCACTCTTCTACCAGCCCTGCTGATGGTCGCTGGGAACAGCTCGTCCAGAGCTGCCACGCTGGCTCGGCGTCAAGTTCCTTGCGAATATGGCGTCATATACTTCCTTGGACGCAGAAGAAACTGGAGCTGTCGGCGGCACAATGCCCATCCTCTACATGAGGAGTACCTCGCCCCGCTTGGAGGTCGGTATGTGCGCCAGCGGCTGTGCGACAATCCGTCTGCTGGTTGCCGCCTTTGGGCACAATCTAAGCATATCACTCCGACTTCTAGATTCTAGACCAGAGAAAAATGGGTTGGATTGTTGTAGTTTGCTTGATAAAGGGTGAGTACGACTTTCACGAGTACATAGGTTCGGACGAGAATGAAGAGTACGTAGTATGGTGTGTGTTGACTCTCTGCATCTTTCTTCTCCTCTATAAGAGGACTGCCATGAGACAACACCACCTCTTAGGCTCCTGGGAAAAGAAAGCTAGACCTACCATGGTGATCACGTGAGCACAACACCTCTCTCCCGTCCCGCTAAATTTAGCCATGCATGGCTTCTTCATCGTCTACTTGCCCTCCATCCACTGCACGGATGTCTCGCAACCCCACGAATCCAAGCCCATGTTTGCAAAGCAATTTTCACTCTTTACCTCTCCCACCAAAGCGATCCTCTCGTTTTGGTGCAAGCCGATCGACTGCGTACCTCATTTTTCTTCGATCATGTAGGTTTTGCTCAGAGCAATGTCAGGGCACATAAGACCTTCTGTCAATTTCTCTGATCATTTGCCGCTCAAAGGATTCATCAAGATTTTACTCGTCAGGTCTGTGTTTACTGCGTGGTCGGTGCAAACTATTGATGTGTGATTCGTTTTTGTTTGCTTGGGGTTAGATGATGATCAATGGGGATAGGTACCAAATCCTTATATAATTTGAAAAAGACCCTGTCAATATATCATCCACCTATATATAATAATGTAATATATATAGATTCAGCTTAAGGATGAACAGGAGGAAGATTTGTGTCACACAATGCAAGGCTGTTGAAGTGTTGATACTTTGCCATGTGTGAAGTTTCAGATAGATTGAGCTAGCTGCTTCCCATCACGGAGCACGGCATGGACTTCAGCCCTCAAAGAAAGAGCGCCGAACGCAATCCTGGCATCTTCGAACACGATGACAGTGATGATGACTTCAGATCTGAATCCACCGCCTCTAAGCCGTCTGCGCATTCGCACGACAGCAACAAATCCAAGCCCAAGACGAGCCATGGCGGTTCAACCCACGCGACGACGACGCCGTTGCCGCCCCAAAGTAGCTCCGAACTGACAGGTGCCGCCGTCCTTGCTGCGGCGACGGCGACGGCGGGCAATAATAATGCTGAAGCCACCAGCGTGGACAGCGGCGGGCCGAGGAGCAACAGCATGGAGAGCAGCAGCAGCGGCAGCACCGCCTCGGGCACCACGCCAGCCAACGTCCGGCGGCACACCGGCGGCGACAGCCGGTGGGACGCCATCCAGCTGGCCACGTCCCAGGAAGCATCGCTGAACCTGGGCCACTTCCGGCTGCTCAAGCGCCTGGGCTACGGCGACATCGGCAGCGTGTACCTGGTGGAGCTCCGCGCCACGCCGGCCTTCTTCGCCACGAAGGTGATGGACAAGGCGTCCATCATCAGCCGGAACAAGATGGCCCGCGCGCAGACGGAGCGCGAGATCCTCGGCCTCCTGGACCACCCCTTCCTCCCCACGCTCTACACGCACTTCGAGACCGACAAGTTCTACTGCCTCGTCATGGAGTACTGCAGCGGCGGCAACCTCCACTCGCTCCGCCAGAAGCAGCCCGGCAAGCACTTCACCGAGCCCGCCGCCAGGTTCTACGTCGCCGAGGTGCTGCTGGCCATGGAGTACCTGCACATGCTGGGGATCGTGTACAGGGACCTCAAGCCGGAGAACGTGCTAGTCCGGGAGGACGGCCACATCATGCTCTCCGACTTCGACCTGTCGCTGCGCTGCACCGTGTGCCCGACGCTGGTCAAGTCGTCGTCGGTGCACTCCACCGGGAGCGGCGGCGGAGGAGGCGGGGGAGGAGGAGGAGGAGGCGGCAGCAGCGTCGGCAGAGGAGTGGACGTCGCGGACGGCGACGTCATCACCGCCAACCAGGGGTGCATCCAGCCGTCGTCCTTCTTCCCGCGCATCCTGCCCCGGCGCAGCCGGAAGCCGTCCAAGAGCGAGCTGGGGCTCAGCGGCCCGCCCGCGGTGGAGTTCAACGCGGAGCCGACGGACGCGCGCTCCATGTCGTTCGTCGGCACGCACGAGTACCTGGCGCCGGAGATCATCCGCGGCGAGGGCCACGGCAGCGCGGTGGACTGGTGGACGCTGGGCATCTTCCTCTACGAGCTGCTGCACGGATCCACGCCCTTCAAGGGCGCCGGCAACCGCGCCACGCTGTGCAACGTCATCGAACAGCCGCTGCGGTTCCCCTCCGACGGCGCCGCCGGGGGCCCGGCGGTCAGCTCCGTCGCCAGGGACCTCATCCGCGGCCTGCTCGTCAAAGACCCACAGAAGAGGATCGCCTTCACCAGAGGCGCCACGGAGATCAAGCAGCACCCGTTCTTCGAGGGTGTCAACTGGGCGCTGGTCAGGAGCATGACCCCGCCGTCGGTGCCGGACCCGGTGGACTTCCGGCAGTACGGAGCCTCCAAGGAGAAGAAGGCGTCCGACAGCAGTACAACGGTGGCCGTGGAGGCGGCGCCGGCTGGTCCCGTCGGAAAGCAAAACTCCGGCGAGTCTTACACGGATTTCGAGTATTTCTAGGACGTAATGTCGACATACTACATATTCTTACGACTTATTATAACCATATATATACAAGATTAGATTACCTTGATCGAGGTGTGCCAACTTCTAACTTGTGATATACATACAATATCATGCATTGATCTTGTAATACAATTCTTCCATGTACCATTTGACTGCAAACTAAAATTTGTAAATTTAGCCACGCACCTTGTCATTTACCATTCTCAGCATTGCAGACACAAATATTAAAGTTGACATTCTAATAGCATGCATAATAAATGAATCCTGGCATTTTGATTAAGAACAAAATTGTCTTTTAAGGATTAATATAAGGTAGTCACGCATCCTGATCAGAACCATCCTTTTCTTTTTCTTCCGTTATCCTCTTTGTATGTAAATATTCCTTTGCAGCCTTTTGTTTACAGATGCGATAAGAAAAGTCCTTTTTGTATGGGGCCGCCTAGAGCCAAGGACAAAGGTTAAAATAAGACACTGCGCCGAACCTCTTCAAAAAATTTAAAAGAAAAAAAATCATTATATATTGCCACTCAAAATCAAAACTGGATCAAGGATGTTAACTTGCAGCACTGTGGTTTCACTGCGCAACATTTTATTGAGTAGTACGTGATAACATGGCGTATGGTACATGGTGTAAATTTATGTCCACATGTTCCTGATGAGATCTCTTGGAAGCTCTCCGCTGATGGTAAATATTTTGCAAACTCAGCTTAGAGAGCTCAATTCTTAGGGTCAACAACAACCAACTTTAGCACACTTATTTGGAAAGTTTCGGCACCATCTAAATGCAATTTTTTGGATGGCTCACTATCCAAAATAGATTTTGGACGTGGGAGAGGCCCAAGTTGTTTGCCGTACGTGATAACATGGCGTATGGTACATGGTGTAAATTTGTGTCCACATGTTCCTGATGAGATCTCTTGGAAGCTCTCCGCTGATGGTAAATATTCTGCAAACTCAGCTTAGAGAGCTCAATTCTTAGGGGGTCAACAACAACCAACTTTAGCACACTTATTTGGAAAGTTTCGGCACCACCTAAATGCAATTTTTTGGATGGCTCACTATCCTTTTGGACATCGGAGAGGCCCAAGTTGTCCCCCCCCCCCCCAACCCTGTCGTAGAGAGCTAGAAATTGTCCTTCACCTCCTCGCTCATTCAGATACTCCTTTGGTAAGAACTTGCCGCTTTGATAGGACTCAGCGGCCTCTTTTTGCCTTCCTGGTCACAAGCTGAATCTCTTCAACAATGGTGGACCTCCCTCTCAACCATACCTTGCAACTCCAGGAAACAAATGTGTTTTCTGATCATCTTTGTTTCAAAATTTGAAACGAAAGAAATGCTCAAATTTTCAATCACAAAGAGTCAGATTATAATTGGCTACTACAAAAAATAAAAGATGAAAGCGGAGTGTGGATCATGGCAAGAGCAAAACATCTGCCAATTTTGACATAAACTGACATTGAGAGTTTTTTTAGACTCTTTGCATAGTTCTTTGTACAGTCTTTTTTTTGGTCTATCTTGGCTCACCTTGCTTTTTTTTTAATATAACATGTAGTCCTCTTGTCTCATTCATTTAGAAAAAAATCATTTGCTTTAAAAAAAGATATATAGAATAAAAACTAAGATATGTACAACAAAAAACCTAAGTATCTGGATTCTGGAGTAGAATAAAGTCGAGAAAGTATTATATAAAACAAAGAGAAAAGGAGGGAGAACAAAAACACTGGAACATATTTAATTTAGAATAGTAATTTGATCCAATAGAAAATGTATAGGTGGGGCTGAGATACACGACAAACCTAGCCAACGCTACAAATAAATTGCACTGCCTGTATCATATATAAACCCTATAACAATAAAAATCAGAGTATAAACGAGAACTGAATCGTATTGATTTTTTTTTGTTTCAGAATAACTTTTTTTTTTGAGCAAATGTTTCAGAATAACTTAATGGTAATGGTATGGATGAAAATGTATTGACGTGCCTTGTTACACATTGGCCTATACTGAATAGAGCGGGCTGGCCAACGAGTGGGCTGTGCAAGCAATGGGCCGGGTCAACCCAACCTAAGCACGAAGTCAATAAGAAGTATAAAGATCATCTATTCAACTACATAAGAAGATTACGGACTAATATGAACCAGAAGTCAACCACTACCCGACAATCCTGGCTGAGCCATCACTGTTAGATATGCTAGAACCGGCAGAGATCTTGCTTCAATGTTGGGCCTTAAGAATTCATCCAATGATTACGGAGCTAAGGGCGAGTGCCTGAACGTCCGGCCACAGGAGGCGTTCGGACGATGCTCCCGTTTGAACGCATCTATCGCGCCCTGGAAGCGCGTCTGACGCGCCCGCGTAACAGGAGGACCGTTACCTCACCGCGACATAACAGGCAAGAGCGCGCCCGCCGTGCCCGCCTCACCCCGTCTTCGGATGCGCACCGTGGAGACGTCTACCGGCCTTAGGTGCCCGCACAGTGACCCACGGCAGCACCTCAACAGCAGCAACATGCGGCTGCGGCAGGCCGCTGTCCGCTAGCTAGTGGGGCCATTACAGCATGTGCTTCTCCAGATCTACTTTTAAAACATTCAGTTGAAACACTTGCAACATATGGCTGAAAACTGATGAAACACTTGAAACATGCTTGTATAGCGATAGCAACATATGCAACATCGAGATCTACTTTTGCAACATCTAGTTGAAACATTTGCAACATACACATACATATGAAACATTGAAATATGCGCTTGAAACATGCATGTTATGCGACATCCAAATATATTTCTACAACATTCAGATGAAACACTTGAAACATACGTCTGAACCACTGAAACACACGAAACATATGTTTGCAACATGCGTATATTGTCATTGCAACATATGCAACATGCCAGATCTACTTTTGCAACATCCAGACTAAACACTTGAAACATAAGTCTAAAACGGCTGAAACACTTGAAACACAGCGTCGCCGGCAGCCACGGCCTACCCCGTGGTGAACTCCGGTAACCAGCAAGCTCGGGTCAGGGGGACGTCGAGAGCAACGTCCCTGTGTAGACCCGGGCGTGGCGCTCAGGCCTCCCCTTTCTGCCGATGGGCGAGGTGGATGGGGTGAAGGTACAGGCGTAGGCCTCCCTTGCCTCCACTTCTAAGACGAGCAAGGTGGATGGCGGCACAGCGCGGGATGGTGGCGCGGTGCGACGCGGGATGGTGGCACGGGAGCGAACGACGGTGGATAGAGATGGGGAGAAAAGGAGCAGAGGATAGATGAAGACTTACAAAGCGCGTGCGGGAAGGCCGAGAGGAAGGGAGAGCAGGGGTGATGGGGCCTAAATTGCATTCATAATGTTCTCGAGCGGACGGAAAGGCCCACCAACCTACCGCGTTGTTCGGTGGGCGAACCGATATATTTCGTGCGGTCCACGGTTAGACAAAAACATCCGTCCGTCCGGATGTCGGGTAGGCGGTACCGAAAAACCATTTGTAGAGGCAATATGTCTATAGAAACCTAGCCACCTCTAGAGACGATTTCTAGATGCAGGCCAAACCCAGTCGCCTCTAAAAACCGTTTTACATATTTTGTAAATCGGGCAAAAAAAAAAGTAGCAAAACTTTTTTAACTGGACTGAAGCCCACCAACCAAGCTACAAGTCACGTGTTGCTTCCTCACCACAGTGCTGCAAAGTCACTTGTGACTAAGTGGATGACACATTCCTTTTGTATTCACTTTAGTGATATTGCAATATATATTTTAGACTCTAAATGAATTCACATGAAAAAGTGTTTGAACTGAAAAGTTTTATCTCTTCAAATACACAACTTGGGTTTAGATCATTTCTCCGCCCAAAGTCATTTTATTTTATTTTAAAAAATGTAAATTTCAAAATCATTAATCTTAAAATAGAATGTATAGGCACTACATTATTTCAAATGAAAAAGTTGTCAACAATAAATTTGCATATCTCTTCGATGACATCCGATATACTTTACAAAAAATAAAAAAATAAAAATCTAAAATAGAATTTATGGGCACTAAATGACTTCAAATGAAAAGACAGTCAACTGCAAAGTTGCAGATACTTTCAATTACTATAAATTTGGTTTAGGTCATTTGTCTATCTAAGGCCATTTTAGAAAAAATAGAATGTCGAATTTCAAACTATAAAACTTAAAACAAAATTTCGAGGCTTAAGTGATTTGAAATGGAAAAGTCATCAACTACAAATTTATAAATATCTTTTAAGTACTACAATTTCTATATAAAGTTTGTCTTTATCTGACATGATTTGAAAAGTTATAATTTTTTTACTATGCTACATCTAAGCGATCCAATTTGTCAACCACCTCTAATTTTAGAGTTGTTCAACTTGTGAGCAACCTCTAAAAATAGAGGACATTTCTATAAGTCTTTTACCTGTATGTCATTATAAAAGATAGTCCTGACCTATAAGGCACTAAAAAGTTTCAACGCACTCAGGTGACACTGCGCTAAGC
This sequence comes from Miscanthus lutarioriparius, assembly GCA_904845875.1. NCBI lineage: Eukaryota > Viridiplantae > Streptophyta > Magnoliopsida > Poales > Poaceae > Miscanthus > Miscanthus lutarioriparius. The sequence continues at coordinate 48,888,221 of CAJGYO010000017.1, read as the reverse complement.
TTTTTTGCCTTGTACGCCATTCCGTCCACTTTCACTAGTAACGGTGGCTAACGGCGCTGAGAAAAGACTTAAATACCCTCAGCCTAGAGAAGCAAGATAAATGCCCCGTTTGGCAGGGCTTCTCTAGTGGCTTCAGGAGCCGCTTGGAGCCGTTTTCTACCAAACGGGGTAAAATAAAATGGCTCCATCGATGAAGCCCCTAAAAACGTGCTCTCACAGAGCTTTGGGGTGGGAAGGAGCAAAAAATAGTGGTTTCTCCCGGCTCCTCCTCCAGACCCCTAAAAACATGCTCTCACAGGGAAGTCATTTTGGCAAATGGTTTACCAAAACCGCTTCAGCTCCACTGGTGAAACTGTTCGTGGAGCTTAAAAAAAAATAACTTCACTAGTGAAGCGAAGCTCTGCCAAACAGGGCCAAAGTTTCTGTTTTCTCATGTGCCACTCCCTGACAGAGTGTTTTGGCACCAAATTGATTGCCGTCAACCATTTTTGACCGCACTAATTTAATTAGTATTTAAATTATTTGCAATATTTTTTAGTTTTGAATATCACAAATTTGAAAATCATTGCAAACGAGGGGTCTGATGCACCGGCAAGGACTCGAGCATCGGGCGAGCACTCGCTGATGTCCACCATGGGCGCGCGTATGATGGACACGCTCGCGGATGAGACATGGCACGTCAATTATCCAGCTTTGACGCCGGCGAGCGTGCCGCAGGCGGATGCCGGCGGGATCCGAGGACGGCGTGTGCCTCTCCTCCTCTCAAGCATCACGCATGCAACTGAGTTCCACTACTTAACTTAGAGCTATATGTGTACACACCATGCACGACACGTCTACAGCACCCCCAGGCTGGCGAGCTCCTCGGTGAACACCTTGCTGAACTCCGGCATGCTCTCTGGTTCCAACGACAGCACGAGCGCGTGGGCCCGCAGGTCAGCTGTCATCGGTGAAGCTAGTGCCGCCGCCACCGCCACCGCTACGGGCTACTGCGTGGCACCCCAGAGCACCTCGGCGAGCACGGTGGCCTCCTCCGCCGGCGACATGGCCGCCTCACGCATCCACCGCCGCAGGATCTCCAGCTTCGTCTCGAGCTTCTCCCGCGGGCTCAGCCCCACGCCCACCTCCACCTGCACCGCGAATCCGCGCCACCGCGCTCACGAACGGCCGCTCTTCGTGTCCGTGTCCGCGGCGCCGTCGCCCTCGCGACGCCGCCACAGCCACACCAGGGGAAGGCAGGCCAGGTCGCCAGGAGGAGGGAGCCGCCGGCTTAGGCGTCGTCGGGCTTCGCCTTTGGGCAGCCGTCCTCGTCCTCGTCCATGTCCGCGAGCGAGCCGCCGAGGTCGGAGCGCTGAACGGCGTCTTCGATCTCCTTCGTGCTGCTGAACACCCGCCATGGCGACCGCGCAAGCACCTTCATGGCTGCCCGCGATGCCATAGGTGTGAGTGTGACGCCCCTCTACATCGGATGGGGAATCGATGGTACTGTCGTCTCTGTCTGTAACAAACGAACTATGCACATCTGTGATCAGTCTCAGAAAGTGCAGCTACCAATGTACTGTGTAACTGAAACTGAACAATACATAATATGGCATGGCTGGTAGGGTTGGTGTGGATTTAATTTCGTCAGAGATGAAGGCCCTGAATGACGAGTGCGAGCACTTTGAGATCTTCCCTCCGGACCATCTCTACTCCAGCAAGACCGGCGGATTCAGCAGGTGGTATAACCCTCCTTGGTACGACGAGGCCGTCATTCCCTCGGTTCCCTACGACCCAATGGGGAAGGCATTTGAAAAGGTGAAAAGGAACTTTCAGTCATTCAGTGTGTGCTTGGACCAAGAAACTGAACTGACAGCTATCAGATTTTGCTGAGAATGTTACATGCTACTATTTGCCGGTTCAGACGGCGTAAAAAAATAGACACGAAACAGAATCTTCACTATATACACGACGACAAATTACATAATTTTGTCCGGTAGGTTACCTGAGATGAACAAAGCAAGGGAATCCTTTAATTTTCACCAACCAATAATCAAATTAACAAAACTAAGCAGTCAAGTCGTTTTGTTCCCAGAAAATTTATAAGCACGGACAAATGAACTGAATGAGAAGTCATCATCAGAAAACCAAAAAGGTGTTTGTTTTGTTTCAACTGAATTCAGGCTGTGGTAAAGCGGCTCATGACAGACGTCCTGCTCGGTGGCAGCCGTCGCCGTGCGCCACCTCGCCGGGACAGAGGCCGCCAAGCACTGGTGTCATGCACGCACTTGCGAGGAGCGCGCGCGCGGCGTCCGCCTGCCGCCGCGCAGCGCGGCCACGAGGCGCGTGATGGCCTCACGGTCAACACACGCCTGGATCTCGCCGGCGACGGCGACGGCCACGCGCGCGTCCGCCCTCCACGCGCCGCACCGGCGGCACCGCGTGCGCAGGGACAGGGAACCGGAGCATAGGTCGAGGGAGCACGAAGGGCTCTGAGCCGGCACAGGAGGCGGCGCACGGCGACGAGGTCGGGGCCGCCGGCGAGGAGGTCGTCGGCACCGGCCTCGAGTGCAAGGGCGCCTGGCCCACGAACCTCCTCGGCCTCCACCCTCAGCGCTGCGTCCCGCAGCTCTCGCAGCACATGGAGACAATAGGGTTAGGGAGGGGGCATTTTGGACATTCTGATTGACTAGACCCACATGTTAGGGCTTTCAAACCGTGAAAGCCAAACAGAACACGAGGTATGTTCGAACTTTTTAATGGCCTGTAGGTTAGGACCATCTTTTATAATGGCATATAGGTAAAAGACTCCAAGACCCGGATCGAAAGCATAAGCCCCTTCAAAATTTGGTTTCTAGAAGATGGCAAGCTCAAAAACTATTTTTAAAGACAAATTTCAATAGAGCCACCTCTACCAAAAAGAGAGAGACCTCCAAAATGGTTTCTGTAGTGGAAGACACATCTTCCTACCGGATGGATTCAAAACCTGACAATGATATATCACTACTAGTTAGAGTCACTAACCCGACAGTGATAAGAGGGATATCACCACCGGTTAAGACCATGATCCGGCAATGATATTCTCTAGCTTCTCGGGCTACCTCCCTCTCTCTTGCTTGACAAGCAAAATCTGGAACAAAATAGTGTGAAGTAGATAAAATTTTAAGGGGTCTACCAGGGCACACCGATAATGGATTATCCATGAAGAGGTAAAAAGAAATGTTACCTGCAGTAATACATAACATTGAACCGCTGAAGAACAGCTTTTGCGTCATACAGTCCTAGCAATGTTACCTGCGCTTCCCATTCCACTGGCATAGCTTTTACAGCCCTAGCAATGTTACATACAATACACAACCAAAAAACACGTGACTTGCACGGCCTTTGTCATACGGTCCTACCAATATTACATGCCCTCTCCATCCCACAGGCATAGTTTACTACAGTCCTAGCAACGTTACCTATATTACATGGCCAAGGGCACTTGACTTACAGTTATCTCACCAACACCAAGTGGCGTACCGGATGGAACACATAGACAGACAGCTTAAGAGAATCATCAGAAATCTTAAAGTGGAAGGCGCATATGTCACCAACTTTAATATCCTTATCTGCAACCACATTTTCCCAGCCTGATGTGAGACTCGCACGGCCATCTGGGTTAAGTTTCACTCTAACAGTACCACGATATTCCCCATCGAGTTCAAAATGAGTATAGCCCGCCCCATTGTGCAGGCAAGAAAGCAAGGGCTTAGAGATGTACTTTGCAGAGAGCCGCTGCAACAGAAAAATGCAAACAATTAACTGTAAATCATAGTTTTCATAGCATAGGAAGCAAATCATCTGACAAATCCAAATAAGAAGGATTGGAGCTAACCATCTTCCCCCTACTCTTCAAGTTCGATTTATTCATTTGATATATATAGAATGGGATCTCTGGCGGTACACAACCACAGAGCTCTCTCAGGTATTTCTTCATTCCAGAAGAGAGCATTAGTTTATTACCACGGAAAAACCATTCATACAACCCCGTAAGTTGGCTCGGTTCACTCCCTGTCACATACAAAAATGTAAAATACAACAATTCTGAAACGCATGCACCATATAATCAACCAATATTCTGATATTGTATTAGGTAATGCATCACATACAGCATACTTAGGTTATTGTTATACAAATAGAGCAGAAAAAAACCTGCTACAAATGTACTACAGAACCTGTCAATATATATGGAACGACACTACTATTGAAATTGCAAACAGTCAAAAAAAATATTGAAACTGCCTGCTGAACACATCACTTAAAGCATAAAATATTTGATTCAATATTTTCATTACTCAAGAATCTCCTAGTATTATCTTTGTGTAAGATATAAATAGTTAATACCAATGTCAAAACCTTTCCTATACTTGATAAAGATATGAACCTGTACCTGGTTCGCCACTGCCCAAGGCATTTGATTTCAGAGAAGGCTTCTCATCATCATCACACCAAATGCATGCATCCTCATCATCACAAATTTCAAGGACAACAGGCTGTTTCTTTGGGCCACCTGATATTACATGACATTGAAGTTTTGAACATCCAAACCAGATGTGTAGATAATAATTAGTACAAGTAATAAAACCACTTACTAGCCTGTGCCTTCAAGTCTTCAACTGTCTTCAGCCAATTTTCTGTTTTGTTTAGATTGGGCTTTGCTTCACTGTCCACTGCAAGAGTATTTACTGCATATGGTATTTTTGTGTTTGAAGCAGAGCAATCTCCACCTAACTGTCAAATATGAAAAAAGACATTCAGATTACTAGAAGGACCGAACACAGAAAAGAACACCACATATGAAACTGAGTAAACTCCACAAACCTACCAATATTTTGGGCTAATTGTCACAAAAAAGTTACGACATTTTGTGCCCATTTCACAAACCCACCACAATTTGGGTTCTCATAAAACTATAACTTTGTGTTTATTATACTTTCACATGCAGATGGGCCCACATGTCAACAATATGTTCATAACCAGTTGGGCCCACATGAGAATATTTGATGTACCATTGACATGTGGGCCTAATCATTAATTAGTGGGGAAATGATTACAAAGTTATTTTGTGAGAAGAAAAACTAAAATATTGATAGGTTTGCGAAATGAGCACAAAATGTGGTAGGTTTGTGATTATTAGCCCAAAATATTGTTAGGTTTGTCAATTTACTACTCCCTCTGTTTTAATAAATTGTATAAGACGTTTTGGTTTTCTAGATATATTATTTTTATTATGTATCTAGACAAAGTGTACATTAAGTGTAGCGCAAAATCTATGCACCTAAAAAAACCAAAATGTCTTATAATTTGGAATGGAGGGAGTATATCGATTTAGTGTTATTCAGGTCATAGTCATTGGTGATTCATCACTCAATTAACGTTTTTGTTGAAGGGTGTTATGTCTATTTATCTGATGGCTAGAAACTAGATAACACAACTCAGCCTTCACAAGTCAACATAACAGCATCTTCAGAACAAAATAATTCGTCAGTCATTCACATGAAGGTAAACTGCTGAATGAATACTTATAACATTTCAAAACCATCATGCTTCTGCAGCCAGCACATAGGCAGAGCATAAGGTCCCATACAGAACTCATGTCTCAGCTGTAATATCTGGAGAAGACATGTGGACATGCTTGTGTTGGAATGATCTATATTGAATTTGAAAATATACACCAATATGGCAGGTACGAACAACAATGTGCCCTACATATGCATAGGATGAAAGAAAAACGACTCATTTTAAATTGGCCCCTGGCTATTAACAAAATTACTATAATTGGAACTTCTACTCTCTTCCTTTTTTTTCCGCCGAACACAGGGCAGGTTTTGGACGGCGGATCAGCTTGCAAGGCGTGGTCTCCCCCATCCTCCAAACTTCCCACATTGTGATCAAGCTGCTAAAAGCATTAACCACCTGCTGCTGTCTTGTGTCTTTGGTTCTCTTCTGCGAAATGTTGGGTTGCAGCATCTCTGTCCGCAGCAAAATGAGTACTTTGATGGCCGGTGGGATAGGATTTCCAAGGAGGTTGTTGATGTTTTGCGGAAGGGGCTCAATTCCCTTGTGATCTTGGGCACTTGGACTTTGTGGAATCACCGCAATAAGTGTATCTCTGATGGTGCTTCTCTTAGTGTTGCTCGTGCGTTGTCATGTGGGGGAGACAGTACTCCCACAGATCATGGGATGGGAAGGCCGTAGGCGCACCATAGGCACGGTCACCACGCCCAGGCGGGCCTGGTTTATGTCAGTTAGGAAGGCACATGTTATGCCTAAGATTTAGGGGGATTTGTTGGTTGCCCGAGAGGCTATGTAATCTGCCTTCGGGGCTGAGAATCAATGAAGCAAAGAATTAATCTCTATTCTATCTTCTCCTATTTTCCAACATAGGGCGCAGAGGGGGAAAACCTCACCCCTCTACCAATCACGACTACAGGCTACATAGTCGGGGTCAAGGCCGCCTGTCCGTGACATCATGGTATCAGTGCGCCTTTCTCCATCGACGAGGAGGCGTTCCAAGTGGATTTCTTTGCCCTCCCTCTAGCTGGCTACGACACGGTGCTAGGCACGCAGTGGCTCGCGACTCTTGGGCCCATTCTATGGGATTTCAGGGCCCTCACCATGTCGTTCTGGCGCAGCAGTCACCAAGTCTGCTGGCACAGCGTGGTGGGCTCGGCGAGCCCTGGCCTCCGCTCCTGCTCCGGCCCCGACCTCCTGGAAGCCCTCCTCGCCGATTTCACCGACCTGTGTGTTGAGCCGCACGGGCTATCGCCACCTAGATACCGCGACCACAGCATCACTCTTCTGCTGGGTCGGCCCTGGTGGTCGTTCGTCCTTATCGCTACCCGGCCACGCACAAGGAGCTGGAACGCCAATGCGCATCCATGCTGGACCAGGGCATGATTCGGCGCAGCTCATCCGCCTTGTCTTCACCGGTTCTGTTGGTGAAGAATGCTGACGGCTTGTGGCGTTTTTGCGTCGACTACAGAGCCCTCAATGCCCTCATGGTCAAGGATGCTTTCCCTATTCCGGTGGTCGATGAACTCCTCGGTGAGCTGCATAGTGCCCGGTTGTTCACCAAGCTCGACCTCCGCTCCGACTACTATCAAGTCCGCATGCACTTGGACGACGTGGCCAAGACGGCCTTTCAGACACACGATGGCCTCTACGAGTTCCTGGTCATGCCATTTGGGTTGTGCAACGCCCTGACAACATTTCAGGCGCTAATGGACGATGTGCTACGCCCTTCCTCCGCCGGTTCGTGCTCATTTTTTCGTTGACATCTTGATTTTCAGCAACTCATGGACTGATCACCTCCGCCACTTGCACGCAGAGCCCACCATCCTCCAGCAGCACAAGCTCTTCGTCAAGCGGTCCAAGTATGCATGTGGGACGGCCTTTTGTGATAGCTAGCTGATAGTATCTTTTGTGATAGCTAGCTGATAGTATCTTTTGTGATAGCTAGCTGATGGTGTCTTTTGTGATATTTTGTAAATGCATCATCCTAACACATGGCTTTGTTATCCTTTACTTATAGCACATGGGTGTAGCAAAGGCAAAGAGAGTTTATCTCACATGGACAGATGAGATAGACATTGCATTGTTGGCTGTACTTGTTGAGCATTACAACAATGGTGACCGCTCCCAAAATGGATGGAAGCCACATGTCTACAATGCTGCTATCAATAATGTACGCAGGCAATGCAATGTGAACATCACAAAAGAAAACATATCATCTAGGTGCAAAACTTTTGACAAGCACTATGAGGTCATTAGTAAGATACTGTCACATAGTGGTTTTGGTTGGGATTGAGAAAATAATAAGCTATCAATTGATAGTGAGGATGTCTGGTCTAGATATGTGGCGGTAAGTACATGGATATTTGTTTTCTCACTATTTTAATTTTATAATAAGACAAGTCACTTGTACTGCGTCTATGTTTTGTGTAGAATAACAAGGATGTAGATTGTTACAAGAACAAGGTGGTGAAGAATTGGGATGCAATCAGCACTATTTATTCTGCAGATCATGCCAATGGTGATGGTGCCAAGACAGTTACCGAGAGTGCACAAGATTCACCTGAAGAATGTAATCAAGCATCCCCAGATTTACCAAAAAAAAAGATGTGAACTGGTGAAGCAATTCTTTGCATGCTTGGAGATATGAAGACTTCATTTTGAGATGCTCTAAAATCCACCGAGCCATTACCATTGCCTCAGGTCACTCCTGCTGCTGAAATACTTGCTGCACTTGAACAAATACTAGATTTAGCAAGATGTGACCTTTTGTGGGCTTATGGGAAGTTGATCCTTAATGAACGTTAATTCCGAGCGCTTATGGAACTGCCTATGGACTTCGAAAGAATGGCTCCTTACGTTGAATTAGAGCAATGGTGGTTGGTTGAGGGATGTAATGTACGCTTGCTGTTATGTAATATGGAACTGCCTATGTACGCTTGCTGTTATGACCCCTTTTAAATTAGGTGTTGTGAAATATCGTGGTACTTGTAAGAGAGTTGGAATATTGATCATCAAGTATTGACTCTATAATAGATGCTTGTGAGCAACATTTATGTGCTGCTGTCATCGATTATTTTTCATGTTTTAATGATATTATTTCAGTTTCTACTATTTTTTCTGAATATTTTCATGTTTTTTTGTGTAAAGAGATAATATAATCATCCAATAAATGTGCAAGTTGTGAAATACATATTACAATGCATTTACATCATTGTAGACAACCCAGACTACAATTCAACGTTTGTATATCCAAACATGAATTGGAATTGGTTGATTCCAGCAATCAACTACTTGCACATCCCAACAATGGCATTGGTATTTGAGGTCATTTCCAATTCCTCTCAGCTTTGGTATTCTAGGCCAATTCAATTCCTCAGCCTGAATATCTACATCCAAACAGAGCCTAATGGTATTTATCTGATAATATTAACATTTGTATTTTAGTGTATATATTTGGTCAAATTTTCAATAGTTTGACTTAGGATGAAACTAACATCAAGTTTTTTGAGATAGAGGTAGTATGAAGAACTTCTTTAGTATTATTTAAGAGCAACTCCAGCGTGAGACCTTAAGGCTCCATTTTATATTTGAGGGCTTTTCTATTTTTGAGGATATGTTTTCTTTGCATATACTACGGCAGGAGTCCTCAAATCCATCGACATTGTCATACGAAACACATCCATTATTCGACCATATCTACTGTCATTCCAATCAACTAGTTCAAGAGACAGGGACGGGACGTCCCATGTGGGATATCCAACTTTATGCTGGTGTTTGGTTTCACGATAGGTACAACATGACCATCCTACCATAGAATATGTGTCCCTCTTTTTTTTCACGAACAGAGTCATCCCACATGGGACGAACACTTCTTCAGCGTGGGAAGGTGGACGTTATCGGCCTAGGGCGGCACGCAGGGGAGGATGCGGTGCTTCAGCTCGAGGGCGATGAGCAGGCAGTGCTCCGGTGTGGGGGCGAGGTATGGCTCTCCATCGTGGGGGCAAGGCGATGCTTAGTGCGGGGTGGCTGCAAGAGAGGCCCGGCTCTATGGGCCGTGGCGGCACTCCGAGTAGGCGAGGAGGCACTCTAGGCTAGGTGAAGATTTCATGGGTGAGGAAGAGAGTAGGGAGCTCCCTACGTACCCCTGGGAGATGTGGCTGTGGGAGGAGATTTGGTGGCCTCCATAAAGTAGAGATTTGAGTTGGGACCCTATTAGATTAAGTTTTTTCTCCCTGCTACTAAAAAGTGGAGTAGGGGGGCTGTTTAGGGTCCTTGTTGGAGATGCTCTAAGGAGATTAACTCTACTTTTACAAAACAATATCTATTTACAGAATAGCTGGGGCTGCCAGTTTGAGCAAAGTGCAAGGAGATAACAAGCCAAATACCCTACTACAACGAAGCTAAATTTCAAAGATGTCAGATGATGACATTTCTGTAGTCGGGTGGAAGGTGTGGAGCCAATTGATCATCTTGCATTTGAGTTCGTCCACCCGTGGCTTGTCCTTATCCTTCCGTAGAATGCCCCAGGACTACAAACATAGAAAGTGCAACATATATCACATCAGTGGGTCTTGGAAACTTCTTCTCAATTGCCATCTCGTTCCTAGTCTTCCAAATGGCTCAAATGAGACCTGCAAACATAAACATACTCAATCAGGTTTGGAATTGGCAATTTATGAGGTAGCCAGCTCTCCATGGAGTCTGTTACCGAGATATATCCAAGGAATTGGCAATTTATAGGATGATTAGACCATCCAAAAATCTCGGGAACTCCACACAAAGAAAGCCAAGTGGCACCTTACCTGTTCGCTTGAACTTATCAGCTCGGCTTATCAGGCATGGTACATTATTTTTCTCTCACAACAAAACAACATCAGTCGGCTTATCAGCATCAAAAACCATCAGCCGAATAAAGGATATAGTTTCCAACCCCTTTTTCTAGAATTTGGGCCCGTAGTTTTTCATTATGCATTTGCCAAATAAAAAACTTGATTTTAATAGGTAGCTTACATTTCCACATGATCCCAGCTACGCTGCTGGTTATCCCGCATTGGTCAGGAACCTAAGGTGTGTTTGTTTGAGGAATGAGGTGATTCATAATCTTCTCACTCACTTTTTCTATTTGGTTTGTGGAATGGAATGAGTTGATCCATCACCACCTCATTCCTCACAAGCTAATAATTAGTATATGCATAAGGAATCAGTTGATTCCACCAAAATTCATGGGATGAACTCATGATGCATCACCTCATGAAGTATGGGGTGACTCCACAAATCAAACACACCATAGCTATGCAAAGATTTAGTAGTGAACGACCCTTTTTTTCTCCAAAGCCCAAATCACATTGTCTTGTTCATTTTCTTTCAACACTATCTCCTATAGCTCATCAATTAGATTTCTCCATTGCCAAAGAGTGTACCCTAGGGAGAGTGTTTGAAGGGCAGATCCTAGTTTCCTTCCATCAAGTTCTCAGTTACAATGCCTTTTGGCTTGCTGCTTATACTAAACAGATCTAAATATTTCACCTTAAGAGCCACCTTCCCAGGTCAGACATCTTCACAAAATCTTGTTTTTTTGCATAAAAAATCTTTGTTTTTTTCATTTCCCACCTCAAATTGAGCCCCCAAATTGAAAAGGTGTTTTACTTCATGTAACCCTCGTCAGAATTGTGAAGTCCCTCTTACTCTTGGCTCCTGCCTTGTGAAAATTTCCATCTGGCATATATGTATGAGAAAAATTCCTATTTGACATAAAAAAAACTTGTGCTCTCTTATCTAACACCCAAACTCAATCTTTCTTATTTGTCCACCCCTTGAATTTTCCTTTCCTATCTGACATTGTCGTCATCTCCCTTAGACTTCACCCTGAGATGCCCTCATGAATGCTTGTGCAAAGATCAAAATACCCCTGAGATACTACACAACAAGAAGGTGAATCGACTAGTTTCTCTCTGTCCCAAACCCTAATCAGATATGGAGGAGGCGGTGACGCGACCGCCCGGCGCAGGGGTGCAGCCAGCTAGCACGTTGCCTCCCAGCGTGGGGGCTCCCTATGCAGGGGTGCAGCCACCCAGTGTAGGGATGTGGCCTCCCGACGCGGGGACGAGGCCACCCAGTGCGGGGGCACAACAGCACAACGACATACATTGGGGACGAAGCTGTTAGGCTCAGGCACGGCCGATGCGTCCAGGTTAGTTCGATTCGAAGTAGCAGAGAGATCAATAGTTTTCTAGGATTTAATGTACATGGTCAGTTCTCATGCAAGTCGTTTTGCACTCGGAGGATGGATGAAAATACTAGTTTTCTGTTGAAAATTAAATTGCTTGGCAATCGCAAAAAAGGCTAGAAATGATGTGAGATGTTTCAGTTTTGAGATGGTTGTCTATTCAAACTTGTCAAATTATAAGGATTTTATTGAATCAGTTGTAGAGAAATATCCTCCAGGCTATTTGGAAGTTCTACATGTTCAGTACTATGATATGGTTCTGAAAACTTTCCCAGAAGTAAAACTAGACTACGACAATAAGGAGAAGATTGTTGAGATGTTTATTGCTTACTGTGACCCCTTAGGTAGCGTTCGACATTGGATAGCACCAAATGTCGTTGTTTGGATAGCTTCGGATTTAGAATTGGAATTCAACTCCAATGCCAAAGGGGTATTCGCACACCTGCACCCCCTCACCCTCAATACAGAGCCGTGACCCTCTGTATTGGGGGGAATTGGTGTCCGCCCGAGAAAAGGAAGGCATCCGTCCTCTTCTTCTTCCTCGTGCTAGCGCTTTCCTCTTCTTCCTCACGACCGGCGCCCCTTTCGTCCAAGCCAGGCGGCTGAGCAGCACCGCAAGCTTGCACGAGGTGGGCGGATGGCCGCAAGCTCACCTCCGCACCATCGAGGCCACACCTAACCATGTCATCGACACTATCGAGCCTGAGTCCCTCCATGGCGGGCACAACTCGATCCAATGGCGACTTTCGCGTCGCTCTTCCTCACATCTAGGTGACGGCGCGAGCTCGGACAAGATGAGCGGGCGCATGGGCTTCCTCATGTGATGAATCGCTTGCGCTCGCATGAGGTGGGCAGGAGGGTGGGCGACGGCGCAAGCTTGGACAAGGCCACAAGCCCGGATGAGACCAGCGGCGGCTCGAGCTCGGACGAGACCGGCGATGGCACGAGCCCGAATGAGACCGGCGGTGATGTGAGTTTGGACGAGGCTGGTGATGGTGCAGCTCGGATGAGTTTGGCGGCGGTGCGAGCTCGGACGAGGCGAGCGGGCGAGCATGCGCGATCCCATTGGTGTCATGCCCAACCTCATCACCAGCACTGCCGATTTCCAATTTCACAGAAGGGACATCAAAACATGATTTGATATTTGCCATGTCACTAGATTCCTAATCGCAATTCCATCGACATCCAAACATGTGTTTTGGTATTGCAGTCCATTTCCAAAGCCATTCCGATTTGGTATTGACACTCAATTCAATTCCAGTCGTCCAATATCTACATCCAAATAGACCCTTAGAAACATTTGAACCCATCTCGAAGTGGGACTTTGGTGGGGAAGGGTAGCCTAAAACTGATACAGACCAAGATGAGGATGATTACCTTAGAAATCCATTACCACAGAATGAACATGTTGATGTTGACGAGGAGACTATGTACTTATACAGTAAACTTGTGAATGCTCTAGATATTGCTAGATGTTCTGCGCTAGATGTTGATGGATGTTCAGAAAAAGAGCAGCCTAGAAACAATAGAACCCAAGTTGTTGAGGATGAGGATGATTTGGAGGATGACTTAGAGGATGATGGTGGGGATGAAGATGAGGATGAGGTAGAGGATGAAGTAGATGTTGATGAGGAAGACTGATATGAAGAAGTAAATCATCACCCAATTGTTGATTACAATGAAGAAGATCCTCCAATGGAAATAGGCACTACTTATCCTAATATGGCGGAGTTCAAGTTGGCTCTTTGTCACACTACTATAGATTGATTTATCATTGTCGCCACTTTTACTGCCATAGTGATAGAAGTGACGGTGTGATACATCCACCGTCGGTTGACCGATAGCGAGGCCTCCTAAGGGAGAAAACTGGCAGTTGAAACTGCTACCACCGATGGGTTAACAGTAGACGCGACAGTGGTATTGGGGTTGCATTTCCTCCATTGCATGAAAAGCTGGGCCGACCGGGATACACGTTTTGGCCATGGGCCCAAAACTAACATTTGGTCAACCGGCGGTAAAAATTCAGTGTGAGTGTTGAATGCCCTCAACTTCCAAGGATGTCAAATCACCATTACTTTCGCCGCCTAAAGCCAAAGAGCCGTACCTACTGCTCTACATATTCTTCAAGCCCGGTGCCCTCTGAAACCACCCCTCTTCTTCATCCATCATCCCCTTCTCTTCCAATCTGCAAAGAAAATGTCGGACATCACCATCAAGTTTCCAAGCAGCCCGTCGTCCAGTGAGGATGACTTGCCAGCCCACCAGTCCCCTCCGATGACTGATGCCTTCTGATTATAGTCCTCCGTGGAGCTCTAAGAAGGACCCAGAGGAGGAGGAGGAGGATGACGCCGACGCCGATGACGACGATGATGACTCCGACGATGATTCCGACTCCGACGATGATGACTCTGACTCCGAGTTCGACTCGCCTCCTCCCAAGTGAGCGAGGCGAGCATGATGCATATTTAGATTAAGTACTTTATAGTTAGTATAAGTAGTTTTAATACTTTAGGTTAGTTATTATATTTTTGGACGAGTACAATCATATACTCATCCAAATTGTATTTATCTGTATATGTAATGAATCAATGAAAAAAGTTCTTTGAAATATTATGTTTCCTACTGCTATTCTTGCTACCTATCTTTGATTCTTGCTATATTCTAGGAGATAATGCTACTCGACGAATGTTTTTTTCTTTTTCTGTATATATATGAATGAAAAGTAAAAACTATCATGTATGGTCCTGGTTGTTTCTAGGAGAATCTAATAGCAGTTCAACTGCTAACAATCGCCGTATTATAGCATTGGATTAGCGTGGCAATGGTCAGCTTAATACGGATATTGTTTACCTTATCCCTTGCCATCCGTTCTTGCTGCCGATCAATCTGGACCATTCGTTTAGAAAAGAAACCTAGAACTACCCGGTCTGTTCCCCAACTCCCCTCGGCCCTGTTGGCGCATTGGCGGCTGTTAGAACCACTAAAAACCCCAATATGAAGCCATTAGTTCTTCCCACCTGTTGCTTCATCTTTATTCTTCCCACCAGTTGCTTCACCTTCATTCTCCCCACCAGTTGCTTCACCTTTATTCTCCTCACCAGTTGCTTCATCTTCATTCTCCCCACCTGCCTTTGCTTGCCTTGCCTCGAGCATCATGTATTATTATCGTGGACAACACCCCATGAAGGTTAGATGGTTTCAATCACCCCCCTGCTGTTTGCATTTGGTTCCAATTGGTTTTGGGTTTGGTGTCAGTTTTATTCATGTTAGGAATTTCTTCATTGCAACAGATGTCTTACTTCGGAAGAAGCCATTACAATGAGAGTAACCTTGCCTTTCGATGGCTAGGGGTGGCACCAGGACCCTAGATGATGTTGTTTGCTACTTGGGGACGGAGCATTCACCCGGACCGACTGTTGATTGTTGAAGCCGCTGTTCATCACCTCCTCGAACCACAAAATTTGACAAGAATCATTCGACCCTGTTTATGGAGAGATTTTTGTGCTTTGCAGGACTGGACAGGAAATAGACATACTTTATGGATGGAGATGCTATCATCTTCGCTACGGTTCACTACCTCTGGCTTTTGGGACCGCATCAACCAATTGAGTACCTTAGCAACTGCCTACCCATCCGACATTGAGTCTTATAATTTGTGAAACTTTTATGTTAATGAAGTTTATATGTACTTGATGAAACTTCTGGATTAGTATGTATGAGTACTACATAATCATTGAACTATTACTTCGGTTGAACTGTTAATTGAATCAGTTGGTCTTGATTGTGGTCCACATGTACACCTCTATGTAAGCATAGAGGATCCAAAATAGGCCTTCTTCTACAAGCGGATAGTACACTGAAATGGCGGGACACAACATTTCATCTTGCGTGGGAGTGCGAGGGTTTTGAAGGACGTTTTGGTGCCTTAGCGGGAGGCAAAAGCGTAGACAAAAGACCTGGGTCGACCTCTTCACTCAGAGTGTGCAACACTTTAAACCCTAACTGCTCCATGGCTGCATCTAGCTCTAACTCCTAGTGGTTGGCACCATCCTAGGGCGCCATCAGGAGAAGAACACCGGCTTCCAGCGGAGGAGGCTACAATGGGAGGGGGCCGCCCATCTCGTGCCGTGTCGAGAACCACCCCTATGCATACCAGCCACCACTTTTGTGTCACTATGGCTTGAAGACGCCTCGGTGGATTTCGTGGAGTGATGGAAACCCAGGACGTCGGTACCACAAATGTTGTAGGGCAAATAATGTAACTCAATTCCTTTCTTGTTCATTCTGTTTTTGCAATGCAAATGCTAAAATCCCGCTGTACTTATGGTAATTTGGTTTTTCCGTAGCCCGACTTAGATTGCGGGTTCTTTAAGTGGCACGATCCTCCATATGGAAAATTTTTGAGGACTTTGATTTTGGATTTATGTAACAAGATTTGGGAGCTAAAGGCGGAGGCTAATGTTACAACAAATGAAGAACATCTGCAGGAGGTGGAAGAGATTATGCCATAGATTGAAGAAATAGCCAGGGTTCCAATGAAGATGATGGAAGATTACCTTAGTTCTTGACATGTTCATTGGCAAGTTGCTTAGTTCACCGCAGTAGATTCAAGTATCAATTTATGATGTATCGGACTGAAATCTATCACTTTTGTACAACTATTGTTAAACTAAATGCAAGGTGATTATCTAGGTGTTCAATTTATTGAAATGTAAATGCTAGTACATCCAAGTATCAATTGATGTGTCAGACTGAAATATATCACTATTGTACAACTATTGTTGAACTAAATGCAAGGTGATTAACCAGGTGTTCAATTTATTGAACTATAAATGATAGTATATCCAAGTATCAATTGATGTGTTGGAGGCATCCTACTTCCCTGGACACTGGGCCCTAGTACAAGGGCAACCAATTTATTGAACTGTATTGTCGGTGTTTCGTAAACCGGACTAGTAAATGTAGACGATTGCCGTAGTGCTCTAGGAAGACGATGGTAGCATCCAATAGACATGAGGATTTATACTGGTTCAAGCTGGAGCCCTATGTCTAGTCTCAGAGAAGATCGAGTGTGTATTCCTTGCTTGAATGCTCTGAAGTTCTTACAATGGGGGGTGCAAGAATGGTGAAAGAGGTGGTAGAACCTATGGTAGACGAGGGGCAGCCCAAAGAGAAGCTTTAGGATCCCTACTACTATGGATGGAATGGTAGAGGATGAAGAATGTGTCCATCCCTAGAGGTGGGTGCCCTGACTGCCCTTATATAGAGTTTGGAGATAGGGCTTGATACAAAGAGCAGGTCCCCCGACCGAAGGGTCGTGAGTCTGAGGGAGGTCCTAACTAACTTGTCTTTCAAGCTATGTCATCTTCTAGTGTCCGTCCGGGCGTGGCCATCGTCATGGTCTTGTGGCCACGTTGAGGCAGAGCCTGACGTGGTGCTACTGTGCTAGTCGTGGCAGCACTATAGCCACAGTGATAGTTCGTCAGTTGTCCTATGCAACGCGACATCAATCATGGTCTTCGCTGTTATCTCTAGGTTCCCTAGGGCATCGTACCCGTAGTAGGTGGCCACCCCAGGTCATCGTTCGTCTAGTTGTTTCACGGGGCTAAGGGCCTTGACCCAGATCATTGGGGTTGGGGCACTCCACCAACCAGGGAGGTCTCCAGGTTGAGACCCTTGCCATGGATCCCATCCCGTAGTGGGTGGGATCATACGCATGTCCTGTCTGTCCGTATCTGGATGGTGGGTGTCGTACCCGTTGTTCCCGCTGTGCAGTATTGCCTTGTTCATGTGGTATGGTGCTGGGTTGGCGTCTGACCAGACCGAGGTGACTGCTATTACATCGGTCTTTGCGGGGTCAGAGTGGTGTGCTTGTCTTTGTTAGAACAGGCACATCGTGCGAGGCTCGACCTCTCCCTATCTCTCCTAGGGGTCGTGATGGGGAAGAGGTCGCGTATTTGAGGATCACGCGGCCTAATGTTGGAGGAAGGGGTCGTGATTGCCCCAGGCCTTAGCACCTGGCTTGCTCTGCTCTGCTTTTGCTAGGCCTCAGTTGTTTGGGCCTTTGCTAGCTGCGGTGTTGTGGACCATGTGGCCTGCTAACTAATCGATGCCCTGAGACACCCTGGGGTCATGACCCCGACAGTAGCCCCCGAGCGTTTTTGTGATCACGAAGTGATTGGGAAAGCGCTGATATGCGTGTTCATCTAGGGCATGGGCTCATGGTCGTTGTGCTTTACTTCACCTAGGATGTCCTAACAATGTGGTGCATGACTGTCGAGCCTTGCCTGTGTAATTGTGTCATTTGTCAGGGTTTGTGCCCCAGGTGGGACCGAGCGGTCTTGTCGATGCTGTATTGGTCCTGCCCTTTATGAATGTCTTGTTTATCCTGACCTTTTGTAGGCATCTATTGTTGGCGGTGGCTCTTAGGCTACGTGGCTTGTTTCTAGGCCGATAAATATTGGCCTTCCTTTTGCTCGAGCTACTCATAGTTGTGTTCGAGAGCTAGCCTTTCTTGATTTTGAGGGAGTCAGGAGGAAAGGAAGAAAGATAGAGGCACCATGAGTTTTGTTGAGTGTTTCTTATGTTGGCTGGGCGCCAGCGTCTTTCTACTTATCGTTTGGTGGTAGGAGGGATCTTGCGACCCTGGCAGGACTGGGTGGCTTGGTCACTGGAGCCGCAGCTTTGCGACCTCCTCGGCCTCCAGAGCGCTCTGGCTCGGATGTGCGAGGTGGCCCTTGCTGTGGGCAGTTCCATCGTGCCGTCCCTGTCCTTGTGAGATGGTGGCAACGAAGCCAAGCCCATATTTAGGGCCATAGGTCCTAGAGCTCAGGTCGCTACTATCGTGCCTAGGGTTGCCAAGCCTTGTGGCGTTGGCCGCTCTCGTGTCGTGAGCGGTTAGAGAAGGGTTTGTTTGAGAAGTGCTGCGGTGCTCGGCTAGGGTGATTTATAATTTCCCAGGCTTTGACCCAGGATTATCTCTAGCTTTCATATTTTATGAGCTTTGCGCTGAAATTTTAGAGGCATCTCCCTTGACCAGAGGTCGTCGTCTCATTTTGGTGCCGCCAGGGTTTTGGCTCTCACGGGATGTGTTGCTATCCACTGAGAATTGAGGATTTGGGGAGCCAACGCCCGCCTCTTTGCTCTTTGATGCTATTTATGTCCCAAGGGATCATGGTGCCTTGTTATGGGTAGGTTTTTAGTTTCACCCCACGCAGGGAGAGGCATGTCCACCGTAACCATGTGGTCAAAGTGGTGCGCCTTGTCGGGGTCGATGGGTAATTCGAGCGGGACCCGATATCCTCCCCAATCAACGTGGAGTTCGGCTGCACCTCATGCGAGACGTCCCATAAATCATCGGTCATCAATCCCATCAGTCCCCAACCACCTCCATAGCGGCCAGAGGGCAACATGCCTCCCCCCTAGAGGGGGTCAACCTAGGAGACTTCAAAGCGGATGAATCGAACACAGGGAGGGATGGTCGCGTGGCTCCGCACCACCGATTAGAGTCGCGAGGGCCCATCTCCTTCCTGCCCCTATCCCTTTCATTTCCTCGAGCCCTTCTAAGGGCCATCCTAGGGGTGGATTTCCTAATTATGACATTGGGTCATGGTCATGACCCAGCTGCCCGGCGCACGGGCTCGGGGGCTCTCGAGCCTCTTTCACCAGGGTCGTGACTTTTCGGCGCTCGCTTGTCGTGTGATCACGCATGCGATGTGCGGTCACGGTGATCGATGGTCGCTCTGCATGCGGATCCTAGGGGCGGTTGACCTCCTCGGATCCTTTGCATCTTAATGGTATTGCTGTGCATTATGGTGCATCGGCATGGTTTCTAAGGGTTTGTGGAGCCCGTATTAGGGCGGATCACTTCCCTAATCGCCACCACATAAATAGTCCCCTTTACCTGAGCTAACCCTTTACCTAGTTCTCACCTCCTGCCACCGTTCCTATAATCTTTGAAGGAAAGACAGAAGGGAAATGGTCGAGTTCGTGCGGTTTACCTCTAGATCGCGTACGTCGCCATCGTCGCTTGTTTGCTCCATTGTCTCCGCTCCTTCTTCCACCCACAACACGAGATGGGGGAGTGGATTGCTTCATCGGTAACGGAGGTGAAGTTGCAGTGCCTCATGGCGAAGGGTCTTCTTTTGCCAAAGGAAGTTGCCAGATGGAGGGCCCTCGACGGCGAGGTGGCACATCATCTGTAACACCTCGGGGTGTTAGCCTTGCATAACTTGACTTGCATAACATAAGCATGAGCATCAAGCATTCATAAATCATCATTTACAATTGAAACATTCGATCGAAACATATGAAACATTGCTTGTTATCTCGTATTTCTTGGAACATATGCATATGATCATGTGCAAATAAATGCTAGTGTGTAATGTTGGTCACTATAACACTTTAGCTACACTTAGGTTAACAAAAGAAACATTGTTCATGAAGGCCACATTTCATGATCAAGCACTTAAGTGATATTTCATGTGTTGACCTGAATAGCTATATGAGTGACTACTACATGAAATGCTTAAATGACCTTGCAAATTGTTTAAACATGCTTAGGATATCATTAGGAACAACTTTGGTATTTAGTGCTAAGGCTAGTTTGGTCATTTAGCCCTGGTTTGTGTATGTATCATGATTTCAAAGTGACATGTTTGACTAAAGTTGAACTAGGTGTTAGAGACCTTGCATGGAGGAGTTCACTAAAGCAATGTTGTAGTGTTTGACATAAGGAACAACTTTTATTTTGGGTCATCACATGATTCAGCTCCTAACATGTTTGAAATTGGATCACAAGAATCATCAAAATCCTGATTTCAACACTTAACGAAATTTGCTAAGTCGTGAAACCCTGTCAGCCTGACAAGCCTACTTTGAGCATGATTTTACTCGGTTTAGGTTGCGAATTAGAGTATGCTGCCTTAACAAGAGTTGGAGATGGTACATGGTTCTACAACTTCTATTCAGTAAGTTTGCACGAAGGAGCCACCGTTTAGCCGGTAAATCAACGAGAAAACGCGCTGTCAGGCGGCCATCGAACGACTGACGAACTGAAACGCCCGTTCTTCAGTGGCCGACCGGAACAGAGTTTGCGCGCCGCGTCTCCCCGGCGACGGCCGCGCGTCGCCAGCTATACCGACCGCAGAGCCACGCCACGCGCTGAAGCGCCGCTTTAACCCCGCCAAATATAGTTCGCCCGAAGTCGCCCCGCTTCATTTCCCATTTTCTACTCCGTCTTCCTCGCCATGCGACAACCGAAGCTCGGCCCGCACCTCCGCCGTCGCCATAGCCGTCCACCAGCTCGTCCTCGCTGCTCCTTCACCACCGTGATAGCTCCACCGTCTCCCAAAGACACCCATTGTTTCTCCCGTGCCCGGCCGACAAAGCCCGGTAAGCCACCGCGGCAAGTGTAGGCTCGCCGGAGTTCCGCCAGTGAGCCCCGTCGTCGTGGCCCACGCCGCCACAAGATCCTCCGCTCCGGTAGCTAGCGCGCTAGGTCCCTCGGCGTTCATAGATGCTTGTCCATGCGTTGATTTGAACCACCGTAGCCCACACCGGCGTTTCACCGTCGACCCGCACCCACCACCCCGCCATGGCCGTCGCCCGTAGCCGCTAGCTCTCGAGAAAGCCACCCAAGTAGCTCAATCGATCGCGCCGGTCGAGTAGATCATCGTGTGATGATGTCACCGCCGGGCGAGTTCGCCGTTGCTGCGAGCTCTGGCAGCGCCAAAGACTGCCAGCCTTGCCCGCTGCCCTGCTCCGTGTCATCACGCAGCGTGGGGTCCCCGACCAGCCAGGTCCCACACAGAGTGTAGGCTAACTCATTTTGAATCCAGCTTTTTGATTTGTTTTGTTATTTTTGTATCTTTAGTTTGGTAGCTCCTAAAATGGTGAAATAAATATGATTGTGTTGCTTAGGAAGTGTAGTATTTTGGAAAAATATGTTCTTGGTTTCAACAGTAGAAATTTCTGGAGATTTAAATAGGGATTTCAAATGTGCTTTTGAATGCATTCAAATTTGTTTATTTTATATCTAGAGTTCCTGTGCTCCAAAAAATTATGAAATTTTTGTGGTGAACTAATCTTAGCATGTGTGAACTCTGGTAAAAATTTGAGGACCAGTGCATGGGTAGATTTAAAGTTAGAGATTTTTCTTTATGACTAGTTAATCCTTGCATGAATTTTCATAAATTAAGTATGAGTCCAAAATTCATGAAATTTATTGGAGGTAATCCTAGTACCATATGGATGCTAAGAAAAATATGAAATCTGTTGCTTGACACTTTTCAATAGGGTTTTCCATTTATACTATTTCAAGCCTTGCTGCCTTGTCATTTTTGTATAGAATGTTCTACTTGGTAAAATGACATGAAATTTTTACAGTAGTCTCTTGATAGCATTAGTAAAGCTCTGTAAATTTTTGAGAATTTATTAAGCACATCTGATATATATTTATTATTTAACCTAGGTATCTAAATAAAATAATAAAGGCAATTTAATAAATAGTTTGGGCTTTACCATTATATCATCTTAACTGTATTTGGTATGTTTAAACTATTGGTAAGTTCTAGGTTGTCAAATTTTGAATGATTACCTGAAGTAGAAGTATTCTTACTTTATGTTGCATGTTAAGTCATTTCCGGACTGATTCTAGAGTGTGAGGATTTGCATGTTGAAACTGATGTGTACTGTAAAAATGGTTAATAACAAAGTTGTAGAAAATTTGATAAGCTTTCCAGAAAGTCCAGGATCACTGGATTTGGATTTGTAGAACTCAGTTATGAGCGAAAACAAGTAGATCTTGTTTATGGCATAGTCGATGCTTTGTAGAAGTAGTTAAGTAGTAAGCGAGAAGAGATATGCACCTACTCAAACAACGTGATGCACTTGTTAACATATATGCATTCGTAATACTTATACCATACTCATGCATCTAGGATCGGAGGAAGAGATCACGTTGCTGGAATTCGAAGAAGCAGAGGAAGGGAACCCGCAGGAGGATCCGCAAGCCGTAGCTCCCGAAGGCGTGGAGCAGAACCCTGAAGAGCTTCCGGAGTGCCCTGACCACCGTCCTACTTCCTTTCTGCGAGGCAAGCCCCGGAGCATTATAAGTCTCCCAGTAATTTACAAATGTTTACTTACGTATTTATGATTGATGCATTAGGTTATAAGAGTTGAATGAAACCACTTGATGCATGTACATTCCTTGTCCAGATATTACACCTTTAACCGGTATAGGTCCAGGATCGAATATATATATGCTTAGCCATGCTTAGACCGGTAGAAGTCGGGTGATGTCCTGTCACCTGCGAGATATAGGTGGATACCGGAGCACGGTTGGCTATATCTGCTATCGTGGAACAGAACCATGAGGTAAAAGTAAATTGAGACCGGACGGGAGATCGATAGGGAAGCAACAAGGCATGGAGGTCTTGGGTGTGGACTTATCCCCGTCTGTGTCGATTAAGGACCGTACCGTTGTTGGCGCTTCTGACAAGATTGAACGCATGCCTCTCACTTAGCTGGCCGGATAATTCGTTCCGACCGCGAAGCCGAGTAATTCAACTCAGGCCGGGAATCGTTCTGTTGTGCGCCCCTTCCGGGGAACGATCAGACTGAGCCCAAGGGCAGGTTTGGCCTGAGCATCCTGGCATCTGGTGTTCCAGATTGTGCGGCGCGGTACGAACCCGCGAAATGTGTACCTGAGTTGTACCAAAGGTGACCTAAGGCTATCGTGGCTGGTAGATCTGGGTTTGTGTTAGGAATAAATTCCCAGCTGGTTGAAATCGATTCGAATCGCCGTCTCTCCCGGATAGTGAGAAACTTGGCTAGTCCCAACATCGTAGCAGCTATATTATGAAACATGGTGGTTCAGATGAATATGGAATTACAATACCTGCTATGGTTACTATTGTATGCTTCTAAATGATATCCCACATGTTTGGCACAGGATAGTTGCTAATCTAGAAATGGATAGTTATAATTAACTTGATAAAGGAATCATAATTTTTCAACGGGTAATTGCTTTTTTTTTCGCAAAATGTTGTCAAGTTACGTCCACTTATACAGCCTTGCATGATCTTTGGAGTCATTTTATTTCTGGTTCATGACGGGTAAGTCTAGCTGAGTACCTTCTCGTACTCAGGGTTTATTTTCCCATTGTTGCAGATGGCACTGTGTATCATGGTTATTGCAAGAGTTGCTTCTATCCCGCTGTGGATGAGGAGTAAGCCTTGGGCAGGCTTCTTTAGTAATTCCTATCCTTGCTTTTGTGGACCGTGATCTATCTTGGCACTGTATCAGCTATGTTGGAAACTTTATTTTCGAACTTATTTGCTTCCGCTTTATTTATCAAACTCGGTTTGTAATAACTTTTATTCGTACTCTGATGATGAAAAGTATCTGTGAACTTTATGTAATATGTGGCATGTATGTTGAATCCTGTCATGATCTTGGTTGTTGTAAATCGTTTATCGAGACCCGTCGTGGTACTCGACGGACTACCGGGTTATATGGGTTCAAGTATGACAAAGTCGACCGCTTGCGGATTGCCATTGTACTTGTATTCTTATAAATTGGTCGGGATTCTGCGCGACGGTGGCATCGAGCAAGATTCAACGTTAATTGTCACAAGTGTATTTAAAACAAAAGTTTTTGTTTTCCGAAAACCCTTCTCTAGCAACTAATAGTTATATAGTAGGTATTTGAAATCTAAAGTGTGCCAATGATCACTTTCCTTACGCCCAAATTAAGGACTATTAGGTGGCTATTTAAGTACTAACATGGGGGTTTTACTTAAATCGTCCATACGGCGTGCTATTGTATGGATGCCATTCACTTGAATGGTAATGTATGGATCAAATGCCTCTCGCCAAGGTAAGATGAGTGTATGACCGCAAGATGTGAGCATGCGGTCGGGAAGAGTAGCTTTGGTACGGCTATGTATGCATGCTTGCATGTGTATATGGTACGTATTTAATTGTGGGTTTAAATTACTGTCGGGTAGATTGATACGGAAGTATATGTATGGGTATACATATATGGAAGTATTTACAATTACATTATGCATATTCATTATGGGTTTAAGGGCTGAAATGAAATTTTATGCGGGTACACTAACAACGAAACGTAGCTTTCGACTAGTTACGCTATTTATGAGAGAACGTATGTATGCCACCGTGTCTACCGCTAGAAACAAATTTTTCCTAAGTTTGTGAGGACGTACGGAACGAGCATGCATCATGATAATTACCATTCACATAATTACATTGTTCCTCCCCTTATAAAATTCTTACTCGGTTATGTAGCTCTTATCCATTATGGCATTGTCTCACCAAGGGTGCATGTTAATGGTGCGAGATGGCACGCACAAAGTGAACCGCTTCGCAAGTCCACCGGAGGCGAGAGCTCCCCGCCGTCGGCTTGCTCCACGTACTAAATCAACGTCCACACGTTCCTTGGAGAGTTTGGGATGCATACACTCTTGTGGAGAGTGCTTTCGATTATGTAGGCTATCCCGATGGAATGGAACCTCGCTACTTACAGGCGAATGAGCGAGTTGGGGAAGGTCTCTTGAATTCTTTGTGGAGGCCGTTGTTCGTCCCCGAGGTGACGATTCTGAGTGGACAGGCTGGTGTTATGAGTCAACTGGTAGGACTGCTGAAGAAGCAGCTAGCAGGGCAGCCTTTGGGATCCTGAGAGACATCATGGATCGTTTTCCTCAGGAGCTGGCAGCCGCTTTGGTTGGAGTCTTTCCAAGAGGTAACCCCTCCACTGACTCATGGCAGCAGACAAGAGGAAAATCTTTGGAGATTGGTGCAGCGGAGAGGCAGAACAGTGATAACCCTTCCATGAGCGCCATGTTCGCAATGATGAGAGTGTTGGATGGAGTTGAAGGTAGCCTCAGACGTGTGTCTGGTGCTCTTGGTCATGCCCGCGAGGACCGACGTCAGCTTCAGAGGGAGCACGACGCCGAGATTGAAAGGCTCACTGAAGAGATGACTCGGTTAACTCACCAACGAAATGCAGCTTGGACAAGGGAAAATGTCCTAAGAGCTCGACAGTTTGAGCTAGGACAGCAGTTGGCCAATGCGGAAGAATACAACGATAATCTGCATGAAGAGGTTCATCTTCTGAACAATCAGCTCCACCCTTATGTCCCACCTGGAGCCGCAGAAATGGATCTAGAAGGGTACGAGGAAGGAGAAGAAGAAGTGGATCCTGAAGAAGAAGTAGAACCTGAGGAAGGAGATGATCTTGCGTCTGACCTCGATAAGTGATCATAATGAGGATTAGATCGCTTAGCACTTAGTGGAAGGACTAATGTATCACCTTTATTTATGTAATGGACCTATAGTTTGAAATTGGCATTAGTAAGCAGACTATCATGTAATGTCAATCGCATGTTTGGATGAACATCAATGCAATTCCGTTCCTTGTTGGTGATCACGATTTAACTTTGCATGCGTTATGAGCGCGATAAGTGGTCAAATTGGGGATGCCATGTTGCGAGAATGAATTGTTATGCCTCTGCTTTTTATTGTGAATTTGAGAATTTCTCCGATAATTTCAGTCCGGCATGATTATGATTCATCTGCAATCTCTTGACATCAACCAATAATCGCTTATTGTTGCAACTTCAGCAGATGACGCGCACCGTCTTTGGAGCTGGTAGCGATCCACGATGGCAATGGTGATGACTTACCACCACCACCGCCGCCCCGCGCTTTCGGGAGTTCTTTGCTCAGTTCTTGGGGAGCCAAAGGACAATGGAAGAAGCTTTGCGCCTTATCGCGCGAAAAACACCGCTCGTGGCCACCCACAACAACCAGGGGCCGAGCCAAATCAGCATAGTACATTCAAGGAGTTTCTAGACACGAAGCCTCCAATCTTCAAGGTGGCTGAGGAACCACTGCAGGCCGATGAGTGGTTGAATACCATCGAGCAGAAATTTCGTTTGCTAAGGGTTACAGAGCATCTGAAAGCAGAGTATGCTTCCCATCAATTGCAAGGACCAGCAGGGATCTGGTGGACGCACTTTCTTTCGTCTCTGCCTGCTAATGCACGAGTGACCTGGGAACAATTCAAGCTGGCTTTTAGAGGACATCATATTCCCCCGGGCCTGATGCGCATGAAAGCAGCAGAATTTATGAGGCTTACTCAGGGAACAAAGTCACTCACAGAGTATATGCACGCATTCAACAACTTGTCAAGATATGCTCCCGGTTTTGTGGATACTGAAGAGAAAAAGATAGAGAGTTTCAAGCGAGGGTTGGGTACCAAACTGATGAAGACTATGGCAAATTCTCGATGTACCACGTACAACGAGTTTATTAGTGATGCCTTGACCCAAGAAAACCACAACAACATGCATGTAGTTGCTAAAGGTCGTAAGAGGACCTATGAGGCCGGTGCATCCGGATCTTTCCAGTCAAAAGCGCCTATCGCAGCTAGGCCACAATTCCGTCCACCTGCACCCAAGTTTAGGCCTCCACCACCGAAGGCTCAGAATAACAGACCACAGAAACCGTTCCGTAAGGCGTTCACTATTGCCTTACCAAAAGGAAATGGTAATCAGGACAGCTCCACAGATTCGAAGTAATCAACCATGTTTCAATCGCAACCAACTGGGTCATTGGTCCAAGGAATGTCCCCACCCCAAGAGGAATGGCAACCCAAATCGAACAATCGAGGCGGTGAATACGTGGCACGTCGGGGACAAGTACATTATACCGGCTTTGTGGAGGAAGTGCCCATGGGAGAAGTTGTCACGGCTGGTATGTTTCTTGTCAACAAGTGTCCTCATTGTTGTTTTATTTGATTCGGGAGCTTCTCATTCATTTATGAGTCAAGCATTTGCATCTAGACATAGTCAAGAAATAATTGAAGTAAACAAAGGGGTTTTTAACATAAGTTCAAAGAGGGGTACTTGTTATTACCAAAAGATAGTAAAAAATGTACTCATCGTGATACAAGGAGAGGAGTACACCACGGATTTGATAATATTGCCCGGATTATCAATAAGTGTAATCTTAGGCATGAATTGGATGAAGGATCATGGTGTTCTTATTGACACTAGCACCCGCACTATTATGTTGAGAGAACCCACGGGAGGGAATGCTTTTCTAGTCCCACTCTCCGCGATTTCAAACCCCAACATTTAGCTTTGTGCTATCCAAACCACCACCATATGTGATATCCCGTGGTTTTGTGAGTTTCCGGATGTATTTCGGAGGAATTACCAGGTCTACCACCGGATAGAGACGTGGAATTTAAGATTGAATTAGTGCCGTGTCTCGCACCCATATCCGAAAGGCCATATAGAATGCCACCCAATGAGTTAGCGTAACTTAAGGTTCAATTGCAAGATCTATTGGACAAAGGTCTTATCCAACCTAGCTCATCTCCGTGGGGATGTCCAAATTGTTTGTGAAAAAAAAGAAGGATAAGTCAACGAGAATGTGTGTAGATTACAGACCACTCAATGTCATGACCATCAAAAACAAATATCCATTGCCCGCATCAACATCTTGTTCGATCGATTAGCGAAGGCAAAGGTATTCTCCAAAATTGATTTGAGATCGAGGTTATCATCGGATAAAAATTAGACCGGAGGATATACCTAAAATCGCTTTCTCTCGAGGTACGGCTTATACGAGTATTTGGTTATGTATTTTGGACTAACAAATGCTCCACCTATTTCATGTACCGATGAACTCTAGTATTCATGCCCGAACTTGACAAGTTCGTGGTCGTGTTTATTGATGATATATTGATTTATTCGTAAAATGAGACCGATCATCGAGGAGCATTTGAGGATTGTCCTATCCAGACTAAGGGAGCATAAGCTATATGCCAAGTTTAGCAAATGTGAATTTTGGATGAGCAAAGTACCTTTCTTAGGTCACATTTTATCAAGAGATGGAATCTCGAGAGACCCATCCAAAGTACAAGAGGTCATGGATTGGAAAGCCCCAACTTCGGTTCATGAAGTTCGGAGTTTTCTAGGGTTAGCGAGATACTATCGTCGGTTTATTCCAGATTTTTCAAAGATAGCTAAGCCTATGACCGAGACTACTTGTAAAGATGAGAAGTACAAATGGACACCGAATGTGAAACAACTTTTCACACCCTCGAACTTTGTTGACTACAAAGACTGTGTTAGCACAACCAAACATCGAAAAGCCTTTTGATGTATTTTGTGATGCATCGAGAATAGGTTTGGGATGTGTGCTTATGCAAGAAGGAGAGTAATTGCATATGCCTCACGGCAATTGAGAAAACATGAAGTCAACTCGCCCTACACATGATTTGGAACTTGCGGTACGTTGTCCATGCACTAAAGATATGGAGACATTACTTGTTGGGCAATGTATGTCATATCTTCTTCGACCACAAAAGTCTCAAGTATATCTTTACCCAGCCAGAGCTGAACATGAGACAACGAAGATGGTTAGAATTGATTAAGGACTACAATTTAGAAGTGCATTACCATCCGGGTAAAGCAAATGTAGTAGCCGATGCACTTAGTCGGAAGTCCATTGTAACACTTTGTGGAAGCATTGCCGGAAGATGGATTCAACTTGTTAGATCCTCATTGTACTACACAATATCACAATCAGTTGTTCACTTGAGGGCAAAATCATAGAGCTACAGCAGATAGATATGGGAATAAGTCACATCAAGAGAAAAATGCAAGAGCAAGAAACCAAACATTTTAGATTGGACGAAAGAGGTGTATTATGGTTCAAGGACCGACTAGTGGTGCCAAAGGACCGTGAGCTAAGAAATCAAATTTTAGAAGAAGCTCACTCATCCAAATTGTCTATCCATCCGGGTAGTAGTAAAATGTATCAAGATTTAAGAACCCGTTTTTGGTGGACTAAGATGAAGAAAGAGATCGCAGCCTATGTTGCTAGGTGTGATAACTGCAGTAGAGTGAAAGCCGTCCATATGAAAACCGCTGGATTACTTCAGCCACTGCCTATTCCAGGATGGAAATGGGAAGAGATCAGTATGGACTTTATTACCGGCCTTCCAACAACACCACAAGGTCACGATTCAATCTGGGTCATTGTTGATCGTCTCACCAAGTCAGCACACTTCATACCCGTGAACACGCGGTATATAGTTGGGAAATACGCTGAAATATATGTTGCCCAGATCGTGAGATTGCATGGAGTACCCAGGACTATAATCTCAGATCGAGGACCACAGTTCATAGCTCGTTTATGGGAGCACTTACACCAGGCTTTGGGAACCAAGCTAATCAGAAGTTCAGCTTATCATCCGCAAACTTCGGGACAGACAGAGCGAGTGAACCAAATCCTAGAAGATTTACTTAGAGCTTGTGTTATATCTTCAAAAGGTTCATGGGAGAAATGGTTACCTTTAGCCGAATTCTCCTATAACAACAGTTATCAAGCGAGTATCAAAATGGCTCCATTTGAAGCCTTGTATGGCAGAAAGTGCAGGACTCCTTTGAACTGGATTGAGCCCGGTGAAAGGAGATACTTTGGTATTGATTTTGTAAATGAAGCCAAGAGCAAGTACGTATCATCCAACACCACATGAAGGCAGCTCAATCAAGACGAAAAAGTTATGCCGAAGCGTAAGAAGAAGACCACTAACTTTTGAAGTGGGTGATTATGTATACTTGAGAGTATCACCCATGAAAGGCGTGAAAAGATTTGGGATGAAAAAGAAGCTTTCACCAAGATATGTAGGGCCATACAAAATTTTGGAACGAAAAGGGAAGGTTGCATATAAGTTACAACTTCCACCAGAGATGAGTGCAATCTTTGATGTGTTCCATGTTTCTCAGCTAAAGAAATGTCTTCGAGTACCAGAAGAAGCTATTGCACCCACCAACGTGCAGCTTCAATCGGATTTGACCTATGAAGAAAAACCAATTCGGGTATTAGAAGAGATGGAGAGAGTGACAAGGAGTAAGATTATCAAGTTCTATAAGGTGGTGTGGAACAATCATAGTGAACAAGATGCTACGTGGGAAAGAGAAGATTATCTCTGAGAAGTTTATCCCGCCTTTTTCCAAGAATGGTAGGTCTTGCAAATCTCGGGACGAGATTTTTATAAGGGGAGGGCTGTAACACCTCGGGTGTGTTAGCCTTGCATAACTTGACTTGCATAACATAAGCATGAGCATCAAGCATTCATAAATCATCATTTACAATTGAAACATTCGATCGAAACATATGAAACATTGCTTGTTATCTCGTATTTCTTGGAACATATGCATATGATCATGTGCAAATAAATGCTAGTGTGTAATGTTGGTCACTATAACACTTTAGCTACACTTAGGTTAACAAAAGAAACATTGTTCATGAAGGCCACATTTCATGATCAAGCACTTAAGTGATATTTCATGTGTTGACCTGAATAGCTATATGAGTGACTACTACATGAAATGCTTAAATGACCTTGCAAATTGTTTAAACATGCTTAGGATATCATTAGGAACAACTTTGGTATTTAGTGCTAAGGCTAGTTTGGTCATTTAGCCCTGGTTTGTGTATGTATCATGATTTCAAAGTGACATGTTTGACTAAAGTTGAACTAGGTGTTAGAGACCTTGCATGGAGGAGTTCACTAAAGCAATGTTGTAGTGTTTGACATAAGGAACAACTTTTATTTTTGGGTCATCACATGATTCAGCTCCTAACATGTTTGAAATTGGATCACAAGAATCATCAAAATCTCGATTTCAACACTTAACGAAATTTGCTAAGTCGTGAAACCTGTCGACCGACAAGCCTACTTTGAGCATGATTTTACTCGGTTTAGGTTGCGAATTAGAGTATGCTGCCTTAACAAGAGTTGGAGATGGTACATGGTTCTACAACTTCTATTCAGTAAGTTTGCACGAAGGAGCCACCGTTTAGCCGGTAAATCAACGAGAAAACGCTACCGTCGGCGGCCATCGAACGATCGACGAATCAAAACGCCTGTTCTTGAAAGGGCCGACCGAACGAGTTTGCGCGCCGCGTGTCCCGGCGACGGCGCGCGTCGCCAGCCATAGCGCGACCGACCAAGCGCAGGCCACGCCACGCGCCCGAAAGCGCTTTAACCCCGCCAGCGTTACCCTGAGTCGCCTCAAGGCTTCATTTCCCATTTTCTACTCCGTCTTCCTCGCCGCAATGACAATGAGCTCGGCCAAGCACCTCCGCCGTCGCCATAGCATAGTCACCAGCTCGTCCTCGCTGCTCCTTCACCACCGTGATAGCTCCACCGTCTCCCAGACCCCCATTGTTTCTCCCGTGCCCGCCCGACAAAGCCCGGTAAGCCACCGCGCGGCTGTGTAGGCTCGCCGGAGTTCCGCCGTGAGCCCCGTCGTGCGTGCCACGCCGCCACAAGATTCTCCTCGCTCCCGGTAGCTAGCGCGCTAGGTCCCTCAGCGTTCATAGATGCTTGTCCATGCGTTGATTTGAACCACCGTAGCCCACACCGGCGTTTCACCGTCGACCCGCACCTCCACCCGCCATGGCCGCCGCCAGAGCCGCTTAGCTCCGATGAAAGCCACCCAAGTAGCTCAATCGATGCGCGAAGTCGAGTAGATCATCGTGTGATGATGTCACCGCTGGGCGAAGTTCGCCGTTAGCGAAGCTCGTCAGCGCCAAAGACTGCAGCAGCCGCGCCGCTGCCCTGCTCCGTGTCACTGACGCGTGGGGTCCCCGACCAGCGGGTCCCACACTGTCGAATGAAGTAGTGTAGGCTAACTCATTTTGAATCCAGCTTTTGATTTGTTTTGTTATTTTGTATCTTTAGTTTGGTAGCTCCTAAAATGGTGAAATAAATATGATTGTGTTGCTTAGGAAGTGTAGTATTTTGGAAAAATATGTTCTTGGTTTCAACAGTAGAAATTTCTGGAGATTTAAATAGGGATTTCAAATGTGCTTTTGAATGCATTCAAATTTGTTTATTTTATATCTAGAGTTCCTGTGCTCCAAAAATTATGAAATTTTTTGTGGTGAACTAATCTTAGCATGTGTGAACTCTGGTAAAAATTTGAGGACCAGTGCATGGGTAGATTTAAAGTTAGAGATTTTTCTTTTATGACTAGTTAATCCTTGCATGAATTTTCATAAATTAAGTATGAGTCCAAAATTCATGAAATTTATTGGAGGTAATCCTAGTACCATATGGATGCTAAGAAAAATATGAAATCTGTTGCTTGACACTTTTCAATAGGGTTTTCCATTTATACTATTTCAAGCCTTGCTGCCTTGTCATTTTGTATAGAATGTTCTACTTGGTAAAATGACATGAAATTTTTACAGTAGTCTCTTGATAGCATTAGTAAAGCTCTGTAAATTTTTGAGAATTTATTAAGCACATCTGATATATATTTATTATTTAACCTAGGTATCTAAATAAAATAATAAAGGCAATTTAATAAATAGTTTGGGCTTTACCATTATATCATCTTAACTGTATTTGGTATGTTTAAACTATTGGTAAGTTCTAGGTTGTCAAATTTTGAATGATTACCTGAAGTAGAAGTATTCTTACTTTATGTTGCATGTTAAGTCATTTCCGGACTGATTCTAGAGTGTGAGGATTTGCATGTTGAAACTGATGTGTACTGTAAAATGGTTAATAACAAAGTTGTAGAAAATTTGATAAGCTTTCCAGAAAGTCCAGGATCACTGGATTTGGATTTGTAGAACTCCAGTTATGAGCGAAACAAGTAGATACTGTTTATGGCATAGTCGATGCTTTGTAGAAGTAGTTAAGTAGTAAGCGAGAAGAGATATGCACCTACTCAAACAACGTGATGCACTTGTTAACATATATGCATTCGTAATACTTATACCATACTCATGCATCTAGGATCGGAGGAAGAGATCACGTTGTTGGAATTCAAGAAGCGAGGAAGGGAACCCGCAGGAGGATCCGCAAGTCGTAGCTCCCGGCGGCGTGGAGCGAACCTCAAGAGCTTCCTGAGTGTCCCCGACCACCGTCCCTACTTCCTTTCTGCGAGGCAAGCCCCGGAGCATTATAAGTCTCCCAGTAATTTACAAATGTTTACTTACGTATTTATGATTGATGCATTAGGTTATAAGAGTTGAATGAAACCACTTGATGCATGTACATTCCTTGTCCAGATATTACACCTTTAACCGGTATAGGTCCGAGGATCGAATATATATATGCTTAGCCATGCTTAGACCGGTAGAAGTCGGGTGATGTCTGTCACCGCGAGATATAGGTGGATACCGAGCACGGTTGGCTATATCTACTATCGTGGAACAGAACCATGAGGTAAAAGTAAATTGAGATCGGACGGGAGATCGATAGGGAAGCAACAAGGCATGGAGGTCTTGGGTGTGGACTTATCCCCGTCTGTGTCGATTAAGGACCGTACCGTTGTTGGCGCTTCTGACAAGATTGAACGCATGCCTCTCACTTAGCTGGCCGGATAATTCGCTCCGACCGCTGGCCGAGTAATTCAACTCGGCCGGAATCATTCATTGTCGCGCCTTCCGGGAACGATCAGACTGAGCCCAAGGGCAGGTTTGGCCTGAGCATCCTGGCATCTGGTGTTCCAGATTGTGCGGCGCGGTACGAACCCGCGAAATGTGTACCTGAGTTGTGTACCAAAGGTGACCTAAGACTATCGTGGGTCGGGTAGATCTGGGTTTGTGTTAGGAATAAATTCCCACCGGTTGAAATCGATTGAATCGCCGTCTCTCCCGGATAGTGAGAAACTTGGCTAGTCCCAACATCGTAGCAGCTATGACTATATTATGAAACATGGTGGTTCGGATGAATATGGAATTACAATACCTGCTATGGTTACTATTGTATGCTTCTAAATGATATCCCACATGTTTGGCACAGGATAGTTGCTAATCTAGAAATGGATAGTTATAATTAACTTGATAAAGGAATCATAATTTTTCAACGGGTAATTGCTTTTTTTTTCGCAAAATGTTGTCAAGTTACGTCCACTTATACAGCCTTGCATGATCCTTGGAGTCATTTTATTTCTGGTTCATGACGGGTAAGTCTAGCTGAGTACCTTCTCGTACTCAGGGTTTATTTTCCCATTGTTGCAGATGGCACTGTGTATCATGG
Source organism: Miscanthus lutarioriparius (assembly GCA_904845875.1). NCBI lineage: Eukaryota > Viridiplantae > Streptophyta > Magnoliopsida > Poales > Poaceae > Miscanthus > Miscanthus lutarioriparius. The sequence goes on along the minus strand of CAJGYO010000017.1, from coordinate 48,853,354 downwards.
TTATTGCAAGAGTTGCTTCTATCCCGCTGTGGATGAGGAGTAAGCCTTGGGCAGGCTTCTTTAGTAATTCCTATCCTTGCTTTTGTGGATCGTGATCTATCTTGGCACTGTATCAGCTATGTTGGAAACTTTATTTTTGAACTTATTTGCTTCCGCTTTATTTATCAAACTCGGTTTGTAATAACTTTTATTCGTACTCTGATGATGAAAAGTATCTGTGAACTTTATGTAATATGTGGCATGTATGTTGAATCCTGTACTATCTTGGTTGTTGTAAATCGTTTATCGAGACCCGTCGTGGTACTCGACGGACTACCGGGTTTATATGGGTTCAAGTATGACAGTGCGACCGCTTGCGGATTGCCATTGTACTTGTATTCTTATAAATTGGTCGGTTCTGCGACATCATCCGTAGCCTGGGGTGGCGGTATCGTTCACTGACTTCCACAAGTGCGGGTTTGGGATCCCGGTGTTCGACTTCCTCCATGGTTTCCTCCGTGAGCATGGAGTTTAGCTGCATCATATTCCTCCCAATGCGGTGTTGCAGCTGGCGTGCTTCGTCATCGTGTGTGAGGCCTTCTTGGGGATCGCCCCCAACAAAGACCTGTTCTGGAAGGTTTTTTAGGTGAAGACCCGCAAGGCGCATGGCTTGGATGGCAGCGTGCTTGCTCCCATGGGCAGGATGAATCTTCAGACGCATCAGGGAGTCTCTTGTAGCTATCCGTGCCTACCACTGAAGACTTCAAACTCTGGCTAGCACAATCATTGGTTCTACGTCCGCGACGATGCCGCTGCCGCCCTCCCCCCTTTCTCTAGCGCTACTCCGGTGAGGTTGGACTCATGGGGTTGGGGTTGTGGCAAGAAGTGGTTGTTGAAGGTGGTGGAGATCCTTGTGGCCCGAGTATCGGCTAGGTTGGATGGCATCGTGGTCCTGCGGACCATGATCGAGTGGTGAGTCCTGCTCCTGAAGCATTGGGCGACCCTATTGTGTGACTATTTGGGGGTCGAAGACCCGACCCATGAGTCCTCAGAGGCGCTCGATGCCACCAAGGTTGTGAAGTGGGTTAGGGGATTTGTCTCCTCTAGGACCGTTGTCGCCGCCCAAGAGAAGGCCTAATCTGGTAAGCCACCCTAGTTCGTTTTCCTTTCGTCGTTTGAAAGTTGTTGGCTGATTAAATGCTATTTTTGTAGCCTATGCCTTCGTTCAGTTCCCGCTTCCACCTCTCCTATCTCGGAGGCACCGGGCACGCTGCCCAAGAGAAGGCGACCGCCGATAAGCGGAAGCGCCTTAGGTAGGAGAAGGCGTGGAAGCAAATGGATCGCTAGAAGCACGGGGCTTCATCATTGAACGCCGATGAGGAAGAGGATGATGATGATGACTCTGAGGAAAATGATGAGGACCTGTCGGCCCGTTGGAGTGTCCCTGATGCCTTGCTCGGGTCTAACATCGGTGCCGGATCGAGCGAAACCGATGGCCTGGCGGGCGCTGGGGCCGAGGAGAGTTTTGTCCGGAAGTAGGCGACTTCATCGCCACTGAGGGGGCTGAACCCGAAGCGTCCCTGCGCCACCACCGATGACGGCTAGGGCACTTCGCATGTGGCTCCCATTGCCCCCTCCCCACCAGGGTTCCAGGCTCTCGTTGTGGAAGCAGCAGAGTATCATCCTTCCCTAGAGATTCCCATGGGGGAGAACCCAGACCTCCTCCAGCACCTCCTCGCCAATACGGTGGCCGGGCCTCCAACATCCCTAGCTTTTCATGTGGGATTGTCAGGGCCTGGGGATGCCGGGGCCACTAGGGATCACGACGCGGGGGAGGTTAGTGCTGCCGACGCCATCGGGGATTCCTCGCCGGCTTTTGGCCCGGCGACATCGGCAGAGGCACCTCCCATCATGACCCCTTCTACTAGGGTACACGCATGGGGGGTAGATCATCCTACCTCTTGTGGAATGCTCCACCAGGTACGCCGCTCTTTTGAACTTCCCTTTGAAAGGTCCTTGTTGGTTTTGGTAATTGAGTGACAACCTAGGTGGACTAATTGTGTTTATGTGAGATACACAGGTGATTAGTCCACAGGTACATGTGTATGAGCAACATATGCCATGGAGGTGAAAATGGCTTGGAGATGTTGCAAAGCTCACACATGTGATGATGAAGGAGCTTATTGCACATGAGACATGACATTGAGTCATGTGATCAAGGTGGAGAAGATCAAGACAAGACTTGGCTTGATGGACCGGTTGCAAGCGTGAAGGGCAAGTCAAAGGCTTTGGAGTGATGGACCGCGTGGCGGTGAAGCTTGAGCAAGACTTGGCGCCGATGGACGATAGCAATGGTGAAGAGCAAGTAGAGTCAAGATCGATGAACCAATATGATCATGTGATGATATGAAGTGGATCATATCATTGTTGATCGTGTTGGTGCATGTGTTGCATCGACATTGGAGGAGATGGAATGGAATGCGCAAGGCAAAGGTATAACCTAGGGCATTTCATTTCACCGGTCATAGGTGTGTAGAGAAGTTTATGACCGGGTTTAGGATAGATGGCCGTACTATCAAGAGGGGCAAACTTGTTTGCATATCGGTCATCTAGTGCCACTCGAGTGATCTAACTTTGCATTGTCGCTAGGATCGAGTGGCGTGGCAAGTTGAGTGGCTAACATCCTTTGGGAAATGATTGTGAAAATGCTAACACACATACACATGGTGGTGTACACTTGGTGGTGTTGGCACATTTACAAAGGAGGTGGTGTTTGCAGGGGTGAGATGGGTTTGGGTCCCTCTCTCCCTCCCGCCGAGCTTGCGAGGCGGGATTCGGCGCTTTCGGGAAAATAGAATGCCTATTTTCTATTGCGCCGGATGCAAATTCTTGGTGGTTAGCACATTGGAGCAAGGGTGAAGAAGTTAGAAGTGAGAACGAGTTGGTCGCGAAGATGCTGGCGTCGGTCAACTGACCGGACGCTGGATCTAAAACGACCGGACGCTGGCTGGCTGCGTCCGGTCGCGCTGACGTACGATGACGCAGTAGCTGGAGAGTGACCGGACGCTGGCTGCGTCCGATCGCGTTCGACCGGACGCGTCCGGTCATGCTCGGGAGCTTACTGGAAACGACCGGACGCTGGGGGTTCTGCGTCCGGTCAGTTGAAGTGCTGCGTCCGGTCGGCAGATGACCGTTGGGATCGGAAGATGACCGTTGAACGCAGGGGACACGTGGCGAGTATCGCGTGACCGGACGCTGTGGTCCAGCGTCCGGTCGATCGGACCGGAGCGTCCGGTCGTCCCGACCGTTGCCCAGTGAAGGGGTAACGGCTAGTTTAGCCCTTGGGGCTATAAATAGAAGTGGCCCTCGGCCATGGCTGTTGTTGAGCACCTCAAGGGACTTAGTGTCCATGCTTGTGAGTGCTTGGGAGCCCTCCATCACACATATACTTGATAGTGATCATTCGATTGTGTGAGTGAGCGATTCTAGTGCGATTGCATCGTGAGGTTGCATCGAGTGGCACTAGGTGATCGAGTTGCGAGCCGGTGGTGCTTGTTACTCTTGGAGGTTGCCACCTCCTAGACGGCTTGGTGGTGGTCTCCGTCGAAGCGCGCAAGAAGCTTGTGCGGCGCTCCGGAGAAGTGCTTGTGAGGGGCATTGTGCTCGCCCCGCGGGAGCCGCGAAGAGCAACTCTAGTAAAGCGTGTCATTGAGCTACCCTCACTCAAGGGGTAGGTTCTTGCGGTGCCCGACGTGCGGGCTTAGCGGGTGATGCTAATTAGCCGCCGAACCACCAAGTGAGCGGTCGACACAACGGGGACTAGCGTGTTGGCAAACACGTGAACCTCGGGAGAAAAATCATCGTGTCAACCTTGTTCTTCCCGTTGGTTTGCATCCCCATTACACAAGCTTGCAATTACTTATATATATATCTTAAGCTTGTGTAGTTGCTCTTGTAATTAGATAGCTTGTGTAGCTAGCTAATTACCTTCTTGCTTGTGTAGCATAGAAGTAGCTCCCTTGCGTGGCTAATTTGGTTTTAGTAACCTTGTTAGTCACATTGCTTAGTTTGTGTAGCTAAGTATTTGCGCTCTCTAATTAGGCGTTGGTTGCCTTGTTATTGAGCATTGCTAGTGAGCTTAGTTAGCTTTGTGCTTTTGCTTACTAGCATGTGTAGGAGCTCCCTTGTTACTTAAAGTACTAGTGGCATAGGTTTGTGTGACCTTGCTCCTAGAATTGTTTAGGAGAGCTCTAGCTAGCCCGGCACCTTAGTTGCTTTATTAGTATCTTTGCATGGTGCTAGTGAACATATATAGAGGGGTGTAGTCTTGGCTAGACCGATTGTTTTAATTCCGCATTTATATCGGTTAGCCGACGCGATTAATTTTAGAAAAGACTATTCACCCCCCCTCTAGTCCGCCATCTCGACCCTTCAAGTGGTATCAGAGCCCGGTCTCTCATTTGTGGTCTTCACCGACCCGAGAGGATGGCGCCTAATGGGCTAGATGATTGTGAGAATCACATTTTTAATGGCACTAACTTTGCACTTTGGAAAAATCATATGCTTGATCATTTTCGTGCAAAGGGACCTAAATTTTGGTGGGTTGTCACTAGTGGTCTCTCCCATGTCTTGGATCATAGAACTCTAACCAAAGCTCAAAGAGTCCTCTATGAATTTGATGCACATGCTTGTTGTTTTCTATTGGATGCTTTACATTTTGATTTGATGAAGCAAGTAAACTACAAGGGGACCGCTCGTGAGACATGGGACTCCATCAAGGACACCTTCGGTGATTCCTCCACATGGGATGATGGAAAATTCAAGAAGGAGGATGAGCCCAAGAAGGAGACACATGAGTGTGTTGAGCATAACCACAATTTGGTGATTGTGGAAGATTGCTCCACCTCATTGTCAAGTGAGGATGATGATGATCCATCCACAACAAGTTCACTTGACAAGGTTGATGATGATGCCACAAGTGTTGCAAGTGATGATGCTACCCCATGCACACTTGATGGTGATGATGGTTCATGCTCAAGCCATGATGATGCTACTACAAGCCCATCCACTTCACCACATTGTCTCATGTCACAAGGTGACACCAAGGTATCAAATGGTAGTGTGGTTGACCATGTTGAGTCATATGATGAGCTTGTTAGTAGACTTGCTAGCATGACCATGTCTTTAGAAAATGAGAAAGCTAAAACATTGAAATTAGAAAATGAAAACTCATTTCTAAAGAATTCTTGTGAAGAACATAAGAAATTGCTTAATGCTTATAAATCTTCACTTGATGAGCTTAAATTGAATCATGAGACACTTCTTGCATCTCATGATGAATTATTAGAAAAACAAGCTTCTCTCATTAAAGTGTTTACAAAGAAACTTAAAAATAATGAGAACTCATCACATGGGTCAAAAGATCAATTGCAAAATGTTGCTAAACCTTGTGATGTAGAAAAGAAGCATGTATCCACCTCTTGTGATGATTTGTTAGATATGCCATGCTCTTCACATATAAATGCTTGTTCTACTTCTATGTCTTGTGAGACTAACCTTTTGAAGGAGAACAATGAGCTAAATGAACAAGTGAAGAAATTGAGCAACAAGTTAGAGAGGTGTTACAACTCTAAAGTCACCTTTGAGCACATGTTGAAAACTCAAAGATACTATGGTGACAAGTGTGGCCTTGGCTTCAAGAAGAAAATGACAAAGGGCGAAATGAAGAGAGAGAGAAAGATGAAGAAGCTTCAACAAAGAAAACTCTCTCATACCATGTGCTACCGTGTCATAAAGTGGGACACCTTGCAAATGGTTGCCCTAACATTGAGAAGCTCAAGAAGATAAAAGAAGAAGAGAGGCTCAAGAATGTGAAGTGCTTCAAGTGCCGCACTTGGGGTCATCTTACCTCAATGTGCCCAACCAAGCAATTGGTGAAGCAACAAGAGAAGCCTCAACCAAAGCCACAAGTTGAGCAAGAGAAGACACCCCAAGAGCAAATCAAGATCAACCATGAAGATGGTGATGATTTGATGATAAAGAAGAAGAAAACAAGAAGGGTGGAAAAGGAAGGCATCCAATGCAAATCCAAGATGCCAAGATGATGAGCAAGAATGAAGATGAGAAGAAAGTCTATGCTCACATCAAGTGCTTCAAGTCTTGGAAGTACGGGACGCTTTGCCTCTAAGTGTCCTACCAAGCTTGAGAAGAAGGCTCAAGCAACCCATGAGAGGCAAGGCAATGAGAAGCACCACATGAGCAAAGAAGAGAAGGCTCAATCAAAGAGAAAGTGCTACTCATGCCGGGAAAGGGGACACATGGCACATTCATGTCCCCTAGGTAAAATTTCTAAGCCTATTTCAATTGATGATCATGATATGCTTAGAAAGGATGGTAATGGTACCTCTATGGTTGCTATTGCAAAACATCCCGCTACTCATACGAAGGCATTGCCTAAGTATGTTGCTCCTAACTTGAGAGGACCCAAAGTTGTTTGGGTACCATCAAAAGTGGATGAATGTGTGTAGGTACCATTGGCATTGGAGGCTTGATTCAATTGTCTTCATAGTGATCATCATATGTTGAATTAAGATATGAAGTTTAGTGCACATCCAATCCCAATGCCATGACAAATTAAGTGAAGTCCAAATGTGCTACAACATACAAGTGAAAATTTCAAGTTGTTGGTGATTCATTGGATATATTTGATGACTTGCAAATAATTGAGTTGAAGCTTGCTAGTTGGATGATCATGAGCTAACCAAGGTATATCTCTTGTTGATCATTTCATTTGGGTGCATATGAGTTGATTGAATTGGATAAATATGCAATGTTGCTTGCTATGAGATGTTTGAATGGATAATTGCTTAGTAATCAAGTTTGGATTGATTTGTGATTGGATAAGTTCATAAGATGACATTTAGTAAGTGTTTTGAATGGATATATGTCTTATGAAAGTATTCAAATAAGTTAGTTTCAAGTTTGGTTCATATTTGATGAAGTATAGCTCAATTGCTTGAAATCTGTCCTATATTCAAAATCTGAGCTAGCTGTGATCATAGCCATGTTTGAGTGATCAAATCTTATTGGATTGGCTTGAAAATTAGTATACATGCTCTAGACATATAGTATGAGATGCTGTAGAAATTTCATGGAAATTGGATAAGAAATGCTTTGGTTTTGGAGTGGTTCTTGTCAGCTATAGTGCAGCAGTTTTCAGCATATAGCAGTGGTGGAAGAATTGCAATCTGGTAGCAATCTAGAAGTCAAATGAAGCTCAAATTTTTACAGCTGCTAGAAAATTCAGTAATGCACATCTCCACCAAATTTCATGGTATTTGGATTTGTACTTTGGGAGATATGCTTATTTCTTTGGAGAGTACAAAATCTGCTAGAAAAGTGACAAATATTGGATTGATCTAGAGTCACTGTGATTGAAAGGTCCTCAAGTTGGAAACATGTCTATAAGTGTTTGAGGTACCTAAGTTTGGTTTTGATATAATCTAGAAGCATGACAAGTAAAGAGTACAAGGCCATTTGATTGTGGAGTGTACTTTGCACACATTTGGTACTCAAATTAGAAGATCAATATCAAACTCAAGATGAAGATGAAGTTTAAGCTCTAGATATGATTGGAGATCATTTGATAGAAAGAAAAAGACTTAAACAAGTAGAAAGAAAAGAACTTAAAGAAGGAATCAAGGTTACTCATCAAGTTAAGTCCATTACTTGGATCAATCAATCAAGTCATTTCAAGTGAGTATCAAGAATGGTTCTTGGAGAGAGGTCACTTCTCCCTAAGTGTAGGGCTTGCCGCCTATGAGTAGGTAAACCAAGTGTGGTACTTGGAAGGCTAACATGGAAGTGGTGATCCGAGGGACATTTAAGATGCTTAGTTGAAGCAATCAAAAGGGTTGATCAAGAAAAGCAAGCAACACCCAAAAGAGAGCTAGTCATGATATTTCAAGTGGTATTCAAAATTGATGCTCTCATGCAAGCTAAGATCAAAAGATGAAGCAAGTCAACCACAACAAGAAAGTGCACTTGATCATAAGTGGTATTCATTTCATATGGGTGAAGAATGAGATTCAAATTGGTATCTATCGGTCTTCACCAAGCTTATAATTGGACTTCACATCGCTATTGGAGTAATGAATTGGAATCTATGTGACTATCCTCTACTCCAACATAGCAAAGGTATCATTGTAATGTGCATGATCATTTCATCCCTTACTAGTATGCGGTTAGTGCATATAGTACATGCTTCATAGGATCATGCATAACAAATGAAATGTTTAAATTCATAGCCTACCACTATTGTTTGAATGATTACTTGATCTAGTGGTTAGTACATGAATTTGTTCATGAGCTAGTGAACCCAAGTACTTGACTTAATTTGGATTGCTAATAAGTGACAAGTACAACATTGACAAGATAACCCTTAAAAGAGGTGTGAAGAAGCTTGTCATTGGTTCAAACCGGACTTGGATGCTTAGGCAAATCAATTTAGTTCAAGTCAACTTAAAAGCTCATGATAAGGATAAGAGTACAAGCACAAGACAACAATGCAAATGGATATCTAGTTTATATATTTCAAGTGGTATCTAGACTCAAGTAGTTCATCATGATTTCACAAATAATGTCTAGATCAACTCACAAGTGATATCCTATAAGTGGTACTCATGAAGAAGATAGCAAATGTTCAAGGAATGGTCTTTATTGATAAATCAAATAAGTGGTTCCATACTAGAAGATTCTTTCAAATGGTATTCACTTCTTACAAGTGGTATCTATACATAGTATCAATCATGCAAGATGATGGTTCCACAAGCGATCCTCAACTTTAAGTGATCATCAAATGAAGAATGCATCCCTCAACTACAAGAGTTCAAGTGTATCAAATGGATGACCCATGCATAGAATGATAAGATACATGTAATACAAGTTACAAGTTCTAAATGATATCTATTTGTGGTGTCATTCCGATATTCAAGTAATGTCCATAAAAAAATGCAAGTCTCAACCATCTACCCCAAAGAGTATACCTTTGCATCAATAAGAAGCATACCTTTTATGGAAATTGATGACAAAGGGGGAGAGATTGTACAAAGATATGAAAGCTTGATTGAATGGGGGGAGAAATTGGACATGAAGAGATGAGATATAAAAGAAATAGAGGTTGGACATGGACAAAGAGGGAGCAACATTGAAGAAAAGAGATGGATCAAAATTCTTGGACAAGAGAAGCACACAAGTAGGGGGAGCAAGCTCATAAACTTTGATTGATTGCATTTGATATGTGCATAATCATGTGCTTGCTTGCATTGCATAAGTTTTCAAATTCAATATGCATGCTTGTGTGGTGTATGCTAGTTATAGAACTTGAATGATGATTTGATAACTAGCATGCATAGGATGATAGCTAGACACTTGGTATATTCTTTAAGTAATGCTAGTACCTTGATTTTAATGTTGATATCATGAGGTATCTAGTGCTTTTATTTCCAAGTGATATCTAGCTAACCATGGTGCTAAGGATGAACTTAAAGGTGCAACTACGATTGGTACACGCTTCAAAGGTTTATTCTATATACCTTAGCATCATTTTGTAGTATTTACTCTCCCACAATTTCAATCTATGCATATGTGCAAGCTTCAAATTAAATACACTAGCACATATGTAGGGGGAGCTAATACTACCATTTCGGGTTTTGGTACTTGTCCAAAATCATTTTCACATGGTAAAATTGCTTGGGCAAGCAACATGAATCCAAAAGAGCTTAATTTCCATATCTTTGTAGAGTTGTCATCAATTACCAAAAGGGGGAGATTGAAAGGTCCTTGTTGGTTTTGGTAATTGAGTGACAACCTAGGTGGACTAATTGTGTTTATGTGAGATACACAGGTGATTAGTCCACGGTACATGTGTATGAGCAACATATGCCATGGAGGTGAAAATGGCTTGGAGATGTTGCAAAGCTCACACATGTGATGATGAAGGAGCTTATTGCACATGAGACATGACATTGAGTCATGTGATCAAGGTGGAGAAGATCAAGACAAGACTTGGCTTGATGGACCGGTTGCAAGCGTGAAGGGCAAGTCAAAGGCTTTGGAGTGATGGACCGCGTGGCGGTGAAGCTTGAGCAAGACTTGGCGCCGATGGACGATAGCAATGGTGAAGAGCAAGTAGAGTCAAGATCGATGAACCAATATGATCATGTGATGATATGAAGTGGATCATATCATTGTTGATCGTGTTGGTGCATGTGTTGCATCGACATTGGAGGAGATGGAATGGAATGCGCAAGGCAAAGGTATAACCTAGGGCATTTCATTTCACCGGTCATAGGTGTGTAGAGAAGTTTATGACCGGGTTTAGGATAGATGGCCGTACTATCAAGAGGGGCAAACTTGTTTGCATATCGGTCATCTAGTGCCACTCGAGTGATCTAACTTTGCATTGTCGCTAGGATCGAGTGGCGTGGCAAGTTGAGTGGCTAACATCCTTTGGGAAATGATTGTGAAAATGCTAACACACATACACATGATGGTGTACACTTGGTGGTGTTGGCACATTTACAAAGGAGGTGGTGTTTGCAGGGGTGAGATGGGTTTGGGTCCCTCTCTCCCTCCCGCCGAGCTTGCGAGGCGGGATTCGGCGCTTTCGGGAAAATAGAATGCCTATTTTCTATTGCGCTGGATGCAAATTCTTGGTGGTTAGCACTTTGGAGCAAGGGTGAAGAAGTTAGAAGTGAGAACGAGTTGGTCGCGAAGATGCTGGCGTCGGTCAACTGACCGGACGCTGGATCTAAATGCTGCCGGACGGCCGGCCGGTCTGGCTGCGTCCGGTCGCTACCGACGTGGAGTGTAGCAATGGTCGAGAGTGACCGGACGCTTTGGCTGCGTCCGATCGCGTTCGACCGGACGCGTCCCGGTCATGCTCGAGCTTATTTGAAGCGACCGGACGCCGAGGGTTCTCGTCGTCCGGTCGGTTGAAGTGCTTCGTCGGTCGGCGTGATGACCGTTGGGATCGGAAGATGACCGTTGAACGCAGGGGACACGTGGCGAGTATCAGCGTGACGGACGGACTGTGGTCCAGCGTCCGGTCGATCGAACCGAGCGTCCGGTCGTCCCGACCGCTGCCCAATGAAGGGTAACGGCTAGTTTAGCCCTTGGGGCTATAAATAGAAGTGGCCCTCGGCCATGGCTGTTGTTGAGCACCTCAAGGGACTTAGTGTCCATGCTTGTGAGTGCTTGGGAGCCCTCCATCACACATATACTTGATAGTGATCATTCGATTGTGTGAGTGAGCGATTCTAGTGCGCGATTGCATCGTGAGGTTGCATCGAGTGGCACTAGGTGATCGAAAGGCGAGCCGGTGGTGCTTGTTACTCTTGGAGGTTGCCACCTCCTAGACGGCTTGGTGGTGGTCTCCGTCGAAGCGCGCAAGAAGCTTGTGCGGCGCTCCGGAGAAGTGCTTGTGAGGGGCATTGTGCTCGCCCCGCGGGAGTCGCGAAGAGCAACTTTAGTAAAGCGTGTTATTGAGCTACCCTCACTCAAGGGGTAGGTTCTTGCGGTGCCCGACGTGCGGGCTTAGCGGGTGATGCTAATTAGCCGCCGAACCACCAAGTGAGCGGTCGACACAACGGGGACTAGCGTGTTGGCAAACACGTGAACCTCGGGAGAAAAATCATCGTGTCAACCTTGTTCTTCCCGTTGGTTTGCATCCCCATTACACAAGCTTGCAATTACTTATATATATATCTTAAGCTTGTGTAGTTGCTCTTGTAATTAGATAGCTTGTGTAGCTAGCTAATTACCTTCATGCTTGTGTAGCATAGAAGTAGCTCCCTTGCGTGGCTAATTTGGTTTTAGTAACCTTGTTAGTCACATTGCTTAGTTTGTGTAGCTAAGTATTTGCGCTCTCTAATTAGGCGTTGGTTGCCTTGTTATTGAGCATTGCTAGTGAGCTTAGTTAGCTTTGTGCTTTTGCTTACTAGCATGTGTAGGAGCTCCCTTGTTACTTAAAGTACTAGTGGCATAGGTTTGTGTGACCTTGCTCCTAGAATTGTTTAGGAGAGCTCTAGCTAGCCCGGCACCTTAGTTGCTTTATTAGTATCTTTGCATGGTGCTAGTGAACATATATAGAGGGGTGTAGTCTTGGCTAGACCGATTGTTTTAATTCCGCATTTATATCGGTTAGCCGACGCGATTAATTTTAGAAAAGACTATTCACCCCCCCTCTAGTCCGCCATCTCGACCCTTCACCCTTGTAGTGTCTGTTGCCACTGTTTGGTGGCCTAAGTGTGGTTAATCTTTGTGATGCAGGGGCCCCTACAAGAAATTGCGGCCCTGAGGCCCTCTGTTGTTGCCTTGCGCTCACCTCTCGAGGATGAGCTCGTCCTAGGTGGGGATCTCTTCTCATGGCTACATTCGACGAGCTCGGGTGAGGCGCTATTTGTGGTGGATGATGCGGCCAAGCGGGCCACGAAGGAGGTCGCCTCTCAGAGATGCGAAAGAGTTCAGGCAGCCTTAGCCGAGATGGGCATTGTGGCCACCACAATTGCCATGCTGGGCGAAAGAGGCTCGACATCAAATGATTGACAATGTGGAGGCTTAGGTGCAGGTGAGTTTTCAGCCGTCCACCCCAACCATGCTCATTTTGCTCTTGCCATGATCGTCTGATCGTTCTTCTTTTCTACAGGGGCTGATGAAGATTTTGGCAGAGAAATCTCGGTTCTTGTGCCTAGCCTATCAGGCGTAGGCGGGAAGTGCTACCAACCGTGGTCGTCTGGCTACGGTGGAGGCCGAGGTGCAACACTTGCGTGAGGAGCTAGGGGCCTCCTAGGAGTTGAGGGAGGAGTTGGTCCACCGGGAGGCCCAGGCTCAGTCCCAAATCAAGGCTCTGACATCTTAGGTGGCCGGGCTTAAGGACCTGATGGCTATCCAGGAGACCAAGCTCACCTCAGCTGGTGCTACTCAAGAAATGGCTGAGCAGGGGTGTTGACGCCTCAAAGCTGAGTGTCAAAAGTTGTGCTCCACTTGTAGCATCACGCTGTGAACTGGTGATATTTTCTTAGGATTGCGCACGAGGGCGCTCTTAGATTAGGAGGAGAAGGTGACCATGAACCGGAGGATGCTGGAGGTGGACAACCAGCTGGCCGCGCTGATCGCCTTTGGACAAGCTCTTTGTGACATTGTGCTTGGCGCCGACCGGGGAAGTGCCCAACTGTGTCTTCATCTTGACGAGGCTCGTCTCCATGTGGATTCCCTGATTTTTGAGGGTGCTCATCGTGGTGCTCATGCTGCCTTGGTGTCGATTGGGTCACACTACGACGGTGTTGATTTCATAGTCATCAGGCGATGGCGCACTCTAGGGAGATCCAAGGGCGACATCCGCGCTATTGAAAGTGCTGCTGCTCCGGGTGCGGAGGCCCGTGCGAGCAGAGTGTCGGCTGCGAGCGTTCGCCGCCAGCTCCAATCTTCCGGGGTGAAGGATTTTGTCATGGACATCTAGGGCTCTATGGATAGTCGGTTTGTAATGAACATGTTTGGTTTTGCTTGATGGTTAGGTGATCGACGTGTTCTTTTGTTGTTAGATTGCCCCATTGCTCGTCTTTTCATTCAGGTTGGAATGTGCTTTGTCCCCTTTGGTCCCATGCTCGTGGGTGCATATTTTAGTCTTGGCACCGGTCCACGGGGCTTGGAGGGTACACATCTGTTGGAGCGGCGTGATGTCAAAGGTAGGTCGTAGATCCGGCTCGATGCGAAAAGAGAGTGAATGGGCGGCTCGGTTGCTGGGATGATGGCAGATAGTGATGCGCCATGGGTCATGTATTTGTATGTCCATGAGTGTAGCCCCCACGAGTGAGCTATGTCTGGCTGTGAGCACGAACCAGATCGAGTCACTCGGGAGTGGCGTGCTACTAGGACATACTATGTGGGCATCATGTTATCTAGTTTGCTCTGCGGGTCGGCCTTAAGCTTTTGTGACTATTGGTGAGCTTATATGTGTATGTGGATGTGCTTAGGAGGTGAGGCTAAGGTCAAAATAGATGCGACCGACCAATGTATGGGAAGCTACTAATGGGCTGATCATTGTAGCTCAGGGCACTTTGAGTCCCCAAGCGTCAGCTCACAGCGAGGTTGCTGCTCACGGCATCACGAGCCCCCAAGCATTTGCTTGCAATGGAGTTGTCATAGTCCCTGGGTCGCGAGCTGATGGAAACACTTCTTCGCCGCTTGGGGCGGTCATAGCTTGCGTGGATCGGCCTCTCGGGCTGCCTTGGGCCAATCCTTGCCGACATGATGCCCTCGAGGAGCCTACATGCCCCCGAGGGTGGCTTCTTTGCTCCCAACATGCAGGGGCTCTTAGCCCAGGGAGCTCGCGCATTCTGGTGCTTAACTCTTCTTGACGCGATGGCATCGCTATCGCCATGCCTCTGCATCCGAGTAAAGCTACTGCTTCTGGCGAGGGATCATCATGACCTATCACTGTGGAAGCTAGCTTTGAGCATGGTGCGGTTCGATCCGCTCATCGTGGTGGGCGGTGCACTCGGGGAGCCCGCTTCCTTGAATGCACGTAGGCTGGCAGTCCTCTAAAGCATGTCATGTGGCTGGTTCACCACGCAGGATTGGATCCGGGTTCTGGGCTTGAACCTGCATGGCGTGATGCCGGTTGGTGGCTTGATTTTTGATGACGATGCCACATGGTGGTGGGTAGTTTCATCATTCGTGTGCACTCTGACTTGCTGTGTTTCGATGGCTGAGACGCTGTTCGAGGCGCGTTTCTACTGGTAGGTCCAGTTTTGCCATGCGACGCACCTAGACAAGGTATGAGCGGAAGATGGGCGTTGTCCCATCAGTTCAGACGATCTCATGGTTCCTGAGAAGAATGCGGCCACCGCGGGCCATTCCTTGGGTGAGATCGCCATGAGCCATGAGCCATGGTTGGCCAGTGATGAGAGAGGGCCCCGGGCCCCCTACATAGGAAAACTCTAGGATGCAGCCCCCATGGGCAGTTCCAAGAGTGCGCCCTCCATAGGCCACGGGACCTAGATTCCTGAGGTGGAGGTCTGGGCTGTGGTCAAGGGCGGATGCGGGTGCTAGCCCTTTGGTGTGGTTACCCGCATGGTTCCCTAGAAGGATGTGGCTAGTCGAGGCCATTCCTCGAGCAAGTTCAGCGACGAGCCATGGTCCTTCGGTTTCTTATACAGGAAACTTGGCCACGGCCTACGATGAGCGAGGGTACTGGCCCCTCTAGATAGGTGTACTCTAGGATGCAACCCCCGTGGGTAGTTCCAGGAGTGTTCCACTACGAACCATGGCACCTAGATTTCTAAGGTGGAAGTCTAGACTACGGCTGAAGGCGGACGTGGGCGTTGGCCTGTTAGCGCCGATGAACCCATAGGTTTCATGGTGGATGTGACTGCCATGGGCCATTCCACCAGCAAGTCCACCAGTGGTGAGAGGAGCCATCGCTTCCTTCCTCAATCAAACGAGAGTGCACTACTGTCCCCTACATGGCGCGCCAACTGTCGGTGTTTCGTAAACCGGACTAGTAAATTTATACGATTGCCATGCTGCTCTAGGAAGACGATGGTAGCATCCAATAGACACGAGGATTTATACTAGTTCAGGAAGGAGCCCTACGTCTAGTCTTAGAGAAGATCAAGTGCGTGTTCCTCGCTTGAATGCTCTAAAGTTCTTACAGTGGGGGGTGCAAGAATGGTGAAAGAGGTGGTAGAACCTATGCTAGACGAGGGGTAGCCTGAAGCTTTAGGATCCCTACTGCTATGGATGGAATGGTAGTGTCCATCCCCCAAGGTGGGTGCCTTGGCTGCCCTTATATAGAGTTTGGGCTATGGCTTGATAGAAAGAGGAGGTTCCCCTGATCAAGTGTTGCGAGCCTGAGGGAGGTCCTAACTAACTTGGCTTGCAAGCTATGCGGTCTTCTGGTGTCTGTCCGGGCATGGCCATCATCATGGTCTTATGGCCGCATTGCGATAGAGCCTGATGTGGTGCTACTGTGCTGGTCATGGCACCTTGTATTGTCATCGTCGACAATGCCCCATGAAGGTTAGATGGATTCGGTCACCCCCCATGTTTGCATTTGGTTCCAATTGGTTTTGGGTTTGGTATCAGTTTTGTTCATATTAGGAATTTCTTCATTGCAATAGATGTCTTACTTTGGAAGAAGCCATTTCAATGTGAGCAACCTTGCGATTTGGTGGCTAGGAGTGGCACCAGGACCCTAGATGATGTTGTTTGCTACTTGGGGATGGAGCATTCACTCGGATCGACTGTTGATTGTTGAAGCCATTGTTCGTCACCTTCTCGGACCACAAAATTTGACAAGAATCATTCAAGACCCTATTTATGGAGAGATTTTTGTGCTTTGCAGGACTAGACAGGAAGTAGACATACTTTATAGATACAAATGTGTCCGTGGACGGAGATGCTGTCATCTTCGCGATGGTTCACTACCTCTGGCTTTCGGGACCACATCAACCAATTGAGTACCTTAGCAACTGCCTACCCATCCGACATTAAGTCTTATAATTTATGAAACTTTTATGTTAATGAAGTTTATATGTACTGATGAAACCTCTGGATTAGTATGTATGAGTACTACATAATCGTTGAACTATTACTTTGATTGAACTGTTAATTGAATCAGTTGGTTTTGATTGTGGTCCATGTGTACACCTCTATGTAAGCATAGAGGATCCAAAATAGGCCTTCTTCTATAGGCGGATAGTACACTGAACCGGCGGGACACAACATTTCATCTTGGCGGGAGTGCGAGGGTTTTGAAGGACGTTTTGGCGCCTTGGTAGGAGGGAAAAGCGTAGACAAAAGACCTGGGCCGACCTCTTGACTCAAAGTGTGCAACACTTTGAACCCTAACTGGTCTATGGTTGCATCTAGCTGCAACTCCTCCTAGTGGTCGGCACCATCCCAGGGAGCCGTCGTGAGAAGAACACCGGCTTCCAGCGGAGGAGGCTACAACGGGAGAGGGCCGCCCATCCCCTGTCGTGTCAAGAACCACCCCTATGCATACCAGCCACCACTTTTGTGTCGCTGCGGCTTGAAGATGCCTCGATGGATTTCGTGGAGTGATGGAAACCGAGGACGTTGGTACCATAGATGCTGCAGGGCAAATAATGTAACTCAGTTTCTTTCTTGTTCATTCTGTTTTCGCAATGCAAATGCTGAAATCCCGCTGTACTTATGGTAAGTTGGTTTTTTCATAGCCCGACTTAGATTGCGGGTTTTTTAAGTGGCATGATCCCCCATATGGAAAATTTCTTAGGACTTTGATTTTGGATTTACGTAACAAGATTTGGGAGCTAAAGGCGGAGGCCAATGTTACAACAAATAAATGAAGAACATCTGTAGGAGGAAGAGATTATGCCATAGATTAAAGAAATGGCCAAGGCTCCACCAAAGATGATGGAAGATTCCGAACCTTTGAGAAAGAAATATGCTTCTGTCAACGTGAAAACGTGGTAGACGCGTTGATGGACACGCAGCAAGCCAGAACAATCCGGAGATCTGCTTGGCCTCAACACAGGACCAGTCTATCCTATGAATTCTCGAAGGTCTGCTAGTCAATTTGACCTACAATTGACAAGGAGAGAAAGTTTATCTGTAATTTAGGGTGGAACATGCCGGTTTTGTCTAGACAGTTCCAAGTGTGCCGCTTCAGGAGCAGCCAGACGGGAAAATCGACTAAATAGCCGATACAAGAAGAAATCGACTGTTAAGGACTGTAGCGCTCGTGGGTCATGATTGATTTATAGTAACGAATACAATGCACGTAGTTTTAACGAACCTTTCCCTTAAGCAATTAATATGTATGCATCAAAGGTACATCACTAGCTAAATTAGATTTAATCAATACGTGGTGCAGAGCCAATGATTTTGGTAAAAAAGGGATATGCCACACAAACAATCGACTGTTTGATATAGACAGATCTTTGAACTATCTGGATCTAATATATTTCCGTCAACAGTGAGGTTCGACCGAATTGATGCAACTATGATGATGATGATAGTCTAGAACCAGAAAATCCATAAAACCGACTATATGTCAATAGGTTCATGAAATCGTGCCATATCTGTGAAAGCGCAGGCGAATCGGCCAAAATAGCCGATTCAGGTAGAAAAATGATTATAGTATGTGAACAATCGACTATTTAATATGAACAGATTTATAAACTCATCAAATCTAACCTATTATCTTTAATAGTGGGGTTCGACCAGATCGATGACAGCCATAATAAAGATAACAAATTAAACCTTTAAAGTAAACAGATCTATTGATGTTTAATAGAATCATAAAAACATACTATAAGCGTTAAAGTACGGGCAATCGACTATTTAGTCGATGCAGGCGTAGCAAACAGCCAAGGTCATGCCTGGCCAAAAGCAGATCTACCAACTAGCGTACTCTGATTTAAAGTGATGATGATGATAGTCTAGAACCGAAAAATCCATAAAACCGACTATATGTCAACAGGTTCATGAAAGAATGCCATATCTGTGAAAGCGCAGGCGAATCAGCTAAAATAGCCGATTCAGGTAGAAAAAGGATTATAGCATGTGAACAATCGACTATTTAATATGAACAGATTTATAAACTCATCAAATCTAACCTATTATCTTTAACAGTGGGGTTCGATCGGATTGATGGCAGTCATAATAAAGATAACAGATAAAACCTTTAAAGTAAACAGATCTATTCACGTTTAACAGAATCATGAAAACATACTATAAGCGTTAAAGTACGGGCAATCGACTATTTAGTCGATGCAGGCATAGCAAATAGCCAAGGTCATGCCTGGCCGAAAGTAGATCTACCAACTAGCGTACTCTGATTTAAAGTGCTAACAGTGGGGATCGACCGGATCGTTACGGCCATAATAGCGAGCTATAGACCAGATTCAACTAGCTAGTAAACCCACTCAAGATCAGACAGGCCTTGGCCGCGTACTATGCATGATCAAGATTGAAGTAGAACAACTGATAAAACATAATCCATCGTTTGGAGTAAAAATTATCGCAATATAGCAAAATAAACGATGGACTAAAAGGATGTGAGGCCGATCTAGATTGATGTCGATCGGGTAAGTTGATATTGCTGAAACTAATGACAATAAGAACATCAACAAGATCGATAACTTAATGAATCTACCCGAAGGATGACACCCTTAGGTAGAGCCAGTAACTTGACTTTAATCTAATTCGAGAAGTCGAGCTTAACAGATGGCAGCCGTGCTTGAACTAGATAAGGATCGATAACTAACTTATATTAAAGCTCATAAAAGGTCAGCCGGACCGATGCAGCCTTACAAACAAAAGTATAAGCCATGACGGTACTCATAGACAAGTCGGAGGTCGATCGGATCGATGCAACCCTGTTTGTTGAAGAACTCGTCGAGATCTATAGTACTCCTACTCCTAAGGCTTGGTGTAAAGCTAAAAAAAGTAATTGGTATTGATTGATTGGATTTCTCTTACAATAGCCGGGGTCCAATATTTAGACCCGGAACTTAAACATGAATCCTACTCAAATACGACTTATTACAATCGGTGGAATAAAAGAAAGCATTCCTAACTTAAGATAACTTGGACCCTAATCCTCTCCCTTTTGTAGAGTCCGACATGTTTTCCCCCAACGCCATCCGTACGTAGTCTGTTGATGTTGTCTACTGACATCATCTATAAAATGGTCGATTCCGACACTGCATCAAAACCAGCTGATATCAACTCACATATGATCGATCCCTTGATGATGCAATCTGAGAAGCTTCAAGTTCCCGCGTTCTTCTTTCCCAAATTTTGGTGGATAGGGTTGTAGTGGTCAAGGCTTGGGATGACATGGAGATTGACAATGATCCCATGGAGATCGACAACGATCTGCAGGATCTTATGGTGATTGACAATGATCCCATTGAGGTAGACTAGGATCTGCATGGAGAATGATTAATTATGCAACCAATGATGTACATATGAAGGCCTTTTAACTTTTGCATAGTGTCAGCCTAATTAGTATCTAGATTTTAGCTTTTAGCGTGCTTGTTAGCTTGGTAGCGTCCTCCTACTTATCGGTATGAATGTATGGAACTCAAGTTGGATTCCTTTCAATCCGAGAGTACTGGCATTGTGCTTTCCTTTTGTTTTCTAAGTGTGCAGTTTGGCTTTCTTTCAATGTAACTAGTTTGGTTTGTGACCAAAACGTGCCATGCCACAAGTTAGTTATGCCACAGTTTTTCTGGCAGCTGTTTGGTTTGCTACCACAACTACGGCATGCCACACTTTCTTAGCACCCTGTCCCACATGTCGTAGACTCATTTTCTTGCCAAAGTTTGCCACAAGTGTGGCTTCAATTTTTCTCGCCAAACTTTCTCTAGCAGTCACAGTTTGCCGTTGGTTAGACGTGGCAAGTTTGGGTCACCAACCAAACAGACCCAAATCTATGTGCCTTATTATTCACCATCGAACTCAAGTTGGCTTCCTTTCAATCTGAGTACTGGAATTGTGCTTTTCTTAGTCTTCTAAGTGCATAGTTTCGCTCTGTTTCAATGCCAAACGTTAAGATTGTGTGCCTTAGTGTTCATCACCGCATCACACGACGGTCTCCGAGTGGTAATAGGACCCAGCCGCTGGTGATGGTACTGTGCATTCACCGCCGCTTAGTTGCAGAATTTCCAATCCTGCGTTTTAACCCTCCCGTGCGGAACTGATGAAAGTTCGATTCCCGCGTGGCGTAAAAGTTGCGTAGAGAACAAGCAACCCCTGCCCAAACATCCCCCTTAACCCCCCCCGTCGCCGCCACCCCCCTCCTTCCCCCCACACACATAGCTTTTCTTGTCCTCATTGCTATTGTTCGTCATTGCCGCTCCTGCTCATCACCACTAATCAGCCCTTGCTCCACGCATGTTGTTGGTATTTATTAACGCAAACAGATAAATCCGCAAGTGCACGGAAATCGCTGTAACTTTCACCTTGGGAGTATTCTAAGGTATCGATTTCCATAGGGAATGTCAAGTGTACTAATTAAGGATCAAGGTCATCCAAGGATAAAGATATGTGTTTTTGTGGGGAGAGAGGAATTTCCTAAAGTTGCTCTAGTTGATCTAGGAATCAAAGTTACTATAAGTTTACTTATTTTGGGACATCAAAACACTAGCCTCAGACTAAGATGAGAAAGGGGCTAGGAAGTTTTGACTATGGTCCTACAAACACCAACCCGAATGTGGTGGACTACGTCGGATGTCAGGGCTATCACCACCTAGGGCTACCACAACTATACGTAGGGATGGGTACAATTCCAGGTAATCGCAAGACTAAGCCCCACGCCTAATCTATTGATTACTACTCTAGTTTTTAAAGACTAGAGCACTTGATGCAAATGGGAATCCAATAAATAACTTAAAATAAATACCAAAATTAAGTAAATAGAAAACTTAAGAATAGTAATTGAAGAACCTAGCGATTACTCAAGGATGAATCCAATCTGTAGAAGTACAAATTTGAGGAAGATATGATATATCTGGCTTCCCCTTAGCTCTCTCCTCTTCTCTCCCCCTATTTTCTATTTTACAACTAGATGAAAATCATCTAGAGGGACACTACTACAAAGGGTATGAAATTATGAAGCTCTAAAGCATTGGGTATGTAGAGGTATGTCTCATGGAAGGGGTCTGGGGCGCCTTATATAGGAGGGAGCTAGAGTAGTAGACAAGGAATTGAGGTGGAGTAGAGGGCAAGGACTCTAGGTGGAGTAAGAGGCAAGGAATCACCACGTCATCGATCTGTGTCAACTCTCCCGACCACCGTTGGATAAACCGACCTAAAACCGCCTTAGAATCAATAGTGTAGATCGTAGAAAGGAGTATGAGGCGGCGGGATGTGATGGGCCACCCCCATGGGTCGGCAACCTCCCTAGTGTGCTAGCCCGCCCACTATGGTGCCAGGTGGGCTCCTCCTTCTGGTGGCGAGGCTTGGGCTTTGTCTTAAGTCGTCTTTAAGTAGGTTTCACGGGTTGAATCACTCGTTGTCATCGGTTTGCTTGTTTGGAGTGTATGACAGTCGTCCGGGAGCTATTTTATGGATGAATCCTCCTGCAGTCATGAAATCACCAAAGCTCATGGAATTCATTAGTTTAAACCCCTGTACCTATGTTTGGTGATGGAATTAAATATAAATGCAGGTTATGTTGATGATTTATAATTGGTGTTAGTGACCGTCAACAAGCTCCCCCACACTAGTTCTTTGCTCGTCCCTGAGTAAAGGTTAAAATAAAGTAAACATAAACATAACTATTCAAGAATGGAACTAGCATATGGATAATTCCAAAACATTCCTCGTACCTATAGGATATGTGGAGTGGCTAACATATCTCCTTGAGCAGTTGAAAAGTGGAACAACACTCAAAGCAAAGTCATCTTCCCAAATCTCATCTTAGTAACTTGGTGTTTTTTTTAAATTTTCACAAGAAAAGCATAGTTCACTTTATACTCCTCAAATGGTACTCTCAAATCGCTCAATGGTATATGATTCCTTACCAAGGCACAACTCAACAATGCCTTCTTTTTCTTCCTACTTCTAAAAAGCTTATGTGGAGTTTTAATTAGGTAGGGATAAAATATGTAGCATACTTATCTTGCATATATTGTAAAGTCAAATCCTAGATCCAAGGTGGGAAATGTCATACTCTTAGATCAAGATATGCATGTCTGTGGCATATTTGGTGGCTAACCTAATTCTACTATGCTCCTAGGAAACATATCTCTCTTGTTAAAACTTGAAATATTTGCAACAGCAGGGACTATCTCTTTTTTTATGGCGGGCATCTAAGTACCCATTGTTTTAAATATCTCAGACATCTTTGTGTCCATTTTTCAACTTTTTTTCTTTCTTTCTTTGTTTTTACTTTTTCTTTTGCATAGCCCCATGTCTCTTTTCCGCAACAAAACTTTTAAAGAGAGATATTCACAAGAATTTGGAGCATTTATTTGGTGGATAAACCTATCAGGTCATATTTTTGTGTTCACCCCCAGTGTCGGAGTAAAACATTTTGAGGCAGATGAAAAGCATGATTTTGCGTACTTCTAGTGTAGAAGAAGCACATATATGTGGCGTGTACGTGATCTTGATCTTGGGAGCATGATAAATCTCTCAACAAGGGTCAACAAGACTTGACAAAACTCAACACAAAACAAGCAGCTTAAGTGGATGGTTTGTATACTATAATTACGTATATGGCTCTGGTAGGAATTTAGCACCACTATGGAGTATGTGATACTATGGGTTACAATATTTTTATCAAAAACAAATTCTCCAAGCACCTTGACTAGAACCAGTAGGATTTCTAAGCCAGAACTATATCACACTCCACAACAACTTAGTCAATATGATTTTCCTATATGATATTTTTCGCACAAGCACCGAGTATATGTAAGGAATAAACATTATGCATGCCAATCTAAAAGAGCTATATTCATATTCACTTTCACAATTTTATCTTTAAATGTGAAACTTGGTTCTTTTTAAATTGCATGTTTAAACAATTGCAACCAAAGAGTAAGCATATGAACAAATGAAAGAGAATCAAACCGAATTCCAAAAGTTGTGTGCAGACTCCTTCACCAGTTCATGATGTGCTTCAGTGCATTTTGTTCACTATGGGAGTGTTGCACACCCCCACACTTTTCCAAAACTGTACCTGGCTTTTATTCATTGACAGAAACGGTGAAAACAAAAGGGACTCTTCTAGTGAGAGACACCAGAGAGTCAACATTCATTCAACTACAAAATTGAACTAAAAACAAATGAAGAAAAAAATTAAATTCTCAAAATTTTATACTAAGGAAAGGTTCCAATTTTATGAAGAAGATAGAATGAATTTTAATGTGAAAATTCTATGAACTCAATCACATCAAGTTCCTCAACCATGTTAATTTGTGGCTCAAAATAAATTTTCAACCGTTGATGATTTACCTTAAAGGTGTTACTTGTATCATCTTGGATGGTGATGGCCCCATGGGTTGAAGTGTCGATGACCTCATAAGGTCCATCCCACTTGCTTCGTAGTTTACCATGTCCAAAGAGCTTTACTCTTGAATTGAATAGTAGAACTTTGTCTCCAGGCTTGAACTCCTTGTGCTTGATTTTCTTATCATGCCATCTTTTTGTTCTTTCTTTGTAAATCTTGGAGTTGTGATAAGCCTTTTCTCTCCATTCTTCAAGCTCAGATAATTGCATTTGACGATTCTTGCCAGCTAGGTGAAGATCCATGAGTCGGATACCACAAGAAGGGGTACCCTAAGCAAGAACCAAAAATGTTGCTTAAACCTTGCAAAAATCAAAGCCAAAAGACTACCGCCAGGTCTCTGTAGAATTCTCTGATTCGCTTGAGGCCTTGCGCCGAGGCCTCAAACGAAAGGTCAAAAGCGCCCCACCGTGGCCCTCTCGCTGAGGCCCTCTCACCGAGGCCTCGCCCCGAAAGGCCTCGGATGGGATGCCAATTCTCCGATTCGCTCAAGGCCGGGCTCGGCAAACATACTCGTAATCTCCGTCCCGACCAAACTCCTCTGACAAAATGTCACGTCCAGATTAATGCGCCCAACTACTCCCGCAAACGTCAGCCGCACTCAGGTATAGTACGGGCAGAACGACCGATGGGACAGGGGACCGGGCGCAACAGGGGTTACTTACCACTGTGCTCATCATTGTGCTATCTAACCCCTGTGCCAAGGACAAAGGAGCATGGAAGGTCAAGTCCATGTCCCTGTAGTCTTGGAAACCACAGGAGAGCCCAACTGCTCGTTCTACGCCTCGTCCGAGACCCCGGCGAGGTCTCTCGACGTACTATTCCTTCTCTTCTGCCTCGGCCGAGGCCGGGCTCAAATCCGCATCCTCGTCGTCTTCGCCTCACTACTACCCCTCTGGCGGGCCGTCCCATCCGTGTAAGTACCCACGTTGCGCCTCGTCCACCCACGATTGGCGAGGCATAGCAACAGGCGATGGGACGATAGTCAAATCTCCTTTTTACATTCCCCACTGACGGTGTAGGGACTACCGTGCTTTGCGGACACACGCCCTGCATTTTTCCACCTAAACCAGGTACGACGCTGACCACCGAGACCGCCGCATTGCACTCAGGTCACCTCCCAAGCCTCGGCAAATCAGGCCTCGGCACGGCCGGCCACAAACACCTGCCAGGCCTCGGCGAACCACCAAGTCAAAAATTCACAAGGCACGGCATGTCACCTACAGAGGAGGCCATGCTGACTAAACATCAACGAAGACCCCTATGACTTCAACAGCCTTAGGCATGGCCGTCATGATGCACCAGTGATCAAGTACCAATTGCCATTCCCGACACTATGCTGCTACAGGAATAGGCCACAGTACTAGATCTTCCTTCCTCGCTAAGGCTCCATGTGTAGCTCTCTCATGTACTCCTGGCTCCCTCCTTGTGGCTATAAAAGGAAGCAACCAGGGCCGTTTCTATGGATCGGGACCACGCCGGCCCTCACGCGCAAAACGCACTCACTCAATTCATGCACGCTCCCACGTTGCCTGAGAGCAATGACTCAAGCAGCCCGCACCACTCCACGCTGAGACCTGGGACTAGCTCCCTCTCTCACCCAACTTGTAACCCCCTACTACAAGCACTTTGGTGCAAAGAATACAAGATCGATCTCCTAGACTGGATGTAGGGCACCAATTGCCTGAACCAGTATAAACCTTGTGTCTCTTTGCATCACCATCTGGGATTAGGGGCACACAGTTCACATTTATTGGTTGGTTGAGGACCCCCCGGTCCGAAACATCGACAGTTGGCGCGCTAGGTAGGGGCCTCTGCGTGTTAGCGTGATCGTCCCAACAAGTTTCGGATAGCTGACCCCATACGTCCACTACGTCTCAGCACGGTGGTCTGGTTTGGGAGCCTAGAGTTCATGGCTCTAGGATGTGAGTACGATATGGTACTCCTCACACCCAGAGCCCCACCGGCGTGCGACGACGTCGCGCATCGGCAGCCTGGACATAGGCGGCACCCGGGCCACCGCTCTCGTCACGCTCGCCAGGCACGATGCGAGCGGGACTACTCTGACACCACGCGAACTAAGGGCTGCGCGCCGTACTCTGCCGACATCCCTTGCCTGGCTGTCGGTACAGAGTCCCTGGCTAGGGACCTGTCTATCCTAAGCATGGGCAAGGGAGAGACGCCAGTAGCGCGCAGCGACGTCCCGTCGTCAAGCTCTGCCCCGCCGCTTCCTAAGGAATCGACTCAAGCGAAGCGGAGCCCAGTGGTGGCACCATCCCCGTACCTCTTCGGGCTGAAAAACATCGCCGCCGCCTACGCTTTCGCTTATGCCTCCGCGCACGCGGAGCCCTCGGGACACCACCAACGATTCGCCCTCGACTTCTCCACCACAATCTCGACCCACACCCACACTAAATCCTCGGAGGAGGACGAGGTATGGGCCGGAGCGGACTTCTCCAGGCTTCGTGACCCCGAGGCTATGCGCCACTTCTTGGTCGCAAGCGACTACTACTTCGGCCACTCCGACTCCGATGACAAAAGCACTTACGATCCCACTCGAGAGTGTTTCCACGTCGGGCTCGGAATGCCAGGGGCAAGTGACGAGGGTGAGAGGGCAGGCAACCGGTCCCCACTCCACCAAGGGGCAGGCGATGCCACACCCCCGCTCGTCAAGTTCCGGGCGGCGCGGAACGTGAACATCGCCCCCGGGGATATCCGACGCCTAGACCTGGAGCAGCTCCATGAGCTCCAGGCAAAAGTTGACAAAGATCGACTCCTGCTACAGCAGCTCCGAGACACTCTCGAGTAGGAGCAGCAAGGCCGCGGTGACGGTGGAGGGGCCTGGCAGAGGGCCCACGACATACACCGCCGCATCAACAACGACGAAGGAAGTGAGCAACCCCCAATCTTCAATCGCGCTAGCCAGAACATCGTGGCGGCAGCGATGCTAGTCCGAGAGATGCCCGAGCCCTCTACCATGGAGGGGCGATGGGTTCGCAGCGAGCTCCGAGACCTTCTCGAGACTGCCGCAGTACAGCAGGCCGAGAGCTCCGCGTCTCGACGACGTGAGAACATCTTGAAGCGGCCCTCGGTGCACGATCGCCTCAAGGCCCCCTCAGTCCACGACCGCCTCAGCGACCGACGCGAGGCGCAAGAGGACCACGACGTGGTCAGCAGGCGACGACGCCACGACAACGACGGGCTCGCCCAAGGTTACCACCCACATCGAGGTGGCCGCTACGATAGCGGGGAGGACCGCAGTCCTTCTCCTAGGCCGCCTGGCCCTAGAGTCTTCAGCAAGGCCATCCGTGGCGCTCCATTCCCTGCCCGGTTCCGGCAACCAGCCAATCTCGCAAAGTATAGTGGCGAGACCAACCCGAGCTGTGGCTGGCCGATTACCGCCTGGCTTGTCAGCTTGGTGGCGTGAACGATGACCTGCTCATCATCCGTAACCTCCCCTTGTTCCTGTCAGACTCGGCAAGAAATGGCTGGTCGAACTTTCGTCGGTCATCTGGAGCCTAAGGAATACACCAAGCCGAGCCACGAGGTTCACGCCATTCTTCCTGGTCTATGGAGCCAAGGTCATCCTCCCCACTGACTTGGAGTACGGCTCCCCAAGGCTGCAGGCTTACAACGAGCAAAGCAATCGCACTACCCGCGAGGACGCTCTCGACCAATTGGAGGAAGCCCAAGACGTTGCGCTGCTACATTCAGCCAAGTACCAGCAAGCCCTACGACTCTATCAAGCCCGACGCATACGAAGTCAAGACCTGAAGGTGGGCAACCTGGTGCTGAGACTAAGGCAGAGCAACAAGGGCCGCCACAAGCTGACCCCGCCATGGGAAGGACCGTACATCATCGCCCGACCTACAAGCTGGCCAACGAGAAAGGTGAAATCTTCACCAACGCTTGGAACATAGAACAACTACGTCATTTCTACCCTTAGAATTTCCAAGCATTGTAGAAACTGTTTCTTGAAATACAATTAAGAGGCGTTCTTTAGTTGTTCTAAATTTTCTAGAAACCCACCGAGCCCATCGCGGGGCTCGGCATTACGATAACACCATGAGGAAGGCTCTGCTCTGTCTCTACAGAACCGAGCCTCCCTCGGGGGGCTAGAAGGGGGGACTCCCCCCCTAAGTCCCACGCACTGTTCTTAAGTCGTTTTTCGAAAAAATTCCTACGCCGAACTCTCTAGCGTGTTCTGACAAATCGATTGTGAAAGAACCTAAGGACCAAAAGACTGTCTCAAGGTCAGAAAGCCGGCTGAGTTGCGAGATGGCCTACGCCTCTGGGCTACGGCACTCCCTCACCACCTTCTGCCCAAGGGGCAACTTAGGCTCCGAGGAAGTTTTTCACAAGAGATACGTTCAGAGACAAGATAGAGGGCAGAGGCTCGGAAATACAATAAGGAAAAACGATTGAAAAAGCATCGGCGCACGATCACTTTAAAAAGGCCTCAATTGCCGCCAACGTTATGATAGGACAACATAATCCCTATTCTAATTACATGGCCTCTTGGGCCCAGGTCACGGCGCAGGGTCTCTAGCATCGGCGGACGGCGGAGGAAGGACAACCTCCTCTTTGAACAGCCCAGCCAGCGCCGCGTCGGGACCCTCCACCGCCTCCATCAGCTTCGTCACCACCTCATCGGCCTCCTCGTCATCATCAGGCAGGACGTAGCCATCGCTAATGGCTTGGAGGTCAACGCCGACGTAGTGCGAGGCAATGACGGCCAGTGCACGCTGAATGCCCGTATGTAGCGCCCCTCGGAGTCGCTCACGCATCTGGCCGCTCAATGCAACCAGGCGGCTCTCGAGAGAGCTTCCTGACTGGACCCCCTCGACTTCTAGGGCCTCGCAGGTAGTACGGGCGGCGCTCTTCAGCGCGTCATGCTCCCCGATCTCGGTTTCAAGCACCGCCTGCACTGCGGCGGAGGCCTCGGCTGCCTGGGTGACCTCTTTCTCCAGCTCTATGCCAAACGCAACGGAACAAGGTTGAGCGCAAAAAAGTACAAGCCAGAGCAAGGGAGGAAAGTCTACGGAACTCACCCGTGGCCGTCTGCCCCCAGCATCGGGCCTCGACCTGAGAGGCCTCGGCTTTCTCCTTCCAACACTGGGCCTTGACCCGAGACGCCTCGGCTAACTCCTTCAGGTGCTGAGCCTCGACCCGAGCAGCCTCGGTCACCCTAAAAACCTCCCCCGCCAGCTCTGTATCGCACCAAGGAGTTAGGGGCTGAACACAAGAAAAACGAATTAAATAAAGGGAACAAGACTCACCTTCGGCATTTCCCCTCCAGATCACAGCCTCGGTTCGAGAGGCCTCAGCCACCATAAGGGCCTCATCCAAGGTGCCTTTCATCAGCTGGTGCGCACTTTGCTCCGCCCCCAGCTACCCAGCAAGGACCTTTCTCAAGGTCGTGGCTTCTCCAGCCCGGGACCTGAAGGCATCCCGCTCACCGGCCCCGCCTATTAGCTCCTCCTCCAACTCTTTGACCCACGCCGCCAAAGGGGCGACCCGCTCCCGGGACGTAACTGCCTCGACCGTCGCATCGGCACAACAAAGGCGGAGGTCCTCCACTTCTGCGCTCCATGCGGACAGGAGCTCGTTGGCGCCAGCAAGAAGCCCCTTTTGCCGCTGAAGCTGGTCCCAGACGTCCCTCTCCCCCTGGAGAAAGACCGACTTCCCGAGGGACCGGGTCTCGAGCTCCTGGGGGAAATAGAATAGGGGTCAATCCCTACAAAGAAAACTCGGAAGAAGACCACTGCGTAAGGAAAGAAAGTGCGAACCTAGGCGACTCCGGGCAGATCGTCGGCCACCACGGACAGCGCCGTCCGAAGTGACCGCTCCGCCAGCCGGCGGTACTACTCGAACGTGTCCCAGCGCCCACCCTCGGCCGCGTCCTCGAGAGCAAACAGAGGCTCCGTCTCAGGGTCGTCCCGGCTCTACCACACCACACGCGGGTGGTCCCACCAGCGGGGCTTGGGTCATACCTATGCGAGGGCCGAGCTTCCCTCGCCCGGGGTTGGAACCGGCTGTTCCACGGCACCGGCCACCTCGCCGTCGGCCATCTCCCATGCCCAGGAAACAAAGTCGGAGGAGATCGGAAGGACCTCTACCTCCCGGGCGCTCCCCGGCAGCAACGGCGGGCCTTGAACCAGGGGTGCCACCGAGGCTTCTGCCACCTTCATCTCCACTTCCTGGGCCTCAGTGGTCCCATGGGCTCTAGGCCCTGCCATCGTGGCCTCGATGGGTGCGAGGGCTTCGACCTCCGCTGCTGCGGCCTCGTCGGTTGCCTCGGCCTCGGAGACCCTGCGGGCCTCGACCTCGGTGGCCTCAGCAACCGAGGACACCCCGGCCGCATCCGCCTCATGGCCCTCGCCTTCGTGGGGCGGAGGCGCCCCCTCCCCCATCGGTGTCGGGGTAGCCTCGACAGCCCCTCCTTGAGAGACCAACTCCGTCAGGCCAGCTCTCGCCGATGCCACGCCGCGTTGTATGGCGGCTTGTGCCCCCACCACCCAATGGGCGGTGGAGCCAGGGGTCACCTTGAGCGCCTTAAGCGGCGCCAAGGAAGGCACCTCCGTAGGTCGCTTCCGGCTAAAAACATAATACTTACAGGGTCAGCACAAGACGAAGGAACGAACAAAAAACGCTGTGGTGCCACCTAAAGTACGCTTACCTCGACCAGGGCAGCAACCGCTTCGGCACGGCGACCCTCGTCTGCAAAGGCGGTGGCGGCGGCTGAAGCACGACCATCGTATCCGTCAGCGCCGGCCGGTCCTCGACGGACCCCGGCGCCCCCTCGGTGCTCTGCAGGAGCAGTTGCGTCAGCTCCGCCGCCACTTGCACCACCGTTGCCATCGAGCCCACCGGGCTGACGGCACGCTTGCCCAATGCCCGCTCCTCGGGCGTGTCGGCCTCAACCCCGAGGCGGGCAATCGCTGACCCCGAGGCGGCTCCTCCTCCTCCTGGGAGCACCGTCTCCTCAACATCAGGGAGATGGTCTAGGGGATCCCACCCCCTCTCACCCTCATCATCTCCGTCCGAGGCATCCGTCGATAGCGACGGCGATGGGGACTCCTCCAACGGGAGGCCATCCTTCCTTTGCTGCCGACGACACTCGTCTAGTTTCTCGTGCGCAAGAATCTGCTTCTTACGCTTCGCCGCCTTGGCGTCCTTCCGTTTTTTCTATGCCTCGGCGTGCGCCCGGTTGATCTCCCGCCGCCTCGCGTCCTCGGGAACGGGTGGTGGGGAGGCTCGCACGTCCCTCATCCCCTGTAGGAACGGCGAACGTGCATAAGGGAACGAGAAATAATGAGAAACGGGGAGGGCTCGGGGGATGTAGCGGCGCGTGAATTACCAGCGAGAGATACCCCCACGACGGACGCATCGCAAGGGTGGTCAGACCACCGCTCCGTAGCTTCGCGTCCACCGCCTCCCTCACCCGGTGAAGAATTTCCTCGTCAGAGAGGGCGGAGGCAGACAGCCGAATGCCCACGATTGAATCGTCCGGCCTCATCTCGAACAGGCGCCGCCGCCGAGCCATCAGCGGCAGCACCCTCCGGCTGTGGAAGGCGGCCACGACCACAGCCGTAGTAAGGTGGCGGTCCCGCAGCCTCTGTAGCCCCTCCAGGAGCGGCTGTAGCTTGGGCTGATCCTCCCTCGGGACGCCATACTTCCACCGCTCTGGGCTACTCCCCACAATCCACCTAGTGTAGGGGGGAAGTCCGCCGTCGTCGTTGCGAAGGTAGAACCAGCTCGTGTACCATCGACGGTTGGATGACGTGAGCTGGGCCGGGATGTAGAGGTGCTGACGATCCTGGCGCACTTGGAGAGTGCAGCCGCTGGCCCTCACCGCCTTCCTCGTGCCTGACATGCCCGCCGGCTTGGTGGTATGCCCCGCCCGGAAGAGATGGATCCACAACTCCTAGTGGGGAGCAATCCCCAGATACCCCTCGCAGACAGCGACAAAGATAGCCGCCTGCATGATAAAATTGGGGTTGAAGTTATGGAGCTCCACGCCATAGTAGTGCGGGAGCACCCGCATGAATTGGTCCACAGGAACGCCGAGGCCACGCTCGTGAAAGGACACGAAGCTCACGACGTAACCATCGCGAGGCCTCGGCTCTGGCTCGCCCAACGGAGCGATCCACTCCGGCCTGTTGGGGTCGGTCACCGAGCGAAGGAGCCCACCGTCGATGAGCGACTGAAGCATCTCCACGGTGACGTCGGATGGATCCCAAGGGTCCGCCTCGATGACATCAATGTCGCCGGCCATGAGTGCGGTGGAGGGCTCGACTACGACGGTGAGTCTCTCTCTCTCTCTCTACCTCGCCTCTTGCCTTTCTTCCTCCTGGGGCTCTCTACTCTGGCGACGGCTCAAAGACGGCAAAGCTAATACGGGCAAGGTAAGGAGGGGAGGAGCGAGGCTCATTGCGTATTTATGCAGGGTGAAGGCGAAATAGACGGGCGACGAAATCGGGGAAGTATCCCTCAGATCCGGCGCGGTTAATCCTGATCCGATTTTACCGCCCGTGTGTCCACCTTTTCCTCATTAATCGTGGGAACAGTTACGTCCCATCCGCTGATGCCATGCCACATCCGACCACTGCAGCAGCAGGCGTCGTTCTGCCTCCCCCCAGGAAATCACCTAAAAAGGCGCGCCGGCCGTTGTCGAACCGATGGGGGAAATATCCCCCCCACCCTATTCCTTTCAGGTGAAGGAACCGGGCGCCGAGCCCATTACGGTCTAGGGGTTCGAAGGCTGGGCCCCTAAGGGTTTCGACAGCCGCCCTAGGGCAACAGAGTCAGGGGTGACCGTGGGTGAGCCCGTACATGGCCGAGACCCAAGCAAGCGAAACGCTTGGGATGCCCAAAGTCACGTCCGAGACCAATAGGGAGTTCTCCGAATGGGATCCCACCGTAGGGAGGCGCCGAGCCCCCGGGGCCAATCGAACGGCCCTGGGACCCAATAGAGAAGCCCTCTGGTACTTTTAGAGTGCATCTCCGGACCGCTAGCCGACCCTTATCGAATGGGGCACGGGCCTCCACTTGGACTTACCCGATAGCAGCTCCCCGGAAGTGTCACCGCTCGCACCCACCAAGGGTAGCCTGGCATATTCCACCCCTTCTTCCAAACGAAAAAGAAGCGCGAGGGTCATATAAAAAAGCCATGGGGAACCCTTGACGGACCTCCCCGTAGAGGCTAAGGGGCCCTCCCTGCAACTTTGCCGAGACCCAGCGACCCAGGTTCGCACTCGGGGGGGCTTGGCAAACAAACCCCTCCTTCTAAACGAAAAGGTTGCGCGAAGGTCGTGCAAAAAGCCAGGGGAACTCCTGACGGCCCTCTTGCTCCGGGCAGAGGCTAGGGAGCTCTTCCTGCAGATATGCTGAGGCCCCACGACCCAGGCTCACACCCGAGGGTGTCTCAGCCAACAAACCCTCACGCGCGAGAGGCGTATAAAAAGCCAGGAGAGCACCTGATGGCCCTCTCGCTCCATGCAGAGGCTAGGGGGCTCTTCCTGTAGGTTTGCGGAAACCTAGCGACCTGGGTTCACACACGAGTGGGCTCGGCAAACAACCCCCCGTCCGAACGAAAAGGATGCACGAGGGCTGAACAAAAAAGTCAAGGGGACCCCTGACCGCCCTCTCGCTTCGTGCGGAGGCTCGGGGGCTCCTTCTGCACCCAAGACAAGGATAAGCGACCCAAGCCTGCACTCATACATTCGGAAAAAAGCAACAAAAAGGGCGCCGAGCCCGTTACGGTCCAAGGGTTCGAAGGCTGGACCACCGAGGGTTTCAATAGCCGCCCTAGGACAACAGAGTTAGGGACAACTATGGGCGAGGCCGTACATGGCTGTGGCCCGAGCAAGTGATCGCTCAGGATGCCCTAAGTCATGTCCGAGACCTAGCAGGGAGTTCTCAGAATGGGATCCCACCATAGGGAGGCGCCGAGCCCCCGGGGCCAATCGAACGGCCCTGGGACCCAATAGAGAAGCCCTCTGGTACTTTTGGAGTGCGTCTCTGGATGGCTAGCCGACCCTTATCGAATGGGGCATGGGCCTCCACTCGGACTTACCCGATAGCAGCTCACCGGAAGTGTCACCGCTCACGCCGACCGAGGGTAGCCTGGCATATTCCACCCCTCCTTCAGAACGAAAAGGAAGCGCGAGGGTCGTATAAAAAAGCCAGGGCGAACCCCTGATGGACCTCCCCGTAGAGGCTAAGGGGCTCTCCCTGTAACTTTACCGAGACCCAGCGACCCAGGTTCGCACTCGAGGGGGCTCGGCAAGCAAACCCCTCCTTCCGAACGAAAAGGTTGCGTGAGGGTCGTACAAAAAGCCAGGGGTACTCCTGACGGCCCTCTTGCTCCGGGCAGAGGCTAAGGAGCTCTTCCTTTAGATATGCTGAGGCCCCGTGACCCAGGCTTGCACCCGAGGGGGTCTCAGCAAACAAACCCTCACACGCGAGAGGTGTATAAAAAGCCAGGAGAGCACCTAACAGCCCTCTCGCTCTGTGCAGAGGCTAGGGGGCTCTTCCTGCAAGATTGCCGAGACCCAGCGACCCAAACTCGCATTCATGGGCCCAGCAAGCACGATAAAACTCCTTGCTCAAATGAAAAAAAGCCCCTGGAGGAGTAAACCCACTCCTCCAGGGCCTCGGGGGCTACACCCGGCGGGTGCGCTCGCGCGCACCCGCCGGAACCACCAAGTACAAAACATGATCCCGACAGGAGCTGTTGCAAACCAAGTCTCATCAAAACCTCAGGAGAGTGCCCGCACTCCTCCCGAGGCTCGGGGGCTACTGTCGGATACCACAAGAAGGGGTACCCTAAGCAAGAACCAAAAATGTTGCTTAAACCTTGCAAAAATCAAAGCCAAAAGACTACCGCCAGGTCTCTGCAGAATTCTCCGATTTGCTCAAGGCCTTGCGCCGAGGCCTCATACGAAAGGTCAAAAGTGCCCCGCCGAGGCCCTCTCGCCGAGACCCTCTCGCCGAGGCCTCGCCCCGAAAGGCCTCGGATGGGATGCCAATTCTCCGATTCGCTCAAGGCCGGGCTCGGCAAACATACTCGTAACCTCCGTCCCAACCAAACTCCTCTGACGAAACGTCACGTCCAGATTAATCGCCTAACTTCTCCCATAACGTCGGCCCTTTTCGAGTATAGATGCAGGCGAAACGACCGATGGGGCGGGGGGACCGAGTGCAACAGGGGTTACCTACCACTGTGCTCATCACTGTGCTATCTAACCCCTGTGCCAAGGACAAAGCAACATGGAAGGTCAAGTCCATGTCCCTGTAGTCTCAGAAACCACAGGAGAGCCCAACTGCTCATTCTACGCCTCGTCCAAGACCCCCCGGTAGGGTCTTAGATGTACTATTCCTTCTCCGCCTCGGCCGAGGCCGGGCTCGTCCCGCATCCTCATCGTCTCCGCCTCAACTACCCCTCTGGCGGGCCGTCCCATACGTGTAAGTACCCCTGGTTGCGCCTACGTCAGCCACGATTGGCAGGGTATAGCAACAGGGGTGATGGGACGGCGGTCAAATCTCCTTTTTTACCATTCCCCACTGACGGTGCAGGGACTACCGTGCTTTGTGGACACACGCCCTGCATTTTTCCACCTAAACCGGGTACGACGCTGACCACCGAGACCGCCGCATCGCACTCAGGTCACCTCCCAGGCCTCGGCAAATCAGGCCTCGGCGCGGCCGGCCACAAACACCTGCCAGGCCTCGGCGAACCACCAAGTCAAAAATTCACAAGGCACGGCATGTCACCTATAGAGGAGGCCATGCTGACTAAACGTCAACAAGGACCCCTACGACTTCAACAGCCTCAGGCATGGCCGGCATGACGCACCAGTGATCAAGTACCAATTGCCATTCCCGACACTGTGCTGCTATAGGAATAGGACACAGTACTGGATCTTCCTTCCTCGCTAAGGCTCCATGTGTAGCTCTCTCATGTACTCCTGGCTCCCTCTTTGTGGCTATAAAAGGAAGCAGCCAGGGCCATTTCTATGGATCGGGACCACGCCGGCCCTCACACGCAAAACGCACTCACTCAATTCACGCACGCTCCCACACTGCCTGAGAGCAATGACTCAAGCAGCCCGCACCACTCCACGCCGAGACCTAGGACTAGCTCCCTCTCTCACCTAGCTTGTAACCCCCTACTACAAGCACTTCGGTGCAAAGAATACAAGATCGATCTCCTAGACTGGACGTAGGGCACCGATTGCCTGAACCAGTATAAACCTTGTGTCTCTTTGCATCACCATCCAGGATTAGGGGCACGCAGTTCACATTTACTGGTTGGTTGAGGACCCCCCGGTCTGAAACACCGACACCATGTTCCATTCTTGATTGCCCAATGAGCCCTGAATTCCAATTCAACAGACAAATGGCATGTTTTCCATAGACAATTTGATAAGGTGACATGCCAATCGGTGTCTTATATGCAGTTCGGTAAGCCCAAAGTGCATCTAGGAGTTTGTCCTTCCATCCCTTACCAATTTCATCTACGGTCTTTTGCAGAATATTCTTGATTTGTTTGTTAGATGTTTCTGCTTGACCGCTAGTTTGGGGATGGTATGGCATTGCGATGTTACAATGAACTCCATGTTCTGCTAGGTACTTCCGGAAGACTTTATCTATGAAATGGGATCCTCCATCGCTTATGACCCTCCGGGGTACACCAAAGCGAGGAAATATGACTTCGTGGAACATTCTCTTGGCATGTTTTGAATCGGTAGTTCGACATGGCATTGCTTCTACCCATTTGGATACATAGTCCACAGCCACCAAGATGTATTCACAGTTCCTAGACTTAGGGAATGGCCCCATGAAATCAATCCACCACACATCAAAGATTTCTACTTGGAGATTGTTCATGAGAGGCATCACATCTCACGAGTAGATGTTCCCTTGTTTTTGACATCGATGGCATCTCCTGACAAACTCCCTTGTATCTTCAGGTGAAAACAACTCTCATGGATCAACTTTCTTTTGTTCTCACTAGGCGGGACATAGCCTGTCACTATAAAATTCATCATGTTTGCATACCATGGATCGGAGTCTGTTATCTTGAGTAGGGTGTCATCCCTTAGGTAGTCATTGATGGGTAACTCATGTGTTTCCTTAAACTGAAGCCTAGACAAGTGGTCGGCTACCGAGTTCTCTACTCCTTTCTTATCTCTAATTTCTATGTCAAACTCTTGGAGTAGAAGGATCCATCGAATTAGCCAAGGTTTAGCATCTTTCTTAGTGAGGAGGTACTTGAGAGCAACATGATCTATATAAATGATTATCTTTGCCCCCACTAAATAAGATCTAAACTTGTCTATAGCAAAGACAACAACCAACAACTCTTTTTTAGTGGTAGCATAGTTGAGCTGAGGTCCAGCCAAGGTCTTGCAAGCGTAGGATATGGCATAATGCTTCTTATCCTTGGTTTGGCCTAAAATGGCTCCAACCGCAAAGTCACTAGCATCACACATGATCTCAAAAGGAAGCTTCCAATCAGGTGGTTGAATAATTAGGGCTGAGATGAGTGCCTTTTTAAGGATTTGAAAGGCTTCATGGCACTCATCATTAAAGATGAAAGGTGCATCCTTAGCTAGGAGACTAGTCAAGGGTCTAGCAATTTGAGAAAAGTCTTTGATAAAGCGCCTGTAGAACCCCGCATATCCTAGGAAGCTACGGATTCTTTTCACATTCGTGGGAGGTGGAAGTTGTTCAATAGCTTCAATCTTTGCTCTATCCACCTCTATCCCACATTCAGACACCTTGTGTCCTAGCACAATTCCTTCCCGAACCATAAAATGGCATTTCTCCTAGTTCAGGACTAAGTGCTTTTCTTCACACCATTGTAAGACTTTGTCTAAATTCTCCAAACAATGATCGATGGTTTTTCCAAAGACAGTAAAGTCATCCATGAATACCTCCATGATTTTCTCGATCATGTCGGAGAAAATAGACATCATGCACCATTGAAAAGAAGCTGGAACATTGCACAACCCAAATGACATTCATCGGTATGCTTAAGTTCCATATGGGCATGTGAAAGTAGTCTTACTTTGGTCATTTGGGTGGATTGGGATTTGATGATACCCGAAATACCCATTAAGGAAACAAAAGAAGGAATGATTCACGAGATGTTCTAACATCTCATCGATGAATGGCAATGGGAAGTGGTCCTTATTAGTGGCCTTGTTTAGCTTCTAGTAGTCAATGCACATCCGCCACCCAGTGACAGTTAGTTGAGGAATGAGTTCATTCTTCTCATTCCTAACAACCATCATTCCTCCTTTCTTTGGCACAACTTGGATAGGGCTAACCCACTCACTATGAGGCATGGGATAAATAATCCCAGCATGCAAGAGTTTAAGGACCTCTTTCTTAACAACTTCTCTCATAGCATTGTTAAGTCTCTGCTGTGGCTCCCTTGAAGGTGTGAAGTTAGGCTCGATAGGGATGTGGTGAGTACAAAGAGTGGGGCTAATGCCCTTGAGGTCATGGAGTGAGTAGCCTATAGTGGATCTATGTCTTTCAAGAACGGTGACAAGCTTTTGTGTTTCATCATCAGAGAGCTTGTCACTGATGATCATCGGGGTTTCCCGATTATTGTGAAGAAAGACATATTTTAGGCCAAGAGGAAGAGGTTTTAGCTCAATTAAAGCAGGTAATGGCTGCTCATTTTTGTTGTGCTCAATGGGCTCTGCTAGCTCTTCCTCCTCTTAAACAAAGTGTTCATCATCGAGGGCTGGTTAAGCCACCTCTTCTAGAGACGCCATTAAAACCTCCTCAATGGAGTCTTGTTCAGATTTGGGTTCCACCATCATGTTAACAGAATGAGCTAGAGGGATCGTAATAGTGGAACTCCCAACCTTGAAGTCTAAATGACCTCATAATGGTTTTTCCTATAGAAGTCTCATAATTGGTCTGCCAATCAAGAGAGGAATCTCTGAGATGTCAAAGATATAAAGATCTAAACATATCCCAGAGTTATTAATTGTGATAGGAACAACCCTTAAGACCCCATGGCTTTCAAGAATGAACCCTATTGGGCTTTGTAGAAGTTTTCGAGATGGGGTTAAGGATGCGTCGGGGTAAAGAGTATCGGCTAATGCCTTCGAAATGAAGTTTATCCCGATGGAAGGATTATAGTGGATTTTCATAGCGGACCCCCTAACTTGGCACAAAAGAATGGTTGAAGGGGAGATGATTCGAGCTACCTCCAAAGATAACTCTGCTTCCCTTAGCCATTCATAACTCATGACTGACGAGAGGCTTTTGATGTGTTCTATATGGACCGATTCTTCGTGCGGGTCAGATGAAGTGGTCTGTGCTAGAGGTCTCGCTTGAATAGGGAAATTCAAGGTATTTCCATAATCTTCAAAGATATCTTCCTTGAATTCAAAGGGAAGCTCTAAAGGAGATGTTTCATCATCCTCTATTTGGTTTTGCGTTCCCTTATTGGAAGGTTTTTCAGCAACCAAATCATGAGAAGAATCAATTGGAATTTCCAATTCAGTTGTGTGTTCCTCCTCTTTTGGCTCGGGGCTTAGCTAGACTTCTTCTTCAGGGAATTCATCATAAACGCCAGTGTAAGGGATGTTTTCAAGGATTTTATTAAGGATTGTTTTCCCCTCACTAATGGTTTTATGAGAGAACGATCCTCCTAAAGAGATATCGAGAAAAAGGGTAGCTTCTTTGCTAAGGCCATAATGGAAGTGCTGTAGAAGAACATGGTCAGGCATAGACAAATCTGGGCTAGATGTAATTAAATTTGAAAATCTTGCCCAAGCTGCTCCTAAAGTTTCCTTCTCCTTTTGTTGAAAAGTAAGAATTTCTAGATGAAGAGTGATAATCCAAGAAATAGGGAAGAAAGCGAGACAAAATTTGTCTCCAAGTTCATCCCAATCTCCATTTACACTTCTTACAGTATGAGCATACCATTGTTTTGCCCTCTCGGAAAGGGAGAATGGAAACAATTTCCACTTTAAGGTCTCATGTGTCATGCCTGGAATATTCAGGCACGAACACAATTTCTCAAATTCCCGAAGGTGAACATACAAAATTTTGGCTTCTTCTCCAGAGAAGGTTTGCTCTCGAACCATGGATATGAAAGTAGGACGAAGCTCACAGCCATCTATAAGTATAGGATGTGATGATGGTGGAGGCTCCAACAATTCATCCTTTGGAGTGGAGGGTTTATAAATAGGAGTGGAATCCACGATGGTGTTAAAAGAAAAACAAGGATAGACGGACAAACTTTGTTTGAAACTAGCACAACTACCATTCCGTGGCAACAGTGCCAGAAAGCTTGTTGGTATTTATTAACGTAAATAGATAAACCGCAAGCGCACGGATACCGCTGTAGCTTTCACCCAGGGAGTATGCCAAGGTATCGATTTCCATGGGGAACACAAAGTGTACTAATTAAGGATCAAGGTCATCCAAGGACAAAGATATGTGTTTTTGTGGGGAGAGAGAGGAATTTCCTAAAGTTTCTCTAGTTGATCTAGGAATCAAAGTTACTATAAGTTTACTTATTTCGGGATAGCAAAACACTAGCCTCAGACTGAGATGAGAAAGGGGCTAGGAAGTTTTGATGTCCTACAAACACCAACCCGAACGTGGTGGACTACGTTAGCCATCAGGGCTGTCACCACCTAGGGCTACCACAACTATCCGTAGGGATGGGTGCAATTCTAGGT
Source organism: Miscanthus lutarioriparius (assembly GCA_904845875.1). NCBI lineage: Eukaryota > Viridiplantae > Streptophyta > Magnoliopsida > Poales > Poaceae > Miscanthus > Miscanthus lutarioriparius. The sequence goes on along the minus strand of CAJGYO010000017.1, from coordinate 48,812,590 downwards.
AATTGCAAGACTAAGCACCACGCCTAATCTATTGATTACGACTCTAGTTTTGCAAAGACTAGAGCACTTGATGCAAATGGGAATCTAGTAAATAACTTAAAATAAATACCAAAATTAAGTAAATAGAGAACTTAAGAATAGTAATTGAAGAACCTAGCGATTACTCAAGGATGAATCCAGTCTGTAGAAGTACAAATTCAAGGAAGATCTGACAGATCCGGCTTCCCCTTAGCTCTCTCCTCTTCTCTCCCCCTATTTTCTATTTTACAACTAGATGAAAATCATCTAGAGGGACACTACTACAAAGGGTATGAAATTATGAAGCTCTAAAGCGTAGAGTATGTAGAGGTGTGTCCAATGGAGGGGGTCTGGGGCGCCTTATATAGGGGGGAGCTAGAGTAGCGACCAAGGAATCAAGGTGGAGTAGAGGGCAAGGAATCTAGGTGGAGTAAGGGTCAAGGAATCACAACATCATCGATCCACGTCAACTCTCTCGACCACCGTTGGATAAAACAACCTAAAACTGCCTTAGAATCAATGGGGTAGATCGTAGGAAGGAGTACGAGGCGGCAGGAGGTGATGGGCCACCCCTATGGGGCGGGTGACCTCCCTAGTGGGCTGACCCACCCACTATGGTGCTAGGTGGGCTCCTCCTTCTAGTGGCGAGGCTTGGGCTCCATCTTAAGTCATCTTTCGCAGGTTTCATGGGTTGAATCACTCGTTGTCATCGGTTTGCTTGTTTAGAGTGTATAACAGTCACCCCAGGAGCTGTTTTATGGATAAATCCTCCTACAGTCATGAAATCACCAAAGCTCATGGAATTCATTAGTTTAAACCCCTATACCTATGTTTGGTGATGGAATTAAATATAAATGCAGGTTATATTGATGGTTTATAATTGGTGTTAGTGACCGTCAACACAGGTGCACATCGCCGGCTTGCCCGCACAGATCCATCGGTGCACGAGCTGCTACTGTCACCAGGCGTTGCCACTCGTGCTCACCACCGCCAGATGCAAAGGCAAGTCTAATAAGGCCTCACTTGCAGCACCGTATCTTCTCCTCGAAACTCATCTCCTTACTAATGTTTATTGGTGTAATTCCATGGTAGGGCGGCCTCATCTCTTTGGCTAGTGGTGTACTTCCAGATGAAGGAGGCTCGCAACATGAGGAATGCAATTGATAGCCTCTCAGACGATGTGCTTGCTGACATCTTCAGCTACCTCTCCGCCCGGTCCTTATGCTGCTGCAAATGTGTCTGTCGCTCCTAGAGGCGCGTCATCTCCGACTCTTATCAATGTAAGAAGCTTTCACAGATTGTCATCGGCTTCTTCTATGGCAGCCGGTGGAAGGGCAATTGCCACTTTACCAGCATCATCGGTGAACGGCCCTCCTTGTCCTTCTTGCCCTTACCCCTTTAAAAGTCCTAGTCCCATATTGTTGCAGCGGCCTCGTCCTTTGCTGGTGTGCTGGGCCTAATCGATTATGTCGCTATGTTGTCTATAATCCGATGACCCACAAATGGCAAGTACTACCACGTAGCATCCGTTCTGTTGGTTAGGCTTTAGGTTTTGACCCAACGTCCTCGCACTTCCTTGTGATTGAATTTGTTGAGGTGGAGGGTGCGTGCGTAGGTGTGGAGATCTACTCATCTAAAACTGCAGCATGGATTTTTAAGGAATCTGAATGGGGCGAGGGTAGTATTGTTCTATGTTCAAAATCAAGAAGTGTTTTTCTTAATGGTTTTATGCACATGCTTGAGTACTCTGTGATAGTTGCTGTGGATATGGAGGGAAATACATGGAGGACAATTCGTAAACCAGGTGGTGCTAAAATATCCATCCATCAAGCTCAAGGTCACCTGTGTGTGCTCTGCTGATTTTTGCAATAGGTATTGGCTTTTAGTGTGGATACTTGAAGACTATGGTACTAATAACTAGAGTTTGAAGCATGTTGTGGACACGGAGGAAGTATTTGGACACATGAATATTAAAGTTGGTTCTAAGCTTTGTGATGAAGAGTACAGGTGATTACAGTTCACCCAGAATGGAATTTCATTTTCCTTATTGGGAAGGATAGAACATTGATTGCATATGACATGGACCGCATAAAGGTTCATGTCATCCATGCCCGTGTCATTCGCTTTTGTAGATCAAGAGGGCATTTCCATATGAACAGGCCTTACTATCTTCCTTATGTTCCCTTGTTCATGGAGTCTTTGGCAGAATAGTAAAGGTGCATTTCCTGCATTTCGTCGTCACGATAGTCTTTGTTCAGGTAGGGAGTTGTTTTCATTCTATGTATAGGTCAATTTTGGCTTGTTAACTAAAGGAAGGGTATGTTCAATATTGTTAATTCTGCTGCTTTGTTCAGGTTGTGGATTAGAGATGAATAAGAGGGGTTCCATGGTGCATTGGCTACCAATCCGAAGGATGCACTAATTATATTCATTTTGCCTTGCAAGCAGGAGTGCCACATAGAAGGAGCATAGCTATGTCGTTTCATTATGTAAGTCTATATAGATCAGTACCTTTAGTATGCCCTATGTACCGCTTGTGTTAGGACATCAGTTGAGAAAGATGTTATGGTAGCGTCCATTATTATTGTAAAAAGTACTCTTGTTTGTGAACATGATTTATGGATGTAATGATTATATATTTGTATGCTTTGTGTTCATGAAGTTATTAAGGGCCCAGCTGAGTTAGTCACTATTGTGAAGCTAAAAGAAATTATGTGTCCGTCGCTATACGTATGATGCGGCAGGGATCAAAAGTATATCACCGCCGAATCCTTTAGTAACCCAATACTGACTAAATGATCATCAAAGGCGGATCATGGTGCAAGGCGACGGTGACCATGATCTTTGTACTGGCGGATCATACACTAAAGCGATGGTGGTGTTAACCTCTATACAGGCGTCTCGGCCATCAAACCGATAGTGAACTCACACCGCTGACAGTCAGGTCGAAGTATAAGGCGACGGTGCTGGTGACCACTACATAGGCGGTTGATGTGCCCATATGACAGTTTTGATAGCCTTGACACAAATGGATCATTTGCTAATGCGGTGGTGTTAGTGTACATCCATAGCTGGGTCATGCTCCAATGCGACGGAAGTAAGGACCTAATCACGGATGGATCATAAGCCAATCGGTGGTATTAGTGTACACCGCAGTCGGTCCCAGATGCCGACGGTGAAGGCTATGACCATCACTGTTGACAGCTTACTGTCGAGGTCAAAATTAGACTGCGATGTGGGTTACGACGCGGCTTTGAAAGATGCGAGTGTAGTAGTGTCAGCATGCAACCAAACATGAGTTTAATTCAACATAGAGAAGAGTTCAACTACTAGGTTCAGGGCCTACTGTTCAGGAAAACAGAAAGATAATTGCCCATGGAGGATACATGTATCTATAATGGTGGACAAATGCATAGTAATAATAACAATTAGTAACCAACAAACAAGTATGACAATAACTACTGAAATCTCATAATTATTACCATTATTACTGTGCATTTTATACAATACCAACACAAAGATATCCCACTTTGTGGCACCGATCTCATATACCAACATCCACAAATATGGCTTTTGGACTTATGTTTGGAAAAATTGCACTCCAACAAAGAGTTCGTACTCCTCCCGTTATGGCTATGGTTTAAACCCTAGAAAAGTTCATGACCAGTACGATAACTTGCATAGCTTAAGTAGCCCTGTATCTGTAAACAGGGCACAAGCCAATCAAAACATATAGCACAATAAGTCAGGTCATGAGAAGAAGCTCATGGCCGGTGCAATGGAGAACAACGGTGGTGAGTCACTTTCCGCTGAAGCCTCGATGGTCAAGAAGGCCTTCGATTTCATCCTAGACTAGGTCTATGTCACCAATGCACTATGCACCACCCTCGCTGACCTCAACGCCTCAGACCCAATGCGTGTTTATGAGAAACACATGCCGCCGTTTAATAGGAACAGGAACTAGAATCATCTATACTCATGTCATGCAAATGCGAACACAAGAGGGTCTCTTTCACCAACATATTCATAGAGAAGGAGAAGCTGCTAGTGCACCGGCCGGAGCCGTTGAAGACACAAGATGAGGAGTGTCAGATACATGGGCCTTAGTACTAGACTATTAAGCTAGGCCTATAGGCTGGTCATGAAGCTCAATCGGATGGATAGGATGGTGTACAAAATGAGGCAACAACTAAGGAGTGAGGGACATCGAAGAAATTATTTAGAAGCTACTATTCTTCTTCTTCCTCAAGTCTTCCTTCTCTGTACCTAGATTTCCTACCTCCAGTACCTTCTAGGATCTTCTAGTACCTTTCTCCTAGCTTCGATTCCCCTGCTTGCTGCTCTCTCCTAGATTTTATCTCATATTGTATCGATTCTTAGATTATGTGCTGCTAACAATTGGTATCGGAGCCAGGTTGATTCTTGATTTAGCTCCAAGGATCCCTCTGTCCTCAAGCTTATCCTGGACGAGTTCAACCGGAGGTTCGATGAGATGGAGGCTCATTGGGACTGATGCTTCTCACCTCCGCCGATGAAGGAGCAGCAGCATGCCACTGAGGACCACCATGTAAGCGCCCCCAAGCAGATCAATGTCGAGGTGGTCCTGGACAACTAGGCTGGGTTGTTCAAGTAGCCTACCCACAACTCAGAGGAGCGCAACCTCAACCTCTCCACCAACCAGATCTATAACACCCCAGGTGTTAAGCATGCATTTAACCTTGACATTTGCATGAGCACAAGCATCATTGATCCTTTATGAGCATGAGCATCTCAAATAGTATCTCTATGTTAGCTTATATTGCATGTGTTGTCACTAAATTGCCTTACATATGCTAGGGTTTACTTGTAACCAATGTATGAAATGATTGGGTAACCCTAGGAGTACCTTAAACATGTTTAGAATATCACATGGAACAACTTTGGTATTCATGACTAAGGCTAGTTTGGTCTCTAAGTCATAGTTATAGTGTAAGTCATCATTTTCAAGTGGTATGTTTGACCTAGGTTGAACTATGTCATAGAGGGTTTGCATGGTAGAGCACCCTTAAGCAAAGTTATAGTACTTGATTAGAGCAACAACTTTCATTTTTGGGTCATGAGCTAATTCAGTGCCTAGCTTGGTCATTTAGAGCTCACAAAAATCATCAAAACACTATTTTTGACACTTAGGAAATTTTCTATGTCCTAACTGATTTAACAGTTCATTGTGCCTGACTTTAGGACAATTTAACTGGCTAACCTTTGCGAATTAGCCCTAGATCACTTAAGCAATATTGGAGCTGGTATGCAGATCTACATCTTCTATTAAGAGAGTTTTCGCTAATTAACCATGGATTAGGCGCTTGAGCATCGTCAATTGGCGCTGTTAGACATGAACGCGATACTCTTATGACGTCGTCGCCTCATCGTGGGTGGCTGACCGTGTCAGGCCGCTGATGCCGCGTGGCGGCCGTACAACGCCGATGGCCTGGCTAGTCAAGCCACGACGGGCACAAAGGCACCCCGCACTCGCTCATTCACGCCCACACCCTCATTTGCTCTCTGTGCCTCCCCCTTCGCTCGCTAGCGCTCCGCCCACAGCAGCGCTCTCGTCGTCGACACCATTGCCGGCCGGTCGGCACCTCATCGCGCTCGCACTGCTCTCTCACTGTAGGATTACTCCGCCATGTTCCCACCACCTCAACGAACCCTTTGTGTAGTTAGCAGAGCACGGTAAGGCCCCCTGTGCAGCGCCGCGGCCATCGCCGTCGTTCTCGCCACCATGCCACGCCGCACGTGGTCGGGCTGCCTCCGACCACCATTCACCGTGCTTGTGTGTGCGTTAGGTTCGCCGTAGGGCATAGAAGCTCGACCTAACCCTAATTTATGCCATCTCGGCCAACTCTAGCTGTGCACCGTCGATCCCCGCCCGCCATGCCGCCATTAGCGATGCCGTCCCCCTTAGCTTCTGTTATCGACCCAACTTGCTACACCAGTGCATGCGGAAGGTCATGGGGAACCTTGTGGTGCCGGTGCCATCGTCGAAGAGCTCACCGTCGGCGAACTCCGGCCGGTCAGCGCCGGTGCTCTGTTTTGTGCCAATGACGCGTGGGCCCGGCTGACTTTTGGGTCCCAGCTGTCAGCGGCTGTTGATTTAAATTCTAATGCATTTATTTCTGAAATGTATGCAAACTTTCAAAAAACATAAGTTGGATTGTAGATGTCTAATTTTGGTGAACCAAATTTTATTGTATTCCTCATGAAGTGTAGTATTTTATAAAAATATGAAATGTACAGTTCTAGTATTTTTATAGGTGAATAAAATATAGCTAGATAAGTGCTTTTTGAATGTTTGCAATATTGTAAAATGTATATCTTGAGCTAGAAAAGTGATAAAATTGTGATTCCAATTTTGCTAGTCTTGTGTTGACATGCTCTAGCTAGAAAAAATAATAAACTTGCTGTAAACTTGATTGAAGTAGGGTCTTTCTATTTATCTATTAATAAATGGTATTTTCTGAGGAAAAATTATGGGGATAAAAATAAGTAACATATGGCCATGCAAAATTTTTTATAGTAGTATGGCACTAGGATGAATCTAAAAATATATATAATCTGTTGTTTGACACTTTTATATAGGGTTAACTATTTTCACTTAAATAAGCCTTGCTAGATTGTCATTTTTGTAGAGAATGTTATATATGTTCAAATGGTATGAAATTTTTATAGTAGTCTATTAGGGAGCACTTGGAAGCCACTGTAATTTTTAGAGAATTTATTGTGTACATTTGTTATATGTTTGTTATTTCACCTAATTATCTAATTAAATTAATAAAGGCATTTAAATAAATAGATTGGGCTTGACCATTATGTTTTCTTGGGTGTATTTGATATTCGTGAATTGTTGGTATGTTTGGTGATGTCCAACTTTGAATGCTTATATGTAGTAAAAATATTATTGCTCTATAATTCAATCTAAAGTTGTTTTAGGACAGATTCTGTTGTTGGGTATGTTACGTAGTCATAATTATGTTTACTGTAAAAATGGTTAATAAAAAAGTTGTAGATAACTTCTTCATATATCTTGTGTCAAAATTTCAAGGCAATAGGCCAAATGGTTTAGGAGTTATAGTTGTTTAAAGTTGGTCTCCTGAATTACTTGTTTTCTAGAATTTTTGGACAGAGCTGTATAGATTGCCTATTTTGGTTAGGATAGAATTTGAATTAGCTTTTGGTGATTAAATAAGAGTTGTAGAAAATTTTATATGCTTTCCAGAAAGTCTAAAATCATAGTATTTGGATAGGTAGAACTTCAGTTATGATATAAGCTAGTAGCTGCTATGTGTAGCTCTGAAATTGTCTTGTGATGAATATTGAAAATGAATAGAGAAGAGATATGCACCTACTCAGTAAACAAGGAGTTAGAATTGTTATCATTGTGTAACTTAACATCATTATCATAGCATGTACATTCCCCTGTCACATCCACCGTTATCCTTCTCATGCATTCATGGAACTTACTTATGCATATGCATGCAATAGGTGCAACCGAGGAGATCACGTTGGTGGAACTCACGTCGATCCACAGGAGGAGAACCAAGAGGTGCAGCACCAGGAGGTTCCTAGAGAAGGAGAGCCTAAAGTCGATCATCTTCCCGAGTGCCTGGATCACCAGCCTGCAACGTTCATGAAAATCGAGCATTCATATATAAGCTTTTACATATGAAACGTACAATTGAAACATGTGAAACATGCCGTGTTATTTTATGTTTCCATATGTGTATGCTTATGGTCATGTGTGAATAAGTGTAAGTGGTTTATGTTGGTCACTAAGGCACCTTAGCTACACTTAGGGTGACTAATGGAACAATGTTCATGTAGATCACTTTATCTAATTAAGCTCCTAAGTGATGATATGCTTGTTGACCTAGGAAGTATTATATGTAACCAATGTACGAAATGCTTGTGTGACCTTAGGAATAACTTAAACATGTTTAGAATGTCACTATGAACAACATTGGTATCCATGACTAGGGCTAGTTTGGTTTGTAAGTCATAGTTAGAGTGCGAGTCATCATTCAAAGTGGTATGTTTGACCTAGGTTGAACTATGTCATAGAGCCTTTGCATGGATGTACACACTAAATCAAAGTTGTAGTATTTGATTAGAGCAACAACTTTTATTTTTGGGTCATAGGCTAGTTCAGCTCCTAACATGCTTAAATTTGGCTCACAAGATTCAACATTGTGCTGTTTTCACACTTGAGAAATTTTGTTGTCATTTGAGCTGACAATGTTGGTGTACCCAACTTTGTGAGGATTTAACTCCAGAACTGTTGCAAATTAGAAGATGGTTTCTTAAGCAACTTTGTAGCTGGTATATAGCTCTACAATTTTTGTTTTGGCAGTGTGCACAAATTTGTTTTGGTTTAGGAGATTGGAAGGCTTGAAAACTCGCTGTCAGGCTCGCCATCAGGAGCTGATGGATGCCGCTTTGCGCGCCGTCGTGGCCGACCGCAGGCAGAGATAGGTTGCCGCATGGCCACCGCTGGCCGACAATGGGCCCCCATTGCCGCGCGCTGGCACTTGATATCTGAGACGCTGTGCTACTGATTCCACTCACTCGCGCTCACTCTCTCCCTCTCCACTGCCCTCTCTCGCCCTCGCCGTGGAACCACCGAGCGTCGCCGAGCACCCGCACCACTCCACCATCGCCTAGCACCCGCTCCACCATGCCATTGCCGCCTCCATCTAGCTAGCAGCTGCGCCGTGTTCGCCTCTACCTCCTCAACACGTTTGCTATGCTAGACGAGCTATGGTGAGGGTGAAATTACCGTTTCCGTCCTCGCCGGAGAGCTCGGCTTCCGTGGCCGCCACCACGGCGAGCTCGCCGCTGCTTGGCTCGCAGGCGCATTGCTTTTGATTCCTCACATTAGAGCTTGGTCAAGGTGTAGACTAGCTAGTGGCATGACCTCACCGTGAATGGATGCTTCACCAGCACGGAACATGATGCGCAGCTCCACCGCGCTCTCACCGCCGCGCCACCGCGCACGCGGGCAGATCTCGTCGGAGCACCTCGCCTAGCCTAGGTAGTCACAATAGGGTCGTGTCGTCAACATAAAACTCATGCGCTCCTCGCCTGGACTTGCCGTGGCTAGAGAGGGCCGACACACCGCCACACAGCACCGCCATGCCGCCATGGCGAGCGAAGAGCATGCTCCATTGCATATCTGCGCCCCCCTATGTCGGTTGATGCGGGTTGGTGTGTAGATCACGATGGTGTGGTTAGTTTCGCTGGAGTGCTCGCCGTCGGTGAGATAACGCCAGCCGACCACCGTGCTCTATCTTCGGGTCACTGACCGGTGGACCCCGCTGACTCATGGGTCCTCTCTGTCAGCGACTACGATTTAGGGTTTCTATTATTTCTTTTACAGATTTTTGTACTAATTTTGAAAAATCATAAGTTGATTTGTAGTGGTCCAATTTTGGTGAACCAAATTTTGTTGTGTTCATTATGAAGTGTAGTATTTTATAAAAATATGAGATGTACAATTTCTAGTATTTTTATTGGTTAATAAAATATAGCTAGATAAGTGCTTTTTGAATGTTTACAATTTTATAAAATGTGTAACTTAAGCTAGGGATGTGATAAAATTGTGATTCCAATTTGGCAGGTGTTGTATTGACATGCTCTAGCTAGCAAAAATAATAAACTTGCAGTATACTTGATTGAAATATGATCTTTCTATTTATTTATTAATAAATGGTGTTTTCTAAAGAAAATTATAGGGATAAAAACAAGTAACATTTTGCCCTACAAATTTTTGTACAGTAGTATGGCACTAGTATGAAGCTAAGAAAAATATAGAATCTGTTATTTGACACTTTTCTATAGGGTTAACTATTTTCACTAAAATAGACCTTGCTAGCTTGTCATTTTTGTAGAAGATGTTATACATGTCCAAATGGTATAAAATTTTTATAGTAGTCTATTGTGAGCACTAGAAAAATACTATAATTCTATGAGAATTTATTGTGCACATTTGGTACATGTTTGTTATTTCCCCTAATTATCTAATTAAATTAATAAAGGCATTTAAATAATTAAATTGTGATTGACCATGATGTTTTCTATGATGCTTGTGATGCATAGTAACTGTTGCTATTCATAGTAAGGCTTAGAATCAATTGGTTGTATGCAACTAATTAATTATTGCTCTATAATTCAAATAAATGGTTGCTTGTATAGTTTCAGTTGAGTGGATAATTTCATGTTGATAATGGTCTTTTTTTGTAAAACTTGTTAATAACAAAGTTGTATATAACTTACTTAGATACCTTGTGTTAAATTTTCATAGTCATAGGCCTTAGGGTTTAAGAGTTTTGGCTGTTAGAAGTTTGCTATCCTAATTGTTTACTTTCTAGATAGATTTGTTTGACTGAATTATTTGGCCTAGATAATTGCTGAATCACATCAAGCGTATTAAAAGAAAGTTATAGAAAATTTCATAAGATTTCTAGAATGTTCATAGCCATATTATTTTGATGTATATAACTCCAGTTATGGTTAAAACAAGTAGCTGCTGTTTTGTAGTTCAAAAAATAGATTGCAGAAGTGTTTGCTTAAGTAATATAGAAGAGATATGCACCTACTCAGTAGAATAGGATGTACTTGTTGTTACCTTAATACCATGCTCTTGAGAATACCTACGAGGATGCATTCATCATGTTCTATCATATTATACGTGTCATCACACATGCATTCGCGATATCTTATTCCATGCTCATGCATATAGGATCGACCGAGGAGATAACATTGCTGGAATTGAACGAAGAAGAGGAAGGGGATCAGTAGGGACTCCTAAAGCCACAGCTCCAGGACAAGAGGAGCAGACTCTCAAAGAGCTCCTTGAGTGCCTAGATCACCAACCCACCTCTTTCCTTAAAGGTAAGCCCAGAGCATTCTAAGTCTCCCGTGTTTTACAAAGTACTACTTGAGTCATTTATGATTGATGCATTAGGTTATAAGAGTTGACTAGAAACACTTGATACATGGAACTACCTTGTCCAAATATATACACCTTTAACCCTGTGTAGGTCCAGGATCGAATATATACTTATCCATGCTTAGATCGTTAGAAGTCGGGTGATTTCCTATCACCTGCGAGATATAGGTGGATACCGAAGCACGGTTGGCTATATTTGCTATCATGGAAAAGAACCATGGAGTAAGGTAAATGGAGGCTGGGCGGAGTCTATGTGTAGGTTGACTCAAGTGATTTTGTCTGTGCCGATTAAGGACCGTATCGTTGTTGGACCTTTTGACGAGATTGAACGCATGCCTATCACTAAGCTGTCCAGATAACTAGTTCCGACCACAAAGCCGAGTAGCTCAACTTAGGCCAGGCCCTGTTCTGTAAAAGTGCGCACTCTAGATGGTAATAAGGATGTGTGGGGAGCTAGCCTTGAGTCCAAGGGCAGGGTAGTCCTGATCGTCCTAGCAGCTGGTTGTCCCTGATTGTGCGGCGCTGGTTGAACCCACGAAATGTGTACCTGAGTTGTACAAAAGGTGACCATTGATCTGGTTTGCCTAGGTTTGTGTTAAGAATAAATTCCTAGCTGGTTGAAATCGATTTGAATCGCCGTCTCTCCCGGATAGTGAGAAACTTGGCTAGCTCTAACATCGTAGTAATTGTATTATGGAATGTGATGGTTCGGATAAACATGGAATTACTACACCGGCTATGGTTACTATTGTATGCTATTAAATGATATAGCACATGTTTGGCATAGGATAGTTGCTAATCTAGAGATGAATAGCTATAATTAACTTGATGACCAAAGTATAATTATATAACTGAGTTAATTACTTTTATGCAAAATGTTGTCAAGCTACCTCCACTTATAAAGCCTTGCATAATCCTTGGAGTCAATTTATTTCTGGTTTACGATGGGTAAGTCTAGCTGAGTACCTTCTCGTACTCAGGGTTTTATTTCCATTGTTGCAGATGGTATTGTCTATCATGGCTATTGCAAGAACTGCTTCTATCCTACCATGGATGAGGAGTGAGCCTTGGGCGGCATCTTAAAAATCCTTCTTATTTGCTTTTGTGGATTGTGATCATGAGTTGGCACTGTATTTGAACTATGTTGATAAATGCTAGTTTCAAACTTAATTTGCTTCCGCTACTATCTATCGAACTTGGTTTGTAATAACTCTATTTCGTACTCTAATGAATGAACTATATCTATGAACTTTATGTAACATGTGACATGTATGTTGAATCATGTACGATCTTGGTTGTATGTGGATCGTTATATCGAGAGCCATCGTGGTACTCGACGGACTATCGGGTTTATATGGGCTCAAGTATGACAGTGCGACCGCTTGTGGGCTACCATTGTACTTGTGCTCTTATAAATTGGTCGGTTCTACGACAGCTGGCATCAGAGCAAGATTCAACATTAATTGCCACATGTGTATTTAAAACAAAGGTTTTTGTTTTCCAAAACCAGTTTCTAGCAACTAATAGCTATATAAATAGGTATTTGAAATCTAGAGTTGAAATCTAAAGTGTGCCAGTGATCACTTTCTTTATGCCCAGTTAAGGACTCTTAGGTGGCTATTTAAGTACTAACATGGGGGTTTTTACTTTTGTCATCCATACGACGTGCTATTGTATGGATGTCATTCACTTGAGTGGTAATGTATGGATCAAAAGCCTCTACGCCAAGGTAAGAAGGTAAGTTGATGAGTGGCATGACCGCAAGATGTGAGCGTGCGGTTGGGGAGAGCTAGCATTGGTACGACTATGTATGCATGCTTGCATGTGTATAAGGTGTGTATTTAATTGTGGGTAATAAATTGTCATCGGGTAGCTTTGATACGGAAGTATATGTATGGGTATACAAATATGGAAGTATTTAGATTACAACTTAGAGCCCAGATTTATATTCTGCATATATAATTGTGGGGTTGGGCTAAAATAAAATTCTTGTGCAGGTACACTAACAGCGAAAACGTGTAGCCCGACTAGCTACGCTATATACGAGAGAACGTATGTATGCCACCGTGTATGTTGTTAGAAATAATTTTTCCTAAGTTTGTAAGGACGTACAGAACATGCATGCATCATGATAAATTATTATTCAATACTTGCATTGTTCCTCCCCTTATAGATCTCTTACTCAGTTATGTAACTCTTACCCATTATGACTTTGTCTCACAAGAGTTGTATATGTTGTTGGTACAGATGGCAGCACTAGCTGGAAGTGAGAGTTTCCTGATGATGTTTGGAACTCCTGCCCTACTTTGGAGAGTCTTGCACTATGCGGGGTATTATGAACCACCCCTCTATCAATGGAATGAAGTATACCTGGAGGGACAACCATGGTATGAAGTAAGCCTGACCATGCTGACTCGTACCCAAGAACCCTTTTGGTAGGAATGGAAAGCAGAATATGAAGGAAGAACTCCTTGGGAGTCTACCCAAGTAGTAGCCTTCGAGGTACTGAGTCAGATTTGTCAATAGTACGGGGATGAGCTTACCGGCAGTGCCGCTGGCATTTTTCCTCAGGTGGATCCATCCACGGCAATATGGGCACAGCGCAATCGCAATGCGTTGATCCGAGATCGGGATGAGCGGGCAGACAGTTCTAGTCCCGTTATGAGCACCATGTTTGCAGTAATGAAGATGTTCTACACTCGTTAGGACACTAGGGACTTCTGGTATGAGTCATATACCACTTGCATGGATAATCTCATGAGAGCCGAAGCTGCACAGCGTAAGCTCAAGAAGCGTGTGCGTAAGCACAAGAAGGCAGCAAGTGAGGCTCAATGGGAGACTAATCAAGCCTATGTAGCTTTGGGGAATCTCCACACTCAAATGGAGCAAGTTGATCAGCAGAGAGCTGCCACCCAAGAGGCAAGAGCAGATGATCAAGTAGTGTTAGCAGGACTGCCAGAGCAGCTAGAGGTCGCCCGTGCTGAGGCATTCACAGCTACGCGCTAGTGGATCCTAGCAAACAACCATGCAGCTTCAGCAGAAGTAGAACGAGACAGGACCCACACCATGAGCATCTAGTAGGACCATGTTGAGAGGGACTTGCACCAACTGCTTGCGTAGACCTAGCATGTAGTGATGGATCTTCAGCATGAGGTGCATTATCTGAACAACCAAATACACCCGATCCTTGATGAGGAAGAAGATGATCCAAAGATGTTAGTTGAAGATGATGGCTGGGACGAGGAAGAAGTGGAGCCAGAGAAGGAGGATGATCCTATCTCTGACCTCGACAACGATCATAATGAAGATTAGAATCGCCTAGTGACTAGTTAAAGCACTAGATGTATCCCCGCTATTTATGTAATGGACTTGTAGTTGAAGTTGGTAATTGTGATTTGCCTTTCATGTAATATTGGTACTTTGCATGTTATTTTATGTTGGGTTGAACATTAATGAAATTCCAGTTCGTTTTATTGGTGATTATGACTTGTATGATAACACGCTACGAGCCTGATAAGTGATCAAATTGGTGTTGTCATGTTGCGAGAATGAATTATTATGCCTCTATTTTATTGTATGAATTTAAGATTCTCTCTAGTAATTTCAGTTTGGCATGATTGTACAACTCACCTGCAATCTCTTGACATCATCCAATAATCACTTATTGCTGCAACTTTGTAGATGACTCGCACTCGTGCTAGAGCAGGCAGCAACCAAGCGGGCAATGATGGTGACTTACCACCACCGCCACCACTGTCTGCTAATGAGTTCTTTGCACAATTTCCGGGAAGTCAGAGAACTATGGAGGAAACCCTGCACCTCATTGCGTAAAACATGGCTCGCGCCCGCTAGCAACAATAGGGGCCTGAGCCGAATCAGTACAGCACTTTCAAGGATTTCCTGGACACCAAGCCTCCTATTTTCAAGGTGGCCGAAGAACCACTCCAAGCGGATGAATGGCTCAACACTATTGAGCAAAAGTTCCGTCTACTGAGGGTCATAGAACATTAGAAGGTAGAATATGCGTTCCATCAGCTATAGGGACCGACCGGGATATGGTGGACCCATTTCCTATCCTCTTTACCTGCCAATGCATAGGTCACATGGGAGCAATTCAAGCTAGCCTTTAGGGGACATGACATTCCCCTAGGGCTAATGCACATGAAGGCAGCTGAGTTTATACGACTCACACAAGGGACCAAGACCCTTACTAAGTACATGCATGCTTTCAACAATCTATCTCGGTATGCCCCAGGTTTTATTGATACCGAAGAAAAGAAGATAGAAAGCTTCAAGAGAGGTCTTGGCACGAAGTTGGTGAAAACTATGGCCAACTCGAGGTGCACCACATACAATGAGTACATTAGTGATGCCTTGACTCAGGAGAACCACAACAATTTGCATGTGGTAGCAAAGGGCCGCAAGAGGGCAGCTGAGGCAAGCGCCTTAGGGTCTTCTCAGTCTAGAGCTCCAGCGATAGCTAGGCCACAATTTCGACCATCAACGCCCAATTTCAAGCCTCCTCCACCAAAAACTCAAACCAACTGACCTCAGAAGGTGTTTTGTAAGGCGTTCACCATTACCTTACCCAAGGGGAATGGAGGGCAAGGAAGCTCAGTCGAACCTAAGAGCAATCAACCCTGCTTCAACTATAATCAGTTGGGCCATTGGTCCAAAGAGTGCCCCCATCCTAAGAAGAACAACAATCAAAACCAGGGAAATCAGAGGCAGGCAAATCCTAAAGCACGTTCTAGATACGTGCATTATACTACTGTTGAAGAGGTTCCTGCAGGAGAGGTTGTCACCGCTGGTATGTTTCTTGTTAACAACATCGCGCCATTATTTTATTTGATTATGGAGCTTCTCATTCATTTATGAGCCAAGCATTTGCATCTAGACATGATCAGAAAGTAATTGAGGTAAGCAAGGGCGGTTATAGTATAAGTTCAGCTAGGGCTACTATCTCTACAAATAAGATGGTTAGAGATGTGCTCAGCTCTATACAAGAGAGGGAGTATATGATGGATCTGATAGTATTGCCCAGATTATCTATAGATGTGATCTTAGGCATGAAATGGATGAGCGATCATGGGGTTCTCTTTGACACTAGCACTCGGACAATTATGTTGAGAGAACCAAAGGGAGGTAAAGCTTTCCTAGTACCACTTTCCCATAATTTTGAACTCCAAAACTTGTCTTGTGCTATCCAAGCCACTACCCTTTGTGATATTCCAGTGGTTTGTGAGTTTCCTGATGTATTCCTAGATGAGTTACTAGGTTTACCACCTGATAGGGATGTGGAATTTAAGATTGAGTTAGTGCCAGGTATGGCACCTATCTCAAGGAGACCCTATAGTATGCTACCAAATGAGCTAGCTGAACTTAAAATTTAGTTACAAGAACTATTGGACAAAGGTCTCATTTAACCTAGTTTGTCTCCATGGGGTTGTCCAGCTTTATTTGTAAAGAAGAAGGACAAGTCCTTGAGAATGTGTGTAGATTATAGGCCACTTAATGCTATGACCATTAAAAACAAGTATCCTTTGCCTCGTATCGATATCTTGTTATATCTGTTGGCAAAAGCAAAGGTATTCTCCAAGATTGACTTGAGGTCAGGCTATCATTAGATAAAGATCAGGCTAGAAGATATACCAAAAACCGCTTTCTCCACTAGGTATGGCTTATATGAGTATTTGGTCATGTCTTTTGGACTGACGAATGCTCCTGCCTACTTCATATACTTGATGAATTCGGTATTCATGCCCGAGCTCGACAAGTTCGTGGTTGTGTTTATCGATGATATCTTGATTTATTCAGAGAATGAGGCAGATCATGCAGAGCATTTGAGAGTTGTTTTGTCTAGATTAAGGGAACATAAGTTATATGCAAAGTTTAGCAAATGTGAATTTTGGTTGAGCAAAGTACCTTTCTTAGGTCACATCTTATCAAGAGATGGAATATCTATAGACCCATCTAAAGTACAAGAGGTCATGGATTGAAAGGCCCCGACTTTGGTTCATGAAGTTTAAAGTTTTCTAGGGTTAGCAGGTTACTATCGTCGTTTTATTCTGGATTTCTCCAAGATAGCTAAGCCCATGACTAGACTCCTTCAGAAAGATGAAAAGTTTAGTTGGACACCAGAGTGTGAAGTAGCTTTTCACACCCTAAGGACTCTATTAACTACAGCTCATGTTTTAGCACAACCCAACATTGAAAAACCTTTCGATGTGTTCTGTGATGCATCAGGTATAGGTTTAGGGTGTGTGCTCATGTAAGAAGGAAGAGTTATTGCCTATGCTTCTTGGCAATTGAGAAAGCATGAAGTCAACTACCTTACACATGATTTAGAGCTTGCAGCAGTTGTTCATGCATTAAAGATATGGAGACATTATTTGTTGGGCAACGTATGTCATATATATACTAACCACAAAAGTCTCAAATATATCTTCACTCAACCTGAGCTGAACATGAGACAACGAAGATGGTTAGAGCTGATTAAGGACTACAATTTAGAAGTGCACTACCATCCAGGGAAAGCCAATGTTGTAGCAGATGCACTTAGTCAGAAATCTCATTGCAACACTTTGTAAGCATTGTTGGAAGATGGATTTAATTTGTTACATCATATTGTGATGCACAATATCACTATCAGTTGTTCACTTGAGAGCAAAATCATAGAACTACAGAAGACAAATGTAGGTATATTTCACATCAAGAGAAAGATGCTAGAACAAGAAACCAAGCATTTCAGATTAGATGAAAGAGGTGTGCTATGGTTTGAGGACTGACTTGTGGTACCGAAAGACCGTGAGCTTAGAAATCAAATTTTAGATGAAGCTCATTCGTCAAAATTGTCTATCCACCCGGGTAGTAGCAAAATGTATCAAGATTTGAAAATCCATTTTTGGTGGACCAAGATGAAGAAGGAGATCACCGCCTATGTCGCTTGGTGTGATAATTGCAGTAGAGTAAAGGCCGTTCATTTGAAATCTGTCGGATTACTTTAGCCATTGCCTATTCTAGGCTAGAAATGGGAAGAAATAAGCATGGACTTTATCACAGGCCTTCCAATGACACAGCAAGGTCACGATTCAATATGGGTCATTGTAGATCGTCTCACCAAGTCAGCACATTTTATACCGGTTAAAACAACGGATCGCGTAGTGAAATACGCCGAACTGTATGTTTCTCAGATCGTGAGACTACATGGAATACCAAGGACCATAATCTCAGATCGGGGACCATAGTTTATAGCTTGTTTCTGGGAACATTTGCACCAAGCTTTGGGGACTAAATTAATCAGAAGTTTAGCATATCATCCACAAACTTCCAGATAGACCAAGCGAGTGAACCAGATCTTAGAAGATTTGCTGAGAGCTTGTGTTATATCTTCCTAGGGTTCATGGGAGAAATGGCTACCTTTAGCTGAGTTCTCCTACAACAACAGTTATCAAGCAAGCATCAAGATGGCTCCTTTTGAAGCCTTGTATGGTCGGAAATGCAGAACTCCTTTGAATTGGATTGAGCCTAGCGAAAGAAGATACTTTGGCATTGACTTTGTCACCGAAGCTGAAGAGCAAGTGCGCATTATCCAATAGCATATGAAAGCAGCTCAGTCAAGACAAAAGAGTTACGCTGATAAAAGAAGAAGACCACTGACTTTTGAAGTGGGAGACTATGTATACTTAAAAGTGTCACCCAAGAAAGGAGTACAGAGATTTGGAGTGAAAAGAAAGCTTGTGCCTAGGTATGTAGGGCCATACAAGATTACTAAACAGAAAGGGAATGTCAGTTATAAGTTACAACTTCCCCTAGAGATGAGTACAATATTCGATGTCTTCCATGTTTCTCAGCTGAAGAGATGTCTTCGCATACCTGAGGAAGCCATTGCGCCCACCGACATTGAGCTCCAATCGGATTTGACATATGAAGAGAAACCAATCCGAGTGTTAGAAGAGATGGAAAGAGTAACACAGAGTAACTTCATTAAGTTCTACAAGGTGGTGTGGAATAATCATAGTGAACAAGATGCCACGTGGGAACGGGAGGATTATTTACGTGAGGTTTATCCCGCCTTTTTCCAAGAATGGTAGGTCTTGCAAATCTCGGGATGAGACTTCTGTAAGGGGGAGGGGTTGTAACACCCTAGGTGTTAGGCTTGCATAATTTGACTTGCATTGCATAAGCATACTCATCGAGCATTCATATATAAGCTTTTACATATGAAACGTATAATTGAAACATGTGAAACATGTCGTGTTATTTTATGTTTCCATATGTGTATGCTTATAGTCATGTGTGAATAAGTGTAAGTGGTTGATGTTGGTCACTAAGGCACCTTAGCTACACTTAGAGTGACTAATGGAACAATGTTCATGTAGATCACTTTATCTAATTAAGCTCCTAAGTGATGATATGCTTGTTGACCTAGGAAGTATTATATGTAACCAATGTATGAAATGCTTGTGTGACCTTAGGAATAACTTAAACATGTTTAGAATGTCACTATGAACAACTTTGGTATCCATGACTAGGGCTAGTTTGGTCTCTAAGTCATAGTTATAGTGTGAGTCATCATTTGAAAGTGGTATGTTTGACCTAGGTTGAACTATGTCATAGAGCCTTTGCATGGATGTATACACTAAATCAAAGTTGTAGCATTTGATTAGAGCAACAACTTTTATTTTTGGGTCATAGGCTAGTTCAGCTCCTAACATGCTTGAATTTGGCTCACAAGATTCAACATTGTGTTGTTTTTCACACTTGAGAAATTTTGCTAAGTCATTTGAGCTGACAGTGTTGGTGTAACCGACTTTGTGAGGATTTAACTCCAAAACCATTGCAAATTAGAAGATGGTTTCTTAAGCAACTTTGTAGCTGGTATGGCTCTACAATTTCTGTTTTGGCAGTGTGCACAAATTCATTTTGGTTTAGGAGATTGGAAGGCTTGAAAACTCGCTGTCAGGTTCGCCATCGGGCGCGGATGGACGCCGCGTCGCGCACCGTCATGGCCGACCATGGGCAGAGACAGGCCACCGCATGGCCAACATCGGGCCCCACCACTGTGGCAGAACCTCCTAAATTATAGGACCCACATGCACCTGTCACTGTCCAATGACCTCTGACGACTATGCATATGTTCCCAATAACTTAAGAAGACTATCGGGTGTCCTCGGAGAACCCTGAATCATCCACGATTTTCGAGCAGGATCCTATTACAGAGTCATTGTAGGATTACAACATTTATTCAAATATATACATCAGAGTGAAATAGCGAAAGTCTTACAATAACTTAGTTTACAAAATAGTTGTTTCAAACCTTACAAACTAAGTATGATTATTATTACAAACCATAGTAGTGGAGTGGCATTAGTAACATAATACAAAACACACAATTAAAGTGCCCTGCCCAAGGGCCAAGCATTTACTTATCATCTTTGATTTGAACAACCGTCATGCAGCATGGTCCAAAGCAGACCTGCTCATGAGGTTCACCTGCAACAAGGGTCAACGAACCCTAAGTACAAAAGTACTCAACAAGACTTAATCGAAACAAAAACTGATAAAACTTAGGAATGCAGGCTCAGGGATTCAAGGTATGGCTTTAGCAATAATCAAAACTTATTTTGCATAAAAGCTTTCTAACAAGATTCTTTCATTCAACAATTAAACCTTTCTCAAAATCGTATATGAATCTACCATGATCCATAATGAGATCATGAACTTCATATCAAACTCTTTCTCAAATCCAGCTCAAGTTTCATTTGTTAACTACGATGATGAACAGTGAGTTGAGTCTCCATAACCGAGGAGCAACGACGATTCGAACTGATTATAACCCAGATGGTGATTCCCAACCACATGACATATGTAGGTCCCTGACCTACATATACCAACCTACCCTAAGATCCTCTAAAACAAGAATGGGTCCACGTCACCCGAGAATACAGTACTCCACCAATCCATCCCAATGCCACGTGGGTACACGCTATTCTCGCCATCTCTCCACTCCTAGTGCGCGAGTAGCCATTCTCGTAATAGAATAGCCAAGTTAAGGCTTACCGGAGTATGCGGCTAGTACTACAAAGTCTCACCTCATGTAATTCAACAACGGACGGTTCTTAATCGACACAGGCGGAAAGAACCCGCTCACAAGACCTCCATGTCTTCTGGCTCTCATACACCGAGTCCGCCCGGTCTAGATTTATTACTCCACATGCTCATATCTCATGATAACATAAATAACCAGTCGTATTCAAAAACCCATTTATATCTCATAGGTGACAGGTAATCACCCGACTTTTATTGGTCTAAGCATGGCTAAGCATAATTAGGCATTCTTGAATTGAAACGGTTAACAAGGTTGGTAATGCACCAATTAGGTTTTCACTTAACTCCTAATCACTTAATGCATTACTGAAAAGCAAAAGCGATATAAATTTGTAAAACACAAGGTAGGTTTAAATGCATCCGGGGCTTGCCTTGATTGACAGAAAAGTCAGGTTTCGGAGATGTTCCACAGGTATCAAACCCGACCTCAACAGATGGATTAACTTCCTCAACAACTTGATTGACTACCACGTTCTCACTTTCGTTCACTACACGAAGTAACAATGCCTTGTTTAATATGATGCGAGATATAAAACATGATGCTTGACGATGGATGCAAAAGTTAAAAACTTGAATACAACTTTCCTTCGCGGTACAGTTACAAGCCAAAAACTAACTAAACCTTTTTCATAAAATTCCAACACTTACATTAAGCACCAAGGATTATTTTATACTAATGACCCAAGGTCATCACTCAATCCAAAATTCAAACAAAACCTGAGTCATTAAGGTTTACTATTTGCTTTTATGAATTAATTATTTAATTCAAAATTATGAAATAAATCAACTTCTTCCAAATGAGCCCAAAATTTTTGTGAAGATGCGACATATGATAACTAAGTGGCAAAACAATTTTCATAATTTTTGGATAATTAATAAAGCCTAGAAAAATCATGTAAACTCATTTATTATTTAATTAGAGCAATTTTTACCACATTCAAAATGTACTGAAAATAAACATTTAATATTTTTCCTAAATAGTTTACATCTCAGAGACGTCCCACAAAAATTTTCATAATTTTTGGAGCTCTAATTAATTCTATACAAAACTAACAAATCACAATACTATTCATTCAATTCTGCAAAATAGAAAAATCCATTTTCAATTAACGGTCACTGACATCGGGTCCCACACGTCAGCATCGTTCCCCGCGCTGACCACAGCGGCGTTGCTCACTGACCGGCGATTCCTCGCCGACGGTGAGGTCTCCGGCGACGGCCAAGGTACTACCACGTTCCCTACATCATAACGCGTCGATTGGTGGCACAAGCTAGACCAATTACGGCCTGGACCGAGCACGACGCCGGCCATGGCGGCCACGATGGCGTGGCTACAGCACGTCGGCGAAAGGAGGCCAGTAGCGGTTAAACATAAGGCTTGGGAAGACTCAGGAGCTCACCCCAAACACGCTCGAGCAGCAAGATGGACCGGAGGAGCAACGAAGAAGCTTGTCGTCGGTCACAACAGACACGGCGAAGCAAGCTGCGTCGACGGCGGTGTTCAATTGACTGTAGTGGACAAAAAGGTCACCCAACAAAGCACAAAGCATCACGGCAACATGGCAAAGCTGGAGCTACGCTGAGCAAGAGCAAAGAAGCACCGTAGAGTGTTGGCCACGGTGACGCGCACTCGACGGCGATGCTGTCGGCCACGAGGAAGAAAGGCACGCACAACGTTTTCCCGGCGGAGTCAGGCTTCAAGGACGGGTCGGCTGGGTGCACAAGGAGCAGGTGGAGCTGTGACGGGCTTTGCTGCGACTGGTATGCACTATGGCGATGGCACAAGCTCGACGGAGCAACGGCGGCGGCGTCGGGAAAAACATGGGAGAAGAAATAGAGAAGAACGGCGATGGCACATGCCTTATAACATGGCTCAGAAGCAAGAAGAAGCCATGCAGTAGCCTTCCCCCTGCCAACGCAAAGCCGGAGATGGCCACAGGCACGCCTAGAAGACGTCAGAAGCTCACCGACGGTGAGGTGTCGCCCGCGGGTACTGTTCTAGGTAATTACTGAGTTGCCACTCGATTTAAATCACAAATTACTCCCAAAATTGCATGGTAACTCAAAAAAATCCAAAAATAAAAGTTGCTCCAAATTCAAAGTTCTACAACTTTGCTTCAATAACCATACTCTAATTCGGTCTACATTTTGAAATGCAAGTTTAAAATCAAAAGGGGACACTTTGAGAATTTATCCCTTTTCAAATTACTTCAAATTTTATATAACAACTTTGAAAACTCCAAAAACCAACTTTGTACACCTTGCCAAGCTCTACACTTTTTCTTTTAGGCTCAACCCCAAAATGTTCTTAGATTTTGAATTAGATTTTCCAGGGTAAAATTAAATGCGAAATTAGGGTTTTCGAAATCCAATTCAACACAAATGTTTTGAAATTGATTCACTCCATACAAGTCAACACATATAACATAAAAGTAAACTTGTTTTAGTGAATGCATATGATGACATGGCACGTTTTAGGGTTTAAAACACCAGAGGTGTTACAATCTTTCCCCCTAAAAGAAATCTCGTCCCGAGATTTAAAGTTCAAGGGTAAGTAATGGAAAAGAAAATGTGTCAATCCAAAAACATTCAAAACCTATTCATAAAATAGCTAAGGTCCTTTTACAAATCATGGTTTGTACCAACAGAGCACAACTAACATTATTATATATCGACGCAAGAAACTCTAGAAATTGTTCTAGCAAGTAATCTTCGGATTCCCAAGTAGCTTCTTCTTCGGAATGTTGATTCCACTATTTCTTGTAGAATTTGATTGTCCTCCTTCAAGTAACACGGTCTTTCTGATCCAAAACTCGGATAGGATATTTAGAATAGGTCAAATCAGGTTCAAGTTCCACTCCTTCAACCTCAACATTCTGCTCAGGCACTCGAAGACATTTCTTTAAATGAGAAACATGGAACACATCGTGTACAGCTGAGAGATGTTCTGGTAACTTCAAGCGATATGCCACCTTTCCACACCTCTCTAAAACTTGAAATGGTCCAATATAACGAGGTGCCAACTTGCCTTTAACACCGAAACGGGTAACTCCCTTCATTGGTGATACCTTCAAATACACAAAATCTCCCTTGTTAAACATCAATGGTCGACGTCGTTTATCTGCATAACTCTTTTGTCGAGACTGAGCTATCTTCAAATTACTTTGTATCTGTCTAACCTTCTCTTCTGTTTCTTTCACAAGGTCAACTCCAAAGAACCATCTTTCCCTAGGTTCAGACCAATTTAGTGATGTTCTGCATCTATGACCATAGAGTGCTTCAAACGGAGCCATCCTAATGCTCTCTTGATAACTATTGTTGTATGAGAACTCAGCCAAAGGCAAACATTCATCCCACTTAATGGAATAGTTAAGGGCACAACACCTTAACATATCTTCAAGTACTTGATTTACCCTTTCAGTCTGACCATCGGTCTGTGGATGATAAGCTGTACTATACAGGAGTTTGGTACCCAACGATGAATGCAATTGTTTCCAAAAGTTGGAGACAAACTGTGTACCCCTATCCAACACAATGGTCTTTGGTACCCCATGTAAGCTCACGATTCGCGCTAAATACATCTTGGCATATTGGATAGTGGGATATATACTCTTGACTGGAAGAAAATGTGCTAACTTAGTTAGTCGATCTACAATAACCCATATTGAGTCAAAACCTTTTGATGTCTTGGGTAGACAAACTATAAAATACATACTAATATCCTCCCACTTCCAAGCTAGAATAGGTAATGGCTGTAACTCTCCAGCAGACCTCAAATGTATAGCTTTCACTTTTCGACAAGTATCACACTTGGCTATATACCGAGCAATCTCTATCTTCATTTTGGTCCACCAAAATCTCTGTTTCAAGTCATGGTACATTTTATTACTTCCTGGATGAATAGATAACCTGGTGGTATGTGCCTCTTCAAGAATTGACTGTCGCAACTCAGAAACCTTTGGTACCACAAGGCGATTCTTTAACCATAACACATCTGCATCATCTATCCTAAAGCATGTCGCTTTTCCATTTTTGACTCTTTCTTTGATATGGGCTATACCCTTGTTTTCTTTCTGAGCAGCAATAATCTGGTCTCAAATAGTTGATTCAACAGTTATATTGGTCAAACTACCTTGTTGAATTACCTCTATATTCAACTTTTCCATCTCTTGACATAAAGTCAGATCCATTCTTTTATTGTTAGGCAATTGCAATGACTCTTACGACTGAGTGCATCTGCAACCATATTTGCCTTACCAGGATGGTAATGCACCTCCAAGTCATAATGTTTAATCAATTCCAACCATCTTCTTTGTCACATAACTCTTGTGATCTGTATAAATATGGCATGTATTACCAAGCAGGTAATGCCGCCAAATCTTTAAAGCATGGACCACTGCTGCTAACTCCAGATCATGAGTTGGATAATGTTCTTCATGTTGCTTAAGTTGTCTGGAAGCATAGGCAATGACTCGGCCTTCTTGCATCAATACACACCCAATTTCAATACCAGAAGCATCACAATAAACGTCGAACGACTTCTCTATATCTGTCTATGCTAACACTAGTGCAGTGGTTAATAACCTCCTCAAAGTCTAGAAAGCTTCTTCATAGTTAGGTGACCAGACAAACTTGGCTTGGTTTTTCAACAATCTAGTGATGGACTTGGATATTCTAGAGAAATCTGGAATGAAACGACGGTAATAACCCGCCATTCCCAGAAAACTCTGAACCTGATGAACAGTGGTTGGTGGTTTCCAATCGAGTATATCCTTAACTTTGCTGGGATCTACTGCAACTCCTTTAGCTGATAAGACATGTCCTAAAAACTGTACTTCCTTTAGCCAGAAGTCACACTTACTGAACTTGGCATAAAGCTGATGTTCTCTTAGGCGTGTCAGAACAACTCTGAGATGTTCAGCACGTTCTTTCTTGTTCTGAGCTTGACCCTATTGTTGATTTCCAGGAGCCTTCTGAAAATTTGGATTATACTGCTTAGGATACGGACATTCCCTAGAGAAATGACCGGACTTCCCACAATTGAAACATGGGTAATTGTGGCCTTGTGGTGTTGGAGCACGAACACCAGGAACATTTGTCTGTTGAGAGTTCTGGTAAGTTGTGGTAGGACTGACATTTGGATGTTGCCCTGCTTGGAACTGCGGCGGACGATAAGGAGGACGATAGTGATTCACTGGATGATAGATTATCTTCTATCTCTTTTGATTACCACCGAAAGATCCAGATGGCACACTCTTTTTCTTCTTAAGCTCCTTATGCTGCCGATATTTCTCCTCTAAAGCAATAGCAATGTTGACTGCCTCATGATATGTGACATTGGTGCAGGTAGTCATCATGGTCTACAGTTTGGTATTTAGACCCCGCATGAACCAATTCTTCTTCTTGGCATCGGTGTTAACATGTTCAGGTGCGTACTGTGAAAGGTGATTGAACTTGCCCACATACTGCATGACTGTTTGATCACCTTGCTTCAAAGCAAGAAACTCATCAAGCTTCATGGCCATAACTCCCTCTGGAATATAATGGGCACGGAAAGCAGTGTGGAACTCAGCCCAAGTTAACTTAATGCCTGCTGGTTTCATAGCCACAAGGTTTGCCCACCAAGCACCTGCTGCACCTCTAAGCTGTTGGGCAGCAAAAACAGGCTTCTAAAACTCAGTGCATGGAATGAGATCAAACTTCTGCTCCATGGTACGAAGCCAATCATCAGCTTCAAGTGGTTTGTCGGCCTTGGTAAACACTGGTGGTCTTGTATCTATGAAGTCAACATACATAGCCTCTTGCCTGGGATGATTACGACCACGATTCCCTTGCATCATATTTTGATTGCTTTGAGCTAGCTCTCGAAGCAACCGAGCATTATCAACAGTCACATTGACTAGTGCGGCGATAGCATCAGCCAAATTCAGAGGAACTGGTGGTGGATCAGGAATACCATCCTCGTCTTGCAAAGAACTAGGAATATTCGAACCCCGAGTACGACGCATCTGTTCATGACAAACCAAACCTTACTCACAAGCCTTTATTGAACTATTAAAAGAGCTTACTACAAACACATTACACGGGTTTCACTTATTTATACACAAGTTCGAACTTAAGCAAAACTACCCAACTTAACTAGAACTCAATATATTACAACTCTACTCTTCTCCTCGATCACCTCAAACCTCGTGATCGGTATCCATTCCGGAAACATTCCCGCCTTCATTATCACTTTCATTGACCATCACTAATTATTCTGGATCTTCTTCTTCTTCCTCTTCAAGTTCATCATCGTCTGCTATGATGACACCTGGGTCCATTGCATCTACCTGAGGTTCATGATTTGGATCCAAAAGATTGTTCAGCCTATGGACTTCTTCATGCAGATTGGTAGAATATTCTTCTAAGTCTTCTACATAAAATTATAACTCATGAGCTCGGGCTCTAGCTACATCTTCTCTATGCCAAGCTTCATTCCTTCCTTCCACCATATGAACTAACATACGCTCACAGCTCTTATGAGCGGTGGTGAGACACCTCAATTGATCCTTTAATTTGCCCACCTGAATGGCATCCAAGGCCCTCTCTCTAGTAGCCTATGCTAACTCTGCTGAAAGCCTCTGTACCTCAGCCTGGGGATCAGGCTAAAGCTGCTACTGCTAGCACCGTCACTCCTAGGGGCAAGATGGTGATGAGGAACTCCTTTGGGTCCAATGGACTTACGGGGTGTTACCTTGGTACGAGCCATACTGTAGGAAGCAAGATTTCAAAATAGTAAGACGATCTAATAACAGTCTCAAGAGCAGCAAGGATGGATTACACAACTCAACCTAGACTCACTACTCAACCTAGACTCAGAGGGAAAGTAAGTAACAAATGGATTAATTATGATGCATGAATCGTCCGTACGAACTTAAACATCAAGGCTACAAGGTACATAACCAATAGTTGTTATTATATAGGGCATATTTAGATTACTACTCCACCACACAAAGCCTTTTTAATCAAATAAGGAATGGCGAGAATGAAATAAGATAAGTCGGAAGCAATTTGGACCAAATTAACAGGTTAAATTTATTTGTCCCAAAACATTTTGAAGTTTTTGTAAAACAATACAACAAAAACTTTGTAATGATCGCTCTGATACCATTCTATGGTAGAACCTCCTAAATTATAGGACCCACATACACCTGTCACTGTCCAATGACCTCTGACGACTATGCATATGTTCCCAATAACTTAAGAAGACTATCGGGTGTCCTCGGAGAACCCCGAATCATCCACTATTTTCGAGCAGGATCCCATTACAGAGTCATTGCAGTATTACAACATTTATTCAAATATATACATCAGAGTGAAATAGCGGAAGTCTTACAATAACTTAGTTTACAAAATAGTTGTTTCAAACCTTACAAACTAAGTATGATTATTATTACAAACCATAGTAGTGGAGTGGCATTAGTAACATAATACAAAACACACAATTAAAGTGCCCTGCCCAAGAGCCACGCATTTACTTATCATCTTCGATTTGAACAACCGTCATGCAGCACGGTCCAAAGCAGACTTGCTCATGAGGTTCACCTGCAACAAGGGTCAATGAACCCTGAGTACAAAAGTACTCAACAAGACTTAACCGAAACAAAAACTGATAAAACTCAGGAATGCAGGCTCAAGGATTCAAGGTATGGCTTTAGCAATAATCAAAACTTCTTTTGCGTAAAAGCTTTCTAACAAGATTCTTTCATTCAACAATTAAACCTTTCTCAAAATCGTATATGAATCTGCCACGATCCATAATGAGATCATGAACTTCATATCAAACTCTTTCTCAAATCCAGCTCAAGTTTCATTTGTTAACTACGATGATGAACAGTGAGTTGAGTCTCCATAACCGAGGAGCAACGACGATTCGAACCGATTATAACCCAGATGGGGATTCCCAACCACACGACATATGCAGGTCCCTGACCTACATATACCAACCTACCATCAGATCCTCTAAAACAAGAATGGGTCCGCATCACCCGAGAGTACAGTACTCCACCAATCCAGCCCAATGCCACGTGGGTACACGCTATTCTCGCCATCTCTCCACTCCCAGTGCGCGAGTAGCCATTCTCGTAATAGAATAGCCAAGTTAAGGCTTACCGGAGTATGCGGCTAGTACTACAAAGTCTCACCTCATGTAATTCAACAACGGACGGTTCTTAATCGACACAGGCGGAAAGAACCCGCTCACAAGACCTCCATGTCTTCTGGCTCTCATACACCGAGTCCGCCCGGTCTAGATTTATTACTCCACATGCTCATATCTCATGATAACATAAATAACCAGTCGTATTCAAAAACCCATTTATATCTCATAGGTGACAGGTAATCACCCGACTTTTATTGGTCTAAGCATGGCTAAGCATAATTAGGCATTCTTGAATTGAAACGGTTAACAAGGTTGGTAATGCACCAATTAGGTTTTCACTTAACTCCTAATCACTTAATGCATTACTGAAAAGCAAAAGCGATATAAATTTGTAAAACACAAGGTAGGTTTAAATGCATCCGAGGCTTTCCTTGATTGACAGAAAAGTCAGGTTCCGGAGATGTTCCACAGGTATCAAACCCGACCTCAACAGATGGATTAACTTCCTCAACAACTTGATTGACTACCACGTTCTCACTTTCGTTCACTACACGAAGTAACAATGCCTTGTTTAATATGATGCGAGATATAAAACATGATGCTTGACGATGGATGCAAAAGTTAAAAACTTGAATACAACTTTCCTTCGCGGTACAGTTACAAGCCAAAAACTAACTAAACCTTTTTCATAAAATTCCAACACTTACATTAAGCACCAAGGATTATTTTATACTAATGACCCAAGGTCATCACTCAATCCAAAATTCAAACAAAACCTGAGTCTTTAAGGTTTACTATTTGCTTTTATGAATTAATTATTTAATTTAAAATTATGAAATAAATCAACTTCTTCCAAATGATCTCAAAATTTTTGTGAAGACTCATCATATGATAACTAAGTGGCAAAACAATTTTCATAATTTTTGGATAATTAATAAATCCTAGAAAAATCATGTAAACTCATTTATTAATTAATTAGAGCAATTTTTACCACATTCAAAATGTACTGAAAATAAACATTTAATATTTTTCCTAAATAGTTTACATCTCAGAGACGTCACACAAAAATTTTCATAATTTTTGGAGCTCTAATTAATTCTATACAAAAATAACAAATCACAGCACTATTTATTCAATTCTGCAAAATAGAAAAATCCATTTTCAATTAACGGTCACTGACATCGGGTACCACATGTTAGCACCGTTCCCTGCGCTGACCACGGCGGCGATGCTCGCTGACCGGCGATTTCTCGCTGACGGCGAGGTCTCCGGCGACGACCAAGGTACTACCACGTTCCCTAGATCACAACGCGTCGATTGGTGGCACAAGCTAGACCAATTACGGCCTAGACCGAGCACGACGCTGGCCATGGCGGCCACGACGGCGCGGCTGCGTCACACCGGCGAAAGGAGGCCGGTAGCGGTTAAACATAAGGCTTGGGAAGACTCAGGAGCTCACCCCAAACACGCTCGAGCAGCAAGATGGACCGAAGGAGCAACGGAGAAGCTTGTCGTCGGTCACAGCAGACACGGCGGAGCAAGCTACATCGACGGCGGTGTTCCGGTGACTGCAATGGACAAAAAGGTCACCCAACAAAGCACAAAGCATCATGGCAACATGGTGAAGCTGGAGCTACGCTGAGCAAGAGCAAAGACGCACTGTAGAGTGCTGGCCACGGTGACGCGCACTCGACGGCGATGCTGCCGGACGCGAGGAAGAAAGACACACACAGCGTTTTCCTGGCGGAGTCAGGCTTCAAGGATGGGTCGGCTAGGTGCGCAAGGAGCAGGCGGAGCTGTGACGGGCTTTGCTACGACTGGTATGCGCTATGGCGACGGCACAAGCTCGACGGAGCAACAACGGCGTCGTCGGGAAAAACGGGGGAGAACAAAACAGAGAAGAACGGCGACGGCACATGCCTTATAGCGTGGCCCAGAAGCAAGAAGAAGCCACGTAGCAGCCTTCCCCCTACCAGCATGAAGCCGGAGATGGCCACAGGCGCGCCTGGAAGACGTTAGAAGCTCACCGACGGCGAGGTGTCACCCGCGGGTACTGTTCCAGGTAATTACCGAATTGCCACTTGATTTAAATCACAAATTACTCCCAAAATTGCATGGTAACTCAAAAATATCCAAAAATAAAAGTTGCTCCAAATTCAAAGTTCTACAACTTTGCTTTAATAACCATACTCTAATTCGGTCTACATTTTGAAATGCAAGTTTAAAATCAAAAGGGAACACTTTGATAATTTATCCCTTTTCAAATTACTTCAAATTTTATATAACAACTTTGAAAACTCCAAAAACCAACTTTGTACACCTTTCCAAGCTCTACACTTTTGCTTTTAGGCTCAACCCCAAAATGTGCTTAGATTTTGAATTAGGTTTTCTAGGGTAAAATTAAATGCGGGAAATTAGGGTTTTCGGAAATCAAATTCAACACAAATGTTTTGAAATTGATTCACTCCATACAAGTCAACACATATAACATAAAAGTAAACTTGTTTTAATGAATGCATATCAAAGTTTTCATTAACACCAAAATGATGTGCAATGCATATGATGACATGGCACGTTATAGGGTTTACAACACCAGAGGTGTTACAATCACCGCGCGTTGGCACTTGATATCTGAGATGTTGCGCTGCCGATTCCACTCACTCACGCTCACTCTCTCCCTATCCACTGCCCTCTCTCACCCTCGCCGTAGAACTAATGAGTGTAGCCGAGCACCCGCACCACTTCTCCGTCGCCTAGCGCCCGCTCCACCGCACCATTGTCGCCTCCATCTAGCCAGCAGATTCGCCGGGTTCCCCTCTACCTCCTCAACGCGTTTGCTGTGCTAGACGAGCTACGGTGAGGCCGAAATCGCCGTTTCTATCCTCGCCGGAGAGCTCGGCTTCCATGGCCACCTCCACAACGAGCTCACCGCTGCTTGGCTCGCAGGCGCATTGCTTTTGATTCCTCGCGGTAGAGCTTGGTCAGGGTGTAGACTAGCTAGTGGCATGACCTCACCACAAATGGATGCTTCGCCGGCGCGGAACACGACGCGCAGCGCCGCCGCGCTCTCACCGCCGTGCCACCGTGAACGCGAGCAGATCTTGTCAGAGCATCTCGCCTAGCCTAGGTAGTCACAATAGGGTCACGTTGTCACCACGAAACTCGTGCGCTCCTCGCCTGGACTTGCCGTGGTCGGAGACGGCCGGCGCACCTCCGTGCAGCGCCGCCATGGCCGGCGATGATCTTGCTCCGTTACATATGCGCTACCACCACCTATGTCAGTCGATGCGGGTTGGTGTGTAGATCACGATGGTGTGGTTAGTTTCGCCGGAGTGCTCGCCGTCGATGAGATAACGTCGGCCGACCACCGTGCTCTGTCTTCGTGTCACTGATCGGTGGACCCCGCTGACCCGTGGGTCCCCTCTGTCAGCGACTGCGATTTAGGGTTTCTGTTATTTCTTTTACAGATTTTTGTACTAACTTTGAAAAATCATAAGTTGAGTATGGCGCTAGTATGAAGCTAAGAAAAATATAGAATCTGTTATTTGACACTTTTCTATAGGGTTAACTATTTTCACTAAAATAGGCCTTGCTAGCTTGTCATTTTTGTAGAAGATGTTATACATGTCCAAATGGTATGAAATTTTTACAGTAGTCTATTGTGAGCACTAGGAAACTACTATAATTTTATGAGAATTTATTGTGTACATTTGGTATATGTTTGTTATTTCCCCTAATTATCTGATTAAATTAATAAAGGCATTTAAATAATAAAATTGTGATTGACCATGATGTTTTCTATGGTGCTTGTGATGCATAGTAACTGTTGATGTTCATAGTAAGGCTTAGAAGCAATTGGTTGTATGTAACTAATTAATTATTGCTCTATAATTCAAATAAATGGTTGCATGTATAGCTTCGGTTGAGTGGATAATTTCATGTTGATAATGGTCTTTTCTATAAAACTTGTTAATAAAAAAGTTGTATATAACTTACTTATCTACCTTGTGTTAAATTTTTATAGTCATAGGCCTTAGAGTTTTAAGAGTTGTGGCTGTTAGAAGTTTGTTGTCATAATTGTTTACTTTCTGGACAGATTTGTTTGACTGAATTGTTTGACCTAGATAACTGTTGAATCACATCAAGGGTATTAAAAGAAAGTTGTAGACAATTTCATAAGCTTTCCATAATGTCTAGAACTATATTATTTAGATTTATATAACTCTAGTTATGGTTAAAACAAGTAGTTGTTATTTTGTAGTTCAGAAAATAGATTGTAGAAGTGTTTGCTTAAGTAATAAAGAAGAGATATGCACCTAGTCAGTAGAATAGGATGCACTTGTTGTTACCTTAATACCATGCTATTGAGAATACCTACGAGGATGCATTCACCACGTTCTATCATATTATACGTGTCATCATACATGCATTCGCGATATCTTATTCCATGCTCATGCATATATGATCGATCGACGAGATAAGTTGTTGGAATTCAACGAAGAAGAGGAAGGGGATCAGCAGGAGACTCCTCAAGCCGCAGCACCAGGAGAAGAGGAGCAGACTCCTAAAGAGCTCCCGGAGTGCCCAGATCACCGACCCACCTCTTTCCTCAAAGGCAAGCCCCGGAGCATTAAGTCTCCCGTGTTTTACAAAATACTACTTGAGAACTTTATGATTGATGCATTAGGTTATAAGAGTTGACTAGAAACACTTGATGCATGGAACTACCTTGTCTAGATATATACACCTTTAACCCTGTGTAGGTCCAGGATCGAATATATGCTTAGCCATGCTTAGACCGGTAGAAGTCGAGTGATTTCCTATCACCTGCGAGATATAGGTGGATACCGAAGCACAGTTGACTATATTTGCTATTGTGGAAAAGAACCATGGAGTAAGGTAAATGGAGGCGGGGCGGAGTCTATGTGTAGGTTGACACATGTGATTCCATCTGTGTCGATTAAGGACCGTACCGTTGTTGGACCTTTTGACGAGATTGAACGCATGCCTATCACTTAGCTGGCCAGATAACTCGTTTCGACCGCGAAGCTGAGTAGCTCAACTCAGGTTGGGCCCCATTCTATAAAAGTGCGCACTCTGGATGGCAGTAAGGATGTGCGGGGAGCTAGCCTTGAGTCCAAGGGCAGGGTAGTCCTGATCATCCTGGCAGCTGGTTGTCCCTAATTGTGCGGCGCTGGTCGAACTTGCGAAATGTGTACCTAAGTTGTACCAAAGGTGACCTAAGGTGACCGTTGATCTGGTCTACCTAGGTTTGTGTTAGGAATAAATTCCTAGCTGGTTGAAATTGATTCGAATCGCTGTCTCTCCCGGATAGTGAGAAACTTGGCTAGCTCCAACATCGTAGTAATTGTATTATGGAATGTGATGGTTCAGATAAACATGGAATTACTACACCAGCTATGGTTACTATTGTATGCTATTAAATGGTATACCACATGTTTGGCATAGGATAGTTGTTAATCTAGAGATGAATAGCTATAATTAACTTGATGACCAAAGTATAATTGTATAACTGAGTTAATTGCTTTTATGCAAAATGTTGTCAAGCTACCTCCACTTATAAAGCCTTGCATAATCCTTGGAGTCAATTTATTTCTGATTTATGATGGGTAAGTCTAGTTGAGTACCTTCTCGTACTCAGGGTTTTATTTCCATTGTTGCAGATGGTACCGTCTATCATAACTATTGCAAGAACTGCTTCTATCCCACCGTGGATGAGGAGTGAGCCTTGGGCAGGCATCTTAAAAATCCTTCTTATATGCTTTTGTGGATTGTGATCATGAGTTGGCACTGTATTTGAACTATGTTGACAAATGCTAGTTTCGAACTTAATTTGCTTCCGCTACTATCTATTGAACTTGGTTTGTAATAACTCTATTTCGTACTCTGATGAATGAACTGTATCTGTGAACTTTATGTAACATGTGGCATGTATGTTGAATCATGTACAATCTTGGTTGTATGTGGATCATTTATCGAGACCCGTCGTGGTACTCGATGGACTACCGGGTTTATATGGGCTCAAGTATGATAGTGCGACCGCTTATGGGCTGCCATTGTACTTGTGCTCTTATAAATTGATCGGTTCTGCAACATGGAGGGAGCTCAACCTTTCTTTCTAAGGCCTTACAGGTACAACCCTACAAAAAAACAGAAGTTGAGAATCAGATCAAGGATATGTTATCAAAGGGGTGGATACAAATCAGCACTAGTTCATACTCATCCCCAGCCCTGTTGGTCAGGAAGAAAATAGGAGATTTGAGGCTTTGTGTTGATTACAGGCGTCTCAATGCTTTAACTATTAAAAACAAGTACCCATTACCAATTATTGGAGAGCTGCTAGAAGAATTACATGGGGTAACTTGATTCACTTCATTAGACTTATATTCGGGCTTCCACCAGATCAGAATGGCTAAAGGAGAAGAACATAAGACAGCTTTTCAAACTCATAGTGGGCACTATGAGTATAAGGTGATGCCCTATGGAGTCACTGGGGGACCAGCTACTTTTCAAGTTGTCATGAATACAATCTTGCACCCCTTACTTAAGAAATGTGTTGTTGTCTTCATAGATGACATAATGATTTATAGTAAGACCTGGACTGAACACTTGGATCATATCAAGGTTGTGCTCACTCTGTTACAGAAGCACCACTTTCATATCAAATTGCCTAAGTGCTCATTTGCTAAAAGACAGCTAAGCTATCTTGGTCATGTAGTCGGTGTTGAAGGAGTGGCCACTGATACAACTAAAGGCAGTGCAATCAAAGAATGTCCTCAACCAAATAATTTCAAGGTGCTCAGAAGTTTTCTAGGCATGGCTGATGCACGCGGTTCCAAATTAATGCCGGATAAAAAGGATTTTGGGTATAGTTTTCCTTGCAACGGCTCAGGGCGCGGTGGTACTTGTGATATTTCTACATGGGATGTGTTTTATTTGGTAGTTTTTGGATGTTGAATACCATTGGATGGGTTACTTTTTATTGGCATTGGAAACACATTACATTATGGCATGGTAATGTTTCACAATTTAATGGATCCTCCACTTATTTGATGGGATGGTTAAGAGATTACCTATGGTTAAACTCTTCACAACTTATTAATGGATATAATCCTTTTGGGATGAATAGTTTATCAATATGGGCTTGGATGTTCTTATTTGGACATCTTGTTTGGGCTACAGGAATTATGTTCTTAATTTCCTGGTGTGGATATTGGCAAGAATTAATTAAGACTTTAGCATGGGCTCAAGAACGCACACCTTTGGCTAATTAAATTCACTGGAGAGATAAGCCCATGGCTCTTTCCATTGTGCAAGCAAGATTGGTCGGATTAGCACTACAAGAGGTTTGTGCCACAATTTGGTCTCCTTAGTAAGCCCCTGACTGATCTTCTAAAGAAAGGCATGCTCTATGTTTGGACATCAGCCACAGAGGCATCCTTCCAAGCTCTAAAGAAGGCCCTCATATCTACACCTATTTTGGCTTTACCAGGTTTTTCACTACCATTCATCATAGAGACTGATGCATCAGCCAAAGGCATAGGACCAGTCCTTCAACAAAATGGACATCTTATTGCATATGTTAGTAAATCCCTATGAATTAAAGCTCAAGGATTATCAACCTATGAAAAGGAGTGTCTAGCTATCCTTATGCCAGTAGATCATTGGAGACATTACCTGCAGACCTCTCCCTTCATTATTCTTACAGACCAGAAGAGTTTGACACATCTTGATGATCAAAAACTCTCTACACCTTGGCAGCACAAGGCCCTTACTAAGCTCATGGGTCTAACTTACAAAATCATCTATAAGAAAGGAAGTGACAATAGAGCTGCTAATGCTCTTTCTAGAACCACTTCAACCACAAGTTATGAGATCTCTGCCATTTTTGTTATCAAACCACTCTAGCTTCAAGACATCTGGCAAGCTTATGAATCTGATCCCTCTACCAAATAACTACTTTTAGAACTCTCCATTTCTTCTCCATCTAGATACTATTCTTTACACGATGGACTCATTAAGTATAAGGATAGAATTTGGTGGGTTCCAATTCAACCCTTCAATCTAAGATATTAGCTTCACTTCATAGTAGCCCAGTGGGAGGACATTCTAGTTATTAAGTGACCTCTAAAAAGGTGAAACACTTATTTGCTTGGCCAAGTCTGAAATAATCAGTTAAGCAGTATGTGGAGCAATGTACAATCTGCCAACAAGCTAAATAAAAAAGAGTAGCTTATCCAGGTCTGCTAGCTCCTTTACCCATTCTAGAGGGTGCTTGGCAGATGGTTACACTTGACTTCATTGAAGGACTGCCCAAATTTGCAACTAATAACTGCATTTTGGTGATAGTGGATAAATTTTCTAAATATGCTCATTTCCTGCCATTGTCACACCCATTTACAGCAATGCAGGTGGTTGTTACCTTTCTCAACAATGCTTTCAAGCTCCATGGACTTCCCACAACTATGATCTAGAGATAAATTCTTCACCGGTCATGTTTGGTAGGAACTTTTTAACCTTTTGTGGATTGATCTCAGAATGAGCATGGCCTACCATCCCCAAACTAATGACCAGACCGAGAGGGTCAATCGATGCCTAGAAACATATATCTTTGATGCTTTGTTCATGCCTGTCCCACAAAATGGTCCCAATGGCTAGCACTTGCAGAATACTAGTACAACACATCTTTTCACTCATCATTGGGTCGGAGTCCTTTTGTTGTCTTATATGGATATGAACCGAGATACTTTGGCATTGATATCTCTCGAACCTATCAGTCTCCTGATCTTCAAGATTGGCTAGCAGATAGAGAGCTAATGCAACAGTTAGTGCATCAACGTCTGTTGCGTGCCCAGTCTAAAATGAAAGACCAGACAGATAAGCATCGCTCTGACCGAGTATTTCAAATCAATGATTTAGTCTATTTGAAGGCTCAACCATATGTGTAGACCTCTTTAGCTCCTCGCTCATCTAACAAGTTGACATTTTGTTTCTTTAGCCCCTTCACCATTGTTGAGAACATTGGCACCTGCTTACCGCCTATCTCTGCCACCACATTGCCATATTCACCCAGTTTTCCACGTCTCCTAGCTAAAAAGGGCAGTACCACCTTCCACAATTGTAAGTGAATTAGCTGATTCTTCACATTAGTTGCAGGTTACCCAAGAGGTTCTTGATCGTTGTCTTCACCGTGACAAACAAATCATGGTACCACAAGTGCTGGTATGATGGTCTTATCTTCCAACAAGCTTGGCAACCTGGGAAGATGAAGCACCACTCCGTCAACAATTTCCAC
Source organism: Miscanthus lutarioriparius (assembly GCA_904845875.1). Classification (NCBI taxonomy): domain Eukaryota; kingdom Viridiplantae; phylum Streptophyta; class Magnoliopsida; order Poales; family Poaceae; genus Miscanthus; species Miscanthus lutarioriparius. Next base: position 48,774,019 of record CAJGYO010000017.1, on the reverse strand, counting down.
ATGCACCAATTTGGGGACAAGCTGGTTCTCAAGGAGGGATGTCACCGTCGATACCTCTATGATGGTGCCAGGAGCTGGAGTCGGTGGGGAAGAAGATGTTGAACAATAGGCTTCGGGTGAAGGCGTACCTCAAGAAGGCATCTCTGTTCTGACAAGGCAAGGCGAGGCAAAAGAGCGCAAAGGTTGAACCAGAAGATAACTGGGCTCGAGTGGTCGAGTGGGCTAAGTACGAAAAATGGGCCCTGCGTGGCACAGGTCAGAGGGAGGCCTCCCTGGCTCCTTCATGTAATAGCAAGGAGAGGAGTGAAGCTTGGACTTGGTCATTCTATTAGAACCGAGCTAGAGGGCTACGATGGCGGCAAGCTCGGTGACAAGCTGGAGGCCGTAGTTCGTGACCTTGTATCTACAAATTTTACTGTAATACTAATCATATTGTAGTCCGTAGCAACACATAAGTCTCTTGATATGTTCATGCGCTTATATATCCCACTCACTCACACATGTTACAACTATAGCTCTATGAGCTCATTGTTGATATTTATTAACTTGTCACTTGTTTTAGTAGCCACCTATTAATTACCTACATCTCCCAACATTACTTTACTAGGTTGTCATCCCTAGTGATGGTGCCAGAGATGCTTGTTGATACTGCCTAGCATCACTACTAGAATGATACTAAGTAGTTCTTTATCATTTTATGTGACTAGAAAGAATATAAAGATATATGAATGAAAAGAAATCTACAAGCACATAGATAATTATACCATTGTAGCACTTCACCCGAGAGTACTCTAGGTATCATTATTTATATTTTACCACAGGAAAGGTCTAGCATGGACAAGTATTGATAACTTATACTATTGATGGAGAAGTAAACCATAGCTAATATTCTACTCATAACAGGGGTAAGTCATAGGATAAGAGATATGAAAAGTATTGATCAATGATGATGATAAATCACTCAGAGTACTCCTTTCTATGGCATTAGCATGGTCAGGTAGAATATTAGAGGAATAATTCCTAAGTCATTCTTAATTACAAGTCAAAGCATACTTTGATTAGTGCAAATACACCTAGTAATCATGGCTAAGATCATCTTTATATCTACATATAAGGGATATTACTAAGGAAGATTAAGAATAGAGATTGCCCTTCCTTCGTAACCACATCCTACGTGCTACCTATATCGAGGAGTGGACTACAAAGGACTCAACGGGAGTGTCACATCTGCGATCTACCACATGGCCCAGAATATAGGGTGTATCCGTAGGTAAATAATGTATAAGCACCACGCTTACACAATGTAGACCACTCACCCCGTGTACTTTGGAGCAAGCGCATTGCAAACTTATGTATAAACATAATGATAAACTAGTTATACTAAGTATATAATCAAAGTAGATGATGAACATTATAACAAAGAACATGAATAAGATGAATACTAATATTGTCATAACAATTGTAGCAAGCATATAAAATAATGGAGATACAAAAGAGAGGGGTACAAAGATTATACCAAACCACGCTCTTGACACAATCGGGAATCCAAGCGCAGCCTGCTTGCCTCCCTCTAGACCTAGCCTAACTAGCTATGCCCTAGAATTGATAGAGCTCTGAGAATGATTAGGGTTTCTGTCTTCTCAAATGACTTGATGCCTCAGGGGGGTGGCAGGGGCTAGTATATATAGCCCAGAGCATCAAACGTGAGCCCTTGGATCAAACTGACTTAAGGAACGGCGTAGATGCAACCTAGAAGACGGTGGAGAACTAGCATTGCAACGTAGATACCGGTAGGTGGGCCTAGGGGCCGGTCGGCCTGCAGGTGGGGCTGGCCGCCTGGCAGCCTCTATCTCTCTGCCTTGGCGTGATGTCCTTGGCATGGTGTCCTCTAGAACCTTAGCGGATAAACACAATTAAATCTGACATGTAGGTCCACCTTGATGGTTTTCTGGTTAAACCCTACAAAAAATACAGATTCACCAAAACTCGTGAAATTTATTAGTTTAAACCCCCAGACCTTTGTTGGTGATCATATTTATGCCCTTATTCTTGTTTCTTTGACGGTTTATAATGGTTGTTAACTACCATCAATAAACTCCACCAAGCTTAACCTTTGCTAGTCCCTTAGCAAAATTAAATTTAGCAAAAATTGGATCAGGAGTTGCTTCAATGTTTTCACTCCTCAAAAGTACACATGCGTTCAAACAAGAATTCTCCTCCGGATTAGAATAAACCGATCTGACTTTCAAACTCACCCATATTACCTTCAACCATGGGGCTTCTTAGCCTTCATTTAGGTCTTGAGCAATCAAAAGACAGAACGATCAAGTCAAGCACTATGTCTCAAATTCTTTGTTCAACCAGTATTCTAGAGTTTTTATAAGTTTTTAAAATAAAACACAAAGCTTCCTATTGTATGACACTCTCAAGTCTCTCAATATATGAGATATTTATGGATCCTTACCAAAGGTAATTGTGATGTTATGCCTTTCTCTTCCTACAACTAAAGCTTATATGGAGCTCATAGAAGTAGAAAAAGCATGAAAGAGCATACTTGCAATATATATTGTAAAGTCAAACCTCGGATCCAAAGAGAGTTGAGTCATACAATCAAATCAAGATATGCATGTGTGTGCATGTATGGTATATATATATGGTGGCTAACCTAATTTTACTTTGCTCCTTGAAAACTTATCTCTTTTTCTATAATTTAGAAACATAACCTTGCAAGAAAACATAGGCTATCTTATTCATCTCTTTCTTTTTTCTCTTTTTTTCAGGCGGGCATCTGAGTACCCATTGTTTCTCCGACACTTGTCCATTTTTTCAATACTTATTTTTTTAATAACTTTTGCATAGCCACATGCTTCTTTTTCTACAACAAAACTTTTGAGAGATAGCAACAAGAACTTTGGAGCATTTATTTGGGGATATCCTATAGGGTATATTTTTGGTATTCACTCCTAGTGTAGGAGTAAAATATTTTTTGAGTGGATCTAAATGGAATGGTTTGTTTTTGCGCCTACCCCCAGTGTAGGAGTAGTGCATATGTGGTTGGTGTGTACGTGATCTTGATTTTAAGAGCATAACAAACCTCTCATAAGGGTCAACAAAGCTTGACTAAACTCAATGCAAAAGCAAGCAACATATATGAGTGGAAGTTTTCCTAGTCTAAATATCATTTATGGCTCTGGTAGGAATTCAAGCTTTGTCATACAAGGAACTCATCATGAAGCATTTTTATATTTTTTAAAAGATAAATCTCTGGAACTCTAGCATCACTTGGAACAAGATAAACAGCAGCTCAGACCTTCTCATATCATATCCGTCAAGTAGGCAGGCTGCGCACGACACGGCCAGCTGCGCCTCCGACGTCTTCGCCCGTGTCCCTACCGTCCCGCGTCTGCACCACCACGGCCTGAACCATGACTGAACGAGGCTGGGAGCGCATGGGGATGCAGAGACTGGCCTGGACGGACGACGAGCAGCCTCTAGGTAGGTTGTGGGATGTTCGTCATTGAACTCCTCGCCATCGTCGTCCACCCAGTGACGGCGCTTTGAGCGCCCTCCCGAGGAACAACCAAGGTAGAACGGCGACGCGGCCGCCGAGAGAGAGGAGGAGCGGGGGTTGGCTGGTGGTTCCTCGGCGGTGCCCATGGGCCCAGAAGGCCCGGCAGCTGCAGTGCACCTAGCACTGGCCGGCAACTGCAGTGCACCTAGCACTGGCCGACAGCGGCGATGTCTAGTGGGACACCCCGGAGTTGCCGTCCGGCGTGGATCCAACCCCCACGCACGGCAGCGGGCTACCCGTGGTTGTCCCGGACGGCGGATGTGTCGACGGGGCGCCGGTAGATGACATGACGACGGCGGCGGTGGCTTCCAGCTGAGGGACGCTGAAGGAGAGGTCCGTCGCGGGCTGTACCGGCGACTGAGCCGTGCACTCCCCTGCGCCGGTCCCCATGTGCGGGCGAGAATCAGCCAGCCCCGGCGGCTGAGGGGCGTCGACGGCGCAGGACGACGCGAATCCCGCGCGAGGAGGGGCTGACGACCATGGGGCGTCAGAACCGGCCCCCACGAGCGGCGGCGGAGGAGGCCCCCGGTGACGTAGGAAGCCCGCCGGTGGAGGAAGCAGTCGCAGGAGGCGGCGGCGTCCGTGTCGCACGTAGCTCTAGGCACGCTCCCGCGTAGGGGCGTGGAGAGGAGGGGGGAGCGGCAAGGGGAAAGGAGGAGCGGGGTGCGGGCGCCGACGTCGGGGCGGCGGTGGAGGGGCCAGGGGCGGCTCCTAGGGTTGGGTCTGTCCGAGAGTAGTATCGTGACTTTCTGCTTCTATGCTTTCTTATGTTCTGGTCTCCCCTGATGATATCTGCATCATCAGGTGCTCTGCTTTGGTTGATTTATCCCCTCCCATCAACTGAATTTTTTTATGCACTTACACCATCTTTTAGCTATATTTACACCGCCTTATTACTATATTTATAATGATTTATTTAATGTAATTTATTAGACAGAATGATGTAATTTGGGAATAATACAAGGTCTTAGATAAATATATGCCAAATTTTCAAGAAAATTACAATTTTTTTCTATGGATTCCAGATACCAAAGAAATATATATCAAATTATTCACAAATATGGTCAAATTGTTCACAAACTTACAAATTCACAAATGGAATAACAGAAACAGAGAATAAAAGTGGTAGCTCAAACCCCATTGCCCATGCAGTGCAAGTACATCTAAAGACGATGAGTCACGCTTGCGTTACGTACGGTACGGAGACCATTTTCCGTCATTTCATACGTACTAACTGTAGCTCCTCTCTGCCTAGCTTGCTTTTGTTTACCTCGACATGACATGCCTAGCTAGCTCTACTACCTGCTCGCCAAGGCACGCACGAGAGAGGCTCTGGCGTATAGCTATCCCGAGAGCTCTCTCTCTCTCTAGTCGGAGGACGACACAGGAGTACAGGACAGAAGCAATGATACTGCAGAAGGTACTCATCCACTGCGTAGCTGGACACTATTCCAGGGGGAAATCGGTTGATGGGAAGGCATGAATCAACCGGTTGACATGTAGCCTTTCTGTTATCATAATGAAAATGGAGAAGATCCCTCAGGTTAAAAAAAGAACGTCTCGCGTCGGCCGAGGAAAGTCGTCTTGGCGTACGCCGCGCGGCCGCGCAACAGGGCCGGTATATTTAATTATATATATGCTAATATGCAATTGTATATATACAAAGAGAGAGAGAGAGGATTTAATTGATGAGCAATGACAATATCAGGATACAATGACTAGAAGAACAAGAAAATGACATTAATTTGATTACCTCAAAATGTTGGTCATTTGCTTCATCAAAATGTTGGTCATTTGCTTTGACGTTTTGTAGGAAATTTTTGCTCTATACCCAAGTCAGAAGCAATTGTTTTTGCAATATCCATACTAGTATTGAAGCCCTCATCTCTGTACTTCTCAAAAAATGATATGCAACCTTCAATTTGTTTGAGAGCAGCATGCACACACTCTTAGACTGCAGTTTTTTGCTCACCATATTTATGGAAAATAAAATATACCTGGGTCTGGGCCCCTAAGTAAGCTGGGCCCTAGGGCGTCGCACCCGCCGCACCTCCTCTGCTACGGCCCTGCCGCGCAAGGAGGAGCCCGATGGTAAGAGACCTTCGTCGACCGTCGGCGATGCCGAGATCGTTCCCGGGGCCATGAAGAAGCACCGTCTGTTTCCCATCCCGGAGCCGGAGGACGCCAAGGACCACGTGCACGGCGGCGGCACTCTGGACCGCCAAGGCATATTAGGCGCGCGTGCCACCAGCTCTTTCTCACAAGGATAAGGCTGCTGCTGCTGCGGCAGCGTCGGCGAGCAGCCGTGAGGCGGAGCCAGCCGTCGACTGGGTGGAGAATGAGTGTTGCCGCAAGGGGAAGACGCCGGTCGTGAACAAAGATGACACATGCGCAGAGGTCGCTCGCCGGCCTCCAGCTGGATCCGAACTTGGCAAGCTCATGGGCAACGCCATCCGGTCCCACGGGAGCACCGCTGTGGCCGGCTTCAAACCATCCAGCAGAACGAAGCCCAAGAAACCAAACGAGGACCGAACGAAACCCAAGAAGACAAAGAAGGACCGAACCAAACCCAAGACGAAGCCAATGAAGGACAGCGCCGCCTGGTTCTGGTGCGGCATGGAGAGAAACGGGATGTCGTCGGCCGGGTCCGACGTGAGTACTCGTTCGACAGGATCGGCGTCGTGAGCCACAGGCTCCGGACCACCCTGAGGGGCCTCGTGTTAGAAAACAATTGCCGGCAAGATGAATAGAGAACGCACGCAAGAACACAGAGGACACAAAGTAGTTTTGGTGTTACCAAGTGGCAACGTTTTCTGTATTAGATTGCTGAATATAAACAAACTTACAAGCCTTAGTGGCTACGAAAATCACGGCACGTTCGTGCTCACGAAGTGCCATCCCACACCGTTGGGACGTCTTGAAGCTAAGCTAAGCATGGCGAGCGGAGCGAAGCATGCGCATGCGCACAAAGCTAAACTTAGCTATCAAACCGAAAACGCTTAAGAATAGCTCTTGTGGCCCGAAAAGAAACAACTACTATGCACAATCCGCATCGAGCTTATCCAACAAATCACCCCTAAGCCCTCGCCGCCAGGAAGGAACTTGGTGAGGCCAATCTTGCTCTTGAGCTCTTCGTACTTCAAAGCGGCCGAAAGTGCTTTCGTCGAATGTCACCTAGCCGCTCACCGTTCGATGAATCAACATCGATCGAGACCTCCTTCGCACACTCCCTTACATAGTGATATACTTCACGTCGATATGCTTAGTCCGGTCATGGTGCATGGGTTCTTGATCAAGGAGATGGTAGACTTGTTGTCCACCCTTAGTGTCGGTGCTTCGCCTCTCTCGTTGAGCAAATCTGCAAGAAGCCGAGCCAACCACACACCTTGACATGTCGCGGCCGCCCGCGCGATGTACTCCGCTTCACCGACGAGAGGGCCACCACCTTCGCTTTTCTTTGGATCGCCAGAAATTGGCCCATCTCCGAGGAAGTAGATTACCCTTGGTGCTCTTGCGATCATTGACATCACCGGCAAGGTCATCGTCGCCGAGGCCATGCAACAACGGCAGCTCCTTCTTGTTGCCCGTCTTGTAATGAATGCTCACTGACCATCCCGCTTGGTAGCGCGATGTCGCGCTTGGCAGCGCAGCTGGTGTTCTTCCGTGGGAGCCTCCATGAAACGGCTCACATAGCCCACGCCTGAATGAGAGATCGTATGGGTATGGAGCAAATACCTGAGGCCTCCGATGATACTCTTGTAGTTTGTGGCGTCGACGGGCGCAGCGGTGCTCTCCTTGAGCAGCTTGAGGCGTGGCTCCATTGGAGTCTAGGTGGGGTTGCAGCCCAGCATTCTAGCTCGCTCCAACAGCTTGAGTGTGTAGCGTTCTTGAGAGATTGTGATCCCTGAGCGAGCCTGGTGCACCTCAATACCAAGATAGTACGAGAGGGCACCAAGGTCACTCATTTGGAACCGTGCCTTCATATCATCCTTGAACGCCTAGAGCTCATCCACATCACCACCTGTGATTATGAGATCATCGACATAAATGCCAACGATCAGCCTCTTCTGGCCCCTTCCACGCGTGTACACCCCATGCTCATTCTCGCTGCGCCTGAAGCCGAGTGAGAGCAATGTGGCGTCCAGCTTGACATTCCACGCGCGGGGAGCTTGGCGCAGTCCGTACAACGCCTTGTGAAGGCGCAGCACCTTGCCGGGGCTATGCTTGTCGACGAAGCCAGGTGGTTGAGCGACGTAGACTTCCTCCTTCAGATCTCCATTGAGGAAAGCCGATTTCACATCTATGTGATGAACCGGCCAGCTCTAGTGCGCGGCGATGGCGAGCATGAGGCGGACAGACTCGAGGCGAGCCACAGGTGCGAACACTTCTTCGAAATCCACCCCCTGGCGTTGGACGTACCCCTTTGCCACCAAACGCGCCTTGTGACGGACGATGGCGCCCCGCTGGTCACGCTTCACCTTATAGACCCACTTGAGGCCAATGGCGCGGTGACCAGCAGGAAGCTCGGTGAGGCTCCAAGTCCCGTTGCCGATGATGGCGTCCATCTCCTTCATGGCACGCTACCATTCCGGCGCATGCTCCGCCTCCTCGAACGAGCCTAGTTCCTCAGCACTGACAGCATGGACTTCATCAAAGTCAAGTGGCCGGGGTGCATACCCAGGGAGAGCTCCTTCGCCAAGGATGTTGTCGACAAGCCGGTAGCGTTGGGGTTCGGAGTCGTCCACGTCCACGTCCAGAGCGTCGTCGAACGACGGTGGCGTCGCAAACTCGATGCCGTCTGCGCGAGAAAGCGAGCGGCAGAGGATGCGCAAATACTGGGTGTGTTCAGACACCGCGATGGGAGTCGGTGAGCCCGATGGAGACAGCGCAGGTGCGGGGCTTGATGGAGTTGGCGACATCGGTGATGCAGATGGCTCCGGTGTCCCGCCACGACAGCGAGACCATGTACTAGACGCTGAATGGCTCAATACCGAGCCGAGTCGATCAGAGACTCCAGATCAGCTCGCGTTCTCGTCAAAAACGACGTCGCGGGACACATGGACACGGTCACCAGCAGGATCATAGAGCCGGTACGCCTTGCTCCCTTGTTCGTAACCGAGCAACACCATCGGCGTCGAACGATCAGCCAGCTTCTTGAGGTGAGGTCGAACATCTTTGACATGGCCGATACAACCGAATGTCCTCAGGTGATGGACAGACGGCTGCTCGCCATGCCAGGCTTCATAAGGCGTCACTCCATTCAGCGCCTTCGTGGGGGAGCGATTCAAGAGGTAGACCGCGGTGTGCACGGCTTCTCCCCAGAACCTCCCGGGAACGCCCTTTGCCTTCATCATGCTGCGAGCGGTGGCAACCACAGTTTGGTTCCGGCGCTCGACAACCCCGTTTTGCTGGGGCGTGTAGGGGGCTGTCAGCTGCCGGTGGACGCCATGTTCCGCCATGAATTCGCCAAACTCGATGGACGTGAACTCCCCGCCCCGGTCAGTGCGCAGGGCTCGGAGCTTGTGCCCGCTCTCCAGCTCTGCATGGGCCTTGAACTTCTTGATGGCCGCGGCTGCCTCATCCTTGCTAGTGATCAAGGTAAGCCACATAAAGCGACTCATGTCATCGATCAACAGAAGGAAGTACCTCTTGCCACCCGGCGTGGCAGGCTCGATCGGTCCACAGATGTCGCCGTGCATGAGTTACAGCTGCTCGTCGGCGCGCCAGGAGGCCTGCTGCGGGAACGGCCCCTCTTCTGCTTCCCAACCAGACAAGCATCGCACAGCTGGTTCACCCGATCAATCGGTGGTATTCCGCTCACCATGGACTCACGGCTCAGTCGACGCAGCGCCTGGAAGTTCAGGTGCCCGTAGCGGGCATGCCAGAGCCACTCCGGCTGCCGGGCGACGCCGCCGAGCACACACAGGCGCGCGATGTGGACGTCGAGGTAGTAGAGGCGATTTGGTGAGCGCTTGATCTTGGCGAGGAGGCGGCGGTCGGGGTCGAAGAGTCGCATGATACCGTGCTCGATGTCGACCTTACTCCAGGCGTCGTCCAACTGCCCGACACTGATGATGTTGGCAGTGAGACGCGGGATGTAGTACACGCCAGTGAGTGCGCGGTGCTCGCCTGACTTGCATGCCAGAAGCACCGTGCCTCGTCCTTCAATGTTCACCACCGAGCCGTCGCCGAAACGCACCGTCCCAGAGACGTCGGGGCTGAGCTCGGCAAAAGCGCTGCGCACACCTGTCATATGGTTAGTTGCTCCCGTGTCAAGCAGCCAGCGCCCGGCCACCTCATCGGCCTCGCCCTCGCCCTCGAACTGGCCGAAGACTTTGGCCTCGTTCAGCTCGACGTGGTGCGCGACGCCCGTCACTGGTGGTGCCGTTGGCGCAGGCGCAATGACGTCGCCCGCATCCAGTTCCACCATGGTCAGCATGAGCGCCGGTTCTTCTTCATCGCCGTGCGCCTCCGCGACGTGGGCTGCCGCCATCTTCTTGCTGCGGCAGTCCTTGGCCCAGTGGCCCGTGTTGCCGCAGTTCTTGCAGCGGTCGCCGGGTGGTGGCTTCCCGCCACCAGCGTTCCTAGCGTTCGCGTTCTGGCCAGTGCGGCCATCACGCCCTGAGGAACCCGAGCCGCCGCGCCCGCGACCGCGTCCCTTGGACTTGCCGCGGTTGCTGGAACCGCCGCCGCCGCCGGAGTTATCCCCTTCGCGACGCCCCTTGCGACGGGCCTCCCAGTCCTCTTCGCACATCATCAGGCGCCCCATGGCGTCCGTGACTTGCTTCGGCTTGGCTCGTTCCTCGAACACGCGCAGCCTCCCGACTACGTCCTCCACCTTGGCCGTGTTCAAGTTCATGAACATCTCGATGGAGACCGCCGCCTGGTTGAGGCTCTCCGGGACGACCTGCAGCAGCTTCTTCACCACCTCGGAGTCGGTGATCTCGTCCCCGAGCGTGCGGAGGTTGGTGGCGAGCGTGTCGATGCGGAGGCCGAACTCGCTGACGGTTTCCCCTTCCTTGAAGGAGATGGAGTTGAACTCGCGGCGTAGCTGCTGCGCGCTGGCGTCGCGTGCGCGCTCGTCGCCGATCCGCAGACTCTTGATGGTCTCCCACGCCTCCATCGCCGTGGGCTTGCGGGCGAGTGTGCTCCATAGTTCAGCGGGGACCGAACGCAGGATTCCGGCCATGGCAACTCGATCGTCGTGGTACTCTTCGTCGTCGTGCTCGTCGTTGATGCCGTCCCGGACAACCTCCCAGACCCTGAGAGTCTGGAAGTTCACCATCATCACCAACGCCCATTCGGAATAATTTGTCCGGGTGAGCATCGGCCAGGAGACGTTCGCGGACGGTCGCTCGATGACGCGCTCGATGATGCGCTCCCCGGCGTCCCGGGTGCGCGAGCGGCTGGAGCGGCCGCGCCGACGTCGAGGCGGCGAACGCGACGGCTTGGATTCCTTCTTCTCGCCAGAGATGTCACCCTGGGCCTTCGACTTGTCGGGCGGAGGCTGCGACGACGTGGCGACGGCGTAACCGTGGCTCTGGTACCAATTGTTTTCTAACACCTCGGCGTCGCCCCCGAGCGCGTCTACGGCAGGCTGCTATCCAGGTGCGACAGGGCCATCCAGCAAGCACGCCTGCAGATATCGTGCAAGAGATGGCGCGCCGACAACGTCGAGTTCCCGCTCTACGCGTTCCTGACTGAGGAAGAGAGGATGAAGGCGCACGGCAAGGGGCTGGCGCTCACGGCGTACGACCGTGGCGGCGACGCGTACGAGCTGACGTTGAGGTTTCTGAGCACCATCACTGCCTACCGGCTCATCAGTAACTGGAGCGACTTCCTGAGGCGCAACGGCCTCGTCGTCGGCAAAGACGAGCAGGCACCGATGGACGACATCATGATGGACCTGTGGTTGTTCCGGCCGCCGGGGGGAAAGGTCGGGATGGTCATTCTGCACTACCGCAGAGGCGACGCCGCGCACGCCGACGCAGCCTTGGACGAAGTGGAACAGAAGAGGCTCCAGCTGAACAATGGCGACGGCGGCGGCAACGGCGGGGATGGGAACGACGACGACGCTGTTATGGAGGAGGATGTTGTGGGTGATGCAGACGAGGACGACGGTGGCGTGATGGTCGAGGTGGCGGCCGCCGCACCCGCACCATCGTCCCCGTCGGAGCCTGATGGTGGTGGTGGTGCAATAAAGGCGGCCGAGGAACAGGCTGGTGGGCCGGGCAAGGTGCCGGACGTGCCGTCGTCCTTGGCGGAACCTGATGGTGTTGGTGCAAAGGTGGCAGCCGAGGAACAGGCTGGTGTTCTGGGTGAGGCAGCGGACGCACCGTCTTCATCAGAGCTGGATCATCGTGCCCCGAGGGACGAGGTGACCGCACCATCGTCGTTGGCCGCAGATGGAACGGAAGAGGAGTAAAAGGCCGGTGCGCTAATGGTATTTTGGCCAACGGTACGAGAACAGCTCATATTTGTTAGAGACTACAGATCAAAATTCGGGTGTCAGCAAGAACATCTCACCGAAATTCCATGAAGACCAAGAATCGCCGATCGGGTGCTAGTATAGCGAGATATTTGACAGAAAAAAAATCAAATAAATAGCAGGATTTGAATGAATGGGCTTAGGTGTCCAATGGGCCTTAAAGGAAACTCTGGGCTGATATACCCAATGCAACCTAGCTGACTTATGAAATTTATACAAATTTTCTAAAAAAACCGCAAAGTCAATTAAACGACCGGTCGCGCTCCAACTTCAGCGCGCGACTGTAGGCCGCGACGGCCTAGCAAACCCCCATCCGGGGAAGACCATGGTCGTGGCCCGCCGCGGAATCCGCTCGCCGGCCGCCCCCGACGCTGAGCTTGCCAGGCGAGCGACCCACCCACCCCGTGCTTGTCAGCCATGTGCTACCACAACCACTGCGCTCGCCGGCTGCTAGTCATCCTTGCGCCCGTCGGCCGCCAGCCTGCTGCTGCACGTGCTCCGGATCCAGGACCGCCGCGTCGGGGGCAGACGTGCAGCGCCGCAGGTCGTCGAGCTCGCCGCCCTCCAGCTCGCCTCCACCTCGTCCTCACCGCCCTCCAGCTCGCCTCGGCCGGCCGTATCGGTGCCTCCGCGCGCGGGTTTGCCGCGCTGCCGCCGCCATGCCCGCACGAAGAGATCCGAGGCGAGCCACGCGCCTTGATCTGTGTCTGTAGTCCGAAGGATTTTATTTGAAAATTGAAATTTCTTAGCATGTAGCAAGTTACATAAAAATGAAGTTTTCATTTCAGTTATGTTGTAGTGGCAAGTTACTCAATTGCTATTGGCATTACCTTGCGTTATAATTTGAGAGCTCTATTTTAGTTTTCATTTTGTCTTTTTTAGTTTTTAGTTATTATTTGTCAATTTCATTTCCATTATTTTGTTGTCACTTTGTCGAGCAATGGTTTTCCAATGTGCATTTTGTATCTCTTGATATATTCATTGCAATTCTGGTAAATTAGTGAGTCCTGTCAGCCAGCTTGTAGTGAGACCTGAAATCTGATCATAGCCAATTCAATTTTGATGCATTTGCTCTTTCCACTATTAAGTGAGCAATGAAGGTATAACTAGGTCTGAATAGGTTATTTTTCCTTTGATGAACTATACATTTTTCGTTTTACTTGTTATCTGTATTGGATGCTTTTTGTTATTTGTTTCAGGTTACACCATTGAATTCTTGTGCAAGGATACGATTTTTCACCAACTTAGCTTGCAGGTGTTTCCATATTATTGTCATGATATTTATCGGAGCTGTCTGTAATAAGATAACGCAGTTTGAACTTTTAACTGATTCTCATCTTTATTTCTTTGCCAAACTGATTGGGAAGGTGGATACTTCCCTCTAACACTTCATTTCAGTGAGGATTGCCCCAGCAAGCGTCCCAAGTGCAAGTTCCCTCAGGGTTTCTTCCTCCCAAATGTCTATCCTTCTTGAATAGTCTGCCTTTCAATCCTTTACGAGGACAGCGTAAGCTTTGCAATCATTTCCGTAGCCTTGTGTGATGCTATACTGATTTCATGGCCTTACTGTTTCAATTTTTTTCTGTCAGGGTTGGAGACCAGCTATTCCTGTTAAGCAGGTTCTGATCGGGATCCAGGACTTGCTAGATCAGCCAAATCCTGCTGACCCTGCTCGCTATATCACCTTTTTATCCAGGTTAGTCAAAAGTGATGGATCACAACAAAGATATTGTTTGCCCAAAACCGTACTCCTTAGTTTTGAAGTTCAGATAGCCGATCACGTTTGTAACATTTTATTTGGCTTTGCAGGATCCTACAGAATATAAGAGGCGTGTTAGACTGCAAGCGAAGCAGTATCCCGCTTTGGTCTGAGAACTTCGCCCTATTTTCTTGTAATTTCAGTTTTTATTTTCAGTTTTAAATTTCAGCTAGCAATTTCATTTTTTAATTTCATTTTGTAACTTCAATTAGTAATTTCATTATTTAATTTCAGTTATCAATTTCATTTTGTAATTTCATTTAGTATTTCCAGTTTAGCAATTTCAGTTTGTGATTTCATTTATTTTTTAGCATCTAAAGTATGCCCTGTTACTGTTATATACAGTTTCAGTTTCAGTTAGCTTTCATTTCTGTTTTTAGCTTCTAAAGTATGACATGTTATATGCAGTTTGTGTTTGCTTTCAGTTTCAGTTAGTTTTCATTTTGCTTTTTTTTTGTTAGCTTATAATTATTAGCTTCTTAGTATGCCCTGTTATATGTATTGGCATGTTCAATCCTTTTAATTTTTTTGTTTCACTAATATTCGCATTATTATTTCTGTACTAATATTAGAATTATTATTGTAATTTCAGTTTAGCAATTTTAGTTTGTAATTTCAGTTAGTATTTAGTTTTATGCTTCATTTTTTCATTTAAATAGTTTTTCATGATAAGTTGCGACATATAAATTTCATTTAAATATTCTAGTTGTCAATTTTCAGTTTCATTTTTTTGGTACCTATGTTGTCATTATCAGTTTTAGTTTTTGTTTGCTATTTAATAATTTACCCTTTTGGCAGCTTATTCAATGCTTGCCTCCTAGGTTGCAGATTATACGGTTCTTTTTTAAGTGTTTTAGTTTCTACTTAGTTCTTTTGTCATTGTTTTAGTTATGGAACTTGTTTTTTTTTGTTTAATCAAGTTATTTTGTTCATTTTCATTTTCAGTTAAAATGTTTTTTTGTTAGTTTCAGTTTAATGAGTTTAGGTATTATTTTAATGTTAGGCACAATACAAGCAATTGGTGTTTATCTTCAGCTCCTTGGATGTAACAAAATAGAAAGTTGAAGCCGCTGGAATTCCTCACTTCTGAATTTTTCACACCCCCTGCTTATTATCAACATGGAGGCTACTGCACCTGGACGGTTTGTGCTGGTGCTCGTGGTTTGCAGCGTCCATGTTGTCACCAGCAGCATCACTCCTGGGAACCAAACAGATCGACTCGCTGCTTGAATTCAAGAGGGCGATTGGTTTGGACCCACAGCAAGCATTGGTTTCTTGGAATGACAGCACTCATTTCTGCAATTGGGAAGGTGTCATGTGCAAGACGAGGAGCCGTCGTGTCACTAATTTTAACCTTGCAAATCTGAGGTTTAGACGGGCAAATATCTGCTTCACTTGGAAACCTAACATTTGAGCTTGTTCCTTTTAGTTTCAGTGTTATGAGTGTTGAGATTCAATTATCCAATTATTTTAGTCTCATTTTTTTGTTTCATTAATTCTTTTTAATTTCCGTGTAAATTTTCATATATTTGGAAGTCATAATTCTCAGAATTTATCATTTTACGATATCTTGCCACTTTCTTAAAATATAACTTACTACATACTTTGAAATTAAACTTGCCATACACAAGGTCATGCAGCTTGTAGTTTTATTTTATTGAGTTATGAGGGTTTTTTTTCAGTATCCCTTTCAGTTCAATGATATTTTAGTTATTTTGTTTAGTGATGTTGTTAGATTGTAGTTCTTTTATCTTTTTTCTCTGATGATTTTTTTGTTTTCATTTTTTTATTTTCTTTTAACTCCTCCATCTATACTTAGCCACTTGGCTCCTCCTCTTACTTGTAATGCTTTTGTACATGTCTCTACTCGTATAACACTTTGTTACGAACTTTGATCAATATCATTTCATTGCAACATGTTTTTTATTTTTTATTTTAAATTTTGTTTGACAACATGAGGAAGTCATCTCGTAATTATTAGAACTTGACATTCGAGCTGCCGTACATTGTCATGATAACTTGCCACTTGTTCAAAATATAACTCACCCTAGTTGGAAGTCATGTTTTGGTGCCGGTATAATATTTTTTAATAATGTGTCATCCAATTGATAAATACTTGTGTTTTTATATTGTTTTCCCCCCTAGTTAGTAGCTTGCCGTGTTTTACGGTGCCTATAATGTTTCTAATAATAAATTTGCCCACCAAGTTGGCAGGTTGTCCTGTTTTGTTGTCGATACAATTTGTTTTTTTTATGAAATTGCCCTTCAATCGATAATTGTTTGTGTTTGTGTGGTTCCTATAATCGTGTTTGTATTATTTTGCCCCTAGTTAGCAGGTAGTCATTTTTTTCCAACCGTTGCAATGGTGTAATAACTTGCCCCCTTGTTGACAACTTATGCAATGTTTGTTCTAATAATTTGCCCTTCAAGTTTCAACTTGTCTTGTTTCATGCCAGTACTCTCGTTTTTTCTAATGAATGCCCTCATCCCAGTTGGGAGCTAGTCATGTTTTCCGGTTGTTGCATTGGGTTGTATAATAAATTGCCCCTTGGTTAGCAAAAACGTCTATTTTTATGGTGTTGCAATAATTTGCTCTCAAGTTGTACAACTATAATATTACATGGTAGTTGGCAACAACTATAGTATCTCCTTTGATTTTTTTCCCCCTCAGCTTGTGTATACTATGTAATAGCTTGTATATATTTGGAGTAGCAACTTTAGTTTCACATGGTAGTAACTCCTTTTGATCCTCTAAGCTTGTGCATACTATGTAACAACTTTAGTATATTTTTGAAGTAACAACTTTAGTATTATATGGTAGTAACTCCTTTCATAAATCTTCTAGCATGTATTATACATAAATTGCTACTAAAAAAATTCGAAACATATGTAAGAGGATCTAGTTTTGTTCGTCTCGTCACATAGAACACACCCACGTAGACGGAATTAAAAAGGATACACCATTCAAAAACTATAGCAATTTAAAAAACATTTCACTTTTTTTTCTTTACGTCAGCTTGCATGCAATGGAAAGGGAGTGAAGAGAGTAAGGGCCTGGTTTCCATAAGTTAGGTGACTTATTAAGTCATGTGACTGAAAACCAGTAACTTATAAGTCATGCATGTTTGGTCATAGATGACTTATAAGCTCATTAAAGGTGTGGGCCCCACGTGGAAAAGGGTGACTTATAAGTTTTAAGTTAGTGGGTGACTTATAAGTTGGTGGTGTTTAACAAAATAAGTCACTTATTTTACTTTTTAACTTATAAGTAGGTGACTTATTTGAAACCAAAAGGCACTAAAGCGGGTCTGATCTTGTACATGCATGCAGTGCTGTCGAAAGTACATGCACTGATGTCGGAGGCAGGTCACGTGCTTGCGGAGAGGGGGTCGCGCGGTACCCGTTCTCGCGACGGGTCGTGGCTTATCTGCGTCAAAAAAAAAAGATTAACAAGATCATCATCACCATATAAGTAAGGTAAATGCTCATATTTCAGTGCTTCGGTAAAAGGATAAATTCCTGACACATAAATCCATAATTTAAAGGACAATTAAATACATTCGTAAAAAGAAAGCACAGCTTCATGAACATATATTCTAGTGAAAGAAATACTAAACTATAAACAGCCATTAGCCCAAAGTCACAATAAGAAGTAGGCCAGGTGGGGCCAAGCCGTTAGCGACCTTGGTATCTTCTTCCTCCTCAAGAAGAGGAGCGCAAGGGGACCAGATGGCCCGGAAGAGCACAGGCAGTGTGAGGGGAGCGTGAGAGGACCGGATGGCCGGTGGCCGAGGCAGAGCTCGCCCATGCGTCGGTCGCGGTGGCCGAGGCAGAGCTCGCCCGTGCGCGCCGCGATGCCCCTGCCCCGGCGACGAGCGTGGGGGAGAAGATGAAGGCGTTCTATGATGAGAGGAAGTCGGACAGGACCCTGGTCGAGCCCACACTCGCCGCCATTGTCGACCTCGGGTTGAGCTTGTCGATCTCCACGCACACAGCCCTTTTCGCCTCCCCGCTTCCTTTGTTGGCACCGAAGAGCCTGCCGCATCCGCCTATCCACCTCTGAAAGGTCCTAATATAGCTAGAGGGGTGAATAACCTATTTAAAATTCTACAAAACAACTAGAGCAATTTGATTAGTAAGACAAATAGCGAAATGCAAACTTGCTCTAGCTCTACGAGGGTTGCAAGCCACCTATCCAAAAATTCTAGTTGCAATGATTACTAGACACACAACTTGCTATGATACTACTCACTAAGAGCTCTCAATCTTACTACACTAAAGAGCTCCACTAGATGAACTTTAAATAACAAATCAAGCTCTCAATTCTAATTACACTAAAGAGCTTGCCACAACTAGTTTGCAATAATATAAAAGAGTGAGTAGGGCGATTATGTAACACCCCGGTGTTATGCCTACATTTAAGCACTGCAAATCACGCATATCATGCATCATCAAGCATCCAAATCCTACGTGCTTAATCATGTGCATATCAATTGAAACATTGTTTTGAAACAATTGAAACGTGCGTGAAACCTGAATGTTGCATACACCGGTTTAAGAATTGTTTTGCCCTGATTTTGCTTGCTAGGGTAGTAGAGCTTGTTTGGTTATAATTATAAATCATCTAGAATTGTTTATCACAATTTTTGGAGCAAGGTTTGCATTTGAATTATTGCCAAATTTTGCTTTAAAAATAATTCTTCAAAAATTAGGGTTCAACTCAAAATTGACTTTAATTGTATAATTCAAAATCTATAATGAATTGGACGTTGGTCTTAAAATCAAAGTTGTAGAGGATAAAATTTTGAGCAACTTTTATTTTTGGCCCAAAGTTTGAAACTGCTTTGATTTAGTCCAAAAATTCGTTTGAATGGAAAAGGAATTCAAATTAATTTGAAAAATCTTGTTTTTACCTTCGTGGGCCTTGCGCCTACCGCTTCGCCCGCTTCCGCCGGCCGCCCAGCGCGCCAAAGAAGCCGCCAGCCAAGGCACAAATTCCATCGCGCCTCGCCCAGCCCAGCCCCCACGCGCCGCCAAGGCCGTCCCCCTCGCCTGCATTGCCACGCCACGCCACGATCATCATGGGTAAAGCGTCCACCACATGTGGCGACCGCAGATGTCAAGTCAATCATGGCAGCAAGGCAGCCGCGGGTTCGACATCGCGCCCACGCCCGCCTTTCACTGCTGATGCCCGCAAGACTTCGCTCACTCGCGCCCACGCTTCTCTCTTCTCCCTCCAGAGCCGAGAGCTCGAGCTCCGCCGCTCGCCGCGCGCCTTCGCTCGCGCCGCTTAAGCTCTCGCACCACAGCGTCATTTTCCGATTGCTCGCGCCAGTAGCAGCGCCTCGCCTCCCTTCGGCTCACGCGCGCGCTTGCGCCGCTTTTCCGAGCCTCGGTGAGCTTCCCGCTCGCCACCGCCACCGACGTCCATGGCGCTGCTGCGTTTCTGGCCGCTGTGGAGCGCCTCTTCCTCCCTTCTCACCGTGCTTTAGTCGCTTCGCTTTCGCTTAGCCATGGCTCGCGACACCTATTGCGCTGCTTGTTTGCTACCGCCATGGCCGGAGATTTGCCACGGGTCACTGGCCGATCCACATGTCAAGCAACAACACACAAGCCCGAAGAAGCGCGCTCTGCTTCGGCTGCCAGCCGAGCCAAAGTCGGGGTTGACGCCTGTTGGCCGTCTTCTTTCCTCCTTTCGGCTCAGCAGCAGCCAGGGTGTGGTGGTGTGGGCCAGCTGTTCCCCACGGGCGCCCAAGAACGCTTTAAGTGAATTGATTTTCATTATTCTTTATTATTTGAAATCTGAAATGGTTTGAAAAATATTTGGATGGTCAAACTTGCTCCAAATTTGTTGAAACAAATTTTGCTAGGTTCCTTATCACCAGATCTACTTGGGAAAATTATTGCATGTCATTTTTGAGATACTTTTCTATAGGATTTTATTTAATCATGTAAATTGCTGATAACTTGAAAATGTGTATAAAAATATATAGGCTTCAGAAAAATATGATTTCAAGTTTGTTCATCTTCTTATGTCATGTACTTCCTAAGAAAAATAGGTTTCATGCATGTGCTGTGGGAAAATTTTGAGGTGTAGTTCAAGTCCCTTTAATGGCTGATTTTTGTTATTTTTGCTAAAAAGCCAAAGTTGCATAAAACATGCATCTGATAATTTTTGTACAGTCATTATATGCTATTAAGAACCTAGGAAAAATACTAATTCTGTTGTTTGACACTTTTCATAGTACAAAGTAATTTCATGCTCATTTTATGCTATAGCTTGTCATTTTTGTGTAGGATAGTTTACTTATCCAAATGCTATGAAATTTTTATGGTAGTCTGTTTAGGTAGTATTATGCTACTGTAATTTTCTCAGATTTTAGGAGCATCAGAAATATATGTTGCTATTCAAACCTATTATTAATTAGGGTTTAAGCAAGTGTTGTTTTAAGTGTGATTAAGAAATTAGTAAAGCTTTGGGGTATCTTTGAAGCATTTCATAAGATATGTTAACTTAACATATTAGTAGTAGAAGAGAATGCAGAGATGACATGTGCTTGTAGTATAGTTTCTTGGATGATGTTGACTACCTTGCCTTTCAACATATCCATTGCATTCATCTCCTTCGATGCACCGATTGCATAGGCACTTACACGCATTGCATCATACAGATCGCAAACCGAGAACCCAGTCGTCATAACCGAGGAGCCCGAGGAGCAGCTCGAGGTGCAAAGCAGAGAGAAGTGCCGAAGTTTGACGAGGAGGACGTTGAGGAACTTCCGGAGTGCCCCGATCACCGTCCGAGCTCCTTCGAGAGAGGCAAGCCCCGAGCATCTTTCTCCCGGTTTGCAATGATTTCATTAAATACTTTACTTAAATTGATGCATTACGCTTCAGAGTTGTTTGCAACCGTTGTCTGCATTTTACCTTGTTTACCTTTGTTATACTATATCCTTGTTACCCCGGTATCCGCAATGAAGTCAATGCTTAGTCGGCTTAGATCGGTAGAAGTCGGGTGATTTCCACACCGCGAGCTATAGGTGGTTACCGGATCTGCTTGGATGGCTATGAAGTCATGGTATAACTAAGTGTTAAATGAAGTTGAGACCGGGCGGAGACTTGCGTAGTTTTGGACCGTAGTGTTTCCGCTCTGTGGTCGATTAAGGACCGACCGTTGTTGGGCCTCGAGTCATGTTGAACGATGCCTTACATTTAGTGGGCCGGATAAAGTACCTTCCGACCGCTGAAGCCGGGAGATTTTTCGGGCGAGTAGATTGCCCATGACGCGGTGTCGGAGCAGGTGTGGTAGGACACGGGGCGGGATGATAAGACCAAAGTGCGATCGGTCGGCCCCGGGTACATGTGGTTCCCGGCAAACTCGAGATACACCGGAAAGTTGACTCGGTGATCAATATCTCACTTTAGCGGTGAGTGAGATTTGTGTAAGGAATAAATCACCACCGGTTAGAATCGATTCAATCGCCATCGCTCCCGGATAGTGAGCACTTGACTTGAGTGACTTCATCGTAGTAAATGTTTATGGAACACTTGGACAATTATAGTGAATATGACACAGATGGAAGTTGTTTAATGATCGATGGTTATCATTAATTGCTTAATCACATGTTTACTCTAGTATAGATGCAAATCTAGTCGATAGGTTAATAATAATTAAGTTGACAATAATGCCTTTCAAAAGTTCTTGAAATGCTAAAATGCTTCTTTTCGCAAATGAGTCACTACCCTACTATAAAGCCTTCATAATCCTTGGTGTCATTTATTTTCGGTTATGTCGGGTAAGTCCGGCCGAGTACTTTCTCGTACTCGTGGTTTTATTCCCACTTGTTGCAGATGGGCGGCGATGTATTACGGCCATCGTATCAACCGCCTTTATCCGCGATGGGTGATGCTTAGGACCATGGGCATGGTCGTTCCTTATGTCTCATCCGATGCTTTTGTTGGAGATGATCATTCATTTGGCACTCTATTTAAACTCCGTGTGTGTGTGTAGTTTGAACAAATGAATTCCGCTATTTTCATTCGAACCGGGTTTGTAATAACTATGTTGAAACTCATGTATTTGAGATCGCGAACTTTTATGTAATATGTGATGGTGACCGCTAAACTTATTACGATCATGGTCGGGACACGAGTTGGTTTGAAATCCTTTGTGATTTCACGGACTACCGGGTTATACGGGCTTAAGTTTGTTCAATCGCTCGCTTTCGTGGATGATTCTCTTACTTAATTTCGTATAATTGGTCGGTTCTGTTACAGCTGGTATCAGAGCATGGTTTAGCGTGTTACTGTTCACAAGTGTATTTAAAACAAAAGGCATTTGGAAAACGTGATTTTCAAAATCTAAAGTGTGCCAGTGATCATATCCTTTATGCCCAGTTAAGGACTTTAGGTGGCTTAATTAAGTACTGACTGGGGTTCTTGCATCATATTTCTCTTTCGTCGCTCATACGGCGTGCTATTGTATGAGTGCCACTTGTTTGAGTGGTAATGAATGGATCATTTGCCTCTACGCCTCGGTAAGTGTGAGTTGTGAGAGCATGATCGGATACACCGCCGATCTAGGGTAAATGCTTATATGATGCCGGAGTAATTACATGTTCTACGCATGTTTTACAAAGGTATCTCATGTATGGGTCTTCCGTCTATGGAGGCGATGCCGTCAATAGGACGATGGTTCGGGTAGTTACTACCGTTGTACACGTATCTGGGGATTCGTGTAGAGCGTGTAGATAAAACTTTACTGCTTTTAGGCATTCATTGGGAATTGGGCTGAAATGAATTTTCTCTGCAGTACATAACAACGCTTATCGTAGAACGTATTAGCTACGTATTGAGAGATCGTTGTATGCCACCAATTAGTCGTTAGAAATTATATATTTCCTAAGTTTGTGAGAACGCATTTACCCGTACATACATCATGTTACTTGTGCATTTCATTCATGTCATGCATTCCTCCCTTATAAATTGATTCTCTCATTTTGATAAAAGTGGTATCACCTAAAATATGTTTCCCAAGTAATAAGAGAACTTTTTACTCAGATGGCCCACACGAAAGCGCATCGCCTGAAGTCCACCGGAGGAAGAGCACCTCGACGTCCGCTTGGCCCCGAGGGAGCACCGCACCACGGACACCTTCTTGAGCGAGTTTGGCATGCCAACTTTGCTTTGGAGAGTGCTCCGTGATGTGGGTACCCAGAGGGTCAAGAGCCGGTGTACTCTTGGAATGAGAGCCAAGTTAGCGTAAGATGGACTAGCAAAGGGTGGAGATCATGGTTCCCGCTCTCGGTGATGCTCCAGATTGGGATGGTTGGCATTTGGAGTTTGAGGGTCGCACTCCAAATTTGAGGGTGCAGAGGAGCAGCCTTCCGTGTCATCGTGGACATTATGAGCAGATTTCCTGTGAGCTTGCTGCAGCTCTAGTCGGTACTTTTCCTAGGGATGATCCTCGCGATGCCATTTGGGTTCAAATTCGTGGAAGTGCATTGGTCGAGGTCCAAATGAGGGACAAAGCTAGTGACAACCAGCAATGAGTGCTATGTTCGCCGCCATCGTGAGCGTATGAAGGTCTCGAGAGTACTTAATGGACTTTGACCGGTTTATGGAGTGAGGATAAGCTCAAAGGAAGAAGCGTAAGAAGAGACAGTAGCACGAGCTATAGCTAGCTTGCAGGAGCGCTTATCGATATGAACTTACAACAGATCAAAGCGGTTGAGAGAGGTGATAGAGCTATGCAATGAGTGCATACGTTGACTCAAGCCAACAACAATGCAGATCGCATGATTGGACAGCTTGGTTCAGAAAGGAATGAAGCCCGAACGCAAGAAACCTTCTGCGCAGAGAGTCGATGAGCTAGAGGAATACAACGGCAACTCGCACGAGGAGTTTCACGCGCGCTCTACAATGGGGTTGGCCCATATGCTCCAAAGAACGCTTGTGGCATGGACATCGACGACGACAACCAGAACGAGCCTGTAGTTTCACCTGGAGGCGATGGTGACGTCTCCGATCCCGACGATGGCCCCGAGGAATAGGCTAGTTGCCTTGCGCTAGTATCTAGGTCCTGTCGCGAAGACCTTTCTTTTGTTGGCATGTAACCTATCGTATGTTGTTTCGAACGTATGAGACTTGGCATGTGGTTGGAACTTGATGTTCGAATGCGATATCTGAACGCATAAAAAGTCCAGTGTATGTATGCTGGCAATGTGACTGTATGGATGCAATGTTTGCCGTTGAAGTAATTCGATTAAGTGTTGTTGTCTTAATTGGGATGAGATTGTTGTGCCTCTGTTTTATTGCATGAATTTATTCTCTCCAGTAAATTCAGTACGGCATAATTTTTCTTCACTCGCAATCATTACAGCTTCACTCAATCGTCACTTGTTGCTGAAATATGCAGATGACAAACACTCGCCGAACCACGTATGAAGCCGCTGAGACCGGTGCTAACGGTGCGGGGACCGGTGGTGGTGGTGATGGTGGGAACCACGGCAACAACAATGAACCTCCCCATGAACCACATTTGCCACCTCCTCCCCCGTTTACCCCCGAGATGTTTCTCGCACAGTTGCTCGGGAGTCAGCGCAACACGGAACAATCCCAGAAGAACATGGAGGATTTTCTGCGCACCATCGCCAACAACGTTCAACGTGGTAACAATCAAGGTGGTGGCATGGGAGTGAACCAATATAGCAGCTTCAAGGATTTCATGGACACCAGGCCACCCGTATTCAAGGAAGCAATAGAGCCACTCGATGCTGAGGAATGGATCAACACAATGGAAGATAAATTCCGTGTGTTGAGAATGACTGAGGTTCTAAAAACGGAGTATGCTGCACTTCAATTGCAGGGACCGACGGGAATGTGGTGGAAGCACCATCGCACCACCTTCCCTCCAAATGCTCAGATTTCTTGGAGAGAGTTTGCTGAGGCCTTCCGTGGAGTCTATATTCCACCAGGGCTGACCGAAATGAAGTTGGGAGAGTTTCTGGCGTTGAACCAGGGCACCAAGACCGTGACGCAATACCTGCATGCCTTCAACAACTTGTGTCGCTATGCTCCCGACATGGTCGACACAGATGCTAAAAGAATAGCCAGTTTTAAGAGGGGTCTCAATCCAAAATGATGAAGCATGTTGGTACCAACAACCGTCAGATTCAATGACTTCATCATTCGTGCAAGCAGGAGAAGAATAACAACGCCAAAGACACCGCAGCCAAGACACGCAAGAGAGCCTTTGAAGGAGGGCTGCGTCTCAAGCTAGAGCACCTATGGGAGGTCGTCCCCATATCGCCCATCGGCACTGGTGCTAGATTCAGCCCACCTCACCAAGAAGCCGCATTTCCGTGGACCTCAAAAGCCATACAAGATGGCAAAGATACAACCCAACAAAGCAACATGAATCAAGCGGTGCAA
The DNA here is from genome assembly GCA_904845875.1 of Miscanthus lutarioriparius. Taxonomy (NCBI): domain Eukaryota; kingdom Viridiplantae; phylum Streptophyta; class Magnoliopsida; order Poales; family Poaceae; genus Miscanthus; species Miscanthus lutarioriparius. The sequence continues at coordinate 48,748,768 of CAJGYO010000017.1, read as the reverse complement.
GGCGCCTAAGGGAGCTATGGGATCTGCCGGGACAATAATAGGACCTCGCTATAACCGTGATCAACCCGGTCATTTCTCGAGGTTTTGTCCGTACTACCAAGAAGAAGCAAGCAGACTTATAATGCTAGAGTGCATAGTACAACAAAGGATGAAATTCCGGAGGGAGAGCCCGTCACTCGCTTTGGTAAGTTTATCACAAACGAAAACCCTGCAGTTATTCTATTTGATTCTCGATCATCGCATTCTTTTATGAGTCAAGCATTTGCACGTAAACATGAACAACTATGCACAGTAATTGGGTTATGGTTACTGTATAAGTTCAAAGAGGGGCTGATGTTTTGACCAACCGGATGGTTCGAGGGCAACCCTTGAATTAGGTAGCGAGGAAGTTCCGAGTGAACTTGATAGTTATGCCCGGTTAGTCTTGGATGTCATTATAGGGATGAATTGGATGAAGGATTGGGGAGCAAATCATAGATACCGGAAGTCGAGTACTTACCCTTAAGGATCCATCGGGTGAGGGTACTTTCCAAGTACCATTGCCTCGAAGAACAGACCTTATAAGTGTTACATGCGCTACAGCAGTCATTCCTATTCATCAGATTCCGGTAGTGTGTGAATTCCCGGATGTATTCCCGGATGAGCTACCTGGTCTTCCGCCAGATAGGGAGATTGAGTTTAGAATTGAGCTAGTCCCTGGAACAGCTCCGATTTCAAGAAGACCCTATCGGATGCCTCCAGATGAGTTAGCTGAGCTAAAGAAGCAATTAGAAGATTTGTCGAAAAAGGGGTTTATTCGGCCAAGCAAGTCTGAATGGGGATGTCCCGCTTTGTTTGTGAAGAAAAAGAAAGAGGGCACGTTGAGAATGTGCGTAGATTATAGGCCACTCAATGCTGTGACCATCAAGAATAAATATCCCTTGCCACATATTGATGTTCTGTTTGACCAATTATCCAAGGCCAAGGTGTTCTCAAAAATAGATTTGAGATCCGGTTATCATCAGATTAAGATTAGGCCACAGGATATACCAAAAACTGCATTTTCCACCAGATACGGGTTGTATGAGTATCTTGTCATGTCTTTTGGCTTGACAAATGCTCCTGCATATTTCATGTTCTTGATGAATACAGTTTTCATGCCAGAATTGGATAAGTTTGTGGTAGTATTCATCGATGACATTCTGGTGTACTCCGAGAATGAGAAAGATCACGAAGAGCATCTGAGAACTGTCTTGACCAGACTTAGAGATCATCAATTGTATGCTAAGTTTAGCAAATGCGAATTCTGGTTGAAGGAAGTTCCTTTCCTTGGTCACATTCTGTCAGAGAATGGAGTTTCAGTCGATCCAAGTAAGGTGCAAGAAGTTATGAATTGGAAAGCACCGACCACAGTTCCTGAGATTAGAAGTTTCTTAGGACTAGCGGGTTATTACCGTCGCTTTATACCAGATTTCTCGAAGATCGCCAAACCGATGACAAGTCTCCTTCAAAAGGATCATAAATTTGTGTGGACAGAAGAGTGTGAAGCAGCTTTCCACACTTTGCGGAAACTGTTGACCACTGCTCCTGTTCTAGCACAACCAGATATTGAGAAACCATTTGATGTGTTTTGCGACGCATCGAAAACTGGATTAGGCTGTGTACTTATGCAAGAAAGGAGAGTCATAGCTTATGCATCACGTCAATTGAGAAAGCACGAGGTCAACTATCCAACACATGATCTTGAACTTGCTGCAGTTGTGCACGCCCTAAAAATTTGGAGACATTACCTACTTGGTAATGTGTGCAATATTTTCACGGATCACAAGAGTCTTAAGTATATCTTTACCCAACCAGAGCTAAACATGAGACAACGTAGATGGTTGGAATTGATCAAAGATTACAACTTGAATGTGCAATATCATCCTGGTAAAGCCAATGTAGTGGCAGATGCTTTGAGCAGGAAGTCACATTACTTGACTGTGCAGCCATTACTTGAAGATGGATTCGATCTAATGCATCCTGCTGTGTTAAATAGTATTCAGATTAGTTGCTCGTTGGAGAGTAAGATAATAGAAGGTCAGAAAACTGACAAGGGGATATTCCACATCAAAGAGAAAATAAAAGAAAAGCCGTCTCAACACTTTAAAGTGGATGAACAGGGCGTGTTGTGGTTTGACAACCGTCTTGTGGTTCCCAAGGATCAAGAGCTTAGAAATAAACTCATGGATGAAGCTCACCTTTCTAAGCTATCTATCCATCCCTAAGTAGTAAGATGTATCAAGAACTAAGATCTCGTTATTGGTGGACCAAAATGAAGAAAGAAATTACAAAGATATGTTGTCGATGTGACACATGTTGTCGAGTGAAAGCAATTCACATGAAACTCGCCGGTATGTTGCAACCCTTATCACCCGAGTTGGAAGTGGGACGATATCAAGATGGATTTTATCACGGGGTTGCCCACTACTCAAAAAAGGACATGATTCGATCTGGGTAATTGTGGATCGTCTTACCAAGACCGCTCATTTCCTACCATCAAAAACCACTTATAGACCACCTCAATATGCTTTGAGAAGTATATCGCAGAAATTGTGAGGTTGCATGGAATACCAAAGACCATAGTGTCCGATAGAGGCTCACAGCTCACGGCTCATTTTTGGGAACATTTACACAAAGGCTTAGGAACTAGTTTGATTCATAGATCACTTTTATCATCCTCGCATGTATGGTCGATGAACGAGTGAATGCTGTTTTGGAGGATATGTTAAGAGCACGTGTATTGTCTTCTAAGGGATCATGGGAGTCATGGTTACCAAGTAGCTGAGTTTTCTTATAATAATAGTTATCAAGAAAGCATCAAGATGGCCCCATTCAAGCTTTATATGGCGTAAAATGTAGAACACTATTGAATTGGGTCGAGCCTCGGTGATAGAAGATATTATGGCATTGACTTTGTAGAAGCCGAGAAGAAAGTTCATATTATTCAAAGGTAATATGAAAGCGCCCAATCACATCGTAAAAGCTATGCGTATAAAAGAAGGAGACCCTTAGGTTTGAAGTGGGTGACTATGTTTATCCGAAAGTCACGCCAATGAAGAAGAAAAGGTTTGAGTCCAAGAAAGCTTGCCGCGAGATTCAGTAGGACCATACAAGATCTTAGAACAAAGAGGTCCGGTAGCCTACAAGTTAGAGTTACCGAGACAATGAGTACTGCTTTTCCCAGCTTTCCATGTATCACATCTCAAGAAATGTTTATGCGTGTTCGGGAGGAAAGAATAGAACCTCGAGGTATTCAACTCAAATCAGATTTGGTGTATCGTGAACAACCATCCGGTGTTAGACACTAAGGAACGTGCTACTCGGAATAGTGTGGTGAAAACATACAAGGTACAAGGGGATCATCATGATGAGGGAGATGCAACTTGGGAAACAGGAGAGTATCTCAAAAAAAGCTTATGAAGAATTTTATAACAAAGGGTTCAGAACCCAAATCTCGGGACGAGATTTTTATAAGGGGGGAAGGCTGTAACACCCCGGTGTTATGCCTACATTTAAGCACTACAAATCACGCATATCATGCATCATCAAGCATCCAAATCCTACGTGCTTAATCATGTGCATATCAATTGAAACATTGTTTTGAAACAATTGAAACGCATGTGAAACCCAATGTTGCATACACCGGTTTAAGAATTGTTTTGCCCTCGATTTTGCTTGCTAGGGTAGTAGAGCTTGTTTGGTTATAATTATAAATCATCTAGAATTGTTTATCACAATTTTTGGAGCAAGGTTTGCATTTGAATTATTGCCAAATTTTGCTTTAAAAATAATTCTTCAAAAATTAGGGTTCAACTCAAAATTGACTTTAATTGTATAATTCAAAATCTATAATGAATTGGATGTTGGTCTTAAAATCAAAGTTGTAGAGGATAAAATTTTGAGCAACTTTTATTTTTGGCCCAAAGTTTGAAACTGCTTTGATTTAGTCCAAAATTCGTTTGAATGGAAAAGGAATTCAAATTAATTTGAAAAATCTTGTTTTTTACCTTCGTGGGCCTTGCGCTCGCTTCTTACCCGCTTTCGCTGAAGCCGGCCAACACCAATACCAAAGAAGTCACTCATGCTGTAGCCACAAACCATCGCGCCTCGGCCCAGCCCAGCACAAGGCCAAGCCGTCCTCCCTCATTTTCATGCCGCCACGCCACGATCATGGCAGAAGCGTCCACAATGGCGACCGCATCATGGCGTCAACCATCACAACAAGCAACTACCAGCGGCGACATCGCTACCACGCCCGCTTTTCACTGCCGATGCTCACAAGACTCGCTCACTGCTACCACGCTTCCTCTTCTCCCCTCCAGAGCCGAGAGCTTGACATTCGAGCTGCCAGACATTGTCATGATAACTTGCCACTTGTTCAAAATATAACTCACCCTAGTTGGAAGTCATGTTTTGGTGCCGGTATAATATTTTTTAATAATGTGTCATCCAATTGATAAATACTTGTGTTTTTATATTGTTTTCCCCCTAGTTAGTAGCTTGCCGTGTTTTACGGTGCCTATAATGTTTCTAATAATAAATTTGCCCACCAAGTTGGCAGGTTGTCCTGTTTTGTTGTCGATACAATTTGTTTTTTTTATGAAATTGCCCTTCAATCGATAATTGTTTGTGTTTGTGTGGTTCCTATAATCGTGTTTGTATTATTTTGCCCCTAGTTAGCGGTGTAGTCATTTTTTTCCAACCGCTGCAATGGTGTAATAACTTGCCCCTTGTTGACAACTTATGCAATGTTTGTTCTAATAATTTGCCCTTCAAGTTTCAACTTGTCTTGTTTCATGCCAAGATTTCGCGTTTTTTCTAATGAATGCCCTCACCCCGCTTGGGAGCTAGTCATGTTTTCCGGTTGTTGCATTGGGTTGTATAATAAATTGCCCTTGGTTAGCAAAACGTCTATTTTTATGGTGTTGCAATAATTTGCTCTCAAGTTGTACAACTATAATATTACATGGTAGTTGGCAACAACTATAGTATCTCCTTTGATTTTTTTTTCCTCAAACTTGTGTATACTATGTAATAGCTTGTATATATTTGGAGTAGCAACTTTAGTTTCACATGGTAGTAACTCCTTTTGATCCTCTAAGCTTGTGCATACTATGTAACAACTTTAGTATATTTTTGAAGTAACAACTTTAGTATTATATGGTAGTAACTCCTTTCATAAATCTTCTAGCATGTATTATACATAAATTGCTACTAAAAAATTCAAACATATGTAAGAGGATCTAGTTTTGTTCGTCTCTCACATAGAACACACCCACGTAGACGGAATTAAAAAGGATACACCATTCAAAAACTATAGCAATTTAAAAACATTTCACTTTTTTTTTTTTACGTCGACTTGCATGCAATGGAAAGGGAGTGAAGAGAGTAAGGGCCTGGGTTTCCATAAGTCGTGTGACTTATTAAGTCATGTGATCGAAAACCAAGAACTTATAAGTCATGCATGTTTGGTCATAGATGACTTATAAGCTCATTAAAGGTGTGGGCCCCACGTGGAAAGGGTGACTTATAAGTTTTAAGTTAGTGGGTGACTTATAAGTTGGTGGTGTTTAACAAAATAAGTCACTTATTTTACTTTTTAACTTATAAGTAGGTGACTTATTTGAAACCAAAAGGCACTAAAGCGGGTCTGATCTTGTACATGCATGCAAAGGTCTTTGTCGAAAGTACATGCACCGATGTCGAGAGGCAAGTCACGTGCTTATGGAGGGGTCGCATGGCACCCGCTTCTCATGACGGGTCGTGGCTTATCTGCGTCAAAAAAAAAAAAGATTAACAAGATCATCATCACCATATAAGTAAGGTAAATGCTCATATTTCAAAGGCTTTTAAAAGGATAAATTCCTGACACATAAATCCATAATTTAAAGGACAATTAAATACATTCGTAAAAAGAAAGCACAGCTTCATGAACATATATTCTAGTGAAAGAAATACTAAACTATAAACAGCCATTAGCCCAAAGTCACAATAAGAAGTAGGCCAGGTGGGGCCAAGCCGTTAGCGACCTTGGTATCTTCTTCCTCCTCAAGAAGAGGAGCGCAAGGGGACCAGATGGCCCGGAAGAGCACAGGCAGTGTGAGGGGAGCGTGAGAGGACCGGATGGCCGGTGGCCGAGGCAGAGCTCGCCCATGCGTCGGTCGCGGTGGCCGAGGCAGAGCTCGCCCGTGCGCGCCGCGATGCCCCTGCCCCGGCGACGAGCGTGGGGGAGAAGATGAAGGCGTTCTATGATGAGAGGAAGTCGGACAGGACCCTGGTCGAGCCCACACTCGCCGCCATTGTCGACCTCGGGTTGAGCTCGTCGATCTCCACGCACACAGCCCTTTTCGCCTCCCCGCTTCCTTTGTTGGCACCGAAGAGCCTGCCGCATCCGCCTATCCACCTCTGAAAGGTCCTAATATAGCTAGAGGGGTGAATAACCTATTTAAAATTCTACAAAACAACTAGAGCAATTTGATTAGTAAGACAAATAGCGAAATGCAAACTTGCTCTAGCTCTACGAGGGTTGCAAGCCACCTATCTAAAAATTCTAGTTGCAATGATTACTAGACACACAACTTGCTATGATACTACTCACTAAGAGCTCTCAATCTTACTACACTAAAGAGCTCCACTAGATGAACTTTAAATAACAAATCAAGCTCTCAATTCTAATTACACTAAAGAGCTTGCCACAACTAGTTTGCAATAATATAAAAGAGTGAGTAGGGTGATTATGTAACACCCCGGTGTTATGCCTACATTTAAGCACTGCAAATCACGCATATCATGCATCATCAAGCATCCAAATCCTACGTGCTTAATCATGTGCATATCAATTGAAACATTGTTTTGAAACAATTGAAACGTGCGTGAAACCTGAATGTTGCATACACCGGTTTAAGAATTGTTTTGCCCTGATTTTGCTTGCTAGGGTAGTAGAGCTTGTTTGGTTATAATTATAAATCATCTAGAATTGTTTATCACAATTTTTGGAGCAAGGTTTGCATTTGAATTATTGCCAAATTTTGCTTTAAAAATAATTCTTCAAAAATTAGGGTTCAACTCAAAATTGACTTTAATTGTATAATTCAAAATCTATAATGAATTGGACGTTGGTCTTAAAATCAAAGTTGTAGAGGATAAAATTTTGAGCAACTTTTATTTTTGGCCCAAAGTTTGAAACTGCTTTGATTTAGTCCAAAAATTCGTTTGAATGGAAAAGGAATTCAAATTAATTTGAAAAATCTTGTTTTTACCTTCGTGGGCCTTTGCGCCTCGCTTCGCTTCCGCCCTTTTAAAAGCGCCCAATAAGCGCCAAACAAGCCGCCCAGCACACTTGCCCAATTTATCGCGCCTCGGCCCAGCCCATTTTCACCGCGCCGTCCCCCTTTTTTCATGCACACGCCACGACCATGGGCAGAAGCGTCCGCCACAGTGGCGACCGCATGCTTGGCGTCAACAATCCCACAACAGCGGCAGCGCTTGGCTCGACATCGCGCATCACGCGCGCCGCTTTCACTGGCTGATGCCCGCGACTTTCGCTCACTCGCGCCCACGCTCCTCTTCTCCCCTCCAGAGCCGAGAGCTCGAGCTCGCCCTCGCCCGCGCCCGCCCGCTCACGGCGCCAAGCTCTCGCACCGCCAAGCGTCATTTTCCGATTGCTCGCGCGCCAGCCAAGGCCATCTTCCTCCCTTCGGCTCACGCTTCACGCGCTTACGCCGCCGCCCGAAAACCACAGGTGAGCTTCCCGCGCCTCGCCATCGACGTCCATGGCGCCCGCCAGCTGTGCTCGGCCGCCGTGGAGCGCCTCTTCCTCCCCTTCTCGGCCGTGCTTAGCTGCTGCTTTCGCTTTAGCCATGGCCTCGCACACCTATTGCGCTTGCTTGCTTTTGCGCCGCCATGGCCGGAGATTTGCCGCCGGCCGCCGGCCGATCCACACATTGCAAGCCCAAATAGCGCCCGGACAAGCGCTCGCCTCTACCGGCGGTAGAGCAGCCGGTAGTCGGGTTGACGCCTGTTGGGCCGTCTTCTTTCCCTCGGCCTTTCGGGCCACGCGGGGCAGGTTGGGCCGTGGGCCAGCTGTTCCCCACGGCCGCCCGATGAACGCTTAAGTGAATTGATTTTCATTATTCTTTATTATTTGAAATCTGAAATGGTTTGAAAAATATTTGGATGGTCAAACTTGCTCCAAATTTGTTGAAACAAATTTTGCTAGGTTCCTTATCACCAGATCTACTTGGGAAAATTATTGCATGTCATTTTTGAGATACTTTTCTATAGGATTTTATTTAATCATGTAAATTGCTTGATAACTTGAAAATGTGTATAAAAATATATAGGCTTCAGAAAATATGATTTCAAGTTTGTTCATCTTCTTATGTCATGTACTTCCTAAGAAAAATAGGTTTCATGCATGTGCTGTGGGAAAATTTTGAGGTGTAGTTCAAGTCCCTTTAATGGCTGATTTTTGTTATTTTTGCTAAAAAGCCAAAGTTGCATAAAACATGCATCTGATAATTTTTGTACAGTCATTATATGCTATTAAGAACCTAGGAAAAATACTAATTCTGTTGTTTGACACTTTTCATAGTACAAAGTAATTTCATGCTCATTTTTATGCTATAGCTTGTCATTTTTGTGTAGGATAGTTTACTTATCCAAATGCTATGAAATTTTTATGGTAGTCTGTTTAGGGTAGTATTATGCTACTGTAATTTTCTCAGATTTTTAGGAGCATCAGAAATATATGTTGCTATTCAAACCTATTATTAATTAGGGTTTAAGCAAGTGTTGTTTTAAGTGTGATTAAGAAATTAGTAAAGCTTTGGGGTATCTTTGAAGCATTTCATAAGATATGTTAACTTAACATATTAGTAGTAGAAGAGAATGCAGTAGATGACATGTGCTTGTAGTATAGTTTCTTGGATGATGTTGACTACCTTGCCTTTCAACATATCCATTGCATTCATCTCCTTCGATGCACCGATTGCATAGGCACTTACACGCATTGCATCATACAGGATCGCAAACCGAGAACCCAGTCGTCATAACCGAGGAGCCCGAGGAGCAGCTCGAGGTGCAGCAGCAGGAAGTGCCAGAAGCCGACGAGGAGGACGTTGAGGAACTTCCGGAGTGCCCCGATCACCGTCCGAGCTCCTTCGAGAGAGGCAAGCCCCGGGAGCATCTTTCTCCCGGTTTGCAATGATTTCATTAAATACTTTACTTAAATTGATGCATTACGTTCAGGAGTTGTTTGCAACCGTTGCTGCATTTTACCTTGTTTACCTTTGTTATACTATATCCTTGTTACCCTGGTATCCGCAGTCGAGTCAATGCTTAGCTGGCTTAGATCGGTAGAAGTCGGGTGATTTCCTGTCACCTGCGAGCTATAGGTGGTTACCTGGATCTGCTTGGATGGCTATGAAGTCATGGTATAACTAAGTGTTAAATGAAGTTGAGACCGGGCGGAGACTTGCAGAGTTTTGGACTGTAGTGTTTCCGTCTGTGTCGATTAAGGACCGACCGTTGTTGGGCCTCGAGTCATGTTGAACGCATGCCTTACATTTAGCTGGCCGGATAAAGTACCTTCCGACCGCGAAGCTGGGAGATTTTTCGGGCCGAGTAGATTGCCCGCAGCGCACTGTGCCGGAGCAGGTGTGGTAGGACACGGGGGCGGGATGATAAGACCAAAGTGCAGTCGGTCGGCCCCCGGGTACATGTGGTTCCTGGCAAACTCGAGATACCTGGAAAGTTGACTCGGTGATCAATATCTCACTTTAGCGGGTGAGTGAGATTTGTGTAAGGAATAAATCACCAATGGTTAGGAATCGATTCAATCGCCATCGCTCCCGGATAGTGAGCACTTGACTTGAGTGACTTCATCGTAGTAAATGTTTATGGAACACTTGGACAGCTTATAGTGAATATGACAAGATGGAAGTTGTTTAATGATCAAGGGTTATCATTAATTGCTTAATCACATGTTTACTCTAGTATAGATGCAAATCTAGTCGATAGGTTAATAATAATTGTTGACAATAATGCCTTTCGAAAAGTTCTTGAAATGCTAAAATGCTTCTTTCTCGCAAATGAGTCACCTACCCTACTATAAAGCCTTCATAATCCTTGGTGTCATTTATTTTCGGTTATGTCGGGTAAGTCTGGCTGAGTACCTTCTCGTACTCAGGGTTTTATTCCCACTTGTTGCAGATGGGCAGATGTATTACGGCTACTGTATCAACTGCCTTTATCCTGCGATGGGTGATGCTTAGGACCATGGGCATGGTCGTTCCTTATGTCTCATCTGATGCTTTTGTTGGAGATGATCATTCGCTGGCACTCTATTTAAACTCCGTGTGTGTGTGTAGTTTGAACAAATGAATTCCGCTATTTTCATTCGAACTGGTTTGTAATAACTATGTTGAAACTCTGATGTATTTGAGATCGCGAACTTTTATGTAATATGTGATGGTGACCGCTAAACTTATTACGATCATGGCTGGGACACGAGTTGGTTTGAAATCCTTTGTGATTTCACGGACTACCGGGTTATACGGGCTTAAGTTTGTTCAATCGTCTGCTCTGGTGGATGATTCTCTTACTTAATTTCGTATAATTGGTCGGTTCTGTTACAGCTGGTATCAGAGCATGGTTTAGCGTGTTACTGTTCACAAGTGTATTTAAAACAAAAGGCATTTGGAAAACGTGATTTTCAAAATCTAAAGTGTGCCAGTGATCATATCCTTTATGCCCAGTTAAGGACTTTAGGTGGCTTAATTAAGTACTGACTGGGGTTCTTGCATCATATTTCTCTTTAAATGCGCTCATACGGCGTGCTATTGTATGAGTGCCACTTGTTTGAGTGGTAATGAATGGATCATTTGCCTCTACGCCTCGGTAAGTGTGAGTTGTGAGAGCATGATCGGATACACCGCCGATCTAGGGTAAATGCTTATATGATGCCGGAGTAATTACATGTTCTACGCATGTTTTACAAAGGTATCTCATGTATGGGTCTTCCGTCTATGGAGGCGATGCCGTCAATAGGACGATGGTTCGGGTAGTTACTACCGTTGTACACGTATCTGGGGATTCGTGTAGAGCGTGTAGATAAAACTTTACTGCTTTTAGGCATTCATTGGGAATTGGGCTGAAATGAATTTTCTCGCGGTACATAACAACGCTTATCGTGTAAAACGTATTAGCTACGTATTGAGAGATCGTTGTATGCCACCGAATTAGTCGTTAGAAATTATATATTTCCTAAGTTTGTGAGAACGTATTTACCCGTATATACATCATGTTACTTGTGCATTTCATTCATGTCATGCATTCCTCCCCTTATAAATTGATTCTCTCATTTTGATAAAAGTGGTATCACCTAAAATATGTTTCCCCGAAGTAATAAGAGAACTTTTGCTACAGATGGCCCGCACGAAGCAGACCGCCCGTAAGTCCACCGGAGGAAGAGCACCTCGACGTCCGTTGGCCCTGAGGGAGCACCGCACCACGGACACCTTCTTGAGCGAGTTTGGCATGCCAACTTTGCTTTGGAGAGTGCTCCGTGATGTGGGTACCCAGGGTCAAGAGCCGGTGTACTCTTGGAATGAGAGCCAGTTAGCAGAAGATGGACTAGCAGTGGTGGAGATCATGGTTCCTGCTCTCGGTGATGCTCCAGATTGGGATGGTTGGCATTTGGAGTTTGAGGGTCGCACTCCAGCTGAGGGTGCAGAGGGAGCAGCCTTCCGTGTCATCAGGGACATTATGAGCAGATTTCCCAGTGAGCTTGCTGCAGCTCTAGCTGGTACTTTTCCTAGGGATGATCCTCGCGATGCCATTTGGGTTCAGCCTCAGGGAAGTGCATTGGTCAGAGGTCCAGCTGAGGGACAGGCTAGTGACAACCAGGCAATGAGTGCTATGTTCGCCGCCATCAGAGCGTATGAAGGTCTCGAGAGTACTTACTGGACTTTGACTGGTTTGCGGAGTGAGGATAAGCTCAAAGGGAAGAAGCAGAAGAAGAGACAGGCACGAGCTATAGCTAGCTTGCAGGAGCAGTTGGCTGATATGAACTTACAGCGAGATCAGGCGGTTGAGAGAGGTGATAGAGCTATGCAGCGAGTGCATACGTTGACTCAAGCCAACAACAATGCAGATCGCATGATTGGACAGTTGGTTCAGGAAAGGAATGAAGCCTGGAACGCAAGAAACCTTCTGCTGCAGAGAGTCGATGAGCTAGAGGAATACAACGGCAACCTGCACGAGGAGTTTCACGCGCTCTACAATGGGGTTGGCCCATATGCTCCAGCAAACGCCGCTGGCATGGACATCGACGACGACAACCAGAACGAGCCTGTAGTTTCACCTGGAGGCGATGGTGACGTCTCCGATCCCGACGATGGCCCCGAGGAATAGGCTAGTTGCCTTGCGCTAGTATCTAGGTCCTGTCGCGAAGACCTTTCTTTTGTTGGCATGTAACCTATCGTATGTTGTTTCGAACGTATGAGACTTGGCATGTGGTTGGAACTTGATGTTCGAATGCGATATCTGAACGCATAAAAAGTCCAGTGTATGTATGCTGGCAATGTGACTGTATGGATGCAATGTTTGCCGTTGAAGTAATTCGATTAAGTGTTGTTGTCTTAATTGGGATGAGATTGTTGTGCCTCTGTTTTATTGCATGAATTTATTCTCTCCAGTAAATTTAGTACGGCATAATTTTTCTTCACTCATAATCATTACACTTCACTCAATCGTCACTTGTTGCTGAAATATGCAGATGACAAACACTCGCCGAACCACGATGAAGCCACCGAGACCGGGTGCTAACGGTGCGGGGGACCGGTGGTGGTGGTGATGGTGGGAACCACGGCAACAACAATGAACCTCCCCATGAACCACATTTGCCACCTCCTCCCCGTTTACCCCGAGATGTTTCTCGCCGCGGTTGCTTTCGGGAGTCGGCGCAACACGGAACAATCCCGTAAGAACATGGAGGATTTTCTCGCACCATCGCCAACAACGTTCAACGTGGTAACAATCAAGGTGGTGGCATGGGAGTGAACCAATATAGCAGCTTCAAGGATTTCATGGACACCAGGCCACCCGTATTCAAGGAAGCAATAGAGCCACTCGATGCTGAGGAATGGATCAACACAATGGAAGATAAATTCCGTGTGTTGAGGATGACTGAGGTTCTAAAAACAGAGTATGCTGCACTTCAATTGCAGGGACCGGCGGGAATGTGGTGGAAGCACCATCGCACCACCTTCCCTCCAAATGCTCAGATTTCTTGGAGAGAGTTTGCTGAGGCCTTCCGTGGAGTCTATATTCCACCCGGGCTGACTGAAATGAAGTTGGGAGAGTTTCTGGCGTTGAACCAGGGCACCAAGACCGTGACGCAATACCTGCATGCCTTCAACAACTTGTGTCGCTATGCTCCCGACATGGTCGACACAGATGCTAAAAGAATAGCCAGTTTTAAGAGGGGTCTCAATCCAAAAATGATGAAGCATGTTGGTACCAACAACCGCGTCAGATTCAATGACTTCATCAGCGACTGTCTGAAGCAGGAGAAGAATAACAACGCCAGCACCGCAGCCAAGACACGCAAGAGAGCCTTTGAAGGAGGGCCGTCTCAAGCTAGAGCACCTATGGGAGGTCGTCCCCCATATCGCCCATCGGCACCTGGTGCTAGATTCAGGCCACCTCAGCCAAGAAGCCAGAATTTCCGTGGACCTCAAAAGCCATACAAGATGGCAGTACAGCCCAACAAAGCAGCCGCAACTGCGGTGCAAGGCAGTTCCAAGGGAGCTGTGGGATCTGCCGGGACAGTAAGAGGACCCTGCTATAACTGTGATCAACCCGGTCATTTCTCGAGGTTTTGTCCGTACCCGCCCAAGAAGAAGCAGCAGACTTATAATGCTAGAGTGCATAGTACAACAGTGGATGAAATTCCAGAGGGAGAGCCCGTCACTGCTGGTAAGTTTACTGTCAACGAAAACCCTGCAGTTATTCTATTTGATTCTGGATCATCGCATTCTTTTATGAGTCAAGCATTTGCACAGAAACATGAACAACTATGCACAGAATTGGGTTATGGTTACCGTATAAGTTCAGCAGGGGCTGATGTTTTGACCAACCGGATGGTTCGAGGGGCAACCCTTGAATTAGGTAGCAGGAAGTTCCGAGTGAACTTGATAGTTATGCCTGGGTTAGTCTTGGATGTCATTATAGGGATGAATTGGATGAAGGATTGGGGAGCAGTCATAGATACTGGAAGTCGAGTACTTACCCTTAAGGATCCACTGGGTGAGGGTACTTTCCAAGTACCATTGCCTCGAAGAACAGACCTTATAAGTGTTACATGCGCTACAGCAGTCATTCCTATTCATCAGATTCCGGTAGTGTGTGAATTCCCGGATGAGCTACCTGGTCTTCCGCCAGATAGGGAGATTGAGTTTGGAATTGAGCTAGTCCCTGGAACAGCTCCGATTTCAAGAAGACCCTATCGGATACCTCCAGATGAGTTAGCTGAGCTAAAGAAGCAATTAGAAGATTTGTCGAAAAAGGGGTTTATTCGGCCAAGCAAGTCTGAATGGGGATGTCCCGCTTTGTTTGTGAAGAAAAAGAAAGAGGGCACGTTGAGAATGTGCGTAGATTATAGGCCACTCAATGCTGTGACCATCAAGAATAAATATCCCTTGCCACATATTGATGTTCTGTTTGACCAATTATCCAAGGCCAAGGTGTTCTCAAAAATAGATTTGAGATCCGGTTATCATCAGATTAAGATTAGGCCACAGGATATACCAAAAACTGCATTTTCCACCAGATACGGGTTGTATGAGTATCTTATCATGTCTTTTGGCTTGACAAATGCTCCTGCATATTTCATGTTCTTGATGAATACATTTTTCATGCCAGAATTGGATAAGTTTGTGGTAGTATTCATCGATGACATTCTAGTGTACTCCGAGAATGAGAAAGATCACGAAGAGCATCTGAGAACTGTCTTGACCAGACTTAGAGATCATCAATTGTATGCTAAGTTTAGCAAATGCGAATTCGGTTGAAGGAAGTTCCTTTCCTTGGTCACATTCTGTCAGAGAATGGAGTTTCAATCGATCCAAGTAAGGTGCAAGAAGTTATGAATTGGAAAGCACCGACCACAGCTCTCGAGATTAGAAGTTTCTTAGGACTAGCGGGTTATTACCGTCGCTTTATACCAGATTTCTCGAAGATCGCCAAACCGATGACAAGTCTCCTTCAGAAGGATCATAAATTTGTGTGGACAGAAGAGTGTGAAGCAGCTTTCCACACTTTGCGGAAACTGTTGACCACTGCTCCTGTTCTAGCACAACCAGATATTGAGAAACCATTTGATGTGTTTTATGACGCGCCGAAAAACTGGATTAGGTCAGTGTACTTATGCAAGAAAGGAGAGTCATAGCTTATGCATCACGTCAATTGAGAAAGCACGAGGTCAACTATCCAACACATGATCTTGAACTTGCTGCAGTTGTGCACGCCCTAAAAATTTGGAGACATTACCTACTTGGTAATGTGTGCAATATTTTCACGGATCACAAGAGTCTTAAGTATATCTTTACCCAACCAGAGCTAAACATGAGACAACGTAGATGGTTGGAATTGATCAAAGATTACAACTTGAATGTGCAATATCATCCCGTAAAGCCAATGTAGTGGCGGATGCTTTGAGCGAGAAGTCACATTACTTGACTGTGTGTACCATTACTTGAAGATGGATTCGATCTAATGCATCCTCATTGTGTTAAATAGTATTCAGATTAGTTGCTCGTTGGAGAGTAAGATAATAGAAGGTCAGAAAACTGACAAGGGGATATTCCACATCAAAGAGAAAATAAAAGAAAAGCCGTCTCAACACTTTAAAGTGGATGAACAGGGCGTGTTGTGGTTTGACAACCGTCTTGTGGTTCCCAAGGATCAAGAGCTTAGAAATAAACTCATGGATGAAGCTCACCTTTCTAAGCTATCTATCCATCCCGGAAGTAGTAAGATGTATCAAGAACTAAGATCTCGTTATTGGTGGACCAAAATGAAGAAAGAAATTACAGCATATGTTGTCAGATGTGACACATGTTGTCGAGTGAAAGCAATTCACATGAAACCTGCCGGTATGTTGCAACCCTTATCAGTCCCGAGTTGGAAGTGGGACGATATCAGTATGGATTTTATCACGGGGTTGCCCACTACTCAAAAAGGACATGATTCGATCTGGGTAATTGTGGATCGTCTTACCAAGACCGCTCATTTCCTACCTGTCAAAACCACTTATCGACCACCTCAATATGCTGAGAAGTATATCGCAGAAATTGTGAGGTTGCATGGAATACCAAAGACCATAGTGTCTGATAGAGGCTCACAGTTCACGGCTCATTTTTGGGAACATTTACACAAAGGCTTAGGAACTAGTTTGATTCGCAGTACCGCTTATCATCCTCAGACAGATGGTCAGACTGAACGAGTGAATGCTGTTTTGGAGGATATGTTAAGAGCCTGTGTATTGTCTTCTAAGGGATCATGGGAGTCATGGTTACCGTTAGCTGAGTTTTCTTATAATAATAGTTATCAAGAAAGCATCAAGATGGCCCCATTCGAAGCTTTATATGGCAGAAAATGTAGAACACTATTGAATTGGGTCGAGCCTGGTGATAGAAGATATTATGGCATTGACTTTGTAGAAGCCGAGAAGAAAGTTCATATTATTCAGCAGAATATGAAAGCGGCCCAATCACATCAGAAAAGCTATGCAGACAAAAGAAGGAGACCCCTTAGGTTTGAAGTGGGTGACTATGTTTATCTGAAAGTCACGCCAATGAAGAAGAAAAGGTTTGGAGTCCGAAGAAAGCTTGCCGCGAGATTCGTAGGACCATACAAGATCTTAGAACAAAGAGGTCCGGTAGCCTACAAGTTAGAGTTACCTGAGACAATGAGTACAGTTTTCCCAGTTTTCCATGTATCACATCTCAAGAAATGTTTGCGTGTTCCGGAGAAAAGAATAGAACCTCGAGGTATTCAACTCAAATCAGATTTGGTGTATCGTGAACAACCAGTCCGGGTGTTAGACACTAAGGAACGTGCTACTCGGAATAGTGTGGTGAAAACATACAAGGTACAGTGGGATCATCATGATGAGGGAGATGCAACTTGGGAAACAGGAGAGTATCTGCAAAAAGCTTATGAAGAATTTTATAACAAATGGTTCGTAACCCAAATCTCGGGACGAGATTTTTATAAGGGGGGAAGGCTGTAACACCCCGGTGTTATGCCTACATTTAAGCACTACAAATCACGCATATCATGCATCATCAAGCATCCAAATCCTACGTGCTTAATCATGTGCATATCAATTGAAACATTGTTTTGAAACAATTGAAACGTGCGTGAAACCTGAATGTTGCATACACCGGTTTAAGAATTGTTTTGCCCTGATTTTGCTTGCTAGGGTAGTAGAGCTTGTTTGGTTATAATTATAAATCATCTAGAATTGTTTATCACAATTTTTGGAGCAAGGTTTGCATTTGAATTATTGCCAAATTTTGCTTTAAAAATAATTCTTCAAAAATTAGGGTTCAACTCAAAATTGACTTTAATTGTATAATTCAAAATCTATAATGAATTGGATGTTGGTCTTAAAATCAAAGTTGTAGAGGATAAAATTTTGAGCAACTTTTATTTTTGGCCCAAAGTTTGAAACTGCTTTGATTTAGTCCAAAAATTCGTTTGAATGGAAAAGGAATTCAAATTAATTTGAAAAATCTTGTTTTTACCTTCGTGGGCCTTGCGCCTCGCTTCTGGCCCGCCTGCCGAAGCCGGCCCAGCGCGCCAGCAAGCCGCCCGCAGCCGCGCGCCAGCCCATCGCGCCTCGGCCCAGCCCAGCCCCGCGCGCCGCGCCGTCCCCCTGCTGCTCGCCGCGCCACGCCACGACCGCGGCAGAAAGCGTCCGCCGCGTGGCGACCGCATGCCGGCGTCAACCGCCGCGCGGCAGCCGCGGCCTGACATCGCGCCCACGCGCCCGCCTTCACCTGCTGATGCCCGCGCACTCGCTCACTCGCGCCCACGGTTCCTCTTCTCCCCTCCAGAGCCGAGAGCTTGACATTCGAGCTGCCGTACATTGTCATGATAACTTGCCACTTGTTCAAAATATAACTCACCCTAGTTGGAAGTCATGTTTTTGTGCCGGTATAATATTTTTTAATAATGTGTCATCCAATTGATAAATACTTGTGTTTTTATATTGTTTTCCCCCTAGTTAGTAGCTTGCCGTGTTTTACGGTGCCTATAATGTTTCTAATAATAAATTTGCCCACCAAGTTGGCAGGTTGTCCTGTTTTGTTGTCGATACAATTTGTTTTTTTTATGAAATTGCCCTTCAATCGATAATTGTTTGTGTTTGTGTGGTTCCTATAATCGTGTTTGTATTATTTTGCCCCTAGTTAGCAGGTAGTCATTTTTTTCCAACCGTTGCAATGGTGTAATAACTTGCCCCTTGTTGACAACTTATGCAATGTTTGTTCTAATAATTTGCCCTTCAAGTTTCAACTTGTCTTGTTTCATGCCAGTACTCTCGTTTTTTCTAATGAATGCCCTCACCCCAGTTGGGAGCTAGTCATGTTTTCCGGTTGTTGCATTGGGTTGTATAATAAATTGCCCCTTGGTTAGCAAAAACGTCTATTTTTATGGTGTTGCAATAATTTGCTCTCAAGTTGTACAACTATAATATTACATGGTAGTTGGCAACAACTATAGTATCTCCTTTGATTTTTTTTCCCCCTCAGCTTGTGTATACTATGTAATAGCTTGTATATATTTGGAGTAGCAACTTTAGTTTCACATGGTAGTAACTCCTTTTGATCCTCTAAGCTTGTGCATACTATGTAACAACTTTAGTATATTTTTGAAGTAACAACTTTAGTATTATATGGTAGTAACTCCTTTCATAAATCTTCTAGCATGTATTATACATAAATTGCTACTAAAAAAATTCGAAACATATGTAAGAGGATCTAGTTTTGTTCGTCTCGTCACATAGAACACACCCACGTAGACGGAATTAAAAAGGATACACCATTCAAAAACTATAGCAATTTAAAAAACATTTCACTTTTTTTTCTTTACGTCAGCTTGCATGCAATGGAAAGGGAGTGAAGAGAGTAAGGGCCTGGTTTCCATAAGTCAGGTGACTTATTAAGTCATGTGACTGAAAACCAGTAACTTATAAGTCATGCATGTTTGGTCATAGATGACTTATAAGCTCATTAAAGGTGTGGGCCCCACGTGGAAAAGGGTGACTTATAAGTTTTAAGTTAGTGGGTGACTTATAAGTTGGTGGTGTTTAACAAAATAAGTCACTTATTTTACTTTTTAACTTATAAGTAGGTGACTTATTTGAAACCAAAAGGCACTAAAGCGGGTCTGATCTTGTACATGCATGCGGTCTTTGTCGAAAGTACATGCAATCGATGTCGGAGGCAGGTCACGTGCTTGCGGAGAGGGGGTCGCGCGGTACCCGTTCTCGCGACGGGTCGTGGCTTATCTGCGTCAAAAAAAAAAGATTAACAAGATCATCATCACCATATAAGTAAGGTAAATGCTCATATTTCAGTGCTTCGGTAAAAGGATAAATTCCTGACACATAAATCCATAATTTAAAGGACAATTAAATACATTCGTAAAAAGAAAGCACAGCTTCATGAACATATATTCTAGTGAAAGAAATACTAAACTATAAACAGCCATTAGCCCAAAGTCACAATAAGAAGTAGGCCAGGTGGGGCCAAGCCGTTAGCGACCTTGGTATCTTCTTCCTCCTCAAGAAGAGGAGCGCAAGGGGACCAGATGGCCCGGAAGAGCACAGGCAGTGTGAGGGGAGCGTGAGAGGACCGGATGTCCGGTGGCCGAGGCAGAGCTCGCCCATGCGTCGGTCATGGTGGGCCGAGGCAGAGCTCGCCTGTCATGCTGGCCATGATGCCCCCGCCCGGCTGACGAGCGTGGGGGAGAAGATGAAGGCGTTCTATGATGAGAGGAAGTCGGACAGGACCCTGGTCGAGCCCACACTCGCCGCCATTGTCGACCTCGGGTTGAGCTCGTCGATCTCCACGCACACAGCCCTTTTCGCCTCCCCGCTTCCTTTGTTGGCACCGAAGAGCCTGCCGCATCCGCCTATCCACCTCTGAAAGGTCCTAATATAGCTAGAGGGGTGAATAACCTATTTAAAATTCTACAAAACAACTAGAGCAATTTGATTAGTAAGACAAATAGCGAAATGCAAACTTGCTCTAGCTCTACGAGGGTTGCAAGCCACCTATCCAAAAATTCTAGTTGCAATGATTACTAGACACACAACTTGCTATGATACTACTCACTAAGAGCTCTCAATCTTACTACACTAAAGAGCTCCACTAGATGAACTTTAAATAACAAATCAAGCTCTCAATTCTAATTACACTAAAGAGCTTGCCACAACTAGTTTGCAATAATATAAAAGAGTGAGTAGGGTGATTATGTAACACCCCGGTGTTATGCCTACATTTAAGCACTGCAAATCACGCATATCATGCATCATCAAGCATCCAAATCCTACGTGCTTAATCATGTGCATATCAATTGAAACATTGTTTTGAAACAATTGAAACGCGTCGTGAAACCCAATGTTGCATACACCGGTTTAAGAATTGTTTTGCCCTGATTTTGCTTGCTAGGGTAGTAGAGCTTGTTTGGTTATAATTATAAATCATCTAGAATTGTTTATCACAATTTTGGAGCAAGGTTTGCATTTGAATTATTGCCAAATTTTGCTTTAAAAATAATTCTTCAAAAATTAGGGTTCAACTCAAAATTGACTTTAATTGTATAATTCAAAATCTATAATGAATTGGATGTTGGTCTTAAAATCAAAGTTGTAGAGGATAAAATTTTGAGCAACTTTTATTTTTGGCCCAAAGTTTGAAACTGCTTTGATTTAGTCCAAAAATTCGTTTGAATGGAAAAGGAATTCAAATTAATTTGAAAAATCTTGTTTTTACCTTCGTGGGCCTTGCGCCTCGCTCGCAGCCCTTTGCCAAGCCGCCCCAACAAGGCAAAAGCCAGTCAGCCAAGGCAGCCAGCCCCATCGCGCCTCGGCCAGCCTCAGCCCCACGCCCGCAGCCATCCGTCCCTCGCTCTTTCATGGCGCCACGCCACGATCACAAGCAGAAAGCGTCCGCCAGCGTGGCGACCGATGTCGGCGTCAACACCGCCAGCATGGCAGTAGCGGTTCGACATCGCGCCCACGCCCGCCTTCACTGCTGATGCCCACGACTTTTCGCTCACTCACTACCACGCTTCTCTTCTCCCCTCCAGAGCCGAGAGCTCGAGCTCCGCCCTCGCCGCGCCCGCCGCTCGCGGGGCGCCAAGCTCTCGCACCGCCGCGTCATTTTCCGATTGCTTTCGCGCCAGCCAGCATCATTACCTCCCTTCGCTCACGCTCGCTTGCGCCGCCTTTCCGAGCCTGGGTGAGCTTCCCAGCGCCGCCATACCGCGTCCATGGCGCCACTGTGCTCGGCCGCCGTGGAGCGCGCCCTCTTCCTCCCTTCTCACCGTGCTTAGCTGCACCTTTCGCTTTCGCCATGGCCTCGCACACCTATTAAGCTCGCTTGCTTGCTTGCTGCCATGGGCGGAGATTTGCCACCGCCATTGCCGTGGCCGATCCACCGTCAGCATCAATACATACGCCCGACAAGCGCTTCTGCCTCGGTGGCGGTAGAAACCAGGTAGGGGTTGACGCCCTGTTGGGCCGTCTTCTTTCCCTCGCGCTCGGGCCGCGCAGGCCGGTTGTGGCCGTGGGCCAGCTGTTCCCCACAGGCCGGCCCAGTAACGCTTAAGTGAATTGATTTTCATTATTCTTTATTATTTGAAATCTGAAATGGTTTGAAAAATATTTGGATGGTCAAACTTGCTCCAAATTTGTTGAAACAAATTTTGCTAGGTTCCTTATCACCAGATCTACTTGGGAAAATTATTGCATGTCATTTTTGAGATACTTTTCTATAGGATTTTATTTAATCATGTAAATTGCTGATAACTTGAAAAATGTGTATAAAAATATATAGGCTTCAGAAAAATATGATTTCAAGTTTGTTCATCTTCTTATATCATGTACTTCCTAAGAAAAATAGGTTTCATGCATGTGCTGTGGGAAAATTTTGAGGTGTAGTTCAAGTCCCTTTAATGGCTGATTTTTGTTATTTTTGCTAAAAAGCCAAAGTTGCATAAAACATGCATCTGATAATTTTTGTACAGTCATTATATGCTATTAAGAACCTAGGAAAAATACTAATTCTGTTGTTTGACACTTTTCATAGTACAAAGTAATTTCATGCTCATTTTTATGCTATAGCTTGTCATTTTTGTGTAGGATAGTTTACTTATCCAAATGCTATGAAATTTTTATGGTAGTCTGTTTAGGGTAGTATTATGCTACTGTAATTTTCTCAGATTTTTAGGAGCATCAGAAATATATGTTGCTATTTAAACCTATTATTAATTAGGGTTTAAGCAAGTGTTGTTTTAAGTGTGATTAAGAAATTAGTAAAGCTTTGGGGTATCTTTGAAGCATTTCATAAGATATGTTAACTTAACATATTAGTAGTAGAAGAGAATGCAGTAGATGACATGTGCTTGTAGTATAGTTTCTTGGATGATGTTGACTACCTTGCCTTTCAACATATCCATTGCATTCATCTCCTTCGATGCACCGATTGCATAGGCACTTACACGCATTGCATCATACAGGATCGCAAAACCGAGAACCCAGTCGTCATAACCGAGGAGCCCGAGGAGCAGCTCGAGTGCAAAGCAGCAGGAAGTGCCGGTCGGACGAGGAGGACGTTGAGGAACTTCCGGAGTGCCCCGATCACCGTCAAAGCTCCTTGAGAGAGGCAAGCCCGAGCATCTTTCTCCCGGTTTGCAATGATTTCATTAAATACTTTACTTAAATTGATGCATTACGTTCAGGAGTTGTTTGCAACCGTTGTTTGCATTTTACCTTGTTTACCTTTGTTATACTATATCCTTGTTACCACGGTATCCGCAATCGAGTCAATGCTTAGTGGCTTAGATCGGTAGAAGTCGGGTGATTTCTGTCACCGCGAGCTATAGGTGGTTACCGGATCTGCTTGGATGGCTATGAAGTCATGGTATAACTAAGTGTTAAATGAAGTTGAGACCGGGCGGAGACTTGCGAGTTTTGACCGTGTAGTGTTTCCGTCTCGTGTCGATTAAGGACCGACCGTTGTTGGGCCTCGAGTCATGTTGAACGCATGCCTTACATTTAGCCGGCGGATAAAGTACCTTCCGACCGCTGAAGCCGGGAGATTTTTCGGGCCGAGTAGATTGCCCATGCCAAGACCGTCTGCGGAGCAGTGTGGTAGGACACGGGGCGGGATGATAAGACCAAAGTGCGGTCGATCGGTCGGCCCCGGTACATGTGGTTCTGGCAAACTCGAGATACCGGAAAGTTGACTCGGTGATCAATATCTCACTTTAGCGGGTGAGTGAGATTTGTGTAAGGAATAAATCACCAAATGGTTAGGAATCGATTCAATCGCCATCGCTCCCGGATAGTGAGCACTTGACTTGAGTGACTTCATCGTAGTAAATGTTTATGGAACACTTGGACGAGTTTATAGTAAATATGACAGTATGGAAGTTGTTTAATGATCAGTGGTTATCATTAATTGCTTAATCACATGTTTACTCTAGTATAGATGCAAATCTAGTCGATAGGTTAATAATAATTAAGTTGACAATAATGCCTTTCGAAAAGTTCTTGAAATGCTAAAAATGCTTCTTTCTGCAAATGAGTCAGCTACCCTACTATAAAGCCTTCATAATCCTTGGTGTCATTTATTTTCGGTTATGTCGGGTAAGTCTGGCTGAGTACCTTCTCGTACTCAGGGTTTTATTCCCACTTGTTGCAGATGGGCAGATGTATTACGGCTACTGTATCAACTGCCTTTATCCTGCGATGGGTGATGCTTAGGACCATGGGCATGGTCGTTCCTTATGTCTCATCTGATGCTTTTGTTGGAGATGATCATTCGCTGGCACTCTATTTAAACTCCGTGTGTGTGTGTAGTTTGAACAAATGAATTCCGCTATTTTCATTCGAACTGGTTTGTAATAACTATGTTGAAACTCTGATGTATTTGAGATCGCGAACTTTTATGTAATATGTGATGGTGACCGCTAAACTTATTACGATCATGGCTGGGACACGAGTTGGTTTGAAATCCTTTGTGATTTCATGGACTACCGGGTTATACGGGCTTAAGTTTGTTCAATCGTCTGCTCTGGTGGATGATTCTCTTACTTAATTTCGTATAATTGGTCGGTTCTGTTACAGATTATACCGGCGTGTAGAGGAATGAACCAATCACAAGGTGAATATTAAATCAATCACCGGGAGAATACCAAATGGCAAGAGACAACCGATTTTCTCTCGAGGTTCACGTGCTTGCCAACACGCTACGTCCCCGTTGTGTCGACCAACACTTGGTGGTTCGGCGGCTACAAGGTGTTGCACAAACCTCGTCCACACGATTGGACACCACAAGAACCTACCCGCAAGTGAGGTAACTCAATGACATGAGCAATCCACTAGAGTTATCTTTCGGCGCTCCGCCGGGGAAGGTACAAATTCCCTCACAATCACCGGAGATGGCCACGAACAATCACCAACTCGTTCCAATCCTCTACCGCTGCACCAAGCCATCTAGGTGGTGGCAACCACCAAGAGCAACAAGCGAATCCTGCAGCGAAACACGAATACCAAGTGCCTCTAGATGCAATCACTCAAGCAATGCACTTGGATTCTCTCCCAATCTCACAAAGATGATGAATCAATGATGGAGATGAGTAGGAGGGCTTTGGCTAAGCTCACAAGGTTGCTATGTTAATGCAAATGGCCAAGACTGTGAGCTTGAGCCGACCATGGGGCTTAAATAGAAGCCCCCACGAAATAGAGCCGTTGGGCTCCTCAGTGCACTGAACATGGGCCGACCGGACGCTCCGGTCATATTGACCGGACGCTCGACCCTAGCGTCCGGTCCTCAGATCTTCGCCATGTGTCCCCTGCTTCAAACGTTGTTCGCCCGATCTCAATGATCAGAAGACGACCGGACGCAGCAGCGAACAGTGACCGGACGTTGAACCCCTAGCGTCCGGTCGTTTCCAGTAAGCTTCCAGAGACGGCTTTTCCCGACCGAACGCGTTCGGTCATGCTTGATCGGACACAGCCAGCGTCCGGTCACACGGTGTCTTCCTCTGTGCTGCCACGTCAACATGACCGGACATAGCTTGCCAACGTCCGGTCGTTTGACCGACGCCAGCGTCTTCGCTGTTACTACTGACCGGACGCGCTGGTCCCTCTGAGACCAGCGTCCAGTCACCTTGTGACCAGCGAGACCAACTCCTTTTCACCTCAATCTTCTTCACCCTTGCTCAAATGTGCCAACAACCAAGTGTATCTCCTTGTGCACAAGTGTTAGCATATTTTCACAAATCTTTTCAAGGGTGTTAGCACTCCACTAGATCCTAAATACATATGCAATGAGTTAGAGCATCTAGTGGCACTTTGATAACCGTATTTCAATATGAGTTTCACCCCTCTTAATAGTACGGCTATCGATCCTAAATGTGATCACACTCGCTAAGTGTCTTGATCACCGAAACAAAATGGCTCCTACTATTTATACCTTTGCCTTGAGCCTTTTTCTTTTTCTCTTTCTTCATTTCCAAGTTCAAGCATTTGATCATCACCATCGTCATGATCTTCGCCATTGCTTCATCACTTGGAGCAGTGCTACCTATCTCATAATCACTTTGATAAACTAGGTTAGCACTTAGGGTTTCATCAATTATCCAAAACCAAACTAGAGCTTTCAACCTCTCGATGTCCATCTGTGGCCGCACCGACGTCTCACCGACGCGAGGCAATGCACCGATGCTAGGCTCCGCTACGCGCGGCAACCGTCACGACTTGATCCCTTCTCGGTGTCATGGACCCCACCGACAAGGTCATCGTGGGCCTCTCGTCCTCCTTTGTCGCTCACCGGCCTTCCCTGGTGACCGAAGCACCACAATGGCCAAGCTTTGCCACAGGGATGCGACGTGTTAAGACATGAGGACATTTCAAATTTTTTCCACCATAGTTTGACACCGTCAAGTGCAAAAGTGGACGAAATGGTGTGGAGGACCAAAAAAACTAGTGACACCAGTGATCGCTCAAACTTTTTAACGGCTCGTGGGTAATTATAAACTTTTATAATGGCACATAGGTAAAAGACTCTTTTATACGTGTTGTTACTAGGGATGAAAACGGATCGGATACGAACGGATATCACTCATATTATATTTATTTTCATATTTCTATTCGGATTCGGATTCGGACACGGATAGCGTTCGGATACATATACGAATACGGATTGACTCGGTTACGGATACGAATAATGAGTATCAAATACGGTATGAATCGGATTCAGAGAAGGTCGGATACAAATATCTATTCGGATATTGAGTAAAAGCAGCATATATATATATATATCATACGTGCGCAAACCATTACACCACTCTATGAGTCCATAATCCATCTAGATTAAGCCGAAAGACTAAAGAGTAAAGCAACAAATAAGATAAAGATACAGATATATCATACATCAAACATCATACAAGCACCAATCTTCGCGGCATGAGTAGAAATAGCCAAGCTCATGGCTTCATGGGTCTCATGGAGTCATGGTCATGGATTCAAGATCTACAATCCTTATATATGCCATTTTTTCATTTGAGAAAGTTTGAACAAAATGTAGTTCAAATTTCACAAGTGTGTGACATAGTTTTAGAAAGTCTATATGAGATTCAAGAATTTGTGACTAGTGTTTGATAAAACTTTCTCAAATGAGAAAATGAGCTATGTAACAATTGTAGATCTTGCTAAGATGATCAAACTTGGTATTCAGAGTTTTTTCATCTGAGGTCATTTAGTGTCTCATTTGAGCAAGTTTGACCAAGTCAAATTTGGTCAAATGAAAAAACAACACTTTGACTCTAGTATTATGAACTCTAAATGACTTCAAATTGAAAAGTTTTGAATACCAAGTTTGTTCAACTCATCAAGATTTACAATTGTTGTTTTGGTCAACTTTCCATTTGAGATAGTTTGGATGGTTCAAATTTGTGATTTTTAAATTTTAACGCCTATAAACTAGTTTTCCATTTGAGAAAGTTTGGATGGTTTAAATTTTGAAGCACTAACTGATTTCAAACGAAAAAGTTGTAAACAACAAAGTTTCATAACTTTTTGAGATCTACAATTTTTATTTTGATCATTTCTCCATCCAAGGTCATTTGAATAATATCCGGATAATATCCGTTTGAAAATATCCGGATATATCCGATACTTAACTGGATTATCCGATATCCACCGGATATCGATGATATTACATCCGTATTTGATATCCGCCTAAGATATCCGTTTTATTATCAGTATCCGAAAAAAATTACGGATATCCGAGTAACTATCCAGATAAGTATTCATATTTGTTCGGCCGAATGGACGGTCGAATAAATATCCGTACCGTTTTCATCCATAGTTGTTACTACTTGCAAGATCTTGTAAACCAATACTTGGTTTGATGCATAGTACTATACTCCATTTGTTATATACTTATAGACTTAATAATATTCCCGCTGTTCTCTTTTTTTTACATGCCACATTAGTTCTTTCCAAAGCCAAATATTGCTAATTTTGACCATCTATTTAAAAAGTCCTTATAGTTTCACACTATATGAATTATATATCATAAAAATATTTTTTATAGTGAATCTAAAAATATAAACCTTATGTCACGAACGTATATTTTCTATAAGTATCAACTGCTATTTCCAGCTAACAGCACTTCCAGTTGCATAGGCTACTGCAGTCCTACCATGACAAAATAACATTGGTATAAAATTAAGTATTAACGGAACGCTGATGTGCTACTTCCATAGATCTGTTTAGATGCTGGCAAACTAGGCAGCCACTTGCCAGGACCGCGTCCACTCACTCGCTGTTTGGCGAACACCTATGTATTGTCTCTTTCCTTTCTATCCAAACATGCCATATGAGAGAAAAAAACCAACGAAGTATTTTATTTACCATCGTATTTCCTTTCTCTCTGAAAGGATCAAGATGCCCAAGAGGGGGGTGAATTGGGCTAATTCTAAATTTTCTTGCAATAATCAAATCCTACTGATAGCCCAATTAACCCCTTGTGCCTAAAAAGTGTTTATATCAAACTAATGCACAACAACCTCGCAATCAACGTTCCAAACTTACTCTAGCAAGCAATTCTATGGATGTAAGACAAGTATTGAAATGCTCAAAGTAAATACTCAAAGTAAGTGCTCAACGTAAATAGAGAGAGAAAGGAACGCGGCGATGTTTTGCCGAGGTATCGGAGAGTCGCCACTCCCCACTAGTCCTCGTTGGAGCACCCGCGCAAGGGTGTAGCTCCCCCTTGATCCGCGCAAGGATCAAGTGCTCTCTATGGGTTGATTCTTCGACACTCCGTCGCGGCGAATCACCCAAAACCGCTCACAACTTGAGTTGGGTCACCCACAAGCTCAGCCGGGTGAACACCAAACTCCCAATCACCACCAAGCCGTCTAGGTGATGGCGATCACCAAGAGTAACAAGCACGAACTCTCACTTGACCACGCGAAGCCTAATGAGAAGATGGATGCACACTTTGCTACTCTTGATTTGCTAGTGAGGCTACTCTCTTGGATTCTCAAATCACAAACACCTCACTAGGACCTTGCTCTTCTTGGCACTCACAAAACGTGTTTCTCAAATGTTGGAATGAGCAAAGATACTCCACTCACGAGTGGACCTTCTATTTATAAGCCACCTGAAAAACGAACCGTTATGAGCTTCGCGGGGACGACCGGACGCTCGATCGTGATGACCGGACGCCCGGTCCAGTTCAACCCGCGAACCAAGATTAAAGAGACGACCGGACGCTGGCGGTGGTCCGGTGCAGACTTCGACCGGACGCGTCCGGTCGCAAAACCCTTTATCGAACCTTCTTTGAGTCGACCGGACGCCGAACCCTCGTGGTCCGGTCGACCGACCGACGCGTCCGGTCACTCTTTCCCAAGTCTCGACCCTTCTTGAGTCGACCGGACGCCGGTCCTCGGCGTCCGGTCACATGACCTTCCAAAGGCCGTCCGGTCACACACTGGACTTGATTACCTCGATCAAATGAATCTGACCGGACCTGCCTGCCGTCGTCCGGTCATTGCGAGCCAGCCCCGGTCGGTGTTTGACCCTTCATTCACTTCCAACTTCCGAATATATGTGAATGAATTGTGCTCCAAAAGATCTTAGGCATTCATAGGAGCTACCTAGAGCTAGTTCAAACAAGTGTGCACCACACCTAACTCACTAGACTTAACTAGGTCAAGCTACCCGTTCATACCCCCCCTTCATAGTATGCGGCCAAAGGAAAAACAAAGTCCTAAACTACTCTAAGTGTCTCTCCAACTTCAATTGACACTTAGAACTAGTTATCC
The DNA here is from genome assembly GCA_904845875.1 of Miscanthus lutarioriparius. Taxonomy (NCBI): domain Eukaryota; kingdom Viridiplantae; phylum Streptophyta; class Magnoliopsida; order Poales; family Poaceae; genus Miscanthus; species Miscanthus lutarioriparius. The sequence goes on along the minus strand of CAJGYO010000017.1, from coordinate 48,719,107 downwards.
TTAACCTTGTCGTCCATCCTTTGAAAACCGAAACGATTTCCATCGTAGGGGCATGACAACCTCAATTGCCCAATCGATCTCCATTACCATGACCTAACTTAATTGTCTCTGCAAAATACACGTTAGTCATAGTAATCTTGTATTGACATCAATCACCGAAATCCAACTAGGGGCCTAGATGCTTTCAATCTCCCCCTTTTTGGTGATTGATGACAACACCACCTCGAGTATGTTATGGAGTGAGGTTTTTTTTTTTTTGACGGGCTTGGTTCATATAAGCTTTTGTCAAAAAGAACAAAAGAGTTAGGCAAGCTTATATGACCCAAGCCAACACAATGTACTCAAAGAATATGGATTAAGCATGAGTACACTTTAACAAAGCTCATTTGCTTCAAAGTATAAACGCGGAAGCAAAATCAAATGAGCATCACACAAGTGATATGACATATAGATAAAGCAAAGTAGAAGTCACACATGTCAAATATCATAATCATGTAGATAGCACTATCACATATATATAATAGTATGCATGAAAGTAAACACACAAATGCATAAGTAATAGTGTATCACACAAATAAAACTCCAAATGTATATAATAAGCTAAAACTGGATAACTAGCTCCCCCTAAAACTCGCCCCCCCTAAGTCTACATACTCAAACCCTCTCCCCCTTTGGCGTCAAACACCAAAACCTAGGGGTCGGACGGCGGGGCTGCAGCGACGAGTCAGTCGGCTGCGAAGTACGTGGAGCAAGATGGAACCGGGCGCCATCATCATCTCGACCTCGAGCTCGAATCGATCACCTCCAAGGGCGGGAAGTGTCATTGAAACGGTCTGGGTCTCGAGTGGGCTGGGGTGGTCTGCTGTGAATCTGCAAGTATGTCTGTCGTAGGATCTGACGAGGCGACAGACGAGGGGAGCCTCTGAGTAGTCATGATAGCTGGAGCTGCTGTAGACGGACCGGCAGCATGCATGTGAGGCGGAGTAGGCATGCCGGTCAACTCACCGAATGATGCTCCAAGACTCGGAGACTGATGACTCAGGCACGAATAGTGAGGAAGTCTGCTTCCGTGAGAAACCCATGTGATAAGGAGGAATCAGGGGCTACACCAGTGTGAGGCTAACCACCGGGACACTGTCTGAGGTGAAGGAAATCGAGCCGGAGGCTGTGCGACTCTGAAGCCCACACGGGGCTGTCTTCTTGAGTCGTCAAGTGGTGGGAGGCTGTGCAAGCCGGGGCGAAGGTCGTGGGGCGGGGGACCCCAATAGCCGCTCACTACATCTTGCATGAATCCCATGAGCCGCTTTGCATAAGTAATCGCTGGTGCTTTGAAGAAGCTGCCTTTGCCATTGAAACTTCGTCTGACCCGACGAGCTCTGGAGAAGGCGGGTTGGCAGTGCTCTCAGCTGTCGCTGTGGTTCGATCCTGCTGCATCCGCTCAAGAATAGCAATGAGAGCGGGTCTGCATGCAGGGAGCGGTGGAGCAGAATCGAGCTACTCGCCTCTGCATCGTGTCTGCGTGGAGGCATCTGAGGTATAGGCTGGTAGTCGTCGTCAGAGCTGTCACTGTACTCACTCACCTCCTGCTGTGCCTCTAGCTCCTCCTCCTCAGTGGCTGCAATCCCTCTGATTATCTCATCCTGCTGAGCTGCAGACTCTGGCACGTCGGGGCGACGGCTAGGCTGACTGGGTGCCTGAGGAGTGGCGTGTCTGATCCTCTGTGACAGGTTGTAGGCTGGGAACTCTGTAGTGGCACCTGTATACTCATCCATCATGCCAGGGGGCTTATCAAGCACTACTCTGCGGATGAGGAATGTGATCCAGTGAGCATAGGGAAGCTGCCTGCGACCCTTGAATCCCTCAGCTATAGTATCCTCCATCTCTGAAAGAAGGAGGTCCCAGATGTCAAACATGTCATCTGCATGATGGCATTGAGAAGCCATAGCTGTGGCGAGTCAGGCCCTCCCTGTATCCCAACCTGGGAAGCAGTGTCCTCCTGATGATGGCCTCTAGTATCCTCGCTGTAGGAGTCAAGTCACTGGGGTTCCTGCTCGACCCCTCTCCAAACGGCTCCTTGAAGCAATGCCGCACTAAATCTGTAGGGGGCACCTGCCCTCCATGAGGACGCCTGGGAGGCTCCTGATGTCCATAGCACACCTCATGCATCTTTACAGGCTGCTCCTGTAGTCTCAGTATCTCCCTGACTCTGCCACTAGTCACTCTGTAGTCTTTGCCTTTGAAAGCAAAGTGAATGAAGCTGTGATGAGGATCAATGTAGAGCGAGGCATAAAACTGACGGACCCAAGAAGGTACATATATGCCCGTCCGTCCAATCAAATCTGTCAGTCCTGGCAAATATGACAAGTATTGTCGAATGCCCTCTCCGGCTGCTGCCATAATGGACTCTATCTGACAGACCCTCTGTGATCTGAATACTACCCCACTGTTAAGATATGCATTGTAGAAATCCTCATGCAGTGGCGTGTAGAACCCCTCAGCTGCTCTCACATCCCTCCTCGGAGGAAACCAAACCTCAAACTCAACAAACCGCAATTTCTTGAACACCGCTCGGGTCAGTGGCGGCCCTCAAGTCGAGGTGAACCACTTTGGAGGCGGACCACAGTGGTGCAGGCGGAGGCGAGAACCCCTGCTATGTAATCGGCCTAGGTGGAATCTACAGCAGATCGGTACGACTCGAGCGGCGTAGCTGAGGTGCCGGCTCGGTCTCCTGACTCTCCTGAGTCTCCTGGGCTGGCTGAGGCTCTGCTGGTGGGGGCTGCTGCTGTGCTGACGGACCCTCCTCAATGGCGACCCATCGTCCTGCAAGCATGGCAGTCCCAGCTGCACTACCATGACGACGCTCAACCTCCTCAATCGTAGCTCTGACTGCTGGTGAAAACGGCCGATCTGCAATGACAACTCCGCTGCGGGCACCTCCTCTCTCGGCACGCTCTGCAGCCTCTCGCAATGTTCTTTGCTCTCATTGCTGCTCTGCGTCGGGTACTTCCGCTTCTTGGATGTCACCGCTTGGTTGCCTTGCCCTTCGATCCGGCCGGTCAAGGCGGCGGGGCCTCCGATCATCATCACAGGGCCACCACCAACGTTCTTGGTGCGAGCCATCTAAATGATAAGATGGTGAATCGCCACGATGAAGATCAATCATCAAACGTCCTTTCGAGGCTTGGCCTCGTTCCTTACTCGCGAGCTTGGCTCCGAGATGACTGCCAACTTCCAGATGAAACACAACGGAACCGACTCGCTGCACGATAGAATAGATAGATATACAAATAAATACCATATTGCTAATAGATGCGAACCCCTAGTAGAGAAAGCAATGTAGATGCGAAATTGAATCGAATGGCTTTCTACCTGACGATCAGCGAACCGAGAAGAGATAAGATGTCACGCAGGGGATCCTCGGAACCGGGCTAGGGTTAGGTCAAATGCCCTGAATGCAATGGGGAATCAGTGCGTTTAGAATTTGATCTAGGTCACAATTGGAGATCAAGATTGAAACACAAAACTTGCCATACCAATCAATGGGAGGACAGGGCAAGAGCACTTGGCGAAGACCGGCAGCCTTGGCAACGATTGACCGGCGGAGCTTGGGCGCGAGGAGGCCGGCGAGATGCTGAGCAAGCGTGGTGGCTCGGCTGCGGGCTTGGCTGGAGCGCGGCTGGCGAGCGGGTGCCGAGCGCGGAGGCGCGGCGAGGCGAGGGCACGACGGCGCGGCTTGCGAGCGGAGGCCGAGCGCGGAGGCGCGGCGAGGCGAGGTCACGACGGCGCGGCTAGGCAGTGGCGGCTGCTCGGGCTAGGGCACGGCGGCGCGGGTGCGAGATTGGGTGCGAGGAGGTGGCGGCGCTGGTTAGGTCAAAGAAAAGGAACATGGCTCGGATAAGAGTCCCCCAAACGCGACAGAAAAGAAAACCGAAAAGAGACGAAGTCGCGCGAGATCCACTGACCGGACGCTCTGGTGGTAGCGACCGGACGCTACCACCTAGCGTCCGGTCGATTCCAGAGAGGTCCAAATCCTCTGGAATCGGGACCGGACGCGTCCGGTGGTCCATGACCGGACGCAGGCAGGGTCCGGTCAAAATAACTTGTCCTTCCTTGATCGACCGGACGCTGAACCCTTCCTGACCGGACGCACAGACGCAGCGTCCGGTCAATCCTTCATCAGCAGTTCACCTCCTGTGAACTAACCGGACGCTGGACAGCAGCGTCCGGTGCACCTTTTCCAGCAAACCTTCAACCTTCCTTCGCGCTGCCTGTTCCCAATCAAGTCCCAACTTGAATAAGATCCAGATAAACACCAATTGGGACTGATGTGAGTGACCTCTCTCAAACCCTCATATTTTCCAAAATATTTTGCCTTAGGCTATAATTCTTTTTGAGGAAATAGGCAACAAGAGGGCAAATGGAACAAAACGACAAAAACAACATTCATGCATATGTAATACTTGTAAGTAAATCTAGTTGCTTGTCAAGTTTGATCCAAGGTTAAGCTTCTTCACACGCTTTTCGGCGGTTATCTTAACTATGTTAGACAAGCCCTATATGCATTGCCACAAAATAAACATGTTGTATATTACAATGAATGCAAGGGACAACACAAGCTCAATTTTTAGTGAAGTTACTAAAATCAAGTACATTGAGCTCATTCCGCAATCTACAAAATGTAGCCTCATCTAGCGGTTTAGTGAAGATATCCGCTAATTGATCTTCGGATCTTACACCTTCTAGTGATATATCATTTTAGCTACATGATCTCTTAGAAAGTGATGGCGGATATCTATATGCTTGGTGCGAGAGTGTTGAACCGGATTATTTGCAAGTTTTACCGCACTTTCATTGTCGCATACGGAAGAGGAACTTTCTCTAGAACTACTCCATAGTCTAGTAAAGTTTGTTTCATGTATAATATTTGTGCACAACAAGCACCATGCGCAATGTATTCCGCTTGGCGGTGGACAAAGCCACACTATTTTGTTTCTTGGAGGACCAAGACACAAGAGATCTACCAAGCAAATGGCACCCTCCGGATGTGCTCTTTCTATCAACTTTGCATCCGGCGTAGTCCGAATCGGAATAGCCAATTAATTCAAATAAAGCTCCTTTGGGATACCAAAGACCAATGCTTAGTGTGTGCTTAAGATACCTAAGGATTCTTTTTACGGCAATTAAATGTGATTCCTTAGGACTAGCTTGAAATCTAGCACACATGCACACACTAAACATGATGTCGGGCCTAGATGCGGTTAAATATAACAAGCTACCAATCATAGAACGGTAGAGAGTTTGATCAACCGAGTTACCTCCCTCATCTAGGTCGAGATGTCCATTGGTAGGCATTGGGGTCTTGATTGGCTTACATTCATCCATCTTGAATCTCTTGAGAAGATCTTTTGTGTATTTCTCTTGAGAGATGAAGATGCCTTCTTTCATTTGCTTGACTTGAAAACCAAGAAAGAATGTAAGCTCACCAATCATTGACATCTCGAACTCCTTAGACATCAATTCACCAAATTTTTTTCATGAATCTTCATTTGATGATCCAAAGATGATATCATCAACATATACTTGACAAATGAAGATATGCCCATCAAGCTTCTTGGTGAATAGTGTGGTGTCGACCTTCCCAATGGTGAAGCCCTTCTCAATAAGGAAATCCCAAAGGCGCTCATACCAAGCTCTTGGGGCTTGCTTAAGCCCATATAGTGCCTTGGATAACCTATAAACATGATTAGGATATCTAGGGTCTTCAAACCCAGGAGGTTGATTAACATAGACTAGTTCATTAATAAAGCCATTTAAGAATGCACTTTTCACATCCATTTGATATAGTTTCATTTCATGATGTGATGCATATGCAAGAAGGATACGGATGGCTTCTAATCTTGCAACCGGTGCAAAGGTTTCTCCAAAATCTAAACCTTCAACTTGAGAGAACCCCTTTGCTACTAGTCTTGCCTTGTTCCTCACAACAACACCTTGATCATCTTGCTTGTTGCGGAACACCCACTTTGTTCCAATGACTCTTGCACCTCTTGGTAGCTCTTCAAGATTCCAAACTTCATTGCGTTTGAAGTTGTTCAACTCTTCATGCATGGCATTGATCCAATCCGGATCTTTAAGAGCTTCTTCTACTTTGGTAGGCTCATAGCAAGAGACAAAAGAGTGATGAGCAATAAATGAAGTAAGTTTTTGGGATCGAGTCATCACTCCCTTTGTTGGACTCCCTATGATGAGATCTTGAGGATGATCTTGTAGGAGAGGTGTATTTCTTCTATTGACCACTTGAGGAGGAGGTTGTGGAGCATCAACATCTTGTGCTTGTACCACCATTTGCTCATGGGAGATATGAGTATCTTCATTTTCTACTCTCCCAACTTTTTCACCATCTTGTGGTACATTTGATGAAGAGGGTTGGTTAGTGACTTGTACATCATCTTCATCATCTTTTGGCTTGATGTCTCCTACCGGAATATTCTTCATAGCCTCCCTCAATGGTTCATCACCTACATCATCAAGATTCTCATGTGCTCCTTGGGAGCCGTTAGATTCATCAAATTCCACATCATATGTTTCTTCAACCAAGCCGGTGGCATGATTAAATACTCTATATGCTTTGGACTTCAATGAGTAACCAACAAGAAAACCTATATCACAACGCCTTTGAAACTTCCCTAGGTGTTGCCGCTTCTTGTAGATGTAGCACTTGCAACCAAACACCCTAAAGAAGGAGACGTCCGGCTTCTTCCCATTGAGCAACTCATATGGTGTCTTGACAAGGAACTTTTGAAGAAATAGGCGGTTGGATGCATAACATGCGGTGTTGATTGCTTCCGCCCATAGAGCTTCGGGGGTGTTGTACTCATCTAGCATTATCCTTGCAAGAGTGATTAAAGTCTGGTTCTTCCTCTCAACTACACCATTTTGTTGAGGAGTATAGGTTGCGGAGACTTCATGTTTGATTCCAACTTCATCACAATAAGCTTCTATGTTTGTGTTGTCAAACTCTTTGCCATTGTCACTTCTTATCTTCTTGAGCTTCACTTCAAATTCATTTTGAGCTCTCTTGGCAAACTTCTTGAAACAAGATGCAACTTCGGATTTGTCATGAAGGAAGAACACCCATGTATATCTTGAATAGTCATCCACAATCACAAGACAATAGAGATTTCCTCCCAAACTCTTGTATGTTGTTGGTCCAAATAAATCCATGTGTAGGAGTTCTAGCACTCTTGTGGTTGACATGAAAGCTTTGGTTGGATGAGTGTTTGCAACTTGCTTGCCGGGCTTGACATGCACTACAAAGCTTGTCCTTTTCAAACTTCACATCCTTCAACCCTCTCACCAAATCATTCTTCATAAGCTTCTTGAGTGAGCTCATTCCAACATGAGCAAGTCTTCTATGCCATAGCCACCCAAGTGTTGTTTTGGTGAATAGGCAAGTCTTCAAGTTTGCATCTTCGGAGGTGAAGTCAACTAGATATAAGTTGTTGTATCTAAATCCATTGAATATCACTTGATTGTCATCTAACTTAGATACAACAACCTCCTTCTCGGTGAATAGGCATTGAAAGCCAAGATCACACAATTGCCCAACGGATAGCAAGTTGAAGCTCAATGAAGCAACATAGAGCACATTGGAGATGGAATGATCATTTGATATTGCCACTTTGCCCAATCCTTTAACCTTGCCCTTTGAATTATCTCCAAATGTTATTTTCTCTTGTCCATCTACCTCTTCATCTAGTGAGGTGAACATACGAGGATCACCGGTCATATGTTGAGTGCAACCACTATCAATAACCCAATGACTTCCACCGGTCTTGTAGTTCACCTACACACAAGAGATTCAAGCTTTAGGGATCCAAGCTTGTTGAGGGCCCTTCACCTTCTCAACAAGTGACTTAGCCACCCAAATTTTCTTAGGCCTACTCTTGTTGGGAGGACCTAAGAACATGACTTTCATCTTTCCACTCGAATCTTTTCTAAGCATGTAGTGAGCATTGAAAGCAAAGGGTCTAGCATGCTTGGGCAAGGGTTGTGGTGGTGGAGTTTGACACTCATGAGCAAAGTGGCCTTCTTGTCCACATTCAAAACATCTCTTTGGCTTTGGCTTTGGCTTTGATTGTTGGTGTTGAGCTTGAGCCTTCTTCTTCTCTACACTTGCCATATATCCAATGCCACTTCTATCCATCTTCATGACGGTATTCATGAGTAGCTCACTTTGGAGATTCTTGCCTCTAGCAAACTTGCTCAATCCCACCTTGAGATGCTCTTTCTCCATCTTGAGCTTCTTGTTCTCTTCCTTGAGAAGATCATTGTTCTTCTCCTCCTTGAGTTTCTTGATTTCTTCTTTTAACTTCTCATTCTCAAGGATCACCTCTTCGTCATGATCAAGAGTTTCTAGCACAATGGTGTTGTGTCTTTTCATCTCTTCAAGATCTTTCATGAGCTTCTCATTGTTACTCTTGAGCTTGACATACTCATCATAGTCATTGCACTCAACCACTTGCTTGCCCTTGCTACTAGATTCATGCTCAATGCTTTCATCAATTAAGTCATCACATGAGGTAGCTATATCAATCTTAACAACATGGTTAGTAGCATCATGTGGCTCATTTGGTAAGAATTCTTGTGCCATAATAAGGGTATCATAATTGATCTTTAGAGTTGCATATTCATCTTTTAGCTTATTGTGACTAGTGATAAGCTCATTGTGCACCCACTCAAGTTTATCATTTTTATCTTTAAGCTCTTTCTTAGAAGATTTGAGCTCCTTGAGTTTGGATGATATAGAATCATTTGTTTCTTTGAGCTCATCATTAGCCTTTTCTAATGTATCACACTTAGCTAAGAGTGAATCATTTTTAGCATCAAGTTTTTCATTTGTAGCTCTACTCTTTCTAATGATCTTAGTATATTTTCTTAGTATTTTGACAAGATCATCATAAGTAGGTGAGTCATCATCATCGCTATCACTATCATCATCACTAGCATGTTCATCATCACTACTATCATCACTCTTAGTTACCTTTATGTTCGCCTTTGGCCATAAGGCATAGGTGTGTAGATGATGATGGCGATGGTGGTGGTGAAGATGCAAGATCAATAGCAATGGCGGCCACCTTTTCATCGTCACTATCATCATAGGATGATCCACTTGATGAATCAATGTCCGTGAGCCAATCACCGACAATATAGGCCTTGCCACTCTTCTTCTTCTTGTAGAACTCCCTCTTTTTTGCCATCTCTCTTCTTGTATGGCTTGTTCTTCTTCTTTTCATCTTCATCACTTGAATCATCTTTCTTGCCCTTGTTCTTGAACTTGTCTTTCTTAGGCTTTGTGCATTGATGAGCTAGATGACCAAGTTCGCCACAATTGTAACAATCCATCTCGGAGATTGGCTTTCTTCTTGAGCTAGTGAAGAACTTCTTCTTCTTACCGTCGAACTTGATGCCACTCTTGTTTAGCCTTTTTAGCATCTTGGTGGTCTTCTTCACCATGAGGGCAAGGCTTTCTTCATCATCTTCATCACTTGAGCTCTCATACTCAAGTCTTGTTTTGCCCTTGTCTTGGCTAGCTTTGAATGCTAAGTCCTTCTCTTTCTTCTTTGTAAAGGATGAGCCATCTTGTGGTGTGATGTGCATGTACATCTCATGAGCATTGATCTTTCCCAAGATTTGTGTTGGTGTAGCGGCGGAAAGATCACCTTGATGTAGCACGGTCACAATGTGCCCATATTTGTCAATGGGGAGGACACTCAAGATTTTTCTCACAACGTCGGATGGTGACATTTGAGTGAGTCCAAGCCCATTGACTTCCTCTACAAGAACATTTAATCGAGAATACATCTCATTAGCACTTTCTTTGGGAAACATCTCAAAAGAATTTAGCTTTTTAATCACAAGATGATAGCGTTCCTCACGCTCACTCTTGGTTCCCTCATGGAGCGCACAAACGTCCGACCATAGTGCATGGGCGTCTTTGTGGTTCCTTACACGATTGAACACATCTTTGCAAAGGCCTCTAAAGATGGTGTTGCGAGCCTTTGCATTCCATTTTTCATAATTCACTTCATCGCCTTGAAGTTGTGCGGCATTCCTAGGTGCCGGGAACCCTTGAGAGGCGGCTCTAAGAATTCCAACATCTAGAGCTTCTAAGTAAGCCTCCATGCGAATTTTCCAATATGGAAAATCATCTCCCTCAAAGATAGGAGGAGGTCCATCCCCATGAGACATCTTGCTCTAAGCGATTAAGCTTAAAAACGTGAGCACGAGGCTCTGATACCAATTGAAAGGATCAAGATGCCCAAGAGGGGGGGTGAATTGGGCTAATTCTAAATTTTCTTGCAATAATCAAATCCTACGGATAGCCCAATTAACCCCTTGTGCCTAAAAAGTGTTTATATCAAACTAATGCACAACAACCTCGCAATCAACGTTCCAAACTTACTCTAGCAAGCAATTCTATGGATGTAAGACAAGTATTGAAATGCTCAAAGTAAATACTCAAAGTAAGTGCTCAACGTAAATAGAGAGAGAAAGGAACGCGGCGATGTTTTGCCGAGGTATCGGAGAGTCGCCACTCCCCACTAGTCCTCGTTGGAGCACCCGCGCAAGGGTGTAGCTCCCCCTTGATCCGCGCAAGGATCAAGTGCTCTCTATGGGTTGATTCTTCGACACTCCGTCACCGCGAAATCACCCAAAACCGCTCACAACTTGAGTTGGGTCACCCACAAGCTCAGTAGGGTGAACACCAAACTCCCAATCACCACCAAGCCGTCTAGGTGATGGCGATCACCAAGAGTAACAAGCACGAACTCTCACTTGACCACGCGAAGCCTAATGAGAAGATGGATGCACACTTTGCTACTCTTGATTTGCTAGTGAGGCTACTCTCTTGGATTCTCAAATCACAAACACCTCACTAGGACCTTGCTCTTCTTGGCACTCACAAACGTGTTTCTCAGCTGTTGGAATGAGCAAAAGATACTCCACTCACGAGTGGACCTTCTATTTATAAGCCAGCCTGAAAAACGAACCGTTATGAGCTTCTGCGGGACGACCGGACGCTCCGATCGTGATGACCGGACGCTCCGGTCAGTTCAACCCGCGAACCAGTATTAAAGAGACGACCGGACGCCGGCGGTCCGGACTGTCAGACTGGACGGACGCGTCCGTCGCATAAAACCTTTACTGGAACCTTACTGGAGTCGACCGGACGCTGAACCCTCAGGGTCCGGTCAGCACTGACCGGACGCGTCCGGTCACTCTTTCCCAAGTCTGGACCCTTACTGGAGTCGACCGGACGCTGGTCCTCAGCGTCCGGTCACATGACCTTCCAGCGTCCGGTCACACCAGACTTGATTACCTCAGTCAAATGAACTGACCGGACCCTGCGGCCAGCGTCCGGTCGCACCGGAGCCAGCGTCCGGTCAGTGTTTGACCCTTCATTCACTTCCAACTTCCGAATATATGTGAATGAATTGTGCTCCAAAAGATCTTAGGCATTCATAGGAGCTACCTAGAGCTAGTTCAAACAAGTGTGCACCACACCTAACTCACTAGACTTAACTAGGTCAAGCTACCCGTTCATACCCCCCTTCATAGTACGGCCAAAGGAAAAAACAAAGTCCTAAACTATTCTAAGTGTCTCTCCAACTTCAATTGACACTTAGAACTAGTTATCCTTAACCTTGTCGTCCATCCTTTGAAAACCGAAACGATTTTCATCGTAGGGGCATGACAACCTCAATTGCCCAATCGATCTCCATTACCATGACCTAACTTAATTGTCTCTGCAAAATACACGTTAGTCATAGTAATCTTGTATTGACATCAATCACCGAAATCCAACTAAGGGCCTAGATGCTTTCACTCTCCAAACATGCCATATGAGAGAAAAAAAAATCAACGAAGTATTTTATTTACCATCATATAGGTCCTGTTCGTTTAGCTAAAATTTAGGTTATGCTAATTTATTGTGAGAGAAAAAATATTGTTTATTCATTAAAAAGTACTGCTGAAATAGTACAGTAAAGATGGTCAATCCTTAAAAATCAATAACATATTATCTTCAACTGTCTCCACACCACTTTACACTGGTTAGTTACGCAGCAAAATGTCGACGTCGCCGCTTGAAACGAAAGCTGCCACTGTCGTGCTGAAATCAGCCTGTTCATTTGACTGTGGCTTGTCGTAAATGATCATAAATTTTCAGTCGAAACAATATTTTTCTCTCACAAAAACCAACCAGCAGTACTTCTTCACGAACCAGCAACGAAACGAACCAGCCAACCGAACAGAAGCCAGCTTTTGAATGTTCAATCGCATAGTGTGCGATTCACGTAGTGTGCGATGCAAACCATGGTCAATTCATTTGAATGTTCAATCGCATAGAAGCCATCTCTTAGCTGTAAAGTGGCAGGGGGGACCCACTTAGGAATTGTCCAAGGAATGTCGCTCTCCATATGGACTTTTCTTGAGCTCTAGTAGTAGCAAAGGTTGACTACAACTCTCTGTTAGAGACTGCCGTATAGTTCACCATCAATGCTCAGAAAGAAAACTTAAAACAATTTGATCTCCATAGCACTCTAAATTTGACCAGGAATGATGTTTGGCTCTCAGTCTCAGGATGGATATAAGTAGTTGTGCATTCATCGACCAAAAACCATCTCTGCAACGATGCCTCATTCTCTTGCAACTCTCCTTTCTACTGCTTCCATCCTCTCTTTCATTGCTCTATTCCCAAGAGTTGCATCCCGTGACACTCTATCACTGGGTTCCACTCTCAGAGTTGAATCCTACGAAACCAGCATCTTACAATCATCAGATGGGACCTTCTCCTCTGGCTTCTACGAAGTCTATACCCATGCCTTCACATTCTCAATTTGGTACTCAAAGGCAGCCAACAAGACCATTGTCTGGAGTGCAAACCCAGACCGTCCCGTCCACGCTAGGAGGTCGGCTATAACCTTGCACAAGGATGGCAACATGGTGCTTACGGATTATGATGGCGCAGTCATGTGGCAAGCTGATGGCAACTTCACGGATGTTCAGCATGCTCGGCTCTTGAACACTGGGAATCTCATCATTGAGGATTCAAGAGGTAATACTGTCTGGCAAAGTTTTGATTCAACAACAGACACTTTCCTACCAACACAGCTCATCACTGCTACAACCAAATTAGTCCCTACAACTCAATCGCATAGTCCTGGTAACTATATCTTCCGTTTCAGTGACCTTTCAGTACTATCACTTATATATGATGTGCCTGAAGTTTCAGACATATACTGGCCAGACCCTGATCAAACTCTCTACCAGGATGGTCGAAACCAGTATAACAGTACAAGGTTAGGAATCCTTGGTAATGATGGGGTGCTTGCATCGAGTGACTTTGCTGATGGTCAACAACTTGTGGCCTCTGATGCAGGATCAGACATTAAGAGAAGGCTGACTCTTGACCCCGATGGTAATCTCCGTCTCTATAGCCTGAATGATTCAGATGGATCATGGTCAGTTTCAATGGTAGCAATGTCTCAACCTTGCAATATTCATGGTTTATGTGGTCCTAATGGAATCTGCCATTACTCACCTAAACCAACATGTTCATGCCCACCAGGTTATGCGATGAGAAACCCAGGTAACTGGACTGAAGGATGTATGGCTATTGTCAACATAACCTGTGATGACTATGACAAAAATTCTATGAAATTTGTGAAACTTCGAAATACAGATTTTTGGGGGTCAGATCAGCAACATCTTCTGTCAGTTTCTCTTCAAACTTGTTGGAATATTTGCATCAGTGACTGCACCTGTAAAGGCTTTCAATATCAGGAAGGTACAGGATCATGCTATCCAAAAGCTTATCTTTTCAGTGGAAGAACCTACCCAACATCTGATGTACGAACAATATATCTCAAGCTTCCAACAAGGGTTAATGTTTCGAATGTCCCTATTCCACATTCCAATGTGTTTGATTCTGTGCCCCATCGCCTTGACTGTGATCAGATGAACAAAAGCATCAGAGAACCATTTCCAGATGTGCATAAGACCGGTGGAGGAGAATCAAAATGGTTTTACTTCTATGGGTTCATAGCTGCATTTTTTGTTGTTGAAGTTTCCTTTATTTCATTTGCATGGTTCTTTGTTTTGAGAAGAGAGCTTAGGCCATCAGAATTATGGGCAGCTGAGGAAGGTTACAAAGTAATGACTAGTAATTTTAGAAGATATAGTTACAGAGAACTTGTGAAGGCGACCAGAAAATTTGAAGTTGAGCTAGGAAGGGGAGCATCAGGCACTGTGTACAAAGGTGTCCTAGAAGATGATAGGCAAGTGGCTGTGAAGAGGCTGGAAAATGTAAGGGAAGGCAAGGAAGTGTTTCAAGCTGAGCTAAGTGTAATTGGGAGGATCAACCACATGAACCTTGTGAGGATATGGGGCATTTGTTCAGAAGGATCTCATAGGTTGTTGGTCTCTGAATATGTTGAGAATGGATCACTGGCTAACATTTTGTTCAACGAAAAAAGCAATATCTTATTGGACTGGAAGGGAAGGTTCAATATTGCATTAGGTGTTGCAAAAGGGTTAGCCTATCTTCACCATGAGTGCTTAGAGTGGGTCATCCATTGCGATGTGAAACCTGAGAACATACTGTTAGACCAAACTTTTGAGCCCAAGATCACTGACTTTGGGTTGGCAAAGTTACTAAACAGAGGAGGTTCCACCCAGAATGTATCCCATGTAAGAGGAACACTAGGTTACATTGCACCTGAGTGGGTTTCCAGTCTCCCGATCACAGCAAAAGTTGATGTATACAGTTATGGGGTTGTGCTTCTTGAACTATTGACAGGCACTAGAGTTTCAGGAGTTGGTGGAAGGTCCAGGTGAGGTGCACAATATGCTTAGAAAGCTTGTCAGGATGCTTTCTGCTAAACTTGAAGGGGAGGAACAATCGTGGATTGATGGGTTTGTGGATTCAAAATTGAATCGTCCAGTCAACTATCTCCAAGCAAGAACACTAATCAAATTGGCAGTTTCCTGCTTGGAGGAAGACAGAAGCAAAAGACCAACTATGGAATATGCAGTCCAGACCCTCCTGTCAGCTGATGACTGAATGGTCAAATAAAACATATGCTACACCAACTTCATTGAGTTGAAATTTACTTCTTGCTGGAGAAAAGAAGCAAAATACCAACACTCCAGGCCCTCCTATGAGTTGCTATGGCTGGTAAGAAGTACAGTTTTGGGTGATTACGATGTAAATTATCTGTAAGCAGTGTGCATTTCGTTTTGTCACTATATGATATGAGTTGTAGCATGTAATTGAACTTGTACAGTTAGATGTGAGAAATCATCTTCAAGTTACCGGTAGTGAAACAACAACTTTCGCCATGGACCTAGGTGTGCTTCCTTATCTGAAATTCTGAATACATCTTGTGTGTGGTCTCACGATTGTGAAAAAAACATGGAATCAGTAATAGATATGGATAATAATGTCCTTACCAACTAATAAGAAGAGTAGAAGACAAGGACGAATTAGTGATCTTCTCCTCATATTGCTGCTGCTACAAGGACGAATTAGGATCTCCTTCTCCTCGTATTGTTGCTGCTGCGACGGCGTCAACCGCTTGACGTGCCAAGCGCAAGGGTAAGGGTCTGACGACGTTGCAGGCTCGAAGCCGGCAATGCGCCTATCAGTGGCAGATACCGAGCGGGCGGCGGCGGTCACCCAGCGCTCTGCGTTCCCAGATACGGCCCCCTAGGCAGGTGGACCGCTGAGCCCGAGGCCGAGCCTCGAGATCTAGGTCACGGCGCTGGCACCGCAACCCGCTGCCGCCGCCATGTCACACTCGCCGCTCACCATCTCCAAAGTCCAAAGATAAAGACTGGGCGCACCGCGCCGCCCGGGAACAGCCTCGTTCACTCCGTCGAGCCACAGTGGTGGGTGCAGTGCTCTCGAGTGGAACGCAGTGTCCACGACGTCGGCGTGTGCGGGTAACGGCGTTCGGCGAGGAGAACCAGACTGCCCAGCATTCCACGGTCACGCGTGGCTGACAACGTTGGACCGGGCTGTCGGTGTACGAGACTGTTCTCCGTGCACTTCGTACGCTTAACCCGTCAGTCGCACGAGCTTAAATCAGTCTGAAAATACGTACATTTTTTCTCCAGAAAAAAAATGGATATGTCCTGAAATTTGGAGTACCAAAATATAAGCCAAATCTGACAAAATCAATACGAAGAAAGGGAAATAGGAAACAAACTTGAAGATAACGACAATAATTTGGCTTATGCTAATGTTTATGTTGATTTATCGTGAGAGATACTAAAAAATTGCTCCCTCCATTTCAAATTAGAAGTTTTTCTGACATTTTTCGGATACATTGCTTTTGTTACGCACCTATAGATATATAGGAATATATGGATAAATCTATCTATCAGTTAGAGCGACTTATAATTTAAAACAGAAGGAGTACCTGAGTAATTCATCCTCTTTTCTCTACCGTCACTCTTACAGATCTTTAAATACTAGTTTTAAAATGACACTTACAAAATTGTCACGTGAGAGAGAAGATGTTGCTATGTTCTTTCCACTTTTTATTGACGTAGTTCCCTAACTTCTTATGCCAGTGTGAAAAAAATGATCAAGGTACTCCTCTTCGCAGGATGAAAATTGATTGGATACGGACGGCTATCACTGATATTACATTTGTTTTCGTATTTCTGTTCGGATTCGGATTCGAATACGGATAGTATCAACCATGTGCCGGATAGAATACGATTGGATATCGACATCGTAAATATACGATTTGAGTATTCGGATATAGATACGGTATCGGATGTTAAATATCCGGATTGGGATACAGACATATTTGAACCCCTCTGTACGGATTCAGTCTCGAATACGGTCGGAAAATATCTGTACCATTTTCATCCCTACCTCTTCCATGTCTTCCTCCTTCCATTTTCTAAGTCTTATGGAGTCCATGCTCGTACTCCCTTTGTCTCTAAAATATCTATCGTTTTCGTTTTCCGAGAAACAATTTTGACTAAATATATATTAAAAATATTAATATTTATGAGTATCATTAGAAAGATCTTTGAATTTATTTTTTAATAATTTATTTAGAGATACAAATGTTGCACACATTTTTTATAAAGCGAGTCAAACTTGCGGCACGTACACCAACAACAACAGTTATTTAGGGGTGAAAGACGGAGGGAGTAGCATGTTGCCCCTTTGTTTTTGGCCCTCCCGACTATAGTTGGGCAACTGACGCACGCCACATTTTCTCACTCGGGCTTTAGGGTCTGTTTGGTTGACGACCAAAACTTGCCACACCTAACTTCGGGCAAAGTGTAGCTGCCATAGAAAGGATGGCGAGCAAAATCGAAGCCACACGTGTAGCAAGGTTTGGCATGAAAATGAGTCTGACTTATGGGGCAAGTGCTAAGAAAGTTTAGCGTGCCATAGCTGTGGCAGTGAACCAAACAGCTAAAAAAAAACTATGGCATGACTGACCTTTGATATCCTTAAGTCTCCCTTCCTCAGCTTCTAGGTGGTTTCATTCACGGTGCGCGTGTGGTGTTGCTCAACCCCATGGTTAACAACAATCTATGATTACTCCTTCGGCCAAGCAAACCCTCCTCGTCCTCGCATCCTGGTGATGTTTCCCATGCCTTTGATGGAGCTAGCCATGGCCGATTTGTGGCTTCCCCAGAGTTCCTACCATGCACCGTGGCCATACGTGTCACCGCTAGCGGCTCCGCTGGAGTTGGTTCATCGAGCCACGGCAGACACACCGAACAGGCCCATAGCCTCGGTCCTTTGTGCGTACACACAACCGAGCAAAGCGATGTACGAGCGCGTGGCCAGCGATGCCCTACTATGCTAAGGAGCAACGATGATAACGTGGTGCCCCGCACTTGTGCGGCTGAATTGGCCGATGGCACCATAGATGGGTGGCACGGCTCAATACAGGCGACAGTTGCAAGCCCATTGTCCTATCGTCGGAGAACGAGCTTGTGTAAGGAAACAGGAGGAAGAAAGGAAGGACCAAAGGAGGGAGAAAATATCATTTTCCATGAGACTTTGTCTTTGATATGCCGGCAATGCTAAAGCCTATACTATTTGTGTGCTTTATAGCTCACGTAAAATATATATAATGTTTAAATATATCAATTCTTGGTCTAGAGATTCTGCTTTGAAAATAAATCTTGTGTTTCTTACTTTGTTTTGGGGGACATATTGGTATTTCTCTATTCTCTAGCTTCTCGGAGCTACCACCGTCCACTCCAAGCCAAAGAGCATATCAAGAAGTCTTTCTAAAATTACTCTCTAAAATATCGTTTAGAGATTTGTTTGAGTAAAAGTTATGTTTTATATTTTGTACTCTCCAATATTTTTTTATATAATGCCTTCTAGAGTCATCACTGCTCTTCAATTTTTGGTAGCGAGAAATTCAGAATAGAGAAGGTCTATATTTAAATATGTTTTTTTATCAAAATCTCTATTTTTAGAATGATATTAAGGCCTTGTTTAGATTGTAAATTTTTGTAATCTGGACACAGTAGCACGTTTCGTTTGTATTTGACAAACTTTGTCCGATCATGGACTAACTAGGCTCAAAAGATTCGTCTCGTGATTTACAACAAAACTATGTAATTAGTTATTTTTTTACCTACATTTAATGCTCCATGCATGCGTCTAAAATTTGATTTGATGAAGATAAGACAATCTAAACAAGGCGGTTGCTCTGATCTCAATCTCGATCGACCACTCACAGCCATCAATCACCTTTTTTTTTTTTGACAGCATCAATCACCCTTTTTGTCCGTGTAGCGGCGACTCACCGAAGACGCAGAGACGCGCGCGCACGTCCTGACCCGCGTCACCCGCCCCTCGGCCCCTGTCACTTTCGAGCGAGCGCGCGTGTGTGTCAGTGACCATCCTCCCACCCTGCTCTCCTCGGTCCCCCACCAAGAACCCCAAGATTCGCTCGACCGGCCGGCCGCCATGGCCAGATCGGCGCCGGGGCTGCCGCCGCAGTACTACGCGGCCGCGGGCTCCGGCCACCGCTCCTCCTCCTCTCCCGCGGCGTCCTGCGTCGTGGCGGTCCTCTTCCTCCTCCTGGCCGCCGGTGGCGCGGCGGCGGCGCTGTTCGTGCTCTTCCGCCCGCGCGCGCCGGCCATCGCCGTGACGGCCGTGCAGCTGCCCGCCTTCGCCGTGGCCAACGGCACCGTGGCCTTCACCTTCCAGCAGCTGACCTCCGTGCGCAACCCGAACCGGTCCCCGCTCGCGCACTACGACAGCTCCCTCCACGTCGCGTACGCCGGCGGCGAGGTCGGCTCCATGTACATCCCGGCCGGCCAGATTGACGGCGGCCGCACGCAGTACATGGCCACCAGCTTCACCGTCCCCGCCTTCGCCGTCTCGGTCTCCGCCGCCGCCGCGCAGCCGACCACCATCTCCGTCCCCGCGTCCGGCCCGTCCCCGCACGTCATGGCGGCTCTAGTGCAGGGGCCGGTGATGGAGGTGGACTCACTGCTGCGGGTCAAGGGCAAGGTCACCGTTCTTAAGGTGTTCACCCACCACGTCGAGGCCGCCAAGGTGTGCCGCATTGGCGTCTCGCCGGCCGACGGCCGCGTGCTCGGCTTCCGGTGCTGACCGTCGGCCGATCTCACTAATGCTGGCCGCCCCCGCCCGGCCAAGATCTGACAATCTCATCACCCCTTCAGCCTGGTCGGTAGGCCCTGCTCTCCAAATCAAAAGTAGCCTCTTCGATTCAGACTTCAGTTCAGTCATTAGTGAAATTATAAGATAAGGTTGTTCGATTTGTAAATTAGATTAATCTCTACGGTTCTCAAGATTTGTTGTACTTCTTTATGCTTGTCTGATTTACTAGATTTTGCGGGCGACGTGTTCTTGTTGTTGTAGATTTCATAGTCAGAGTCCAGACCAAACAAAGATTTGGTTCTTGAGATGGTGGTTCTTGTTCCAGTGGGAATATTGGTTGCTTATGTCAACCAAATATAGTGACGGGAACTTAATAACATCAGTTTGCAATGCATTCCGTTTTCATTCTTGCAAAATTCAAGTTGAGATTACCATCATGGGTAGCAGATTCTTTGGGGGTGATTAGGTCGAGCATGTTCTGAGCTCAAGTTGCTATTGTACGAGGCATTAGGGATGAAAATGGATGATATTATATTATATTTTTATATTTTTGGTTAGATTTGATTCGAATATGGATAATCAACCATACCGGATAGGATACGATTGGATATCGACATCATAAATATACGATTTGAGTATTCGGATACGAATACGGTATCGGATGTTGAATATCCGAATTTGGATGCGAGACAGATCTAAACCCCTCTAATTAAATTTGATCTTAAATACGGTCGGAAAAATATTCGTATCTTTTTCACTCGTACGAGGCATCATAATTGGGCAAGTACCAGCCTATCCATCCGGTCAGCTGCAGTAACTGTTCAGTTACCCTGTTTGCTCGTCGGTTTCAGCCAGCCCAAATCAATTAGCCAACAGTATTTTTCTCTTACAATAAATCAAACCAGCAATCAGTCCAAACCAGCTCAAAAACTAATCAGCGAACAGGTCGAGTGTTTGGTGAGAGTATGGTTGTTAGATTACCATCATGGGTAGCAGATCTGGACGGCAGTGGTTACTGTGAATCGTGTGCTGCCGACGTTTCGGGGTTTTCCGGCCGTCAGGTTTGGACCTCCTCGCTTTCCACAAAAAACTGGTAGGTTGGATTTTGATTAAAAAATTATAAAAATTCATAAAATAAAAATATTCTTAAAATGAATTAGAACTTTTTTTTTGGTGAAGAACAACTTAAATACAACCTATATAAACTTATTTCACTTAAAAAGAATTAACTAAAAATTGCTATGTATGAAAACGAGAAACGTTTCTAGTGATTCTCTGAGTGAAACATTTCTTATCCGACCTGTTAGACAATAACTTTACCAGTTCTCGTAAGAATCAGAAACATTTTTGGTTAACAAACGGGTCCTAAATTACACACTGTCCTAGTAAAACTACCTATAGAAACTATACATCGTAACTGCCCTTAACGATGCAATTAGTGCAGTAGCATGAATAATCTGACATATTTGGTGGATGGGGCAAGATAGTCCTATATTTCTAAATAATGACCGACCAAATAATAACATTAGCAAAAATGTATTGTCAACGTAAACTCCAAAAATGAAGAGCCTGACAATAAAGCTCCAATGTTAGCTTGATCAGTGATCAGATCACACACGCGCACATGTGCTCCAACTTTTAGCCTGTTCATTTGGTCATATTCGGCTTATAAGTCATGGCTTATCAGTCAACAAACATTATTTTTCTTTCACATCAAATCAACTAATAGTACTTTCAGCCATGACTTATAAACCAAATCAGACCAAATGAATAGAACGTTTGTATTTGTAGTGACAAATTATTGGTGGGGCCCCGTGGGCCTATTCTACCCACCACTGTGAAACGAACTAATCAAAAGTTGGAGCCAGCCGAGCGCTCACTTCACGCCAATTGTTCGATATTTAAAGCCGGCTTTTACCAGCTTTGATGAGGAGAAGCGGAGGGCGGTCTGCGAGGAGCTTGCAAGGCTCTAGCCAGCAGTCTTCATCAGGTATCCGATGAGGAGAAGAGGAGGACGATCAACTGAGTAAATATCCGAATAGAAATCCAAATTCAAGACATTTGTTTTGTAATCATATTTGGAAATATCTGTATTTGTATTTGTATTCAAATTAAAATATGGTAAAAGCTGGTATCCGAATCCGATTCCATGTGAATCAGATCCATTTCCATCCCAAGAGCCTATTCGGCTGGTATTAAAACCGGCTGAAACTATTTTATTGTGATAAAAAACACTGTAGATTCTAGCTGATAACGCCGGCTGATAAGTTTAAACGAACAGGTCATAGTAGATATGTACCGGTAACAAACGTAGTCAAACATTTTTCTTCTAATTTAGATCAACTATGTCACAGAAAGATTGAATGGGTTGGCCCCAGCAAGTCCTGGGCGTTTGTCCCCAGCAAGTGTAACATGATTATGTTAAGTGTTCATACATTAAGTGTCCATACGATATAACAATAGTAATATTACATAGAGAACACAATAGGACTACAAAAACTACAGCTATGAATTAATCATAGAAAATCATATATCTAAAGCTAAAGCAAAAATTTTGTACCAAATCATACCATATCATATGCTTACTTAATAGATCTATTCATGTAGAGTCCAACAAAATTAAATTTTCTATTTTATGATTTTTGTAATTTACTATAATTTTCAAAGATTCAGCTAAAATAAATATAAAAGAAAAAGAGAAAAAACACCTAAAGAAGCAGTCAGGGAGGTCATATATCCGGTTTGAAAAGGATGGGGGAGGTGTTATGTTTGGTTTTGTAGTTCAGGAAGGAAAACTGACTTTTGCGATAGTTGAGAGAGACGAAGTAGACTTTTCCCATGCAAAATCGAGAATTCACCATCCTTGTTGCTTGCTTGAGTCGTCTAGGATGTTGGAAAGGCCATATTAGCTAATGGGCTATAGAGGTTGGAAATGACATATTGGCTAAATTTTAGGCTTCTCTCTATGGGCTCTAGGGCGTCGCACACCAACACATGTCAACACTCAAAAAGCAGATCTAGCAGAAAGATCCTGTTTTGAATTGGACATAGTTTGGCAAAATTGTCTAGGGTCATGCGTCCAATTTAGGGGGCTATTTTGTTTGAGCCCTGGCCTGGGGGCTGCACCCAGGCACATGCATCCGACCCTAGCGCGTCCAAAAACCAACGTCGGGGATGCATGCATGTGCCAGGCAGATTTGCCAGGGCGTCAACCAAACTAACCTTAGATGCGTGGAATATGATCCCTACCTGGCAGGCTGCAAAACAAGTAGTCCTAAGGGCAGTCCCAATGGTGTATTTATTGTAGTTGTAAGAAAAATAGGATCTCGGCCCATTTAAGTTTGGATTTTGGTGTTTGATAATCAATAAGACCAAGTTGGACTAACGAGTTTGAAAGTATTTATTTTGTAGTCTAATAGGTTACAAACGTGACTTAGACGAAAACAACTTGATGAATCGATAATCAACACCTCAAGAAATATTTAGAGAGAGAGAGAGACGTGCTTGCTAGTATTACATAAAGATAGTGGGGTAATTAATTCGAAGCCCAGGAGTTGCACGTCATGCTATCATGCAAAGGACCTTCAGTCTGTTCGTTTCGCTGTGGCTTGTCGTAAATGATTGTAAATTTTCAGTCGGAATAGTATTTTTCTCTTACACAAACCAGCCAACAGTATTTCTTCATGAACCAGCAATGATACGAACCAGTCAACCGAATATGCTGTTAGCTTCGGCAACGAGTATAGGACTCTGGTTTTTGGTGGCTTCGGACCTGTTGCCCAATACGACTCAGAGAACCAGGCAGCACGGCATCAGGCAGAGAGCACGCGGCATCCAGGCACTCAGGCGTCGGACCCCAAGGCAAGGAGTCGGACCATCTTTGGCTCAGACCGACCGAAGCAGAAGCAGCACCAGAGAGCAGAGTCGGACCGTGGCAGCAGGAGGCCTCGGACCGAACAAAGTTACTGTTCACGCGTGAGAAAGGAGACCGAGCAGAACGTCGGACACTGCCGCTACAGGAGCGTCGGACCACGACAGGCGCAGTCCACCGGGTTCCAGAATGAATCCCGAGAGGGATTTGGGCGTCGGACCCAGTCCGACGGTCTGGCCCACATGGCAGTCGCAGCGGCGACGCATTGGTCGGCGGTAACGGCTACTGACACGTGACTGCTACAGTAGTATCAGACTGCAAGTGCAATTGGTCCGCCGGTACGTAGAAAATGGCTTCCAGATTCCAACGCCTCTATTTGCAATGGGGCTATAAATATAAGTTTCAACCGATCAAATGATATTCTATTTTAGTGATCTCCATATGCATAGCGCTTAGTGTTTTATTCAGTGATTAGGGTAGGTGTTTTACGAAGTATTTAGGTTAGTTAGACTACCGTTTATATATTTGCTCTAGGTTTAGGCTTAGTGTTTAGTGAGGTTTGCACACCTCTTACTATTTTGTGCTTGTGCGCATCATCGTTGTACTCGCGCGGGGCTTGTAAGTCTTACGAGACCACACCAACCACGTTTGTGGTGTGGTCGCCACTGTGTACGAAGGGAACAAGGTTTGCGGCGTTTCGGTCGGAAATTTGATAGTGAAGACGGCGCGGAGCGGTCCGAGAGAGGCTTGTCGGAAGGTATACCAGAGACCCACTTGTGCATGGAGAAGTCCCGAGGCTATCAACGGAGTTACCCGACCGAAAGCTTGGTCCTTGCGATGGATTCCTTGCGAGGTCTAGGGGAAAGCTTGCACGCTTCTCGATACCTCGGTAAAAATACCGGAGTCGTCGACGGGAGTTTTCATTTCTACCTCATCTTTAGTTTCCGCATTTATATTGTTACCTTGTTTGTGTGCTTTACTTTCATAGCTTAGTTGATAGGATTGAAACTTAGGGTGTATAACTCTTTTGGGGTAGAGATAGCAACACACCCAGCAAATCGTAGTTGCATATTTAGATAGATTACTTTCTTACATAGGTTTGAAGTATAATTTTTTAAGTTGCATAATTCACTCTCTTCTTAGGCGTCACAGTTCCTTATAGTTGTTTCTATCTCTATTAATTGTCATACCAACTAGACAATTTACTGATGTGGCAGTGGATTTACTAAGAAGAGAAGAAAAAAAGAGAGAAACCGTTTCCAAAAGAGGAAACTGAGTCTTCACGCGCACAGATGGGCCAAGAAACCGGCGAACCTGCGTTCGGGAGACCCAAGTCGCTTCTTCTTGCTCACCGCCGGATCCCTTGCGCTTGCACCGCTGCTATCCGTCACTGCAGCGCTGTTCGTAGGAGGCTGCCTTCGTGCCCGCCGCACTAGTCGAGGGCAGGCGCCGCCATGCCCCGGCGCCGGCATGCCGCGGCCACGGCCGGCCGGCTCCTCTCCATCTTCTGTATCGCGCCGTCAAGCAGTCGCTCGCCGGCATGCAGGCCTTGCTGACTTCCATGACCTACGTACAGCTCCTGCTCCTTCGACTTCTACATCAGCTCTATGCTCGTGTCGCTCGTCAACAGGAGTACAGGATCACCAGTAGCTCCACCTCCACAGCAAGCAATGACAGCTGGCTTGCCAAATACGACCTGAACAAGGACAGGCTCGACCTCTTCTACTGGCTCCTTGCGGCACTCAGGCTTGTTTGTGTTTGATGCAGACATATAGTGCCGACTGTACAAAGGAGGCTACATGGTTGCTTGCCACAGCTGATGCACTTCTTTTTTGTGCTGCATTTAAGTTTTGATTTGTATTGAAACTGTTATAGGCATCATGGATTGTGAAGGATAGTTTCTACTCAACATTAATTATTCTTTTTCTCTCTTGAAAACTTCATCTAGAAACTATGCCCTAATACAGTGAGCTACGGAAGCATACGGTGTGTCTGGTTGCTGCCATAGGAGTCTCGTATGATCCAGACAACGTTACCAAGCGTTGGGTTCTTAAAATTATGCTACATGATGACAATCAAACGAGATCGTAGTGCTTCACGGTCAAAACTAGCAACAACATATAGGATGCT
This sequence comes from Miscanthus lutarioriparius, assembly GCA_904845875.1. Taxonomy (NCBI): domain Eukaryota; kingdom Viridiplantae; phylum Streptophyta; class Magnoliopsida; order Poales; family Poaceae; genus Miscanthus; species Miscanthus lutarioriparius. The sequence continues at coordinate 48,693,419 of CAJGYO010000017.1, read as the reverse complement.
GATCCAATTGCAGAAAGTGATGCATTGTGTTTTTCCTCTTTCCACATGATATCCAGGACATTTATATGCAGATACACCTTTCAAAACACTTTCACAATACCACATTTGTTGGGTCTTGGATATTCATTCTAACAAAAAAAAACACTAGTGGCCAAAGTACATTACATAAACATATTTGGTTCAGCATCTAGAAAGCACTTCCATTGCTAGAAAGTAGAACACGAACCTAATGGGTGGAAGTTGTTTAAAAAAAAAATAGAAGCCGATGTTTTTATATATAAAAATAAAATTGTATAGCACCTTAGATTCTATTTTAGACTTCATATTTTTCTAAATAAGTGAAAATAGAGAGATGTTTCATAGCTTTAAGAGAGAGAGGGGGGGGGATATGTTTCATAGTTTTTAACTAAATAACTTATGAAAAAAGTCTACATAACCCTCCAATTATTAAGGGTCGACTACTTCACCTCCAAACTATAAAACCGGATATTCTGCCCCCTGAATTTTCCAAAACTGATCAAATAACCCCCGAGCGGTTTTCGATGGTGGTTTTGCCACCGTGGCTGCTGACATGGACGACAACGTGGCAATGGTCCACATGTTAAGCCACCCCTCTCTCTTCTCTTCCCTCTCCCTCTCGTCGGCGCCTCCTCCCCTCTCCCATCCCCCACTCTCCCGTGCCTCCCTCTCAATCTCCCTCTCCCTCACCAACAGCTGATTTGGAGGACCTCGCGGGCGCGGCCCAGCGGCCCGACCTCGCGGGCGTGGCCGAGGCGGCGGCGTGGGCGCGGGCCCGGTCGAGGAGGCGGCGCCTCCTCCCTCGAGCTCCTCCACCGATGGCGCTGGCTTCTTCACCGTCGTCCCTCTCTGCGCCGCCACCGACCGCTCGAGCACGCCGGCAAAATTCGCCGCAGTTGCTCCACCTCTGCCCAATTGCTCGCGTCTCTAGCTTCGCCTCGTCCTTGCGTCTCGTTTGAGCCTGGTTGTGCCGTCTCTTGTTGCCGGAGTCGTCCTTGGCGCCGGTTCTCGCTGCTGCGGTTCGCCATGGCCGCCGCAGTCTTCTCATCGTGGCCAGCTCTCTCCGGTGAACGTCTCGAACTCGCGTCTTTAGTTTCGGTTTCGTCTCGATGCCGTGTTGCTCATAGGCTTGTCCGTTCGGTCGTCGGAGCCCAGGACACGCCGGAACGCCACCTCGACCACCGGTTCGCGCCGCCGTCTCCGCCCTCTTCGCTTCGTCTCGGCCTCAGCCGTGTAGTTTAGCAAGTCGCAGTGAGCTCCGCTGAGCTAACCCTAACCCTAGCTAGGCCGTGCGAGCGCCGGAGCGGCCTGTACGCCGTCGCGCCCTGTAACGGCATGGGCACAGAGAGAGAGAGAGGAGAGGAGAGAAGAGGGAGGGGTGGCTGACATGTGGGCCATCGCCACGTCGTTGTCCATGTCAGCAGCCACGGTGGCAAAACCACCATCGAAAACCAGTTGAGGGTTATTTGACCGGTTTTGAAAAGTTCGGGACAGAATAACCAGTTTTATAGTTTGGGGGTGAAGTAGTCGATCCTAGATAGTTAGGGGTGTTACGTAGACTTTTTCCAATAACTTATAGTTTTCCACAATTCACAGCTGAACTAAACAGATCCATAGGCTTCCAAACTTGTTACTAGAGCTAGTATATTCCCACTATTTTAACAGCATTCTAGAAAATGGATCCAGTCAATTGGTTAGTCCCATTCTCTTCGCTATAACATTCATAGTCTATCAAATAAACATGAACATTGATCACTTCTTGAGCACAATACCTTCATAACAGAACTCAAACGACACAAGAACGTAATACAGGCATTTTTGGGCCAACTTGTAAGATTTCTTGAATTCATTATACACAATTACTTTACAAGAACATTTTACACCCTACAATTTTACTGGTACAACATTGCAACGGCAGAGACTATAATGAAAACATAACAACATGACAATTTTGAAACAAGCCAGCCAAATAGCACAATATTTTCTTTCTTTCTTTTTTCTTTTCAATCGTCTCCCTTGCTCAGCTGCAAAGGTTAGGAATGCAGGCTCCATCCGGGTTGGTCTGCTCTTTCCAGATCCGCCCAGTCACCCTCAACTTCAGCTCCTTCCTGTCACCGCCCGAGAAGAACAGCGCCATATTCCTCTGGATGATGAGGCCATCATGGCTGTCACGGACCTTGCGGTGGCTGTCACGGATGCTTCTAGGAGTACCTTCCCATACCATTTTCCTCCCATTACCACCAACCTCTAGGCTATATGTATAGTTCCTTGCTTCATTCTCATCACCCATGAATCGGAGGAAAGCCATATACACTGGAGCCATTCCGAGCTGGAATGCCTCAAAGTGCAGGCAGAAGTACTGCCCAAAACAATGGAATACCTGAACCGAAACACAACATTCAACCAATCAAATTACTTGAGAATACATATTTTACTTGTTAACCATGGATCATAAGACCAGCAATCTTTTAAATATATGATGTTTAGGACAAGTAATTAGTTCATACATCATACATCTAAAACTAGATGGAGTAGCAGATAAGGAATAATTCAGAGCTAGTTTAATCTTACTGTTAGCATCCAGGTGGCATTTTCAACCTCTCGCGGATTGGATTTGACGTATCTATGGTTGAACGTGCAGCCATTGTGCATATCAACTTTGTGATCATCCCTCAAATGTGCAACAAGGAATGGAATATCACCAGCCACAGCACATTCAGAGCCAGCGTAGGGGCAGTTATATGGCCTGAAGCTGCACTGCGCTTCATGCTTTATCTTGCTGTAGTATGGGAAGATCTCTGGACAACCTAAAGAGCAGTACTTACAGGGAAGCTCAAGTGACTCTGCTACTTTTTCCAATGCTAAGCACCTGATATCACCAAGCTCTTGTCTGCATGTAGGGCACCGGTTGTGCACCCTGGCCTTGCATGTTGAACACAAAGTATGTCCATTTTGACACTGTTAAAAAAACAAATAAATTCAGCAATCAACTATGGAAGTATTCTACTGAAAGGGCTATAGTTGATGAATAAGCTTTACAGAACCACAAAATGGAACCATATTCATTTGTCTACTGTATTATATATGCTTCTAGCATTACGAAAAAAATTGCATGTTCCCTCTGAATTGAAGTGGTTCCACAGAACATGTGGATAATCCTGAAAGAAACTGCACAGATCAAAGTAATAGGAAAACTGCTCTAAAGATGTCTGCCTAGGTGGCTTAATCACCTCCCAGGCCCAGGAGGCGCGGGCGTGTTTGGATGGTGGCGTCACATTCTTGCCTGGCCCAGGCAGCAACACCAGGCGTCCGATTTCGTCTGCCTGTGGCCAGAATCATTTGCCTTGGTTGCCATCCAAACACGCCCAGGTGCCACCCCACTGCCTGGCTTGCTAACTAGCACTCGGTTTGATTACCAAATCCACATTTTTTATGTCATTAACACTTATGAGTTCATAACTAAAGATTATTAAGTTTAGCACACAGAGGGAACTGATTAGTGATTCCTGGCCCCAGATTTATTTGAAAAAGAAAAGGAAAGCAATGTATATATATATATATATATATATCAACGAGGGGAGAATACATGGATGAGGTCGAGAGATAACTTTCCTCTTGATTCGAAAAGGATTCCACCTTATTTTCCATGCAGGAATAGGCTCCTAACAAGACAATCCAAGGTCTCAAGCCACCTTATCTCCAGAGGAAGCTTGTTAAATCGAGCCTCGACTTGAAAACAGCTATTTGGCTCCCTCAAATTCTAAAAACTGTGCAAAATACCTCATAATGTGGCATCCAATTTAGAAAAAACAATAAGTTTTAGTATTATCATATGAACTGCGATGCAGGAAAGACCAAACCACCTGCTTCCACTTTTCCAATCTGCCATCATTCATATGATCCAATGGTACAAATAAAATTTTTGAGATTTTCCATGATTAGGATGCCACATCAAGACTGTGTTGCCCGCTAGGACGGCATGCAAATCAAATCATGGTTGTCAAGTGCCAATAGGGTATTCTTGCATTGGTTTAAGAGTTTGAAGGTGCCTATGTTTGCATTTAGTCTGATAGTTCACTTCTTGACTTGCCACGAATACCTTTTCTTACTTCAAATTTTCACAGGAGAGCTGCCCATCATTATATAAGGAATGAATAAAGATCAATCCACCTTACAAAAACCAGAGACAAAACCCAACCAAACACACACAAAAAAAAGAAACAACAGTCAGGTTAAATACAGTCCAGACTCCAGAAGCAACAAGCAATGGGAATAAACGAAAATAAATAAAAGGACCATCATGGGTCAACACTCTGTTATGAAAAGGCTACGGATAGATAGAGACCCCAGATAGCCGCCGTTCATCGGGGACTATCTTAGGATTTCTTCTTGCTTGCCTCTAACTGATACATGGTGGTCCCTTTTACAGAGACAACTTACTTAACCGAATCAATCTATCTTATTCCTTTCCTAACAAACCAAATCAATCTAATCTAATCAGATCCGGTACTGTTCACACGCTACGGTGCCACGTGGGTCCCCTAGGCCGGCTCCACCTGCCATAACACACTCTAGCACACCTGATGTGCGTGCCTACCTGAAGTTACATGCTAGTACCACATACACTAAAACAATTATTGCTCCAAACCCATCTCAAGCTAAGCAGCTTGAAACACCTATGATCTTTCTTCAATTAATCAGAGTTCTGTGCACAAATTCCTACTATGGACAACGAAAAAATCAGTCACAGAATAAAGGAAAACTTATATCCCTTTCATTTAGCTCAGCTGTTATTTCTTAACCACTGAACTCAATGGAGAGAACTAGAAAGAGAGAAAAAGTGGCTACAAACTTACATCAGCAAGTTCATCCAAAACAAGAAGCACATTTTATCAAAAATAAAAAATGAAAAACAAAAGCAGATTAGCAAGAGAATATTAAATAAAAATCAAGGCCGAGCACATGAACAAGTGAGCCTAGTAAATAAAACTAAGGTAAGGTCATCTCAGAGACTCAGACCATACCAGTTGAATCAAGCATGGAGGCATGATAAAAGGATTGTCATGAAATTTGGGTTCTCTGTGAGAAGTATACTGTTCTCTTCAGTTCATCTCGTTCTCCATCAAAGTGAACAGTCTATGTTGTCAACAATTACAAGGCAGTGGATCATGATCGAGATCATTTAAGTTCACAAGTAGTATTGCATTTCCTAGGTAGACTAGATAAAGCACCAGCATGCCAGTACCTTTTAGGTACGTCGACTGTTACTAACAGGATAAATAAGCATCATTTTGTTTCTCACTATTCCAAAGCATTTGCAGCTAGGGAAAAGAACAAATGCAATATTTGTAACCACGAAAAATCCAAATAGACCAGCTTGCGTAGGACTAGGAGAGACTCCGTGTAGCATAACGCGTCCAACTCAGATCCATAGCGGAATACATGATTCATCTGAAATCTAACGCAAAACTGACCAAATCGTCTGACAAAGAAGGCCCAATTCGCAGATGGTTTTACAGTCGAGTAAACGCGCCCAATTAGACATTCTAATCGCAATTAATTCGAAGCTAAATGACCCGGTCAACAGGGAGCAAATTACCCATTCCTAGGAGGGAAATCCGCCAAGAATAGGTCAATTTGATTCGATTCCTCTGTAAAGATCCCGGCTTTCCCCACCGAGATCCCCAAATCCGCACGCAACCCCATCTGAAATCGGTGCACCGGGAGCAAGGCACCAACCTGATGGATGGGCGGGAACATGGAGTTGGTGCAGACGGGGCACTCGAGCAGCTCGTGCACGCTGGTCGCCGGCGGCCCCACGCCTGCTCCCGCTGCGCCTGCTGCCCCCGCCGCTCCCGCTCCCGCCGGGCCCGCCCCGCCGCCCCCGGCATTCACCTTGGGGAACGCGCGGCCGGCACCCGAGGATGGGAGGTGGGCGGGGTGGAGCGGTAGGCCGAGATGGCCGTGGTGGCCGTGGTGCGGGTGGCCGTCGACGTCGTCCACGTCCATGGCAGCGTCCGGGAGGGAGAGGCACTCCACGCTGTCCATGTCCATGGCCGCGCCGCGCCCTGCGGTGCCGTGCGCGCACCGGCGCTGGGATTCGGAGGTCCGCGCCGCGGCTGAGGTGGGGCTGGATTCGTTTGGGGGTGCGCTGGGTTGGGTTGGCTGGGGACGACGACGACGCGGTGCGGTGGCCGCGGGGGGGCGCTCTGCCGCTCTCAGCTCACGTCACGCCGTTTGTTTCGCTTGGATTGGCTCGAACGCGGAGACAGCCAGAGACGACGCCGTCTCCTCCCGGGAATAGGAAGGGGAAATTCCGTTGTGCCATTAAAAAAAATCATGTGTCTCGAAAAAAGTTCTAATGGTTTTCAGCGTGACTGCTTCTACTTTTTTTTTTTATGTCCTCCATGCTACTACCGTTAGTTTGGAGCTCTAACACCGTTAAACTACAGGTGTGAAAAGTCAAAAATACCTTTATGTTTAAATATGTTATTAATATTTTTGAGCATTTTAATGACTTTAAATGAAAAACTCAAAACTAGAAAGTTGTAGATCTCGTCGAGATCTATAATTTTCATATAAAAATTATTTTTATTTAATTTCGCAAAAAAAGATATAATTTTTCTGAGATATATTAATCATATCAAATCATATTTTTTAGAAATTAAATGAAGACAATTTTTATATGAAAATTATAGATCTCGACGAGATCTACAACTTTCTAGTTTTGAGTTTTTTTTATTTAAAGTCGTTAAGATGCTCAAAAAAATTAATAACATATTTAGACATAAGGGTGCTTTCGACTTTTCACACCTGCAGTTTGACGGCGTTAGAGCCCAAACTGACGGCAGTGGCATAGATGACACAAAAAAGTTGGAGCAGTGGCATTGAAGACCGCTGAACTTTTCCAAAGATACACAGAGTATTGCGATCTTTTTTAATGGCACACAAGAAATTCCTCCGAATAGGAATGGGAGCGGGGATCGGATTTTACGAATGTCCTAAGTCTCGCCATGATTTGTTAGTCAAACTTTTTTTTAAATTTAACTAGATTTATTTTAAAAAATATTTATAATATTTATATTTTAGATAAATTTATTATAAAAATAGATTCAAAGGTCTATCAATGATACTAATTATGTATCATAAGTATTAATATTTTAATATATATTTAATCAAAGTTAAGTACGTTTAACTTCTTGGGAGGTGAGAATGGCAGAGGGAGTAAGAAACAGTAATTTCAGAACTATACCAAATTAAAATGTGAGTTTGACTAACTATATAAATAAAAAAATATCAAAATTTATAATATTAAATACATATTATGAGATTTGTCAGGAGATATATTTTTATACTATACTTATTTGGTGTCATAACTATTAATATTTTTATCTACATATTTGGTCAAACTTTAAACACGTTAACTAAAAATACACTTATAATTTTTTTTATGGACAGAGGTAGTATATGGCTAGCAAAATTAACCACTTAGGTGGCCTCTAGGTGTGGTATTATGGAAATGAAAAGGAAAGTGAAGTTAAGTAAAATGAGATGGCCAAGTGCATAGATGAGATAGGGTTATAGGATTTATCCGTAATCCTTTTGTTTGGCTTCATGTAGAACAGGGAGAGGGAAATAAGTTAAGATGACCAAAATGTTCTTTCAAAGCAAAGCAACTACCAATAAGCTCTGACATAATAGAGGCTAAATATCCATAATTCTTTTAGTTTGGCTTGATGTAGGATAAGGAGAGAGAAATAAGTTAAAATGACCAAAATGTCCTTTCAAAGCAAATCAACTACCAGTAAGCTCTAACATAATAGAGGCTAAATATATATTTAAAGCATGTTCGGTTAGCTGGTTCGTTTATGTGAGAAAGAAATACTGCTGGCTGGTTCATGTGAATAATATCCATGTGAGAGGGCTGTTAGCCAGCCCAACCAGCCAGCCCCAGCCGATCAGGCTGTTAGCCAGCGGCAGGGTAGGAAGAGGGAAATAAGTTACAATGACTAAAATGTTCTTTCAGAGCAACGGACCTACCAACAAGCTCTAACGTAACAGAGACTCAATATATAATTCATAGGATTCTCATCTCTAACACACACACATCCCATGAGGCATTTATACCCCATACCCAACGCACACTCTTTTTTCCAAACCCATGAACCAAATACGTGAAATGTTTCATCCTATCCATGATTTTCCAAATCCACCCCTCGTTTCTTGTTATCCTACATACTAAATGGTAAATAGTAAGCCACCTTTTGTTTAGCGTTTAGGCCGTTTATACCATGTTTAAACAAATAGTTTTGTATAATAACACTAAAATGTACCTATTTATGTATGTAAAAACCAAATAGGCTAGAAACTATACATATTTACACATTAAAAAAAATAAGTACTCCACCAAATATTTTTTTTGGAAGAAAACTAAATCTCACTCCACCTCATATACTTACGATATTAATTAGTTGGGGGTGCCAAATGTGATATATGTAATCCCCTATGACTAAATGGTGAATTAATTATCTAGCTCATTTAATAATGTTTAACTTAGATTCTATTTAGGTCATTTAGATGGTTTTTAATGGTTTAAATGAGTTTAAATGGCCCAACCATTTAATTCATCATTTAGGGCCTAAACAAAATGGGTGGCCTTTGTTTATCATTAAACATTATTTAAACGAACTAAACGGCTATTTAGACAAACAGTGCCTCAGAGTGGTCATTATCTTCAAACTAGTGGTGGGGCTAGGAACTATGCACAAGAGCTGACTGATGGATGATAGACGTTGCTATGGATCAGTAAAAAGCAGTTGACAGATTGGACATATATTGTGAAATTTCTCATTGCCTCATTGGGCATAAACACATAAGTGTTTAGAACTCTAATAATAATAGTCATAAAAGTAGCTATAATGTTTAGAATACATAGACATGGAAAAAATTCTCACACGTGGGGACTGCGGACATGGCCCCTCCCAACCTACTCCTAGCTCCGTTAATGCTACAAATAGTCAAGGAGGTAAAAAAAAAAAGAGTCGCTAACAATTAGGTGCACACATTCGTCAAGAATTGAAATAAGAAAGTGAAAATTATAAATATATTGTGTTGATCATGAATTCAGACTTATGGCATTGCCTAGGGGTGCTGAAAGGTTCGTCATTTTCTATATCACACATCAACATTTCCTAGCTAACAGACCTGAAACCTTCAGGAAAAATGTAAAATAGCAATTGGCAAAACAATCAGTCGGACACAAGGAACAACCGCTACAAGAAGAATTAGTTCTTTGACCATTGAAGAAATCAAGCCTTCACACAAGTGCATAACCTCCGAATCATCCGACCATAATTAGATATATGGTTGACACATGAACACATAATAATTGGAGTTAGTGCTTTTGAAAAAGGTGTTAGTGGTCTTGCGGAACACCATTTGAAGTTATCAGTGCTTTTTAAAAAGTGTTTGAGAGATGAGCCCGGAGTTCTATTTCACCACTTATCGGATAAGTCTGGTGCCCTCGGTAGAGATGCACCGGAGCTTAGTCCTGGGAGGCAAGCTATGTTGTTGCTGTGTTATTTATTGTGCATTCTATGGCACCAGATTTCTTCGGTTCTCCCAAGGGTTGAGCACCGGAGAATAGGTGGCCTGAGGGTGCACTGTAACCCATCTGACAGTAGCCGGTGTGTTGACCGGAAAGGTTTGGTGGTAAGGATTGGAGTTTCTCGGTGAAGGCGAAAAGTTTATGGAGACATTTCCCGAGATCACCCAGGTGCGACCAGAATTCTCTAGTGGTATGGCTAAGAGAGCACTAGAGCATTGGGCTTCGGCCTGGGGTGTTCTGCAGGGTTGGTGCTGGCTTGGTGTACTCACCGGATTTCTTCGATGGTCATCGGTGATCCAGCGTCGGAGAAATGGCCGTGCAACGAATAGTTTTCTGACCGTTGAAAACTAGTTATTGAGAACTTCGGTGCTAGTTTGGCTCCCAACAACTAGATTGGCTTGGTGGGCTATATATATGTAGTGTGGTCAGCCATTTAAGGCTTGCTGAAGCTAATGGAAGGTACCCACACACATGTTAGAGCCAAAGAATAGCCCTCCACTCACATATTCTCGGTTGATGTTGCATTCGAAGTGAGGATGGAGTGATCTAGTACATTTACTTGAGAGAGATAGGATCTAGTGGCACTAGGGGATGATTATGCAAGCTTGAGGGCTTGTTGTTCTTGGAGGTTGCCACCTCCTATATAGCTTGGTGATTGAGACTCCGTTGAAGCACGCAAGGAGATTATGTGGTGCACCAGAGGTGCTTTGTTTGGGGCTCTTGTGTTCGTTCCTGCCAGAGGAAGGCGAAGAGCAACTCTAGTAAAAGCGAGGCATGGACATGGAGAGTGTCAAGTTGATTGGTTGGGTCAAGTCTAGTGCTCACGTTAGAGCCTACCTTGAGGGGTAGTCTGAGCTTGAAGGCTTGGGAACTAGAGAGAGGATCGACAATCCTTGAACTCACCTCAACAGGGAGTAGATGGTTGGCAAGCCACCGAACTTAAGGAGAAAAATCACCGTGTCTTCCATTGTCTCCTGTTTGGTTTCCTTTATCTAACACTAGCTCTTTACTTGCAATCACTACTAGAAATATCCACTTCTATGATGAATAGATTTCGTCACTGAAGGAGCCAAATTCGTCATAATTTTAGTTTTATGACAAATTTATGACGAAAACCGGTTCGTCATAGAAGTTGCGTCACTCTTGTATATCTATGACAAATCTAACAAAATCGTCATAGAAGTGCCTTGATCAGTGATGAAAAATAGATCATCATAGAATTGTTTTGGCATGCGTGGCAGGGGGCTGCCACACTGGTGGGCGCTTCTGTTGGAGATGCTTTTCACATGTACATGCTATAGCCCACGTGTACATGCTATAGCCGGTTGCATTAGAGATGGTTCGAGTACGTGTCACCTTCTTATTACACAACGTGGCCATCTCTAGTTCTTGCACGTTTTAGGTTTTTATTGGACCACGTGTCATTTCTCTGTTGTTCCACATGTCAGTTTTCTACTAGCACACGTGTCGTGTTGCCATTGGATCACGTGTCACTTCTTCATTGGACCACATTGTTGGTATTTCTTAACGCATACAGAAATAATCTACAAGCGCACGGAATTACCATTGTAGCATTTTACCCAGAAGTATTCAGGGTATCATATTTTCCACAGGGAACAGAGGTACTCTTCTAGCTAATTCATCCAAGGACAACACTAAGGTAGAGTTGGTAAAGGTTGAGATGGATTCCTATGGTTATAGGGTCTATGGATAGATAAACTCTACTTCTACTTGCTTACTTCGGGCACTGGTGAATACTTGGTCTACCAAGAATTGCCAGCCTGTAGCTCTACGTCGAACCCAAACGTGGGGGATTACAATGGACGGATAAGGCTGCCACCACCTGCCGCCTACCCCTCAACGGTGGGGAACGAGGCAAATGAAGGTAGCCTCTAGCCTAGACACCACGTCTACACTATCGACTACTACTATAGTGTGCCGGCAAGGGTTATCCGTCTTTATCAGGGCCCTTCTACTAGAGCATTCACCACGGGGATGGATGATGAACCCGCAAACAAATAAGAGTAAGTTTAACTAATCAAAGACTTTTTACCATAGAAAACACGAACACTCACTTAGTGGGACAACCCATTGAGGCACGTGTGTTCGTCGAGATACAAGCTCGGGGAGACATCGACAAACCCAGCACTTCCCTATACTCTCACTCACATCTCTCTATATCCAAGCCTACAAGCTATCTAGGGCCTAAGCCCTTGGAATGATGCTCAATTGAGGTGCTCTTTGCCTTGTGTGTGGTTGTGAATGAGAGGGAGTGAGGGGGTATTTATAGGTTGAGAGGAGGAATGGAGGCCTCTCAATGTGCCATGTCAGCGATCCGTGTGCCTCTTCACCTTAGCCCTTAGATCAAACCATCATAGGATGGATGGTGGAGATGGAGTGGAGTTGTGCTTCCTTGCATGCCTTTCTATCTTGATCAAACCGCCATTCCTCCGTACAATTCTTCCGAAATACATATGCCACCGACGTTGGAGAGGCGGTAAGAAGCACCTGGTCAAGATTGGGCCTGAGGCGAGCCTGTAGGGGGGCGAGCGACCCTGAGGGTCGGTCGACACTTGGAGACACCGTCCTAGCCCAAGTTTTGTCTGGTGGGCCTCTGGGGATGTGTGGGACATGCCTGTAAAGTTTCACACCATTTGGAGATCATTTGGTTCGCGTTTGGGCCCTTTTTCTCCATATTCTTGGCCCTGATTTGGCCTGGTAGTAGGCCTTCCCCCCTTGGGCTCTTTTGCTTTGCGCAATATGGTGTCACGCTTTGTTTCTTTGTGCATTTTAAATGTGTTTTCCATGTATTCCATAAATGCCCTCCTGCAAATGGTCAAACACTAAAACTTGTGGAGATTGTTAATTCTAAAGCCCTATTTCTAGGTTTAGTGCCTGTATACTAGGATTTCATGGAAGTGTTGGTGGTTAAGTATGTGAGTTAAGCACAGCCAACAAACTCCCCCACACTTACCCCTTTGCTCGTCCTCGAGGAAAGGTAATCATGAGCACAACATCCTAAGATATGTGGCATTAGCTAACATGTTTTTTTGGGTTGTTGAAAAGAGGAATGGTTCTCGAAACAAAGTCATCTTCCTAATTTCACATCTTAGCAACTTGGAGTTTTTTGGAAGTTTTTCTCAAGAAAAACATAGTTCACCTTATACTCCTCAAATGGCACTCTCAAATCACTGAATGGTGTATAAATCCTTACCAAGGCATAGTTTTGCTTTCTTTTGTTTTCTCCTACTTCTAAAAAAGGTTTTATGTGGAGATTTTAGGTAGGGATCAACAAGATAGCATACTTGTATTGTATATGTTGCAAAGTCAAATCGAGGATCCAAGGAGAGAAGTGCCATATTCTTAGATCAAGATGTGCATGTGTGTGGAAAAAATAAACTAAAACTATACTCCTTTTGTAGATATGATCTCTCTCTAGTTGTTATTTTGAAATCATGGCTATTGCTCTTTCTCTCTTTTTTTTCAATACATGAGCCTTCATGTGCTCATCATTTTTTTAATACTTTGGGACCTTCATGTGTCCCTTTTTTTTTCTTTTTTTTTGTACTTTTTTGCATGGCCCATGTCTCTTTTTCTAAACCATATATTTAGAGAGAGATCTTTTATCTTTTTAGAGCATGGAGTATTTGCCTACCAAATATTTTTGTCTATTCACAGTGTAGGAGTAGAATTTTTAGTGAATCTAGATGGAAGCATGTTTTTGGGTACTGTGGCAGAACCGAAAATAACACGCTTTCGGAGGCACTCGTCTTCTACTAGACACTAAGCACCCCAAAAATTAGCTACATCGGATAGTTTCGTCGAGCACACCCCAAGGGAGAACTCGAACAATCCACATTTTTAATCCAGGATCCAATAATGAGTATGTGCTTACAATACTTAGTCCATTTCATACAACAAGAGTTCTCGAAAATTTATTATTACAATACCAAGTTCCGAGTGCGGAATTTAAATAGCGGAATTGAAATAAACATCTAACGATAAGATACAAGGATCCGTCTGTGCCCACCAGAAGAATCCTCCACACAACAGCCACTCCTCAAGCTGCACCTGCAACAGGGGTAAATAAACCTTGAGTACATAATGTACTCGCAAGACTTATCCGACTAGTGGGAATAATTTTTTGACTCCAAAGGATATGATAAGCTTTATGGTTTGCTGGGTTTCTTTTTTGCGAAAAGCATTACTAGTAGTGAATCCTTATGTATGTATTTTATTAGCGGTCATGATTAGTTCATTAGCTAACCATTCTATGTAAGCACCTGTTCTACTTTCAAGCAAGAGTTGAGCAATCAGATCCATTCATCCCCTTTCATCTTTCAGTTCTTACTACGGTGCTAGATCATAGCCAAGTCGTACCGTATCACACGGTGATTTGTAACCAATATATCCCAGCTAGGTATCCCAAAACACACGCCTCGCTTGTACCCTAGGCACAAGCAAGACCAACCCACCACTCTCATGTCAAGGGTCTAGGTCCCCGTCCAAACTTGGACACCAAGCCCCCACTCCTAAGTCCCAGACTCAATGTGGTGCTTAGACCTTCACCATCCCCGCCTCTAATCAGTCGATCCAGAAAGAGCCGAAACTCACGATAAGAGAGCAACGAGCCTTCCCTCTCCCATAAGCAAGTATATGCTCAGGATAATAAGTCTATGACCTGACTAGAATCCAACGCAACAGACGGTCCTTAACTGACACAGACAGGAAAAACAGTGTAACCAAGTTATGTCCCATTGGCCGCGGGACATAACCTATTACACCCACCAATACCCGTACCATATCCCTGCCCGGTCTCCATTTCCTTTCACCATTTTATCATGAGAGTAATAATAATAATCACCTATTATGAGTAACGATATGTTACTCACACTACCGATAGCCCAAGCATAGCATCTACTCGACCTATGCTAGTAGGACTCATTGGTAGGTTATCTATGCATGTAGTTTCAATATAAATCCTGTAACATAAATGCACATCACATATATATATCCGGTGATCATTCAAAATAAGGGTTGTGCATTGGGGCTTGCCTTGGGCAGGCGGGGTGTTAGCTAAGTCAGTTAGTGATGGCTCTGGGACCTCCTCCTGCACAAGGACCTCCTCCTCATACTCCTCGATCACCTCTTTGTACTCCTGCTCTCCGGCGGTCACAAACTCGACCAACTCGTTCTCTACTTGCATGCAATGATGATGCAACACTTAGTATTTTGGCAACAACAATACTTAAAATAAGAATACACATGCTAAGCTACTAAGCTAGCTCTAATGACTAAGATACTAAGCTAATCATTATCTCTACCAAATAGATTTCAAGCTTACCCTACAAGTGCTTAACTTTTATAAACCAACATCATGCCATTATTCCTTTAGCCTTAATGGGTATTTAGCTACCATATTAAGTAGTCTATTCAAGGGCTACGAAATTACAGTGAGCACATAATAATACCAGAAAACTACCATAAAAATTTCAGGATTAAAGCTATCACCAATTTACCAAAAAAATTCCTACAATATTTAACCTAATAATATTAAGCACTCTCAAATGATTTAATAGCTCCTGGTATCAACTTGTATATATATGAACTAAATGCACTAACAGATAGAGCATAATTTTAGGAACTTAACAAAATTTGTTGCACAATTTTTGGATACCTACATGATTTTATATGATTTACCAAAGATCAACTTAAAATTAAATCAGAAAACTATTTCTAATTCCTTATGAAAAAGAAAAACGAATTCTCCCGCGTGGCCCACACGCGCGGCCCATGCGACGCAGTGCGCGCATGCGAGCGCGCGGCGGCCCACGTGGGGCCGGCCTGCAGCGCGAGGCGGCCCACGGCGGGGGAATCCCGCGCGCGCTGGCATATTAGCAAAAATGCCCCTAGACTATGAACAAAACAACCCGTAGTCCATGTTACTATTCCTAGAGACAGCACCTATGCAAAAAGACCCTTGTACTCTCTCCTCTTTAAAATGGCATGGTCCCTGCCCCCCCTGCGCGCTTTGGCGCGGCGAGCGGTGGCACTAGCGATAGCGTCGGCCATCCGGGACCCATGCTAACCTAGCTAAGAGGCCGAATTTCACCAAAAGGTTGACGCGAGGTGATGGGCGGCGGTTGCACGAGCCAGGACGCCGTAGAAGGACCTCTCCATGATGGTGGGCACCCTGCGACAATGGCGACGGCGTTCAGGTGAGCCGCAACAACAACAAGGCAATAGGGGTAGTGGGTGAGCAACGACAACTCACTAGTGACCTAACCGAGGTACCGGCTCGGCCGGAGATGACCCAAGCGAGGCTGGCCATGTGCGCGCTGTAAGGTGAATAGCGGACTGCAAAGGCACGGCCGCATCAGCGACGAGGAGGCGACACTAGAGCTGTGACTAGCATGTGCATGATGAAGAGGGGTTCTACGTGGGGCTAGTGGTGCGGTCAATTCGACATGAGATGGTGAGGTTGGAGTTGGCCGCAATGAGGCGGGCTAGGCCTTAATGGCGTGGCGGCGGGAGCAAAGCTCCAAAATTGGAGCTTGGCCTGGCCGTAATCATGGCAGGGTGGGGGCAGTCGGCAAGAGGACATAAAGGCAGAGACATGGGCACGTGGAATTGATGATAGGTGCTCGCTCTCTGGTTCACCGTGACCGTGACTCGACGGCGGTGGAAAGCAGAGAGAGAAAGAGAGAAACGGGGCATGACAGGTGGGCTCGGTTTTGTCCTCGCCTTGGTGGGACGTGAGCAGTTGTGGCCGAGGGACCTACGTCCAAGCATGAGAGGACGAGCGTGAGCGTCCACGACCGACCATGGCCCGCACGTCGTAGCGCCATTAATAGCGTGACAACGGCATGCACGGCCACGTGCAGACGGCACCCAACCGGGCCAGGGAGGGGGCAGCGTGATGCAGCGAGCAGACGTGAGTATGGGAGTGACACGACGGCAGCGGCAGCGTCGCGATGTGAGGCAGCAGTGGGCGGACACGATGGCAGCGGCAGCATGGCCGTGGCGGCACTAATGGTGGCACGTGAGGTAGGGCAGCAGGGTGTGGGGCCAACGGCTCACTGTGGCCGGCGTCGGCCAAGCCTAGGTGGGCCGACCGACCCAGCGTGGTAGCGCAGGGTGACCGCGCATGACGTGACCATGTGCGCGGTGTGGGTAGGCCGCGTAGTGACTGCACACCCAGCGCCAACCAACCCTAGACAAGTACGCGCATGAATTTTAAAGCGCTGATCACGACCAAACCGTTGCTCCTAAACCTAAACCGACTTCACTACACTCAAGATGGCATATGGAACTACTATATCGAATCATAGCACTACACCACTCCTTAGCCCCATCTCTCCAAATAAATTGCTTAACATAACAGCGTCTAGCTGTTGACAGACTTGGAAATTTTCTAAGTTTTGAACTGAGCTTGATTTCAATTTGTGATTTCTAGGCTATTGAAAATATTACAAAGCAATGTTATTTTTCAAAAGCAAATATTTCATTGTCATCTACAAAGTTTGTACGTCAACTTTATTTAAGTATCACACACATATTCTATAATATTTCTTGCTTAATAAAAATTGGTTTTAAACCCTACTTGATATGCATGAACCATCGAACCAACTTTTGTTTAGCATTTTTATTGATCATTTTGAGTTATAGAAATTGATCTACACACTTCACCACATGCATTAACACACAAGTATGATGCTCATGACATGTTTTAGTAGATGATTAACGGGGTAACACCGAGGGTGTTACACGTACTCCTAGTGTAGGAGCAACAAGTGTATGTGGGTGTATGTGATCTTGATTTTGGAAGCTTGATAAATCTCTCAACAAGGGTCAACAAGACTTGACTAAACTCAACACAATAACAAGCAGCGTACGTGGAAGACTTGAAACTTGTGAGATGTTATATTTGGCTTTGGTAGGAATTGCTCACCAATTGAGGAGTATGTGATACTATGGTTTTATAATATTTTTATCAAAATAAATTCTCCAAGTACTTTGAAAAGAAATGGTACTATTTCTAAGTCAGAATTATATCACACCTCATAATAACTTAGTCAACATGATTGTCCTATTAGAATATTTTCCCACAAGCATAAGTGTATGTATATGGAACAAACTTTATGCAGACTTCTATCTTTGAAATGTTATGAGCATGTCACTTTTGGAATTTCCGAACAAAGTGTGGTTTATAAAATTTCATGGAGATGGAGTGACATTTGTTTTGCATTTTTAATTTGTTCAATTTTAAATTTTAAATTTTTTGGGGAGTTTGAGGGTAGCGTTGCATAAACCACTGTTTGAAGAGAAGGAGCTGAGTTAGAGGTGGTTTGGTTAAATCAAAAGTTCAACCAATCCTCTCTTGGCATTTGTCCTATCCTTCTACATGTTGGATAAGACGATATTTGTACAACGTGTTGGTGGGAGATCTCGAATGTGTGTTCGTCATGCTTGAGAGATCTCCCCCACACTTATTGTTGTACCTGGTTTTTATTTAACAAAGAAAAGCAAAATGAAACAGACAAGGACTCTGCCAGTTGAAATACTAGGGAGCCTTAATTTCATTATTATTATTACTTTTATTTTGTTATTTATTATTACTATTATTATTTTTTCTTTTATTATTATTATTTATTTTATGTGTTCACCCAACCTTTTATCATTTAGCATAAACAAGGCTAAGGTAAAGTTTGCAAAAATAAACATAGCCTTGATTTATCCCCATAGTAGATTACTTCTATTGTTTATGAAGGTAGTACTCAAAGTTCATTAATCAAATTTCAACACCATGTCAAATTTTGATTAAAGAAGGCTATTTTAACCTAAGCACCATGCTTAATTTAAAAAGCCTATGGATGTTCCTCGAGTGAATACATCTGAACTAGAGCATTTGTCATGAACAAATGAAGCATGAACTAGTACGAGCAAGTTTATATTTTTCATGGAGACAAACATGAGTAATGGTGTTGGTGAACATTTGGTTTTTCTTCTTCTTCTCTTTTTGTTTCTTCTCTCTTCTTTGATTTTGTTTTATAATAGATATATTTATTTTTTTTCTACTTTCTTCTTCTTTTTTATAGCAAGGTAGAGCTGACATCATTTTTTTTGACCCAAGATGGCCTTTGGTGTGGATGGAACTTTGTAGTGAGATTTTCACCACCCTCCCCCACACTTGGACCTTTGTGTAAAAGTCAAGTGTGCAAAGTCAGGCCTCCTTTTGAGTGTGTTCTATCATCAAAGGGCATCATGGTGTTTAGTTGATGCGCTCTCATGTTCTCGCACATCGTATGTCCCTTGTTCCTCTTAGTCTCAACCTGAAATGGTTAGTGTAGCACCCGGTTTTAAAGACAAAACCAGATACACACTATATTTGAGCCCAGAAAGTCAAATCTCACATATAGCCACAAATAAAGGTAATATCAAAAGACAATACTTATTACATAACGTATTAGTAAAAAGGAAAATAACCTCAGAGTATAGACAGCGGAAAGTCGACTCTGATCTTCAGGCAAAGACTCCAAATCCACAGGGACGACTGACTGGTTGACCACAAGCCTAACTCCTCCAAACCAGTAATCTGGTACCCATCCGGGATTTTTATCCAATGTATAGAAAAGTAAAGCAAGTGTAAGTACATATCGTACTTAACAATTATATCATGGGGTTCATGACGCTCAAAAAGGCTGACACTGGTTTAACTGCGATTAGTTTTAATAGATCATCTTTTTAAGCAGTTGGGTGGCAAATAATTTATCATTCCCATAAACACATGATCAGGTAAACATGAATAATGTATAGCATAAACAATCAATTATTAGCATCATCATTATCCATTAGTGATCATCTCTATTCCATAAGGGTCCAAGGCCGCTCGTGTCCGTGAGCACGACTGTTATAACAGTTTTACACTCTGCAGAGGTTATACACGTTCACTATGAGTCGTGATTTACCCTTTTGCCCGAGGTAGCTAATCTCTTGACCCACTTCCAAGGAAGGTCGGCAGGGTTCACTATGAAGCCTTTCAAAGGATTCGTCTAACAAGTTAGGGCCGTTAGGCGTATGTGGCTCATCTCTAGGAGTGGCACACGTGGGTATCACTTCCCAGCAGCAAAGGAAACATACCCTATGCCTTAAAGGTAACCACTAACAAGCTAGAAAAGATCCTCATACTGAGCTAAAGCCAGAGCCATATGGCCCTCACAGCTGTACTATAAGTCTCGGATGATCGCTTATAGATAATTCTTTAGGGAGAGGAATCTGAAGCATATATACACTCTAGCCCCCCTGTTTCCATGTTACTAAAAAGTCATGTTTTAATGTTTATTGCATATACCATTAATCAAGTTACAAGATCATGGTTTTGATTAAGCACTAGCAAAAACTACCAATGCAATATCCCAAGGTATCAAGGAACAAGATATTAAATATCTAGGATATCCTTATTGGCAACCAATGTAGATACATACAATATGAATTAAGTGATTAAATGTGAATAGGTAACAAGTCCCATGCTATACTTGCCTTACACATCGATCCTTCGGTAAGCTTTATTCTTCGATGTCCTTCTTCTTCTTCTTAGATCACCACGTGTGTCTCACCGACTGGACAATCGTAGAACACCACACAAACATCCATACACATACATGCATAGCATACAATTGTATCTATATCAGAATAGTACACCAATCATAGAAAAATAAGTAAAAGAGTTTGAAACATGATTCTACGCATCGCTACGAACACACAGTCGCGAGAGGCACGCTAATTGGAACTACGGTTGAAAAGTTACAACTACCGAGAGATTTGCTTAACACGTGGAAAAGTAACTATAGGCTTCATTTATGTTAACCATAGGAATTCATATATAAAAGATATTTTATAAATAATATAGATTGAATTAAGTCAATTTTAGATTTAAATTATAAAACAAATCATATTTTATGTATAAAATTCAGTTGCATAATCATTAATCAAGATATGATTTAAACTATGATTTTACTGAAATAATAATATAGTAAACACTATTACTAATGCATAGATCTCGTCGCTACGAATCTAACGCAACTTGAACGGACTATTTCGGAGTTAAAATGAATAAGTTATGATTTAAACAAGTTTTACTTAAGTTAAATAATAGATTAAATCTACTCATGAATTTCAAGTGTTGAAAACATGCCCAACAGTTGTATAAACACATAGAATACGTAAATACGATCCTAATGCAATTCATATGGGTCAAATCGGACTTAAAACACAAAAGTTACGCATGAAATAAGGTGCAATGACATTTCTGTAATTAATTGAACTCAAATTTGAATTAAAACAATTAAAAATCTGAATTTAAACGGATTTTGGACTAGGCGTACTATTTCTGGAAATTACAGGGTTTAAAACAGAAGAAAATAGGACCTAAAAGAAATCATTTTGAACTGATTCCGTGGTGGCACCATGGTCGGCGGCTCGGGGCTTGCGGATGCGGCGTTCTAGTGGACCAAACGATTAACTGGAAGCACAGGGGGGAGGAGAAGCTCATCGCGAATCGATTGGAGCAGAGCATGGCGTCCGGGGAGTCTCCAAGGAGGCGGTTCACCATCGGCGGTGGCGACTGGAAAGAGAGGGAGGGCGCGGGTGAGGTGAAATCCGAGCAAAACGAAACCACAACGCGAAATTGGCGTTACCTACGAGCGTGATGAAACAAGGCAAACCTTCAGGACACGTCGCCGGTGAGGCTTGGGGTGCTGGTTCGGTGAATTGCCGCGGCGGTGGCGAGCTTCGAGCGTGGCCAGGAAAAGGGAGAAGGAGAGGGGGTTCGGCTCGGCTTTATAGGCGGGCGGCTGTGGCGTATAAGGAAGGGGAGCGGGGCTGATTGGCCGCTTGCCAAACGGGCGTGGGCGCGGCGGCTGACCATGCACGGCTGCGCCATCAACAGGAGCAAGAAAGGAAAGGAGACTGGGGAAAGAAGGAAGGAAGACGACGGCGTGCGGGCGGCTGACAGGCGGGCCAGTGGAGTAGTGAGAGGGAGAAGGAGGCGGCTGCTGGCGGGCGTAGGCGTGCGGGCAGGCCGAAACCGAGCAGGCCGAGCGGACGGGGCGCTAGCTGGGCCACGGGGGGAAGAGCGGGCCGATGGGGAGATGCACTGGACTGGGCCGCCAGCAGTGGGCTGAGGCCGGGAAGGAGGGGAAAGGAGGGGCGGCTGGGCCGAATCTTGGTCTATGCTAAAAATGGAAGAAGGAGAGTTTTTCAAGTAAAAATCCCTTTTCTATTTTTAGTTTTCAAATCCTAAGCCCAATTCAAATTGAATTCAAGTATAGTTTCAAATATACTTCCCTATTCAATAAAAATAGACAATTTTGTTAGGCTTTCCAAGATAAACTTTACAATGTTAAAAATACTTTTATTTTTCTAATTTTCTTTTCTTTCTTTTCTTTTATTTCAAAGCCATTTTCAATTTCATTTCAAAAGCATTTTAGCCATTTTGACTTTTCAATTAAAACCACTCAACCAATAAAATCAAATGCAATGGCATGTATGCTCAAACATGTTGCTACCTTATGATGTATTTTAATTTAATGAAAATTTTTATTTTCGTATATTTTATGAGCACAAAAATTTCAACTTAAATCATTTTAACTCTATTTCAAAAGAGGCAATTTTAGGGTGTTACAATTCTACCCCCCTTAAGATGAATCTCGTCCTCGAGATTCAAACACGTCGACTATGGGATGGGAATACTCCGTCCTTAGATTCTCCTTTACTTCCTCTTGCAGTTCCATTGCCTTGATAAAGATCCACTTTACTTTGCATACCTATTGCCCTTACTCCAAGTAATTTGCCTAACTAATTCCAAAATTTTGACAGGTACCTTAAACAACTCTTAGGTATCCCTAATCACTAGGCCATAATTCTGTTTCCTCATATGTTCACCATCCAACGGAGCTTCCTTATGTTCTTGGTCCGAAAGAAAATCTATCACCCATCTTCAAAATATTAATGATCCTGGTTATGTTGCTCGAACTAGGAATACAACTCTTAACCCTTGGTGTTACTCGAACCTTCTTAGCATAATTCTTCGTCGCTAAGGGCATCGGTCAGGACTTAGCTTCTCAAAGTGATAGCACTTTTCCAAGTCCTAATCAATCTCATTCCAACGAGGTTATCACAAGCTCAAGACCAACTTGGTGAAGATGTCCTATATATTCTTGTGATCCTCCTAGATGTCACTTTTACTTTCAAGAAGATGGTACTTCCATGCTTCGCAATGGATAACTCCAGATAACCTATTAGATAGTTCAACTCAAGCTTCCTTAGCTGACTTAATGAGTAAGCCACTACTTTTCTTCTCGTATAAGGACACATCCCACACCTTCACAAGATGCATTATTGTAGATACAAAGCTCTTGTCCTGATCTGACAAAGCTAATACTTAGGTTTTACTTTGACCTCTTGGACTCCTGCAAACACTTTGGCTGAGGTCTATTGATCCAAACTAACTTAAAAGCTTCTCCAGTAGCTCTACCAAAATCTTGATGATCTTGGATAAAACTTTCTTGGACTTCTAACCAAGCCTCATTGAAACTCTAAGTTCCTCTTGCATCTTTGGGTACCACCACGCTTCCGCTGCGCAAACTCGAACGTGTGATACTTCATCTTATAAATTCCTCAACTTGGCTACCCCCCTTAAGAAAAGATAAAGTAGGGGATACCAAAGTATAGCTTGCATCGTCTTGTGATTGAAGTCTACTGTTGTCCAGAAATTCCTCATGACTTTTGATCGTCCAAAATCAGAGATATGAACCGATAAAGACAGGCTGCTCCAAAGACAGGATAGGGAAAAACAGAAGAAAACCGTAACCCAACTATTTATTTCATTAATCCTTATACCTTAAACCTATGAACTAAATGAAATTGCGGGAACACCCAACAAGATCATTGCAATCATTACAAAGATGCAAAACAAGCATAAACATAATGATAATTCAACAAGACAGTAAAGATACACAACTCAATCATCGACTCAACTTGCGATACTATCGTTTTTATTACATAAGGGGCACAACTCCTATTCCTTAACTAACGATCTTGGATAGTCTATCATAACTTCTTCATTCACCACTCTCACCAATTGCTTCTTTCAAGTTGGTTATCACTGACACTTTCGGGTAGCAGTCTAGTAGTGACCTGACTCTGGCTACTTGGTGTAATTGTTGATTCTTCTATGGGCAAGATTTAACATAATGTCATTCCTGCTGGCAATGATAACACTTTCTCTTAGCTGGATCTTTAGTGATGTCATACTCCATAGAATTGTTGCTTAGAGTATTGTCAGCTTGCTGACTCTGTAAATTCATCTTTATTTGACTGGAGCGCTTTTTGGCTCACTTGATCTTTCGGGGTTGAAACTCCATGTAGGTGATTGTCCACCCATCTATGCATACCTCATGTGGAAAGAGTGGAGTAACCTTAGCTTGAGAAACTTCTAATTCTTTAGAGTCTGAGTTTGTCTGACCAGGGATTGGAGCTGGATGTGACAATGTAATAGAACTCGAATGTTGATTGCTTCCCAATTCTAACTCTGGTGAGATCTGCTTTCTCTTCTTATCCACATTGTCCTCAGGTACAGGCTGAATACCCTCATACTCAATTCTTTCTGTTGACGGTGTGGTTAGAAGCACCGAACGCTGGGCATACTTGATCACTCCTTTACATGCTGACATCCATCCCATTCCAAGAATGACATCAATGTCCACTAACTCTAATACAATAAGATTTGCTTCAAATTTTACCCCTTTGATGTTAAGACTAACTCTTGGGCATTTGCGGTTTGCCTTCATTTCTCCTCTTGGGGATTTAACCATCACTGGTTTCCTCATTGGAAGCATAGTTATCTTATGTTCTTTTACATATGCACTAGAGATAAACGAATGTGATGCACTGGGATCAAACAACACTATGGCGGGAGTTGAGTTTACTGGAATGATACAATACACAACCTCCTTAGCTCCATGAGTGGTAGTCATATCCATATTATTCCACCTTCCTTGGATGTAGTTTCTCTTTGCTTTACTTCCTTGCTCCTGTTTCTTCTGGACCTTCTGTTCTTGCTTCGGCTATTGTTGATCCTAGCATTCACGTGCTGTCCTTCCAACATCTTCATTGGACTTCATATTCCTCCAAGCTTCTGCTGCTTGTCTCTTCACTGGTCCCTTTGGTATGTTGGTTTGACCTTGTGGCAAGCACTGTTGAAAACTCCTAGGTTGAGTCATTCCTTCTGGTGCTTGTTGTTGCATAGCTACAAGCTTCTCCTTGTCGAATGCAGTCAAGGGCAATGTAGCGTGGTCCTCCTGACCTTTGATACCGGTGGTCTCCTCATTACGATTCATCTATATAGACGAAGAAAAAGGATTGAGAATAGAGACAGTTTTCATAACAGACAGTGGCTGAAGTGAGCATAACTTTTAGCAAATAACAAGGTTGGAGAGAAAACAAGAACTAAGCAAAGATGAAAGCATACTAAAACATTCAGTTCTATCTAGGCTTATGTCCTACAGTCAGCATTGCTCTGATACCACTTTGTAGCACCCGGTTTTAAAGACAAAACCAGATACACACTATATGTGAGCCCAGGAAGTCAAATCTCACATATAGCCACAAATAAAGGTAATATCAAAATACAATACTTATTACATAACGTATTAGGAAAAAGGAAAATAACCTCAGAGTATAGACAACGGGAAGTCGACTCCGATCTTCAGGCAAAGACTCCAAATCCACAGGGACGACTGACTGGTTGACCACAAGCTTAACTCCTCCAAACCAGTAATCTGGTACCCATCCGGGATTTTTATCCAATGTATAGAAAAGTAAAGCAAGCGTAAGTACATATCGTACTTAACAATTATATCATGGGGTTCATGAGGCTCAAAAAGGCTGACACTGGTTTAACTGTGATTAGCTTTAATAGATCATCTTTTTAAGCAGTTGGGTGGCAAAGAATTTATCATTCTCATAAACACATGATCAGGTAAACATGAATAATGTATAGCATAAACAATCAATTATTAGCATCATCATTATCCATTAGTGATCATCTCTATTCCATAAGGGTCCATGCCGCAGCTGTATTAGGAAAAACACGATCGTTATAATTTACACTCACTAGAGGTTGTACCGTTCACTATGAGTCATGATTTACCCTTTACTTTGAGGTAGTAGTTCTCTTGACCCACTTCCAAGGAAGGTCGGTAGGGTTCACTATGAAGCCTTTCAAAGGATTCATCTAACAAGTTAGGGCCGTTAGGCATATGTGGCCCATCTCTAGGAGTGGCACGCGTGGGCATCGCAGCATGGTACACACTTCCTAGCATCAAAGGAAACATACCCTGCGCCTTAAAGGTAACCACTAACAAGCTAGAAAAGATCCTCATACTGAGCTAAAGCTTAGCCATATGGCCCTCACAAATTTATCTTTGTAAGTCCCGGATGATACTACCAAGTCCTTAGGGAGAGGAATTTTTAAACACTCCAAATTTCCCGTGTTCCATGTTACTAAAAAGTCATGTTTTAATGTTTATTGCATATACCATTAATCAAGTTACAAGATCATGGTTTTGATTAAGCACTAGCAAAAACTACCAATGCAATATCCCAAGGTATCAAGGAACAAGATATCAAATATCTAGGATATCCTTATTGGCAACCAAGGTAGACACATGCAATATGAATTAAGTGATTAAATGTAAATAGGTAACAAGGATGGTCCCATGCTATACTTGCCATACACACCGATCATTCGGTAAGCTTTATTCTTCGATGTCCTTCTTCTTCTTCTTAGATCATCACATGTGTCTCACCGACTAGACAATCGTAGAACACCACACAAACATCCATACACATACATGCATAGCATACAATTGTATCTATATCAGAACAATACACCAATCATAGAAAAATAAGTAAAAGAGATTGAAACATGATTCTACGCATCGCTACGAATACACAGTCGCGAGAGGCACGCTAATTGGAACTACGGTTGAAAAGTTACAACTACCGAGAGATTTGCTTAACACATGGAAAAGTAACTATAGGCTTCATTTATGTTAACCATAGGAATTCATATATAAAATATATTTTATAAATAATATAGATTGAATTAAGTCAATTTTAGATTTAAATTATAAAACAAGTCATATTTTATGTATAAAATTCAGTTGCATAATCATTAATCAAGATATGATTTAAACTATAATTTTACTAAAATAGTAATATAGTAAACAGTATTACTAATGCGTAGATCTCGTCGCTACGAATCTAACGCCACTTGAACGGACTATTTCGGAGTTAAAATGAATAAGTTATGATTTAAACGAGTTTTACTTAAGTTAAATAATAGATTAAATCTACTCATGAATTTCAAGTGTTGAAAACATGCCTAACAGTTGTATAAACACGTAGAATACATAAATATGATCCTAATGCAATTCGTACGGGTCAAATCGGACTTAAAACACAAAAGTTACGCATGAAATAAGGTGCAATGGCATTTCTGTAATTAATTGAACTCAAATTTGAATTAAAACAATTAAAAATCTGAATTTAAACGGATTTTGGACTGGGCGTACTATTTTTGGAAATTACAGGGTTTAAAACAGAAGAAAACAGGACCTAAAAGAAATCATTTTGAACTGATTTGGATCGCGTGTTGATTCTACTAAAAGAGGAGGGCTTTTATATAAAACAGGCGCTGCTTGACTGCGGGTTGACTAGGCTGCTGACCAGGCGGGCACGTGTTGCAGCTCGAGTGGTGCGGTTCACCACGCATACGGTGGACGCGGGGCGCTAGCGCCGTGGACCACGCCCACGAGTCCGTGGTGGACCGGTTACACAATGATTTGGCAGATCTAATCTTGACCGTCCGTGCAAGATCCGATGCCGTTGGTGAGTGTGGGTGACCTCCGGCGCTGCTCTTCGTCTCCGGCGAGCATACCATGGCTGGCGGTGACTGTGCTCCACGGCGAACGCTGGTATGACGATTCTGGACCCCCAATCGAAGCCGAACTCACCCAATCGGACTACAAGATCCTACGAACACGATGGAGGTGCTACCAAGGCGAGGAAACACGGTGGGGTGTTGATTCCATGGTGGCGCCATGGCCGGCGGCTCGAGGCTTGTGGATGTGGCGTTCTAGTGGGCCAAACGATTAACTAGAAGCACAGGGGGGAGGAGAAGCTCACCGCGAGTCGATTGGAGCGGAGCGCGGCGTCCGGGGAGTCTCTCGAGGAGGGTGTCACCGTCGGCGGTGGTGACTGGAAAGAGAGGGAGGGCGTGGGTGAGGTGAAATCCGGGCAAAACGAAACCACAACGCGAAATTGGCGTTACCTACGAGCGCGATGAAACAAGGTGAACCTTCGGGACACGTCGCCGGTGAGGCTTGGGGTGCTGGTTTGGTGAATTGCCGTGGCGGTGGCGAGCTTCGAGCGTGGCCAGGAAAAGGGAGAAGGAGAGGGGTTTGGCTCGGCTTTATAGGTGGGCGGCTATGGCGTATAAGGAAGGGGAGCGGGGCTGATTGGCCGCTTGCCAAACGGGCGTGGGTGTGGCGGCTGACCATGCACGGCTGTGCCATCAATGGAAGCAAGAAAGGAAAGGAGACAGGGGAAAGAAGGAAGGAAGGCGACGGTGTGCGGGCTGCTGACAGGCGGGCCAGTGGAGCAGTGAGAGGGAGAAGGAGGCGGCTTTGCGCAAAGTGAGAAGTCTTGGTAGGCTTTAACGCAGGCGAATAGCCGGACGGGCGCCACCGGAACGTGGGGGAAGAGCGGGCCGATGGGGAGATGAGCTGGATTGGGCCGCTAGCAGTGGGCCGAGGCCGGGAAGGAGGGGAAAGGAGGGGCGGCTGGGCGAATCCTGGTCTGGGCTGAAAATGGAAGAAGCAGAGTTTTTCAAGTAAAAATCCCTTTTCTATTTTTAGTTTTCAAATCCTAAGCCCATTTCAAATTGAATTCAAGTATAGTTTCAAATATACTTCTCTATTCAATAAAAATAGACAATTTTGTTAGGCTTTTCAAGATAAACTTTACATCTTTAAAAATACTTTTATTTTTCTATTTTTTTTCTTTCTTTTCTTTTATTTCAAAGCCATTTTCAATTTCATTTCAAAAGCATTTTAACCATTTTGACTTTTCAATTAAAACCACTCAACCAATAAAATCAAATGCAATGGCATGTATGCTCAAACATGTTGCTACCTTATGATATATTTTAATTTAATGAAAATTTTTATTTTCCTATATTTTATGAGCACAAAAATTCCAACTTAAATCATTTTAACTCTATTTCAAAAGAGGCAATTTTTAGGGTGTTACAGTTAGCGAGAAGAATACCCAAAGGTGCATACTAACTTGATAGCATGTTCTTGCTTTTATTAATAAGGAATCTTTTTTATGATTATATATTTATGATAATCCAGGGTATCTCCCGGTAGTTCTTTGTTTATGGTCATAAGCTTGACCTTGGGAACTCATCCTGCAGCTATCAATGGTGATGTAGTTCCTAGCTTCGCCACCAAGCATTTAACATTGTCATCCAAGCTACAAGGTTAGTACCATAGTGCATCTACGAGATTTGCAATATTTATGATAAACATATGCATCCGCAACCATCCTTCCAAAAAGTTTATAAATGGGGAGTGATAGGTGGTTGTGTTCCTCGTAGGAGCGCGGGGTACTAAGCAACATGTCCATGGCACAAGAGTTTTTGTTCCTAAGGGATGTATCGTGTAGGATTAACATTGGATTTTGACCATCACTGAGAACAAAGTTTGGATGGCTAGAGGGACATTGCTTGGGTTCGAGCAAGGGTGATGGTGAAACGAATGGGGTTACGAACTTTACCTCCTCGAATGGGTCATTGTTGGGATTATGCTCTACCATTGGGATATCTAAGAGAGTGGCGGAAGCAATTTTTCCAAACTCTTCACTAAGGCTCCCATGGGAAGGTTTTTTCTTAGAAAAGATTATCCAAGGGGTGGCCTATGAGAAGCTCAAACTCAAGGATGGCAAAGATGTGGAAATCTATGTAATCCTCAATATCGTTAATTTCAATTGTCACGTCCCTAACGATTCCACAACACTTGAAAATGAGTTCCGAGGGACTTTTGAAAAGTTTGTTGGTCGGGATTAGTGACATGTTGCCCAAAAGATTTTTTTGCCAGAAATTATAACATGATGCTGGTCCCGACTGTGGGGTTGTATAGGGCTTCTACAACAATTCCCCTTAATGAACAAGGCATGGTCGTGAAAGGTGAAAGAATCCGAATTGCATCAGAAGAATGTTTCACTTCCATTAACCATTTTTTGGTGGTTCTACCATGGGGGAAGCTTCTTTTGTGTGCTTTTCGTGCCAATAATGTTTCGAGGTATTGCCATAATCCTCGAATTCAATAGGGAACTTCGAAGGATGGATTAATGTTTCCGTCGGTGTTCGTAGTTGG
The DNA here is from genome assembly GCA_904845875.1 of Miscanthus lutarioriparius. Lineage (NCBI taxonomy): Eukaryota > Viridiplantae > Streptophyta > Magnoliopsida > Poales > Poaceae > Miscanthus > Miscanthus lutarioriparius. The sequence continues at coordinate 48,663,293 of CAJGYO010000017.1, read as the reverse complement.
GCGAGGGCTCATAAGTCGAATCTAAGGATGCTATAGGTTTGGATTCGACTGATGAGGACTCCTCAACACTTGACATGACTTTTGCCTAGAGGGTTCTAGTTTTCATGACAGAGGAAGTGTGTCTTTCTAGGAAGTTTTCAAGAAATTTTACTTGTTCTGTCATAGGTTTATGTGTGAAACGACCTTTGGCAGTCACGTCTAGGCATAGGTCAGCATGTATGTCGATACCCAAATAAAAGAGTCATAGCAACATGCTGTCGGGTAAAGACAAGTCTAGGCCGGTGTGTATTAACACTAAAAACCTAGCCCAGGCTACACCTATGGACTCCTTCTCGCGCTGCTCAAAGTCAAGGATTGCCCTTGGTAGAGAGTTGATATGGGACATAGGGAAGAATGCAAGGTGAAACTTGTCTTTAAGTTCATCCCAGTCCCCATTCATTCTTTCCATGACATGTGTGTACCATTGCTTCGCCTTCCCCATGAGAGAGAAGGGAAACAATTTCCACTTAAGAGTTTTCTGTGTCATGCCCGAGATGCTCAGGCACAAACACATCTCCTCAAACTCATGTAGGTGATGGTAGGGGTTTTCATTATAGTGCCCTAAGAAGGGTTGTGCCTGAACCATGGCTATTAAGCCAGGGCGGAGTTCACAGCCGGATGAAAAGTTTGGTTTTGGTGGTGGTTCAGAGAACTCATCCTTTGAAGCGGACCGATATTGGATGAGTGGTTTTCATGGTGAAAATATTTTTTTTGTGTTAATAAAAAGAAAAGATAAAAATACAAGGACGAACTAGATTCGAAGAAAATATGGCAACCGTTCCCCGGCAATGGCGCCAGAAATGCTTGTTGGTATTTCTTAACGCATACAGAAATAATCTGCAAGTGCACGAAATTATCGTTGTAGCATTTCACTTGAAAGTATTCAGGGCATTGTATTTTCCACAGGGAACGGAGGTACTCTTCTAGCTAATTCGTCCAAGGACAACACCAAGGTGGAGTTGGTAAAGGTTGAGATGGATTCCTATGGTTATAGGGTCTATGGATAGATAAACTCTACTTCTACTTGCTTACTTCGGGCACTGGTGAATACTTGGTCTACCAAGAATTGCCAGCCTATAGCTCTATGTCGAACCCAAACATGGGGGATTACAATGGACGGACAAGGCTGCCACCACCTGCCACCTACCCCTCAACGGTGGGGAACGAGGCAAACAAAGGTAGCCTCTAGCCTAGACACCACGTCTACACTATCGACTACTACAATAGTGTGCCGGCAAGGGTTATCCGTCTTTATCAGGGCCCTTCTACTAGAGCATTCACCACGGGGATGGATGATGAACCCGCAAACAAATAAGAGTAAGTTTAACTAATCAAAGACTTTTTACCATAGAAAACACGAACACTCACTTAGCGGGACAACCCATTGAGGCACGTGTGTTCGTCGAGATACAAGCTCGGGGAGACATCAACAAACCCAGCACTTCCCTATACTCTCACTCACATCTCTCCATATACTCTCACTCTGGCCCCCTCTCCGACCGGAAGGCCTGGCCAAAGAGGAACGACGCTCGCTTCTGACTCTTGCCCGCCTCTCCGACCGGAAGGCCTGGCAAAGGAGAGGATGACGCTCGCTTCTGACTCTGGCCCGCCTCTCCGACTGGAAGGCCTGGCCAAAGAGGAATAGCGCTCGCTTCTAACTCTGGCCCGCCTCTCTGACTGGAAGGCCTAGCCAAAGAGGAATGGTGCTCGCTTCTGACTCTAGCTCACCTCTCCAACCGGAAGGCCTGGCCAAAGAGGAACGATGCTCAATTCTGATTCTAGCCCGCCTCTCTGACTGGAAGGCCTAGCAAAGGAGAGGACGACGCTCACTTCTAACTCCGGCCCACCTCATTTTGGGAGGTACAACCCCGGATACCCATGGTAGACCACATGGGCTGCGCCCTCAAGGGTGGCCCAGCCCACAAGACGAAGCCTTGCGGGGCACGATCTTGGTCGGCGCCTTCCGCAAGACATCTAGAAGATATCCTGAAGATACTATGAGATCTATTAGGATATGTATGATCCCAAGATTCCTGTAATCAGTTATTACTTTTTGGTTATCTTTTAGATCTAACTGACTTGTAACCCTGCTCCCCGGACTATATAAGGCAGGCAGGGACCCCCTCCAAACACACACAATATCATACGATAGTTAATAGAAACCAACAGACCACAGGAGTAGGGTATTACATCATACTGACGACCTGAACCTGTCTAACTCATGTGTTTCTGTTGCCTTCTTGTTCTTAATCTCATGCTCCTCTGCCGATCAATCTACCTTCGTGGGATACCCCTCGGAGGACTGCCGACGATATTCTGTCGACAGTTGGCGCGCTAGGTAGGGGTTTGCGTGCTGGTTCCTTGTCGAACAAGATGGCTTTTTCCACAGGCTCTTCGTCCCTCCCGTAGCCCGGCCAGATCTTCACAGTCAGATCGATCTCGTGGACCATCAACGCTGACAGAGTCGGAGAGCTCCTTGAGCCGGTGCAGATCGATTCTGCTCCGATCATCCTCGCACCTGCGACTGCAGATCTGATCTCAGAACCGCTTCCAAGGTCTCCTTCATCAACAACTCACCGCCCGCTTCCTCGCTACCAGAGGAGGCAGATCAACAATGACGATCTGATCGAATCCATCGATCGGGTCGGTCTGAAGCTCACCGATTGTCTCCCCATCGCTGAATCGGCTCTGGACACTTTGGTTTAGCGCCGACCACCTTCTGATCCAAATCTATCAGAGGCTGCCCGGAAAACTCCAGGAGTTGCGGCTCTGCCCTTCGGGCTCACCAACGTCGCTGCCACTTGCCAAGACGCCCTAAGGGGCAAATTCACCGACCAGGTGGAATGCGTCCATCTACTCGCCAACCAGATCACCGTCTAGCCTCCGCCAGCCATCAACATGCTACACTTAGGCTGGTGCCCCGGAGTGCCCCTCCAGACCATCCTGGAGGTAAATCTGGGCTCCAAGTGTAACATCCCAGATGTTAAAAAGTAATTAAGAAGGTGATCATGTCATCATTATGCATAATCATCATGTATCAACTTATGAATGCATTTCATGTTTATTTTATAGTATGCAAATGTTATTTTATGGAGTGTTTTATATATTACCTGAAATAATGTTAATAATAATGATTAGAAAACTTTGTGAATTTTGATGTGGGAATCTGTTAGCCAAGTCAAATTCTTCCTTAATAAAAGTTTTATAATCTTTGTTGCAATGCTTGGTGTGGACCTTGTTTTATGATATGTGTTGACTTGTATGGATGAATCAATTTCAAAACATTTGTGTTTTAATGGATTTCCGAAAACTCAAATTTCCAGCATTTAATTTCACCCTGGAAAACCCATTTCAAAATCGAAGCACATTTTGGGGTTGAGCCTTAAAGCAAAAATGTAGAGCTTGTCGAGTTGTACAAAGTTTATTTTTGGAGTTTTTCAAGTTGTTTAGTAAAATTTGAAGTTATTTAAAAAGGCAAAATTCCTTAAATATCCCCGTTTTAAATTCAAAAGTTAATTTCAAAATGTAGGCCCAATTTGGGTATGGTTTCAAAAGCAAAGTTGTAGAACTTTTGATTTTGAACAACTTTTGTTTTTGGAGATTTTTGAGTTGTTACATAAATTTGGGAGTAATTTGGATTTTTAAATCAAATGGCAGTTTTGGTAATTTTGATGAACAGTAACCGTGGAAGCCAACTCATCGTCTATGATTTTCCGTCTGCTTCCAGACGCGACGGTGGCTGCCCTTGGCTTCGTGCTGGCTCGGGAAAGGCTCCTGTGTGGCTTCACCTTGCTTCTGAGCCACTCTATAAGGACTTCACCGTCGCCGTTTTTCGCCACTCTCCTCCTCTGTTTTCCAGTCGCCATCGCCGCTGCTCTGTTGTGCGTTTGCCATCGCCATAGTGCCTCCACCATTTCGGCAAAGCTTGTTCCAGCTCTGCCTACTCCTTGCGCACCTAGCCAACCGAGTCTTGGTGCCTGATTTCGCTGGGAACCCGTTGTGCGCGCCTTTCTTCCTCGCAGCCAGCAACCTCACCGTCGTGCTTGCGCCATCATGGCCAGCGCTCTTCGGTGAGCCGTTGCTCTTGCTCAGTGTACCTCCAGCTTCGCCTTGATGCTGTGGTGCTTAATACCTTGTTGCTTGATCGTTTTGTCCACCGCAGTCGCCGGAGCACCGCCACCGTCGACATTTTGCTCCGCCATGGTTGCTCGGATCATCGACTTGCTTCACCGTTGCTTCTCTGGCCCCATTCTTTGCTCCATTGAGTTCGGGGTGAGCTATTAGTGCTTCCTATGCACGTCGAACCACTCATTCATTGTTCTTCCGATCTAGCTTTATGCTCTAGTGCGTTCGAGGTGAGCTCCTGGTTCTTTCCGAGTTGTTTATGTGAGCTTCTGGTTCTTTCCGAGTTGTTTGTGTGAGTTCCTGGTTCTTCCTAGTGGTTTGTGTGAGTTCCTGGTTCTTCTGAGTTGTTTGTGTGAGTTCCTGGTTCTTCCGAGTTGTTTGCGTGATTTCCTGGTTCTTTCCGAGTTGTTTGTGTGAGCGGGAGTTTTGAAAAGGAATTTTTCCTTTTTTAGAAATGATTGAATAGTGCTATAATTTGTTATTTTTGTGTAGATTTATTTAGACCTCTAAAAATTATGAAAATTTTTGTGTGACCTCTCTGTGATGTATATTATTTAGGAAAAATATGAAATGTTGATTTTCAGTACTTTTTGAATGTGATAAAAATTGCTCAATTAATTAATAAATGAGTTTCCAGGATTTTTCTAGACTTATTTATTTATCCAAAAATTATGAAAATTGTTTTTTCACTTAGATATCATGTGATGAACATATACAAAAATTTTGAGGTCAATTGGAATGAGTTGATTTATTTCATAATTATTAATTAATTAATTAATTAATTCATAAAAGCAAATAGTAACCTTTAGTGATTTAGGTTTTGTTTGAGTTTTTGATTGAGTGATGTCCTTAGGTCATTAGTTGGTGATGATCCTTGGCAATTGATGTGAGTGTTATGAAAATGGTTTAGTTAGTTTAACTTGTAACGGTACCGCGAAGGAAAGTTGTTTTCAAGTTGTTAATTTTGCATCCATCATCAGGCATCATGTTTCGTATTCCGCATCATGTTAAACATGGCATTGTTTCTATGTGTAGTGAACGAAGATGATCACGTGGTAGTTAATCAAGTAGTTGAGGAGGTTGATCCATCTATGGAAGTTGGTGTTGATATCGGTGGAGCGACTCCGGACCCGAACTTTTCCATCAACGATGGCAAGCCCCGGATGCATACAACCCTACCTTGTATTTTACAAATTGATTTCGCTTTTGCTTCTTTTTACTACATTAAGTGATTAGGAGTCAAGTGAAAACCAAATTGGTACCTTACCAACCTTGTTATTCCATATTTACCATATTACCAGTTTTAAATTCGTATATGCCAATTTTGCTCAGCTATGCTTAGAACGGTGAAAGTCGGGTGATTACCTGTCATCTGTAAGTTTTAAATTGAGCTTTGGTTAAATATATTAACATGTGATAGGAGAATATGGAGTAATAAATCTAGACCGGGCGGACTCGGTGGGTGTGAGCCACAAGACATGGAGGTCTTGTGAGCAGGTTCTTTCCGCCTGTGTCGATTAAGGTCTGTCCGTTGTTGAATTGCATGAGGTGAGACTTTGTAGTACTAACCACATACTTCGGTAAGCCTTAACTTAGTTATTCTATTATGAGAATGGCTACTCGCGCACTGGGAGTGGATAGATGGCGGGAATAGCGTGTACCCATGTGGCAATAGGCTGGATTGGTGGAGTACTGTATTCTCGGGTGGCGCGGACCCGTTCTTGTTTTAGAGGATCCGAGGGTAGGTTGATATATGTAAGTCGGGGACTTGCATATGTCGTGTGGTCTGGAATTCCCAGCTGGGTTATAATCGGTTCGAATCGTCGTTGCTCCTCGGTTATGGAGATTCAACTCACTGTTCAACATCGTAGTATTAATAACTAGAACTTGAGGATGGTTTGAGAAGGTGTTGGTTACGAAGTTTCATGATTTCAATAGGGATCATGTCAGCTTTGTATATGATCTTTATGAAGTTTTAAACGTTGATATAAAGAATTTTGTTAAAATGCTTTTACGCAAAAAGAACCTTGATTATTGCTAAAGCCATACCTTGAATCCCATGAGCCTGCATTCCTGTGTTCTTTTAAATTCTTATTTCGGTTAAGTCTTGTTGAGTACTTTTGTACTCAGGGTTCGTTGACCCTTGTTGCAGGTGAGGCTCATGAGCAGATATGTTTTGGATCGTGCTGCATGACTGTTGTTCAGTGCGATGACGATAATTAAATGTGTGGTCCTTGGGCAGGGCAGCTTATGTTGTGTGTTTTGTATTATATTATAATGCCACTCCACTACTTTGGTTTGTTTTATTATCGAACTTAGTTGTATGGTTTGAAACAAATGGTTTGTAAACTATGTTATTGTAAGACTTCCGCTGTTTTTACTCTGATGTATCTATTTGAATAAACTGTTGTAATACTGCAATGACTCTGTAATGTGATCCTGCTCGGAAATCGTGGATGATTCGGGGTTCCCCAAGAACACCCGACAGTCTTCTTAAGTTACCGGGAACATATGCATAGATGTCAAAGGTCGTTGGACAGTGATAGGTGCATGTGGGCCCTATAATTTAGGAGGTTCTGCCACAGAATGGTATCAGAGCGATCATTACAAAGTTTTTGTGGTATTATTTTACCAAAAACTTCAAAATGATTTGGGACAAATAAATTTAAACTGTTAATTTGGTCCAAATTGCTTCTGACTTATCTTATTTCTTTCTCACCATTCCTTATTTGATTAAAAAGGCTTTGTGTGGTGGAGTAGTAATATTATTATGCCCTATATAATAAAAACAAAAACTTTTGTTTATGTACTTTAGGTGATTTGGTGGTTTTGTTCGTAAGAACGATTCATGCATCATGTCAGTAATGAAACACTGCACATATTCCAGTTATAATCATTCATATGAAGTTGAAATATAATGATGCTTGAAACTTCCTCCTTCCATTTTGAGAATGGCTATTACTTGTTATAGCTATTTTTGTCCCAATGAATCTGGTCATGTACCAGGCTTTGCCAGTAAACCATCCTTTGCTTATTTTTGCTCATCAGTTCTACCTCATTTGGAACTTTTGACGCACTTTAATTTTCCCTATCTACTCAATGTTGAAACTTGGGACTAATCCTTGAATTCTTAAACCTATGCTTGTGTCATATCTTGGTCTCTCCTAATGCAACACATGCTAGTTCCTTGATCTTGCTAGCTTGACAAGTGTTACTTGTGAATTACTTTAATTGTGCCCTATGGTGGTGCCATGATCCATGATTTATGGTGCCGCGTCGAAACCTGGGGTCTCCTATGGACTGCTGCCATAAGGAAATACTGCTGGGTGCTCGTTGGTATTGAGGTTTGCGGTCATGATCCACTATAGCTTCGCAATTAATGTGATTCACTCATATTGGAACTCTCATTTGGAATTCATGTTCCATCATTCCATTGAAGTTACTAAATCCTTTATCCCTTACAATTGTCTTTTGATCTCGTTTACAATTTCAAGTCAACTCTTGTTGTTTTGTGAACAATTTGCAAGTTAATGTGTTTGACACATTTTCTTTTCCACTACTCAACCCAACACTTTTCGCACTTTGTAATCTCGGGATGAGATTTCTTTAAGGGGGAAGGATTGTAACATCCCAGATGTTAAAAAGTAATTAAGAAGGTGATCATGTCATCGTTATGCATAATCATCATGTATCAACTTATGAATGCATTTCATGTTTATTTTATAGTATGCAAATGTTATTTTATGGAGTGTTTTATATATTACCTAAAATAATGTTAATAATAATGATTAGAAAACTTTGTGAATTTTGATGTGGGAATCTGTTAGCCAAGTCAAATTCTTCCTTAATAAAAGTTTTATAATCTTTGTTGCAATGCTTGGTGTGGACCTTGTTTTATGATATGTGTTGACTTGTATGGATGAATCAATTTCAAAACATTTGTGTTTTAATGGATTTCCGAAAACTCGAATTTCCAGCATTTAATTTCACCCTGGAAAACCCATTTCAAAATTGAAGCACATTTTGGGGTTGAGCCTTAAAGCAAAAATGTAGAGCTTGTCGAGTTGTACAAAGTTTATTTTTGGAGTTTTTCAAGTTGTTTAGTAAAATTTGAAGTTATTTAAAAAGGCAAAATTCCTTAAATATCCCCGTTTTAAATTCAAAAGTTAATTTCAAAATGTAGGCCAAATTTGGGTATGGTTTCAAAGCAAAGTTGTAGAACTTTTGATTTTGAACAACTTTTGTTTTTAGAGATTTTTGAGTTGTTACATAAATTTGGGAGTAATTTGGATTTTTAAATCAAATGGCAGTTTTGGTAATTTTGATGAATAGTAACCACGGAAGCCAACGATGGTCTACGATTTTCCGTCTGCTTCCAGACGGGATGGTGGCCGCCCTTGGCTTCGCGCTGGCTCGGGAAAGGCTCCTGTGTGGCTTCTCCTTGCTTCTGAGCCACTCTATAAGGACTTCACCGTCGCCGTTTTTCGCCACTCTCCTCCTCTGTTTTCCAGTCGCCATCGCCGCTGCTCTGTTGTGCGTTTGCCGTCGCCGTAGTGCCTCCACCATTTTGGCAAAGCTTGTTCTAGCTCCGCCTACTCCTTGCGCACCTAGCCAACCGAGTCTTGGTGCCTGATTTCGCTAGGAACCCGTTGTGCGCGCCTTTCTTCCTTGCAGCCAGCAACCTCACCGTCGTGCTTGCGCCATCATGGCCAGCGCTCTTCGGTGAGCCGTTGCTCTTGCTCAGTGTACCTCCAGCTTCGCCTTGATGCTGTGGTGCTTCATACCTTGTTGCTTGATCGTTTTGTCCACCGCAGTCGCCGGAGCACCGCCACCGTCGACATTTTGCTCGGCCGTGGTTGCTCGGATCGTCGACCTGCTTCACCGTTGCTTCTCCGACCCCATTCTTTGCTCCATTGAGTTCGGGGTGAGCTACTGGTGCTTCCTATGCACGTCGAACCACTCATTCGTTGTTCTTCCGATCCAGCTTTATGCTCTAGTGCGTTCGGGGTGAGCTCGTGGTTCTTTCCGAGTTGTTTATGTGAGCTCCTAGTTCTTTCCGAGTTGTTTGTGTGAGTTCCTGGTTCTTCCTAGTTGTTTGTGTGAGTTCCTGGTTCTTTTAAGTTGTTTGTGTGAGTTCCTGGTTCTTCCGAGTTGTTTGCGTGATTTCCTGGTTCTTTCCGAGTTGTTTGTGTGAGCGGGAGTTTTGAAAAGGAAATTTTCCTTTTTTAGAAATGATTGAATAATGCTATAATTTGTTATTTTTGTGTAGATTTATTTAGACCTCTAAAAATTATGAAAATTTTTGTGTGACCTCTCTGTGATGTATATTATTTAGGAAAAATATGAAATGTTGATTTTTAGTACTTTTTGAATGTGATAAAAATTTCTCAATTAATTAATAAATGAGTTTCCAGGATTTTTCTAGACTTATTTATTTATCCAAAAATTATGAAAATTGTTTTCTCACTTAGTTATCATGTGATGAACATATACAAAAATTTTGAGGTCAATTGGAACAAGTTGATTTATTTCATAATTATTAATTAATTCATAAAAGCAAATAGTAACCTTTAGTGATTTAGGTTTTGTTTGAGTTTTTGATTGAGTGATGTCCTTGGGTCATTAGTTGGTGATGATCCTTGGCAATTGATGTGAGTGTTATGAAAATGGTTTAGTTAGTTTAACTTGTAACGGTACCGCGAAGGAAAGTTGTTTTCAAGTTGTTAATTTTGCATCCATCATCAGGCATCATGTTTCATATTCCGCATCATGTTAAACATGGCATTGTTTCTATGTGTAGTGAACGAAGGTGATCACGTGGTAGTTAATCAAGTAGTTGAGGAGGTTGATCCGTTTGTGGAAGTTGGTGTTGATATTGGTGGAGCGACTCCGGACCCGGACTTTTCTATCAACGAAGGCAAGCCCCGGATGCATACAACCCTACCTTGTATTTTACAAATTGATTTCGCTTTTGCTTCTTTTTACTGCATTAAGTGATTAGGAGTCAAGTGAAAACCAAATTGGTACCTTACCAACCTTGTTATTCCATATTTACCATATTACCAGTTTTAAATTCGTATATGCCAGTTTTGCTCAGCTATGCTTAGAACGGTGAAAGTCGGGTGATTACCTGTCATCTACAAGTTTTAAATGGAGCTTTGGTTAAATGTATTAACATGTGATATGAGAATATGGAGTAATAAATCTAGACCGGGCGGACTCGGTGGGTGTGAGCCACAAGACATGGAGGTCTTGTGAGCAGGTTCTTTCCGCCTGTGTCGATTAAGGTCCGTCTGTTGTTGAATTGCATGAGGTGAGACTTTGTAGTACTAACCACATACTTCGGTAAGCCTTAACTTGGTTATTCTATTATGAGAATGGCTACTCGCGCACTGGGAGTGGAGAGATGACGGGAATAGCGTGTACCCACGTGGCAATGGGCTGGATTGGTGGAGTACTGTATTCTCGGGTGGCGCGGACCCGTTTTTGTTTTAGAGGATCCGAGGGTAGGTTGATATATGTAAGTCAGGGACCTGCATATGTTGTGTGGTCTGGAATTCCCAGCTGGGTTATAATCGGTTCGAATCATCGTTGCTCCTCGGTTATGGAGACTCAACTCACTGTTCAACATCGTAGTATTAATAACTAGAACTTGAGGATGGTTTGAGAAGGTGTTGGTTACGAAGTTTCATGATCTCAATACGGATCTGTCAGCTTTGTATATGATCTTTATGAAGTTTTAAACGTTGATATAAAGAATTTTGTTAAAATGCTTTTACGCAAAAAGAACCTTGATTATTGCTAAAGCCATACCTTGAATCCCATGAGCCTGCATTCCTGTGTTCTTTTAAATTCTTATTTCGGTTAAGTCTTGTTGAGTACTTTTGTACTCAGGGTTCGTTGACCCTTGTTGCAGGTGAGGCTCATGAGCAGATCTATTTTGGATCGTGCTGCATGACTATTGTTCAGTGAGATGATGATAATTAAATGTGTGGTCCTTGGGCAGGGCAGCTTATGTTGTGTGTTTTGTAATATATTATAATGCCACTCCACTACTTTGGTTTGTTTTATTATCGAACTTAGTTGTATGGTTTGAAACAAATGGTTTGTAAACTATGTTATTGTAAGACTTCCGCTGTTTTTACTCTGATGTATCTATTTGAATAAACTGTTGTAATACTGCAATGACTCTGTAATGTGATCTTGCTCGGAAATCGTGGATGATTCGGGGTTCCCCAAGAACACCCGACAGTCTTCTTAAGTTACCGAGAACATATGCATAGATGTCAAAGGTCGTTGGATAGTGATAGGTGCATGTGGGCCCTATAATTTTGGAGGATCTTCCACACCAAGTCTCAGGGCTCTACAGAGACCCTTGCCGAAACCTTCTTCGAGCAACTCCTTCTCCCACCCTTCCGGGGTGGTGTGATCTTCAACGTCAGGGTCGATACCCCTCCTCGGAATGGCGAAACCGAGGAGGAGCGCGTTGCTCGAGGGAACCAGAACGTCAACTGCGCGCAGCGCCGAGAAAATGAGGCAGCCATTGTGAGGGCCGAGGCTGCTCGGAATAATTGGCTTAATTCACAGGGAAGACCTCTCCCGCTCCACCGTGACCTCGACGAAGAATTTCTCCATGTTGACAGCCATGACGTCTTCAAGACTCCAAGCGCTAATCTGGCAATGGCCGCCAATGAGCTCGCTCACCTCTCGTAGACACCCGAGCTTGCGAAGGTCGCCGCCATGCTTAAAGCGGCACACTGTCAGGTTAATGAGATTGACGAGGATCAGAGACCTTCATGCTCTACGAGCACGATTCACTGATCAGCTGCGCCGAGATCTAATCGCCACCCTAGTCAAAGCCGTTTCGCCGACCAGTCGCTACCTTTCTAGGGGGAGCCTAGGGCCACCATGCCGAACACCATCACCAACACGACCAGGAGGTCGAACAGGATGCTTGAGTGCACCTCAGCAACCTCCGAGATGCGCGACGGCGTATCGAGCATTGTCGCTTCGGTCGCCATGAAGACGAAGTACGTTGCTGCTAGGAGTACGAGCAGGAGTACGACAACCCGGACTCAGCCCTCGAGCCTATCACTAATGGCAATGCTGCAGACGACAGTATCGACAACCCTAAGGGGCCTCCAGCTTTCACAAGGGCGCTCCGAACACTTCGGTGGCCCCGTGGTTTTAAGATCACTAGGATCGAGCCCTACGAAGGAAGGATGAACCCGACACAGTGGCTACAGGCTTACGCCACCTGCCCGCCATGATGCTCACGCCACCCGCCATGAGCTAGTTTACTAGTGTCATGGCAAATTATCTCCCCATCATGCTCACGCCACCCGCCATGAGCTGGTTTACTAGCCTTGCCTCGGACTCCATCGGATCCTAGGAAGAGCTGAAGAAAGTCTTCACCGACAACTATATGGCCACGTGTACTTGACCCGGCACCAATTATGATCTCAACCGCATCAACCAGAAGCTGTTCGAGCTCCTTCGTAGCTACATTCGACGTTTCTCCAAGATGAGGAATTCTATTCCCAACATCATGGAAGCTGAGGTCATCACCGCCTTCATCCGAGGACTCCACCATCGTGAGCTTCGCTCCAAATTCAACCGCAAGCTGCCTACCGGCATCAGCGAGATGATCACTATGGCTAACCAGTACACTAACGCTGAGGAAGCCGAGGTGCGCTTCAACGAGGATGCGGGCACTCATCGCCCATTTTGCCGCTACGACGACTTCCCCGAATGATCGACGCCACAGCGACTGCCGCCCCGACGACCACAGCTACCATCGTGACAGCGGCCGTGATCGGACAGAAGGACCTAGGCCTAGCCAAAATCACCGCCGCCGGCCAGACCACATCGTCGCCGCCGATCAGTCAACCTCGTGCCAAGCGCAAGTACGATGAAACAGTACCAAAAGATCCTCGATGGCCCGTGCCCTCTTCACAAGAATGCCAAACACAAGATGAAGAACTGCCTTGGTTTGGCTAAGGAGTTCTAGGACAAGAAGCTGGACGATGATGCCAACGATGGAGCTAGAGGTCGCCGACCACCCAGGGGCAACAACAATGCCTTCTAGGATCACGATAAGGTGGTCGCCACCATCTTCGGGGGCCTCGCCTCCACTGAGAGTAGAAGAGAACAGAAGCTCACCGCACGGCGGGTGCTCTCCGTCACTACGAAAGATGCCACCGCCAACCCCAGCTATCGCCCATGGTCCAAGGTCCCCATCACCTTCAGTAGGGCCGACCAGTGGGTGGATATTCCCTACACAGGACATTTTCCCCTCATCCTCGACGCAACTGTATAGAAGGTGCTCTTCAGAAAAAGTGCTCGTCGATGGTGGGAGCGCTCTAAATCTCCTCTTCGCCGGAGCCCTAAAAGAGCTAGGCCTCGGTTTGTCAGATCTCACACCCTCCGACTCCTTCTTTTGGGGTGTGGTACCTGGCAGGGCCTCCAAACCGCTTGGAGAGATTACCCTACCAGTACAGTTCGGCACGGCAAGCAACTAGCGCGTCGAACACATCAACTTCTATGTCGTCGACTTTGACACCGCCTACCACGCCATACTTGGTTAGCCAGCTCTGGCCAAGTTCATGGCCGTGCCGCACTATGCCTATCTGGTGCTGAAGATGCCTTCGTCTGCTGGAGTCTTGGCCCTATGGGCCAACCTCTCCATCGCCTATGCCTACGAGACAAAGAGTCTCGCCCTCACTGAAGCTACCGACCTCTCCATCTAGATGGCTAGCGTGGTCACCGAAGCCAAGATGGTGCCTGCCAAAGACATGGAGATCCTAGAGCTGGAGCCTCCTCGTGCCTCCGCCAAGTCAAAGGAAGTCAAAGAGGTCGGCCTCGGCCTCGATGACCCCTCCAAGACCATGAAGATTGGGGCTCACCTTGACCCCAAATAGGAAAGCGCGCTCATCTCCTTCCTAGGTGCCAACGCCGATGTGTTTGCTTGGAAACCCGCAGATATGCCGGGGGTACCACGGGAGAAGATCGAGCACTCCTTGAATGTTTTGCCGACCGCCAAACCGATCAAGCAGAAACTTCGCCGATTCGCGCCAGACAAGAAGGAGGCTATTAGGGTAGAAATAAAATGGCTCTTAGTTGTCAGATTCATAAAAGAAGTGTATCATCTAGATTGGTTAGCAAGCCCTATTCTCATTCGAAAAAAGAATAAAGAATGGAGAATGTGTGTTGATTATGCTGATCTTAATAAACACTGTCCTAAAGACCCCTCCAGCCTTCCTCAGATAGACGAGGTTGTAGACTCCACCGCTGGCTGCGAACTGCTCTCCTTCCTTGACTGTTACTCCGGCTATCACCAGATTTCCCTAAAGGAAGAAGATCAGATCAAGACATCGTTCATCACGCCTTTCGGCGCTTACTGCTACACAACTATGTCCTTCGGACTCAAGAATGCCAGAGCAAGCTATCAAAGGGCCATCCAGATTTGCCTCGACCAACAGATCAGCCGCAATGTCGAAGCCTACATCGATGATGTGGTCATCAAGACCAAGGCCGCTGACAATCTTATCGCCGACCTTGAGGAAACTTTCGCCAACTTAAACAAGCACCGATGGAAGTTGAACCCTTCAAAGTGCATCGTTGGAGTTCCATCCGGTATACTGCTGGGCTACATTGTCAGTGCTCGAGGCATCGAACCTAACCCTGACAAGGTCTCCACCATCACCAACATGAAACGGCCGACATGTGTCAAGGATATACAGAAGCTTACAGGCTGCATGGCTGCCTTAAGCCGCTTCATATCACGCCTCGGCAAAAAAGGGATACCTTTCTTTAAGCTCCTCAAGGCCTCCGAGCGCTTCTCCTAGTTGGAGGAGGCAGACACAGCTTTTGAGCAGCTCAAGTTGTTCCTAACAAGGCCTCCGATCATGATGGCGCCATGACCAGATGAAACTCTGCTGATCTACATCGCTGCCACTTCTCACGTCATCATCACAACTATTGTTGTCAAACGCGAGGAAGCTGGGCACGCATACAAGGTGCAACATTCGGTATACTTCATAAGCAAGGTACTTAATGAGCCCAAAACTTGTTATCCTCAGGTACAAAAGCTGTTATATGCAATTCTGATTACGTCACGCAAGCTCCAACACTACTTCGAGTACTACAAGATCGCCGTGGTCACTAAGTTCCCTCTGGGGGACATTCTCTGACAACAAGGAGGCCAATGGCCGCATCATCAAGTGGGCTATTGAGCTCGGCACTTACTCCATCAAATTCAGAAGCAGGCCTACCATCAAGTCACAGGCGCTCGCTGATTTCATCGCTAAGTGGACCGAGATCCAAGAGCCTATCGCTGTCACTTGCCCCGAGCACTGGGTGATGTACTCCGACGATGCCCTTAACATTAACGGTGCTAGTGCGGGCATTCTGTTCATTACATCGACCAAGGATAAGCTCCGATATGTTCTCCGGATACACTTTCCGGCCTTCAACAATGCCGCCGAATATGAAGCATGTTTCCATGGACTTCGTATAGCCGTCGAGCTCGGCGTCAAATGCCTCATGGTGTACGGGGATTCCACACTGGTCATCAACCAGCTCAACAAAGACTGGTCTTGCTCCAGCGAGAAGATGGATGCATATTGCGCCAAAATCAAGAAGCTTGAAGGAAAATTCTACGGCATCGAGTACCGCCACATGGCACGCGACCACAATCAGCTCGCCGACCACTTATCCAAGTTGGGCTCTTCTCGCGTCGCGATCCCGCTGGGGGTCTTCATTCAGGATCTCCTGGCGCCATCCATCAAAGAAGATATGGAAGTTCCCCCCGCCGAGCAGCTGGTACTTACAGTACCTTCGCCGGCCGCCGATTGGAGGGAGCAATTCATCAAGTACCTCACCAGCACCGAGGTACCCGCCGACAAGACTGAAACCCAACGCCTAATTCATCGAAGCAAGCATTACGTGCTGGTGGACGGCAACTTGACGAGGAAAAGTGCTAAGGAAGGGATACTGCAGAAATGCATCACCCAAGAGGAGGGAGTAAAGCTACTTCTCGAAATTCACTCTGGTTTCTGCGGCAACCATGCGGCCTTAAGAACACTGGTCGGCAAGGCTTTCCAAGCTGGTTTCTATTGGCCCACAGCCATCTCTGCTGTAGAAGACCTCGTCCGACGTTGTGAAGGATGCCAATTTTTCACCAAGCAAATACACGTGCCGACGCAAGAGCTGCAAACCATCCCAGCTTCCTGGCCCTTCGCATGCTGGGGACTGGATATGATCAGGCCTTTCAAGCCAGTGCCAGGTGGTTTCTGGACGTGTATGTCGCCATCAACAAGTTCTCCAAGTGGATTGAATATAAACCGCTCGTCTCGGCTACTACAAAGAAAGCAGTCAAGCTCTTCGAAGATATCATCCACAGATTTGGTCTCCCGAACATCATCATCACCGACCTCAGAACTACATTTACTGGCCATCAGTTCTGGGACTTCTACGAAGACCATTGCATCTCCATCAAATATGTCTCCATTGCCCATCCTAGAGCCAACGACCAGGTCGAATGGGCGAACGGCATGATCCTTGGTGCCCTAAAAAAGCAACTATATCAGAAAGAAGAAAAGCACCCCGGCAGATGGCTCAAGGAGCTACCAGCTGTAGTCTGGGGACTGCGTACTGAAGCTAGTCGCAGTACCGGTGTGACTCCATACTTCTTGGTCTACGACTCAGAAGCCATACTACTAGCGGACATTGCCTTTCGAGCACCTAGGGTGGAAAACTATGATGAAGAGTAGGCCACAGCTGTTCGGACTAAGGACGTCGATAGGGCCAAGGAAGAACGCCTAATCACCTACGTCCACACAGCTAAATATCTAGAAGGCTTGCGGAGGTACTACAACTGAAACGTCAAAGGTCGTTCATTTGCTGTCGGCGATCTCGTTCTCCGCAGAAAACAAAAAACTGAAGGGATGCACAAGCTCTCTTCCCCTTGGGAAGGGCCTTACGTCGTCAAAGAGGTTACCCGACCAGTGTCTTATCGCCTAAGTGACTTAGAAGGAATCGATGTTCCCAACTCGTGGCACATTGAACACCTTATACGTTTCTATCCTTGAAACGCTCCAGATATGTACTCTCCACTTTTATGTTGAATAAAGTTTTTATCTCCATAACTTGTCTCCATTTTGTCTCTATTGTGGTTTAACAACCACTCACGGTCGCCGAGCTCTATGCTACTTCATAACGAACTCCAATACAAAATTGCCATAACTGCGCCGACCATGTTCCTCCAAATCTCCAACATTATCGCCGAACCATTTCCCCAAAATCACCGAATGATTTCTCCAAATCACCGACGCATTATCGTAAAAAATCACCGAAGAACGATTTCTCCAAAACGCCGATGCATTATCGCCAAAATTCGCTGAATAAGTTTTCGCCAAAATCGCCGAACACGTTTTCTCCAAATCGCCGAACACGTTTTCTCCAAAGCGCCGAATACGTTTCCTCCAACTCGCCAACGTATTTTGCCACACGTTCTCTCCAAAAACGCCGAACACTTTACTCCAAATCTACAAAGAGATTTCGCCGATCGGCGAGCAACATACTTTCTTTTCTGTTCTCTTCGGAGAAGACCCAGTCTCCGATCTCTCCCTACACGTGCCACGGGCTCCGCGCTCTGCGTTATGGGTGGTCGGCTACGGTCCCTTGGTCACGCGTGTCCCTCCTACACGTGCACGGGCTCCGCGCTCGATGTTATGGACTATGGGCTAGCTGAGGCCATAGGGGTCAGTGGTGAACTAATTGCTTGACTCTACTTGCACTCCCTATAAATACGTCATGTTCAAAACTACGAAGATCTTTTCGCCGAAATACAATTTAACCGCATACACATGCACCTTATAACATTTATCATATACATAAGTGTTTTTGCGCTTTCGCGTTCTAACTACACCGTCCAGATGTTACAGATGATAATCTCCGAGCAGGTCACCGAGCACCATTTTTGCCGTCCGTCTCACCAAACAAGTCTATATCATCGGCCAGCTTCTTCGCTGCATCCTCCACCTCATCCTCCAATTGCTGGGTCTCTGCATCGCTCAGTCCTTTGGCGAACCTGCCCCCTATCAACTGAAAGTCGATAGTTGGGTAATGGGACCGAACCACCATGAGGACATGAGTAGCGACGGACACAATGGTGTCACGGTTGAAGCTCTTGAAGTTCTCCCACGCTGCCTTGCACCTTTGGATGATGGTGTCCGAACGTTGCCGCCTACCATCGGGCTGAGTAGCCATTTCTAGGTCAACATAGTCAAGCACTGGCTTAATTGTGGCAACTACAGCGTCGAAGTTCTCCCTTTGGGTCTTGGCCTCCTGCACCAGCACATCAAACTGCGCCTTGGCTTTATGATGGTAGCCTGCAAGTGTTATAATGTTCCATCATACAAGGAAGCTACTTCAATAGTAATTTTGACCAGGAGGTATTCACCTTTCAGCTCCTCAGTCAGTTTGTCTACTCGCTCTGACTCCTTTGCCTTCTCCTAGCGAAGTTGTTCGATGGCCTGGCGTAGTTGGCTGAGCTCTACGTCTTGCTCTACAAGCGCAGCAATTAACACAAAAAATATGGCTATTTAGCAATGCAAAAGTACATTCACCGATATACCGTACCTGCTTTCTGCTCAGATACACTTTTAAGCAGTTTAGATTTCTTCTCCAATTGCTCGGAGGCACTCTTCAGTTGGCCGGAGACAACGGCCAGTTGCTCAGACTGGCTCCGCACCTGCTCGGACACAGCCACTAGTTTTTCGGTTAGGACCCCCTTCTGGTATTCCAGGTCCCGCGCGTTGGACTCTATAAGGTCTCGTTCACGTCGGGCCCTCTAGATATTTCTCTCCGAGAGGTTCATCGCTTCTTTGAGTTTTTCGTTCTCCTCAGCAAGGGGCTCCATTCACTTTATCATCTAGCGGTGCTGCTCGGCAATCCGAAGTTATCTCCTATGCACGCACAATGACAATGTTGAAATCCAATTCCTAGCGTCAAAGAGGAGCACTCCAGACGTAGTACTAACCTTGATTTGCTTCATCACCCCAGTAAGGGAGGTCTCCAGTCTCCTAAACTCCCTAGTGGTGTCCTCCTCTTCGACAATTACTATATTGTCGCCACGCTTTCAGAGGATTCAGACAACTTGAGCTCAAGGTTCTTCACGCTCGATCTCCTCCACCTCGTCATCTTCTGCTGCAGCTAGAGGCATTACCTGGGGGCTCGGTGGTCGGATGGTGGGCCTGACCATGCCCTCTGATGCCTCGGGGGGTGCTGTCTGGTCCTTCGGCGTCGCAAGATTTTCCGCCCTAGATTCCGGTGTGATGCTGGTTACTACAACTTCTACTCCCGAGGACCCGGTGGTGCCCGCCGTTGCCGAGGGGGCTGTTGCCGACTCATTCGCCGTTGACAATAACTGTTCACTGCCGCCAAGTCCGCTAATGGCAGCGATCGGCTCCCCCGCGTGCTGCCGAGCACCCGGGGACTCCAGGATGGGGTCCACCGACATCTCCCCCATCCCGGGGCCAGCCTTCGACTGCTGCTCAGTCTGGACGGGCGGGGTTGGATCTGTTGTTCACCTTGCATGGCATCAAAATAGTTCGTTAGTCACCACAAAAAGTTAAGAAAGTACAACAAAGTAACTTCAATACAAGGATACTTACAGCTTGGGCTGCAGATTCAATTTCTTGAACCGGCGGTGCCTACTCGAGCCCCCAGGCGTAGCCTTAGGGTCGACTCCTGTGCTCTGTGGGGGAGGTCTCGGCTCCTTGGTCGACCTCTATTCTGCCTGCCGCTCTGGGGCCCTCTCCGCCTACTGCTCTGGGTTCGCCTCTGCCTGTTGCTCGGGGACTTCCGTCGCCTGCCCCGTAGGGACTCCCATCGTCTGCTGTGCGGGAACTTCCCTTGCCCACTGTTCGGGGACTACCCTCGTCTGCGTGTTCAGGGACTTCTCTGCCTTCCCCTGATTAATTCCCCATGCGCGTGTGCTTTGCGGAGGCTCCTTCGTGCTCGGTGGAGGAGCCGTCAGAACTTCATCGTCATCAGACCAATCGAACACCGCGGTCCTTCGTGTTCGGTGGTCTGATCATCACCAAGTGAGATGCCGCTTGGTTTACGGGGAGTAACAGCCACCATCTTCCTCTTCTTCTGTCGCACCCAAATTTTGCAAAGCAAAACCAAGTACTCATATATGTGCGCCCAGGATGTCCAAACACACACATATATCACAAATTGCAATAGTATCAAAGTAAAGTACTTATTACATCGCATATCTCATCATAAAGTTAAATACAAAGTTTGCTCGAAGGCAATATTATTACAAACACAGCGGAATAACTAGCCCAACTACCACAGGGACTCCAACTGGTGAACGTCTCCCTAGTAGTCCTGAACGTCCTCCGGAAACTCTTCATATCCATTATCTGTTAGCCATCCGGGATTTTCATTGGATGTAAAGCAAGTGTAAGCTCACCATGCTTAGCAAGTATAACAAAGGGATCTATGAGGCTCAAATAGGCTTGACACTGTTTGACTGCGGTTCGCAATTTTAGTTGATCAATTTTTAGCAACCTGAATTACTAATTTAATGAATAGTCCCAATTCCCAAGTGGTATTAAAGTATCATCAAGCTTTATCTCATAACCCATCCATCCATTATCCACAAGAACCACTAATCTCGAAGGATCTAGACCGCTCAGTATCCGTGAGCACTACCAAGTTATAATAAAGTTAATTATTTCTGCAGAAATTGTACATCTTTACCCACCGAGCCGTGATTCCCAATGCCGGGGTTCGCGAGACCCACTACACCTCTTCCTAGGAAGTGTGGCAGAGTTTCACTATGAAACCCTTAGCTAGTTGCACTAACAAGTCGTAGCTACAAGGAATGGCACACGTGGGCATCGCAGCACGGTGCACACCCTAATAGAAAAAGGAAAGATACCCTCTTACCCCTTACTGGAGCTACAGACGAGCTAGTACAATCTAGATAATAGGTTAAAGTCAGAGCCATGTGACACTTTCGGGGTTATACGGTCCCTCCCAGGTTGCCGCTTTGAGGATTAAGTCCTTATGGAGAGGCACTAGAGTACTCAACCCCATACTCCAAATTTCTATCTCATTGCTAAAAAGTTCCATTTTCATCACATTGCATATAGTCTTTAAACATGTTTAACAATTACTTCATGTTAAGTTAATACCTATAAAGATCTATCCAAAATGCCTACCCAATAAACCCGTATCAAGGATATGTGGTACAAGGAATCATCTAGGTAAAGTCCTTAAAGGCAATTCAAATTAAACACATGCATGAATGTAAGTGGTAGTAGTTCATAGGTAACAAGGGGCCTTTGGTACACTTGCCTTCCTCAAAGTCGTCCTAGGAGTCAAATTGATCCTGCTTTGGGGTCCTCAACACCTCGAATGGCTCACCCTCTAATCGTGATCCAATCATCAATCAAGCATCATTCCAATCATTACATGCATACAAAATAGAACTCCATTAGAACAGTACACCA
The DNA here is from genome assembly GCA_904845875.1 of Miscanthus lutarioriparius. NCBI lineage: Eukaryota > Viridiplantae > Streptophyta > Magnoliopsida > Poales > Poaceae > Miscanthus > Miscanthus lutarioriparius. Next base: position 48,641,598 of record CAJGYO010000017.1, on the reverse strand, counting down.
AATAGTGAAAACATATGTTGAAAAGCTTACAGATCTATTCTACGCATTGCTACGAACACATGAGCGAAAGAATCACTCAAATCGGACTTAAAACGTGAAAGTTATGCATGAAATAAGATGTAATGGCAATTCTGTAAATAAACTAACCTATTTTCGAATTAAAACAATTAAAAATCTGAATTTAAATGAAATTTGGACCGGGCATACTATTTCTGGAAATGTCAGGGTTCTAAACGAATAAAATCAGGACCGAAAAATAATTATTTTGAAATAACCAGGACTGTGGGTTGATTCACTAAAAACCGGGGGGCTAATCTAAAAAGCAAAGTGACTGCGACCGGGGTTTGACCTAACGATTGATCGGGCGACATGCGTGGCGGCCACTCAGTGGCATGCACACCACGGGCAAGGTGGGGCCGAGCGACGCAGCAGCACGGTGCGCCGGGTCCATGGTTCACCGTGGACCGGCCACTTAAATCGAACCGGTATCTAATCTGGAACATCCGTGCTAGATCCAACGGCGCAGGGGTGAGGGCCGGGCGGTGGCTCGCCGGGGAGGAAGGAGATGCCAGCGGAGCCATGGCCGGTGCGACTGGAACTTGGGCTACGGCTTCCTAGGGCGCCTAAAAAAAGATCTGGGGGCACAGAAGACGGAGGGGCTCACCGTGAGTCGTCTGGAGGGGAATGCGGCGTCCGGGAAGGCTCCGAAACTGGTCGTCGACGGCGGCCGCGAACTGGAGAGAGAAAAGGTGCACGGGTGAGGATGTAGCCGGGCAAAACAAGGCCAAAACGCGAATTGGGGAGTACCAACGGGCGCGAGGAAGTTCGGCGGTGCCTCGGGTGGCGTCGGCGTCGGGTTTTGGGCACCGGACGAGAGATTTTGCGGCGGCGGTGGCTCACGGCAGCGAGTAGGGGATGGAGAAGGGCAGAGGGGAGGCTCGGCCTTTATAGGTGGGTGGCTGCGACGCGAAAGGAAGGGAAGCAAGGCGGGTTCGGCTCTTTCCAAACGGGCGCCGGTGGCCTTCCATCGGAGCCGCGCCATTGACGGGCAGAGAAAGGAAAGGGAGCATCGGGGAAGGAAGGTGGAGGAAGAAGGCAGCGCTGACGATTGGGGCCAGCGGGGCAGAGAGAGAGAGAGAGAGAGCTGGCGTGGGCATTGCGGGGTCATGGTGCAAGGTGGGTCTGGCATTGGGCTGGCTCGGCCGGTGAAGGAGTATGGCTAGGGGCAAGTCAGGTGGGGCCAGTAAGTGGGCCAGGCAGCCGTCGAGTGGGCAAGCAAGGCAAGCCGGGAAGGGGAGAAGGAAGGAGGTCAATGGTGGAGTTGGGCCAGAAGGTGAATTTTTTTTTTTTCAAATCAAATTTTTATCCAAATCTATTTTCTCCATTTCCATTTTTAAGCCAAATTCAAATAAGTTTTGAATGCAAAATTTCAAATCATCTAGCCCTACACTCAATCAAAACCCATATGATTCGGCATGAATGCAACAAAACAAGTTTCTAAACTTATAGTTTATTTTATTTATACAGTATTTATTATTTGGCCTATGTTAGAAATACCTAGAAAATGTATAAATAGGGCAAGAATTTAATTGCTAATTTGCAGTAGAATTTTGGGTGTTACAAACCTACCCCCCTTAGGATGAATCTCGTCCTCGAGAAAGAGATTGGGATAGTCAGTTCTCAGATCTTCCTCGCTTTCCCAAGTTGCCTCATCCACTGAGTGTCTGTTCTATTGAACCTTGCACATTCTTATTATTTTGCTCCTTGTGATTCTCTCCGCTGTTTCCAGGATTCTTACTGGATATTCTTTGTATGATAGATCCCCTCGGATATCTAGTTCTTCCAAAGGTAGTTGTTCCTCAGGTACTCTCAAACATTTCTTAAGTTGTGACACATGGAAAACATCATGAACCCCTGAGAGCTGCTCCAGTAACTCTAACTGGTAAGCAACTTCTCCTCTCCTATTGATGATCTTGAATGGTCCCACATACCTGGGTGATAACTTTCCCTTAGTATGAAATCTCTTTACTCCTTTCATAGGTGAAACTTTGAGATAGACAAAGTCACCGATTTCAAATGCCAAATCTCTTCTTCTCATGTCCGCATAGCTTTTCTGTCGGGACTGTGCAACCTTCAGGTTTTGCCTTATTGTTTGCACTTGTTTTTCTGCCAGTTGCAAAACATCTGGTCCAAAGACTTGGCTTTCCCTCGTTTGATTCCAAAACAATGGTGTTCTACACTTTCTGCCATATAATGCCTCAAACGGTGCCATCTTAAGACTCTTTTGGTAGCTATTATTATAGGAGAATTTGGCATATGGTAAACTCTTATCCCAACTTGTCCCATATTACGAAAGCACAAGCTCTTAGCATATCCTCTAAGATCTGATTTGTTCTCTCTCGTGCATCCCATCTGTTTGAGGATGGTAAGTCTGAGCTAAAGTTCAACTTTGTATCCATTGACTCATGCAATTTCTGCTAAAAATGTGATGTGAACTGTGTACCCCTATCCTAAAACAATCTTCTTTGGTACACCATGTAAACATACAATCCTTTCCATATATAACTCGCTAACTTTGCACTCGAATAAGTTACCTTGATCGGAATGAAATGGGCCACTTTTGTCGACGGTCCACAATCACCCGAGATAGAGTCAAATCCTCTCTGTAATAATGGGTAATCCAACTATAAAGTCCATTCCAACTTCTTCCCATTTCCACTCGGGTATCTTCATAGGCTGTAGTAAACCTGCTGGCCTCTGATGTTCTGCTTTCACTCTTTGGCACGTATCACATATAGCCACATGTTCAGCTACATCTCTCTTTAGTCCATACCACCAATATCTCTCTTTAAGATCAAGATACATTTTAGTACTTCATGGGTGTATGGAATAGGCTGAGTCATGAGCTTCCCTCAAGATAGACTCCCTAATAGATTTTACTTCTGGCACACAAATCCTTTTACCAAACCATACTGTCCCTTGATCATCCATATGGAATCCTGGGGCTTTACCAATCACTATACGCTCTGCAATATCCTTGATCCTCTCGTCACCCAGCTGTCCCTTACGAATCTCTTGTTCCAGAGTGGATTCCACCTCTAACTCCATGGTGTTGGCCACAATACCCAAATTCAAGTATTTGAACTCCTCACACAACTCTTCAGGTAGTTGAGTTGTATAGGCCATGTTCACATAACTCCTTCTACTCAAGGCATCTGCTACAACATTAGCCTTTCCCTGGTGATAGTGGATATCCAAATCATAATCCTTGATTAACTCGAGCCATCTACGCTGCCTCAGATTCAGATCTGACTGCGTGAATATATACTTCAGACTCTTATGGTCCGTATAAATCTCACACTTATGACCAATCAAGTAGTGCCTCCATATCTTAAGAGCATGCACCACAGCTGCCAATTCTAGATCATGAGTCGGATAATTTAACTCATGTTTTCTCAGCTGTCTAGACGCGTAGGCAACAACTCTGCCTTCTTGCATAAGAACACCTCCTAGACCTTGCCGTGAGGCATCACAATAGATAGAGAAACTTTTGGTGAGATCAGGTAAGATGAGCACTGGAGCAGAAGTCAGTCTCTTCTTCAACTCCTCAAAACTGTCCTGGCATTGTTTAGTCCATACAAATTTGGCATTCTTCTCTAACAACGCAGTCATGGGCTTGGCTAACTTAGAGAATCCCTCGATGAATCTCCTATAATACCCAGCCATACCAAAAAAACTCCGAATCTCACTAACATCTTTGGGTGGCTTCCAACTCAACACATCTCTAACCTTCTTGGGATCTACTGCTACTCCTCCATTAGAGATTATGTGACCAAGGAAAGATACTTCTTTTAGCCAGAACTCACATTTGCTGAACTTGGCATAAAGTTGATGTTCTCTAAGCTTCTGCAACACCAATCTCAAATGTTCTTCATGCTCTTCTTCATTCTTAGAATACACTAGTATGTCATCAATGAACACGACGACAAACTTGTCAAGGTACTCCATGAACACTTTGTTCATCAGTTACATGAAGTAGGCAGGTGCATTTGTCAGACCAAAAGACATGACTGTGAACTCATACAGTCCGTAATGGGTCACAAAGGCGGTCTTGGGGATGTCAGTACGCCTTATCCTTAGCTGATGGTATCCAGATCGAAGGTCAATCTTGGAAAACACACAAGCCCCTTTCAATTGGTCAAATAGGTCATCAATTCTAGGTAATGGGTACTTGTTCTTAATTGTGACCTCATTAAGTGACCTGTAGTCTATGCACATCCTTTGTGTACCATCCTTCTTTTCTACAAACAGTACTGGTGCACCCCAAGGTGATGAACTAGGTTGAACATAACCCTTGTCTAACAATTCCCTTAATTGTTTCTTAAGTTCTGCTAATTTATTCACTCCCATTCTATAGGGTCTCTTAGCTATGGGTGTAGTTCCAGGTAAAAGTTCAATTATAAACTCGATGTCTCGGTCAGGTGGCATACCTGGCAATTCCTCAGGGAAGACATCCGGGTACTCATTTACTATCCTTATATCTTCTATGGTTGTGCCTTCCAACTGATTAACCCGGCAGATTTCTGCAGCAGACTGAGTTGCCACATACACCACTTCTTCTCCAGTTGAAGTGATAAGATTCACAGAACTATTACCACAATTAATAACTGCTTTCTGCAACCTTAGCCAATCCATACCCAAGATGACATCGATACCGGTGGAATTTATGACTACAAGATTTGCTTGAAATTCTACCCCCCTTATGCTGAGACTAGCAGCTAAGCATATCCACTCTGCTTTCATTACCCCACCAGGTGAGCTTACTAACATGTGTTTCTTCATAACACTTACTGGAATACCATGCTTCTTTATGAATGTATATGTTATGAAGGAATGCGAAGCACCAGAATCAAAAAGTACTGTAGCTGAGTTTGAGTTGACCGGAAACGTACCGATCACCACATCCGGTGCCTCCTGAGCTGTTTCAACAATAACATGGTTCACCTTTCCCCGAACGTAGTTCTGCTGTGAGTTAGTCTTCTTGGGGCATCTATTGGAGTAATGTCCCGGCTCTCCACAATTGAAGCACTTGTTGTCATTAACTGCATTTGGCGCTTTTGGTGCGCCATTCCTCTGCGGAGCATTGGGGGCATTATTCCTCACTGGTACATTGTTGGGTTGCTGCTGGCGCTGAGCTGGTGCCTTATACTGCTGCTGCTGCTGCTGTGCACGCTGCTGCTACTGGTTGTGGTTGGGACCTGTCTGACCTTGATAGCGCTGCTGAAGTTGAGCTTGTTGAGGGTTGGTACGGAAGCGAGAGTTGCTCCCGGATTGTTGCCCTTGAAATTTCCTCTTTTTGTCCTCCATCTGGCGACGCTTGTTCTCAATCACTAAAGCTTTGTCCACCAGCTGCTGGAAGTTAGCAAAGGTATGAGACAACAGCTGGTACTGGAGACCATCATTCAAGCCCTCCATAAATAGCTCCTGCCTCTTTCCATCCTCATCTACCTCAGTCGGTGCATACCGTGACAATTGTATAAACTTGTCATGATATTCAGCAACAATCATGCTCCCCTGCTTGAGAGCCAAGAACTCCTTCTTCTTCAGCTTCATCAGTCCTGCAGGTACATGGTGAGTGCGAAAGGCACTGCGGAACTCAGCCCAAGTGATGGGATTAGCTTCGGTACGGCCGAAGCGGAATGAGTCCCACCAATCTAGTGCAGCTCCTTGCAACTGTCCAGAAGCATATAAAACCTTCTCCTTATCATCACACTGGGCAATCTCCAGTTGCCTCTCAATGGCACGTAGCCAGTCGTCAGCCTGAAGTGGGTCGGCAGAGTGCTTGAATACAGGTGGGTGTCCTTTCAGGAACTCTCCCCTTTTATCTCTGACATGAGGGGGTGCATTCCCATTCCCTTGCCCCATGTTCTGCATGTTCTGGGCCATCTGCTGAAGCAACTGTGTCTGCATCATCATCAGCTGCTCCATGGTGACTGGAGGTGGTGGTGGCAGTTCCTCGCCTCCCTGGTTGTTCCTCCTGGTGTTCACCATCTGTAGAGGCATCATATAAGTCTCACATGTCCAAGCATATAACTCTTACAAGATACTGGTGTAACAAGAGTAGGTGTAGACAAGAGATATATGTAGGGTTTGCAAGAAGATATTTGTTCTGAACTTTTCCAGCAAGTTGGATAACAGCTGTGCTGTAAAACGAGCATATCTTACTCTCTGATTATCATATGACTGCGTAGAATACCTTTCTGGAAAGCTTATGAAATTCTCTACAACTTTTGTTTAGAACACTTTTTCAGATTCTGATGTTTACTTAGTCAAATACAAACGATAAGAAGTACTGTTCCGGAATCCTATCAGCGCAGAAACCTCAACTTACAACAGCTGTATCTCATAATTTATAATAGCTATTGAGGTGATTCCAGAGCCAAAAGAAAGATGTTGAAGTCTACTTATCTCCATAAAAATTTCATGACCTTTGGGTATATAGATTACGAGATATGAACTGATAAAGACAGATTGTTCCGAATGATACAGAATGGACAGCATGATAAAACGAAACCCAACTATTTATTCATAATATCCTTAAACCTTAACCTTAACTAAATGATCGTGGACATGCCCACAAGTCATCACAATCATATCAAAGATCCAAATCAAACATTATTCATAATGATAAACATCCAACCATGCAACTAACACTTGTCCAACCATTAAAAGAAAGAAACTAAATACTCTCTCGCGTAGCTACGCGTGCTTATTAGATATTTTTAAGACTATCCTATGGGTACGGGTCGACCTTGGTGCTGGTGCTGGGGTCTCCAGACTCTCCTCTGGTCCTCGGGGGCGACTGAGCGGGTACTCCTGAATCCTCCACATCTGGACCTCCTAGCTGCTGCTTCAGTGTAGCGTTCTCACGAGCCAACTGCATGTAGGCCCTCCCCATGACATCGAGCTCATCCAGGGCCTGATCCAAGTCAGTGTGGGTCTTAGCCAAGCACAACAGGGTAGGTCTCAGCCTCAGGTTTGCCTCTCCAAGCGGTGCAGCGATGTTGCACGTAGACTGTCCGCTCCGACGGCGAGGAAGATAGCGGTCATCCTCCCAGGCGATGTCGTCGAAGTGATGGTCGCGGTTGACCATCAACGCCTATCGAGCTGCATCCCTGATGACGGCCACACGTGTGAGCCGTGCAGTGGTGGCGCGGTGGATGTAGCGCACCCGAGTCCCCTCTCGGATGTACACTTCTATCTCCTAGAAGCCGGTGTAGTCGGGGTGGGTCCAATGCTCCGTCCTGTACTGTACAGTGCCTCCGGGGTGGTAGCGATGCACAAGTGCGAGAAGCCTAGGGTGGTAGTAGCCATCACCCTCCAAGTTGTAGTGGATCTCCGCAGTCCATCCCTGAGCCAACGGTGCATTGTGATCATCATCATTGTCATCATCCCCATCGTCTCCACCGTCTCCATCGTCTCCACCGTCTCCACCATCTCCACCGTCATCACCTCCATCAGCATCAGAATCATCAGAACCATCTCCATCATCGGGGTCACCAGCTCCCTCCTGGCCACCTTGTTCCTGTACTTCCTCGGGATCTTCCTCAGACTCCTCTATCTCAATGGGTCCCTCGAACATGGGTCCCTCTTCTGCTTTTCATCCATTGGATCCTCCAACAAGCCCTCCAGAGGTTCCCCCATGGGCACCTCCACAGTGTGTTCCTCCTCTTGGTTCCTTAGAGCCTCCACAAGGTGTGCCGGGGACACGCTTGCCCAAAGTGAACCTGGTCCTCCTAGTGGGCATCGGGATGGTCCTCTCTTGCTGGGTCCGCACTTGGTACGGGCCATCTACAAGAATGTAAAGGTTGAGTATTAGAACAAAATAATTTTTGGCAACAGATAAAGAATGTAATATAAGCAAAAATTTTATAGCAAAGTAAAAGTAGTAAAATAAAGATAATGAAATCCTAAAACGTCCATTTCTATCTAGATTGTTCGTCCCTACTGATCAAGTTATAGCTCGATACCAATTTGTCGCACCCAAATTTTGCAAAGCAAAACCAAGTACTCATATATGTGCGCCCAGGATGTCCAAACACACACATATATCACAAATTGCAATAGTATCAAAGTAAAGTACTTATTACATCGCATATCTCATCATAAAGTTAAATACAAAGTTTGCTCGAAGGCAATATTATTACAAACACAGCGGAATAACTAGCCCAACTACCACAGGGACTCCAATTGGTGAACGTCTCCCTAGTAGTCCTAAACGTCCTCCGGAAACTCTTCATATCCATTATCTGTTACCCATCCGGGATTTTCATTGGATGTAAAGCAAGTGTAAGCTCACCATGCTTAGCAAGTATAACAAAGGGATCTATGAGGCTCAAATAGGCTTGACACTGTTTGACTGCGGTTTGCAATTTTAGTTGATCAATTTTTAGCAACCTGAATTACTAATTTAATGAACAGTCCCAATTCCCAAGTGGTATTAAAGTATCATCAAGCTTTATCTCATAACCCATCCATCCATTATCCACAGTAACCACTAATCTCGAAGGATCCAGACCGCTCGTATCCGTGAGCACGGCTGTTATAACAGGTTAATTATTTCTGCAGAAATTGTACATCTTTACCCACCGAGCCGTGATTCCCAATGCCGGGGTTCGCGAGACCCACTACACCTCTTCCTAGGAAGTGTGGCAGAGTTTCACTATGAAACCCTTAGCTAGTTGCACTAACAAGTCGTAGCTACAAGGAATGGCACACGTGGGCATCGCAGCACGGTGCACACCCTAACAGAAAAAGGAAAGATACCCTCTTACCCCTTTCATCGGAGCTACTGCATTTGAGCTAGTACAATCTAGATAATAGGTTAAAGTCGAGCCATGTGACACTCGGGGTTGTACGGTCCCTCCCCGGGTTGCCGCTTTAGGATTAAGTCCTTATGGAGAGGCACTAGAGTACTCAACCCCTGCACTCCAAATTTCTATCTGTTGCTAAAAAGTTCCTTTTATCACATTACATATAGTCTTTAAACATGTTTAACAATTACTTCATGTTAAGCGCTGCAGCATCTATCCAAAATGCCTACCCAATAAACCCAGGTATCAAGGATATGTGGTACAAGGAATCATCTAGGTAAAGTCCTTAAAGGCAATTCAAATTAAACACATGCATGAATGTAAGTGGTAGTAGTTCATAGGTAACAAGGGGCCTTTGGTACACTTGCCTTCCTCAAAGTCATCATCCGAGTACTCACGATCCTCTGTTTGGGGGTCCTCAACACCTCGAATGGCTCACCCTCTAATCGTGATCCAATCATCAATCAAGCATCATTCCAATCATTACATGCATACAAGATAGAACTCCATTAGAACAGTACACCAAACAGTGAAAACATATGTTGAAAAGCTTACAGATCTATTCTACGCATTGCTACGAACACATGAGCGAAAGAATCACTCAAATCGGACTTAAAACATGAAAGTTATGCATGAAATAAGATGTAATGGCAATTCTGTAAATAAACTAACCTATTTTCGAATTAAAACAATTAAAAATCTGAATTTAAATGAAATTTGGACCGGGCATACTATTTCTGGAAATGTCAGGGTTCTAAATGAATAAAATTAGGACCGAAAAATAATTATTTTGAACTAACCAGGACTGTGGGTTGATTCACTAAACCGGGGGGCTAATCTAAAAAACAGGCGCTGCTGACTGGGGGTTTGACCCAACGATTGATCGGGGCGACACGTGGCGGCTGCTCACTGGAAAGGAAGGGAAGTGGAAGGCGGGTTTCTCTTTAGATCCAACAGCGCAGGGGGCTGAGGGAAGGAGAAGTGGTGAGGCGCCGGTGGCTTTCCCGGGGAGGAAGGAGATGCCGTTCCATCGAGAGCGCCATTGACACTGACTTCCTAGGGCGAAAGGAATCTCAGGGAGAATCGGGGGGCTCACCATGGAAGGAAGGTGGAGAAAGGTGAGGATGTAGCCGGGCAAAACAAAGGCGTGGACGTGGGTTTTGGGCACCGACGAGAGATTTTATGCAAGAGAGAGAGAGAGAGAGAAGGAGAGAGCGAGCGGCCTTGGGTGGGCTACGTGGCATGAAAGGAAGGGAAGCAAAGCGGGTTTGGCTCTTTCAAGGGCGCCGGTGGCCTTCCATCGAGCCGCGCCATTGACGAGGTGGAAAGGAAAGGAGCATCGGGAAGGAAGGTGGAGGAAGAAGGCAAGCACCGGATTGGGGCAAGGCTCGGAGAGAGAGAGAGAAAGGCCGGCATGGGCGTTCTGCAGTGCCACGGTGCTTTAGTGAGGTGGTGGTGGGCTTGGCTGGCATGCTAGGCTTGAGTTGGGGCCACAGTGGTGGCAAGCTAGGCAACAGTGGGTGTGGCACACAGGTAGCAGGGCAGCCGCCAGTGGGCAGCAGCAGCAGAGCAAGGCAGGGGAGGGGGGAAGAAGGCCGGGCTGGCTGGAGTTGGGCCAGAAGGTGAATTTCTTTTTTTTTTCAAATCAAATTTTTATCCAAATCTATTTTCTCCATTTCCATTTTTAAGCCAAATTCAAATAAGTTTTGAATGCAAAATTTCAAATCATCTAGCCCTACACTCAATCAAAACCCATATGATTCGGCATGAATGCAACAAACAAGTTTCTAAACTTATAGTTTATTTTATTTATACAGTATTTATTATTTGGCCTATGTTAGAAATACGTAGAAAATGTATAAATAGGGCAAGAATTTAATTGTTAATTTGCAGTAGAATTTTGGGTGTTACATCTTCCGAGCCGGCTCGTCCGCCGCTGCCCTCTTTCCCTGGGTTTTCTCCGACACCGGGGGAGGACTCTCTGTCTGACCAACATCCATACCCCCGGACTCCGAAGAAACGCCGACAGAACTTTCTTCAGGTTGAGCTGGTGGACGTGCATCCACCGCTGGCGGCCAATCGCCTCTCGGCATGCCCAAGAAGTACACTACCCTATCCTGCGAGTGGATCTTCGCATGAGTGAATCAGTATACTGCTCGACAATGACAAAAGAAAAAAGCTTCTAAAAACACACAGCTGCGATATTTACCTGAGGAGGTAGATTTTTGTAGTTAAAGGGCTTTGTATACCCTGACAAGCTGAATGAGGCAAGAGGAGCGAATAGCTCTACAGTCTGCTCTTCAACAACGTTCCTCGACAGTATCTCTGGCCTCTCCCGGGTATCGTTGGTCTCCCCTTTGAACTCGAAGCCTAGGTGCGCTCTCTCCTTACAGGGCTGAACGCGGCGCACTATGAAACTCGCTGCTACCAATCCGCCATTGGTCCTTACGCCCTTTATTAAGCCGAGGAGTTCCTTCACTTGCTCCATATCATCGCTGCTTGGCATCTCCGACCAACTCCTCTGGTTCTCCGGGATGTGGTCGGCGTCGTAGAGGATTGCTAGGTGGCTTTGTCTCATGTAGAACCACCTGGCGTTCCACCCCTTCAGTGACGTGTTCAGCAGCACAGTAAGGTACTCGCCCACCATCCCATCGCTCAACTGGAGGTACACCCCGCCGACCACTTTGGAACTAGGGCCGCCTCTCTTCTTCAGCCAGAACAGGTGACGGAAGATGAAGATTGAGATGTGAAGAATGGTGTTGGGATGGAGGTTGCACAGACTAACCGCCTAGAGCTCCAATAGATCCCTCAGGAATGGATGAACAGGGAATCCCAACCCGCGCCAGAAATAATCCTCGAATACCACTGCTTCGTCAGTATGAGGTGTCGGAAAGGACTCACCGAGGGCCGACCGCCATCCGGCGGTGGCTCGGTCAGGGAGAACGCCAGCTTCCACTAGTCTATTCAGTTCCGCCTCTCCCGTTCGTGATGGCACCCACTCTTCATCACATCGGGCGCCATCGCTCGTCTTCTTGGGGCTTGTTTTCTTCGATTTGGCCGCTCCCTTCTTCGGTGCCATCTCTCAGATCCGATTAAGGTTTGGCGGCGGCTGCAAGTGTGAATGTGAAATTGGAAATAGGAGGACTACGAAGGAAGACAAAATGGCAAAGTGGCAAAGGTGGAAACTTGGGATGCGGTGGCGCAGTTATAAAGCACTTTCCCCACCTCTTCGCAGTTGAGGGTTTTTGGGAAACTGTTCCCGCGATTTGCGCCTCTCTGAATCCTCCACAACAGCAAGGTGGGCCATAACCTAGGCTTTTGCGCAACAGCAGCCCACGTCGCCCATTTATCGCCACCGTCAGTTGCTACTCGCCGAATAATCGCTGACTTCTCTGCCATTTATTGAGGCTCAGTAACCGTCACTATACAGCCATTACTCTAGTTTTTTCTCCACGGTTTGATTTCTCCGATATCTCCACTTGCAGCTCGGGGACTGGCTGCCTGCTCGGCTGGTCTTTAACTATTTCCTATGTTTCTGACCCTAGCACCACGTGACTGCGTCACCTACTGTCAGGCTCGGGGACTAAGTGGGCACACTTCACCTTGCGGTGAATGTGCTTTCTCTTTTTGGGGCCACGCCCGGGGATTGGCTGCCTGCTCGGCTGGTCTTCTACTATTCTTCTACTTTCTGACCCTGGCACCACATGACTACATCATCTACTATCAAGCTCGGGGACTAAGTGGGCACACTTCACCTCGCGGTGAATGTGTGGGATTTTTTCTTGAAGACTACATGCCTCTTGAAGAATATTGACTCCTTCTCCCATGGTCGAACTCTAAGTGGGCACACTTGGTCCACTACGAGGAAATTTTCTATTCTAAACTTGAGCTCCTTATACCCTTATGGCAAGCCGTGCTTGGATCTTACTGCTCGGCTGTGGTCCTCGCTGCTCGCAACTGCTCGACAACTCATCATGGTGGTTGAACCATGATTTTGACTGCTCGGCTTTGTTCACACCTGCTCGGACAAGCACAAGACGGCATTGTACAACGGGTACAAGGCGCTCGGGGACTAGCTGTGGGGGGTATGACCCCGGATACCCATGGCAGACCACATGGGCTGCGCCCTCAGGGGCGGCCCAGCCCACAAGACGAAGCCTTGCGGGGCATGATCCTGGTCGGTGCCTTCCGCGAGACATCTGGAAGATATCCTGAAGATACTATGAGATCTGTTAGGATATGTATGATCCCAAGATTCCTATAATCAGTTATTACTTTTCGGTTATCTCTTAGATCTAACCGACTTGTAACCCTTCTCCATAGACTATATAAGGCGGCAGGGACCCCCTCTAAACACATGCAATATCATATGATAGCTAATACAAACCAACAGACCATAGGAGTAGGGTATTACGTCATACTATGGCTGAACCTGTCTAACTCGTGTGTTTCTATTGCCTTCTTGTTCTTGATCTCACGCTCCTCTGCCGATCAATCTACCTTCGTGGGATACCCCTCGGATTGCCGATGATATTCTGTCCAGACTCTCCAACCAGGAATACACCAAACCTCTACTTACAGCTCTTCTCCAACCGGGGGGCCAGAGCCGACTGGGGAACGACCGACCTCTCCCTCGCTTTGCCCTCTCTCTCTCTCTTAGGAACCACCATGGCGCACGAACGCACTGGGCGAGAAGGAAGAAGGAGGAGGGGCAGTAGTTGGAGAATAGGCGGAGGAACAGGATGAAAGCATTCTGCCTTCCCTATTTAAGGAGGAGGCATAGCAGTTGGGGAAAGGCGAAGGATTGGGGCAAAAAATCCTCTCCCTTCCCCCATTCAATGCTGATGGGATGCGGTGGGACGTGTCCTGACTGATGGGATGCGCCCTGCCCGATGAGACGATGCTTGGTTAGATAGGACATGGCCTGGGCATGGCCCACCACTAGCGCACACGCCGAGCGTGGGAAACAAGGCACAACCACACAAAGGCAGCCCTCCGCCTTCCTAGGCAGAACCTAGAAGGGCCCAACAATGGGATCTCCACCTAGGAGAGACCAACGGGCTTCCTGAGTCGATCGGATGGCTCAGGTGAACACTAAGAGATAGGTAAGGAGTTGAGGGACACCCCATGTGGGCCATGCCAACTCCGTCACGAACAACGAACACGGATCCCATTCGGACATATCCGATAAAAACTCATCAAGCCTATCACTTGAGTCATCAAGGTAACTCTACCGATCCCTCTTACTTTATTTTTTCTGATGCATGATCATTCATTCATCCATTCTCATACATGCATTCACGCATTCATACAGTCATTCATTCATCCCATACATCCAAAGCATCGCATATGCAATTGATGCATCACAACGCTTCGTGTTGCATCACGAAGCGGTAGTTGCCTCGTTCAACATGAGCAACGACCGACCGGGGTTCGAAGGCTGGCCCATGAAGGGCTCGAGGCTGCCTCATGTCAAACAGAGCTAGGGGAGAAAATGTAGATGAGCTCCACCGGCCTCGCCCAATCTGCTATGAAGCAGACAGGGTCATCTCAACCTTCTCATTCGATCCTAATCTCGAGCCATTCACACAGAATCTCCATCGAGGGGAGGCCAGTGGGCCACCTAGGTTGGTCTCTGGAATAACCCAGGCATCTGCCAGGACATGGGTTAAGGAGCAGTGGCATGCCACATGAGGGCTATGCTGACCCCATCATGAACGATGAACCCGGATTCCACTCGAACATACCCATTAGCGAGCTCACCAAGCGCGTCGCTCGAGCCATCGAGGCAAGCGATGTTAGCTCAGCCCCTTCGGTTGTGGAAACCATGGACGGGGTAGCACACAGAACTAGACCAACCCCTACCGAGCCCAACAGGGCACAGGGGCTCCGATCGCCCAACACCGACTCAAGAAATCAACCGACTGCGCAGGTTGCGGGAGGGACAAACACGGGCGAACACCCCGAACGGTAGTCTATGGCTCCCAGAAAGAGTACCAAGATGCTCAACCTCCAACCAACTCACCAGTTGGACGTAGACTTAGGGGCTACACCCACGGGTGCGCTCGCGCGCACCCGCTGTCAAAACAAAAAATTCCCCCACTAGCAAAACGAAAAACCCCCTAGATGATTCTACCTGAATTGCCCGGGGGCCCGGGGGCTACATTCGTGGGTGCGCTCGTGCGCACCTGCTGTCAAGAGAAAAAAAACCCAGACAATTCTACCCGAATCACCCAGGGGCTCGGGGGCTCCTGTAGAGTTCATAAACCCGGGGTCCCTCATGGACCTGCTTCCCAGCAAAAGCTTAGCCCAGTAGACGATGTTGCGAACGACGCACAACTCCTGGGCTGGCCCAAAAAAACCCAACAATAGGCCAGAAGGGCGATCCTAGCCAAGGAGGAATGGTGCTCACTTCTGACTCCAGCCCCCCTCTCTGGCCGAAAGGCCAGGCCAAAGAGGAACAGCGCTCGCTTCTGACTCCGGCCCGCCTCTCCGATCGGAAGGCCTAGCAAAGGAGAGGACGACGCTCGCTTCCGACTCCGGCCCGCCTCTCCGATCAGAAGGCCTGGCCAAAGGGGAATTGTAACAGAACCGACCAATTATACGAAATTAAGTAAGAAAATCACCCGCCAGAGCAGACGATTTAGCAAACTTAAGCCCGTATAACCCGGTAGTCCGTGAAATCACAAAGGATTTCAAACCAACTCACATACCAGCCAAGATCGTAATAAGTTTAGCGGTCACCATCACATATTACATAAAAGTTCGCATCACAGGTACATCAGAGTTTAAACATAGTTATTACAAAACGAGTTCAAATAGAAGTAGCGGAAGCCATTTGTTCAAAACCTCACACACTCACACGGAGTTCAAATACAGTGCCAGCTAATGATCATCTCCAACAAAAGCAATAGACGAGACTTAAGGAATGACCATGCCCATGGTCCTAAGCATCACCCATCACAGGATAAAGGCAGTTGATACAGTAGCTGTAATACATCTGCCCATCTGCAACAAGTGGGAATAAAACCCTGAGTATGAGAAGGTACTCAGCTAGACTTACCCGACATAACCGAAAATAAAGTGACACCAAGGATTATGAAGGGCTTTATAGTAGGGTAGCTGACTCATTTGCAAAAAGAGGCATTTTTAGTATTTCAAGAACCTTTCCAAAAGCATTATTGTCAAGTTAATTATTATTAACCTGTCGACTACATTTGCACCTATACTAGAGCAAGCATGTGATTAAGCAAATAATGATAACCAATGATCATTAACAACTTCCATAATGTCATATTCATTATAACTGTCCAAGTGTTCCATCAACATTACTACGATGAAGTAACTCAAGTCAAGTGTTCACTATCCAGTGAACGATGGCGATTCGAATCGATTAATAACCAGCTGGTAATTTATTCCTTACACAAACCTCACTCACCCGCTAAAGTGAGGTATCGGTCACTGAGTCAACTATCCAGGAAAAATCTTGAGTTTGCCAGGAACCACATGTACCCGGGGGCCGACCAACTGCTTTTCGGTGTTATCATCGCGCCCCCGTGTCCTACCACACCTGCTCCAGTATAGTGCGCTGCGGGTAATCTACTCGGCCCGAATAATCTCCTAGCTTCATGGTCGAAAGGTACTTTATTCGGCCAGCTAAATGTAAGGCATGCGTTCAACATGACCTGAGGCCCAACAACGCTCGGTCCTTAATCGACACAGACGGAAAGCACTACAGTCCAAAACTCTATAAGTCTCCGTCCGATCTCAACTTCAAATTAACACTTAGTTATACCATGACTACATAGTTATCCAAGCAGATCTAGGTAACCACCTATAGCTCACAGGTGATAGGAAATCACCCGACTTCTACCGGTCTAAGCCAGCTAAGCATTGACTCGACTGCGGATACCAGGGTAACAAGGATATAGCATAACAAAAGTAGACAAGGTATAATGCAGCAACGGTTGTAAACAACTCCTGAATGTAATGCATTAATTAAAGTAAAGCATTAATTAATAATCACAAACCTGGGAGGAAAATGCTCTGGGGCTTGCCTCTCTCGAAGGAGCTCGGGCAGTGATCGGGGCACTCTGGAAGTTCCTCAACGTCCTCTTCGTCTGCTTTGGTCACTTCTTGCGGCTGCACCTCGAGCTGCTCCTCGGGCTCCTCGGGTATGACGACCGGGCTCTCAGTTTGCGATCCTGTATGATGCAGGTGCGTAAGTGCTTATGCAAAAGGTGCATCGGATGAAGTGAACACAATGAATGTGCTTGCATGCAAGGTAGTCAACATCATCCTAGAACATGTACTACAAGCACATGTCATCTACTGCATTCTCTTCTACTAGTAATATGCTAAGTCAACACATCTCATTAAATGCTTCAAAGATACACCAAAGCTTCACTAATTTCTTAATCATGCATAAAGCAACATTTGATTAAACCCTAATTAATAATAGGTTTGAATAGCAACATCTATTTTTATAGCATAGAAACATCTTAGAAAATTACCATAGCATAGTACTACCCTAAGTAGTCTACCCTTAAATTTTTATGGCATTTGGATAAGTGGATTAGCCTACACAAAATGACAAGCTATGACATAATTATGATCATGAAAATACTTTGTACTGTGAAAAGTGTCAAACAACAGAAGTAATATTTTTTCTATGTTCTACATAGTAAATAATCACTGCACAAAAATTATCACATGCATGTTTTATACAAATTTTGCTCTCTAGCAAAAATAACAAAAATCATCCATTAAAGGCACTTGAACTACATCTCATATTTTTTCTACTGGACATGCATGGCATATATTTTTCCTAGGAAGTACATTACACGAGAAGAGTAACAAACTTGGAATCATATTTTTCTGATACATATAGGATTTACTAAACATTTTACAAGATATCAGCAATATTAAGAATTAAATAAAGATCTACATTAAAGTATCTCAAAAATGACATGCAATATTTTTATCATGTAGATCTGGTGACAAGGAACACAACAAAATTTGTTTCAACAAATTTGGAGCCATTTTGAGCAAGTTATAAATTCCCAAAGCATTTAAATAAAAATCTGAAAATCATTTCTTAAATCCTTTCTGAAAATCCATGTTCAAAACTGCTAGATCCACCCGGCTTTCTACCCAGGCGTGCATCCCTACGGCTGACAGTGGCCCCCACGGGTCAGCCCCTGAGGCAAAGGAGGCTGCGCTGACCGGCGTGAGCTCGCCGTCGGCGAGGTGGCCGGCGACGAGGTCACCACCAACGTGACCACCTTGCCAAGGCGGACACATCAGTGCAAGCGGCAGGGTTAGAGGAGCTCGAGAGCGAGCTGGCCAGTGGCCTTGGTGGCGCGGTGGTGCAGCTCACCGACGGCCGGCCATCTCCGGCCGGGAAGGGGCGTGAGAGGTGGCGCGGGAGCTTTACCGAGCTCGTGCGGTGCTCGTGCGCGTGAAGGGAGAGCGAGAAGGAGGACGGAGAGGTGAGGTCCACGGAGTGGAGCACTCCGGCGAGCTCGGCCACGACTCCGGTGAGAGATTCCCGGGGAAGGGGAGCTTCTCATGGCTTACCGAGGCAAGCACGAGGTGCGCGAGGAGGAGGCGAGGCTCAGGGCAAGATGGAGATGGCTTAGGCGAACTAGAGCAGCCAGAAAAGCCAACTCCGTCGAGCTGCTGGTGCGGGCGGTGGAGGAGGCGAGAGCTGCGGCTGCTACTGGCGCTGGCGGAGGCGAGAGAGCAAAGTGGAGGAGTGAGGAGGAGCGCAGCGTGGTTGGGCAGGTGTAGGCGCGACAGGAGGGGCGCGGGGCAGGCCGGCGGTGCCGCGCGGCGTGCTCGCCGGCGCATGGCGGCCACGTGGCGTGCTCGCCGGCGCATGGCGGCCACGTGGCGTGCGCGCTCTGAAGTGGCCGGGTGCGGCGCGAGGGAGCAGGGGCGTGGCGAGGAGACAGGCCGGGCCGGCCTGTGCGGCTGGGCCGAAAGCAAGGCGGCGGCCCATTAAAGGAAAAATGAGATTTTTCAAACTATTTTCAAATCCTTTTTCATTCAAATGAAATTTTGAACTATTTCAAAGCAGTTTCAAAAGTTGGTGTAAAAATGAAAGTTGTTTGATTTTTCAAGATCTACAACTTTGCTTGTATGACCAAAGTCAAATTCCAAATAGATTTTGAATTACAAAATAAAATCAATATTAATTCAAAACCCTAATTTTGAAGTATTATTTTTAAAGGCAAAATTTGGTAAAAATTTAAATATGAACTTTGCTCCAAATTGTATCCTAAATATTTATAAGCTATCTTAGTGATCAAAAACAAGAAATCATGGCATCCAAACATGAGCATGGCATTTCACATTGTTTTAAACATAATGAATTTCAATCACTTAAGCACCACACGAAATGATACTTCATTTCTTTCGAAATGAAATGCATGAATGATGCTTATGCATGAGGTGATGATGATTATGCTCATGGGATGAAATGGTAATGCACGCTTAACACCGAGGTGTTATAGGAATGGCACTCGCTTCCGACTCTGGCCCGCCTCTCCGACCGAAAGGCCTGGCCAAAGAGGAACGGTGCTCGCTTTCGACTTCGGCCTGCCTCTCCGACTGGAAGGCCTGGCAAAGGAGAGGACGACGCTCGCTTCCGACTCCGGCCTACCTCTTTGACCGGGAATACACCGAACCTTTGCTTACAGCTCTTCTCCGACCGGGGGGCCGAAGCCGATTGGGGAACAACCGATCGGGGATGCCCGCTCGGTGAAGACCTAGGAAATGGACAGAGCAAGTAAGGCAGGGCACTCCAGTCAACCGCAATACCAAAGATCATGCCCTGCACACCTACAGGACAATACTATCAAGTCATGTCAAAAAGGTACTTTATAACCTTCTAGACATGTTAGAACACCAACAGTGTTGTGGGCGCCGACATTTGACCTACAGTATGGTAGGCGCCAACATTTACCATACTAGAAGAACACGGTGGAACCAACCGCATACATCCAGCCATCAACAATATTGTGGGCACCGACAAACCACCTTGTACCTGACAGTGTGGGCAACAAGACTAGGTAGCACACACACTCTCTTTCTCTCACACACTATCTCTTGTAAAGCTGCCCCCTTCATCTATAAAAGGGGATGCGCTCTCTCTAAAAGGAGGACGATTTAGACAACTAATTCTGATTCTCTCTGCTTGGCTCTAGAACTATAAAGCCAAAAAGAGCATACGTTCGAACACTTAGCGCACGTCAGAGCTCCCATCACTCTTGGCCCTTCGGTCCAGAGTCCGACTGGACCTCTGATACCCCCATCTTACCCCCTCTCGTTTGTAACCCCACAACAAACTTCGAGCACCTGGGCTCAAGAATAAAGTCACTGACCGACTCAAACTGGACATAGGGCACGTTGCCTGAACCAGTATAAACCCTGTGTCATTGAGTGCTAGGCCACATTCAATCACAACATACGACAAAACTACAAATATTTATGTGTTAGTCACTTTTTGCACCGACAGTTGGCGCCATCCATGGGGAAGATGCCGTACGTTCACGCTTTTGGTCATCGGATGGCCCACCTTTCCACCATCTTTGGCATGGCGGGATCAAGCAATATGACTCGCTTTAGCTCGCTGGAGTTTCTCGCACTCCCGCCTATTGGGATGTGGGTTTCACCCATCTTTGAGCCATCCCAGACCTTCCTCTTCGGAAGCCTGGACTTCCTCGCTGACCAGCTCGGCGTGCTTCACCTTTGCAAGAAGGCACTTGTTTCGACACCCGTTAGAGGGGCACCCTCCATCGGCTCTAGGATACCCGGTGGCATCAAGGATGAGGTGCCTATGCTTCACTCTGAGCCTACGCTGGGCTTAAACCTCATTGTGAGTAACATACATACTATCATTTACTCGCTATTTACTATCTTCCACCGATTCTCTAGAGGGACCCTATTGTCCATGCCGCGACCGCCACACAACCGGTTCCCCTATGGCCTCACGTCCCCCATAGACACATGCACAGGGGCTCCGAAGGGTGCTAGTGCTGCCCCTCTCACATCCGAATTCATGGGGATGGTGAGCTATGCTCCTGCCTCTTTTTCACGACCTCATGGATGACAATGTTGAGAGTGACGGCTCTAGCATCGGCGACATCGTGGCACCTAGCCACCCGCTGTCCCGAGAGTGTGCTATGGTGGACGCTCTGGGACAGCCACTGGTGGTGGCAGAGTCTCTACAGACCCACACCCCTCCGGACCCTCGCGCGGAGGCCCTCGCTTGTGCATAGGAGCACGGCGAGGAGCTATGACAAAGGTGATAGAACTAGCCACCACCTATGCTGGCCAGCTCAACGCAGGATGCTGTGCCCCATGCACATAACCCAGCGAGCGGTGCCTGGGGTCGTGCCCGCTAGGTCCAGCGCAACATCATGGATGGGGAGAATGATCCCCCACAGTTCGCTTGGGCTGGCTAGAACATCGCCGCTGCGGTGATGCTTCTGCGTGGCCTTCCAGAGCCTGTCGACCCCTAGGAGCAGGCGGTCCACCGGAACCTCCGGGCACTGGGGGAAACCGCCGCCGTTCAACAGGCGAAGAGCTCTACATCGTGACACTGACTCACGGCCTCTCTCCCCACCCAGGGAGTGGGGACGCTCTAGACAAATTGCTTCATCCGCTCACTGCTATAGCCACCGGGCACAGAACAGGAGGCCACAGCTGTGCCACGACCTGACCCAGTGCCTGCTCCACACCGGCCGCCTATGCGCAAACACCTCGGGCCAAACCGAGATGCTCACAGTGTCATCAACAACTGGCGTCGGGCCTGGCATGACGATGATGTCCATTAGGCGGCGGTGAGAGCAGGCATCATGCGCTCCGATCAGACCATCAAGGGGACCGGCGAGACGCACCCCAGGCATGGTCACCGACCTGACGACCAGAGTCCTAGCCTAGATGGCCCAGGACCACAGGCCTTGGGGCGACGCATCCAGAGAGTGCCGCTCCCATAGTGCTTCCGACCGCCTACCAACATCGTCAAGTATACTGGGGAGATGAACCCTGGTATATGGCTCGAAGACTTCTGGCTCGCCTACCGAGCTAGAGGAGTGGATGATGACCACTTCATCGTTCAGTACCTCCCCATCTGCATGGGGGAACATGTCCGAGCATGGCTCAAATTCCTCCCACATGATAGCATTCTCGACTAGGCGGACCTCAAGAGGATCTCAGGAATTTCTAGGGGACGTATGTCCACCCTAGGAACTCCTAGGACCTCAAGAGCTACCAGCAGGAGCCCAATGAGTCCCTATGGGATTACATCCATAGGTTCTCAAAATGATGCAACTCTCTTCCTGATGTCATCGACGCGGCCGTCATTAGCGCATTCCTCTCCGGGACAACCTGACGAGTCCCTAATCCACAAGCTTGGCTGTCTAAAGCCCTAAACCACCAGCGACCTGCTTGACATCGCTATGAACCATGCCTTTGGCGAGGAGGCAGTCGAAGCGGTCTTCAATGGAGGACGGGATAAGGGCAAGGCCAAGAGCGAGGATCAAGACGTGGGGCCCTCCACAGAGAGGGGCAAAAAGAATAAGAAGGATCGGCGCCGACTGGCCACCTCCATGTTTGTCGTCACAGCTGATTGCATGGGCAAGTAGCCCCAGTAGGGCCAGCCTGACCACTTCAACAAGATCATGGATAGCCCATGCACCAACCACGCTTACCATATCAAGCACCTCTACAAGGACTGCAGCTCCTCAAGCGCTTCCTATGACAGGTCGACGGGCCAAAAGAAGGAAAGGGAAAGGAGACAACAACCAAGAAAGGAGGCATGGCGGGCAAGGATGGGGATGGCTTTCCTGACCCTAAGGAATGCATCATGATCTTTGGGGGATCTGATGTCATCTACTCCAAGCTTCAGCACAAAGTGCGCTATAGAGAGGCATGCATCACCGAAACGGCTGTCCCCACCTTTCTTTGCTGGTCGGAATCTCCGATCACCTTTGACCAGAGGGACCGTCCCTCCCACATCGCCAGACCAGGTCGCTACCCGCTCATCGTCAACCCCATCATCCGCAAGAAGCGCCTCACCAAGGTGCTGATGGACGGAGGCAGTGGCCTCAACATTCTCTACATCGACACCCTCGATGCCATGCGCATCCCCTGGTCGGAGCTCTGACCCGACGAGCTCTCCCTTCCATGGCATGATCCCGGGGACACAGGCGTATCCGCTCGGGCAGATCGACCTACTCATCACATTTGGTGACCGAGCCAACTTCCACTCAAAGGTACTTACCTTCGAGGTGGTGGACTTCCTAGGGTCTTACCATGCCATCTTGGGGCGGCCATGCTATGCTAGGTTCATGGCGGTCCCCAACTACACCTACCTAAAATTGAAGATGCTGGGACCGAATGACATCATCACTGTGGGTAGCACCTTTTTGCACACCTACACGTGCGACCGCGAGCATTACTAGCTCACCACTGCCGTCATCAACTCATCCGAGCTCCTGTGGCTCAGGGAGTTGTCGACCCCAGCAGTCCTGGACTGCAACAAGCCAACCTCCTCAACTGCCTTTCACCCACTTGAGGAAACTAAGGCAGTGGGGATTGACCCCACTAACCCTACCAAGATGGTGCGGATCGGGACCCAGCTCTCGACCAAATAGGAATGTGAGCTCGCTGACTTTCTACGCGCCAATCGTGATGTCTTCACATGGAAACCTTTTGACATGCCAGGCATACTGTGGGAGGTCACTGAGCACGCACTACGCTTCATCCTAGGCTCGAAGCCTGCCAAGCAATGCCTGTGTTGCTTTGACGACGAGAGGCATAGGGCTGTAGGCGAGGAGGTCACCAAACTCCTGGCAGCCGGATTCATCAAAGAGGTATACCACTCCGACTGGCTCGCTAATCCTGTTCTTGTTAAAAAGAAGACTTGGAAATGGAGAATGTGTGTTTATTATAGTGGCCTCAACAAGGCGTGTCCGAAGGACCATTTTCCTTTACCATGCATAGACCAGATAGTTGACTCCACCTGAGGATGCAAAATCCTCTCCTTTCTGGATGCCTACTCAGGCTATCACTAGATTACGATGAAAGAGTCCGACCAGCTCGCGACTTCGTTCATCACTCTGTATGGTTCGTACTGTTACATAACCATGCCTTTCGGTGTGAAGAACGCTGGCGCCACCTATCAATGGTGCATGCAGCAATGCTTCGCTGATCAAATCGACCCGCTTGATTAGCCAGACCGAGTCGAGCGGCCAAAACCAACAATCACCGTCTATGTTGATGACATAGTGGTCAAAACGGCTCAAGCTTATGACCTGATCGCAAACTTGGCCGCGATGTTCATGAACCTCTGAAGGTTCAACATCAAATTGAATCCTGAAAAATGTGTTTTTGGGGTTCCGAAGGGGAAGCTGCTTGGATACATCGTGTCTAAACGTGGTATCGAGGCCAACCCCAAAAAAATCATGGCCATCTCCAACATAGGCCCCATACGCAACGTCAAAGACGTACAAAGGCTCACCGGCTACTTGGCCGCCCTGAGTCGATTCATCTCCCGGCTCGACGAATGGGGGATGCCTCTCTACAAGCTTCTCAAAAAGACGGACGCTTTCGTCTAGACTGAGGAAGCACAACGGGCTTTGGACAGCCTCAAAGCGTCACTAACGTTGGCCCCAATCCTCGTCTCTCCCGAACGGGGAGAACCCCTCCTCCTCTATGTCGTGGCAAGCAACCATGTGGGGAGCGCCGCCCTAGTCATCGAAAGGGAGGAGCCGGGACACCACCTTAAGGTCCAACGACCTATATACTTCATTGGGGTGGTACTCACCGACCCCAAGGTCTGGTACCCCTAGGTGCAAAAACTCCTATATGCTGTGCTGATGGCAACCCGGAAGCTCTAGCACTACTTCACCGACCACGAAGTCTCGGTCATCACTTCACAGCCGCTCGGAAACATCATCCACAACCACGACGCTGCGGGATGAATCTCTAAGTGGGCACTCAAGCTAATGGCCCACAACATCAGGTATATCCCCCGTACTGCTATTAAGTCTTAGACTCTCGTAGACTTTGTCGCCGAATGGACGAAGGTCCAGCTCCTGACCCCAGACGTCACCCCCGAGTACTAGATGATGTACATCGACGGGTCTGTAATGGCGCTCGGCTCGGGGGCTGGGGTGGTTCTGATCTCCCCGGATAGGAGTAGGCTCCGCTACGCAATCTGCCTCCACTTTTTGGCCTCAAACAACACCACGGAATATGAGGCCCTCATCAATGGACTGCGTATCGCCATCGAGCTCGGTGCTATGTGGCTCTACATCCGCGGCGACTCGGAGCTGGTCGTCGATCAGGTCATGAAGGAGTCCTCCTGCAAAAGCCCCCTCATGGCAGCATACTACCAAGAGGTGCGCAAGCTTGAGGACAAATTCCAGGGGATTGAGCTACACCATGTCCCCCGAAAGGACAATGATGCCACCAATTTTCTCACAAAATTGGCTGCCAGGCAGGTTCTGTCTCTAGATGGGGTCTTCATCAATGACCTTCCCGAACCATCTGCCCACATCCTAGAAGGTTTGATCCAGACACACCCCGATGCCAACCCGGCGCTCGGGGGCTCCGACCCTAGTGCCTCCGTGATGACGTCGCCCGCCGACATCGCCGTGGTGACACTTGATCAAGCCAACTAGCAAGCGCCGCTACTCGCCTACCTCCTCGAGGAGGTTCTCCCACCCGAAAGGACTAAAGCGCGACGGATCGCTCAATGCGCCAAGATATTCATCATGTTCAGTAATGAACTTTACAAACGAAGTCCATCAAGAGTGCTCATGAAGTGCATCCCTATCGACCAAGGCAAGCAGCTCCTCCTCGAGGTCCATGCTAGAATCTATGGACATCACGCGGCACCAAGGTTGCTGGTCAGAAAAGCCTTTTGCTAAGGTTTTTACTGTCCCACCGCGCTACGAGATGCAGAGGAGGTCATCCGTAGGTGTGAGGGATGCCAGTTCTATGCTCGGCAAACGCACTTACTGGCACAGGAGCTTCAAACCATCCCCATCACCTGGCCATTCGTAGTCTAGGGCCTCGACATGGTAGGACCCCTCAAAAAGGGCCTAGGTGGCTTGACTCACCTGCTCGTAGCTGTCGACAAATTCACGAAGTGGATAGAGGCCAAGCCCATCACCAGCATCTGCTCGGAAGAGGTGATCAAGTTCTTCCTCGACATCATCTACTGGTTCAGCGTTCCTAACCATATTATCACTGACCACGGAACTAACTTCATCGAGAAGAAGTTCCTGGACTTCTGTGATGGATACAGCATCAGGATCGACTAGGCCTCGATCGGACATCCACGTACTAACGGTTAGGTCAAGCGTGCCAATGGCATGGTCCTCCAAGGACTTAAGCCACACATCTTCAACCAACTCAACAAGTACGCTGGGCGATGGGTTGTAGAGGTCCCAGCGATCCGCTGGAGCCTGAGAATGATCCCAAACCGATCCACAGGGTTCACACCCTTCTTCATGGCCTACGGAGTTGAAGCAGAGCTGCCCTCCGACCTCGACCATGGCACCCCAAGAGTGAAGGCCTTCGACCATGACCGAGCCATGAAGGCTCCGCAAGACATAGTTGACCTGTTCGAGGTGGCCCGTGAGATGATCTTCATCCACTCCGCTCACTACCAACAGACTCTCTATAGGTACCATGAGAGGAAAATCAGAGGAAGGATCCTCGAGGTCGGAGACCTCGTTCTTTGAAGGACCCAATCAACCAAGGAGAAACACAAACTCTCTCTACCTTGGGAAGGACCCTATATGGTGACCGAGGTGATCCAACCGGTCGCCTACCGATTGAAGGATGAGAACGGCGATGTTCTCACCAACACTTAGAACATCGAACAGTTACGTCATTTCTTCCCCTAAAATTCGGTCTTACCGCTTTCTTTCATTCAAGTTCGCTCCTACAAAGCACCTTGACTCAAACACTTTTGGCCTAGGTCGCTCGGGGGCTCCACGGAGGTGCGATACCACCTCTCTTTTTTACTATCATATGGTAAATAGCTTTTTACCCGAACAAAAGGGTAGTTCGTTCCTTTAATTACCTTACGTAACTTTGCTTTAAACATTCCAGCCAATCACACCCCACCATGACCTACGGTCACGAGCAGCTGAGCCTCGCGGGCCACGCCCGGGTTCTTAAGGTTGCAGCCTACGGTTCAAACAGGTAGGTGCAAAAAAGAAAGAATAAAAAACAAAGCTGTGCTAGGGTAAAAATAAGGAACGGATGGGACAAGCCTCCCCTTACAAAGTGATTCATCACAAAACGAAATAGTTGTATCCATGAATACACAAAATGTTCACACAGAGGGCTCCCCCATGAACTTATCCTTTACATGTGCTAATTACTTCTACTCTAAATACTACTGTGGCCGCCCGACGGCATCGGCTGATGGCGCAACCGGTGAAGGTAGGGGCTGCTCGTTCTCCGGCTAGACGACGTTTGGCTTGGTCGAAGGCGGGATGACGTTCACTTCTAACCCAAAATCCACTCCATCTGCATGCTGGGTGGCGTCCTCCTGGCGCGCGCCTTCAGCCACGCTCGCACGATGAGCCTCCATCACCCATTGCACGGAGACTTGCTCTGCCACCAACTATGCATGTGGTAGCAAGCTCTCCCCGAGCGCATGGATGGCGTCCATGGTCTAGCCATCGGCGTACCCATTGTAGATGGCAGTGAAGTCCCGGTCTAGGTGGTGCATCGCCACAAAAGTCAGCACCCCCGACGTCCCGTAGAACATCCAGTTGGAGATAAGTGCCCGAACTTCATTCGGGACCTCCACTAGTTGGATGGCGGGCGTGCTGGTGCTCGGCGCCGACCCGAGCACCTTCCGACAAGGCGACCTGGGCAACATTGTGGATCTGGTCAAGCTCCCCCTCGAGAGCACGTCGCTTTTCAAGGGACTTGGCCAGCGCCTTCGTGCTTTGACCAATCGTCGCCTTGGCCATCTCCAGGTCTTGCTCTAGAGAACCAACCCTTCCGCCCAGCTCTGGAAGAAGGATAACAAGCTCAGAAGCAAGCTAAAGGAAAAAACCAAGACATTAAAGGTGGAACAGGTACATACCGAGGTGGGTGTTCTCAAGGATGGAGAGTCCCTCCTCCTGCCGAGTCACCTCCTCGTGTATCCGAGCGTTCGGCTCCTCCGTCCCCAACACCTGCCCCCGGAGCACGAGCACTTCCTGGTCGACCTTTGACCGGGCCTTCGCTCTGACTCCAGGGCCTCCAGGGAACTCTGGAGCGGCGCCTCAATCTCCACCAGGGACTTCTAGAGTGCCGCCTCGGTCTCTGCCTGGCGGGCCTTTGCCGCATCAAGTCCCCGCTCAGCGGCGGTCGCCCGGTCCACCACAAGTAGTTCCGCTGCCCACGCCTCTGTCGCCTCGGCTGCTCTGTCTTGAGACTCACGGTGGGTGGACTCTAGCTGGCGCTAGAGCTCGATGACACATCACAATGCCACGGCCTCCCGCTCCATCTGAGCGTGCTCCTCCCGGAGAAAACGGGACTTGCGGCTCGACATCTCCTCCAAGCCCCGCAAAGCAGGAAGCAGGCGTGCTGAGACAACCAATGAAAGACCAAGGAGCCAAGGATAAAAGCAGAAAACTTACCTCTACGACGCGGGGTAGGTCGACCCTCACCACCTGATGGACGGACTTGACCCACTCCAAGGCCTCCTCCAGCCTCGCCCTGGTTTGGGCGAGATCAGACTCCATCATGAGTCCTCTCTCCCCAAGTACATCCTAGAGCTACAACTCCTCCTCATCCTGAAGGATGAACTGCACCTTCCTCGGGTCACCAAGGTAGGGCCACACCAGGTCAGTGGTCGCCCCCAACCCGCTGGAAGGCCTAGCCACCAACCGGACCACCGCCGGCTCCTGCGACGGCGGGATCACCGGCGGTTCCACCCTGGTGACTGCCTCGCCGGGATAGGGGGTCTCCACCTCCTCGACCTTGTGGCTTGCCGGCAGATGCTCTGCCTCTAGCCTAGCCACATCTCCTCCTGACCCTAACAACTCCGACCAGGAGGGCGAGCTGTGCGTCCCTCCACCAGGGCGAGGCAGGGAGCCTGGTCTCCCACCTCTCTTCCACCATGACTGTTGGGGGAGGGGCCGCAAGGGTAACCTCTGACCCAACCTCCGTCGTTGTCACCGGGATCCCCGCCAACACCGTCGCCACTGTTGTCGCCATACTTGCGACTGGCTAGGAGGGCGCAGCCCCCAGAAGGGAAGGTCGCTCCGCCGCCAGCCTGCTTTCCTCGCTGCTCATCGTGACTCGGTGCAGGCTGAGCCTCCACTCCTCCCGCAAGGGAGGCGGGGTGATTCTCAACCCCATCAATATCTAGCCGCTGTCACCTTGACCCACTGGCAATGGGCCCGCTGGACGAGGGCCGCTCGCAGGTCATGAGCCATGCCCCCTCACCTCGACCGAGGGGGGGGGGAGTCGACCCGGTCGGCTCCCGATCGACCCACAAGTCGCCGTGACCGCCAGCTCGAGGTGCACCGACCGAAGCATCTAGCAGGGTGTCCCCCTATTGCGGGTTGCGCGCCGGTGCCAGCCCCAATGATGTGGGGGTGCGAGCCCACTCATTCGATCGCCTAGCCTACCCCACCACACCCGGAGCAGGTGGGGACAAGGCTTGTGATGCCTTCAAAGGGCACGACAACTGCGTTCGCTTCACCTCCCGCTCGCCGACGGCGTCCGAGCTCGCAGCGCGCTTCCTTGGTGTGGGAACATCGCCGCGCCTCTCTGCCTCCCGCCCACAGCTAGCGGACGTGGCCATAGGCTCGCGATGCTCCACCGAGGTCACGATGACCTCCCAACCTCCCTCATCCTCAGAGGAGATCATGTCATCACCCATCTCCATGGGTTCCTCTGACTCGAGCTTCGCCTCTACGTCGCTCCTATTTTTGCCAGGCCACACTCGCCGGACAATCTCCTTCTCCTTCTAGTGCTGATGCCAAGCCTTCTCAGCTCTCTTCTTCTTCTTGCCATCCACTGGCTCCTTTAGGGTCACCTACCGGGCCATGCCCTCTGGCCCCTTCGGAAGGTGCGACCGGGATTTATAACCGGTGAGTCCCTACAAAACGGATGACTTGAAGTCAAATTACAGGAGAGCGAGATCGAAAGGGACACAAAATGAGGAAAGGAGAATGTACCAGATTGGGTAGCTTCCCAGCATGGAGAGGTCTGGGCTTTCCTTCAAGGGTCTCTCGGGACTTCAGTTGCAGCACCCGGTCGAGCTGGCTCTAGACTTCATCCTTCGCCAACTCCACCGGCGACACGCGGTCAGGGTCCATTGGGCTAGAGTACAACCACATTGGTTGCGTCCTTTCCGCTAGCGAGGTGACCCGATAGTGGAAGAAGGTGTGGAACACTTGCACCCCATCAAGGCCATGCTGTAATAGCTTTTGGAGCTCTGCCCCGATGATCTCTAGCTTGTTCTGCCGGCTGTGAGGACCCCACGACTAGCTCTCCCACCTCTCCGGTCTCCTTCTAGTGAATGGCGAGAATGGTGCCTCCACTAGGTTCCTTATGTAGAACCACTCCCCGTGCCACTCTTGATTAGAGTTGCAGGGGGTATACATGGGGTAGGAGCCCGATGAACTCGGCTTCTTCTACATGGCGAAGCCACCAACTGGCATAGTCTTGGCTGGCTTCCCCTCTGACAAGGCTTGCCCAGTGAAGATCCGCCGGAAGAAGTCCACGTGCGGCTCCATCCTGAGGAAGGCCTCATAGACGGTGATGAAGCTGGCGATGTGCAGCACCCTAGTTGGATTGAGGTGATGCAGCTCTAGGCCCCACTCATTGAGGAGCCCACGTAGGAACCAGTACCTGGGGTATCCTAGCCCGCACTCATGGAAGGCGAGGAAGGAGACAACCACTCCAGCCCGAGGTCGTAGGAAAGCCTCCCTCGTAGGAGCCATCCAGTGCACCACCTCCTTCAGCGGAAGTAGCCCCTTCTCGGTGAAGGCGGCCAGCACCGTCTCATCCATGTTCGATGGTCTCTAGCTCGACATTACGCTCTGGATTCACGAAACAGATCTATGAGTTTTCTCCTCTCCCTCGCTTTACCCTCTCTCTCGCTTAGGAACCACCGCAGCGCACGAATGCACTGGGTGAGAAGGAAGAAGGAGGAGAGGCAGTAGTTGGAGAATAGGTAGAGGAATAGGATGAAAGCCCTCTCCCTTCCCCTATTTAAGGAGGCACAACAGTTGGGGAAAGGCGAAGGATTGAGGCAAAAAACCCTCTCCCTTGCCCCATTCAATACGGATGGGATGCGGTGGGACGCATCCTGACTAATGGGCCTAGTTATACAGGACATGGCCTAAGCATGGCCCACCACTAGCGCACGCCGGGCGTGGGAAACAAGGCGCAACTACACGAAGGCGGCCCTTCGCCTTCCCAGGCAGGACCTAGAAGGGCCCAACAATGGGATCTCCACCCAGGAGAGACCAACGGGCTTCTTGAGTCGATCAGACGGCTCAGGCCAACGCCGAGAGATAGGTAAGGAGCAGAGGGACACCCCATGTGGGCCATGTCGACTCTATCATGAACGACGAACATGGATCCCATTCGGACATTTCTGATAAAAACTCCTCAAGCCTGTCACTCGAGTCATCAAGGTAACTCTACCGATCCCTCTTACTTTATTTTTTATGATGCATGATCATTCATTCATCCATTCTCATACACGCATTCATACAGTCATTCATTAATCCCATACATCTAAAGCAACGCATATGCAACTGATGCATCACAACGCTTTATGTTGCATCACGAAGCGGTAGTTGCCTCGTTCAATATGAGCAACGACCGACCGAGGTTTGAAGGCCGGCCTACGAAGGGCTCGAGGCCGCCTCGTGTCAAATAGAGCCAGGGGAGAAAACATAGATGAGCCCCAGCAGCCCTCACCCAATCTGCTATGAAGCAGACAGGGTCATCTCAACCTTCTCGTTCGATCCTAACCTCGAGCGATTCCCACATAATCTCTATCGAGGGGAGGCCAGCGGGCCACCTGGGTCGGTCTTTGGAATGACCTAGGCATCTACCGGGACATGGGTTAAGGAGCAGTGGAATACCACATGAGGGCTATGCTGACCCCGTCATGAACGACGAACCCGGATTCCACTCGAACATACCCATTAGTGAGCCCACCAAGCGCGTCGCTCGAGCCATCAAGGAAAGCGATGTTAGCTCAACCCCTCTAGTTGCAGAAACCGCGGATGGGGTAACGCATAGAACTAGACCAACCCCTACCGAGCCCAACAGGGCACAGGGGCTCCGATCGCCCGACACCGACTCGAGAAATCAACCGACCGCGCAGGTCGCGAGCGGGACAAACACAGGCGAACACCCCGAATGACAGTCTGTGGCTCCAGGAAAGAGTACCAAGATGCTCAGCCTCCAACCGACTCACCAGTTGGATGTAGGCTCAGGGGCTACACCCACGGGTGAGCTCGCGCGCACCCATTGTCAAAATGAAAAATTCCCCCACTAGCAAAATGAAAACCCCCTAGACGATTTTACCTGAATCGCTCGGGAGATCGGGGGCTACACCCGCAGGTGTGCTCGCGTGCACCCGCTGTCAAGACAAAAAAAACCCTAGACGATTCTACATGAATCGCCCGGGGGCTCGAGGGCTCCTATCGAGTTCATAAACCTAGGGTCCCTCATGGACTTGCTTCCCAGTAAAAGCTCGGCCCAGCAGACGACGTTGCGAACGACGCGCAACTCATGGGTCATCCCAAAAAACCCAACGGCAGGCCAGAAGGGCGATCCTGGCCAAGGAGGAATAGCGCTCGCTTCCGACTCCGGCCCGCCTCTCTGACCGGAAGGCTTGGCCAGAGAGGAACGATGCTCGCTTCTTACTCTGGCCCGCTTCTTTGACCGGAAGGCCTGGCAAAGGAGAGGACGACGCTCGCTTCGACTCTAGCCCACCTCTCCGATCGGAAGGCCTAGCCAAAGAGGAACAATGCTCGCTTCTGACTCTGGTCTGCCTCTCCGACCGGAAGGCCTGGCCAAAGAGGAACGGCGCTACCTTCCGACTCTGGCCTGCCTCTCTCGATTGGAAGGCCTGGCAAAGGAGAGGATGATGCTCTCTTCCGACTTCGGCCCACCTCTCTGACCGGGAATACACCAAACCTCTACTTATAGCTCTTCTCCGACCGAGGCGCCAGAGCCAATTGGGGAACGACCGACCGGGGACGCCCGCTTGGTGAAGACCCAGGAAATGTACAGAGCAACTAAGGCAGGGTGCTCTAGTCAACCGCAATACCAAAGATCGTACCTTGCACACGTACAGGACAGTACTATTAGGTCATGTCAGAAAAGTACTTTATAACCTTCTAGACATGTCAGAACACCAACAATGTTGTGGGCGCCGACATTTGATCTACAGTATGGTAGGCGCCGACATTTGCCATACCAGAAGATCACAGTGGAACCAACTGCATATATCCAACCATCAACACTATTGTGGGCGTCGACAAACCACCTTGTACCCGACGGCGTGGGCAACAAGACTAGGTAGCACACACACTCTCTTTCCCTCACACTCTCTCTCTTGTAAAGCCGTCCCCTTCATCTATAAAAGGGGATATGCTCTCTCCAAAAGGAGGATGATTCAGACAACTAATTCTGATTCTCTCTGCTTGGCTCTAGAACTCTAAAGCCAAATAGAGCATACGTTTGAACACTTAGCGCATGTCGGAGCTCCCGTCACTCTTGGCCCTTCGGTCCAGAGTTCGACCGGACCTCTGATACCCCCATCTTACTCCCTCTTGTTTGTAACCCCACAACAAACTTTGAGCACCTGGGCTCAGGAATAAAGCCACCGACCGACTCAAACTGGATGTAGGGCACATTGCCTGAACCAGTATAAACCCTGTGTCATTGAGTGCTAGGCCACATCCGATCACAATGTACGACAAAACTATAGATATTTACGTGTTGGTCACTTTTCGCATCGACACCAAGTCTACAAGCTATCTAGGGCCTAAGCCCTTGGAATGATGCTCAAGTGAGGTGCTCTTTGCCTTGTTTGTGGTTGTGAATGAGAGTTACTAGAAGAGCTAAAGCGCATGCATAGCTGATGGAGATTGTTGTACTCCTCCTATTGTTGTTTCTTATATTCCTCTATCTCCCTTTTAGTCTTTTCTGTCTTCCTCTTCAGTTCATCCACTTGATCGACGAGGGCAGCATAACTTTCTTATTCAGCAGCAAGCTATTCTCGAAGCATTTTCTCCGCCGATGTCTCTATTTTGGTGGAGCTTGTCTGGATACTAGCATTCTTCAAAAAAAGGTTGTTGTTGCTTCCCTAGGAGGGGGCCTTGCCCTGGTGGATGCAAAGGACCCTGCAAACAACATCAGCACTAGTAATTTGTTGCTACCCATCAGCAATAGGTTCTACTTGCATAATTTCCATAGCTTCCTACGAAATTCAATCATTAAAACATTATGTTACAGATAGTGTAAGAGGACTTCAATTGAAAACCCAAGAGATTGATTCATAACAAGTAATGCATAGGTGTTCCTCAACCTACTGCTGATAGAGATTACATAAGCTTTAGTAGATTTTAGTAGATTTCCATAACACTAGGCTCTTGCTATGTTTCCTTCTTTTATAGCAATGGCTTCAGTAGATTTCAAGGGAAGCAAAAGAAGGTACTTACAACTACTGCACTTGCAACATCGCTCAGGCCATTTTTCCTACTGGTATGGAAGTCCCTAAAGACTTCCACATCATTAACATCTTCATCAGGTGGACCATTTTCTTCTTCTAGTACTTGATGTTGTTCTGCTGCATTCCTCTTGTTCTCCTTTTGTTCACATTGCACATGGGTTTCGGTTTATATTTATACAAAGGCAAGAGGAACAATAAAACACAACCATCACTTACAAATTTTTGCATCTAGACAACATAGGAGCGAGATCCAGAAGCCTGGTGGTATTTTACTTTTGCACGGTTTCGCTTGTTCTTCTCAGATGTTGTTGGCGGTCGGTCCTTAACTCCTATTTCTAACAGCCAATTCTCACATAAAATCTGCACAAATGGTCACCAAACATAGAATTAGGGCTTATAACTCACAAGTTCCACTAGTTTTGGTGAATTATCTTTTGCAGGATGACTTACATGAAAAACATGGAATTATAGTCAAAATACGCCATCCATCAAAGCGCAAAGTAGAACATTTGCAAAGGAGAAGAAGGCCCATCCAACTACCAATTTTGGGCCAAGCACCGACGTAGACATGGCCCAGGCCCACCCAGCAACCGACCAGAGAAGGGCGGTGGCTAGGCGCACCAGCCAAGGTGAGGGCACACCCTGGGTGTGGCTGCACCACCACCACCGCCTCTCGTGCCCATGTTGCTTAGGCGGTGCCATTAATGCTAGGGGAGGTCAGTTACATAGGGTTTTCCATGTATAGCACACCAAACCGACCTCACACTAGTATAAGTAGAAGGGTGGAGCTCTCCTTCAGCAACAACACACCAAGGCAAGAGCTACACCACAAGAGCATCACACCAAAGGGTCTAGGCCCTAGATAGCTAGTAGACTTGGTTTGGTAGAGATGTGAGGGAGAGTATGGGTAAGAGCCGGACTTGTCGGTGTCTCCCCGAACTTGTACCTCGGCGAACACTTGTACCTCAACGAAATATTCGCTAAGTGTTCGGGCTTCTTGTGGCGTTAAGTCTTTTGATTAGTTAAGCTTTACTCTTACTTGTTTGTGGGTTCGTCATCCACTATCATAGTGGATGCTCTAGTAGAGGGCCCTGATAAAGACGGATAACACTACGCATGCTAGAGCAGTAGTCGATAGCGTAGACGTGGTGTCTAGGCTAGAGGCTACCTTCGTTTGCCTCGTGCCCCACGGTTGAGGAGAAGGCGGCAGGTGGTGACAACCCTGTCTGTCCCTTGTAACCCCCCATGTTTGGATATGACATAGAGCCGTAGGCCGACAATGCTTGGCAGACCAGTGTTCACTGGTGCCCAAAGTAAGCAAGTAAAAGTAGAGTTTATCTATCCTTAGACCCAAAAGCCACAGGAATCCATCTCTACCCTTTCCAACTCTACCCTTGTGTTGTCCTTGGACGGATTAGCTAGAAGAAGTACCTCCGTTCCTTGTGGAAAATACGATACCCTAAATACTTCAGGGTGAAAGCTATGATGGTAATTCCATGCGCTTGCAGAGTCTTTCTATTTGCGTTAAGAAATACCAACAAGCTTTCTGGCGCCGTTGCTAGGGAACAGTTGCTATTTTCTTTTAACCTAGTTCATCCTCGTATCTGTATCTTTTATCTTTTATTTTTATATAAAAAACACAAAATAATTTTCACCATGAAGCCATCATCAATTCCAAACCTTTCTGTTTCAAAGGGGGAGTTCTTTGAGCCAACACCTATTTAAAAAACAATCCGTTCATCTGGCTGTGAACTCCACCCTAGTTTAAAAGCTATGGTTCAGGCACAACCCTTCTCTGGGCTTGAAAATGAAAACCCTTGCAATCACCTGCTAGATTTCAAGGAGATGTGTTCGTGCCTGAGCATCTCAGGCATGACACAAGAAACACTAAGGTGGAAGTTGTTTCCCTTCTCTCTCATAGGGAAGGCGAAACAAAGGTACACAATTGCCGTAGAAAGTATGAATGGGGACTGGGATGAACTTAAAGACACGTTTTGTCTTGGTTTTTCCCCATGTCCCGTATCGGCTCTCTACAAAGGGTAATCCTTGACTTTGAGCAATACAAGAAGGAGTCTATAGGTGTAGCCTGGGCTAGGTTTTCAAAGCTAACTTATGCTGGACCAGACTTGTCTTTACCTGATGGCGTGATTTTGTGTCTCTTTTGTTTAGGTATTGACATAGATGCTGACCTATGCCTAGACGTGACTGCCGGAGGCCGTTTTACACACAAAACTTTGACGGAACAAATAGAATTCCTTAAAAACTTCATAGATAGACACACTTCTTCCGTCATAAGAACTAAACCCCTCTAGGTGAAAGTCATGTCGAGTGTTGAGGAGTCCTCATCTATCGAAACCAAACTCATACTATCCCTAGGTTCGACTTATGAGCCCTCACCCGAACCATGAACACCGAAGGAAACAATGCTTCATCCTTCGGAGTTCCCTATCAAATTTGGGGATTATGGCAATACCTCGAAACACTTAAGGCACGAAAAGCTTACACATCCTCCAGAGGAAGTTTCCCCCAAAGTACCATCAAAGGAATGGTTAATGGAAGTAAAATGTTCTTCTAAAGCAATTTAGATTCCTTCACCTTCCATAACCATGGCCTATTCGTTAAGGGGAACAGTTATAAAAGCCTTGCACAACCCCACGGTCGAGACTAACATCATGTCAGAATTTCTTACGGAATCCCTTTTGGGTAAAATACTGCTAGTCTTGACCAAAAAGCTCTTCAAAAGTCCCTTAGGACTAATCTTTGAGTGTTGTGGGATTGCCAAGGCTGTGCCAATCAGAATAGATGAAACTGAGGTGCACTTAGATTTCCACATCTATGTTGTCCTTGAGTTTGATCTTCTCATAGGCTACCCTTTGGAAAATCTTATCCAAGACAAACCTTCCCAAGGGAGCCTAGATGAAAAGTTGGGAACAACTGCTTCTACCACTCCTATCCTTTGCCCCAAAAGTCCCATGGCGAAGCATATTCCCAACCATGACCCATTTGAGGAGGCAAAGTTCACTTCCCCGTTCATTTTACCTAGGCTTTCTAGTGAAACTGAACATCCGTTACCACCCTCACTCGAGCCAAAACCATGTCCCTCTGGCTATCAAAACTTTGTTCTTTAAAACAAAAACTTTTATGCCATGGACATTTCTAAAGCACCAACTCAGGAGACTGAGGAGAAGGATTCTACCGTTGAGCATGAAAGTTTCTCTTTCGAGACCCCTCACATTTCATGCTTACTTTTTGAGTCTCCAGAGTTCATTGTACTTAGTGCCGCTTGCTGCTATGAGGAAGACAACCATCCATCACTCCTCATTTCCAAACTTTTTAAAATGGTGGTTGTGGATGCTTTCATTTATCACAAACATTGCAAATCCCATAGCAGCACTGTGGTACTAACCTTGTAGCTTGAACTTTATTGCTAAATGTTTGGTGGCAAAGCTGGGAACTATACCACCATTGATAGCTGCAAGATGAAGCTCCTACGGTCAAGCTTAAGACCATAAATCAAGCATTGCTGGGAGATACCCTAGATTATCATAAAAAATAATAATAATGATTATCATAAAAAAAAACTTTCCTTTTTAAAAGTAAGAACATGCTATCAAGTTAGTATGCACCTTCGGGTATTCTTGTCACTGACCATTGCAGGTTGAGACTAAGAAGAACAAGGGGCATACGATGCATGAAAACATGGAAGCTGCATCAACTACATACCTTGATGATCTTTGGTGATGGAACATGCTCAAAAAGGAGACCCCGACATGACACACTTGACTTTTACATAAAAGTCCAAGTATGGGGGTGGATGGTGAGAGTCTCACCACAAGTTCTATAAACACGAAAAAACCATCTTGGTCAAAAAAAATGATGACAACTATGTCTTGCTAAAAAGAGAGAGAGAGAGAAAAGAGATGAAAAATATATATAAAAACAGAGGGAAGAAGAGAAAAAAAATAGAAAAAATTATGATAAAAAAAGAAAAAAAAGGAGCCGCAAGATGGGCTCCCCTCTAGACCCTTTGCTATCACCAAGGCCCATGGTCCATGAACACTATTTGTGTGAGTGGCCTAGCCTTGGTGTTTGACTGAGTTGGACCATACATGATCATGCAAACGTTGCAGCAATTTCAAACTTCATCCACATATG
This sequence comes from Miscanthus lutarioriparius, assembly GCA_904845875.1. Taxonomy (NCBI): domain Eukaryota; kingdom Viridiplantae; phylum Streptophyta; class Magnoliopsida; order Poales; family Poaceae; genus Miscanthus; species Miscanthus lutarioriparius. The sequence continues at coordinate 48,602,832 of CAJGYO010000017.1, read as the reverse complement.
CTGCTGATAAGTACACTCAGGTATGCAAAGGTACATAAATGTTCACCAACTTCTTTACTCATTTTTGTCTCCATATCATTTTGATCATATAAGTTCATGCTACCTTTGTTTATGTTTTATACTCTAGTTTGGATGTAATCACGCATGATACACCCATAGGCCTTTTAAATTAAGCATGGTGCTTAGGTTAAAATGGCCTACTTTAATTAAACTTAGACATGGTGTTTAATTTTGATTAATGAACTTTGAGTAATTACTTTCATAAACAATGGTGGTAAGTTAAAATGGAGATAATCAAGGCTAGAGAAACAATGCATCTTTACCTTAGCCTTGCTTGAGTATGAAAAGTATGGTGAACAAATAAATATAAACATAATAAATAGATAATAATAATTTAATAATAATAATAAAAAATAAGTTTTAGGGTCCCTAGTGTTTTAGCTGGAAGAGCCTTTGTTTGTTTCCATTTTTGTTTTTTCTATTTGAATAAAACAGGTACAAAAATAAGTGTGGGAGATCTCTCATGCATAACAAATGTACATTTGAGATCTTCCACCAACATGTTGCACAACACCGAATGATCCAACTTGCAGAAGGACGAAATACATGACTCCAGAGAGGATTGGCTGAACCTCTAGTTTGGACAAACCATCTCTGACTTCCCACAACTCCTTCATCTTCAATGGTGGTTTGTGCAACTTAACCCTCAACTCTCCCGAATTAGGTTTAGCCAAACCATCTCTGACTTCCCGCAGCTCCTTGATCTTCAACGGTAGTTTGTGCAACTTAACACTCAACTCTCCCGAATTTTGAAGTTTAAAATTAAACAAATTAAAAATGCAAAACAAATGATGCTCAATCTCCATGCTATCCATTGATTAAATTTGCATACTCTTTATTTCTCGCTAATACTCCTATAACTTATGAACAATTTATCATAGGGACCCCTTGTTATCTAAGTAATTGGAATATGTGATATAGTAGGATAAAAATGAACCTTCCTCTCCCATGTAAAGAACTTGGGATTTATTTTGCAAAATCAAAATTTGAATAGCATGCTCCTCAATGATATGCAAATTCCAACCAAAGCCATATCTAGTGTTTAGAATTTAAAACCTCCAAAAATTATGCTACTTATTCCTGCATTGAGTTTTGTCAAGTCTTGTTGACCCTTGTTGAGAAAGTCATCATGCCCCCAAGATCAAGAAAACGTACACCCACATACATAAGCTATTCCTACACCAGGAATATGCTAAAACATGCCTCCGCCCACCAAAAAATATTCTAGTCCTACACTGGGAGTAGACAAAAAAAAGTGTCTTAAAATAAATACTCCATGTTCTACAAAATAGTGATATCTCTCAATTTATGGTTTAAGAGACATGGGCTATGCAAAAGTATGAAAAAGAAAAAAAATGGACACATGAAGGTCCAAGAAGAAAAAACAAAAAAATAGGGACACATGAAGGTCCTAAGGTATTGAAAAAAGAGATGAGCACTTGAAGGCTCATAAAAACAAAAAAATGATAGCCATGTCTCAAAATAAAAAGCCAGAGAGAGATCATATCTACAAAAGGAGTATAGTATTAGAATTGTTTTATCCACACACTTGCACTTCTTGATCTAAGGGTATGACATTTTTTCTCTTTGGATCCGAGATTTGACTTAGCAAAATATGCAGAGTAAGTATGCCTTCATATCTTTCCCTACCCAAAGATCCATATAAGCTTTTTAAAAGTAGGAAAGAAAGAAGGCAACACTATGATATGCCTTGGTGAGGAACCAAACACATATATGAGTGATTTGAGAGAATCATTTGAGGAGCTAAGCTATGGTTACATTTTCAAAATCAAATGAAAACCCAAGTTTCTGAGCTGCTTGATGCAAGGGGATTTGAATCCATGCTATTCTATTATTCGATTACCCAAGATAATGTGGTAGACACTTCAAAGTTCACAAGTGCAGGTGAAGCTTGGAATAACTTGTATGCAGATGTCATATCAAGGAGATGACCCATCTTAGTCCTTAACTTTACTCGAGGATGAGCAAAGGGCTAAGTGTGGGGGAGTTGTTGACAGTCCTTAACACCTATTTCTAACCGCCAATTCTCACATAAAATCTGCACAAATGGTCACCAAACTTAGAATTAGGGCTTATAACTCACAAGTTCCACTAGTTTTGGTGAATTATCTTTTGCAGCATGACTTACATGAAAAGCATGGAATTATAGTCAAAATACGCCATCCATCAAAGTGCAAAGCAGAACATTTGCAAAGGAGGAGAAGAAGGCCCATCCAACTACCAATTCTGGGCCAAGCACCGGCGTAGACACGGCCCAGGCCCACCCAGCAACCGACCAGAGAAGGGCGGTGGCCAGGCACCAGCTAGGGTACAGTGAAAGGTCCTAATATGGCTAGAGGGGGGGTGAATAGCCTATTTAAAAACTACAAATCAACTAGAGCAATTTGATTAGTAAGACAAATAGCAAAATGCAAACTTGCTCTAGCTCTACAAGGGTTGCAAGCCACCTATCCAACAATTCTAGTTGCAATGATCTATTTGCACACAATCTACTTGACCACTACTCACTAAGAGTTCTCACAAAAGCTACACTAAAGAGCTCCACTAGATATGTTTAAAGCACAAGGCAAGCTCTCAATTCTAATTACACTAAAGAGCTTGCTATATCTAGTTTGCGGAAATGTAAATGAGTAAGTGAGACGATTATACCACCGGGTCATGGAGTGAACCAATTACACGATGAATATATAGCCAATCACCGGGAGAATGCAAATGACAAGAGACAACCGATTTTTCTCCCGAGGTTCACGTGCTTGCCAACACGCTAGTCCCCGTTGTGTCGACCAACACTTGGTGGTTCCGCGGCTAAGAGGTGTTTCACAAACCTCGTCCACACGATAGGACACCGCAAGAACCGACCCACAAGTGAGGTAACTCAATGACACGAGCAATTTACTAGAGTTACCTTTCGGCACTCCACCGGGGAAGGTACAACTCCCCTCACAATCACCGAAGGCGGCCACGAACAATCACCAACTCGTGCCGATCCTTCACCGCTGCTCCAACCGTCTAGGTGGTGGCAACCACCAAGAGAAAACAAGCGAAATCCGCAGTGCAACACGAATACCAAGTGCCACTAGATGCAATCACTCAAGCAATGCACTTGGATTCTCTCCCAATCTCACAATGATGATGGATCAATGATGGAGATGAGTGGGAGGGCTTTGGCTAAGCTCACAAGGTTGCTATGTCAATGAAAATGTGCAAGAGAGCTCCCTTGAGCCAGCCATGGGGCTATAAATAGAGCCCCCATCAAATAGAGCCGTTGTACCCCTTCACTGGGCAAAAACACGCTCTGACCGGACGCTCCGGTCATACCGATCGGACGCTGGCCCTCAGCGTCCGGTCGCCCGATGGACACCATGCGTCACCAGCTTCAAACGCTGTTCGTCAGATTTCAACGGCTACGAAGCTGACCGGACGCTCTGGCAAAACTGACTGGACGCTGAAGCCCCAGTGTCCGGTCGTTTCCAGTAAGCTCCCCGAGGCGTATTTCTTCGACCGGACGCGTCCGGTCCACCTTGACCGGACGCAGACCAGCGTCCGGTGCTCAACCCTTCCCACTGTGCCGTCTGACAGCTCGACCGGACGCAGCCTTTCAGCGTCCGGTCGCTGAGTGACCCAGCGTCCGGTCAGAAGACCGACGCCAGCATCATTTCGACCAACTCCATTTCAACTCTAACTTCTTCACCCTTGCTCAAATGTGCCAACCACCAAGAATTTTGCATCCGGCGCAATAGAAAATAGACATTTCATTTTTCCAAAAGCGCCGAATCCATCTCAACCCTGCAAACACCTTGTGCACATGTGTTAGCATATTTTCACAAATATTTTCAAGGGTGTTAGCACTCCACTAGATCCTAAATGCATATGCAATGAGTTAGAGCATCTAGTGGCACTTTGATAACCGCATTTCGATACGAGTTACACTCCTCTTAATAGTACGGTTATCTATCCTAAATGTGATCACACTCACTAAGTGTCTTGATCACTAAAATAAAATGGCTCCTACATTTTATACCTTTGCCTTGAGCCTTTTGTTTTTCTCTTTCTTCTTATCCAAGTTCAAGCATTTGATGATCACCATGCTATCACCATTGTCATGATCTTCGTCATTGCTTCATCACTTGGAGTAGTGCTACCTATCTCATAATCATCTTGATAAACTAGGTTAGCACTTAGGGTTTCATCAATTAACCAAAACCAAACTAGAGCTTTCATACAGGCACACCCTAGGTGAGGTCGCACCACCACCACCACCTCTCGGGCCCACGTTGCTCAGGTAGTGCCATTAATGCTAGGGGAGGTCGGTTACATAGGGGTTTCCATGTATAGCACACCAAACTGACCTCACACTAGTATAAGTAGAAGGGTGGAGCTCTCCTTCAACAACAACACACCAAGGCAAGAGCTACACCACAAGAGCATCACACCAAAGGGTCTAGTCCCTAGCTAGCTAGTAGATTTGGTTTGGAGAGATGTGAGGGAGAGTATGGGGAAGAGCCAGACTTGTCGGTGTCTTCCCGAACTTGTACCTCAGCGAACACTTGTACCTCAATGGAATATTCGCTAAGTAAGTGTTCGGGTTTCTTATGGCATTAAGTCTTTTGATTAGTTAAGCTTTACTCTTACTTATTAGCAGGTTCATCGTCCGCTATCGTAGCGGATGCTCTAGTAGAGGGCCCTAATAAAGATAGATAACCCTGCTCATGCTAGAGCAGTAGTCAATAGCATAGACATGGTGTCTAGGCTAGAGTCTATCTTCATTTGCCTCGTGCCCCATGGTTGAGGGGTAGGTGACAGGTGGTGATAGCCCTGTCCGTCCCTTGTAATCCCCCATGTTCGGGTATGACGTAGAGCCATGGGTTGGCAACGCTTGGTAGGCCAGTGTTCACCGGTGCCCGAAGTAAGCAAGTAAAAGTAGAGTTTATCTATCCTTAGATCCAAAAGCCATAGGAATCCATCTCTATCCTTTCCAAGTATACCCTTGTGTTGTCCTTGGACGGATTAGCTAGAAGAAGTACCTCAGTTCCCTGTGGAAAATATGATACCCTGAATACTTCTAGGTGAAAGCTACAATAGTAATTCCATATGCTTGTGGAGTCATTCTGTTTGCGTTAAGAAATACCAACAAATGTTTCCTATAGCTTCATTTGTGTTAGACTATAGCACAAGTAGACCATAGCAAGACTAGGCAGGAACTCGATGGGTTCACACAGCTTGTTCTTAGCACTAGACCAAATCTTAACAAGTTCACACCACTGTGCATCGTTCATGGATGAGACAGGAGAGGTCATATGGATCTGATTAGCAGGGATGCCATTAAAGTATGTTCTCATCAACTTGTAGCGTTCCTGTCATACCACAGACTGCATTACATTCTGGTAAGCTTTTTTTGTTGGTGAGTGAGCACCGTTAATGCGCAGCTCTTCCCTGCACATAGTAGTGTGAATGAAAAGTAAATTCGTTAAAGTTGCTCAAAGTAGAGTTGAATGTCAAGAGGGGATACCCATACATACATTTAGCCTATCCACAAATCTTGTGCAATAGATGGCGTCGAGCTTCTCCCCCTTGTGTTCTTTCCAATGCGTTAAAATTGGTACTTCCTTCCTGACTACTACACCTGCCTCTGAGGCAAACTTGGTAGCTTGCACTAGATCATGTGGCCTTCTATTCCCCTCGGCAACAGAGATGCGCATCCTCACTCCTCCTAGTGATTTGCTCATTTTGTCAAGCATAATTTCACGAGTTCGAGGCCTTAGCTTCCTCACTCTTCCCAACAATGGTACTACACTATTTTCATACATTCAGATTGTTAGAAAAGTTACATGGATATCAAATAGCTAGTGCAAATTGATTGATAGACATCTGTAAGGTAATACAACCTAGGCAACTTTCATTGTTTTACAGGTGGGTAGAGATGGGAGTTTGCTGAGAGGGCTCCTCTTTAGTAGGGCTATCATCATCTGGCCGTGAGGAGTCTCTCTTAGGGCAAGTTAGGGTGCCATCGTGACCAATGTCTTCAGTCAATTGATGAACTTAGAATTGATCCCTGGGTCCGGGTGTCGATCGTGATGGAGAATTATGTTCACCTACCGCTGCTACCTCCACCCTTTTGCCAGTGGAAGACCTCCGAGTACAAAATCCATGAGTAGCCTCTTTTGGTGGTGTTGACCTCACTCGCTTGGAGAGCCTTCACCCAGGACTCATGGCAGCACTGCCTTTTGTCCTAATGGCAGAGCCTCCTCTATGGCTTCTTCGATCCAGACACTGAAATTGGAGATACAAACTTAAGCAGCAAGCATGTACAAATTTCATTGATATCCAAATAGTAAAGCATTGCATGGCTACCTACCCCCTGCCCCCCGCCCCCTCTGAACTAAATACAAGATAGAACAAGCACCTCATCAATTGATAGGGCACTAGCTCATCTTCTAAATCTAAATCTGTTTCATCTGTATCATCAAATCCCTCAACTACCTCCCTAGTTCAGGGATATATTCCAAATCTTCACCGTGTCTACCCTTTGTGCTTGATTTTTTTTTGCCTTTGGAGACATAGGTTTTGGGCCCACACGTCGTAATCTAGATGAACAACCACTAACTTCTTCTTGAACAAGCATGTGATGGGCCCAAAACAACATCTATGGCTATCTAGATTACAAAGACATTTATTAACTAAAGCTTCTATGGAATGTCAACACAGCAGAGCAAGAGTACACAAATAAGCACCTAACTAGTAACTACGGCTTATACGGAAGTCATTAATCCAATAAAGCACATGTCAACTACACTCAACTATAGGAAATATGTAATCCCATCGCTATCTACATATCCTTGGTTTAGCCACTACAGTAGAGCACACATCATAAAAGGAATTTAGGTACCTCTTCCTTCGTGTTCTCTAGCTTTGCTTTGTCATTGGCACCACCGTCCTGTCATCGTGGTTGTGGAGCTGGTGTGACCAGCATTAACAAAGGGGTACCAGATCTGGCTTCGGCTAGGGATCAAATCTGGTCGGTCATGACTGGTGCCGAGCTAGGTAGGGGATTTGGATCTGGCTTGTACCATTGTCAAGGTGGTCCTTCCGCCATCAGCTGATCGACCTGCTGTCGATGAATCGAAGGGGATCCGGCTCTAGCTAGGGTTCAGAAATGTATGAGAGAGGGTGCGGCTAGAGAGTGGAGAGGGAGTCGAGCTGCTGTTCCAATGGCACCTAGGGTCCAGAGCAGGGTGGCAGAGGGGGTAGCTAGAGAGTGAAAAGGGAGGCCATGGGACTAGGATTTGGAGCTGGAGGAGAGATGGTGTGGCTGGAGAATGGAGATGGAGGTGGAGACGGAAACTCTTTGCGCTTTTATGTGGCCATCACATTACCACAAATGCCCTTGTCTGAAATCGATGGTGTGGTAAACCTATTTTCCGCGCGGAGGGTAAAAGAGAGACATCTATTTTTTGGTGCATGTTGGTAGGACTGCTCGGTGTGGTGCAAAATCAAATTTTCGGGCGTGCAGACTGCCCCATCTGCTCAGCAGAGACCAGAATTTCAGGCGGCCTTAGTTGTTGCCTTTTTGGTTTTTTTTCATAATATAAATAAATATAAAACTAAAAGAAGATGATAATAAATAATTAAAAGATCCATGAATTTGACACCTAAAGATTACCAAAAAAAGAAAAAATAAACCTGCTCGCTGTAGCTTATTGCGCTGCAACTAGCGATTTTTTGTGTGTGTGTGACTGCATCTGCGGCTATTTGAACTAAGGCCTATAATTAGGAAGCAAGGGGAAGGCACGCCTAGGGATGGAAAACCCTCCAAAAAAACTATGGGTTATTCAAATGATATCCCAAGGATTTCCCACCCTGGAAAAAGTAGTCATCGATTATAAGGTGCTTTGAGTTTTCATAGAAGAGAAAAAAATTAAAGCATCCTCCTCCTAGCTAGCGCTCTTGTGATTCGCTGACTCGCCAATACTCCAGATCATCCTCCTCCTCGCTGGAGTCATAGTCAGTGTTGTACTTTCCTCCTGGCTAGCGCAGTCTGTGTTGAACCCAACTCATCTTATTTTTGTGTATTTGATAAGATTTGTTGAACTTGCAAGAACCATGCATCAAAGATGATTTTTATTCAGAATTTTTATACTTTACAGGATCACACAAAGTCTAACTGTCTAAAATCTTGACTACCCAGATGACGTGCTCCTACATTCACGTGCAGGCATGCGCGTGTGGGTGGCGTCAGTAGCCTGTTACAGCAGGGGACATCGCTTTCGGCCTGTCACATTGACATGATGGGGCAAAGCCCCACCGCCCACCCACGCAAACATCTCGGGCGTGGGGTGGTCGATGGCCTCCAAACTATAGCAGCAGAGACAAGGGCAAGAGGGAAGGTTATACACCTGCTGCCTTCTCTCTCTAGAGCTCTCGATTCTATTCCAAAGCTTTTGCCTTCCACCTTACTGTGCCGCCGACGCCTCCTGTAACAACCCAGATTTTTGTGCAACCTAAAAATTCTAACTTTTTAAAATTTTTGCCTGAATATGTGTTGCATGTACATATTAGGTCAAACATAAGTCAAATGTTTTCCCTTCCTGTCCCAAATTCAAAATCTGAGCTTCAAAACTTTTTACTACGAAATGCTTGTCATGAAGATTGATCACCTGCATGACAAGATATGTTTTCAAATAAAATGTTTTTGAGGAAAAATTGAAACCTTGGTTGAATATGAGCCGCACTCAAATTCATCCTGCAACCCACACTCATTATTTATTATTTCCTAAAATGAAAACCTAACTCTCGCTCATCCTCTTCAAATTGAGTTTACACATTATTTATGCACCGCATTTAGTGTAAGTTGCATGTGCGATTTTGTTCTTCCCTTATTTGTGCTTGGAGGTAGCCCCCTTCTCTAGAAAACCCTAGAGTAAATAGGAAATCCTTCTCCTTGGTCCCCTGGCCGATAGGCCCCTTTTTGGCCCAACTGCACCTCCATCCCTCCTCTTCTGGCCCAGTCCGGCTCCTCCCCTCCTTCTCATCCTCTCTGAGCAGGCCACGACCAGTAGCCGAGCACAGCTAAACCCAACTTGCTCGCCTCTGCCCTCACGTGCGCTGCACGCACAGCACGAGACGCCGCTGCTCTCCCTGCACACAGAGCATGAGACGTCGCCGCTCTCCCTCGGATCCCTCCGCTGCATGCTCCTCTATGGGCTTCTCTCCCTAGACCCACTCGTCATACACATCAGGTGAAGGAAGCTGGGGATGCCATTTCCTTCCATCATAGCACCGCCTTCTCCTTTTCTCTCTCTACGCTGCTCCTCGAATTTTTTATTTTTTAGCCCTTTTTTTGAAAAAAATTCACAAATATGCCCCTGGAGGTAAGATTTCAAAATCTGGACTCTTAGCTCGGCGCCATCGTTGCTGGCGCCGAGGTCTTGGGCTTGACATAGATGTGGCGGTGACTTGGTAGGTAGCTCAGCGCTGTAGATCCTAGTGCCGAGCTTGGCGCCGTAGATCCTGGCACCGAGCTTGGCGCCGTAGATCTTGGCATCGAGCTTGGTGCCAGGATCGTGGCACTGAGGTAGTGTTTTAACCCCGCCCCCAAGCTTTTTGCCCAAGCCTTCTTCCTCTTCTTTCTCCTCCCTCTTGGGTTTTTTCTCTCCCCACTTTGCCCTACCTCACAAATCGGCATATTGGACCTTAGAAACTTTGATTTGATCCGTAGATCTTCGAGAGCAAGGTATCCTCGCCCCCTCCTAGTTTTTTTGCATCGATTCGATATATATTAGTCGGGTTTTTCAACCTAAGAATCATCATTACATAGGGTTTCATGCAATTTTTAATATTTGTATTATACAACCGTAGGATGCCAAGGTAACCGTAGCGCATGTTGTTATGTTATGGGTTCATTGTTGTACATAAAATGGGAAACTCTAGGTTTAGGGTTTAATGTTAATTGCTTTCGGTTCTTAGAACAAAATTGGTTGTATTGTAGTTATGGCCGGTTGACCAGAAATGCCTTTGACCCATTGCCTCTACCTAGTGGTGTTCTAGTGCCCATATGCTTTTGCGGCGATCCTTGCAAGGTAGCCAAGTCCGATGAAGAGGAGACGTATAGGCAGATGTATTGGATGTGTTCCAATTTTGCATTTGAGCCTACACTTCGTCAGCGTTGCATTAACAAGATGGTGAGGAATTTATGTTTGTGTCATATGACATCTTGCATGATTTTTTTGTTTTGTAACAATTGCATTTTTTACAGACCCCTCCACCGCTCTATGATTTTGAGCAGTGGATCGACACTGAGATCAAGCCTGAAGGCAAGGAATGGATGCAAAAACTGTTGCGGTGGGAGGCAGAGGACAAAGAGATGATGGAGAAGAGACGCGGAGAGGAGGCTACAAAAAAGGAGCACAAGTTAGAGGAGGAAAGTAGGCATGTTGCTGCGTATAGGGAGGAGAGGGAGAAGAAGCTTGAGCGTGCACGCCGAGCGAAAGCAGCGATGGAGGAGAATCCCGATGCCCTGAGGAAGGGAAAGTGGCCTCGTTGCACTCAGTAGTCTCCATGACTTGCTAGTTCTATGGTTTATTGACGAATAATGTTGTCTACTGTTGGCACATACTTCTAGTATTATTGTGTTGTTTAATGTGGCATAGTATTGGACTTTTCATTATGTGGTTGTTTTCATTATTTGTGGTCATAATATTTAGTATAATGTTGCGGACATAGTGAAATGTGATCACGTCCTGCAAACACAATCTAACGAAGTAGGGCATTATATAATTCAACACACAAAACACATGAAATGGCATATGAGAACATGTACCGAACTAGGGTACAGAGTTCCTTCGACTAAACCTAACATGCCTTAGGTAATTAAACCAAACAACAAACACATAGATGTGCCATGTGAATAAGATAGGGTCGTCCTAGTAGTGTGTCCACATAGCAAATTGTGTTGCACCTTCTCCATAGTAGCCTCCCATTGTTGGTAGTGGTGGTGGCGAGGGTGATGGCGGAGGCCCCTTGTTCTTGTGGTTAGGGCAGGTGCAATATGGATCATTGCAGAGTGCCTCCTATGAATCAGCACCATTGTTGTTGTCGTCCTATCCTTCGTCCTTGTAACCGCTGCTAACTTAACTTTCTAGATCGAAGATACGGGTCTATAGGTAGTAGATGTACTCCGCATGCGGATAAATAGGTTGAGGATCGACCCACTGAAAGCTCTAGTTTGGTTTTGGTGAATTGATGAAACCCTAAGTGCTAACCTAGTTTATCAAATGATCATGAAATAGGTAGCACATTCCAAGTGGTGAAGCAAATGAAGATCATGACATGATGATGGTGACGCCATGGTGATGATCAAGTGCTTGGACTTGAAAAGAAGAAAGATAAAAATAAAAGGCTCAAGGCAAAGGTATAAATGGTAGGAGCTATTTTGTTTTGGTGGTCAAGACACTTAGAGAGTGTGATCACATTTAGGTTTGATAGCCGTACTATTAAGAGGGGTGAAACTCGTATCGGAATGCGGTTATCAAAGTGCCACTAGATGCTCTAACTCATTGCATGTGCATTTAGGATCTAGTGCAGTGCTAACACCCTTGAAAATGTTTATGAAAATATGCTAACACATGTGCACAAGGTGATACACTTGGTGGTTGGTACATTTGAGCAAGGGTTAGGAATCTTCACCGGCGCCCAAGATAGAAAAGACAGAGGTCACTAGAAGTGACCGGACGCTGGCCTCGGTTGGACCGGCGCGTCCGGTCAGTAGAAGCTGCAAAGTTGCTGGCGTCGGTCTCTGACCGGACGCTGGGACACTGAGTGACCAAACGCTGAAGGGGTGCGTCCGGTCCTGCTGATGTGGCAGCACACAGAAGAGTCACCGTGTGACCGGATGCTGGGTGTGTCCTATCATGAAAAATTGTCCATGGATGCTTACTGGAAATGACCGGACGCTGGGGTTCAGCGTCCAGTGACTTTGAGCTACTGCGTCCGGTCGTCACTTGACCGTTGAGATCGGGCGATCAACATTTGAACAGAGGGACACGTGGCATGCATCGCGTGACCGGACGCTGAGGTCCAGCGTCCGGTCGATCTGACCGGTGCATCTGGTCAGGTCGTGTTCTATGCAGTGAGGAGCCCAGCAGCTCTATTTCGTGGGGGCTTCTATTTAAGCCCCATGGCCAGCTCAAGCTCACTCTCTTGGCCATTTGCATTGACATAGCAACCGTGTGAGCTTAGCCAAAGCCCTTCCACTCATCTCCATCATTGATTCATCATCTTTGTGAGATTGGGAGAGAACCCAAGTGCTTTGCTTGAGTGTTTGCATCTAGAGGCACTTTGTGTTCGTGTTTCACTGCGGGATTCGCTTGTTACTCTTAGTGGTTGCCACCACCTAGATGGCTTGGAGTAGCGAGGATCGTCGAGCGGAGGGTGGTGATTGTCTCCGGCTCCGATCATGGTGATTGTGAGGGGTTCTTGACCTTTCCCCGTCTGAGAGCCAAAAGGTACTCTAGTGGATTGCTCGTGGCTTGTGTGATCCTCATCTTGTGTTGGTTGTGCGGCACCCTATTGAGGGTTTGGCGTGTGATGCCAATTAGCACGTGAACCTCCAAGTGAGTGAATCGCCACAACGAGGACTAGCTTGCCGGCAAGCAAGTGAACCTCGGTAAAAAATCATTGTGTTCATCATTTGATTCCGAGGTGATTGGTCTTCATTGGTATTCATTCTTGTGATTGATTGGTTCCTTCCTCGACACGGCGGTATAAATAAATTGCTCACTTTCTTTACATTACCGCAAACTAGTTGTCAAGCTCTTTAGCGTAGCTAGTTGTGAGAGCTTGTTAGTTTAGTTAGTGTGGCTCTTTAGTTAGCCTTTGAGAGCACACTAACTTAGTGTAGTGACATAGCTATTGTGTGGATAGAAACTATATAAACTAGAATTGTGGTAGGTGGCTTACATTTTTAATAGGCTAGCGTAACACTTGCTTCGCCTCATAATTGTCTAACCGGTTTGTTAAGTGTTGTTGTAGAATTTTTAATAGGCTATTCACCGCCCCTCTAGCCATTAGGACCTTTCAAGTGGTATCGGAGCCGAGGTCACCGTGATTTGAGGCTTAACAACCTTCGGTGTAAAAATGGCTCAGATCAACAACACCAAGAAGCCACCCCAATTTGATGGCACAAATTATCCTTATTGGAAGTCAAAGATGACCACACATATCAAGTCAATCAATAGAAAGGTGTGGAAGGTGGTAGAAACCAAAATTGAGATTGATGATCCAGAAAATCCCACCGCGGCCGAAGAAGTGCTTCTCCAAAACAATGACATTGCTCTAAGTGCCATTCATGATGCAATTGATATGAGAACATTTGAGCAAATCAAGAATATTGAGATGGCTCATGAGGCTTGGAAGAAGTTGGAAGAATCTTTTGAAGGCACTCAAACCATAAAGGGTGCAAAGGCATACATTCTCAAAGAGAAGTTTGCAAGCTTCAAGATGAAGGAGGATGAGAGTGTGCCGGAGATGTTTCATAGGCTTCAAGTGCTTGTCAATGATCTCAAAGCACTTGGAGAAGAGGTGAAGGACAAGGACTTCTCCCACAAGTTCTTGAGATGTTTGCCTTCAAGGTTTGGCACATTGGTCACTATTCTAGTGAGGAGTGGTTTGGACACCATGACACCAAACCAAGTGTTGGGAGATATAATGACCGATGATACATATAGAGATGATGATGAGAAGGAAGAAAAGGAGAAGAAAGATGAGAAGAAGGATGAGAAGAAGAAGAGCGTGGCATTCAAGGCCACATCATCCAAGGGCAAGGCAAAGCAAGATATATCAAGTGAAGATGATGGCTCATGGGATGATGATGATGATGAGAAGATGGCTCTCTTTGTCAAGAAATTTGGCAAGTTCATGATGAAGAAAGGGTACCATGCTAGAAGAAAGAAATCTTCATCCAAGAACAAGGAAGAGTCAAGAAGGTGCTTCAAATGTGGAAGCAAAGATCATCTTGTTGCTCAATGTCCATACAATAGCAACAATGATGATGACAACAAGAAGAACAAGAAGAAGGACAAGAAGGAAAAGAAAGAGAAGAAGGGCAAGATGACCTTCAAGAAGAAGAAGGGTGGTTCATATGTGGTCACTTGGGATAGTGATGCTTCCTCAAGTGATGATGATGATAGTGATGATGACAAGACCACCAAGAATAAGGCACTTGCAAGCATTGCAATCAATGAGAAGCCTTCTCTCTTTGACACTCCATCATGCTTCATGGCTAAGGACACTAAGGTACTAATTTGTGATGATGGAAGTGATGAAGAACATGATAATGAAAATGAGAATGAAAATGATAGTGATAGTGATGATGATGAACCTACTAAGGATGAATTATTTGACATGCTAGAAGATGCTAAAGAACACTTTGACATCAAGAGAAGGGAATGCAAAAGCTTGCGTAAGGAACTAAAAGCCCTTAAGCAAGCCTTTGATGAGCTCAATGCATCTCATGAGAGGCTAGAGGAAGCCCATGAGAAGCTTGGCAAGGCTCACAGAAAGCTTGAAAAGGCTCATTCCTCTTTGCTTGGTGAGCAAAATAAAAAGAAGCATGTTGAGACTTGCAATGTAGGATTAACTTGTAATATAATTGATGAATCATTATCTATGCCTATCATTGTTGCTCCCACTAACCCTTCTTATAGTACTTCTATTTCTACCTCATCTAGTAGTGATGGTTTCACTTATGATGCCTTACTAATGGTTGAGAATGAGAACCTCAAGAAGGAGGTCAATAAGCTCACTCACACATTGGCTAAGGCCTATGGTGGTGAGGACCACTTGCTTATGTGCTTGGGTAGCCAAAGAAGCTCTCTACAAAGAGGGATTGGGCTATATCCCCAAGAAAGGCGGCCTTTGCTCCTCACAAGACTAGTTTTGTGAAGAACAATGGTCGGTTTTGCACTAGTTGCATGCAAATTGGTCATAAAGAGCATAAATGCAAGAACAAAAGCAAAAATACTAATGTATCCTCCATTAAGCTTGATTCTTTCTATGTGCTTACTAAGGGTACAAATGGTGTGAAAGCTAAGTTCATTGGTAAACCATGGATGGGCTCAAAGAAGAAAGCCATTTGGGTACCAAAGAGCTTAGTGACTAACCTTCAAGGACCCAAGCAAGTTTGGGTACCTAAAAAGAATTGATCTTCTTTTGTAGGTCAATTACAAAGCCAGAGGAAGGCATTGGTTTTTGGATAGTGGGTGCACTCAACACATGACCGGTGATGCAAGAATGTTCAACTCAATCAACACCAATGGCAATGATGGTTATGATAGTATCACATTTGGTGATAATGGCAAAGGCAAGGTCAAAGGGCTTGGTAAGATTGCAATATCCAATGACATGAGCATTTTCAATGTGTTGCTAGTAGAGAGCTTGAACTTCAATTTGCTATCCGTGGCTCAATTATGTGATCTTAGATTCAAATGCATATTTGGGGTAGATGATGTAGAGATCATAAGTGTAGATGGCTCTAACTTGATCTTCAAAGGCTTTAGATATTAGAATCTATACTTGGTTGATTTCAATGCTAGTGAAGCTAGATTATCTACATGATTGTTCACTAAGTCTAGCATGGGTTGGTTATGGCATAGAAGGCTTGGTCATGTTGGAATGAAACAATTGAATAGATTGGTTAATCATGACTTGGTTAGAGGCTTGAAAGATGTTGTGTTTGTGAAGGATAAGCTTTGTAGCTCTTGTCAAGCCAGCAAACAAGATGGAAACACCCATCCTAAGAAAAGCATGATGAGCACTAGTAAAGCATTTGAGTTATTGCACATGGATTTGTTTGGGCCAACACAATACATTAGCATTGGTGGAAACAAATATGGCTTTGTGATAGTGGATGATTATACTAGATACACTTAGGTATTCTTTCTAGTGGATAAAAGTGATGTGTTTGCAACATTCAAATTATTTGTCAAGGGCATTCACAATGAGTTTGATACAACCATCAAGAGAGTTAGAAGTGACAATGGTAGTGAGTTCAAGAACACTAGAATTGATGAGTTGTGTGATGAACTTGGAATTAGACATCAATTCTCGGCTAAGTACACTCCACAATCAAATGGCCTTGTTGAGAGGAAGAATAGAACACTCATTGATATGGCAAGGTCTATGCTTAGTGAGTACAATGTGAGTCAATCTTTTTGGGCCGAAGCTATCAACACGACTTGCTATTGTAGCAACCGCCTCTATTGTCACCCATTGAAAGAGAAGACATCATATGAGCTCTTGAATGGTAGAAAGCCCAACATTGCATATTTTCGGGTCTTTGGTTGCAAATGCTACATCTTGAAGAAAGGCACTAGATTGGGCAAGTTTGACAAGAAATGTGATGAAGGATTCCTACTTGGTTATTCCACTACAAGCAAAGCATATAGAGTTTGGAATTTGGATAGTGGTACTCTTGAGGAAGTTCATGATGTTGAATTTGATAAAACCAAGGGTTCACAAGTAGAGAATGAGAACTTGAAAGATGTTAGAGGCATTCAACTTTCAAATGCCATGAAGAACATGGATATTGGTGAATTGAGGCCTAGGCAAGTGAATGATGATGAAGATGATCAAGTACAAGTGCTCTCTAACTCAAATGTGCAAGATGATACAAATCAAGCTAGTACAAGTGACTAGTACATCATCTCAACCCAATGATCAAGCAAGTGCAAGCAATCAAGTTCCAATCCTCCAACCAACCAATATTGCAAGGGATCATCCATTGAACACTATCATTGGTGATATTTCTAGAGGTGTACAAACAAGATCAAGATTGGTATCATTTTGTGAGCATTTCTCATTTGTGTCATCCATTCAACCAAAGAAGATAGATGAGTGAATGCTATGCATGAAGAATTGAATAACTTCACAAGAAATCAAGTATGGGAATTAGTAGAGAGACCAAAGGGACACAATGTGATTGGAACCAAGTGGGTCTTTAGAAATAAGCAAGATCAAGATGGGATAGTAGTAAGGAATAAAGCAAGATTGGTAGCACAAGGCTATACACAAGTTGAAGGTCTTGACTTTGGAGAAACATATGCCCCAGTTGCTAGATTGGAAGCAATTAGAATCTTACTAGCCTATGCTTATGCCCACAACATCAAGCTCTATCAAATGGATGTTAAGAGTTCATTTCTCAATGGTTATATCAATGAAGAAGTATATGTTAAGCAACCTCTCGGATTTAAAGATGACAAGAAGCCCAACCATGTGTACAAGTTGAAGAAGGCATTGTATGGCTTGAAGCAAGCACCTAGAGCATGGTATGAGAGATTGAGGGACTTCCTACTCTCTAAAGGGTTTATGATGGGCAAGGTTGACACCACTCTTTTCATCAAGAAGATTGGAAAAGATCTATTTGTATTACAAATCTATGTTGATGACATCATATTTGGATCAACCAATCAAGACTTTTGTGATGAGTTTGGAAAGATGATGTCTAATGAGTTTGAGATGTCCATGATTGGAGAGTTGAGTTACTTCCTTGGTCTCCAAATCAAACAATTGAAGAATGGCACATTTGTGAGTCAAGGCAAATATATCAAGGACATAATCAAGAAGTTTGGCATGAGTGATAGCAAAGCCATTAGTACACCAATGGGAACAAATGGTAACTTGGATAGTGATGCAAGTGGAAATATGGTGGATCAAAAATTGTATCGGTCTATGATTGGAAGCCTACTCTATGTGACCGCATCAAGGCTGGATGTCATGTTTAGTGTATGCATGTGTGCAAGATTTTAAGCCTCACCAAGAGAAAGTCAGTTGAAGGCTACAAAGAGAATATTGAGGTACTTGAAGCATACACAAAATGTTGGTTTGTGATATCCCAAAGGAGCAAAGTTTGAGCTAGTTGGTTACTCTGACTCGGATTATGTAGGATGCAAGGTTGAAAGGAAGAGCACCTCAGGCACATGTCAATTGTTGGGAAGATCACTTGTTTCATGGGCATCAAAGAAGCAAAATAGTGTTGCATTATCAACCACCGAAGCCGAATACATATCCGCCGGTAGTTGTTATGCACAAATACTTTGGATGAAGGCCACTTTGAATGACTTTGGAATCAAGTTCAAGAAAGTGCCATTGCTATGTGACAATGAGAGTGCAATCAAGTTATCCAACAATCTGGTTCAACATGCAAGAACAAAGCACATTGATGTCCACCACCATTTCGTAAGAGATCACCAACAAAAAGGGGACATTTGCATTGAAAGTGTAGGCACCGAAGATCAACTTGCCGATATATTCACCAAGCCATTGGATGAGAAAAGGTTTTGCAAGCTAAGGAATGAGTTGAACATATTGGATTTCTCAAATATGTGTTGATACACTGCCCACTTATATGACATGCCTCTCCTTCGAGCAATCCAAGGTAAAAATTGATTGGCATGGCATACATCCTTGCTAAGGACTTGTTTAGTGCATCTAGACATCTTTCACATTTAATAGGCTCATTCATGAAAATCAAATGAATTTGTTGTTTGTATGGTACCACTATTGGTTCTATGCTTTCCTTGATCTAGTGGTAGCATATGACATGTTTGTGGGCTTGTAAACCTAGTGTTTGATCTAGAAAATGAGCTCTAAGTGTTTAACTCAACATGGTACAAGATAACCCTTATTTGGAGGTGTGAAGAAGCTTGTCCTTTGATCAAACCGAGTTAAATATCTTTGGCAAACATTCTAGTTTGAACCAAATTTGGGAATATGATCCTCACCCCATTGATTGACATTGATAATCTTAACCTATCTAAAATTAAACCTTTGTGGTCATTGATGACAAAGGGGGAGAAGTAATTCATAAAGATAGGGGAGAGAAATAAGGGAGAAATATGAAAGTAAGGGGATCAAATTAAAATTTTGAGCACACAAGTAGGGGGAGCAAGCTCATAAACTTGATTGATGCATTTGAATGTGCATTTCATATGTTTGCTTGCATGGCATAAGTTTTAAATTTAAAATTCCATGCTTGTGTGGTGTATGCTAGTTGTAGGTTTGATTGATGAAATGAAAAACTAGCAAGCATAAGTGATAGTTAGATATACCTTGCTTACTTGCTTTGTTTTCACAAGTGGTACTATAATGTTGATCTCACGAGGTATCTAGTGTTTGTGTTTTGCAAGTAATTCCAAGTGGTATCTAACTAACCATGGTGCTAAGGATGGTATATTTGGTGCACTCCAATTGGTATCACGCTTCAAAGGTCCATCTCTTATACCTTAGCATCATTTGGTAGACATTACTCTCCCACAACTCCAATTCATGCATATGTGCAAGCTTCAATCCAAACTCTTAGCACATATGTAGGGGGAGCTAATGCTATCAATTTGGGTTCAAGTGCTCGGGCTTGGAAAAGAAGAAAGAGAAAAACAAAAAGCACAAGGCAATGGTGATCTATAATTTAAGTCTTTGTGGTCATTGATGACAAAGGGGGAGAGAAACAAAGATATAAGTGCTAAGGGGAGAAATGACAAAGATATTAGTACATGGGGAGAAAGACAAAAGATATATTAGTGTACTAAGATGGTGAAAAGACAACAAAGAGGGAGAATTTGACATAGGGGGAGAGATATGACAAAGGAAAGGAATCAATTAAAATTTTGAGCACACAAGTAGGGGGAGCAAGCTCATGAACTTGTATGGTGCATTTGAATGTGCATTTCATATGTTTGCTTGCATGGCTCAAGTTTTAAATTTCAATATCCATGCTTGTGTGGTGTATGCTAGTTGTAGGTTTGAATGATGAAATGAAAATCTAGCATGCATAAGTTTATCTAGTAATTTCATTTTCAAGTGTTTCCAAGTGGTATAGAGCTAACCATGATGCTAAGGATGGTATAATGTTGCACTCCGATTGGTATCACGCTTCAAAGGTCCATCTTTTATATCTTAGCATCATTTGCTAGACATTGTCTCCTATATTTCCTATCTAAGCATATGTGTAAGCTACAATTCAAACTCTTAGCACATACGTAGGGGGAGCAATTGCTACCATATGGGATTCATGAAACTTGTCCATATCCTTTTACACATGGTAAATATGCTTGGACAAACAACATGGATTCAATAGAATTTCAATTCATATCTTTGTGAAAGGGTTGTCATTAATTACCAAAAAGGGGGAGATTGAAAGCTCTAGTTTGGTTTTGGTGAATTGATGAAACCCTAAGTGCTAACCTAGTTTATCAAGTGATCATGAAATAGGTAGCACATTCCAAGTGGTGAAGCAAATGAAGATCATGACATGATGATGGTGATGCCATGGTGATGATCAAGTGCTTGGACTTGAAAAGAAGAAAGAGAAAAACAAAAGGCTCAAGGCAAAGGTATAAATGGTAGGAGCTATTTTGTTTTGGTGATCAAGACACTTAGAGAGTGTGATCACATTTAGGTTTGATAGCCGTACTATTAAGAGGGGTGAAACTCGTATTAGAATGCAGTTATCAAAGTGCCACTAGAGGCTCTAACTCATTGCATGTGCATTTAGGATCTAGTGGAGTGCTAACACCCTTGAAAATGTTTGTGAAAATATGCTAACACATGTGCACAAGGTGATACACTTGGTGGTTGGAACATTTGAGCAAGGGTTAGGAATCTTCACCGGCGCCCTAGACAGAAAAGATGGAGGTCACTGGAATTGACCGGACACTGGCCTCGGTTGTACCGGCGCGTCCGGTTAGTAGAAGCTACAAAGTTGCTGGCGTTGGTCTCTGACCAGATGCTGGAACACTGAGTGACCGAACGCTGAAGGGGTGCGTCTGGTCCTGCTGATGTGGTAGCACACAGAAGAGTCACCGTGTGACCGGATGCTGGGTGTGTCCGGTCGAGCATGACCGGATGCGTCCGGTCATGAAAAATCGTCTCTAGATGCTTACTAGAAATGACCGGACGCTGGGGTTCAGCGTCCGATCACTTTGAGCTGCTGCGTCCGGTCGTCACTTGACCATTGAGATCGAGCGATCAACATTTGAAGAGAGGGACACGTGGCATGCATCGCGTGACCGGACGCTGAGGTCCAGCGTCCGGTTGATCTGACCGGTGCGTCTGGTCGAGCCATGTTCTGTGCAGTGAGGAGCCCAACGGCTCTATTTCATGGGGGCTTCTATTTAAGCTTCATGGCTGGCTCAAGCTCACTCTCTTGGCCATTTGCATTGACATAGCAACCGTGTGAGCTTAGCCAAAGCCCTCCCACTCATCTCCATCATTGATTCATCATCTTTGTGAGATTGGGAGAGAATCCAAGTGCTTTGCTTGAGTGTTTGCATCTAGAGGCAGTTGGTGTTTGTGTTTTGCTGTGGGATTCGCTTGTTACTCTTGGTGGTTGCTGCCACCTAGATGGCTTGGAGCAGCGAGGATCGTTGAGCGGAGG